>CAUJRU010000030.1:0-2400000 GCA_963277665.1 Viscum album | reverse complement strand
GAGTAGGTCCTTGGATATACTAAGACAGAACATTAATAAATTCATGATGTTAATAATTTTTTTTATTATAAATTTATTTAATATTAATCATAAGGATAGATACTACCAAGATTAAACTTCATATCTGTTATGAAATCAAAATTCATTTTTTTTCCATTCTGCTAACTCATTTTCACAATCACACAATCAATAAAAAATACCCAAAAAAATTATAATCTAATTATGATTCCCAAAAATAGAACCTTTAATTATTATTTTTCATTCAATGTATATAAGTAAATCAATGATCTAATTAATATCCTACCCTCATAGAGATAGTAATTTCCTTACATGTTATTTTGATACTAATAACTTATGCACTTGTAGGAGTCGTGTAGTTTACAATTACATAATTACATAAATAAAAAATTGGACTATCTGCAGGGATATGAGGGGTAAATTAATAGTTTCAAATAAATATTTTAATAAAATAAAGGATGAAAGTGTGGTATTTTTACTATTTTATTTTTTGTTGTAGTTTAAATCATCATATAAACCTTTGGATTCTAGAGTCAATTTAATATTATTAATTAAACTAGAATAAATACATGGGGAGTTATGAAAAACATCCTAAGATATGTTATCCATTCTTTAGTGAATAAATTTTTTTAGACACATCATCATTACTCATCTTGGAGGTAACAAGGAAACTTTAATCAGGCTATAATTTGGGGATTTCAGTGTAAATTCCAATAATTAAATCAAAGTGTATTATAAAATGGGAGTCTTGTGATGCAAACATCCATTTTACCTATTGAATAATTTTTAATGATTTTGGAGCATTTTTCATAAAATTCAATCTAAATTATCATTGAATTAAGAATGAATATGTGTATTCATTCAAACAACTAAAACCCAAATCCATTTTACTCACGGAAAAATTTCATGAATAGATAAATGGATTGAGAAATTTTCTCAAAATTCCCATTCATGTATCCAAGAATTTGAAATCCAAGTAGAGAATATGGAAAGGTAAAATAGTGTAAGGGATAAAGGAATAATTATTATTAATTATAAATTTATTCCAATGTATTGTGCTATAGAAATTAATATATGTAATAATAATGATATGCAGGAATAAGTTAGAAAAAATTTAAACAATGAGTTAATGAATGATAAAGAAGATATACTACGATTTATGAAATGAAACAACCTTCTATAGGAGTATAATATAATGTAGATAACTAGTCATGAAATAAATGGAAATGAGGAATGAATTTGGAAATATTTATTGATGATGGGATCAAAAAATACAGACATCCAGTACCATCCAAAGAGGGAGAAATGAAAATAATCTATTGAGGGAACACCATTATTATATGAACAACACTATTTCGTATGAAAAAATTAAAATTAAAATTTCAAATAGGAGAAGATAGAAAGAATACATTATTTTTTCAGGGGTCCAAAAAAGGAATTTAAAATAGAAGACTCCCTTAATGTTGACATCATAATATAGAAAAAAAGTTTGTTTAAGACACAAAATTACTCATGTATTTTTCATCAAAAATGTTATTGATGTTCAAATTATGCAAATTTAGTTGAAAAAATGCATACATGTAGGGATATTATAATAAAAATTATCAAAATATATCTGATTAATTTAGACAGAAAGGCAATATAAGGAAAATCATTTGTTTATGATCTATACAGGTTCCCACTAATAAAGCTCCAACTACCCATGGTCTATGGATGAACATATGGATGAACACTACAAAAAAATCTAATTTAGTGATTTTTTTAGCGACGTTTTTTAAAAGTTCCACTAATTTTTAAATTTAAAATTTTTTTTAGGAAGAGTGGCTAATTTAGTGACTTCTTAAGGAATCTTTGATAATTTAGTGACGTTTTCAAGAAACATCGCTAAATTAGTGGTGTTTTTAAGGAAACATCGCTAGATTAGCGACAATTTTCATGATTTGTTGCTATATATATATATATAGCTCATTTCTCCACATCGATGTAAATATATAAATATATATATATATATATTAACATATATAAACACATACACACACATATATATAAACACACACACACATATATATAAATACACATATTTTTATATATATAAACACACACACAGACATATAAATATATAAATATACAAATACATAAATACATAAAAAAATATTTATTTGTAAAAACACACATATATTTTAAATTTAGTCACGTTTTTAAGAAAATGTGGTTATTTTAGTGACAATTTTAGCCTTGCTTTAAAACATGGCTAGTTTTATATATATATAATTATAATTATATATATATATGTATACATACAGATATATATTTAAACACACACAAACATATGTATATATATACATCTATACATATAATCATATATATATAATATAAACACACACACACACATATAATATGTACATATATATATATAAATAATATTATATAATATATACATATAAATAAACATAATATATATATATATATATCATATAAATATAAACATATAAACATATATATATATATATATATAATATAAATCATAAACACACACACACACACAAATATATATAATGTAAGAATATATATATGTATAAACATAACATATAAACATATATATATATATATAATATAGAACATAAATATATATATTTATATATATAATGTAAACACACACACATATATATAATATAAAAGAAAAATATATATTTAAATATAATAAAATATAACAATAAATATAAATATAATATAATATAAACACACACACATATATATAAACATAAAAAATATAATATATAATATAAAAATATATATATATATTAATATATGTATTTTAATACAATATGTACATAATATTAAATTTTAAATACTGAAATGTACTTGTATTTATATAAATATAACATTATACAATTAATTTTTTTAAATTTGTTCACGTTTTAAGAAAAAGTGACTCTTATTGTGATATTTGTACTAGTGTTTTAAAACATGGATAATCACACACACACACACAAACCTATAATAAATATGTAATATATACATATGTATATGTAATAGAAACATATAAATATATATAAACATAAAATAAAAACACACACACACATATATAATATAAACACATACTAATGTAATATAATATATATAATATAAACACACGCACACACACACACATATATATATTAACTTTTTAAATACTGATATATATAAGAAAATATAATTGTTTATTAACAAATCAATTGTGTGAGTTGGTGGCATATTTAATTGTGAGGTGGTAAGTTAACCATTCCAAATCTAGTGGCTATGATTTTCCCAAAGAGTGTCGTGCGAAGGGAAACTGAACTGGGTGAGGCATACAACATCCCAGGGAAAAATATAAGGGGGGAGTAAATTATGGGGTGTGGGGGCATAAGGGGTATTGGAGAGGGAGAGGGAGAGGGGCATATGGGCTACTGGAGAGGGAGAGGGCGAGTTAGGGTACGAGACACAAGCTCAAAATAGAGATTTGGTAATTTTAGAGAGGTGAAAGTGAGTTGAAGATGGAGAGTGGGTATTACTGAATATGTGGTATTATAATTTTCAAGGAAAATATATAATTTATTATAAAAAATATATAAATTTCAAAAATAATCTTAAAAAATTAACTGTAAAAATAATTATAATAAAATTCGGAAAACAATTTACCTTAGTTTCTAGAAAATATGGGTAATTTTTTCAAACTATATAGTAATTTTTTAAAACTAAATTTTTCTAGAAAATATATTTTTTTCTCTAATTTATAACTTTTTTATAATATATTGTATATTTTTAAAAAAAATTATAGTAAGACCTCTCCAATAGTACCCACTCTCTATATATAGCTCACGTCCTAGAAAATATCAAAAAATGATGTGTCACTAAATAGAGAAATTTCAAAACATCGTAAATTTAGCAACATTTATTTAGAAAAGATTTCTAGAAACGTTTCTAAATGAGGTGTATCTAAATATAGATGTCTAAAAGCATCACCAAATAGGGATTTCTATAAATTTCATTAAATTAACGATGTCTATAAATATCACTAATTGGTGATGTTTATAAAAACTTCTAAATTAACTATGCTTATAGACATTTATATTTAGATACACCTCATTTAGAAATGTTTTTGGAAAAAATCAATAAATAAATTAGTGGCCTTTTAAAATGTCAATAACTGGATTTTTATCACGGAAGAAGCCAGACTGAAAAATTTGAAACGAGCACCCTTAGGTTGAAAATAAATCATTTGACTTTTAGATTATTATTTTTATTATTTTTATCAATAAAATGATCATTCATCACATTGAGTTTTTCACATTTTTTATGAGTAAATCTCACTAAAAAATAAAACAAAGGAAACATGGAAGAAAGACAAACATCACATGGAAAGACCACCAAAGAATTGGTTTATTCTACCCAACCATTATATCTCTCCTTCCTAGTAAATTTATTCATTTTTAAATAATTCATACATAACACATGTTGTCATTATATTTAATTTTTAAAAAAAAATAGTGAGTAAGGAGTACATGTAGTGTGTTTTGAGTAAGAATAAAATATTTGAGAGAAAATTTTATATCAAAATAAAGGATACAATGTCACATGAAAATCATTGAGCCACCTATTCTCAGAACATGAGGATTAAATTAAATTGAATATAATTGATGTGAATCAATATTTGTCTTGGATAAATAGGATTCACAAACTCAACCTGTAGTTTCTTGGGTGTTGTGAATGATTAGAACTTCAATGATTCATTCTAAACAACCAATTAGACAAATCCATTTTAATTGGATTAGAAGGATAATTTTGGAACATAACACTAGGTATATTCATAAATCATGGAACTGTGTGTGTGTGTGAAAAAAATGTAACCATGAATTAATTTTAAGAGAAATCTAAGAGCCGTTTACTGTGTATATCTTCCATGCCCTAGTTACCAAAAATAAATTAAAGGGATGCTTTCTATTTGGAATGTTTTAGTTCTAGATTTTAATATTCTCATTACATGAATAATTTTTATGCATAATAAATGTGTTAATAAAAATCAATATATGCATGTTGAAATCATTCCTTGTTATTATAGGACAAGTTAAGGATGAGGAATAATAAACTCTGATGTCTAATTGGAAAATGAATGTATCTGACTAGTTGTGTTGTGATGAATCATTGATTAATGGAAATTAGGTAGTAGTGTGAGATGATTTAATGATAAGAAATTGAAAATGTGTTGTTATATTAACATTATTATTCAAATAACTTTTTCCAATTAACATTTGATAACACAATCCTCATAAATTTGATGAAATTAATTCTAAGTGAAAATTTTGTTGTAATAAATTACTTGAAGTGAAGTAGTCTCTCAATAATGGGGGGATACCATTAAAATATTTTTTCATTAATTTATTATCATAGTTTATATATATTTTATGGTTCTATGTTCTTTATTATTAAAGTATAATTGGAATTTTATATTTTATATTTTTATGGAAAAAACTCCTTTAATTATTTTTACTCTAATTCATGTCATTTTTCATGCATGTTTATATCAATTTTAGAGATAATAAATACAAAAAATGTTTAAATAGTTTATAAAATTTTAAACAATTTTTAAAAAGGTTTTAAATTGAATGCTAGTAAAACAATAATACCTTTCATTAAACATGAAAATTGACCATTTCTCCTTCAATGGTCTCTCTAATATAATGAATATCTTGTTCACATTATAGAAAAATGTGTTTATCAATTTGTTCCGCAAAAAAGGAAATAGTCTCAGGTTTATCTCATTTAATTAAAAACACTTTCCTTGAAATTTTTCCAGAAACATTCCAATTTGAATTACATGACAATGTAATAAAGAAAAATTGTTCATCTTGTGATTCCAAAATCAATGGTTCATTATAATGCATTCATCTCTATATAAAATACTATTAATGTTCCCCAATGCAAACTAATATTGATCAACTTTACATTCATGGATCAGATCAACCAATTACACTCTAAAAATATGTATTTCAATCTATGTTCATATATAACTTCAATTATTTATTCCAATTGATCATAGCCGTAACCAGAATCGCTAGATTAACAACCAATGCCACTGTTTCATGTTACTCGTTTTTCATCAACATCTTTAATGAAAAACTAAAATCCATTAGCATCTAAAGATTTTTAACAAAGAGACTTTATATATGGACCCTGATATATTCGGTTAAATAATTTAGTTAGTGTACGGTCACCTAACTCCCACATGGTATAATCCTATATATTTCACATAATTCAACAAAAATTTATACAAAAAGAAATTAGTACTATAATTAAATCCTAAGGAAAATCCATTTATTCATATAAAATATTTGAACCAATCATGGAATGATGAATGATGGATTTGATGATTTTGATAATCACTCACACGAGATATCTCTTCTTTTAGCTCATTAATTAATTTCCTAAAAATGATAACTCCATGTTTAAATGATTAACTTTTATATTCAAACAAAACATGTAAAAGTTAAAAAAAAATAAAAGTGATAAGACACTTACTACATCAGTGGTGCAACTGATAGAGTATTGAACATGATATATTGATGAACTTTCACCCACTCTATATTGTCTTATCAAACATAGTTCCTTCTATAACTGGACCACAATGAATCCAATAGGGATTATATAATTTCGTATCAACACCCATGTTTTTTAAAATATAGTTACCTCATACATAAAATAACCATTGTATATTTATGCCTCCCGACAAGCTCTATTATGTACAAATCATTTTAATGTATTCAGATACCGCTCAATATGATACATCCACCTAAATTCCATTAGACCAGTATCCTTTACTACATTGGTTAGGTGCACTGTCAAGTGAACCCTGAAATCTAACAATGAGGGGGGGGGGGTAATTTTCTCCATGTAACAAAGAGTAAGTAAAATTATATCCTATAAAAAATTTTAAAACACCAATTTATTGTTTTCTTAAACAAACATATCTAAAAAAATTACTCATCTTATTCAGTGGATGAAAACATTGGGAGATAAATAATCATGAAATGTGATTGGAATCAACTGCTGACGTAGTATGTGTTTATCATGAATTTTCATCCATTTCAATGCCCTACTCATCAAATTCAAAAACATGGAAATACTAGAAGAGTAACCATCAGGAACCTTGAACATCTTTAAAATTGAAATAAATGTCTCTCTCTTTCTTACTCATCATATACTGTGTAGTAAGTATGTATGCATTGTTTCTATAATGAAACTATAAATGAAATTTTTTCCTAAAACCCATTTCTTCTAAATCACATCGTGTATTGATAAGTTCCTTTGATTTTCCACTGACACCTAAAATGGGCTATAATATATTATTCCAAAAAAATACAATGTGCATGACATCCTGATTATGCCTTAGTAAGTTAGTTTTCTAGTAAGGGAGATTAAAATAAATACTTTTCTTCTTCCAATTGTGAATGCACTGTCTACCCAAACCATAAATATTGTGTAATATATGATCCAATAAATCAAAAAATTCATATATCGTGAGGATGTTTTCTTCCACAATTTGTGATAATATTTCTACTCATGTCATGATCTTTGGTTCAAGGTTGAATTCTATAGAACCATAAAATTTCACTATGTCCTTTCTGAACCTGGGATAAGGGGGAAAAATATTCTATATCCAATATATTCTCATTTTTTACAATGTTTTTTCATTTAGAATTTTTAATTATATAGAAACCAGGGAATGAAAATTCCTCTTTCGTACTCCAACATAAAAATGTTTATAATTCGAGAAGTCATTGACTTTCCACAGTAAATTATCCTACAGTTTGAACATTTCATTTGTTTCACAGTAATATGTTATCTCAATATCACCCCAAAATTCATTCAAATCAGCAATCAATGGCTGAAGGTAAACATTAATCTTATCTATCGGAATTCTAGGTCTATCGATAAGATTGGAAATAAATATAAATTTTTTTATACAAATAAATGTAGGAAGATTACATATAACTGACACCATGGCCCATGTGCTATGAGATTCACCAACCATAGACCTGAATGGATTGAAACCATCTGATTCCAATCCCAATCGGACATTACATATTTATTTAGAAAATTTAGGGTGTCTTTGATTGAAATCCTTCCGTGCAAGAGAGTATTATAGGTGGGTTAGCATATTAATATCCTTATTTATTTACAATTTCCATCTAATTAATTTAGAAAAATTAGAGGAAATAAAATTTCTTTTCAAAATCAGATTCAGTAGAAATTAACAAATTTTCATTATGGAAGTTTGTTACCCCTATTTCATAGTTTGAATTTCATGAGTCTAATTTACCCTATTATCTTTCAACTCGGAAGAGTCACAAAATGTAAAATCCAAATGGACAGTTTCCTTTATAAAAAATTTAATTTTTTTCCACATGCATCTATGGTCTCATATGTGAAACATATGTTCATGATCAACATACGATCATGGTAATACGACCCTATAATATTAGTGTCCATAGGAAGTAATTTTTTTGATAACACCAACAACATATTGAATGATTTATATGACCACTATTTCAAAGTCTTCAAGTGAAACAACTCCATGATAAATGAAAATTTACTATATGATGTACACCTAGAATATAATTTAGTTTTTGCATAATCATGTACATCATAAAACCTCAAGGAATCATGGTCTTCACTAGAGAAAAAATTGATATCATTTTTCTCAACATTTTAGATGTTAATTCCCTTAGAATGTAACCCACATACCATTTCAGTAAGAATTTCATGCATCATATCATTACTCCTCACATCAATATCTATCTAAACTATTTCTGCATGATGACAAGAAATATATTATTCCCCATTACTAGTCTTACTCTTAAAATTTTTTAGTAACTCACTAAAGAATATATTCTCCCTCATGGTAAATCGTATGAATTGATATCTGTTCACAAATTTTCAACATGTGTTGGATTACTCATGTTTTAATCATGTTTTAATGATCAAAAATCATATACATTCTATAAATGTTGTTTAATCTATAAAAAATCATGTATACAGATGATTAGTTTCTTTGTGCCTTAAATAATTATTGTAAATTATTTTTTTATAATGAAATTCTCTTATGAATGATTAAGTTTAATTCATTCTATGAATATCACTCTTTAAGTATGTTTACAGAGATTTGGATATGTCTGAGAAATCATGAGTCCACCACTGGTTTTGTTTTTCTGGAAAAGGATCCAAACACCATGACCATCCAGACATTGTGAACATCCAGACACCATGACCATCGAAACAACATTACCATCCAGACACTGTGACCATCCAGACACTATGACCATCCAGACACCATGATCATCCAGACACCGTGATCCTAACACCGCATATGTGCTTTTGGTTCCTGATCACTATACAACTATGCCATAAAAGTTGTCCCACTGCTCAAAGACAAAGTAGGAGACGCCATTTTATGGAGACACCATTTCCAGAAAGACTGTTACACCGTTTCTTAATCTATTTTTTCATTTTTCAATTTAATTTCTAATGGTCATATTTTATTCTTTTAAATGCACTGACATAATTAATGTTTCTTTGTAGACATGTCACCTGAAAGTACGAGTTACGAGGTGCTGAATACATGCATCCTATCGGCTCCAAAACATGTATTATAGGAATAAAAAGAACAACTTGACCATGGTGAATGTGGAGACTATTGTGACAATTGTGTAATAGAAAACAGGTGTGTACGCGATAACGAAGAAGTATGATCATTCTTGAAATAAGAACCGGTTCAAGCAACCCGAAACCACTGAAGAACAGACGAAGCATACTTGAATCCTATAGTTGAGAAAATTTCTGAATTATCTGCTCCATAAAGAAGACGATCCAGATCTTGTTGACTTACGATACTCTATTTTCTAAAAGAGGACTCAATTTCTACATCTGCTTCATCCCAGAAGTCGAGAGATGCATAGAATAACACTCAGAGCACTTCTAACCTTATCTCATCATTTCATCTCTGTTGTGTATTATTTTTATATTTTGAGCAGTGTGTGGTTCTGTAATAAAACATGCACTATCTTCTACATCAATCTAAAGGATACAAGATATACTTTCTATTACATCTTTTTACCCTTGTGTATTCCCACATATATGTTTGGAAGAGGTCCCTGTGTGACCTGATAGTTCTTACCCACGAAGAACTGTGGAAAAGGTTGCGTGACCTGGACAGTATTGTGTAATGTTGTTAAACCCGATCCAGAGTTTGGATCAAGTTTATTTTTATAAACTTCTTGGTGGTAGGTGATCACCAAGTGGATTGGATTAGGTCTCATCCTGAGGCTGAACCACCAGTTTTACATCCACTGTGATGTTTTTTATGTTTTCTATGTTTTACTATTTAATTTATAAATCACTAAATTTACATTTATAGTTAATCTTGGAATGAAGTTATAATTGTGTTTATTTATTAGAATAGATTCAAAAGTAATGTTAATAACTAATATTAATATTACTGAGAATTAATCAATCTTTTAAGAAGTTATTTAAACAGTCAAAAATTATAAATCGTATAACCTTGATTGGCTAGGCTTTAATTAAATTTATTGGGGAACCTTTTCAAGAATAAATTTTTAACACAAATTTTAATAGATACTCAATTCACACCCCTCTTGAGTACTCTACTCCGACAAACATTTGGTATCAAATGGTGTCTATTAAACCTTTTTTGGACCCAATTCAATTGTGATTTCAGTTTTACTATAAAGATCTATAAATTTCTGTTAATTATAATTTTTTTGATCTTTTAAAGTATTTGTTTTTTATGGATAATATATTGGAAGGATCTGCAACAAAGAAACCACCATTATTTAATGGAACCAATTATACCCAATGGAAAATCAAAATGAAAATTCATTTAGAAAGTATGAGATTTTATATCTGGTATTTAATTATTGATGAATATAAGATTCCCGCTACAGATAGAATCACATGGGATAAAACTACCAAAACTACCTAAAATGACAATTGAAAAGGTATGAATCCTTTATTCTACTCTTTAGGAGATGGGTAATTTAATAGAATCTCTTCATGTAAAACTTCCCATGAAATTTTGGATACCTTTTCTGTTTCACATGAAGGAACTTCTAGTGTGAAACAAATAGTACTTAATAGTTATACTATTAAATATGATAACTTTAAAATGAAACATGATGAGCCTATTTATTACATGTATCTCAGGTTCAACGAAATTGTCAACACAATGATTTCTCTTGAAAGAGAAGAAACTTCCAAAGAAAAAATTATGAGGATTATCAGATGTCTACCTGACAGATGGAGAGGAACCTCTGTCTCTATTAGAGAGTCATGCAACATCAGAAAGATACCTGTAAAAGAACTCATTGGAAAACTTATTATGTATGAAGAGGAGCTGAAAGTCAACAAGGAAGAGGAGGATGAACTCAAAAAAAAAATGTTATGTTCAAGTCCACCACCTCTAAACAAAAAGAAAAATGGAAATTGGAAGTTTATGTAGAAAGTTACAGTAATCAATAATCATCACCTGCTAGTGATGAGGAGATGGATCAGTTAACCAAGAGGTTTAAGAGATTTTACATGAAAAATAAATTTTTTAGAAATCCTATCTTCAAGGGAAGATATTATAAGAAAGGAAGTTGGAAGAAATATTGGAAAATAAATGACAAGTCTGATGAGATTTTTTTCTATGAATGTAAGTGAAAGGGACATATCAAGGATGAATATCCCAAGATCAAGTACAAAAAGAAATATGAGTACAAATATAGAAAGTATAAAAATGCAATGAAAGCAACGTGGAGTGCATCTGAGGACAGTTCAAGTGACTCAGAATATTCACATAATGAAAAGGATAACAAATACAATATTTTTTTTATGGAGAACACATCTAAGGTAACACTAGAATATCCTTTACACAATTCGTATTATCCTAGAGATGATAGTGACTATGAAAATATGTCTAATGAAGAAATGTTTGTCTACTATAATATTCTTGAAGAGACATGCAAGGAACTAAAATATAAATACAATTCTTTAAAGAAACAACATTCCCTTACCTCAACTGTTAAAACCGAACTCACTGTAGAAAGGGAGAAAAATTATCAACTACTCAAAGAGAACAATGAACTAAAAATATCTAATGAGAAATTGAAAAATGATCCTTAAAGGTTTACTATTGGTAAATAAACGTTGGTACAAATTATAGGTAAACATATTTCTCCTAAATATACTACTGGAATTAGTTATCAACCTGGTAAAAGAAATTTTGGAAGAACTAATTTTGTATCTAAGTCTAGGACATACATCTTTAGTCCCAGTTCTGGAAAACATTCACCTAGTTCAAGTTATGATACACTCTCTATAGTTTGAAGATTTTCTGGACCAAATAGAGTTTATTTTTTAAATACATTACATAATGCTTATGGGAAACCTGTGAGGAATATATGGATTCCTAAAGAACTTGTCACTAATATTAATGGACCCCAACAAGTGTGGGTACCAAAATCTCTTTTTATTTGAATATTTTGTAAGAATGTTTCTTAATGAGTTCCTGTAAAATCTTATGATATTGGACAGTGGGTGTTTGAGACATATGAAAAGAGACTATTCATGCTTCAAGAACATAATAAAAATTGGTGGAGGACATGTCACCTTTGGTGACAATGCCAAATGAAAAATTATTAGCCTTGGCCAAATCGGTTACTCTAACTCAATTTTTATTTCCAAAGTACTTTTTTGATGGATTGAAATATAATCTGCTTAGTATTTCACAACTATGTGTTGATGGATTTCATGTAAAATTTTAAAATTATGTTTGTTATGTTTTTAATTATAAAAATGAATTAGGGTTTTCTATATTAAGAAATGAAAATGTATATTCTGTTAAATTACACACTTTAGATTCGCAAAATGCTTCATGTTTTAGTGTGTTTCACTAAGAGTCTTGGCTTTGTCACTGGAGACTAGGACACTGTAACACTCATTCCCTTACAAAGTTAACTAGAAAAAGCTTAGTCAAAGACCTACCAAAACTTGAGTTTCAAAATGATAAAGTGTTTAATCCATGTTAAAAAGGAAAGCAACTCAAAATTCCCTTCAAACTAAAGAAGGAAGTGTCAACTTCTCAACCTCTCGATCTGGTGCACAATGATTTGTTTGGACCATCTAGAGTTTCTAGCTTAAATGAAAAGCACTATGTTTATGTTCTTGTAGATGACTTTTCTAGATATACTTAGACATTATTTTTGGATCACAAGAGTGGATCTCGCTCTCATTTTACCAAATATGCCAAAACTGTACAAAATCTTAGTGGAATTAGAATTAAATCCTTAAGAAGTGATCATGGTCGTGAGTTGGAAAATCAATAATTTGAATCTTTTTTCACACAAAATGGCTATATTCATAATTTATTTTCCCCTAGAACAACTCAACATAATGGAGTTGTATAAAGAAGAAATAGACACGTACAAGATATTGCTAGAACCCTGCTTAGTGAATATTACTTAACTATTTTTTTGGGATAAAGATGTAAATACAACATGATATATTATCAATAGTGTATTGATTAGACCTATTCTTATGATAACTCCATATGAGTTGTGGAAAAATAGAAAACCCAAAGTTAGATACTTCAAATTTTTTGGTTACAAAGTCAATATCCTAAATACTAATGACAATGTTGACAAATTTTCATCCAAGACTGATGAAGGAATATTCTTAGGATATTAAATTTCTAGTAAATCCTATATATTGTTTAATAAAAGGACTAAATGTTTGAAAAAATATTTCCATGTAAAATTTTATGAAACAAATCCACATGAGCCTAATACCACTATAGAAATCATGGAGGATGATGTATCAACTCTAGAAATTAAGTTAAAATCCTCTAAACATCTTGTAAAGGAATCTGTGAAAACTTCCAATTATATAAATTCTTTAGATTCAGGTCACAATGAACCTGACCCTATTGAATAACCTGAAATCACTAAACCTTCTTTTTCTAGAGCTGTTAGAACTCTTATGAACCATCCTTTAGATGTTTTTATAGGAGACTTAGATAAAGTAACTCAAACTAGAGCTTCTCGTAGAAATCAAGTTGAACATAATGTCTTATTGTCACAACTTGGACCTAAAAACATTAATTATTCTATCAATGATGAATTTTGGGTGATGGCCATGCATGAAGAACTTAATCAGTTTGAAAGGAACAATGTTTGGAAACTGGTTGACAAAACCAAAGACAAATTCACCATAGGCACTAAATGGGTGTTTTGGAATAAGGTATATAAAGTTGGTAATATAGTTAGAAACAAGGATAGATTGGTTGAACAAGAATATAGTCAAGAAGAAGGAATTGACTATTAAGAGACCTTTGCACTAGTAGCTAGACTTGAAGCCATCAGAATTCTGCTTGCTTATGCTGGACATCTGAAATTCAAACTATATCAAATGGATGTCAAAAGTGCATTTCTAAATGGGTATGTGGATGAGGATGTCTTCCTTGAGAAACCCCCTAGTTTTAAAAACCATCAATTTCTAAATAATATTTTTAAATTATCAAAAGCTTTATATGGTTTAAAAAAAGCTCCAAGAGCTTGGTATGATAGATTAAGTACTTTTTCTTCTTTCCAACGGTTTTAAAAAAGGAATAGCTGATCCTACCATTTTTATACAATGAATTTCCAATGATGTTTTAGTTGTTCAAATCTATGTAGATGACATTATATTTGGATCTTAAAAAAAAATTATGTATTGAATTTTCTAAAATGATGAAAAATGAATTTTAAATGAGTTTAATGGGTGAACACTAATTCTATCTTGGATTTCAAATATTTCAAAATAATGATGGTATTATTTTAAATCAAAGCTAGTATACTAGAGATATTCTAAAACGTTTTGGATTGGATGGCACTAAAATTAGTGACACTCCAATGAGTACTACTTGTAATTTGGATCTTAATGAAGATGGAAAATCTGTTGATCAAACCACTTACAGAGGAATGATTGGAAGCTTACTCTACTTAACTGCTAGTCGAACTGACATTATGTTTAGTGTGTGTAGAGACCCGATGCTTATCGTACATGGACATTACATTACTTTTGCGGAATACTTAGTACATAACAAAAACACACACACAAGGAACGTAATAGTTTAGTGTCTTTGGAAACTCGGAACGTAATCTTCTAATCGTGGTGAAAGATCTTCAATATCTCCCATAAAGATCTTCCATTTTTTTACCTAAAAACCTTTCTTTATATCCTGGGGAAAAGAAAACATAAAAGGGTGAGCTCAAATGCTCAGTAAGGGTAAACAAAAGAAATATGAATCACATCATATACATAAGAACATAGCTTTTGGAAATCTTAACCTGCAAAAGAGCTCATAATATCATAACATGGGATAAATCATAGAAGTGAAAATGAGATCCCCATAATCATAACATAAAACTTGAAACTTTGTGGCATGCACACATAATCATGGAAAATCATTTCTTGTTAGTCATGACTCATTGCCAAGACTATCTTAGTGGACAAAGTCCCTTTCTGAACCGAGTCACCCTCGTTCTAGTCCTGTTTCACTGAACCGGTATAACCTACCGTTCCAGCCATGTCTATCCCATGAGATATAAAATCTTTACCCAATGCATTGGAGGGAGATATAGGTCCCACCCATCTTATAATGAATCCTTTCTTATGTGTGCCACATAATCATAAATCATACATCATCACATAACCCATGTAATAAAAATGGGATTCTTAAACAACATGACATCATAAAACAATTCATATAAGATAAAGGAATTCATAAAAAATATTTCCATCACAACATAATCAAATACATGTAATAATAGGGATAAAAACAGAACCCTTTATTATCTTAGATGGAAAATAATTTTGATAAAACACTTGAACTCCATTCTTGAGGAAAATATCCTTTCTTCTTCAAAAACACTTTTCTTTTCTTAACATGTCATAAAATTGTAAACTAAAATAAGTTGATTAAAAATAAACTTGAAAACTTGTAAAGTAAGCTTCTTGTAAATAATGTTTTAAAAATCCATTCATGCCGTATAAGTTAAAAAAAAACATTTTTCGTACTTTTGTCGGAAAAGTCAAAAAGTACCTCGTACGAAAAACAACAAAAGATTCCTTTCATTTCTTTTACTAAAAACTCACCGAAGGGTAAAAATATATTTAAAAAAAATTGTAGGTGGATGGAAATAATATTACATATTGATGAAACATGGATGTGGATGATAAAATACACCCCAGTAAACACTTACGAATAAACAATCTCGGATAAAAATGAGATTGTGATATTTCCCTTACCTTAGGTCCGACTTGCTTTGTAAGTGTCCGAACCTCCTGTATAATGATTTAAATCATGTTATTGACTTATTACAGAATCATATTCATTGTTATGATATCATATATGGTTCACTTATGACATTATATTACCCGTTCTTTTGTAAATTCCATGTTAAAGAAGCGTTTTGGGTAAAATCGTTTCATTTATCGTAGGTGTTTTGTCTTGTTGTTCTTGACATCATTATTACTTATATCATGATTTACTCACTTCCAGAATATAAAATATGATTTATATATCATATATATTCAGTATATATATATATATATAATAGGTAGATAAATAAAATGAAAAACACCGTTCATGGAGACGGTAGTCCGTACATACGCATGAACGCTGTTTTCCTTTCCTTATTGTCTTGAAATGGAAGTAAGTAGATGAAATACATATGTATATATATAAATAAATCCAGTAGCTTTATAATGTCATATATTTCATTATTATTTCTTATATATACATTATAATCATTCTTAAATGGTTAACATGGAGAATGAATCTCATCGCGTCGTGGAGACGGTAGTCCGTACGTACGCACGAGCGATGATATCATTTCTATAAATATTGAATTGAATTGGAGTGGATTATACAATATATCAGAATCAATATGATGTTGTAATAACTATGTATAGTTATTCTTTACACCATTATACCCATCCATGTAAGGTGGTGGTGGAAAATAGATTACACCACGGCGTGGAGACGGTATTCCGTACGTACGCACGCGCGGTGATTTCTTTTTCCGTAGGATGGATAGATGGTGAAATAGGGTTGTTTCATACTTATAATAACATATCAGTATATGAGTGATACTGATGTTATTACTTCATAATGAAACAACCTAAGAAGAAGAAGTGGAATAAGAAATAAAGATGAAAGAATTGGTAACGGTAATTACCTCTTCTTTGAAGTGCCTCTTTGAGACCTCCTCTTAGGGCACCACAATTGGTCTTTGAGGAAGACCAGAACCTCTAGGATGTTTTTAGGGAAGTGTAGAAGAGATTTTTGCAGGGGTTGGACAAGCTTGAGTGCTCAAATTGGTGTAAGGAGGAGGGGGAGGAGGTGTCCTTTTATAAGGGAGGAGAGGGGCACCTTAGGAATATCTCAAAATATTATTTTATATTAAAGTCAAAATCGGTTTATAATGGTTCCAAAGGGTCTTATTTCGAAGCTAAAGTGGGGATGGATCTAAATACTATCAACCAATAAGATTTATACAAGTTTAGGTTATTATTTTAACCTTATCAATTAGATTTAACTCTATGTTAAATAATTTAACTTTTACCGTGTCTTTTTGTTTTCTTACATTATATGGTTAATAAACTTACTATAACATGCCAAAAGAACCCCAAATTGTATATTATTAATACATATATCCTTATTTAAGTCATTTGGCCGAACCTTAGATTTTTAGGAATAAAATAACAATTAATAATATAATATTTGATTTAAAAACTATTTTGTGTCAATTTTGACACTATTTGATACATGATTTTTGTGAAAGTCATAACAGAATTATTTGTTCGAAACAAGTTGATTAAATAAACACTAATATATCATAGTAACCTAGAAAATTAGTGTAATTCATAAAAAGTATCAAATTATATTTAGTTTGGTGTTTATAACATCAATTATGTCAATATTTCATTAATAAGATAATTACTGCATCATCATTGTGTCATAAATAAATTGACTTATTTGATGTCTAAAAATTACAAATAAAATACCATCATGTAGGAAATCGTTTTAGCTTTCTAATGAATATTTACAATCGAATTTACCTTATGTAAAACCCTATATTAAAAATGTTTTAGTAAATAAACTTTGATTTTGACTCTTTTAACTCTTCTTTGAATTAAATAATAATAAATGTCCTAATCTAATCCAAGTGGGCCTAAATGGTCATATTTTATTCCTAAGCTTGTTTTTGGTCGAATTAAACTTGTCCAATAGAATTAGGACATGTGTTAGGGTAATAATAATATCATTTTTACCCTTAATTACCCTATTTACTTTTAACCGTGGTAAATAAAAGTAAAAAGTTACTATTCACCAAAAATTATTTTCATCTCATTGAACCACATTTTACTTACTGAAATCAACCGTGTCTCTCGGATTTTTGAAATTCCATTCATAGAAGCGGTAAAATTAAGATTTATGAAGAAATTAATTTTTTTAACTACCACTTAGTAGTTTCACTATTCATCAAAAATTGATGTTTTTCAGAACAATGCCAAAATTTCATCCTAAGCTATATTTCATATTCCGAATTCAAAAATGAAGTCTATTTTACCAAATTCATATCATAGAAGTTGCATTAATTAATTTTATAATTAAATCCCGCTGTTAAAACAAAGAGCGTGTTTTTAAGAAACAATATTTATCAAAAGATTGACACTTGTTTATGTCTGGTTTAAATGTGAAATTACATCCAATGACCAACATTGTATTAAATTGTAAAAATATATTCTAAATATACTTTAAAACCACTCAAATTAATAATTTATCACTATTAATTATTTCTATTAAAAAAGTTGTTTTTAATTATAATTTAGTAATTTTCACTATTCATCAGAATATGAAAGTTATCCGAAAAGTACCAAAATTTCACCTTAGGCTAAATTCGATACTCCGAATCCAAAAATGAAATCCATTTTGAAAAATAAAATTTTCAAAATTTCAAAAAGTGGTTATTACTATTCATAACGGCTAGTTTTAATAACATTTTAATAGCATATCGCTGTTTAGTGAAACTCGTTATTGCGTTCTACACACGCTATCGAGGAAGGTCGCGATTGCGTGTAATGGAAGGAAAGTCAAGGATGCGTGTTGTGCAAGCTCCTTTTGGTGTAGCGTACAACACAAGACATTAGTGAAATAAAGAATATTTTTCATAAAATCTCGGGCTGTTACATTCTACCCCCCTTAAAATGAATTTCGCCCTCGAAATTCATCGGGGTTATAAATGGTTTACTATTCGAAAGTTTCTTTAATAGAAACCCACATCGTAAAAAGGAATACCAAAACTTGGCTTTAAAAACTAAAGTATGAAATGTAACGATTACCCAAATAAACTAATCACTGGGTTTCCACATAGGTGAAAATATGGATATGGAAGAGAAATCTAACCATCATGTTCTGATGGAGAGTGGTAGAGAACATGGCTATGGAAAAGCCAGTAATCACAAATCCATAAATTTGTGACGATCTAAGGTACCATCTGATTCATCAGGTATAAGAGAACTAGGACAACATTTTTGGTTTTCAAGATCATTTCCCTAAAGTTAAAGAATTAGAATTAGAATAAATACTTACTTTATTTTGGTACAATATCACTGTTGTTCGTGCCTTTAACAATTTCCACTTCATCTCTTAAATAAATGAAGTTGAATTTGTTATTTGTGAAGTGTTAGCAGATCATGTGATAGAATGACGGGTCATTCCATCTGTCTCAAAAGGTTATCAAAAATTATATACATAAGTCGATCTATAGTGGGATTAATCATATATGGTTCCTAAAATGTGCTTATACTTCATATATCATACTGCTTAATATAATAACACTAGTTTCTACTAAACAGGGACTTCCTGTAGGTCAGTGGTAGGCGATAAAGGCCAGTCGCACTTCGGTTGTGGGTTCGATTCCTACAGCCTTGTCCGAAGCGATGGGCTGTCGCCCGTCCTGCAGGTTGTCCTTTTTCTAAAACTACGTTACTATAACATCCCATCAATAATATCGAAAATCTTCTATACTTAAACAATACTAACTTATGTCCAACATAATCTAGTCTAATCTTTAGGCTTATACATAATACTGCAGTCCACTCTCATAATATAGTGACAACGATTACCAGAGATTTAATACTGTCGTTGATCCCCACATATCATAAGATATGTCTTGTTGGTCACATTCCAAACATTCAAAGTCCTTAATCGTGTATTCTATTGAATACCTTAGTGAAAACATGAGTGCAGTTTAAAGTTAACACTTTCCACATACCAAAATCCTCAAAATTCTATATACTCAAACCATGATATCACTTAGTCCTTATATCAATCATGAGCTCATGAATACTGTTAAACATTTCATTTTCTTGTTTTCCCTTCATTATGCGCATATCATCTTATTTCCAAAAATATCTCAATCACTTTGAATACCACATTAAACCAATACATAAATATTCCAATACTCCATGATACAACATTATTTTGGAATCCCATTACATAAACACTTAATCATTCCACCACATCGTTATCATATTCAACATCGCCAATAGTGATCGCATGTGATTTCCCTTTGTCCTTTGCCTTCAGTGGTTGCTCATGTTGATCATCACTAACCCTTGGATTAGGGCAATTATTAGCATAATGCCCCATTTCCTTGCACTTGAAGCATTGAAGTGTTGGTGGTGCGTTCTCTGCCGTGTTTGCTTTATTCACATCATTAGAAACCCTTTTTCCATCACTTCGACACTCAGCTGCTCGATGACCTTCTTTTCCACACTTAAAACATTTTCTAGTCCCTTTAAGACAATCTCCACCATGCTTCTTTCCACACTTTGTGCATAAGGAAACATTCATCTTCTTTTCACCATTATTATGAGATTTCTCCTTGAACTCCATCATTCGTTTCTTGTCAAAACCATGAGATGGATATGTAACACCAACTTCCATTTCTACCTTGATAGCAAAACGCACAATTTCTTCATAGCTACTGAAGTCTCTTATAGCTAATGCCCTTCGAAGACTTGGTTTTAAGCCACTGAAAAATCGATCAACTTTACTTTCAGGTTGGATGATAATGCCAGATGCATACCTTGCAAGTCTTGTAAAATTCGCTTCATATATACCAACAGATTCATCATCCTTCTGCTTCAGCTCAATAAACTCCTTTTCCATCTTTGTTCGAAGAATACGAGGGAAGTACTTACTGAAAAACAAGTTCTTGAACTCGTCCCATTCCATGGACTCAATTTCATCTCTTGGCCTCGTATTCTTGATAAGATTCCACCATTGATCAGCTTCACCTTCCAAACGATATACTGCTAAGATGACTTTATCATGTTGAGAACATTGAAGAACTGAAAATATCTTTTCAGTGGTACTGATCCATTGTTCAGCAACAAGTGGATCGGAAGTCCCACTGAAAGAAGGTGGACGTTGCCTCATGAAGGACTCAATAGAATATTGTTCCCTTCTCTGCTCATTTGGAAGTCCAGAATGATTCATAGCTTGTGTAAGTATAGCAATAATATTTTGCACTCCATCTCCCATAACATTTGTTTGTTCAGGAGGGCAATCATTGCATTGTCCATTGCATTTATCAACACGGTTCCTTCGGGTTCCAGCCATCATCTAAAACCCAAAAAGAATAGTGTGAGAGGCAAAAATCATGCTAGGAAAAATAACATAATAAAGGGGGAGTACCTTCAATATCCAACATCTTAGGTTTAATTCTATGATCGTTAGCGTAATTCTAGTACTATAACCTATACGTATACTTATCCCTAGGGACATCCCTAGACATACCTTAGAAATATCTCTAGGGATCTCACTAACGTTTTCGCATCCTAGTTTCCAAAGGTTGACTAAACCTTTCCTTTGATACCAACTGTAGAGACCCGATGCTTATCGTACATGGACATTAAATTACTTTTGCGGAATACTTAGTACATAACAAAAACACACACACAAGGATCGTAATAGTTTAGTGTCTTTGGAAACTCGGAACGTAATCTTCTAATCGTGGTGAAAGATCTTCAATATCTCCCATAAAGATCTTCCCTTTTTTTACCTAAAAACCTTTCTTTATATCCTGGGGAAAAGAAAACATAAAAGGGTGAGCTCAAATGCTCAGCAAGGGTAAACAAAAGAAATATCAATCACATCATATACATAAGAACATAGCTTTTGGAAATCTTAACCTGCAAAAGAGCTCATAATATCATAACATGAGATAAATCATAGAAGTGAAAATGAGATCCCCATAATCATCACATAAAACTTGAAACTTTGTGGCATGCACACATAATCATGGAAAATCATTTCTTGTTAGTCATGACTCATTTCCAAGACTATCTTAGTGGACAAAGTCCCTTTCTGAACCGAGTCACCCTCGTTCCAGTCCTGTTTCACTGAACCGGTATAACCTACCGTTCCAGCCATGTCTATCTCATGAGATATAAAATCTTTACCCAATGCATTGGAGGGAGATATAGGTCCCACCCATCTTATAATGAATCCTTTCTTATGTGTGCCACATAATCATAAATCATACATCATCACATAACCCATGTAATAAAAATGGGATTCTTAAACAACATGACATCATAAAACAATTCATATAAGATAAAGGAATTCATAAAAAATATTTCCATCACAACATAATCAAATACATGTAATAATAGGGATAAAAACAGAACCCTTTGTTATCTTAGATGGAAAATAATTTTGATAAAACACTTGAACTCCATTCTTGAGGAAAATATCCTTTCTTCTTCAAAAACACTTTTCTTTTCTTAACATGTCATAAAATTGTAAACTAAAATAAGTTGATTAAAAATAAACTTGAAAACTTGTAAAGGAAGATTCTTGGAAATAATGTTTTAAAAATCCATTCATGCCGCATAAGTTAAAAAAAACATTCTTCGTACTTTTGTCGGAAAAGTCAAAAAGTACCTCGTACGAAAAACGACAAAAGATTCCTTTCATTTCTTTTACTAAAAACTCACCGAAGGGTAAAAATGGATTTAAAAAAATTGTAGGTGGATTGAAATAATATTACATATTGATGAAACATGGATGTGGATGATAAAATACACCCCAGTAAACACTTACGAATAAACAATCTCGGATAAAAATGAGATTGTGATATTTCCCTTACCTTAGGTCCGACTTGCTTTGTAAGTGTCCGCACCTCCTGTATAATGATTTAAATCATGTTATTGACTTATTACAGAATCATATTCATTGTTATGATATCATATATGGTTCACTTATGACATTATATTACCCGTTCTTTTGTAAAT
The DNA here is from genome assembly GCA_963277665.1 of Viscum album. NCBI lineage: Eukaryota > Viridiplantae > Streptophyta > Magnoliopsida > Santalales > Viscaceae > Viscum > Viscum album. Next base: position 2,376,558 of record CAUJRU010000030.1, on the reverse strand, counting down.
TCCATGTTAAAGAAGCGTTTTGGGTAAAATCGTTTCATTTATCGTAGGTGTTTTGACTTGTTGTTCTTGACATCATTATTACTTATATCATGATTTAATCACTTCCAGAATATAAAATATGATTTATATATCATATATATTCAGTATATATATATATATAATAGGTAGATAAATAAAATGAAAAACACCGTTCATGGAGACGGTAGTCCGTACGTACGCATGAACGCTGTTTTCCTTTCCTTATTGTCTTGAAATGGAAGTAAGTAGATGACATACATATGTATATATATACATAAATCCAGTAGCTTTATAATGTCATATATTTCATTATTATTTCTTATATATACATTATAATCATTCTTAAATGGTTAACATGGAGAATGAATCTCATCGCGTCGTGGAGACGGTAGTCCGTACGTACGCACGAGCGATGATATCATTTCTATAAATATTGAATTGAATTGGAGTGGATTATAAAATATATCAGAATCAATATGTTGTTGTAATAACTATGTATAGTTATTCTTTACACCATTATACCCATCCATGTAAGGTGGTGGTGGAAAATAGATTACACCACGGCGTGGAGACGGTATTCCGTACGTACGCACGCGCGGTGATTTCTTTTTCCGTAGGATGGATAGATGGTGAAATAGGGTTGTTTTATACTTATAATAACATATCAGTATATGAGTGATACTGATGTTATTACTTCATAATGAAACAACCTATGAAGAAGAAGTGGAAGAAGAAATAAAGATGAAGGAATTGGTAACGGTAATTAACTCTTCTTTGAAGTGCCTCTTTGAGACCTCCTCTTAGGGCACTAAAATTGGTCTTTGAGGAAGACCAGAACCTCTAGGATGTTTTTAGGGAAGTGGAGAAGAGATTTTGGCAGGGTTTGGCCGAGCTTGAGTGCTCAAATTGGTGTAAGGAGGAGGGGGAGGAGGTGTCCTTTTATAAGGGAGGAGAGGGGCACCTTAGGAATATCTCAAAATATTATTTTATATTAAAGTCAAAATCGGTTTATAATGGTTCCAAAGGGTCTTATTTCGAAGCTAAAGTGGGGATGGATCGAAATCCTATCAACCAATAAGATTTAGACAAGTTTAGGTTATTATTTTAACCTTATAAATTAGATTTAACTCTAAGTTAAATAATTTAACTTTTACCGTGTCTTTTTGTTTTCTTACATTATATGGTTAATAAACATACTATAACTTGCCAAAAGAACCCCAAATTGTATATTATTAATAAATATATCCTTATTTAAGTCTTTTGGCCGAACCTTAGATTTTTAGGAATAAAATAACAATTAATAATATAATATTTGATTTAAAAACTATTTTGTGTCAATTTTGACACTATTTGATACATGATTTTTGTGAAAGTCATAACAGAATTATTTGTTCGAACCAAGTGGATTAAATCAACACTAATATATCATAGTAACCTATAAAATTAGTGGAATTCATAAAAAGTCTCAAATTATATTTAGTTTGGTGTTTATAACATCAATTATGTCAATATTTCATTAATAAGATAATTACTGCATCATCTTTGTGTCATAAATAAATTGAATTATTTGATGTCTAAAAATTACAAATAAAATACCATCATGTAGGAAATCGTTTTAGCTTTCTAATGAATATTTACAATCGAATTTAGCTTATGTAAAACCCTATATTAAAAATGTTTTAGTAAATAAACTTTGATTTTGACTCTTTTAACTCTTCTTTGAATTAAATAATAATAAATGTCCTAATCTAATCCAAGTGGGACTAAATGGTCATATGTTATTCCTAAGCTTGTTTTTGGTCGAATTACACTTGTCCAATAGAATTAGGACATGTGTTAGGGTAATAATAATATCATTTTTACCCTTAATTACCCTATTTACTTTTAACCGTGGTAAATAAAAGTAAAAAGTTACTATTCACCAAAAATTATTTTCATCTCATTGAACCACATTTTACTTACTGACATCAACCGTGTCTCTCGGATTTTTGAAATTCCATTCATAGAAGCGGTAAAATTAAGATTTATGAAGAAATTAATTTTTTTAACTACCACTTAGTAGTTTCACTATTCATCAAAAATTGATGTTTTTCAGAACAATGCCAAAATTTCATCCTAAGCTATATTTCATATTCCGAATTCAAAAATGAAGTCTATTTTACCAAATTCATATCATAGAAGTTGCATTAATTAATTTTATAATTAAATCCCGCTGTTAAAACAAAGAGCGTGTTTTTAAGAAACAATATTTATCAAAAGATTGACACTTGTTTATGTCTGGTTTAAATGTGAAATTACATCCAATGACCAATATTGTATTAAATTGTAAAAATATATTCTAAATATACTTTAAAACCACTCAAATTAATAATTTATCACTATTAATTATTTCTATTAAAAAAGTTGTTTTTAATTATAATTTAGTAATTTTCACTATTCATCAGAATATGAAAGTTATCCGAAAAGTACCAAAATTTCACCTTAGGCTAAATTCGATACTCCGAATCCAAAAATGAAATCCATTTTGAAAAATAAAATTTACAAAATTTCAAAAAGTGGTTATTACTATTCATAACGGCTAGTTTTAATAACATTTTAATAGCATATCGCTTTTTAGTGAAACTCGTTATTGCGTACTACACACGCTATCGAGGAAGGTCGTGATTGCGTGTATTGGAAGGAAAGTCAAGGATGCGTGTTGTGAAAGATCCTTTTGATGTAGCGTACAACACAAGACATTAGTGAAATAAAGAATATTTTTCATAAAATTTCGGGCTGTTACAGTGTGTGTATGTGTGCTCAGTTTTAATAAAATACTAAGGAATCTCATATAAATGTTGTTAATAGAACTTTCACATATCTCAAGAATACACCCAATCTTGGACTGTTCTATACAAAAGGACAATAATTTGAGTTAGTGAGTTAATATTATTACATCAGTGGTTGGAAGTTAGATATAAAAAGTACCTCTAGAACATGTCACTTTTTAGGCAAGTCTCTAGTATCATGGTGTTGTAAGAAACAAAACTCTATAGAATTATCTACTAAAGAATATGAATACATAGCTATTGGCAGCTGTTGTGCACAAATTTCGTGAATGAAACACATATTACTAGAATATGGATATCAATTCAGGCATGTACCTATAAATTGTGACAATAGAAGTACTATTAACATCTCAAAAAATCCCGTTTCACACTCTAGGACAAAACATATTGTTATAAGACATCACTTTTTGAGAGATCATTATCAGAATGGTGACATCACTTTGGAATTCATTGGAATTGAATATTATCTTGCTGACATATTCACCAATGAATTAAATTCTAAAAGAATAGATTACATCATTCATGAATTGGGAATGATAAATCTTAAATAGTAAGTATACTGTTTCACAGTTTACGGTTTCACGAATAATTGTCTTAATATTACTGTTTAACTCTAACATTTCTATAGTTTTATTATCTTACGTTTATGAGCATAGTGCGGTTTTCACCCGAGGTGGCGGGTAGCACATCGTTGAAGGCAAGGATCTTCGAAGTGAGGTTAATGCAAGAGATTTGTTCAAAAATACCAGTTTTGTGTATCAGGGATTACACAGAGATGGTGAATCGAGCATCGGTGGCTGAGTAAGATCTGTTGGGAGCTCCGGGCAGAGGAAGCATGGCGGTACCCATGGGGAATAATGGGAACTCTAATGATGGGTTCAAGAGGAGGAGGAACACTTATTCCCAAGGTGGGAATATGGACCATAATCCGACAACAGGATCGGAAAATCTTCCTTCGAAGCCCTAGAGTAAACCAGGATGTTTTTAGTGTGGCTCTATGACACACATTAAGTGGGACTGTACGACACAACCTTGATCATGTGCTGATGGGGCATCTTCAGCACTATTTGTAGGAATGCTCTGAGGTCTGGTGCATGTGACACTCCTCAGGGATCGTAGAGGTCGTATGATTCAACAGGGCGAGGACAACAACATACCCCATGTCAGCAGAGCAAAGTTATTCATGGTGATTCTCAGAACACTACAACTCCTCAACAAGGAAATAAAGAGCATCGTGTGGAAACCAATGCATTGTTCGGAGCAGAACATGTTGTGGTGGATGATCAGTCCAGACTATCCACGGTGCGAGGTACTATTATTTTAAATTCTACCTCGATGCAAGTGCTGTTTGATACAAGTTCTTCAAACTCTTTTATTAATGAAAGTGTGGTTGAGTTTCTGGTTTTAAGGGTAGAAATAATTCCTTCGGTTTTGAAACTTAAAACTCCTCTGGGTCGAAGAGAGTGTTGAGCCTTCTTTTGTAGAGCATGTTGTATCATTGTGGGTGAGGTTGACCTAATGTGGAATTTATTAGTTCTTGATATGGATGGGTATGATGTAATCCTAGTAATAGATTGGCTGGTGGAATTTAAGTCCCACATCAACGGTAATGCACAAACAGTGTCTTTTACAACACACGATGGCGTTAGACATCTCTTTAGAGGAGAGAGGCATGAAAGGTAGGGTGCAACGAGTTTTTTTGGAACCACTAGTGGGAACATTATCGTATCATTTGGCAGTACTGTCATTGGAATCGATAAAGGGTGTTGAGCAGAGTGTTCTTACGACAGTGGTGGATCAGTTCATGGATGTTTTTCTCGAAGAATTCTCTGGGTTACCTCCCATAAGAGAAGTGGAGTTTATGATTGATCTCCTTCAAGGGACCAGTCCTATCTCACTTCTTTCTTATCAGATGGAACCAACTGAATTTCTGGAATTGAAAGTCCAGTTGTAAGAGTTAGAAAACAAAGGGGTTATCCAACCTAGTAGGTCTCCATGGTCAACACCGGTGTTGTTTGTGAAAAATGTGGATGTAACTTTGATGCTCTGTGTTGATTATCGTAGACTTAACCATGTTATGATAAAAAACAGATATCCACTTCCACGAATTAATGATTTGTTAGACGAGTTGAGGGGATCCCAATGGTTCTCCAAGATCGACCTGTGGTTGGGATATCGTTAATTGCTGGTGAGGGAGGATGATATTCCTAAAAACGATTTCATAAGAAGATATGGACATTATGAATATGTGGTTATTCCCTTTGGTCTAACTAATGTGCTAGCGGTGTTCATGGAATTGATGAATTGGATATTTTGGAGATATCTGGATTCGTTTTTTGTGGTTCTTCTAGATGATATTCTGGTGTATTCAAAGACAAAGGTGGAGCATGAGAAGCACTTGGCGACAGTGCTGGGGATCTTGAGGGATCATCAGTTGCATGCCAAATTGTCAAAGTGTGACTTTTGGATACAAGAAGTCCGTTTTCTTGGCCATGTGATTTATAAAAGGGGTGTTTCAGTGGATCCAGAAAAGATATAGGCTGTTATCTCATGGAAACTGCCAAAGAATTTGTTTGAGGTACGGAGTTTCCTTGTTCTAGTTGGGTATTATCAACATTTTGTTCGTTATTTTTAATGTTTAGCTTCACCAATGACAACTTTGACAAAGAAATAATGTTCCATTCTAGTGTAATGAAAAATGTCAGTAGTGTTTCGAAGAGCTAAAGGGTTGCCCTACATCATCACCAATATCGGTTTTTCCAAAACTAGGAAAAGGGTACGTGGTGTATTGCGATGCATCGAGATCAGGGTTGGGGTGTGTTATCATGCAAGGAAATCATGTGGTTGCGTATCAATCATGACAGTTGAGGGTGCATGAGAAGAACTACCCAACTCATTATTTGGAATTGGCAGTAGTGATCCATGCCTTGAAAGTGTTGTGTCATTATATCTTCGGTGAGAAATTCACTGTATATACAGATCATAAGAGCTTGAAGCACATTTTCTCACAACAGGATTTGAACTTAAGGTGAAGGAGATGTATGGAATATCTCCAGATGTTTGATTTTGACTTTATGTACACACCGGGTAAGGGGAATTCGATGGTTGATGCATTAAGTAGAAAATCATATGCTTAGGTGGGGAAATAGGCATCAGACCAGTAGCAGTCGATGTTGATTATAGCTGACATGCGGTTGGAATGTGAGGACCAGGGTGATAGAGCTATCTTCTTTCCAGTTTTATTGATTCCTAACTTGGTTGGCCTGGTTAAAGAGGCACAGATTTCTGATTTTGAGTGTGTGACCATGAGGTCGAAACTCAATGGTGGGGAGACCATTGATGGTTGGAAACAGAATGAAGATTCGGTTTTTTGTTTTCAGAATCAGATGGTTGTACCAATTTCTTGTCATGAGGATATTCTTAGGGTGTATCATCATTCCAAGTGGGAAGTTCATTCTGGAATTCAAGAAATGTATAAAGCGTTGAAAGTGCAGTTCTAGTGGGCTGGTATGAAAAGAAAAGTGGATGAGTTTGTTTCGAGATTCTTGACTTTCGATTAGGTCAAGATAAAGAATTAGAGGCCAGCAGGAATGTTGTAGTCTTTACCAATCCCTGTTTGGAAGTGGAAGCAAATAGCGATGGATTTTGTCCCAGGTCTTCCAAGAATGGTCAGAAAGAAAGATGCCATTTGTGTGATAGTTGATCGGCTAATGATGTTGGACCATTTCATTCCAATTCTTGAATCTCATACGTTGGAGGATCTGTCCAAAATATATATCCAGGAGGTGGTAAAGAGGCATGTTGTTCCAGTTTCGATCATATCCGATAGAGATATGAGGTTTACATATCGTTTCTGGAAATCCTTACAGCAAGCCCTTGGAACCATGTTGACCATGAGTACGACGTATCACCCTTAGATGGATGGTCAATCCAAGAGGACGATTCAAACTTTGGAGGATATGTTTCAGGCTTGTGTCATGGATTTTGGTGGCTCGTGGGAGGAGCACTTGTCATTGGTTGAGATCTCATACAATAACAGTTATCAGGCATCCATACATATGGCTCCATTTGAAGCATTGTATGGGAGGCCGTGTTGATCTCCACTATGCTGGGGTGGAAATGGGTGAGTCCTCGATAGTTGGACCAAGCCTTGTCTAGGAGACTATGAAGAATATCATGTTAATTAGGAAGAGAATGGAGATGAATCAGAGTTGTCAGAAATTGTCTGCGGATCATCATCGACGACCGTTGTCGTTCGAGGTGGGTGATCATGTTTTATGGAGGATCTCTCCTAGGTTGGGACATCGTCGGTTTAAGAAGTATGGAAATTTATCTCCGAGGTATATTGGACCTTTTGATATTCTTGACTAGGTTGGTGAGGTGGCTTATCGTTTGGTTTTTCCACCTAGGTTTAGTACGGTGCACAATGTGTTTCATGTTTCGCAGTTGAAAAGGTATCAGCTGGATCCGTGGAATTTTATTCGATGGGATCATATTGAGTTAGAGTCGGATGCTTCATTGGTGCAGGTGCCAGTGCGGGTTGTGGATAGGATAGAGAAAGTATTGTGGGGTAAAAGCAACATTCTGGTTCGGGTTTTGTGGCAGCATGGCCAGATCCAAGAGGAGAATTGGGAGCAGGAGAAAGAGATGATCGAGCAATGGCCTGAGCTATTTCGGTAAAGGGTGGGTTCACTACATTCCAAGGACGGAAAGTCCAATGGTGGGGAGAATGTAGCACCCCTGTTTTGAGGTATGTAGCCTTTTTTATGCCTTTTTATGTGTTTAAAGTGCATGGGATGAGTCGAGAAGAGGTTGGGAGAGTTTGGAATGATTTTGAATAAGTTTGGATGCTTTTCTAAGGGTGCACAGTTTGAGCATGGTTAGGGGAAACCATGTGAATTCTCCAAGAAACCATGAAGGGGGAGACAATAGGCTTTTCACGGCCTGCGCACGATTTTCCAAACCATGTGAGGAAACCATTTGGACCCCTCCTCTCAAGATAGTGGCATGCACACAGTTTGCGCATGGTTTTCAGAACAGTGCGGGCTAACTGTGCGACCACATAAAAATTGGGGTTTTAAATCCGGGATCCATCAAGCTTGACCCAAAACACTCCAATCCTCCCCCACTCGATTCTCACTTGGGATTTTGGGTTCTCAGGGGTTAGAGGTGCTCTTCCACTCATTTTGGAAATGATTCAAAGGGGTTTCTTGGTGTTTTGAAGGTGGTTTCTCCCGGGTAAGTCTCCCTTTTTGGTTTCTTTGTGGTTTCCTCGAGATCTTCCTTTCCCTCTCCCTCATTTTTCTAGATCTACACTCATTGTGTGTAGATCTAGGGTTTTGGTTTACTTGGATGTTAATTTTATGTCATATGAATTTTATGGAAGGGGATCTAGAGAGGTTTCAGTGGTGCGTTCATCATATTTGAGGTTTGATTGCTTGTGGGTCGATTCCGCTGGAACCCTAAAGGTAGGGGATTTTCTCTCAACTCCACTTGGTTAGAAATAGTGGTTTTTGGTTATAATTAATTTTTTGTGCTTAAAATTAATTGTGTTTGGATGTGCGAATTTGGTTGGAAATCCCTTTGGTGATGTTTTGGGGATTTTTTTGGAAAAAAGGGGTTTTGTGGTGAAATTCTATTATTGTGAATTTTAAAATTGGTTGCTGGGATTGATTTGTAAAAATGGTTGATAAAAATGGTTTTCAATAAAATATGTTGTTTTATTGAAATGGGTTTTGGCATGGAAAATTATTTAAGGGTGGTTTCAATAAATGGGTGATTTATTGAAGTGGTTTGGCATGTGATGGAAATGGTTATTTTATTGTCGTTGTGGCCTTGGTGGGTTATATGTTTGGTTGTGTCATGTTTAAAGGTGATATGAAAGTGGGCGGGAAGTCTCACTATAAAAGGTGATGGATAGTGGTCGGAAGAAACACCATTAATGTTAGTGGCCGGAAAGTACCGCTATTTGTGAATGGGTAAACGGGTTGGACAAACGCTCCACCGTTTTGGTTATCTTTTTGTGCATTGCTTTGCAAGATGGAAATTGTTGTGATAATGTGTAAATGATGAAATGGATTGAGGCATGTTTGTCTGGATTTATATTGGTTTCTTGGCTTGGGTGAGATGGCTTGGTAACGGTATGTTTGGCTTATAGTAATGGTTTCACTTGTGATTATTTTATATAAACTGTTTTATATAAATGTGCTAACGGTTTTATCCTAGTGGCGTGTGTAGGGAAGTCATTTGGGGAAAAACTACTATGTATTAGTACTCACCCCCTTCTTTGGAACTTTGGTGCTTTTTCATATGTTGTATTTTGGGACACAGATAAAGTTAAGGAATCTCATTGCTAGTGGTTTGTGGTGATGCTAGGGATATGTGGTGGTTCTTAGAGCATGGAGCTTGGTGTGGAGTTTTGGAGTGTGTCTTGGCTTATTTTGGGTCTTTTGTTTTGTCTTCCGCATAGTACTATGATATGGTGTTAGTTGTATTCGGTTTGGGATGTATTATGGAACAACTTGGTTGTCTTTTGGGAATACATGCTTGAATGTTTTATTGACATGCATCACATAGTGGTTGTTAGTGGATGGTTTGGTTGGTTTCTCTTAAGGGAAAATCATTCCCCAATTTTTTTTCGAAGCCCTCAGCATTTATTTCCAGCCTTTGGTGCCTTGGTAATTTCACTTAAGTCCAAGTAACCCACACCACATCCTCAAGACAATGAGGTAGGGACGAGGTGTTAAAAAACTATCTCAAAAAATACAGTCGCACAGTTTATAAATCACACTGTTACGGTCTCACCGTGAACGCTTGTTATGGTATCACCGTGAAGGATTGTCACAGTCTCACTGTGAAATTTCATTATGGTATCACTATAAAGACGCTTTATTATTTTATTTATACATTATAACCTGTATCGTGGTAATTCATTGTTTTATTATTTTAACTTTACCGCACTTTTGATCCCGCGACGCCTGATATCCCTAAATGATAAAATAAAAGAAGTTTCACTGATTATTCACTCGATCTATCTTCTCTCAAACTGTAACCCCTCTTTCAACCCTTCTCTCTCTGGAACCTTCAGTGAATTACTAGGATGAAACAACCATCATCTTCAACTCCTGAGAAGCATAGTTCAAAGAAGAAGTTGAAGATAAAGCTGAAGTTAGCACCCAAGGGTACTCTGAATCCAAATATGGTGAACATAATAGTTGTACCTGAAAAGGAGATATTCCCTAAGTGGCTTCTATCAAGTATGTATTTGGTATTGAAAGTGCTAAGAGAGCAAGGATGGATGGATTTGTTCACAAAAGAGGATAGTCCTATTTACCCGGAGTTAGTTGCACAATTTTACCAGTATGTTCAATTCTATTTTGATTCAGAAGATGGATATGTCGTGAGAAGCTGTATCAATGGCCATAGATGCATGTTTTCTTCTAGTTTATGGGATACATGCCTTAGGATACCTCATGAGGTTATTTGTGTGCACTACCAGAGAGGTCCTCCACCTCAGAGTGAGTTATTTGTTTTGGAATAATCTTTGAGAATTTTAACTGGAAATGAAACTAAGAGGAGAGCCATAGCTACCAAGCTATATGGAGAAACCACACTCCTATTTAAGTTTGTTAAAAATTTGATTAGCTCCATAAAAGGTTATTTTTCTGTACTCAAGTATCATGATGTATTTTTGATAAATATCATGAAAAATGGACATAAGATCAACCTATGGAAGTATGTTATACACCATATGTGTGAGTTGATAATAACAACCTCCAAGACAACCTCCCTATTCTATTCAAGGATTATCTCAACTATACTTCATGCAAAGGGATTGGTTGGACAAGACTAAGAATCCATTAAGGATTATGTGTTCTGTATTTTGAAAGTTACATTAAAGAGAATGAAAATATATTGGAATCCATGGAGAAAATAATGGGTAGAATATAATGACATTGTTTATGAAAAGTTTAATCCTATAGAACACACTTCAAGACCTAAGAATATTTATGATCCTGGTTTTGAGCCAGATAAACTTATTGAGTATTATGATGAGGAAGAAGAAGAGGTTGTTGTACCTCTGAGAGAAACTGTTCTGGTTGAGGAAGACAATGAATCTTATCATCAAGTCCTATTTGAGAAGGAAATACCTATTCCTAAAGAAGCTATTCATCTTGAAGAACAACTTGCTTCCAATGTATAATTTTCTGGTAAGATAAGTGAAAAGGATGTTGTAGAAGATAATATCAAGGAATATATTTCTGTTGTCAAGAAACAGCTCTTGAGGAACACCCAGATGAACAAGATGTTCCTAAATTTATTACATCTGATGAAGAAAGAATGGAGAAAGGCATTCAGTTTTCGAGAAAGTAAATGGATGAGTAAATTAGGGATGAAATCGTGGAAATAGATCATGTATCTAAATCTCTTAGTCCTGAGAAAGATGCACCTGTTGAGGGGGAGTAGCCCCCCCATCTGGAATCTATTGATGTCCCTAATATGATTGATCCAATATCAGTGGATACATGGTATAAATTCCCTATTTATTTTGATGTGACCGATTCCAAGGAAGTCTCAGTTAAAGGAATTGATTTTTCTACTATGTTACATTTGAATCTGGAATCTACTCCTGAAGCTATTTCTGCGAAGCAACCAGAGCCTGCCTCAAATTCTACTCCTGAACCTTCAAAATAACCACCAAACTTGGTGAATAAGGAAGATCTGAAAATATTTAGAGGTACCCTATTTGCTGGAGTTGAGAAACTCATGATTACCCACCCGGCTCCTGTAAAAAATTTAAGTGAAAGATATGCTGCCTTGTTATTGGAAAAGATCATATGGAAGATTCATCCCAAGAAGATTCATGAGATTCAAGAAGTCAGAGTCACGAACAAACAACTCAGTGATGAAGTAAAAAACTCTCATAGGTATGGTTGAATAAATGAATAGAGTGATAACCTCAAGACCATACCCTATTTCATATCCTATTTAGGATGCTGTTAGTCAGATTCCACAGGAAGTAGCCTCAATGATTCAACCTAATCTAACTTCCTTAGCTGAAAAGGTAGCTGAAAGAAACAACAATATTGTTCAATAAATGCGTGAGATTTTTATTGGTCTTAACAAGTTAACTGATGAGTATAAGGGATATCTCCAGAAATTTCTTAATCAACTGAAATCCCTTACCTCAGCTGTCACTACTTCTTGCACTTTTGTACAATCATCTCAACCTTCTTTAGACAATGATCTGCTCCAAATAGTTGTCAGAGAAGAACTTCAATATATGCTTAGTGGATTTGACAAGGAATATCTATCTGATGTTATCAAGAATAGTGAAAAAGTTCTTTATTTGGTGAGAATTAATTCCAATATTTCCATTTATGCTCAACAAGAATTTCTAAGAAGCTGGAATTCTACTTCAATCGGATCTTCTCTAAGAATGACATGACCAACCACTTCAAGTACCTTGTGTAGAATCTGAGGATTCCTTTGGTCACTCATGCCTTCAAAACTCAAGTTCAAAAGCTCAAAGATTTAACTCCTTTGTGGGATAAGTTTATCGTGAAAATGGATGACTTTGAGAAAGCTATGCAGTATGGTGGTGAGATCATTGTTGACTTCATCAAGCTTTTGAGGCCTTATATTCATGTCCAGAGTACTGCAATTATTGCTCCTGTAGCTGAACCCATTAGATCTGGTTTTCCTACATTCTCATCATATTCCCTTACCTCCACATCTATGTATATCTCTCATGATATGAGTCAGATCAGGCATATTATCCTTGATCAACAATTACCCCGGTCTTCCACTTCACCTACCTTGGCCCCTTCTATTTTTGAAGGACTCCCTTTACCCTCTCTATCCACTGGTTCACTCTATTCCTCAACTTATACCTCTGCTCCTATGGAATATTCTTAGGATGATGCTACCAAGGGAAAATAGAAGACAATCCAGTTTTGAAGAACAGTGACTACTATATTTTGATAGGGATGTTTTATGTATTTTTGTTACTTACTGTTTTTACTGACACTTTTTATCAATATAATGCATTGTGAACTTTTATTGTCTATTTTGTATTTACTCTTTTTGATAATCCCAAAAGGGGTATAGATATGTATTCTATATGCACACTAAGTAAGAGGCACATTCACTATGAATATATATCTCACTCACATGATTTGTGATCATCAAAAGGGGGAGATTGTTGGACTCCTCGTGTGGTAATCATGTTTTAATGATAACAAATCACATACATTCTGTAAATCTTGATTAATATATAAACAATAATGTATACATACGATTAGTTTTTTATGACATAAATAATTACTGTAAACTGTTTTGTTTATAAAGAAATTATCTTATCAATGATTAAGTTTAATTCATTCTATGAATATTACTGTTTAAGTATGTGTACAGAGATTTTACTAAGCTTGAGAAATCGTGAGTCTTCCACCGGTTGTGTTTTTATGGAAACGGATCTACACACCGTGACCATAGATATAATGTGACCATCCAGACACCGTGACCATCAAGACACCATGACCATCCATACACCGTGACCATCCTGACACCATGACCATCCAGACACCATGAACATCTAGACACTGTGACCATCCAGACACCGTGACCATCTAGACACCGTGATCATAACACTGAATCCATGCTACCGGTTCTTGATCTCTATAAAACTATGCCATCATAGTTGTATCATTTCTCAAATACAGAGAAGGAGACACTGTTTCATGGATACACCATTTCCAGACAGACTGTGACATTGTTTCTTAATTTGGTTTTTTTTCGTTTTTCAATTTATTTTATAACGGTCATATTTGAATCTTTTAAATGAAATGACTTAATTAATATTTCTTTATAGACATGTCACCTGATGGTATGAGGTATGCGGTGCAGAATACATGCATCCTATCTGCTCCAAAACATGCATTCAAAGAATAAAAATATCAACATGATCGTGGTGACTTTGGCGACAATTGTGACAATTGTGTAACACAAAAACAAGTGTGTGCACAATAATGAAGAAGAACGTGAATTATTGAAAGAATAACTGATTCATACAACCCAAATCTACTGAAGAACACACGAAGAATACTCAAATCCTAGAGTCGAGAACATTCCGCATTATCAACTCCACGAAGAACACGAGCCAGATCTAGCTGAATTATGATACTCTATTTTCTGAGAGAGGACTCGATTTCTACATCTTCTTCATCCCAAATGTACATAGGTGCATAGACTAACACTTAGAGCTCTTATAACCTTATCTCATCATTTCTTCTCTACTGTGTATTATTTTAATATTTCATGAAATGTGTGTGTCTGTATAAAAACACGCATTGTCTCCTGCATTAAACTGAAGGATACAAGATATCATTTCTATTACAACTTTTTACCCTTGTGTATTCCCTTGTATAAGTGTAGAATAGGTCCTTCTGTGACCTAATAGTTCATACCCATGAAGAACTATGAAATATTTTGCGCGACCTGGATAGTCTTGTGTACTATTGTTAACCCCGATCGAGGTTGTGGATCATGTTTATTTATATAAACTGTTTGGTTGTAGGTGATCACGATGTGAAGTGGATTAGGGCTTGTCTTGATACTGAACCACTTGTTTTATATCCGCTATACTGTTTATTTTAGTTTCCTCTTTTTTACTATTTAATTCAGAAGTCACTAAATTTACTTTGATTGTTAGTCTTGGAAAGAAGTTATAATTGATTTTCCTTATTAGAATAGCTTCGAAAGTAATGTTAATAACTAATATTAATATTACTGAGAATTAATCAATCTTCTAAGAAGTTATTTAAATAGTAAAAATTTCATAACCGTATAACCTTGATTGAATGGGCTGTATTAAAATTTATTGGGGAACCTTTTTAAGAATAATTTTTTAACAGAAATTTTAACAGATACTAAATTCACCCCCCCTCTTGAGTACTCTACTCTAACTAATAACTTGTAAAACTAATCTTGTATATTTTAAAGGCTATAGTGAAATCAATAAACTTTTTAACACCCTTAAAATATTATCTAGATGTTCTATTTGGAAGATCAATCCAACTATTATCTATATTTATATCTGTACAACAAGCAATAACATTTACACAAGACTTCATACTGCATAATTTTTTATAATTTCATATCACAAAAATTATTTTAAAACAAAGACTAACCAATTACATATGGGCTTCAATTCATACTCACAAATAATAAGAAAAAATTCATAAATAACACGATCATCGAATTTTATGTTATATTTAATTATTTATACATTTTTATTTTTTAAATTATTCTTATTTACATTAATATATATTTTTGAAAGAGGTTTTTATAATGCAATAGATCACAAGAAAATTTAAAAAGTGAAAAAAATAAGATATATACATTAATATATGAACAATGGTTATTTTATAAATTTAGTTATCAAAACAATAGTCTATATAAAATAATTTCATTTGACTATCGTTGATATGTTTGTGCGTCAATTAATAAAATTTATTTTAATTGATTATACATTTCAGATTTATAATAAACATATTTTTTTATATACATTTTATATTTCAAATTACCACTGTATTGGATGTTTCAGAGAATTAATTTTTTTGTTGGGAAAGAATAATTAAGTGTATTGTAACACCCCTATATTTTAAGGTATGTCTCTTTTTAAATTTAACTAATTCGATAGCTTACGTTTCACGCAACACTGAGCTTAAACAATGCAAAATATACTATTATTATTATTATTTAAAATGAAATTATCTCCTAGTAGTTAAATTAGTGGTTATGAATAGTATAAACTAAATTTTTAAAATATATTATTGAATTTTTTGGTTACCAATTAATTGGAAATAAATATAAAAATCAATTTAATATAATGGAAATATTTTTATAAAAACTATTATTATGTGCCAAAGGTGTTTTCTCCTAATAAATTAAATTAATTACTATTAGTGAATGATATTAATTAAATTTATATATAATCTATTAAATATAATTTTTAACAATAAACTTATGTGTTTTCTAGGGATGATATAATAATAAATCTAATTTTATGCAAAAATATGTATTTTTTGAAAAAGGCAATTTTTTCCGCCTTTGATGGAGCCCTTATTTTAATTCTAGTTTCTGACACTTAATAATTTTTTTTCAAAATATTATTCTTATTTTAAATATTAATATTATTATTTAATTAAGTTTAATTTTTTGTATTTTTTTGATAAGTTTTATGTTTTGTGGAATAGTGAAAAATACTGAATTTTAAATTGAAAACGGCATTTATGTCTAAATAATTTATAATGTTAAATCATATTTTAATTGTTTTTAAATTATAATTTAAAATATTTAATGTAATTTATTTTTATTTATTTCATGGTAATAAATTTCACATTAAAATTATATATATAAACATTTCAAACTTTTGAATATTTTTATATTAAAACTCGTCCTTTCGTCCCATATGTGGGATTAATTTTTAATTAATTTATAAAAATTATGTGAATTGAATTTTTAAAAATATATTAAATATTAGGAATTAAAATTTAAAATTTTACTAAATAGTTCCCTTTTATTATTGTATCATATGAATAGTAACTTTATTAAATTTTACTACCACGATTAAGAGAAAATCAGGTAATTATTACTGAAATAATATTATAAAGACTTTAAACTGACCATAAAACGTGAAAAAATTTTATTGGATGATTTAGTTTCTTCCATTAGAATTAAATGTTTTTATATATGAACTTTTTTTCATTAGGGAGTGATTTTGAACCCTATAATATTTTATTTAATGAAAACTAGAAGTTGTCATATTCATGATATTTATAATATAACATTTATTATATGGTATTATCCTGATGGTATATTCAAATATAAATAGCATTTGGAAATATAAAATGTTTATATTAATCATGGTAATTTATTTTGAATATACTGGATATAAATAATTAATATAAAGGCATGCACACTAATGATGAAGTAATTGTTCAATTAATGAAAATATTAAATAAATGATATTAAACACATTAAAATAAATATAATTTAAAATAATTAATGTCATCCATGATTTTTTTAGATTATCTTAACATATCAGGGGTGTATTAAAGTTCTTTGTTTAAATTTATCTTTTGTATTGATATTTTTTAAAAGTAAAACTAACTAATACTGTCAAAATTGACATTAATAATATTTTAAAATAAATAATACTTTATTAAATGATATAAAATTAATAAAAATATAAAATTTGACCAAATTATTGGTATAAGGATTAAAATTATACAATTGACTCATTTATGGTTCTTTTTTCATTTTATATTAACTATATTATCGCTTAAAGAGAAAAATCCATGTTGTCGTGGTAAGAGTTAAAGGGTTTAAATAAGGGTTAAAACCAAAAGATAAGGATAATAATGTGAACTAAACATTTATAAAAATTATTGGTTTAGATTATTTAGACCAATAATCATATAATATAATAAATAACTCAATTTGGATCCATTTTCAATTGAAAATTAATTTATATTAATTTAGTATTTTAAGAGTTTCTAAAACTGTCCCTCACCACAATTATAAAAGGGAACCTCCTCCCTCACTTCCTTATACCACATTGATCCATATAGATATACTAAAACATGTTATTTTCTCTCCCCAACATCCTTATCCATGTTTTCGAGGTGCTCGTATTCCAAAAATCCTAACCCTAGATCCCTTAAAAAGAGATCTAATTGAAGTCTGTTGAAGAAGATGTAATCGATTTTACCAACTCATTCAAGTTCATTTATGATTATACTTCCTATTTATGCATTATGTACATAATTAATTAATAAATAAAGATTCGTATAAATTCTGATATGTTATTATTATTATTATGGGAAAACCATTTTCCACCTTTTATCAATCCTACGAAAATCAAAAACACTGCGCGTGTGTACATATGGCTTACCATCTCCACGCCATAGTGTAATCTGTTTTTCATCACCACATTACTTGGATGGGTATAATGATGTAAATAATGGATATATATGATAACTAATACATGATATTCATTTTTTAAAAATTAATATACCATCCAATTCCTTAACCTTTCACCATTAATAGACTGATATCGTTGCCTATGTGTATGTACAACCCACCGTCTACACGACACGATGTGATTCATTTTACATGTTAACCATCAAAGAATGATTATAAAATGAATATAATGAATAAATATGATAATTATGATCTCAATATAATCATAGAGATGATGTAACTATATCTTATATATTAGCAGCATGGCTTATATCACAAAACATGCCTAAGAAAATAAAGGAGTTAACACCCGAAACAAGGGTAATAATGAAATATTATTAAAAAATGGGTGTTAAAACGATATAAGAGGACCATATAAGATATTATAAAAAAGAAAATTTTTCTAGTAAAAATTAATAAAATACTTCAAACAATTATACAGGAGGTTAAAGCATGTAAATAAATGAAGTGTGAGTTAAGGTTTTTCTCGTATCACTTTTACTTCTGTGAGATATATTCCATATTCACCAGATAATTGTTGTGTGTTGTGTATGTACCTAACTTTAATATATAATAATCATGAGTATCATAATATTCATGGTATTAAATGTTTCATTTGACAATTATTACTTTTATGATGCATACAATTCAACTAATTAAAAGATGTTTAGGGATTCCATCTTAAATTACATTGAATCTTATTTGTTATTACAGATCAATTAACTTCTATGTGGTGTTATACCAACCCTTTGACATGTAATATCATGATTTATTCATTCTTCATGGTAGTTAAATTTATTTTAAATGTTATTCCTTCATGAGGATTATAATTCCAATGTATCAATGTGTTATAGGACAGTTTGATTATTCGATATATAAGGAATGCTTTGGAAATGCATACATAAGTGGGGCCTAGTTATAGATAGCCTCTCAATGCATCGATAGTCTCATGAGATGAAAATATTGGAAAAAATTTGGTTTTACCCACAATTATTAAACCCTACTGTGAATGTTTATGATGTTCATGGTTTATATTCCATATACATGACATTTAATAAATAAGCACTGCTTTCATTTGACTTTCAATTATTATTATACAAAATTTTTTCACTATGAAAAAAAATATATGGATTAATATCATTATCATTTTATTTAATTATTAGAGTGTGTTTACAGTTTTCTTTCCATACTTCTTATTCTCATTGATTCATTATTTCTTCCTCTATACGTAGCCCTTACTGAGTATTTGAGCTCACCATTTTATTTATTCTCTTTTCATAGGTTATGAAGATGAAACGTTTGTATGATTTCAAGGATGAAAATTACTTTCCATGTAATGATTTTTTTATTACAAATTGTAATAAGGGTACCATGTATGTAGCTAGTTCTTCAAGACTAATAAACTATTTGGCATATTGGGATTTAAATATTTTATCTATGCCAATGTAATTAAGAATGAAACCAGCTCCAATATACTAGAGTCTAGGTCGTTATAGTTGATATCGGATAATCTTTAGTAGAAATATTGGAAAATAGATTTATTAAAACATAGAGAATGAAACCCTATAACAGAATTTTGAATTATATCCAAATAATGTTATCTTACGATTTGTAAGTTGGTTATACCTAAAATTTAGTTTAGGATATGTGTGTCACTAGTTATGAGATTATAAATTATGTTTATTAATTTTATGTTCTAATCTACTGTGTTCCATGTTTTAGAAATGAAGCCTAGTGGAATGAATAGAAACTATATAAATACACACAATCAATGTAGGGATTTCCATCCTAGACAAGATAATGATGTTTGAGCTATATATGTAACTGTTATTGAAAAACTTATAACAATACTAGGAAAACTAACTAGGATTATGAACAATAACCTTATGTGTATGAAGAAACCCGATCCACAACAAGGAAGAAAAATGTTAGACTGCTTCATGAGAAAACAAACTCCATCATTCAATGAGACTACAAATACCTTTGTAGCTCAGAAATGGAGAATTTACATAGAGAAGATATTTATATCTTTGGGAAGTAAACAAATCGAAAATTTTATTATGGTAGTTTATCATCTCTCAAGAGATGCAGATCAATGGTGGTAATTGATTCAAAACGTGAATAATGATAAATAAATGGAAAACATGGAATGGAATAATTTTAAGGAAATTTTCATGGAATAATATTTACCTCATGAATAGAGAAGATATGGAGAGAAAATTATTGAATCTGAGACAAAAGTAGGACGATAATGTTGCTAATTATGAAACCAACTATACAATATTAGTAATTAAGGCTGAGGAATACATACATAACAAATGAAGTAATAATTTTCATTTCCTTGATGGTTAAATCCATTCCCCTAAAAGGAATTGGTTTTCTAAACATTTTCATTATACGAATATATAGTATTATGGTCTATCAAGACAAATAAATAACTATATATGTATTATGAATTTTAGGGAAAGTAATAGAAGAAGAGAAAATTGGAGAAATAGACAGATAAAGGAAAAAATGAAAAGAATGATTTTCCCACATGTAATAATTGTGGGAAGAAACACCCTACTACTTTCCTGCAGATAATGGGAGTTTTTTAAAATTGTGGAGATAAAGGTCACCTGGATCATGATTTTAAGAGAAATAAAGAATCTATAAAAATGTAATGATTCAATAGTAAGGAGATGGGACACTAGACAATTGAATATCCCAAGGGTCATGAAAATATATCTCAAGAGAAGAAAAGGGATCAAGGTCATGCTTATGTTGTTACTACGGTTGAAGTGGAATAGTTAAAGTATTTTTGTTTGTGGATTCAATAATTATGTTGAAAAAGTAATTTATAAATGATATTATTGTTATAAGAATCATGAAATAAATAAGGATTTCACTACAGTACTTCTTCATTAAGTATTTGGAAACATGAATGTTTACATTAAGTTTTTAAGGTGACCAAGGACTTAATATATTTAGTATGAGACATTAAGAGTTATATTCTGTTGTTTTGAAAATATAATGTTAAGTTTATTTTTGAAATTTGGGGACCTTCCTTCTAAATTATTTGTCTTTGATTTTTGACATACATATTTTGGATGAGTTATAAGATTAAGTACTCATGAAATGGATTATGTTGGACTTTGGATATTATTATATTTTATAAACTGTGATAACCATTTTGGTTTCAGTAAATATTTATAGGATGAAGTAACAACCTTTGGATCATAATATTTATTAAAGTGCTTAAACTATGAAAAATTCAACTTTAATATCCATTTACTGGTATAAGAGATGAAGTGAAAATAGATAGAATCATAAAAAATGATAAGATTCATCCTATGAAATGAAAAAAATAATCGAAGAATATTTTCTCAAGTTCCTATATGGATAGTAAAAGAATCCCACATCTATAAGAAACTTATTTAAAAACCAAAACATTATCTATTTACTTTTGTTACTAAGAAATCAATGGTCTTTTAAAAGATTATATGATTTGTGATTTTTTATGATTAAATTTATAATCACCATATTCTTGATCACTCTCTATCAGAACTAGGTGGTTATATTTCTATTCCATGTCCATGTTCTCCTACATGGAACCCTATTATATGTTTTCTCTAGTGACCTTCACATATCTCTTTCTTTATTTTAAAGTGGAGGTCTCATTAATCCTTTTTCTGATGTGGGATTTCAACAACTATAATTTGAAAATCCAAAAGCCTAGTTTTCAATTACGATTTCAAATTGAGAGGAATAAATTTATTTAATTATAGGATAATGTACAACCCAAGATTTTATGAAATGTATCTTTTTAAATTTATCTTCTTCGATAGCTTATGTTGCACGCAACAAACTCCGAGCTTAAACAAACCACACTATACTATTATTATTATTATTTATAATGAAATTATCTACTAGCCGTTACATTGGTGGTTTTTAATATAATTAAATAAAATTTTAAAATATATTATTTAATTATTTTGTCAACAATTAATTGGAAATAAATATAAAAATCAATTTATTATAGGAGAAGTGTTTTTTATAAAATTGTTATTATGCGCCAAAGGTGTTTTATCATAATAAATTATATTAATTACTACCAGTTAATGATTATAATTAAATTTATTTATAATACATTGAATGTAAATTTTAACATTCATATTCTTTATTTCCTAGAGTTGATATAAGAACAAATCTAGTTTTACGCATAAAAGATTTATTTTCCTAAAAAGGTAGTTTTCCAACCTTTTAATGGAGAACATGATTTATATATAGTTTTTGAAATTTTTATAAATTTTATCTGATAAAATAAATTTATTATTTTAAAGTAGAATATTGTTTTTTATTTTTTTTCCGGATAAGTTTCATGTTTTTATGAATAGTGAAAAATATTGAATTTTAATTGAAAATAGATTTTTCATCTAAATAATTTATAGTGTTAAATTATATTTATGATTGGTTTTAAAGTATAATTAAATAAATTATATATCATCTAATCCATTTTATTTTAATGGAATCAATTTAAAATTAAAAATATAAATGAAAACATTTCAAACTTTTGAACATTTTTACTTTAAAACACGTTGCTTCGTCTCTTTTACGAGATTAATTTTTAAATAATTTATTAAAAAACTTTGAATTTAATTTTGAAAAATTGATTCCTTATTTTTAAATAGAAGGTAAAAATTTTCTAAATAGCTCCCTTTAATTTTTTTTTTCAAAATGAATAGCAACTTTAGTAAATTTTATTACCACGATTAAGGGTAATCAGGTAATTATGAATAAAAATAATATTATAAAGACTAAAAATTGACTCTAATAGTTGCCAAAATTTTATTGGATGAGTTAGTTTCATCCATAATCATTTATAGTTTTGATATATGACAATTTGTTTCCTTAATGAATGGATTATGACCCTTATAATATTTTATTTAATGAAAATCCAAAGTTGACATATTCATGATTTTAATAAATATATATTTATTATATGGTGTTATCCTGAAGGTATAATAAAAAATAAATAGTATTTTGAATTCTAACATTATTATATTAATTGTGGTAATTTATTTTTAATTTTTAGGAAATAAATAATTAATATAAATGCTTTCACAATGATGATGCAGTAATTGTTTAATTAATGAAAACATCAAATAAATGATATGAAAAAATATTAAAACTAAATTTATTTGACATAATTAATACTATACATGAATTTTATAGATGAAATTAAAATTTTATAGATTCATTAATGGTTTTTTTATCATTTATCTTTTGTATTGATATTTTTTAAAAGTCAGACTAATGAATTGTTTCAAAATCATATTTAATTATATTTTAAGATATATAATATTTTATTAAATGAAATAAAATTAATAAAAATATAAAATTCATCCAAATGACTTGGATAAGGTTTAAAATGTCATCTAAGACTCATTTATGGTTATTTTGTCATTATATATTAAATATATTGACCCATAAAGATTAAAATCCATGTTGTCACGTAAGAGTTAAAGGGTTCAAAATAATGTTAAAAAAATAGATAAGGGTAAGAGTGTGTCATAAATTTTTATAAAAAATATAATTTTATAGGATTTAGACCCATACCAATATTATCTTTTAAATAATTTAATTTGGATCCATTTTTAATGGAATATTAATTTATATTCACTTAATATTTTCACCATTTCCTAAAGTGGGCCTCTCTATAATTATAAAAGGAAACATCCTCATTAACATCATTACACCATTTTGAACCTTATAGAATGAATAAAACCTAATATTTTCTCTTCCCAACATCCATAAACATGTTTTGGAGGTCCTGGGATTCCAAAAAGACCTACCTTAGATAAAGATATAAAGGAAGTCTGCTGAAGAATAGGTAATTGTTTTTACCAACTCATTCAAGTTCATTTCTTCTTATACTTAATCTTCATGTTTTGTTTCCATGACAAAGTAATAAATCCATTATCATATATATTATTATATGTTATTATGATTATGTTACAACCATATTCATATTTTTATCCATCCTATGAAAAATGAAAACATTACGTGTTCGTATGTATGTCATACTGTCTCCATGGCGTGGTGTAATATATTTTTCATCCCCAAATTACATAGATATGTATAATGACAGAAATAATGGATATATATGATAATTAATACATGATATTGATTTTTGAAAGATTAATATAGCATCAAAATCCTTACCCTTTCACCATTAATGGAATGACACCGTCGCTCATGCGTACGTACGACCTACCGTCTCCACGACACGCTGTGATTTATATTCCATGTTTACCATTCAAGAATTATTATAAAATGTATATAATTAATAAATCTTATATTTATTATTTTTATATAATTATTCATATTATGGAACTATATCCTATATATAAGAACCATGAATTACACAACATAATATTCATAAGAAAATGAAGTAGTTAACACTCTAAACAAGGGTAATAATGAAATATTATTAAAAAAATGGGTGATAAAATGATATAAGAGGATCATATAAGATATCATAAAAATGAAAATTTTTATGGTATAAATTAATAACATACCTTAAACCATTATACAGGGGGTTAAATCTCATACAACAAAAAGGAAATGTGATGTAAGGGTTTTCTCATCTCACTTTTACTTCTATGAGATATATTCCTTATTAACCACTTAATCCTTGTGTGTGGTTTATGTACATACATATGATATAATATAATTGTTAATCTCATCATATTAATGATATTAAATGTTTAATTTTATAATTATTACTGTTATGATGCATACTATTATACTGATTAAAAGGTGGTAAGGGATTCCATCTTAAATTACATTGAGACTTATTTGTTATTATGAAAACATTCACTTCCATGTGGTTTATATACTATACCTTAAACATGTAATATCTTGATTCATTCATTAAACATGGTATTTTAAGTTCTATTAAATGATATTCCTTCACGAGGCTTATAATTAAAATGTATCAAAGTGGCATGAGACAGTTTGATTATTCGATATATAATGAATGATTTTCACATGAAGACATAGTGTAGCCCAATTGTATATAGCCCCTAAATGCATCGATAGTCTCATGAGATGAAAATGTTTTCAAAAATGGGGATTTAACCACAATTATTAAATCATACTGTGAAATTTACTGACAAAAATGGTTCATGTTTCAGATATTTGACATCAAAAAATTAAGCATTGCTTTCATTCATCTTTATGTTATTGTTATCCAGGAGATTTTCCCTATGAAAAAATATATGGATGCATTTTATTATTAGTTTATTGACTAAATGACATGTTTTTACAATTATTTACCTTTCCATATTTCTTATTCTCATTGATTCGTTATTTCTTCTGTTGTACTTAGCCCTTAATGAGCATTTGAGCTCACCCTTTTATTTATTCTCTTTTCCCATGTTATGAAGATGAAATGTTTATATGAGTTTTAGGATGAAAATTTCATTCCCTTGTCATGTTTTGTTTTTTATTACCAATGTAATAAGGGTACCATGTATGTATATAGTTCATCAAGAATCCAAAACTATTCAATCCTTTGGGATTGTAATCTCGGATCTATGACAATGTAATAAATAAAGGCACCAGCTCTAGGCTACTGGAGTATGGATTGTAACATATATGATAGAAATTGTGGAAGGTTATATGTAAATAATAATGGAGAATAAAATTTGGCGGTTAGTTCACATGGAAAATAAATTTATTTAACTATTTTAATGAGGAAAAAAGTATATGATTGGTAAAATTGTTAACATAATTACAGTTATAACATAATAATATAATAATAAATATTAAGATAATGAATCAAAACATATTAAATATTATAATGATGAATATAAATTTGTTGAAATTGTAAAAATAATCTTGTTAAATTATAATATTTATTATCTTTATAATTATCATTATCATTAAAATGAGTTTAAAAATTGGTTTTTATGTATAATCATCATAATATATGATAAATAATAATACTTATCATCATCATCATTATCATAATTAAAATTAAAATGGCTTTTAATAATAGTTATCATCATTTTCAAGAAACATCAATTTTTTCATAATTATCAAAATTATAATTTTTTTTGAATATATCAATATCAATTTTGACAAATAATAATATTAACTATAACCTTCACCATTATTAGAAGGTTGTTTCCTTGGCTGGCCTTCTAGGATGTCGTAGGTTTGACTCTCTATGGCTATATTTGGGTGTATTTTCATTATATTGCATCCTTTCCTTACCCATATAAATTATTAGAATGAATTTTATTCAACAACAGAGTAGAAATTGACTTTTCCTATTAAACATGTAAGGATAAAAAGAATATTTTTATGAGAAATAAAATTTTGAACAAACGAATGCTGAATAATTTATCTTAGTGGGTAGGAAATTATGTATCAAATTTCAAACAAAGATAATCAATAAAATAATCATATGGTATGCCTCAGATGTTACGATGATTGTGGGATGGTAGGAAGATCATCAATAATGGTAGAGTGGAGGAAGTGTTAGTGACCATGATTAGTGGTAGTGATGAAATAAGCTATGGTAGGGCTATAGAGAGGGTAAGGGAGAGGATGAGGAGGGAGGATGGGTGAAAAAGGAGGGATGGAAGGGGTTGTGGGGAGGGTTATGGGAGTGGGGATCGACGAGGGAAGAAATTTAGAAGAGGAGGCTATAGGTATGGTGGAGTGGGTTTAGAGGGGGGACGGGGAGGGGTGGGGGGGGGGCTTTGCTCGAGGGGTTGGAGGCTGGATGGGTGGTGATGGATATTTTTGAAGGGGTGGAGGTGAGGGGGAGGGTTTGTGTGAGGTCGTTAGTCACAAGGGGGATGGGTGTGTGTGAGGGAGGCTCTATAGGTAGGAAAATCTTTTTAGGTTATGGGACTCTCTTTGGAAGTCATTCGTTTCAAGGGGAGTGGTTTCCCATATTTCTAGTAGTGATTCCAGAGGTTGATGAATAGTAGTGGCGACATGAGGTAGCATCATGGGGAAACAATACCCATAATCAGAGTGTGTAGTAATAGATAAAATGAATGATCATCATACATGACCTGAACCATCATTGAAGTCCGTAAAAGTTTAAAATTTATATTCCTACTAACTACTGTATATGTGGCAAGAAGGGTCAAACCCACAAAGAAGGAGAATTTGACCACTATTCTTCTAAAAACATTCAAAAAGACCCCACTGTTGTCAGTAGTGGGGTATATTTATATTTTTTTCTTTTTATTTTTTAAAATTTTGTTTATTATAAGGAACAAATGAAACACCACAATATTTTCTAGTTTTTGTTCTAAATTCTAATGAAACAAGAAACAAGTTCAAAATAGTAAGTAACAGAGATATAAAATGCTGATAAATTAACTATCAAAGTAAGTCACTCAGGGAAAAATATCCATTCTACTAGTTTTACAAGTATTTCAATTCACATAAAAGTTTATGCAGAGTACCACCTTAAAGGGAATGACTTACCTCCCTCACCAGTAATTATGTCTGATAGGTTAATCAAGAACAGAGTTCGCCACTCTAAAAAGATCAAATGTGAACGTCATTATTTGAAAATGAAAATAGGATGAACTCACCGTAAGTCCTGAAGTATTTTGAATATATTTTTTTTGAAAAGTGTTTCAACAATCAATCTTTCCAATTGACTGTGAGATTTTGAAATTAAGTTCTAGTGGTATAAGAAATTTAACGAATTCAGTATTGATCTCTCCAATCAATATTGAATACATCAAAATGATAATGTGAAAAAGAAAATAAAAATATAACCAGTGAAACATAAATTTATCCCCAAACTTAATGATTTATCCTAACATTATCTCTATTATCAATACAACAACTATAAACATACTATAACAGAGTACAAAATATTCAGTAACGAGGGAAGAAGAACTCCCCAAATGATGTGCTCTGCCCACCGGATCTCTCTGATCTGACGAGAGAGAAGCTCTTGAATCTCCAATAGCCCTCTCCTAGAATGTGTGTATATTCACTCCAAATCTGTGGTTTGCTCTGTTTTAAGTACCCACTGTCTCTTGCTACTCGTCACTACCACTCTTCACTGAGTTGAATTCGTCTTTTACTATTGCAGCGCACAGGTGCGTTTTTTCGCCACTAACACATCGCGCTAACTTTCCCCTTGTAACTAACTCCGAATGAGTTAGTTTAATGAACCTAGACACTTTTAATACCTTGGTGTGAACTTGCAAAGTAAATAACAACAAAAAAAATTTAAAACTGTTAAAACACGATGGTGAAATAATTGACAATAACAGATAAATCACATAACAATTATTAGTTGGATATTTAATTTATTTAATACGAAACTTAAATGATTAATTATTAAATATTATAATTATGTAATTAATTAATTATCTTATTAAATTTAATATATTTATTAATGTTAATTTTAGTTGTGAATAAAGATATCTATTAGGTCTTTAATGAATTAAATTAAGTTACTTTAATTAAATTTATATGTTGTTAAAATTTTAATTATAAATATTGTATTAAATAGTTAAGTTGATATTTATGATTAATTATTATTAATAAAGGTAATAATAACAAGTAAATTAATTATTATTTTGAACATTAAATTGTTAATTTATTAAATAGTTTATTTTATTCTAATTTTATTTATAAATTATTATTGGTATTTTATTTAATATATTTAATTATTAAACAATTAATTAATTTACAACACTAAACAATAATTTATTAAAATTAGAAGATTAATTAATTTAGTTTAATAAAGTTTAATTTTAATTTTGTTTTTAATTGTGTTTTTTAAATTTATTATTTTATATTGATTATTTATTTATAATTAATATTGTTTTATATTTTAATTTATTTATTTTTAATTTATGGATTAAAATTAGTTTTTGATTTAATTTATTATATTTATATTTTTTTATAACTTCCATATTCTACCGCAAATCATGGCGCAGCAAGGGGAGACTTCGAGGCCTTCTTCGGTGGTACAGGGAAGGAGGACTACGAGAAACTTCTTCACGAAGAAAACTGGAACCGATCTCAAATATGGTGCAGTAGAAAACGAAGAAGGCAAGACGCTTCGAACGCAGCGGCGGTTCCTCAGGTTCTCACAATGCAACAGACAGATTGGGAGTGGCTCCCTCGGTGTCCTCTTATTGTCCCGATTCGGCGCCGACCTCCTCCTCGGATTACCATAGCGGTGGCGGTGACAAGGGTCCTCAAATGCGGTGCGGAGGTGGTCGAAGACTTGTACTATCCTAGTTCCTCACATCTGTGGCTGTCAGAGTCTTCCAACGGCTCGATCTCCTCCTCACAGAGGCTGGTGCGGTAGATAGACCCAGCGGCAGATTCGAACTAGCAAGCAACTCGATTCTGGGTTGAAAATATAAAAATTTATAGTTTAATTACTATGAATCTGGTTCCTGAAATCGGTTTATGAATAGTTTTTGAAATTTAGTCTTTGTGGTTTGATTATGAATGAAATGGTGGTTGAGGTGAGTCGAAATTGCAGGTTATTTGGAAGAATGGAGGCGCTGGAGGTTCCCGTATGAAGGCGATGTGTCAGTGTGAAGATCTGGGACCGTCGGTCGGAGTGCATCAGCAGGAAGGCTTGGGAAGATCAGTGACAAGGTTGATGATCAGTGGAGGGATTGGTGAGAGTTTGACAGTAGGAATCAGTGAGTTTTGGATCAGTAGCAAGGCTACTTATAGATGGAAATTCATCAGTGAAAGCAGGGAAGTGGAACCAGTGAGTTGAATGGGAAATGTTGGTGTGATAAGAGGATGTCTAACAGTGAGGTGCAAGGGAGGTTACCGATGGTTTTTAAAATAAAAGCGTAAAGGCCACCGTTGCAATTAAAGGTCACTGTTGGATAATAAAAAAGTTCACTGATGGCTTAGAAAACAAGGTTACAATTAGTTAAGTAAAGGTCAAGGATAGTTATAAAAGAAAAGGTCAACGATGGTTATAAAATTTAAAACTCACCGTTGAGAAAAAGTTCACCGTTGGAGAAAAATAAAAAAGTTACCACAAGAAAAAATAAACCGTTACCAATGCACTACATCAGTAACCGGAGGGTAGAGTTACTGGTACATATAAAAAAATAAAAGAGTAACCGATAGTTAAAATAAAATTCAAAAAGGGTCACTGATGTCCATAAAAAAGAAAAGGTCACCAATAGAGATAATAAAAGGTTACCGATGCAGATAAATTGAAGGTTACTGATGGTCAATAAGTTACCGGTACCGATACGCAACAACATCAGTGACTAAAAAAAATAAAGAACTAACGGTGACACAAAAAAATTAAAAATGCATACATAGGATTAAATAATTAATGTTTTAAAACTCTAAATTAATTATTTTAATAACTATGTGAATACATAAAGTTGAAATCACACTATTTGATTTAATTTAAACAAAAAATATTAACTTAATTATTTAGCAGGATGATTAAACATATTAATTAATGATGTTAATATATTTTAATGAATATAAATTAATGGATAAAATATTAAAATAATGTCTATGTTAGATAAATAAAAATACGGTGATTAAATAATTTTTTAATAAAAATGTCAATTTATTAAAAAGAACATCATATTTTACTTAGGAAAACTAATTAAGAAAAAAATAATATAGAAAAGTAAAGTAAGATTGAAATTTTTAATTAAAAGACTAAACATATTTAATTAATTATAAAAATTGATTAATTAAAAAAATTAATTATAAAAATAAAAAAGTACAATTATTTAGTAATAAGTGATTAAATAATTAATTAAATCATTATAAATTACGTAAAAGGATGTGTAAAACTATTTAAAAAAAGAGCCACATCCAATTCCCCCACACATAAGCATTGTTTTTCCTCACAAAATTTCTTTCTTTGTTTTCTTTGAAAAATTGATTGTAGTGTTTATCATTCAGCCCAAACTGTAACATGTCCAGAAGTTAAAAACAGTGGGCTGAAGTGTCAATAGGATTTTGAAAAGATAACTCAAACCAAGTCATACCTTAAACAATCTCTTATTAGTAATCAAGAAAACATTGAATCAAATATTAACAAAGGTGTCATACCTCATTTTTGAATTTTCTTAGGGACTTATCTCAATCCGGGATTAATTCCAAAGTCTAAGAGTGACAACAGGCTAAAAATATGTGAAATTAAGAACATAACAGTGGTAACTTGTATTTTGAATCATCACATAGGTTCCAAAAATAAATATATATTTTTGTGAATCACTTTAATGATAAAGCCTAAATAACTCTCATATAAACCAATTGACCCCTTCTTCATCTGGCGTTAAACATTCCCCTCACCTTAATGATCTCATTTTTGACCCAAGACACTTTATTTATTTATTCCCAAGCCATGTATCATGTGCTAAGCACAAAACAATGCACTTATTCAAAGTGTACATAGGGCTTGTAGTAAACAGAAATGAACCCAACATCTATAGTCTCAGAGATTCACCATGGGATCCCAGATGCCCAGACTATTCTTGTTCCAAATGATTTTTATGAAAACCATTTACTTTGTCTCATTAACGAAATTACTTTAACAATTAAAAAATAATGAGTTCCCTAAAATCAAGATCAAACTTCCAGTTCTAAATATTATGATCATAACTCCACTAACAGGCCACCCGTATCACTCTAAAAAATAGTCCCTAAACCAAATTTCCATAAAACCACTAAGCAAGACCACTCAACAATCATCCATCCTCAATAATTTCAGACTCAAATGATAACTTAACTACCAAACATAAACTATCCATAGGAAAGACCCATTTGAGTAAAATGTAAATCCTAAAATTTTGAAATACTTTTAAAATCTTTTAACCAATTTTTACAAAAAGATTGAATTTTCAGTGGGAATTGATGGGCTTTCAATTAATTATAGTTCAGAACAGTCAAGAATTGATCCCCTCCCCCACACTTAAAACTAAACTTTGCCCCCAAAGTTGACTTCCAAATATGGAGAAGAATAATTTGACATTTTATGTTCAAAACATATTTCTAATAGAGTACATTGATGACATGTATAAAGGGTCTCTTTGAAGTTAAAAAATGTTTTTTTCCGCTAATAATAAGTTTAATTTAGGTCCACATGTACGTACATGCATTAACATTTAAGTCCAGTGACATAAATTATCAATTTAGTACAGAAATTAACATATAAATTATGGGTTCATAGTGGATAGGGTGTAAGAAATTTGAGAAAGTATAATTCAAATTAATATACAATATAATAGAAAAAATTTCATGCTAAATACCCCAAGTATACTAGTAGATTCAATAAAACACAAACACTAAAAAAAAGTATCCCCCACACCTAAATTCATGTAGTGGATGATTTTAAAAACAATGAAATTCAGTTTTTTTAGAAGGAGAAACTTGCAAAATTTATTATACAAGAAGAATGTAATGGGAAAGCAAGACATACAACAAGTTTTCTTAACATACAAACAGAAGTTTTTAATAGAAAACAAGAGAAGAAATAAGTGAAAAAGTAAAGTGAAAGAAATTCCCTGTATATTTTTGTGAATTACCTTTCATAATGGGAGTTTCAATCCATAAATGACACAACATTAGCTTCTTGATAACTCTGAGATAGAACAACAAGAGACCAAGAACAAGCAGTAACAAGGACTTCCCAAAAAAAGAGAACATAATATTTTTATTCAAATTCCTAAAATAAAATAACAACAAAGACAAAACAAGAACCATGGGTTGCTTCCCATGAATCTCTATGTTTTATAGTCTTCATCCATACACAAATCATGATCAGTTCTCAAGCTTAGTGAAGGCAGCCATGCCCTTCGGCTGCCCCTTAAAATAAAACTTCACTCTCTGCCCAATAACCTACATGGGTTTATTCTCTTCATCTATAATTAATACAGCTCCATTCTTTAGAACTCTCACCACAGTAAAAGGTCCAGACCACTTGGACATATGTTTTCCAGGAAATAATTTAAGTCTAGAGTTATAGAGAAGGACCTTTTGTCCAGGTTTGAATTCTTTAGTTTGTATGATATAATAATGAAATATTCTAGGAATATCTTTAAAAATTCTTGAATTATCCTAACTCTCTCTTCTAATCTCATCTAACTCACTCAGCTCATGTAATCTCCTCTCACCAGCACTCTTAAAGTCAATGTTTAGAGCCTTAACTTCCCAATAAGACTTGTGTTGCAACTCCATTGGTAAATGAATGAATTTACCAAACCACAACCTATAAAGAGACATTATTATTGGGGTCGTGAAAGTAGTTTTATAATCCCATAAAGCTTCATCCAATTTAAGAGGCTAGTCTTTCCTAGAGTTTTACACAGTTTTCTCATGTATTTGTTTCAGTTAACTATTTGAGAATTCCACTTGTCCACTGGACTGTGGATGATAAAGAGTACCCGTTTTATGAACTCAACCATATTTTTTCATCAATGATTTAAACTTATAGTTCTTAAAATATGTTCCATTATCAATGATAATGTCTTAGAGGACTCCAAATCTTGTAAAGATGTTCTTTTTGACAAACATTATTATAGAGTTGGAATGATTGTTGGGCAGTGCAACTGCCTCAACCCATTTTGACACATAATCAATAGCAAAAAGTATGTATTAATTCCCATGAGATGATGGAAATGGACCCATGAAATCTAAACCCTAGACATCAAAATATTTCAACTTCTAGAATTCCTTTTTGGGGTAACTCTTTCTTCCTACCCAAAATGCCTAACCTTTGACATCTATAATAGCCAACTACATAACTCCTAACATCCTTAAAAAAGTAGGCCAATAGAAACCAGATTGTAGGAATTTTTGACCAGTCCTCTCACCACCATGGTGACCTCCCCAAGGTGAGGAGTGACAACTCTATAAGATAGGAAACATCTCTTCCTCAGGCACACATATCCTAAGAATACCATAAAAGCATCTCCTAAACTTTAGGGGATCATCCCAAAGATAGTGCTTAAGCTCAGAAATGAATTTATTCCTTTGGTTATTAGATAGATTTCTGAGCAAGACACCTGCTCCAAGAAAGTTGAAAAAATATGCAAACCAAGAAGATTGATTGATTGACAAAGTAAGAAACTTTTCATCAGGGAAGGAAGAGTTTATCTCCGTAGGATCTACAGAATGAGTAAGAGGAAGCATAGAAATTTGATCATCAACTAGATTTTCAACTCCATGCTTATCCCTAATATCTAAATCAAACTCTTATAGCAACAGAATCCATCTAGTAATCCTGGGATTAGTTTCCTTCATAGAAAGATAGTACATTAAAGAAAAATGATCAGTGGAAATGATATCCATAGAGCCTATGAGATACTGTCTAAACTTGTCTAGAGAAAACATAATAGCAAACAATTCTTTTTCAATAGTGGTGTTATTCTTTTGGGCCTCATTTAGCAGTCTACTAGCATAAAAAACTACATGTAAC
The DNA here is from genome assembly GCA_963277665.1 of Viscum album. Classification (NCBI taxonomy): domain Eukaryota; kingdom Viridiplantae; phylum Streptophyta; class Magnoliopsida; order Santalales; family Viscaceae; genus Viscum; species Viscum album. The sequence goes on along the minus strand of CAUJRU010000030.1, from coordinate 2,342,223 downwards.
TTCTTATCCTTCCTCTGTCCAAGGAAAACTCCTATAACCATGTCACTATCATCACACATAAGTTCAAAAGGTATTTTCCAATCAGCTGCAGTGATAATGTGTGATGTAGTGAGTTTCTATTTAAGAAGATTAAATGATTTCAAATAGTTTTTTATCAAAATTGAAAGGTACATCATTGACTAACAAAATAAATGAGGGATTAGTTATTTTGAAAATGTCTTTTATGAATCTCTGGTAGAAACAGGCATTCCCTAAGAAACTTCTATTACCATTAACATTTTCAAGAGGTGGAACTTTTTGAATAACATCAATCTTACCAGTATGAACTTACAAACCTCTATTGGAAACCTTATGACCAAGAACTATACCTTCTGAGACCATGAATTGAAACTTCTCCTAATTAAGAATGAGATTGGTTTCAATGAATATCTCTAACAATATTTAAAGATTTCCTAGACAAGTGTTAAAAGTACTTCCCAGAATGGAAAATTCATCCATGAAAAATTCAATGATTCATTCAATCATGTCCAAAAATATAGCCATAATACACCTTTGAAAGGTGTATAGAGCTCCACACAATCCGAAGGGAATTCCCTTGTAGGAAAATGTCCCAACGTGTCATGTGAAAGTGGTCTTTTCCCGATCCTCTAAAGCAACAGGGATCTGGTTGTAACCTGAATACGCATCCAGGAAATAGAAAAAATCATTTCCAGCAAGCCTCTCATGAATTTGATGAAGGAACGGCATTGGAAAATGATCCTTCCTAATGGATGAATTTATCTTCCTACAATCTATACAGACTCTCCATTTTGTGGATTTCATGACTTGAATTTCTTCATTTTTTTCATTTTTAACTACAAAGAAACCTCCTTTCTCAGGGAAAACCTGGACAGGTCTGACCCAAGCACTATTAGAAATGGGATATATCATTCCAATGTCTAGAAATTTGATCACTTCCTCTCTCACAACTTCTTTCATGTTTGGATTCAATATTCTTTGACACTCAACCCGAGGATTATGGTCAGGCTCCATACATAATTTATGCATGCAGAATGAGGGACTAACACCCTTTATATTAGCTATGGTCCAGCCACTACTACATTTGAACTTTTTCAAAACACTTAACAATCTTTTTTCTTTATTTTCATTCAGCTCAGAAGAAATTATGATAGGTAACGTGTATTTCCCACCAAGAAATGAATATTTCAAATGAGTGGGGATTGGTTTCAGTTCAAGAGTGGGTGGTTCTACAGTAGAAGGATGACTCTTAGGCCTAGGAGGTCCAAGATCTTAAACATATCTCTTGTAATTTTTTTTAAATGATGAAATATTTTCAAGTTCATGCTCAGTTTCAAAAATAACTGTGTTTCTATCCAGATTGGGAAGCATACTATCCAAACATTCGAGATCAGAACTCAACATGTTAATCAAGGAAGAACCATCTAGTTGTTTCAAAAATTATCCCACAACAACATCAAAATGCTCAGTAAGGTTGATGTTAATAGAAACACCCTCATATTCACTCAAATATTCCCTATGTTCCAAAACTGAGGAATCATCTACAGCAGAAACTGAACAGCTGTCCAGTATAAGAAATTTTTCAAGATTCAGTATTTGAGAAGAATTTTGAACTTCTAAGACAGATTCAACATGTTTTCAATATTCTAAATTATTATCTTCATTAGAGGATCAATATTCATATTATTCAAAGTTTCCAATTGGGTTCTCATCTTCTATGGACTCTACCATTGAACAGTTTTCAGAAAAATTCGGTCCTTTAACAATTTTAAACACATTGAACTCTTATTGTTGTTCTGTAATTTTAAAAATAAGTTGACTCTTAGAGCCTTCAATAATAGCACCACATGTGGCCAAGAATGGCATACCCAATATGATGGTCACCTCTTGATCAAACTCCATATCTAAGACTAAAAAGTTTGTAGGAAGAAACAACTTCCCTACCCCATCTAGCAAGTCATCTATCCTACCCACAGGATGAGTGAACGATCTATCATCCAAATGCAATATGACTGTGGTGGGTTGAAGGTCACCCAACCTCAACTGTCGAAGCAGTGAGTAAGGGAGAAGATTAATACTAGCACCTAAATCAAACAAATATTTGAGATGATTAGAATTTCCTAAGGTATAGGGAATAAAAAAACTACATGGTTCTTTCAGTTTAGGTGGAATTTTCTTTTGGAGTACATCACTGCACTCTTCAGTGAGGCTGTAAGTAGAAAATTATTCTAATGTATTTTTTTTAAACAATTTTTTAAGAGATTTCAGATAATATGGGATTTTAATTAAGGAATTTATTAATGTAATGTTTACTTTAATTTTGTAATGGAGACCAAGGAACTGAAGAAGTTCAGCCATGGTGTTACTTTGAGGTTTCAGCTTCTCAGGGAAAGGGATGGGTGGGGAAAATTTGTTAAGGACAATAGGTATATCCCTCAACTCTTCCTAAAATTTTTATTTTCATTTATTATTTTTATTTTTAGATGAGTTTTCATCGTGATATTCACATGAAAATTCAAATTTGGATCATTTTCATTCCTTTTCTACGAATTTACAGCATGTGAACAGAGTAGATTTTTATTACCAGATTCAAACAGATTTCTATTTTGGGCATTTTCAGTTTCTTTTTCAGCAATAGTTTGAGTATTCATCCCACTTCTTGTTACTAAAACCATGGAATTATCTCTAGGGTTAAGCTCAATGGTACAAGGAAGTATACCTTTTTCCCTAGATGAAAAATCATTAGCATGTTTTCCAAGTTGTGTTTCCATGTTTTTCATTCTCACATCAGTTTTAATTTTATCTGACTCATATTGATTTTAATGTCTGGATAGATGAGTCATGTATCTTTCCTCTTGGGAGTTAATTCTTATCAAGATTAGATCAAGTTTGGAAGTCATTTTATTATCATTTCGTCCATGTAAATTTTAAGACTCACCCCTTTGTTGATTTTGAAAATTTGGTCTTGGTTGATTAGAGTAATTAAGAGCAGTGTATTTTCTAATTATGCCTTGATCATTCCAGGATAAATTTGGGTGGTTCCAATAGCCTTAATTATAATTGTTTGAAAATCGATCTTCTTTAGGAGGCATTCTAGGACCATAATTAACAAATTTTGAGTTCTCTTGTTGTTGGGCTGACATATCAAAATTAGGACAGAAGTTTTCAGTATGCCCAAACATACTGCACCGGAAACAATATTTCCTTAAAGATTTTTTGGTTTTTTGATATCCAAGTTGATTAACAGTTTTTTTAAAGTTTTGGTTCATTAAATATTTAAGTTGGTTGATGATTTCAGCCACTTGAGATTGAGTTTCATTCATTGAACCACTGTTTGAATGAATATTTCTATTGACTCTTTTCCTTCATGAATTTTTATGTTGTGAATTCAGGGAAAGATTATTAAACATTTGACTAAGTTCTTTATCTGTCTTGTCAATATAATTTCCCCTAGAAGCCTAATAAACTAAATTTTGTCTAGAGGATTATAACCCTTCATAAGAGGTGTCCATGAGAAGTTGAGATGAGAGTTGATGATGGGGAAACTGACTAAGAAGATCCCTAAATATATCCCAAGCTTCATGAAAAGATTCTCCATTGTCTTGATAAAAACATGTTATCTTAGTTCTAAGTTCACATTTAAGTGTTTGGGGATACAATTTCATGATAAATGAGTTGTAAAATTGATCCCAGCTTCCAAAAATATTCTCATCTAGACACAGAAACCAATTCCTAGCATTCACTTGAAGGAAAAAGGGAAAGACTCTCATTCTTAGCTCATTTTATATGAGTCCTAGAAGAGGCAATTGCTGCATAGTGTTATAGAAGTCTCTAATGAAGGAAAGAGAGTCCTCTTTAGATATCCCATTAAATGTAGGCAACAATGAAATGTGTGAATGTTTGAGTTCATAATTTCTGTCTCTAGGATGAAGTTTAATGGACGATGGATTTCTTGAAACTTGAGGAAGTTGGAACTGCCTCATCCTAGGTCTTTAATTTTTTTCTAAGAGTTTTTGATGATTTTGGAAGTTTTTAGGTGAAGGAACCCTATTATCTATGTTCTCCATTGCTATTTTTTTCTAAGAGTAGTTAAGTGTTTGTCTATTTCTAAGTTCAGTGGCTCTAGACTAAAAGTAGAATGTATTGTTCTTGTACAAAGTATATAAACAATTCAAGTAGCACAATAGAATAAATAAATAGGATCTAAATAATACAAGAAATTAGTATAAATTCAATATAAAACGAAGCATATTTTTTTTTACATTTTTTAGTTTGTCAATTTTTTTATGATTTTTTTAATATGTGATTTTTTAAAAGATGAATGGCTCATGCCTTCCATGGAAATTATGCCAAAAACTTGACCTGAATCATTTTTGGAGTCGGTCAAAGATTAAAATTTATATTCCTAATAACTACTGTATATGTGGCGAGCAGGGTCGAACCCACATAAAAGGAAAATTTGACCACTATTCTTATAAAAACATTCATAAAGACCCCACCATTGTCATAAGTGGGGTATATATCTATTTTTTAATATTTTTTTATTATAATGAAAAAATGAAACACCAAAATATTTTCTAGTTTTTGTTCTAAATTGTAATGAAATAAGAAATAGGTTCAAAACAGTAAATAACAGAGATATAAAACACTGATAAATGAACTATCGAAGTAAGTCGCTCGGGGAAAATCTCAATTCTACTGGTTTTAAAAGTATTTAAATTCAATTAAAAGTTAATGTAGAGTACCAACTTAAATAAAATGACTTACCTCCCTCACTAAGAATTAAGTTTCATAGGTTGATCAAGAACAATGTTCGCCACTCTAAAAAGATCAATTGTGAATATCTTTATTTGAAAACGACAATGTAGAGACCCAAAGAGTGACGTACATGGACATTACATTACTTTTGAGGAATACTTAATAAATAACAAAAACCAACACTCAGGGACCGTAATAGTTTTTGAAGGACCCCGAGACACCCTGAGAGGGGAGGGGTGAATCAGGGTGACCAATTTTTCTTTTAATGTGTTGGATCTTGTTCCCACGTTGGTAGGAACTTGTTGAACCTGTATGATGATTATGATCAGAATGAAAACATTCACATGCACAGAGAAGACACAACCATTTTTACTTGGTTCACCACTAAGGGCTACATCCAAGGAGCATACGCCGACAGGTTGCCGGTCGTACCTAAATCCACTATGCTTCACTAGCTGTGGATACAAAAGTTCGGTTACAGACACTCTGTCCCAGGCTCACTGCCTTTACAATTGTTCAGGGATAGCTCACTGCGTCCCTCGGGTTACTCTCGTTGACTCCCCCTGGCTCACTGCCGTTGGTGAAGTCCCACTCAGTTTATAGACGTGAGGGTCTCTTATTCATTTGCATAAGAGTGCATCCTTTGTTGTATGTAGATGCTCTATTGAAGTCCGATTCTCACCATAAGAAGAATATCTCTTTTCCTCGAATGTACCGAGTAGTCTCTCGGCTTTCGTGCAGCTCCAAACATGTCGGTGGGCTTCAGCAAAACCAGGCGCGCTTTTCCAAGACAGTCGCGCAAGTCCCACTACGGCGCGCAAGTCCAAACTGGTGCGCAAGTGTCATCAACACACATGCGTGACTCTTCCTTCCCCAACTACAAACTTGCGCGGTCCACATCCTTTCTCTTCCAAACCACCTTGGGCGCACAGCCAAAAACCGGCGCGCAAGTTCTACTTGCGCGACAAAACTACCACCTGCGCGACTCAACCACCTGCACGACGAGAGCTCGAGCAATCTCTCGACCTTGAACTTCGTTCCAAATGAGGAGGGGTGGTCCAGTATTTATAGGCAAACTGGACCCCCTGCGCGGCGGCGTGCAAGTCCTCGACGGCGCGCAAGTCTTGTCTTCAATAAACTCTGTCGCGCAACTCACTTGCGCGACCCAACCAACACTTGCGCGACCTTCTTTCCTTAGCCAAATTTTGATGTTCTGATCCAAAAAAACATATGGTGCGCAAGTCTTTTATCCTCCAAGAGCACGGCGCGCAAGTACCTTTGCCAAAAACACTTTACCTTATTGGCCGATTTTTAGGCCCAAAAATTTGGCAAACACTGGGAAACAGCGCCACCTTCACTACTGTTTTCTGCTAGAACGGTATGATCGCTTTGTTGGTACACACCCTGAACTTCCACTGAGGATTGACAACAAACACAAACCATACACCAAATCATGCTTTGAAGAACCTGGTTCCAACAATCTCCCCCTTTGGGTTTGTTGGCAATCAGAATAAATTCAATAGATCTCCAACCATGAGCAAATCCAAAACGCAAGAATCAACTCAGCCAACACTCTAAGTCTACGTGAGCAATGCTCGGTGTAGAAAACAAGAGAGAAAGCTTGAATTGGGTCTTAGTGTTTTGAAATTCTTCATGACGCCCGATGAAATCCTTATTAAACTTCTCATCACAATCTTACACTTCTCATCACAGAAGAATTTCTTACCTTGAATTTATTCCTTTCTCCCCCATTGAAAATAAAACCAAAGACCGAAAAGTTTGTTCAACGTTCAGCTCAAGCCATACTCCCCCTGGATAGTATCTCCCCCATAAATCTACATCACAGCCATAAGCAGATAAAAACAGTTAAAACAAACGGGGAGAGGGGACTTCCGGTGCCTCCTTATGCAGTAGGAGGTGGTCGAACACCGAGGTTCAACCGATGCTTCTCGAACACAGCCGCGGACAATGGATTGGTTAGGATATCAGCCACTTGCTCATTAGTTCCAACATGATCCATTATAATCACTCCTTGTTCAACCTTTTCTTTGATAAAATGATACCGTATTTCAATATGTTTTGTACGAGAATGTTGAACCAGATTCTTCGTAAGATCAATTGCACTTTTTTTATCGCAATAAATCACTATTGGTTGCTGTACCTTATCACCAATATCTGTTAGCTGCTGCTTCATCCAAAGAAGTTGAGTGCATGCTTTTGTGGCGGAGATATATTCAGCTTCAGCAGTACTAAGAGAAGTACTTTCTTGCTTCTTGCTCAACCAGCCAACACATTTATGCCCAATATAGAAAGCTCCACCACTAGTGGACTTTCTGTCTATTACATCCCCAGCCCAGTCAGCATCAGAAAACGCTGATAATTCACTATCCCTGCCTGCAACAAAAAATAACCCGAAGTTATGTGTCCCTTGAATATACCTCATGATTCTTTTTACTGCTGACATATGTTCCTCCTTTGGATTACTCTGAAAGCGGGCCGCAAGGCATGTTGCAAAGACAATATCTGTCCTTGTCGCTGTCAGATACAGTAGGCTTCCAATGATCCTTCTGTACATGGTGGGATCAACAGAGTTCCCATCCTCATGCTTTCCAAGTTTAGTTCCAACAGCAATCGGAGTTGACATTGGTTTGGAGTCTTGCATATTGAACTTCTTCAGCAACTCTCTTGCATATTTTTCCTGAGAAATGAAAGTGTATTCCTTCTTTTGAATCACTTGTAACCCCAAGAAATATGTGAGCTCCCCAATCATAGACATTTCAAATTCTAATTTCATGTGGTTGGAAAATTCATCCACTGATTTCTGCCTACTGCCACCAAAAATGATATCATCAACGTAGACAAGAACCATGAACTGATTTTTTGGAGAATTCTTTACATAGAGATTGTGATCAACTCCTCCTCTTTTGAATTCCAACTTCTTGAGATATGAATCTAGCCGTGAGTACCATGCCCGTGGTGCCTGCTTCAAACCATATAGAGCTTTCTTTAGTTTGCAGACCTTTGTTTCATCGGTACCCAAGACAAACCCCACCGGTTGTTCAATGTAGACTTCTTCTTCGAGTACACCATTCAAGAATGCTGTCTTAACATCCATTTGATATACTTTATATCCTCTTTGGAGTGCCATGGCAAGGAAAAGCCTGATTGATTCTAGTCTAGCAACTGGAGAAAAGGTTTCTTCAACATCAATACCTTCAATCTGGGAGTATCCTTTACATACCAGTCGGGCCTTGTTTCTGATAACACTTCCATGCTCATCAAACTTATTTTTGAAGATCCATTTGGTACCAATCACATTGTGACCTTCGGGTCCCTGGACAAGATCTCATGTCTGATTCTTATCAATCTGATCTAATTCATCATTCATGGCTTTCACCCAAGATTCATCTTTTGCAGCTTCTTCGAATGAGGATGGCTCTACAACTGATAAAAATGCAAGTTTCGTGGTATTCCTCATCCTTCTGGTTTGAGTGGGTGCACTCCTATCCCCAATTATGTTGGATGGATCAATCTCAGCTCTTCGATTTCTCCTACGAGGTTCAGTAGAATTCTCTTCAGCCATAGTTTCTTCTTCAGATTCTTTTTCTGAGTCAACATCATTATGTGATTGATGAGTGTTTTGAACAGCTTCCTCTATTTCTGCATTTGTAGTTTCTTCATGTCCACATTCTTCATGACTTTCTATCACATCAGCATATGACGTCCGTGAAGCATTTGTGGTTTTCTCTTCAATTATCTTAACATCATTGCTTTCCACAATCCTTCCCAAACGATTGTTGAAACATTTGTAGGCTTTTCTGTTCATTGAGTAACCGAGGAAGATTCCTTCATCTGCGTTGTCACCATATTTCCCCTGATTTCCTTCTTTGTTCCTGATGAAGCACTTAATTCCAAAGACACGAAAGTATTTTAGAGAAGGCTTCCGTCCATGCCACAATTCATATGGTGTCTTCGTCTCACCCATATAAAGTCCTGTTCGATTCTGAATGTACACTGCAGCTTGAACAGCCTCTTTCCAGTAATGTCGTGGAATACGACTCTCAATCAGCATAGTTCGTGCCATGTTGTTCACCTGTCGATTCCTTCGTTCAACAACTCCATTTTGTTGTGGAGTTCTCACAGCAGCTACCTCATGTTGTATCCCATGATTCTCCAGATAATTTTCAAATTCAATGGACATGTATTCTCCTCCATTGTCAGATCGCAACACTTTGATTGTTCGTCCAGTATCATTCTTGGCGATTCGCCGATATGTTTTCATGCAGTCAAGGACCTGTCGTTTCCGGTGAATGACCATCACACATGCCATTCGACTGTAATCATCTATGAAAAGGACAAAGTACCTTTCTACATGAGTTCCGGCAACATTTATTGGACCACAAACATCTGTATGAATCAGATCAAGAAGGTGAGATGCCTTTTTCTTCTTTGGCCGATATGAACTGCAGACAAGCTTCCCACGAATACAAGCATCACAGGATTTTTCACGCTCACGCTTCAGGTTGGGGATGTCCATGACAATTCTCAATTTTGATATTTTCTCCATGTCTTGTTGATTGATGTGTCCCAATCTCCGATGCCACAAATTGTTTTCTTCTTCAACAGTCATGTAACATACATTTTCTTCACTATCAACCTGATACAAGTTGCCTTCTGTTCTAAATCCTTTCATAAGTGAATTGCCGGTTTTTCCCTTGATGGTGCAGCCTTTCTGATTAAAAGTAACTATAAGTCCTAAGTCACAGAGTTGACTCACGCTAAGGAGATTATGGCGTAGGCCATCTACGTAAAGGACTTCAGTCTTCTTTAGTTCTCCATTAGCTAATTGGGTACTTCCACTCCCTTTGATTTTCAGAGCCCCATCATTTCCGAATCTTACTGTACCATCAACATTTTTTATGATATTCGTTAGTAGGCCGGCATTACCCGTCATATGAGATGAACAACCGCTATCCAGAATCCTGGTACTGTTGTTCTTTGTAGCTTTGAGGGCTACCTCTGCAAGGTTTGATTTCTCAATCTTCTACCTTTCCTTCCATGAGACATTAGATTGAGTATATAGGACTGATGGCCTTTCAACTATCTCTTCTGCATACCCAGGTTCTTCATAGTCAAAGTCTTTTGCGAGAGGTGAGAACCTGTTTAAAAGAGCAACACTGTCTTGCTGACGAGAATTGACTTGTCTTGAACTTCGGTATGAGGTGTCTATGTCTCTTTTCTGCCTGCAATTAATGGCCTTATGACCAAAGTTAGAACAACAAAAACAATATCCATAGAAATTATTTCTTCTATGAGAATTAGGATATGAGATTGTTCTACTTTGTTGAGCATCTATATCTTCTCCATTCAGATAGCTTCTTGCCTCTTCACAATAAGACATGGTATAGCCCAGATACCCACAGAACTGACACTTCATGAGAGGAAATGTCTTCTCACTTGAATTTCTCCTTATACCTTCTTCCTTGGGAGAATAGTAAGACTGTCTGTCATTTTTGAATGTTTGAGGATAATTTTCAGGTCTCCTTTTAGTTTGGATTGAGGGTTCCTTTTTCAGCACTCTAGGTAACATTTCATTATGTTCAACTTTCATCTTGTCTTTCTTTTGGATCTTTTCACTTCCAGCAGTTGATGACTCAGCCTCACAGCCAATTCCACTCTTTCCCATGCAAGCAGGTCTTTGATTACTCAAGACTTTTCCAACCCCATCTGAACCACACTTGGCTCTTGCAAGTAATTCTGCATCTGAGAATCTTCCGAACTGTATTTTCTTCCTCGATTCTTTTGGAACTGATTCTGTCTCCATTTTACTCCTTAGAGTAACTACTTCCTCCTCAAGACCCTCAACAGTCTTGGATTTTTCATCCAGTCTGGATGTGAGGTCATTGATGACCTTTGCCTGCTCTTCAATTCTCAGCTTCATATCAACTGCATCATCATTGATTTCAATTATTTTAGACTGTACCTTCAAAAATTCTTCCAGTCGTTCAATTTCAGCTTCAAGTTGATCAACATATTCAGTTTATTCTTCTACAATTGATTTCCACTTATTGCAGCTCTTACATTTAATCTTAAGCTTACTAACTGCATCCTTAAGTTGCACCTCAGGATCTACAAAAGTTCTCAGTTGTTTTTCACCATCAGTATCTTCTGATTTTTCAACAGTGGCCATCATAGAAGCATGGTTCCCAGTTTTTAATTCTGGTTCTTCTTCATCACAGAATTCATTGTCATCTTCTTCCTCTTCACAGACAAAACTCTTCCTTTTCATTTTCTTACCAGATTTGAAGTCTCCTTTTTGAAGAACCTTCTTTGAGGTTTCTTGAAGTTTTCATCTTCACTATCATCATCATTGATATTCTTCAAGCACTGAGAGGCAATGTGCCCAACTTTTCCACAATGGAAACATGCAAGAGGTAACTTCCCTTTGAATTTCCCTTTCCCCTTCTGGAACTTCTTTGCAGTGAGAGAAATAATTTCTTTCTCTTCGTCATCATCACTGCTACTATCCTTTGAGATTTTCAATTTATCCATGGGCTTGAATTCCATTTCCTTGCTCACCCGAGTCGTAGCATCTTCTGGTTTGACTCTCATTTCATATGCTACCAAACTGCTCAATAAGTCATCTAGAGAAAGTTTGGAAAGATCTCTTTCCTCAAGAGCTGACACCTTCGCATTATACAGAGGTGTAAGTCTTCTTAATATTTTCTTTACAATATCAATGTCTTTGATTTCTTCGCCTAGACCCCGAATTGCTCCAACCACGTCAGTAATTCGATTGAAGAAAGAGTCTGCATTCTCGTCTGGATGCATCTTCAGATCATCAAACCGATTGTGTAGCACTTGTAGTTTCGCCTCCTTCACTTTGCTATCACCTTCATAAATATTCTCAAGTTTATCCCACATAGATTTTTCTGAGGTGCAATTCATCACCTTCAGGTAAATCTGATGAGAAAGGGCTGCAGTGAGAGCATTCTGTGCTTTAGCATCTGCATCAAGAAGTTTCCTGTCTGTTTCAGTCATAGCCATACCTGTTGGATCAGTGACATGTATTCCATGCACAGTAGAAAAAAGAACTTCCATTCCAAGAGATCTTAGATGAGATCTCATTCTGTTCTTCTAGATCTGGAAATTTCTTCCATCGAAGTGAGGGACTCCCCTGACATTGACGGCGTTTTCCATGATGAAGAAGGTCAGATTCAACACTAGCAACCCGCTCTGATACCACTTGAAGGACCCCGGGACACCCTGAGAGGGGAGGGGTGAATCAGGGTGACCACTTTTTCTTTTAATGTGTTGGATCTTGTTCCCACGTTGGTAGGAACTTGTTGAACCTGTATGATGATTATGATCAGAATGAAAACATTCACATGCACAGAGAAGACACATCCATTTTTACTTGGTTCACCACTAAGGGCTACGTCCAAGGAGCATACGCCGACAGGTTGCCGGTCGTACCTAAATCCACTATGCTTCACTAGCTGCGGATACAAAAGTTCGGGTACAGACACTCTGTCCCAGGCTCACTGCCTTTACAATTGTTCAGGGATAGCTCACTGCGTCCCTCAGGTCACTCTCGTTGACTCCCCCTGGCTCACTGCCGTTGGTGAAGTCCCACTCAGTTTATAGACGTGATGGTCTCTTATTCATTTGCATAAGAGTGCATCCTTTTTTGTATGTAGATGCTCTATTGAAGTTCGATTCTCACCATAAGAAGAATATCTCTTTTCCTCGAATTTACCGAGTAGTCTCTCGGCTTTCGTGCAGCTCCAAACACGTCGGTGGGCTTCAGCAAAACCAGGCGCGCTTTTCCAAGACAGTCGCGCAAGTCCCACTACGGCGCGCAAGTCCAAACTGGCGCGCAAGTGTCATCAACACACATGCGCGACTCTTCCTTCCCCAACTACAAACTTGCGCGGTCCACTTCCTTTCTCTTCCAAACCACCTTGGGCGCACCGCCAAAAACCGGCGCACAAGTTCTACTTTCGCGACAAAACCACCACCTGCGCGACTCAACCACCTGCGCGACGAGAGCTCGAGCAATCTCTTGACCTTGAACTTCGTTCCAAATGGGGAGGGGTGGTCCAGTATTTATAGGAAAACTGGACCCCCTGCGCGGCGGCGCGCAAGTCCTCGACGGCGCACAAGTCTTGTCTTCAATAAACTCTGTCGCGCAACTCACTTGCGCGACCCAACCAACACTTGCGCGACCTTCTTTCCTTAGCCAAATTTTGATGTTCTAATCCAAAAAAAAACATATGGCGCGCAAGTCTTTTATCCTCCAAGAGCACGACGCTCACGTACCTTTGCCAAAAACACTTTACCTTATTGGCCGATTTTTAGGCCCAAAAATTTGGCAAACACTGGGAAACAACGCCACCTTCACTACTGTTTTCTGCTAGAACGGTATGATCACTTTGTTGGTACACACCCTGAACTTCCACTGAGGATTGACAACAAACACAAACCATACAGAAAATCATGCTTTGAAGAACCTGGTTCCAACAGTTTTGTGTCTTTGGAAACTCGGAACATAATCTTCTAATCATGGTGAATGATCTTCAACATCTCCCATAAAGATCTTACCCTTTTGTTTTCTTACATAAAACCTTTCTTTATTTCCTGGGGAAAATAAAACATATAAAGGGTGAGCTCAAATTATCAGTAAGGGTATGCATGGAGAAAATAAAACAACCATATACATTTGAACTTAAAAACATGAACATAATTTTTAAGCATCAAAATCTTGAGCAATGACATAAAACATGGTAGTACGTAAGGCATAGATCATAATGGAACATAAATCATCATAAAATATCATGGTGATAAATCATTTAATTGTGGCATCCATTAAGCACATGTTATGATTTCCATAATAGCCAAGGCATTGCTTCCAAGACCATCTTAGTGGACAAAGTCTCATTCTGAATCGAGTTCACTCATTGTCCAGTCATGTAACACTGAACCAGATTAACTTACCATTCCAGCCATGTCTATCTCATGAGATATAAATCTTTAACCAATTCATTGGAGGGAGATATAGGTCCCACCCATATCATAATCAAATCATTCTTACTTATTCCACAAAGTAAACATACATCATTCATAATAACCCAACGAATAAAATGGGTTTCAGAAACATCATCCCGTCATCACATAATCCATATAAAAGAAATGGACATCCTTTCATAATAAGAAAAGTGAAACCATGTAAATCATAGAGACATTATACTTGAAACATACACATATTAAATAATGTCTTCTTATATGGAAAATTGTTTTCATAAAACACTTGAAATGAATTCTTGAGGAAAATATCCTTTCTTCTTCAAAATCAATTTCTTTTCACAAAATTTCATGCAATATTAAAATAAAACGATTTTTTTGAAAATAGTCCTGAAATATTTTGTAGGAAGCTTCATGAAAATAATGCTTTATAAAACTGTAAAAATCCTTTCATGCCGTATAAGTTAAAAAAACACTCTTCTCGTACTTTTGTCAAAAAAGTCAAAAAGTACCTCGTATGGTAAAAAAAAGAAAGATTCCATACATACCTTGTAGTAAAAATAAAAAATGGGTAAAAATGACTTTAAAAATACATGAAACCATTTTTATAAAATAGGTACATGGATGATAAATATAACCCCAGTAAATACTTACGAATAAACAATCTCGGATAAAAACGAGATCGGAAAAGTTATCCCTTACCTTATGTCCAATTTCTTCTATATGTGTACGAGGCTCTTGTATAGTGGATTTAATCATATTATTAACTTGTAACAGAACCATAATAATATTTATGATATCATATATGATTCACTTAGAACTTTATATTACCCGTTCTTTTGTAAATTCCTTGTTAAAGCAGCGTTTTGGGTAAAAGCATTTCATTTATCATGTGTGTTTTGACTTGTAATTATTAATATGATTAAATAGATCATGATTACTTAATTATAAAATATAAAACATGATTTATATATAATTTATATTCAGAATATACATATATATAATAGATATATAAATGGAAATAAATACACCGTTCATGGAGACGGTAGGTCGTACGTACGCATGAACGCTGTTTTCGTTTCCTTATTGAATTGAATGGAATTAAGTAGATTACATACATATATAAATAAATCTAGTAGAATTAATATGTCATATATTTCATCATTACTTATTATATATCCTTTATAATCATCCTTAAATTTTTAACATGGAAAATGAATCTCATCGCGTCGTGGAGACAGTAATCCGTACGTACGCACAAGCGATGATATCGTTCCCATATTTATTGAATGGAAATTGGAGTGGATGATATAATATTTTCGAATCAGTGTGATGTTATAATAATAATATATAGTTATTCTTTACACCATTATACCCATCCATGTAAGGTGGTGGTGGAAAAATAGATTACACCACGGCGTGGAGACGATATTTCGTACGTACGCACGTGCGGTGATTTCTTTTTCTGTATGATGGATAGACGGTTAAATAGAGTTGTTTCATATTTATAATAACATATCAGTATATAAGTAATAATTATATTATTACTTTATCATGAAACAACTAAAGAAGAAGAAGTTGAAGAAGAAAGAAACATGAAAGAATCAGTAGAATAGATTACCTCTTCTTCGACGCACCTCCTTTAAACTTCTTCTTATGGCACTAGAGTTGGTATTTTGAGAAGACCAGAACCTATATGATATAACTAGAGAGGTTGAGAAGTTTAATTTTCAGGGTTTGGCCGAGCTTCAAAGCTCAAAAGGGTGTGAAGGGAAGAGGGAAGGGGTGCCCTTTTTATAAGAGAGGAGAGGGGCACCTTTGGAAACATAAGAAATATTAATTTATAATAAGTTCAACCCCACTTAAAAACCTCCATAAATAACTCATATCCGAATATTAGATGAGATAGGGTTGTAATCTCATCAACCAATAAAATTTAGACATGTTGGGAATTTGTTTTAAACATTATCAACTTGTTTTATCCTTATTTAATCTATTTAATTTTATTTCTGGTAATAAGATTCTAATTTTTAAATGGTTATAAATAATTACTTAGGTGTAGTGAATTGTCCATAATTGGAAAATTTATGACATTTTAGACCATATAAATTTCAATTTATAATTTTTAAATATTTTTTTGATTTTTAAACAATTTTATATTATGTTATTTTAAAATAATAACAATAGTGTCAACTTTGACACTATTCATTTATTTGATTTTAAATAAAATACAAAAAGAAGATATGTTCGAACTAAAATATTTAATATATTCATAACATGTAATATTTGTCAATAAAATTAGTGGTGCACATTAAATAGTTCATATAATATTTATTTTAATATTTCTAAAACCATTTATGTGATATTTCTCTTAATAAAATAATTACTACAACATTTTTGTATAATTATTTAATATACTTATTTGTTACATGAAAATTAAAAATAAAATACAAGGATGAATATATATCTTATATATTTCATAAGAATACATTTAGTCGGATTTATCTTCTAAAACACCCATCTTTTAAAATGTTATATTTATTAAATTATGAAGGTGACAACTTTGACATCATTTAAAATAAAATAATATAAGTGTCATAATAACTTTTATAAGACTACAAACGGTCATATATTCGGTAATTATATGTTTATGGTCTATATATACACTACCAATATGTTGTTGTCAGGTTTCTGGGCATTTTAATTGGTATTATTATTTCAATAAAAACTATATTACTGATTTTTCACTTAATAAATAATTTCTGCATCATTAATGTACAAGCTATTAAGGTAGTTAAATATCCCATAAAATTTAAAACTAAATCACCATAACAAATAAAATCATTTTAGAATTCAAATGTGTATTTATAATCGAATTTATATTCGGTATAATCTTATATTAAAAATACTTTAATTATTAAAGTTTGAGTGAGGCATATTTCATTTTCATTAAAATAAAATAAATTAAAGATCTTATTCATATCTAAGTGGGTCCCAATGGATTCCATTTAGACCCAATTATGATTTAGGGTAAAATAAAATCATCAAATTATATTAGGACAAGTTTTAGGGTAATTTTATAATATTATATTCACCCTCAATTACCTGATTTACCTTTAACTATGGTAAATAAAATTTACCATAGTTACTATTCATAATGCATAAAAATAAAAAGTATCTTATTAACATAATTTGTACCTACTAATTCCAAATATTAAATCCATTTTTCCAAATTTAAAACAAAAAATTTTCAGTATTTAATTTAAAATTAATCCCGCAGTTGAGAAAACGGGTTTTAAAAGTTAAAACATTGCAAAAGATTGAAATGATTTTACCTGTGAATTCAATGTAAAATTAATGCTAATGACATAAATTATATTAAATAGTAAAAATATATCCTATTTATACTTTAAAACTAATAAATATTATAATTTAACCATATAAATTATTACGATGAAAAAAGTTATTTTTAATTAAAATATAACGTGTTTTTACTATTCATTAAAATATGAATGTTATCAGAATAATATTAAAAGTTTATCCAAAGTAAATTTTTATATCCTGATTCAAAAAACAGTTTTATTTTTTCAAATTTTACTTATAAACATGTCAAAAATTAGATTTAAAATGGGTACGCCATCAAAAGGCGGTAAAACTGCATTTTTTGAAAAAATACTTTTTTTATCCGAAAAAATGATTTTATTCTCATACCTCATCCTCGATAATGTGTAAGATGAATTGTAATGTTATAAAATTAAAAATTCAGTTAATACTATTAATAAAGGCTAGATTATAATAATATAATAATATATCATTGTTTGGTGAAACTCGGTATTGCGTACTACATACGCTATCGAGAAAGGTCACGATTGCGTTTAATGCAAGCCAAGTCAGGGTTGCGTGAAGTGAAAGACTCATTTGTTGTTACGTATAAAATTATCCAACCATATTTCATTTATACATTGAATATATATATATATATACACTCAATGTTGTGTATACTGCATGCTAACGCGGTGTTGCATATAGCACAAGCTAATTTTGGTGTAGCGTACAACACAAGACATCAATGAAATTAAAAAACTATTTTTCATAAAATCTTGGGTTGTTACATTTTACCCCCCTTAAAATGAATTTCGCCCTCGAAATTTGTTGGGGTTATAAATTGTTTACTACTTGAAAGTTTCTTTAATAGAAACCCACGTCATAAAAAGGAATACCAAAACTCAATTTTAAAAACTGAAGAATGAAACGCAACGATTACCCAAAGTAACTCATCACTGGGTTTCCACATAGGAGAAAATAGGTGAAAATATGGATATGGAAGAAAAATATAGCCATCATGTTCTGATGGAGAGTGGTAGAGAACATGGCTATGAAAAATCCAACAATCACAAAGCCATAAATTTGTGATGATCTAAGGTACCATATGATTCATCAGATATAAGAGAACTAGGACAACATTTTTGGATTTCAAGATAATTTCCCTAATGTTGAAGAGTTTTTGAATTAAAAGAAATTATTACATGTTTTTGGTAAAATCTCATTGTTGTTCGTGTCTTGAACAATTTCCACTTCATCTCTTAAAGAAATGAAGTTGAATTTCTCTTCCTTGAAGTGTTAGCGGATCATGTGATAGAATGATAGGTCATTCCATCTGTCTGAAACATAAGGTTAGAAAATGATATATACATAAGTCCATCTATGGTGACATTATTCATATATGTTTAGAAAAATGGACTTATACTTCATCTATCATACCGCTTAATAAAATAAAACTAATTTCTTCTAACCAGGGACCTCCTATAGGCCAGTGGTAGGCGATAAAGACCAATGGCACTTCGGTTGTGGGTTTGATTCCCGCAACCTTGTCCGACGCGACGGGTTGTCGCCCATCCTACGAGTTTTCCTTTTTCTAAAACTATACTATAATAGCATAACAAAAAGTTCCAGCCTTAAACAATACTATCTGATATCTAAATTAATCGATTCCAATCTTTAGGTTTATCCAAAATACTTCTGTCCAATCTCATTGAAAAAATAAAACGACTACTAGAAATGTCATCTACCAAGAATTTAATATAATCATTTATCGCCCCTATTTCGTAAGATATATATATCTTGTTGGTCAAATTCCAAACATGGGAATTCCTTAATCATGTATTCTCTTGAAACATGAGTACCCATTGAACCTTAGTGAAAACAAGAATGTTGTCAAAATTTAACTCTTTCCACATACCAAAATCCCAAAATTCTATATACTCAAACCATGATATCACATTGTCCTTATATCATTCATGAGCTCATTAATACTATCAAACATCTCATTATCGCCTTATCCCTTCATTATGCGCATATCATCTACTTTCCAAAAATATTTGAATAACCTTTCATGGTTACCATTACCATTCAACATATACTTTCAAATAGTTTAGGAAAACTAATAGCGTAACAATCCTTAGATGTGTATTTATTCCATTGTACCATTACCTATACAAAATTACTCTTGATAATCATAAATCATTCCACTACCTTCTTAAACCACAAACTAAGCTTCATCATTTCTTCCATCTCATATATCATGTGTAGTCTCTTCATCATCATCCACATAAATACTACCCATATGACCATGATGATTCTCTTTATGAGATTTTCCCTTAGGGAATTGGTTTTCATGATGCCCGTACATTCCACTGATGGATCGGATCCCTCGGCCCAGCAATATTGTCCGCTCTGGCCCAGTTGCTATCCCAGGCCTCACGGCTTTAAAACGCGTTGCTGAGGGGAAGGTAGGCACGGGAATTTCAAGCACCCACCAATCTCCCTCCACAACCGATGTGGGATTGGTTACCGGGGCACAGGCGCCAACAATCCTGGCGGGGGCCCAACAATCCTGGGCCCAGGACACAACATCCCCCCCCCCAAGCCCACACCGGTCCCGAGACCAACCACCCTCTGATACCAATTGATGGATCGGATCCCTCGGCCCAGCAATATTGTCCGCTCTGGCCCAGTTGCTATCCCAGGCCTCACGACTTTAAAACGCGTTGCTGAGGGGAAGGTAGGCACGGGAATTTCAAGCACCCACCAATCTCCCTCCACAACCGATGTGGGATTGGTTACCAGGGCACAGGCGCCAACAATCCTGGCGGGGGCCCAACAATCCTGGGCCCAGGACACAACATCCACATTTAAAACACTTAACCGCTGTTGATGTCTTAGAAATACCATTATCCTTGTCCATGGTGTTAACTGAACTTTTTTCCTTTACAATTACTATCATTGTGTCCTTGTTTTCCACACCCAAAGCATCTTCCAGTTCCTTTGAAACATTCTCCTCGTTGCCTCTTCCCACAGGATTTACATGAGGGAAATTGAACTTTCTTTCCTCTATGATCATCATGAAACTCCATCTTCCTCTTATTAGCAAAGTCAGGAAACCTACCAAAGTTGAGATTATTGATCATATTATGAGATTGATGATTAGGAATAACAACGATATATGGACCTCTAGATCCAAATTCATTTGGTTGCTCAAGAAGAATATCATTCCATTGTCCATCATATCCTCCATTATCGTGAATCTTCCTCTTTCCAGCCATTTTCTAAAACCCAAAAAAAATAGTGTGAGAGGAAAAAATCATAATCAAGGGGGTGTACCTT
Organism: Viscum album; assembly: GCA_963277665.1. NCBI lineage: Eukaryota > Viridiplantae > Streptophyta > Magnoliopsida > Santalales > Viscaceae > Viscum > Viscum album. The sequence goes on along the minus strand of CAUJRU010000030.1, from coordinate 2,321,760 downwards.
CAATATATAACATCTTAGGGTTAATTCTAAGATTTTTACCATAATTCTGTGACTATAACCTATACTAATACTTATCCTTAGGGACATACCTAGACATACCATAGAAATATCTCTAGGGATCTCACTAAAGTTTTCGCGTCCTAGTTTCCAAAGGTTAACTAAAAATTTACTCTGATACCAACTGTAGAGACCCAAAGCTTGATGTACATAGACATTACATTACTTTTTCAGAATACATAATAAATAACAAAAACCAACACTCAAGGACCAAAATAGTTTAGTGTCTTTGTTTACTTGGAACATAATCTTCTAATCATGGTGAAAGATCTTCAACATCTCCCATAAAGATATTCCCCTTTTGTTCTCTTACCTAAAAATTTTCGTTATTTCTTGGGGAAAATAAAACATATAAAGGGTGAGCTCAAATTCTCAATAAGGGTAAGCATGGAGAAAATAAAACAAACCATATACATTTGAACTTAAAAACATGAACATAATGTTTAAACATAAAAATCATGACCAATGACATAAAACATGACAGTATGTAAGGTATATATCATAATAGAACATAAATCATCATAAAATAGTATGGGAATAAATAATGTAATTGTGGCATCCATTAAGCACATGTAATGATTTCCATAGTAGTCAAGGCATTGCTTCCAAGACCATCTTAGTGGACAAAGTCCCATTCTGAATAGAGTTCACTCCTTGTTCCAGTCCTGTAACACTAAATAGGATTAACATACCATTCCAGCCATGTCTATCTCTTGAGATATAAATCTTTACCCAATTTATTGGAGGGAGATATAGGTCCCACCCATCTCATAATGAAACCATTCTTACTTGTGCCACAAAATAAACATACATCATTCATAATAACCCAATGAATAAAATGGGTTTCATAAACATCATACCATCATCACATAATCCATATAAAATAAATGGATATCATTTCATAATAATAAAACTGAAACCATGTAAATCATAGAGACATTATACTTGAAACAAACTCATATGAAATAATGTCATCTTAGATGGAAAATGGTTTTGATAAAACAGTTGAAATGAATTTTTGAGGAAAATATCCTTTCTTCTTCAAAATCAATTTCTTTTCATAAAACATTATGAAATTTTAAAGGAAAACGATTTTTTTGAAAATAATTATGAAATATTTTGGAGTAAGATTCATTAAAATAAGGCATTATAAAACCGTAAAAATCCTTTCATGCCGTATAAGTTAAAAAAACATTATTCTCATTCTTTTGCCGGAAAAGTCAAAAAGTACCTCGTATGGTGAAAAAAATAAAGATTCCATACATACCATGTATTAAAAATAAAAAATGGGTAAAAAGAAATTTAAACATACATGATACCATTTTTAGAAAACAGGGACATGGATGATAAATATAACCCTAGTAAATACTTACGAATAAACAATCTCGGATAAAAACAAGATTGGAAAAGTTATCCCTTACCTTATATCCAATTTCTTCCATATATGTCCGAGACTCCTGTATAGTGGGTTTAAACATATTATTAACTTTTAACAGATCCATACTAATATTTATGATATCATATATGATTCACTTAGGACATTATATTACCCTTTCTTTTGTAAATTCCTTGTTAAAGCAGCATTTTGGGTAAAATCGGTTCATTTATCATCCGTGTTTTGACTTGTAATTATTAATATGATTACTTAGATGAGGATTACTTAATTCTAGAATATAAAACATGATTTATATATAATATATATTCATAATATACATATATATAATAGATTGATAAATGGAAAGAAATACACCGTTCATGGAAATGGTAGGTCGTACGTACGAATGAACGCTGTTTTAATTTCCTTATTGAATTGAATGGAATTAAGTATATGAAATACATATATACATAAATCCAGTAGAATTATTATGTCATATATTTCATCATTACTTATTATATATACTTTATAATCATTCTTGAATTGTTAACATGGAAAATGAATCTCATCGCATCGTGGAGACGGTAATCCGTATGTACGCATGAGCGATGATATCGTTCCCATATTTATTGAATGGAAATTTGAGTGGATGATATAATATTTTGAATCAATATGATTTTATAATAATCATATATAGTTATTATTTACACCATTATACCCATCCATGTAAGGTGGGGGTGGAAAAACAGATTACACCACGGCGTGGAGACGGTATTCCGTACGTACGCACGCGCGGTGATTTTGTTTTCCGTAGGATGGATAGAAGGTGAAATAGGGTTTTTTCATATATATAATAACATATAATTATATAAGTAATACTGATTTTATTACTTTATCCTGAAAAAACTAAAGAAGATGAAGTTGAAGAAGAAAGAAACATGAACGAATCGGTAGAAGAGATTACCTCTTCTTCGACGCACCTTCTTTAAACTTCTTCTTAGGGCACTAGAGTTGGTCTTTTGAGAAGACCAGAACCTCAAAGATATAACTAGAGAAGTTGAGAAGAGAAATGGGAAGGGTTTATCCAAGCTTCAATGCTCAAAAGGGAGTGAAGAGAAGAGGTAAGGGGTGCCCTTTTTATTAGGGAGGAGAGGGGCACCTTTGGAAACATAAGAAATAATAATTTATAATAAATTAAAACCCACATAAAAACCTTCAAAAATGACTTATATCCGAAGATTAGATGATATAGGGTTGTAATATGATCAACCAATAAAATTTAGACATGTTTGGAATTTATTTTAAACATTATCAACTTGATTTATCCTTATTTAATCTATTTAATTTTATTTGTGGAAATAAGATTCTAATTTTTAAATTGTTATAAATAATTACATATGTGTGGTAAATTTTCCATAATTGGATAATATATGAATTTTTAGACCATATAAATTTCAATTTATAATTTTTAAATATTTTTCTGATTTTTAATCAATTTTATATTATGTTATTATTATAAAATAACAATAGTGACAATTTTGACACTATTCAATTATTTGATTTTAAATAAAATCCAAAAAGATGATATGTTATCAATAATGTATTTAATATATTCATAACATTTCATATTTATCTATAAATTTTTTGTAACACATTAAATAGTTCATATAATATTTATTTTAATATTTCTAAAACCATTTATGTGATATTTCTCTTAATAAAATAATTACTACAACATTTTTTTATAATTATTTAATATACTTATTTGTTACATAAAAATTAAAAATAAAATACTAGGATGAAAATATATATTTTATATTTCATAAGAATACTTTTATTCGGATTTATCTTCTAAAACACCCGACTTTTAAAATGTTATATTTATTAAATTATGAAGGTGACAACTTTGACATCATTTAAAATAAAATAATATAAGTGTCATAATCACTTTTATAAGACTCCAAACGGTCATATATTCTATAATTGTATGCTTATGGTGTATATATACACTAAAAATATGTTTTTTTTCAGGTATTTGGGAATTTTAATTGGTATTATTATTTCAATAAAAACTATATTACTTATTTTTCAGGTAATAAATAATTTCTGAATCATTAATGTATAAGCTATTAAGGTAATTAAATATCTCATAAAAATTAAAAATAAATCACCATAAAAAATAAAAACATTTTAGAATTCAAATTTTTATTTATAATAGAATTTATATTCTGTATAATCTTATATTAAAAATACATTAATTATTACAGTTTGAGTGAGGCATATTTCACTTTCATTAAAATAAAATAAATTAAATATCATAATCACATCCAAGTGGGTTTCAATGGATAACATTTCGACCCAACTATGATTTATGGTAATATATAATCATCAAATTATATTAGGAAAAGTGTTAGGATAATTTTATAATATTATATTTACCCCTAATTACCTGATTTACCTTTAACTATGGTAAATAAAATTTACCGTAGTTACTATTTATAATGCCTAAAAAAATTAGCTTATAGACATAATTTGACCTAATGATTAAAATATTAAATCCATTTTTCCAAATTCAAAACACAAAATTTTCAGTATTTAATTAAAAATTAATCCCGATGATGAGAAAACTGGTTTTAAAAGTTAAAACGTTGCAAAAGATTGAAATAATTTTACCTATGAATTCAATGTAAAATCAATGCTAATGACATACATTATATTAAATGGTACAAATATATTCTATTTATTCTTTAAAACCAATAAATATTATAATTTAACAATATAAATTATTACGATGAAAACAGTTATTTTTAATTAAAATATAGCGTGTTTTTACTATTCATTAAAATATTAAAGTTATCAGAATAATATGAAAAAATTTTCCAAACTAAATTTTTATACCATGATTCCATAAAGGAGTTTTATTTTGTCAAATTTTACTTATAAACATGTCAAAAATTAGATTTAAAATGGGTTCTCCAACAAAAGGCGGTAAAACTGCATTTTTTGAAAAATACTTCTTCTATCCGAAAAACTGATTTTATTCTCATACCTCATTCTAGAAAATGTGTAAGATGAATTATAATGTTATAAAATTCAAAATTCAATTAACAGTATTCATAACGGCTAGTTTATCATATTATAATAATATATTATTTTTTGGTGAAACTCGGTATTGTGTACTACATACGCTGTCTTGAAAGGTCGCGATTGCGTGTAATGCAAGCCAAGTCAGAGTTGAGTGTAGTGAAAGACTCCTTTTTTGTTGTGTATAACATAATACAACCATATTTTATTTATACATTTAATATATATATATATATATACATTCAATTTTGGTATACAGCAAGCTAATACGGTGTTGCGTATAGCACAAGCTAATTTTGGTGTAGCGTACAACACAAGACATCAATGAAATTAAAAGTATATTTTTCATAAAATCTCGAGGTGTTACAAACAACAGGATGAACTCACCGTATGTGCTAAAGTATTTTGAATTTATTATCTTTTGAAAAGTGTTTCCACAATCAATCTCTCCATTTGAATGTGAAATTTTTGAATTAAGTTCTAGTGGTACAAGCAATTGAATGAATTAAGTATTGATCTCACTGATCAATATTGAATACATCAAAATGATAAAGTGAAAAAAAAGATAACTAGTGGAACTTAAATTTATCCCCAAACTGAATGATTTAGCCTAACATTATATGTATTATCAATACAGAAACTAGAAACACACTAAAACAGAGTACAAATTATTCAGTAATGAGGAAAGAAGAACTCCCCAAATGATGGGCTCTTCCCACCGAATCTCTCTGATCTGATGAGAGAGAAGCTCTCGAATATCCAATGGCCCTCTGCTAGAATGTGTGTATATTCTCTCCAAATCTGATGCTTTCTCTATTTTGAGTACCCATTGTCTTCTGCTGCGCGTCACCTCCACTCTTCACTGACTTGAATTTTTCTTTTATTGTTGCACCGCACAAGTGTGTTTTTTCATGAATGACACGTCGCGCTAACATTCCCCTTATAACTAACCCTGGATGAGTTATTTGAATGCACCTAGATGCTTTTAAGACCTTGGTGTGAACATACAAAGTAAAGAACAACTAAACAAAGTTAAAACTGTTAAAACAAGATAGTGAAACAATTGACAATAATTGATAAATCACTTAACAATTATTAGCTAGATATTTTATTTATTTAATCTAAAAAATAAATTATTAATTATTAAATATTATTATTAAGTAATTAAGTAATTAACCTATTAAATTTAATATATTAATTTAAGGTAATTATAGTTGTAAATAAATATACCTATTAGTTCATTAATGAATTAAATTAAGTTACTTTATTTAAATATATAATTTGTTAAAATTTTAATTTGAAATATTATATTAAATAGTTGAGTTGATATTTATGACTTGTTATTTTTAATAAAGTTGATAATAAGTAATAAATTAATTATTATTTTAAACATTAAATTGTTAACTTATTAAATACATTATTTTATTCTAATTTTATTTATAAATTTTTATTGGTATTTTATTTAATATATTTAATTATTAATCACTTATTTAATCTACAACACTAAACAATAATTTATTAAAATTAGAATATTAATTTATTTATTTTATTAAAGTTTAAAGTTAATTTTATTATTAATTATATTTTATAAATTAATAATTTTATATTTATTATTTATTTATAATTAATATTCTTTTATATTTTAATTTATTTTTTTTAATTTAGGATTTAAATTTAGTTTTTGTTTTAATTTATTGTTATTATATTTTTTTATAACTTCCTTTTTCTCCCCCAAATAACAGTGTAGCATGGGGAGACTTCGAGGCCTTCTTCGGCGCTAGAGGGAAGGAGGACTACGAGAAAATTCTTCACGAAGCAAACCAGAAGTGGTCTCAAATCTGGTACAATGGAGCGCGGCGAAGGCAAGAAGCTTTGAACACATCGACGGTTCCTCAGGTTTTGACAACACATCAGATAGTTTGAGAGTGGCTCCATCGGCGTCCACTCATCCTCCCGGCTCGGCACCAGCCTCCTCCTCGGATTCCCACAGCTGTGGCGGTGACAAGGGTCCTCAAATGCGGCGCGATAGTGGTCAAAGGCTTTTCCCCTCCATCTTCCTCAAAACGGTGGCTCCCAGAGTCTTCCAGCGGCTCGAGCTCCTCGTCACGGAGGCTAGTGCAATGGATACACCCCATGACATATTCTAACCAGCAACCAACTCGATTCTGGGTTGTAGATATAAAAATTTGTAGTTTAATTACAGTGAATCTTGTTCTTGAAATTGGTTTATGAATAGAGTCTGAAATTGAGTTTTTATGGTTCTATAATAAATGAAATAGTGGTAGAGGTGAGTCGAAATTATAGGTGATGTGGAATAATAGAGGCTCTTGATGTTTCAGTATGTAGGCGATGTGTCAGCGTGAAGATTTGGGACTTTCAGTCAGAGTGCATCAGCAGGAAGGCTTAGTAAGATCAGTGGAATGGTTGAGGATCAGTGGAGGAATTAGTTAGTGGGTGACAGTAGGCATCCGTGAGTTGTGGATCGGTAGAAAGGCTACCGATAAAAGGAAATTCCTTGGTTATAGTAGGTAAGTGGCACTAGTGAGGTGCAGGGTAAATGTAGGATTGATAAGAGGATGTCTAACGGTGAGGTGTAGGGGTGGTTACTGATAGTTTTTAAAATAAAAGAGTAAAGGCCACTGTTGTGATTAAAGGTCGCCATTGGATAATAAAAAATGTCACTGGTGGCTTAGAAAATAAGGTTACCATCAATTAAGTAATGGTCACCAATAGTTATAAAAGAAAAGGTCATCAGTTGTTATAAAATTAAAAACTCACCATTGAGAAAATGGTCACCGTTGGATAAAAAAAGTTAATGAAAGAAAAAATAAAAGGTTACCGATTCACTACATCGGTAACTTTAGGGTAGAGTTACCAGTACAGATAAAAAAATAAAAGAGTTACCGATAGTTAAAATAAAATATAAAAAAGGGTCACTGATGGCCATAAAAAAGAAAAGGTCACCGATAGAGATAATAAAAAGTTACCGATGTAGATAAATAAAAGGTTACTAATGGCCAATAAGTGACAGGTACCAACAGACAACAACATCGGTGACTTTTTAAAAAAAAAATTAAAGAACTAACAGTGACACACAAAAATTAAAACTGTATACTTAGGATTAAATAATTAATGTTTTAAAACTCTAAATTAATTAATTTAATTACTATGTGAATACTTAAAGTTAAAATCACACTATTTCATTTAATTTAAAGTAAAATTATTAAATTAATTAGTTAAAAGGACGATTAAACATATTAATTAATGAAGGTAATATATTTTAATAAATATAAATTAACGGATAAAATATTTAAATAATGTCCATGTTAGATAAATAAAAATATGCTGATTAAATAATTGTTTAATAAAAATGATAATTTATTAAAAAGATAAGAATATTTTACTTAGAAAAACTAATTAAGAAAAAATTAATTTAGAAAAGTAAACTAAGATTGAAATTATTAATTTAAAGACTCAACATACTTAATTAATTATAAAAAATGATTAATTAAGAAATTTAATTATAAAAATACAAAAGTACAATTATCTAGTAGTAAGTGATTAAATAATTAATTAAATCTTTAAAAATTTAGTAAAAAGATTTGGAAAAACTATATAAAAATAGATCCACACCACTACATTCATAGTAAAAATTTGTATATAATATAATTAAAATATCCAAATCAATAAAAATATGAAATTCGTAAGCCATACAATCATATAAAAATGATTTCCCCCCAGGATGATCATAATTAGAAATAAATTCATGAACAAATAATATTATGTGAGGACCTACTATATCCCCTCACCTCACCTTTTCTATATCTCTAATCCCACTCAAACTGATCCATCTCAATAATCAATAACATAGCAGGCTACATCCCAACATATGCCTTTGAAAAGTAGGAGGTCTTATCGGGCACCAAAGTGTCACATCTGCCTGACCAGGGAGTGATTACAAAAATTAGTAGGTAACCCCCAACGTAGTCGCATGCAAAACCAATAAATGTTGTGTATGTGCATGTGATATTCTCAAAAATAAAAAATAACTATTGAAATATAAATAAATAAATACCAACTTCAATCCTCGAGTCTAGAACCCTGATCAAACATACCATATTTGGATAGCACTAGAGTTCTTTTTAGCATGTCAAGTAATCAGGCCTCGACTAAGGTGATCACAACGGATCCTAGGAATTACTCTAGTCATCCATACAAAACTAGGCCCAAAAACTAAGTACCACATTGATGAAGGCTCAATTACTAGATCCTAATCATATGAGGTATCCTTATAAAATTCATATCTATAATCTCAAAGTTTATTCCTAGGTATCCTAGGAAATATCTGGTCAATAACATCATCCATTTCATCCTTGAAACCAGCCAAATCCTTGCTATCCTGGGAATCCCAATAAAATATGAATATCATTAGGCTCAACTGGTCGGATCCTAGGGGTGACCTAGGAATCCCATGTATTTGAAAATAATAATTATAGTAATAATAACCCCTAATTTGAATGGATGAATCCTAGACATTCCATGAATCCTAGGGACCCTTGGCATCTATGGTGTCCCATATTGACTAAAGGTTGAATCTCAACATCATGGGAATTCTATCACACAGCTCAACAATCAAATATTTGGAAGAACATTAATGAATCCACATCGATATTATCATAATGATCTCATATATTATCTCAAAAGTTGTACCCAAGAAGCATATTTGTTTATACATAAATGTATCACAACCGCTCCAAGGTTGTTTACCATGTCCCTCTATGAGTGTTTTCTATTTTTATTTTCATAATTTCCTAAGGGCGTATACTATATTAAGAATATGTATATATAAATATCATAACGATGGATGGCCATAATATTAACCCATGTTGAAAACCATGGTCAGACGTCCAGAAGCACAACCTAACTTGACACAACCTCAAAATTTTAAATCATCAATATGGGTTATAAGGTGACACTCACGATCATCACTAGCTGTTCCAAAATCCCCCCTCTCTATAGGGTCACAAGTAAGAGGGGAACCTACTAGAGCCCCATAGGTCTCATAGAGTCCTCTTTGGCCTCACAGGAAAGTAAAACTATGGAGATATACTTCAGATCATTCCCTTTCCAAGGAATCATAGTTCAGCACAAATACCTGATTTGTTTTCTAGTCTCCTCAGGTCCAAACCACATCTATAATCATATCCTAGTGGGGGAGGAACACTCACCCCATGGTCCTCTGAATGATATTGATGGTTCTATGGTATCATAATATTTATTATGGCCTACACAGGTCAACCATTCTAGTTCAACACCTTCCTTCATAAAGAATTATCTCAAGGAACCTATATAAGATCCTCTAAGGCCTATCAGTGATAAAACAATAAGTCCATAACATAATTTTATAAGGAGTTGTATGATGGATCCTATATTAGGGATACTATATCACATTCATTTCAATTATTTAAAATACACACATTATGGGGTTCCTATATTCCAAGGTACATGATTCAATTTATATTCTCATCCATCGACATCTAATACATATGACCAATACATGAGGTTCCATCATTGTATCACCTCAATATTTCAAAATAATTCTGTGTTCAACAACATACTAGACATGCAACACAAATCTAAAATGAACAATTAAATATTAATATTTTATATGATAGTTATCGACTATACAATAAATTGGTGTGTATGAATAGGATCAAGCATATTTTGAGATATATATAGAGGCCTTGATATATAAAAATTTATTGATTAAATATCATTAAATTATCACTCAATTTCTAATAGTCATTTTATTCATTAAAAATATATTTTATTCAAAAACGTTTTTTTTGTTTTTTTGAGGAAATATTATATTTAATTTAATATACTTATAGGAATATTTTTGATAAAAATGATATAATTTAATAATTTTTCCTGTCAAAATTAGTTTAAGATGAATATTTTTTTCTTAAAATAATTATGTTTCGATGAATATTAAAAATACTGAATTTTATTGAAAAATATATTTTTTGTTTCAAGGATTAATAAAATTACACTTTCTTTTAAAATGGATTCAGTTTAAAAATAAATTCTCTAATATTATTAATAATTCAATTACATTCATTTGAATCAATTTTATGGTTGAATTTAGTACAAAAATTTTTTTATACTTAAATGGCATTTTTCTAAAAAACAGTTTTATGCACAAAAAGGTGTTTCATCTTAATAAATTAAATAAATCACTTTTAGAAAATTATTTTAATGAAAAATATATATTTGATATTAAATAATTTTTTTAACATTCATCTAATATTTTTTTGGCATGCAATAAGAAAAAATTTAGTTTTATGCAAAAAAAAATGATTTTTTCTAAAATGCGGATTTCATTGATCTTTTTAACTTTTTTAAAAATTTAATTATGACACTTAGAGAAATTTAAATTGATGAAATTTATTCCATATTCAGAATCAGGAGTTTTAAATTAGATAAATAAGACCCATTTTTTGTCAATATGAATAGTAACCTTAGTAAAATTTATCACCACAGTAAAGAGTTCAGTTAATATAGGTTAAAACTAAATGATAAGGCGACCATTTTTCGTTCTGGTTCATATTGGATGAAGGGAATTTTATATTCTTCACCTTATTCGTGAAATTAATTTTTTTTATTGGAAACATTACCATGAAAATGATCTATATAGTATTTAAATCAAATGAAGATACAAAATTTCACTCTTAGTTTTAAATATATCTTATATGTATAATAGGGAAAAAATCAAGTTATGAATGAATATAAATATCTATTTAGAGATTAATGAAATTACTTTTATTATATAAATTTATTTCTCTTTTTTAGTAATTATTTATGTACCTTAAATTCTTAAACAATATCGATACAATATTTCATTAATAAATAAAAATATATAATAAATTATTTTAAAAATATTAAAAAATTATAATTTAAGTGAGTTTGTCAGGACCTGACCCACTGATGCCTGCCTGACCAGTGATAATCCATGTGTGACTACCCCATTACCACCTCCAATAGACTAGGGGTTGACGACCATCACTGATTAAGTATAACACTCAAATGGAAGGACTTAGCCTAAGGTACCTACAATCTCTCTCACACACACATATGCAAACCCATACAATGCTAAAATGTAAAATACAACTCACTCCAAAATCATTCATAGATATAAATATAACAATAAGAGTACAAAACCATATTAGGAAGTAATAATGTCCAAATAAAATCCCACCATAAATGGTAAAGAAATCCGACTTGATAGTAAAAGGGGACTACAATCAAATGTGGCTCTTAGAAAGAACTATGGCCTATCTTGACCAAATATAATCTTTTTTTCATCTTGGTCCACCAAGAACCCATTCTAACAGCTGGTATTCTTTATAAAACATGACACATTTGGGCAGAGATCACGCAGGGGTGTGTATAAAAATACCCAATAGGATACCCCAAAATCACTAAGCATAATGCCTCAAGAGTAGTCAGGTCATCATAGGATATTTCCATAAGAATATGAGGAAAAACATAAAATAAATATATAATCATATCCTAAACATAGTATCAATGTAAGGTTACAATGAAATTTCCAGCCTAAGATTCTGCTCAACAGTTCGTAACCACACTTGTCCGGGTGAACTTACTTTGTGATCTTGATAGCACCGATGGCATCCATATGAGATGTCATGCTTGTTAGGTCTCTGCATAAGGATTTACTGGATGTAGGTATGAATATATTGATACATATATTGGGATCACCCCCAGGGACATGGGATATACTAACAACCCAATCTGGATTAACCTACTATGTAGGGGATCAATGCCCGTGTAATGTTTCTCACACCAATTCTGAGAACCCCTCATAGGGGAAAAGATGACAAAGGATACCATCTTGGACTATAGGAGAGATTACTATAACTTTATGTAAAAATAATCACTTATATAGGGTCACAATTTTATGCTTGGGATGTAATTCCATACTATAAGCTTTGCAGCACCTCGAGATTTTAAAATAAGAAAATTATGTTCGATAGCACTAGTGACATGCAACGCTAAGCTTAGATAAGAATATAACACCCCATAATTTATGATATATTTATTTTTAAATTAATTTAATCACATCAATAGATTTTTCTATATGAAACCCTATGAATTTTTTAGGTCCAATAGCATATTCAAAGTGAAACACCGAGCTTAAACGACCAATTATATATATAATCGTTAAAAACTAGCCATTAAATTCGTAGGTATGAATAGTATTAAATAATTTACGAAATATATATTTATATATATATACATATTAATTTCACTGGCAATATAAAATGTTGTTAAATTTTTAGTAAATAATCAGTCAATTTTTAGTAAAGTAATTTTATTCTTCAAAAATATCTGTTTTCCAAAATTATTTTTATTGTATTTCATGGAAAAAATATTATAAATAATTTTTGGAAATTTTTAAAAATTTATTCTATAAAAATAAATTATTTTTTGTAATTTTAATATCAAAATTTACTTTGGGTGAAAATTTTGGATTATTTTGGAAATATTTATTTTTGAAGGAATAGTACAAAAATACCGTTTTGGTTTGTTAAAATGTCATTTCATTTTAGTAAATTAAATAATAGAAATGTAATGATATGTTTCAAATATTATTTAAAGTAAAATATGTATTATTTATTTATATTTAATCCAATTATTATTTTTAACCATATTTATATTGGTTTTTATTATAAGTTTGTTTTTCATTTAAAATTATATTTTTCTAAACATTGTTTTAAAATGCATAATGTTTATCCATTTTAGTTAATTTAAAAATACCTAATTGGGAATGTTTTAAATTAAATATATATAATATATATCAATAAATTTTAATTTATATTCTTAAAATTATTATTAATAGACATAGAGTTAATATAAAGTCATATTGTGCTTAAAAAAATACTTATCGAAAACTTTATTTTTTTTATCGCGTCTGCCGGTTTTGTTTTAAATTTATTTTTTTCAACTTTTAGAAATTTTATTTTCAAAAGTAAAATTAATTTTTGAAATCATCATGTCAAAATAATATAAGGTTGATTTTTTGATTACTTTATGAAAAGTTTCATTTTTGATGAATAATGAAAAAAACTGAATTTTAAAAGAAAAATACCTTTCCATTAAAATTATTTACAAATATAAATTATATTTTAAACTCATATTAAATTAAAATTTGTTAAATTAAATATCTATAAATATAATTGAGGTCATTTCATCTGATTTCATATTGATATTGGATATAAAACATTGTTATATTTTGAACATTTTCTCTTTAAAAACTGACTTTCTTGTTGTGTCTGTGTGATTAATTTTAAGTTAAAATTTTAAAATTCTATTAATATGATTGAGAAAAATGGATTCCCTATTTTTAATTAGAAAAATTTATATTTTATAATAATTTTAAATTATTTTTTTACCAAAATGAATATTTAATAATGTAAAAATTATTTACTGCGGTTAGGGTAAATGTGGGTTTACCAAGGGTTAAACTAAAAATATAATGGTAAGAATTAACTATAAACTGCTATAAAAACCATTTTATGGAAATATTTCGACCATTAAACCTCTAATATTTGATGATGACCCATTTTACCATTTTTACATATGAAAAACATGGGATCACTTAATTCTTTTCAAAAATACAAAGTGTGTCCTCTCCCCCATTTAGAAAAGGCCACTCCCTCACCTCCCATCATCATACCTTCAATCCTATTTGTATTGTAAAATACATAAATTAATCACATAAAACTCCCCTATAATAATCATATAATAATTTTTTTTGTAAATAATACAACCTAGGAAGGTTTTAGTGCAATCCTTAGGAGGATACTTGAAGAAGAGGTAATGTTATTCAATGATAATCTTTATATTATTTCTTTCTCCACCTCCATAAATTATTATTGGAACATGATGCCCTAATAAAAAATAATATTAAATATATTGGGATGATTTTATAATATTTTCATGATCTACAACCATATCCACTTCCATCAAATGGGTTACGAAATCATCGTCCATGTGTACGACAGACTACCGCCTCACAAATTGATGTCATACATTCTTCCATTACCACATTTCATGGTTGGGTTTGATGATGGATTTGAAGTAAATATATGATATTTATACCATATTCGTATATATGTATTCATTATACAATATAAACCATATAATTTACATTCCTTAGGGTATACGATAACATCATTCATGAGTACGGAGGACTACCGCCTTGCAAGAAGATGTGAATCGTTTTCTCACTAATGTTTTACATGGAAGTTTACAAGTATAATGTTAATGATTATATATGATATACATGAAATTATTATGATATTAATTAAATATTTATCATGATGAAAATATAGTATATCATTTTATTTTTTACACTAAATAGATGATAACAACGTTCGTGTACGTGTGGACTGCCGCCTTCATGAAGCGTTGTGACTGTCTTTTAATCACCACACCACCTGGATGATATATATAAGTATATTTAAAAAAATAATATAGAATATATGATATTATTTTAATAATAATAATATAAAATAATACATACCTCATTTCCACAACGATCATTGGAAAATGGAAACATTACTAATGCGTACATACGACCTACCATCCCTAGGATCATAATATACATATTTTTTTCATAACAATCATTCATGTTTGGTTTTTAAATTATAATTGATGTATAAATATGATATTTATGTCCTGATTAGTATTCTATATATGATATAACTATATTATTTAACAATAATCTGAACTTTCATAGCAAAGCATGAATGCGAAAATAAGGTGATTAACACATGAAAAAGTGAAAATAATGAAATATTATGAACAAACGAGTTATAAGACGTCATAAAAGGATAAAATATGATATTATAAATATTAATATGGTAATTTAATAAGTTAATAACATTTTTAAAACCATTATACACTATTATACATAATTTTCAACCAAAAAGAAGTGTGAGGTGAGGGATTTCCATCTCACTATTTACTTATATGTGACACATGCCATACTGACCACCTCTTTATTTTATGTGGTGTATATAATTACCATTAATGAATTTTATTTTTGTTCTAACTATATTTATTTATATTTATATATCCATTTTAGGATCTCTCTCTCATTGGGATTACAATTCATAGTTACCAAGGTGGTAAGAGTTTTCAGCTACAATCTCATTATTTATTAGAATTGTTTATGGTTAAGTCACTAATGTTGAAATATTATGATATAAATCTCAATAATTCTCGTGAATTTTATTCTACTTCGTATATTCAATAAATTTTAAATATAATATTACCATTTTCCACTCTCCGGCACTTACAATTATTGAGAAAATATTTTTAAGCTAAATCATCTTTATTTCTCCATTAGTCCAAAAACCCCTTTTCTTCCAAGACCATGTTTTCTAAAAATGTTTTCATAAACTATTTTTATCATTCTTAAAATAATTTATTAAAGGAAATTCTACCCTATTTTTTCTTTTTAAAATTTTTTTGAAACTAATTTTCTTGTTAGTTTACAAACAATTCCCATTTGGATTTTAATAAAAATATGAAAGGAACCATTTTTTTGACATGTATGGCATAAATAGAATATCCCACCATCATGGACATTATTTTATTTGAATATTCCTTTATAAGTTTTTAAATATTTTTTAAAATAATAATATTTTAATATTTTATAAAAAATTTTGTTTTCAAAATGGAAAGGATATTATTCTCAAGAAAAGTTTTAAATAATTTTTAAAGATTAATTTATATATTTCCAAGTTTATTTTCAAAGAAAATGATTTTCTCAATATTTTGTGAATTATTCGTTTTAAAAAAGTGATTTTAAAAATGAAAAGTTTATTTTCCTCAAAAATTATGTAATGGTGTTTATATTCATCAATGTCGACAAGATTTTTTTTTACTTATGATCCTATAAGGATATTTTGTAATGATACAATACTCACTATTTATTTGGATGGGTTTAGATTGATTAAAATATTTTTTTTTGGAACTTGTTTATTTTCCATAGGTTAATAACGTTTCAATGAGATTGTTATTGAACCTGTTTATTTTCCATGGGTTATCCATGTTTCAAAGATTTTTTTATGAAAACTATTTCTTTTCCACAGGGTAATCATGTTACAAAAATATTGACATGAAACACATTTCTTTTACATTGTTCAATCATGTTAAAATAGGAATAATGATTATTTTTATGAGCTTTATGATTAAATTCAAGGTCTTAGTAATTTATTCATGTCATGGTTCTTAGGAATTACTTATACTATGGGGAGGCCTAGAAGTCTATGGGTGATCTATTTAGAGATTATACGATGGGGTGGACTAGATAGTGCTAGGTGTGCCCATTATAGATTAAATTATGGGTACACCAAGATAGTACTCTAATTCATTAGTTAATTTAACTTACATTGAGGGGAATGAATGTTTGAGATACCTGAGGTTTTATCCTATTGATTTAACTATGATACATTTGATTTTGAGATGGGTTTATCATGGGTTATGAAGAAAAATGTTCTAAGATACCAACACATTTTTGTGATGCTTGTAATGGGTTTAAAATGTTTCCTATGATCAATATTGATATCACATGGACTATGATTATTGATTTTGATGCCTCTTTCCTTTTACATGTTTTAATAATTGATGATCTAGTTATTTATGGGTATTATTTCTTTTATGATTTTATCAATCTCCCTGATTATGTATTTATATGGTTAAACAATTTTATACTCATTGATGACATTCAATTTCTAATGATTATGTATACCCTTATTGATAATTTGAGCTAACCCTTATTATCTTTCCTTTTCTATAGGTTATAATGAACTTATTTTGAATTAATTATGTCTATGTTTGTTTCATATGGATTATGATGATGACTTAATGTGAAACGATTAAAGCTGAATTATGATGGAGAAATGCTCATTTAACGACATGTGTATTGTTTATGTAGGAGTTTATCCTTAATATCAAAAATTAAAAACCTAAAATTTCATTGATAATGTAAGTGATAAAATATTTCCTTTTGATATTATAAGTTTTAGATGGTGAAAATTGGGTCACATCCATAAATATCAAAGTCAGAAATGTAATGTAATGATTTCAGCACCTAATTCAGGAGTGTAGGTTTGAGGTTTTTATAGTTGGTATCAGACAAAATGTTTATATATCTTTTATGATCATTATGTTTTCATGTGAGGTTACCTTAACAATTATGGATAATTTTATATGGCTATAATATTATGAATGATCATATGTTAAAAATATTAAGCACTCCTTGGAGGTTTTTAAGCGATGATACCTTAATGGGATTAATGAAATTTTAGGAGACATTTTAGTAGGTTGATATATTTTTATTCCTAGGTTTAACATGCTGTATGAATTTAAATTTAGTGGAAATAACATTAAAGGTATTGATAATATTTAGGGTTTATATGATATAGGATATTGAGAAAAAAGATTTATCATATAGATAACAATAGTATTGAAAGGTGATTTGGTTACTATGAATAATGTTATCTCAAAAGAATATCACCATTTTTCGAGATTGAAATATGAAGGGTATGAGATAAACTTTGTGGTTAAAATACTCTTCAATTTCTAGGTTATTGAGGTTATTTGGGATATAGGACTATGGAATGATTTAGTTTCAACCATACGTAACACTATTTAATTTTAAATATTAACGAATCATATGATGATTTATAATTTATGGGAGCTATATTACGATGTTCTAACCATTTTGGTTTTGGTTTATGTCTAAAGATAGGAGGAATAGATTGTTATCCCTTTTATGGTTTTGTGGTGTTTAAAAGTTGATTTTAGTTCTTCATTCATGAAGAATTCATCTTGAATACTAGTTGTTTAGATAGAAATATGATATTGTGGTAGAAATAGAAAAAATGATGAAATTATACTCATCAAGTAAGTATATTTACTTATGATCTTAGTCTAGATGGAAAATAATTACTCATCTCTTGGAAAAGTATCTTAAAAAAATGCTATCCTATTAAATTCATATCCAAGTAATAAAATTGTCATTTAGGTCATCATATATTTATGGTTTTGAGGCCCTTAACATTCAATTGATTATTCTCTTGCTTGTGATCAATGGACTCAATCACTCTCTGTAATAATTTATGTTTTTCCCATTCCCAAATGTTTTCTTCTATTTGGAAACCTAGTTATGTGTTATTCCATATAACCTCTATACTTTCATTTATCCCTTTTTAAGAGGATGTTTTAATAACTATTTTTAAGATGCAGGTTTAACAAAAAAGTTTTTTCAAATTCCAATCCTTTGATTACATATATAAAGTTTAAATTCTGAGGATGTAATTTATTAAAGGGGGAGGATTTAACACCCCGATATTTTAAAAGATGAAAACAATGCTCTATAGCACAAGAGACACGCAACATTGAGCATATAACAGAATGTTACACCCTGAGAACTTATGATATGTTTCTTATAAAATAAATTTAATCTCTTTAATAGATTATGGTATATGAAACCCTATGTTTTTTATGTTCTATAGATTATTCAACACAAAACATCAAGCTTAAAAGGCCCATGATATATATAACCGTTAAATCCTAGGTGTAAAATTGGAAGATATTAATAGTAATAAATAGTTTAAAAAATGAATTTTTATATATAAATTTCACACTCAATATAAGATATTGATAAATTATTATTAAATAAACAGTCAATTTTTAGTGAAGTAATTTTATTCTTCAAAAATATGGTTTCTACAAAAATGTTTTTGTTGCATTTATTGGGAAAAAATATTATAAATAATTTATAAAAATTTTACAAAGTTTTTTTTGTTAAAATTAAATTCATTTTTGGTATCCAAGTATCAAAATTTACTTTGGATGAAATTTTGGGATTTCTAGAAAATATTGATTTTTCAATGAATAGTGAACAATACCGATTTTTTGAAAATTCCATTTGTTTTCAAAAAATTAATAAATTTAAAATTAAAAATAGTTTATTATTTTTATTTAAAGTTACATAAGAATTATTTATTTATATTTAATACATTTAATTACTTTTTAATCAACTTTATATTGGTTTTTAGTATATGTTTAATTTTTGGTTTAAAAATGACATTTTTCTAAAAATGGTTTTTAAAATGCACAATGTTTATCTATTTTAATTAAATAAAATAATACCAAATTGGGAAGGTTTTAAATTAAATTTTTTTATTATATATTAATAAATGTTAATTGGTATTAATATAATGATTATTATTATATCTATAGTTCATATAAAATCATCTTTTTCTTGAAAAAAAATACACTTATCGAAAACCCAGTTTTTCATTGTGTATGTTTGTTTCTATATAAATATAATTTTTTTCCACTAATAGAAGATTTATTTCAAAAAATACATTTAAATTTAAAAATATTCACATAAAATTTTTTTAAGGGTGAATTTGTTAATTTTTTTTGAAAAGTTTCATTTTTTGATGAATAATGAAAAATACTGATTTTTAATTGAAAACTCCCTTTTCATTTAAATTATTTCTAAAGATAAATTATTTTTTAATTTTTCTTAATTTAATATTAGTAAAATTATATATCTATTAATCAAATTTTGTTCATTTTATCCAATTTCATATTCAAATTGGATATAAAAATTTTGTATACTTATGAACATTTTCTCCTCAAAAACCCGCTTTGTCATTGCGTCTACAGGATTAATTTTAAATTAAATTTTGACACTTATGTGAATGGAATTTAGAAAAATTTATTCAATATTTTAAATAAGACTAATTTATATTATCTAATAATTTTGAATTGAATTTTTACCAAAATGAAGAGTCAATATAGTAAAATTCAATTATCACAGATATGGTAAAAATGGGTTTATCGGGGGTTAAACTAAACATTTATGGGTAAAAATCACCTATACACTTGAATTAAAACTATTTTATGGAAATATTTAGACCCTTAAACCAATAAGGTTATATAATTTCCCTTTTTGGACCATTGTGACATATGGAAAATGTGGGAGCACTCAATTCTTTTCAAAAATACAAAGTGTGTCGTATCCCCCACTTATAAAAGGCCACCCCTCTCAACTCTTATTCACACCTTAAATACACTTTTTCTGATAAATATCCACCAAAATAACTTCCCACATTCCCTAAAATCATCATATAATCCTTATTTGGTACAAAAATACTTCATAGGATGGCCTTAGTGCAAACCTAAGGAGGATACACGAAGAAGAGGTATTGTCCTTCAACACGAATCTTTATTTTATTTCATTCTACACCACGATAAATTATTATTAAAAAATGATGATATTATATCCTAAGTATATTAAATTAACTGATATATTGTTGTATTATTTATAGGACAAAAAAACATCTCCACTTCCATTAAACGGGTTACGAAATCATTGTTCGTGTGTACGGCAGACTACCGCCTCACGAACTAATGTCATTCGTTCTTCCATTACAACCTTTCACAATTATGTATGATGATGTATATAAAGTATATATATGTTATTTATAACATAATTATACATATTTATTCATTATATCATATAAATCTTCTTAATTTCCATTTCGTAGTGGACACAATAAAGTTGTTCATGTGTGCGACGGACTACCGGCTCGCGAAGTGATGTGATTAATTTTCACACTAACGATTTACACATAATATAATAAAGATAAATTTAATTATTATATGTCATATAAATGAAATTATAATTATATTAATGACATATTTATCATGCTTAATATATAGTATATAATTTTATTTTTTATACTAAAAAGATGATAACACCGTTCGTGTATGTGTGGACTGCCGACTTCACAATGTAATGTGACTATATTTTCATTACCACACCACATGGACGATATATATAAGTATATTTAAATAAATAATATATTATTTATGATATAATTAACATTTTTAATGATAAAATATCACTTACATCATTTTCAAAATGATTATTGAAAAATGGAAACTTTACACATGCATATGTATGACCTATAATCCCCATGATCATAACATTCTTCATTTTTCATAATCATATTTCATGATTATATTTATAATTATAATATATGTATGAATATTATAATTATTTAATGATTATTATTATGGAGATGATATAACTATATTATATTCACAATAATCAGGACATTCATAACAAAGTAGGAATGAGAAAACAGAGCGATTAACACCCGAAATAATGAAAATAATGAACGGTTATTAACAAACTAGTGATAAGATGTTATAAAAGGATCATGTATGTTATTATAAATATTCATATTATTAATTTTTAAGTTAATAAAATTTTAAAACCACTATAAAGGAGGATAATTCATGTTCAACTAAATGGAAGCATGTGGTAAGGGATTTCCATTTCACTTTTTTTACTTCTTTGAGACACATTCCATATTAACCCCCTATTTTTTATGTGGTGTATATAATACCCATAAATATATTTTATTATTATTATATAGAAAATTATTGGTATTTATAAATCCATTTGTGTATATATCTCTCATGGGGAAAATCATTCAAAGTTACCAAGGTGGAATGATTTTTAGGCTACAACCTCATCGTTTATTAGGATTGTTTTTAATTAAGTCTCCAATGTTGAAATATTATGATATAATTATAAATATTTATAAATAAGTTTATTTTCCTATATATATTGAGAACATTTTTAGGCAATAGTACCAATTTTCCACTCATTGGTACTTATAATAATTGAGAAAATATTTTTTTTAAAAATCATCTTTATTTTTCTCTTTGGTTGAGAACCATTTTCCATCCAAAACCATGTTTTCCCAAAAAAATTTAAAATAATGTTTTTTATCATTATTCAAATGATTTATTGAATAATTTTTTCCCATTTTTTTCATTTTAATTTTTTTATACAAATATTCAAGTTTTTTTCCAAAAAAATGCATGTTTGAATTTTACTAAAAATATGAATGAAATAATTGTTTTAAAGTGCATGGAATTAAAGAAATTTTCAAGTGTCATAAATATTATTTTCATTAAAGATTAATTTATTAATTTTCAAGGTTATTTTAAAAGAAAATAATTTTTAAAATGTTTTAGTAATGGATTTTCAAAATGGAAAGGCTATTTTCCTCAAAAAATGTTTTAAAAGATTTTTAAAGCTTCCATCATATGTTTCCAAGGATTTTTTCAAATAAGAGAATTTTCAAAATATTGTAGGTTATTAATATTTAAAATTTATTTTCAAAATAAAACGATTATTTTCCTCATAATTTATTTAATGGTATTTCCTTTAATCAATGTCTACTATCCATGTTGTTTCTTATGATCCAATGGAGATATTTTATAATGAAAACATCCACATTATTTCTTTAGATGGATTATGATTGTTTCAAATTGATTTTTATGCAATGCATTTCTATTCCATGGGTTAATCATGTATCAATGATATTTTTATGAAACCCATTTATTTTACATGGTTTATCCATGTTTCAAATAAATTGTTTTGGAAACCATTTCTTTTCCATGAGTTAATCATGTTTAAAATAGATTCACAAGAGACCTATTTATTTTCTATGGGTTAATGATTTTATGAAAGGAATAATATTTTTTTTAAATGGTTAAGGTCCATGTTCCCTTTATTCAACATAAAAAATAGAAGACCTATTTTAAAACTAGTAAAAGAGGGAACCTATTACCATTAGGGGGAAAAGGCCCTAAAGAATCAATATAACATTGGGTGAGCCCATTACAACTTATATAATGGGGTAGTCTAAATAGAACTGAGTTATCCCATTACAACATTCATGATGTGGTGACCCAGATAGCATCTGGTGATCCGATTATAGTTTAAATGACGGGTGTATAAAAATTTCATTTTAATGTCTTGGGTAATGTATTTTTCCTTGAGAGGAAAAAGGAGGGAGTTACATGAGGGTTTCTCCTACAGATTTAATTGGGATCTAGTTATTTCTAACATAGTTTTAACATGAGTTATAATAAAAAAATGTTCCAATATACCAGCATGTTTTTGTGGTTCTTTTTATAGGATTATAATGTATCTTACAATCAAGATTGATATCACATGTCGCATTATTATTGATTCTGATGCCACTTTAATTTTCCATGTTTTCATATTTGATGATCCCAGTATTTATGGGAATGATTTCTTTTATGATTCAATCATTCACTATGATTATGTCGTTATACCCTTAGGCACTTCTTATGCTCATTGATGACATTAAATTGTTAAGGCTTATGTTTACCCATACTGAGTATTTTATATTGACCTTATTATGTTTTCTTTTCCCCTGGTTATTAAGAAATGATGTTGAATGAATTATGTTTAGAATTATTTCATATGGATGATGATGATGACTTAATGTCAAATAAGGAAATCTAAATTTGGTGGGCGAAATTCTCATCTAGCAACATGGTTATTGTGTAGATAGGATATTATCATAATTATATAAAAAAATAAACCAAAAATGTCCTTAGTAATGTGAGTAATCCAATATTTATTTTTGATAAAGTAACTCTTGGATGGTGAAAACTGGGTCCTCTCCATCGGTATCAAAGTCGTAATTTCAATGTTATGATTTCAGCACAAAATCTAGTAGTGCATGTTTGGGGTAGTCATACCCTCACATGTATAGATTATGGGAACTCACCATTAAGGAAACTAGTCCAGGATGAGGGGAATAAGGTATCCAAGTCATCTTATATAAGGCCCCATCCTTAAACATTACTTAATCTTGAGTTATTACAAGACTACACGTTTAGGATCTTTACAGGTTTATAGTTTTAGAGAATTAGATCATAAATCATGCATTACACTCCAAATTTAAACAAAGTGGTTACATAAAATATTTTACTCATTTTTCCCATCAACGGAAACATATTTAAAATAAAACATGGATTCTTTCTTGACACTTCCTTGACACTATCATCACATCATGTACCTTTCCCTGGACCTGTGAAAAACATTTCAAAAACTTGGGATGAGCATAAAAATCTCAGTAAGGTATATAAAAATATGGAAATGAAACTTGAGTACATGTATACATAAGAATCAATGAAATCCTAATTTACTCATAAAACAAAATCAATTTAACATACCTCATCAAATCATGAATAAAACATAGAATTCATAAGTCATAAATGTAAATTTAGGCATTCATAACATTCTTACATAGGGAGTAACCGTCTTGGTTACGTTTGGAATACCCGTCACTGTATATTCCCTAAATCTCTTCGGAGAAACCTTAAAGTTTAACTCCTTCACGTTAACCAATGCATTGGAGAGCTATATCGGGCTCACCCGCCATTAGTTTATCATGGAACCACCCGTCTTCATAATAATTCCCAAGAACCATAACATAATCGTATCACATAAAACATACATAAAGAAAACATAACATTTCTATATTTCAATCACTATAAATCAATAAAACACATTGATATAATAAAAATATTATGAAAAACATTTTCAATACCAAAATAAAATAAAAGTAAAACATGGTATTTATTTTTCATTCAAAAAAAAGGTATGGCATGTAGAGGAAGCTGAAACTCAAATAATGGTCACGGCGGCGGAGAAGTCATTGTCGCCGCATACGTAAGACAAAAACATTCCCTTTTGTCGTTTAGTAAAACGCATTATATAAAAAATATTACTTTTGAATAAATGTTAAATTCAAAGGGGTTTATACACTATATAAAGTAATGGTCTGTATAAAACAAAATATGCCTCAATGAAAGGAGATTGAGACGAAGTCCCATACCTCGGGTCCGACTTGACTCTATCGTTCATTAACGTACTCAATAATAAACTTGAGTTAATTTATACTTTCTTAAGAACCTTTATCAAATTAATTATTCCTGTTATATCACTTATTACCATGTTATGAACACTATGTAATTATTTAAGTTAATAATGGTAGTTTTGTCGATCATTGGTACTTGAGTCAAAAATAAACTCTTTATAATTACAAGTTGTTCATGTGGTAAAATATCCATTATATCAAGAATTATATTCATGATGTAGATATTATATATATCATATATATCCAGTATATAAATTCATTTATAATATTACATAATCATTTAGAGGTATGAAATGAAATGCACCGTTCATGGAGACGGTAAGCCGTACGTACGCATGAACGCTACTTTCATTTCTATGTCAAAATAATGGAATTAAAATTAAATGAGAGATATGTATATTTTAACTCTAGAATTATATTAATCATTTAGATGTAACATAAATCACATATATCCATTATATATATGTACTAATAATATTACATTACATTTGGGGATAAGAAATGAAATGCACCATTCATGGAGACGGTAAGCCGTATGTACGCATGAACGCTACTTTCATTTCGATTTCTTACTTAATGGAGTGAAATAATAATTATATAAAGGTATATTATAAATCCAGTATAATATCATATATAATAACATTAAATCTATCCTTTATACGTACCACATATGGTATTAACGAATCAAATCATTTTGAGGGGGTGGTAGTCTGCATCTCCTAAAATGAAGATATCGAGTTTACCCATAATGGAAACCATAAAGGTATGACATAAATGAAAAATACATAAGCTTAAGAAAAACATAAAAATATTATATATCATATATAAACATTTTGAAATCTTAATGTCCACCTTTGAAGGTTTTATATGAGTGTTGAACAATCATCGTTTCGTGAGGCAGAAATTCGCCATCCACGGAAATAGTATGTTCTTTAAGCATTAGATGTAGGTGTGTGTAAGTGTAGATCGAATAATTCTTATAACAACATCCTAGTATATTGAAGATACTGTTGTTGTTACAAAAGAAATTAATAAAAAGATTTTAGGGGGTTGGAGAAGCAAAATAAAACATAAGAACACAAGAGAATACACTACCTTTAAAACGGGTAACTTTTTTTGATTTGAGTTAAAAGGCTTCCTTGGGAAGACTTATGCCCAAAGTGAGGCTTCTAAGAGTAAGAGAGGGTTATTTAGAAACAAAATGATCAGGTTTTGGCCGAGCCAAAGGCTTGAGAGGTGTGGTTAAGGTTGTAGAGTTGGGGGCTTTTTATAAGAGGAGAGGAGGGGCACTCAGGGAAAGTTATAAAAGGTTACTTTATTATAAAATTTTTTTCGGATTTAAAAGGTCCCAAAATTATATATTTCTAGGATAAGGTGATAAGAGTACGAAATACACCCATCCAATAGGTTTTTGACAAGTTTAGGTCTTATATTTTACATTATCTTTTCATTTTATTTAAATCGTTAAATAATGAGGTAATCGCTGCATCATCATGGTGTCATAAATAATTTAATTTATTTAATGTCTAAAAATTATAAAAAAATATTATGATTTAGGAAATATTTTTATCTTTATAATGAATATTTATAGTCAAAAATATGGCTTTTATAACCCCATTTAAAAATTATTTTAGTAAAACAACTGATGTTGGTGACATTTTTATTTTAACATTAAATAAAAAGTTTTTAATGTCATTTTCTACCAATGTGGCACCATGGGGTACCCAAGTTGACCTATAGATTGTATTGGTATTCCATGACACATCCAATAAGGGTAGGACATGTGTTAAGGTCATTTAATATTATTAAAACATTATTTTTACCTTAAATTACACTAATTACCTCTAATCGCGATTAAAAACTTAAAAGTTACTATTCACCAAAAATTTATATTAATCTCATTGAACCACATTTTAATTCTTAATGACAACCATGTATGTCAGATTTTTGAAATCCAAAACATAGAGGTGGTAAAATTTCATTTAAAGGAAAAATCAGTTTTTTTAACTGCCACTTAGTGGTTTCACTATTCATAAAAAATTGAAGATTTTCAGAAAAATACCAAAAATTCACCCTAAGATATATTTGATATTCCGAATTAAAAAATGATTTATATTTTATAAAATTCAAAACATATAAGTTACATTAATTAATTTAATAATTAATTCCCACTGTCAGAGTAAAAAGCGTGTTTTTATGAAACAATAAGTATCAAAAGATTGACACTAGTTTAAGTCCAATTTCAAAGTGAAATTAATTACAACGACCACAATTGGATTAAATGGTAAAAATATATTCTAATTTCACCTTAAAACCAATTAAAAAGATAATCTAATCATACAAATTAATTAGATTAAAAAGAGGGTTTGAATTAAAATACAACATTTGTCACTATTCATTAAAAAATGAACTTTATCGGAAAAATACCAAAAATTTACACAAAGTAAATTTTGATGTCCCGATTATAAAGAAGAATTTTATTTGGACCAATAGAATGTATAAGAGTTACCAAAACTATATTTAAAAAGGGTTCTCCATGAAAAGGCGATAGTTCGACCTTTTAGTGAATATTAGAGTTTCTATGCCTAAAATTGAATTATTTTCTTATTTTAAGCCATTATCTTTTATTGGATAAATGTAAAAACATTTAACAAACATATATAATCATATTTTCGTTATTTCTATTCATTACCGCCAATACAAAGGCTACGTGTTAACTACTATTTAAAATAATATTATTTTATTTCTAGTGTGCAACATAAGATTTCAAAGAAACTCTTTGTTGCGTATCGGGTATGCTATCGAACATAGTAACCCCTTTAAAGTAAAATTAATATTTAATTCGTAAATATTAATAAATATGAAAATGATTTATTCTTTATTTACCTGGGATGTTACATCCTTCTTCCCTTTTGGGAATTGCGTCCTCGCAATTTTATTCACTTATCAAAATAAGTGGTGGTATTTATCCTTCATAGCATTTTCAGATTCCCATGTTTCCTCTTCAACTATATGGTTTTTCCATAAAACCTTTAACTAGAGAATTACCTTATTCTGCAACACTTTCTCTCTATGGTCAAGAATCTGGACTGGTTTTTCTTCATAAGAGAGATTCTCTTTCAACTGATCTACCTCTGGACTCAAAACATGAGATGGATCTGGAAAGTACATCCTTAACATTGAAACATGAAAAACATTGTGTACCTGAGATAAGCTCGGAGGTAAAGCCACTCAGTATTCAACTGATCCAACTCTCTCCAGAATTTCATATGGTCCAATGAACCTTGGACTCATCTTTCCTTTCTTACCGAATTGCTTCACACTTTTCCATGGTGAAACTTTGAGAAAAACATGATCACCTACCTCGAAAGATAGATCCTTCCTCCGATTATCAGCATAACTCTTCTTCCTGCTCTGAGCTGTTCTCATGTGTTTCTGAATCAGCTGAACTTTTTCTGCCTACTCTTCTACCAATTCTGGTCCCATCAACTTCCTTTCACCCACTTCATCCCAAAAAGTTGGATTTCAACACCGTTTACCATATAATGCCTCAAAAGGAGCCATCTGTATACTGGAATGAAAACTATTATTATAAGAAAACTAAACCAAAGAAAGATATTGGTCCCAACTTCCCTGATAGTCCATCGAACATGCACGTAGCATATCCTCCGAAGTCTGAATTGTTCGTTCTGACTACCCATCTGATTGAGAATGAAAAGCAGTACTAAAATTTAATTCAATACCCAACAACTTCTGAAGGCCTTTCCAAAAGCTAGAAGTAAAGTTGGGATCACGGTCAGATACAATGGAGAGAGGAACTCCATGTAACCTGACTATCTCTTTAATATACAAATGGGAAATTTGATCTAGGGAAAAAGTATATCTTATAGAAAGAAAATGGGAAGATTTAGTCAAGCGATCAACAGTAACCCAGATTGCATTATTACCTTGAGGTGTCTTCGGCAATCCCACAACGAAGTCCATGGATATATTCTCCCATTTCCACTCTGGCACTGGTAAAGGCTGAAGCATCCATTTTGGTAACTGCCGCTCTGCTTTAACCTGTTGACAAGTCAAACACTTCACAGTAAAATCAACAATATCTCTTTTCATTCCGTCCCACCAGTAATACTCCCTAAGATCTCTATACATCTTAGTACTTCCTGGAAGAACTGAAAACAGATAACTATGAGCTTCACATAACAAATCTCTCTTCAACTGTGAATCACACGTCACACACAATCTCATCCAAAATATCAAAACAAAACCATTATCAGTGTTGAATTCAGGAATTTTACCCCTCTGAACCAGATCTACCTTTTTCTGCAACTCATTGTCTTGCTTCTATACTTGCTTAATTCTATCTGATAGAAAATATTTCACTGGTACCTGAAACAAAATAGAAGGACATCCTACATCAACAACTTCTATGACAAAGTTAATCAAATCCTTAACCAATGGATCACGTTCCAAATGGAACATTGTTAATGAAGCATTACTTTTTCGACTCAAAGCATCATCAACTTTATTTTCTTTTCCCGGATGGTAATGAATTGTACAATCATAATCCTAGATTAATTCTAGCCATCTCCTCTGTCTCATGTTCAATTCATTCTGAGTGAATATATACTTTAAAATTTTGTGATCGGTATATATTTCACACATTACTCCATACAAATTATGCCTCCAAAATTTTAAAGCGAAAACAACAGCAGCTAATTCCAAATAATGTGTAGGGTAATTTACCTCATGAGTTTTCAACTGACGTGAAGAATATGCAATTACCTGATCAATCTGCATAAGGACACTACCAAGTCCTTTCAATGAAGCATCACTATAGATAACAAACTCTCCATTCCAGGAAGGTAGTGCCAAAACTAGAGCATTCACCAATCTTCTTTTCAGTTCCTGAAAACAATCATCACATTATTTTTTCCAGATAAACTTAACACCTTTCAGAGTTAGCTTAGTCATTAGACTAGATAACCATGAAAAATTTCTAACAAACCTTTGGTAATAGCCTTCCAAACCAAGGAAGCTGCGAATCTCAGTTACATTTGTGGGTCTTGGCCATTCTTTAACAACCTTTGTTTTTGCAGGATCAATAGTTATCCCATCTTTAGAAACAATGTGACCAAGGAAAGAAATTTTTTGCAACCAAAACTCACACTTGCTAAATTTACCATACAATTTCTTTTCTTTTAAGGTTTGAAAAATAACCCTTAAATGTCTTTCATGATCCTTTTTACTTTTAGAAAACACCAAAATATCATCAATAAAAACAACCAACATTTTTCACCGGAGTCAACTGAGCCATCACTGCAACAAACTATTTAGTTCTGATTCTGACCATCTCAGGATAATGATTTGAAAGGTCATTTCCTTCTGTATGCCTTCCCAGAAAATCTGTTCTCTTTCCTCTATGAAAAACTATTCTTAACAAAATAATATCTTAAGAGAAGCAACATGATAATCTTCAAATGCTATATCATTTCAATTTGACCATAAAAAAATATTTTTGGGTCATCATTTAATAGAATTCTAACTCCTAAAGTTGTCTAAACCGACCTATGATACCAACTATAAGGCCCCAGCCTTAAACATTACTTAATCTTGAGTTATTAAAGGACTACACGTTGAGGATCATTTCAGGTTTAGAGTTTTACAGAATTAGATCATAAATCATGCATTACACTGCACATATAAATAAAGTGGTTACATAAAAGATAGTACTCATTTTTCCCATCAACAGAAACATATTTAAAATAAAACATGGATTTTTTCTTGACACTTCCTTGACACTATCATCATATCATGTAACTTTCCATTGACCTGTGAAAAACATTTCAAAAACATGGGATGAGCATAAAAAGCTCAGTAAGGGATATAAAAATATGGAAAGGAAACATGAGTACATGTACACGTAAGAATCAAGGAAATCATACTTTTCTCATAAAACATAAGCACATTAACATACCTCATAAAATCATGAATAAAACACAGAAATCATAAGGCATAAAGGTAACTTGATGCATTCATAACATTCTTACGTAGGGAGTAACCCTCTTGGTTACGTTTTGAATACCCATCATAGTATATTACCAAAATCTTTTTGGATAAATCATAACATTAAACTCCTTCGCGTTACCCAATGCATTGGAGAGCAATATCGGGATCACCCGCCCTTAGTTTATCACAAAACCACCCGTCTTCATAATAATGCCCAAGAACCATAAAATAATAATATCACATAAAACATAAATAAAGGAAACATAACATTTCCACATTTCAATCACAAGATATCAATACAACACATTGATATAATAAAAACATTAGGAAAAACATTTTCAATACCAAAATAAAATAAAATTAAAACATGGTATTTATTTTTCATTAAAAAAATGGTATGGCTTGTAGAGGAAGCCGAAACTCAAATAATGGTCACGGCGGCGGAGAAGTCGTTGTCGCCGCATACGTATAACAAAAACATTCCCTTTTGTCATTTGGTAAAACGCTTCGTATAAAAAATATTCCTATTGAATAAATGTAAAAGTCAAAGGGATTATACACTGTATAAAATAAAGTTTTGTATAAAACAAAATATGCCTTAATGAAAGGAGATTGAGACGAAGTCCCATACCTCGGGTCCAACTTGACTCTATCGTTCTTTAACGTCCTGAATAATAAACTTGAGTTAATTTCTACTTGCTTAAGAAACTTTTTCAGGTTCATCATTCCTTTTATATCACTTATTACCATGTTATGAACACTATGTAATTATTTAAGTTAATAATGGTCGTTTTCTCGATCATTGGTGCTTGAGTCGAAAATACTCTTTATAATTACAAGTTGTTCATGTGGTAAAATATCCATTATATCAAGAAATATATTCATGATGTATATATAATATATATCATATATATACAGTATATACATGCATTTATAATATTACATAATCATTTAGAGGTAAGAAATAAAATGCACTGTTCATGGAGACGGTAAGCCGTACGTACGCATGAACGCTACTTTCATTTCTATGTCATATTAATGGAATTAAAACTAAATAAGAGATATGTATATTTTAATTACATAATTATATTCATAATTTATATGTAACATAGAACATATATATCCATTATATATATGTACTTATAATAGTACATTACATTTGGGGATAAGAAATGAAATGCACCGTTCAAGGAGACGGTAAGCCGTACGTACGCATGAACACTACATTCATTTCTATTTCTTACTTAATGGAGTGAAATCATAATGATATAAAGGTATATTATAATTCCAGTATAATATAATATGTAATATTATTAAATATATCCTTTATACGTACGACATATGGTATTAACGAATCAAATCACTTTGAGGGGGCGGTAGTGCGCACATCCTAAAATGAAGATATCGCGTTTACCGATAATGGAAACCATAAAGGTATGACATAAATGAAAAATAAATAAGCTTAAGTAAAACATAAACATATTATATATCATATATAAACATAGTGACATCTTAATGGCCACCTTTGAAGGTGTTATATGAGTGTTGAACAATCATCGTTTCGTGAGACAGAAATTATCCATCCATGGAACCAATATGTTCTTTAACCATTAGATGTAGGTGTGTGTAAGTGTAGATCTAATCCTTCTTAGAAAAACATCCTAGTATATTGAAGATACTGGTTTTTTTGCAAAAGAAAGGAATAAAAAGTGTTTAGGGGGTTGGAGAAGAAAAATAAAACATAGGAACACAAGAGAAGACACTACCTTTAAAACGGGTAACTCTTTTTGATTTGAGCTCAAAGGCTTCCTTGGGAAGTCTTCTGCCAAAAGTGAGGATTCTAAGAGTAAGAGAGGGATGTGGAGAGACAAAATGAGTAGGGGTTGGCCGTGCCAAAGGCTTGAGAGGTGTGGGTAAGGTGGTAGAGGTGGGGGCCATTTATAAGAGGAGAGGAGGGGCACTCATGGAAAGTTATAAAAGGTTACTTTATTATAAAATGATGTTCAGATTTAAAAGGTCCCAAAATTATATATTTCGAAGAGTTCTAAATACACCCATCCAATAGGTTTTTGACAAGTTTAGGTCTTAGACTTTACATTATCTTTTCATTTTCTTTAAATCATTAAATAATGTGGTAATCGCTGCATCATCATGGTGTCATAAATAATTAAATTTATTTAATGTCTAAAAATTATAAAAAAACTGTCATGATGTATGAAATATTTTTAGCTTTCTAATTAATATTTATAGTCAAAAATATGACTTGTATAACTCCATTTAATTTTTTTTAGTAAAATAACTCATGTTGGTGACATTATTATTTTAACATTAAATAAAATGTTTTTAATGTCATTTTCCAACCAAAGTGGCTCCATGGGGTCCCCAAGTTGACCCATGTATTTTATTGGTCGGCCATGACACATCCAATAATGGTAGGACATGTGTCAAGGTCATTTCATATTATTAGAACATTATTTTTACCTTAAATTACTCTAATTACCTCTAATCGCGATTAAAAACTTAAAAGTTACTATTCACAAAAAATTTATTTTAATCTCATTGAACCACATTTTACTTATTAATGACAACCATGTATGTCGGATTTTTGAAATTAAAAACACAGAGGTGGTAAAATTTTATTTAAACGAAAAATCAGTTTTTTAACTACCACTTAGTGGTTTCACTATTCATCAAAAATTGAAGTTTTTTAGAAAATACCAAAAAATAACCCTAAGCTATATTTGATATTACGAATTCAAAAATTATGTCTATTTTACAAAATTAAAAACATATACGTTACATTAATTAATTTAATAATTAATTCCCGCTGTCAGAGCAAAAAGCGTGTTTTTATGAAATAATTAGTATCAAAAGATTGACACTAGTTTATGTCCAATTTCAAAGTGAAATTAATTCCAATGACCACTGTTGGATTAAATGGAAAAAATATATTCTAATTTAACCTTAAAACCAATTCAAAATATAATCTAATCATATAAATAAATCAGATTAAAAAGGGGTTTTTAATTAAAATACAACATTTTTCACTATTCATTAAAAAATGAACTTTATCGGAAAAATACCAAAAATTTACACAGAGTAAATTTTGATGTCCCGATTCTAAAGAAGAATTTTATTTGGTCCAATAGAATGTATAAGAGTGACCAAAACTATATTTAAAAAGGGTTCTCCATCAAAATGCAATAGTTCGACCTTTTAGTGAATATTAGAGTATCTATGGCTAAAATTGAATTCTTTTCTTATTTTAAGCCTTTATATTTTATTGGATAAATTTAAAACCATTTAACAAACATATATAATCATATTTTAGTTATTTCTATTCATTCTCGCCAATACAACTACTACGTGTTAATACCATTTAAAATAATATTATTTTATTACTAGTGTGCAACATAAGATTTCAAAGAAACTCTTTGTTGCGTATCGGGTACGCTATCGAACATAGCAACCACTTTAAAGTAAAATTAATATTTAATTTGTAAATATTAATAAATATGAAAATTCTTTATTCTTTATTTACAGGGGATGTTACATCTTAGAAGAATTATGGCGTGTACTATTAGTACACAATGTGTCCCTTCAACACCAGGTCAACCCATGTATCACGGATCATGCCCATGTCTATACACATGTACACTTGGTCGTGCTTGTGTACCTAGCCATGTCCTTATACCAGGCCATGTCAAAGTACTTGGGTCATCCTATGTACTCTGGTAGTGTCGTGAACCTATCCATTTCCGTTGTCGTGTATCTTCTCTAAGATATATGCCAAGCCACCAGGTAAGGGTCACACGATGTGTGATATTTAATTTAACACGGAACCCTAGTACCACATCCTAGGACCCACACATAGTGTGTGTTATTTCGTTACATGTCGTGTATTGTGTAAATTTATAGAATCTATAGATCTTCATGCAAGCTCATCCTCCACTTCTTCCTCACCAATTCCATCCCTGAATATTGATTAAAAACATGGATATGAGTTAACCATGCTTGATCATACCAGAATATCCAATTTATAACCATCCAAATTGATCGAGGAACATTCACCATTGATCTGTTCCATCACCGCACACCAAAACCGCAATCAAAGATCCCAAAATTAGAATTTTATCCAATCTCATCATCCCACATTAGGATAAATCTTCAATAATGAACAGATATCTATGGTATCAATATATTTCAACAATGAATGGGTGTGAAATGGTTGATTTCTGAGTATTCTGTCGAACCACCAGTCAAATGAAACACCAGCAATGAACACATAATGAATGGTGGAAGAAATATACAAAACAATAAAAATGTGGAATAAACCTTTCCCAATGTTCATATTGGCCTCAATTAATTTTTTTATTGTAAATGGAGAGATAAATTTACTAATAAATAAAAATTCCAAAATCCCAATAATTAATCATGTACTCATAAAATGATCAAACCTCAAATCAATCTGTTGGTTGATTTGATTCACCTTTTGTTATGGGATAAAAAAAGCTGGATATATCCATATAAAAAAGTTTCATACCTAAATATCAATCAATTGTTTTTAAAATAATGGTTTTGGGACATTGTCGTTGACAAGATCCATAGGTTTGGTTAGCACATAGATCACTAAATCTCGACCCATTGATATTCATCCATGGAATCTACTCCACTAGTGCCTCTCACAAATTTCTAGGTTATGAAGAAAACCCTGAAATTTTGTTATAACTGGGTTTATATAGAATTTTATTATGTCACTGTATCATCCCAAATAAAAATTAGCTAATTAATTAATTAATTTATTATTTATGTGTGTGATGGATTTTTCACAAAACTCTTGATGATAAAAAAAATATGCTCTAAGTTGGGTAAAATAAGTATTTTGTACTCAATAATAGTCCTCAATATTTAATTAGAGACTTTATTGTGGAGTTATTACAATTTTTCAGGAAAACTACTCATGCATGATATTTGTATACTTAATATTTTTCAAATATAAATGTTGGGCTCATTAGGCCTCTAAATATCACACTATCTCACTGCCTATCATTGAATATAATACTAGATATATTTCAATTCACTAAAAATAAAAAACTATATAATTATATTCTCCTCACCATATGAATTTTCATCCAAAAAAAGGTTTACTCAAAATGATGTGGGAACTGAGTTCTCATCTGGATATCCCGCTCTCATGTTCTCTCCTCAAGTGTCCCATGTTGCCATCGAAAATGCACCAAGGGAATTGCTTTACCATGGAGGATCATCTCCAACTGATCATAGATATCCACTAGGTACTCTTAGATGGTATATCAATACAAAATGTCTATCTATCCCTAGTTGAGAACATTCTACGGGTCATGCACACATCTCCTCAACTATTACATAAGGAAGATATCGTGTACCTAGTCTAAATTTGGTGGTTGAGGATAGTATTATACCACCTAAAAAACTCTACACAATATCTTGAAAATTATAATGAATCTTAGAGATAAATTTCTTCTCCAACCAATTCTTCATAATCTACATCTAGGTGAGAGAATCAAGAACACATTGTATCCCTCCTCGAACTCCAAATTCCTTCATCATCAGTCTGCATAAGACATTTGGTGGATATGTGTCGTCCTCATCTGACTTTGGATTATCTACACCATTTCTTTCATAGCTCACACCAACTCTTTTCCCATGAATACCGAGTCACCTGGATAAGTCTAATAATGTGGTGACCTGTAGGTTTTCCCATATAAAGCCTTGAATGATTCCATATCAATGGTGGAATGGTAGATAATATTATAGGTAATATCCACCAAGGGGTATATGATCCTTCTAACTATGGCCAAAGTCTATCATGAAGGACCAAATAATTTCATCAAAGATCTAAATGGTCCTCTCTATCTGTGGGTGTAACGCTGTGCACAAATTAAACTACATCCCAAAGGCCCCCTATAATCCTTTCCCTAACAATGAAATTAAGATAGCTTCACATATTAAAATGATCATTGAGGTAAATCTATGGATATGGACTACATACTATACATATATTAATGCCAATTTATCTAATGATGTCTTCTGTAAAATAGCTAGGAAGTGGTATGACTAGGTGTGTTGGTCTATGATCACACAAATGAAATTGAATCCTTTAGGCGTACATGGTAACCCGTTCACATAGTCCATAGATATTCCATTCCAATTCCTCTCTGGAACTTCAATGGATTGATCTAAACCCAATAGAACCTTGTTCTAAGCCTTCCCCTATTGATATGTGAGGCATAAAAAGATAAACTTTGCTACAACCTTCTTCATGCCTGGCACCAGAACTAAAATTAGGGGTCCTGGTACATCTTTTCCACACCTGGATGTACCTCCAAAGGATATGTATGAAACTCACTCATTGCCTCTTACCATAACATCAGTAGTAACATCGTCCATACTATTAAAAGGAAAACATGATCCCCACCGTCATAAAATCCATTAGGATCACGTCTAGTGGATATTCGAGTTTGTAAGGTCTCATAGTTTTTATCACCATGTTGAGATTACCTAACATGATGTAAACGCATTAGGGGTAAAAACTGTTGACTAAAGACATGAATCACCATCCTTATCCACTATGGATAACTTCAACAATGAGAACTACTCTGATTCCTTAGTCAGCAACTGATATAATTTTATCCTTCTGAGAGTTCCTTCTACCATGTTCAACTTCCAAGTATTATATATTATCTTGAAGTCATAGTCTTGGAGTAACTCTAGCTATCACCTCTATCTCAAGTTAAGATCCTTCGAAAAGAAGACATACTTATGACTCTTATAGACAATGTAGATGATGAACCGATTATGTGTATCCACAATAAATACACATAAAAAATGGATATAAAACCTTAGATAATTAAAAATATATACATACAAAATAACAAGATGACATAATAAATGAAGTATAAATTTATCATAATGAGTGGAAATTGAGTTAAGAAATCCCTTGCATTACGTTTCCTTTAGTCGAAGGTCTTTTAACCTAATGTATAAAAGGTTTAAGAACATTATTAACTTATAAAAACTATATTAATATATATTATTTAATATATAATCCTTTTACAACATACTATTTACCATCCATTAATAATCAGTC
Organism: Viscum album; assembly: GCA_963277665.1. Taxonomy (NCBI): domain Eukaryota; kingdom Viridiplantae; phylum Streptophyta; class Magnoliopsida; order Santalales; family Viscaceae; genus Viscum; species Viscum album. Next base: position 2,283,218 of record CAUJRU010000030.1, on the reverse strand, counting down.
ATTATTTTCATTACATTGGGTAATAACTGTTTTGTTTTTTGAGTATGCTTTGACTTTTTATTTTTTTGCTCTTATTATTGAGATAATGACATAATAATCTCCAAGATATAATCCATGATATAAATATAATATATATTAAATATATATTAATTTAGTGTATCCATTAAATTTAGTGATCATAAATGAAATGAACTTTTAATGGAGATAGTATGTTGTACGTATGTAGGAACATCGCATCCATTTTCTTGTCATTTTAAATGAAATAAAAGAAAATGATATATTTTTATATTATGATTCCATTATCATTTTTTATATAATATATATGAAATATGTTTATTAAAATCATCCTTAATATATTCCCTATAAGGCATGAACGTATCACATAACTTTATGGAGGTGGTAGTCCAAACATCCACAAACAATGTTATCAAATTCCCACAAAATTGAAATAATGAAGGTGTGTGTGATTAAATAATTAAAGAAGAATAAAGAAATCTTAAATATCATAAATATAATATTTATACTACAAATCCATCATTATTCATAACCTTTAATGGTGGTAATGGAAGAATTAATGATATAGTCTCGCGAGACGGTAGTCCGCCGTACACACGAACGATGATTGTGTATCCCATTTTATGGAAGTGTGTAAAGTTATAGGTTTTAACCTTATCCTAATAAAATATATGTACATTTATTATAAATAGGTTATTATATAATCCTTATATAAGGATAATTAAAGGTGGTTTATAAGGTAATAAAATGAAAACAATTTAAGAAAAATGATACCTCTTTTTCCGATGTCTTCCTTAGAGTCTCACTAAAACCTGGAAAGGTTTTATTTGTAACAAATATAAGGCTTATAGAATGATTATAGGGATTTTGGGGATTTAATTGGTCAGGTATTTTCCGAACCTATGTGGTTTGAGATGTGTGAAGAAGTGGTAGAGGGGGTGGCCTTTTATAAGTGGGGGAAAGGACACACTTGGAATTTTTGAATAGAATTTTGTGATCCCTACGTTTTAACCAACCAAGAGGCTTGAATAACACACCAAATTTGATCCATAAACTGGTATGGCCTAAATATTTCTATCCAATTGGTGTTGGAAAGGTGTATGGTCATTTTAAACATTATATTCTTAATTTTTTCATCAACTAATCTCGTTTTTACGTTAATCACTTTAATTAATTTTAACTTTATTCACTAATTATTATGGTAAAAATTAATTTTACCCTGTTATACACTATATATTATAATTCTTCAAAAAAATTGATTCCATTTTTCAGAAATTCTAACCACATAATTTGATAAAATTAATTTAAAATTAACCCCACAGACGCAGTAAGACAACAAGTTTTTAAAGTGAAAATGTTCAAAGTGTTAAAATGTTTTTATATCTAAATTCAATATAAATTGATCAAAATGACCTAAATTGGATTAATATTTTTATAATTGATCTAATAAAAATTCAAAACAAATTATAAATAAAATTTAAGTTTATAAATTATTTAAAAGAAAAGTATTTTTTCGATTAAATTTCAATAATTATTTACTATTCATCAAAAAAATGAATCTTCTCATAAAAATACCAAAAACTAATGCTAAGATAATTTTGAAATTCCACTTCAAAAATTATGTTTATCTTTTCAAATAATTTTTATAAAATTTTCAAAATTCTGTTTTGAAACTGGTGCACAAATATAATGCAATTAAATCACTTTTAGAAAAATTCTTCTTTTTTATGTGTCAAATTGGATTAGTTGTTATCTTATGTATATAAAATATATTTGATGAATTTCAAAAAAATTTATGGAAAATATAATATATAAATTTCATTAATATTATTTAATACAAGTACTTAATTTAATTTATTAATAAAAAATTTATTTGGTCAGATAAAAATAGCTTTTTAATAGAAAATTTATTTTATATTAAATGGGGTTTTATATTAAATTATAATTAACTGATAATAAATTAATTCAAACATATATTTTCATAACTTTCTCAATAATATTTATAATATCAAATTTAATGGTTAGAGATAATTTTAATTTTATATAATAATGTTAATATTATTTAGTAATACTTGGCCTTGCGTGAAACACAAGATAACTCAATGTTGTGTGCATTAAAAACTATATCATAGATTGAATTTATTTAAAATAGTAAATATATTGGATAGTATTTTGATATTATATTCCCTTATAGAATTTTTATTTTGTTTTATACACTCTATCAAATATAATTAACTTATTTTAAAATCATTGGGTGTTACATACTGTAACGCCCTGACCCTAGTTACCTTGCGTCGGTGCATTATTACATAACATTGGAATGATCACAAAATATCAAGTCTCGAAAGACCAATTAGTTTAGTAGCTTTGGAAATACTAGATACATTCATAAGTTTTAGATTACATTATAAAATGAAAAACTACAAAAAAAATTTCTCCATTGACCACATGCATATACCCTCAGACAATCCCTATAGGTCAGTCATAAAATATTTCTCCACATCCTCGGAAAAATAAAACATAGAAATGGGTGAGCTCAGATGCTCATTAAGGATAACAATATAGTGGAAACATTCGTAAATAAGCATATACAGTTAAGGAAATGTATAAGACTAAAAAAACCATTTTAAACTTGAACATCAGTTTAATATGGAAAAGATAAAATCAAATAATGGAATTTACTTATTCACTTGGATATTCTACTAGTTGAATAACCACATGTAATATCAATAGCTATTTTCATAATGATGGAATGCATAATGATAGACTTCATAACCACATAGTCAATGCCTTGTTCCAATACTAAAAATAAGATTTTGTAAAGGCCTTGTGCCAAGACACTAGTTTGTTTCTTGAGACCTACCAATTAATTGAGGAGCTATAGCGGTCTCTACTCGTCACTTACTAAGTCTAATGCACTCCTCATATGAAAAGGTTTAAACATAACATAAAAATTCATATTAAAACTAGCATACAAAATTTCAATACATTATCCATAAAACATGAATGGTATAAAAATAACACATCCATAGTCAATCATATCTCAAAACCTTCAATACAATATGGAAGATTTGTATCATAATAAATAAACTTCAAAAAAGATTAAAATCCATCAAAGGATGTCGACATTGATGAAATGAAAACTATTTGAAATAAATACCTATTTCTATTTTGAAACCATTTTAACGAAAAAATTTATCTTATAAATATTCTTATAATCTTGTAAGGGAAGATTCAACGATTTTATAATGACATAAAATAGCCGCACCCACCGTATAAGTTAAAAAAATATTCTTGCATTAATTTTGTCGAAAAGCTCATAAATTACATTGATTGGAAAAAACGGAAATATTCCTTTAAAAAAATATAAGGTAAAATAAGGGTATAAATTACATTAACCCATTGTCTATTAAATATTAAAAATGATTTGGATTACATTTTAAAGAAACACGAATGTTTATGATAAAGAGGTCCTAGTAGATATTTACGTAAAAACAACCTCAGATAATAAAGTGATTGGGATATTAACCCTTACCATGAACTTTTCCTTAGTCAATGGTATGTTAACCTCTTATATAATAGTTTATAAATTGTTATTAAATTATATAAGAACTATATACATAAATATGATATCATATATGATCTTATAATATTTCTTTGTTAATAATATTTTAGTGGTATCATTGTTTCGGGTGTTAACTGATTCGTTTTCCTTTATATGCTTTGTTACATAAGTAATGTTTAATATGGATAGGATGTATATTATTAATTTTAAGAATGATATTAAGTCTTTTAACATTATTTTTAATCATCAAATGAAAATTAGTCTTGAATGGATACGATGGGGAATGAATCTCATCGCGTTCGTGGAGACGGTAATCCGTACGTACGCACGAGCGACAATGTCATTTTTTTGATGTTAAAATCAAATATAATTGGATGGTATATCATATATAAAGAATCATTATAATGTTATATTTATTATATACATCATTTATACTCATTATTATACCCATCCAAATGATGAAGTGTTTTAATAACAAACTACACCACGACATGGAGACGGTAATCCGCACGTATGCACGTATGATGACTTTGTCATTTATAGGATGGATAGAATAATAAATAGTCTTGTACTATTTTTATAATAAATTAAAAGTATATATAAGATAATGTAGTTATTATTTTAGAATGGAAACAACAAAGATAGAGGAAGTGGAAGAAGAAAATAACTTGAGAGAGGTGATGAAATATTTACCTCTTTTTCAAGTTCTTCCTTTTTATTTTATCAAAAGGGCTCTTATGTTGGATTTATGAATAAATTAAGGCCTCTAGGATGAATGGATAACAGTTTAGAGGATATTTGGGCAGGGTTTTGACGATCCAAATGGCTTTGAAGGTGTGAATTTGATAGAAGGGGGAGTGCCCTTTTATAAGAGGGGTGAGGGGCACCTTAGGAAAAGATTGAAATATTATTTTATAATAAAATAATTTTCTGTTTCTAATAAGTAAAAATGATTTATTTCGAGGATAAGGTGGGTATGGGTCGAAAAACACTCAACCAATAGGTTTTAGACAGGTTTGGGTCACTAAATTAACCTTATCTTTTAGATTTAACTCTTAGTTAATTAGTTTGACATTTACCATGTCTCTTTTTATTTTTATATTATATGGTTAATAAACTTACTATAAGCTTCCAAGAGAACATAAATTGGTTCATTAATGACATATATAATATTATTTAAGATCTTTGGCCGAGCCTTAGTTTTTTAGGAATAGAATATCAATTAATAATATAATATTTTTTAAAACTTTTTTATGTCAATTTTGACACTATTTGGTATTTTGTTTTTGTTAAATTCATAAAAGTATTATTACTTAGAAAATAATTTATTTAATCAACACTATCATGTCATATTAACTTATAATATTATTTAAATTCATTAAAAGTCTCAAATTATATTTATTTTTAATTTTATAATATCAATTATTTTAATCATTTATTAATAAGGTAATTACCGCATCATCATTGTGTCATAAATAAATTAAATTATTTAATGTATAAAAATTATAAATAAAATAAAATTATGTAGGAATTTTTTTTAATATTTCTAATGAATATTTATAGTCAAATTTATCTTATGTATATCCCTATATTAAAAATAGTTTTATTATTAAACATTGATTTTAACTCTTTTAAAACTTATTTAAATAAAATAATAATAAATGTCCTAATCTAACCCAAGTGGACATAAAGGATCATATTTTATTCCTAAGGTTTTTTTTGGTCGAAATAAACTTATCCAATAGAATTATGAAATGTGTTAGGGTAATAATATTATTATTTTTACCTTTAATTACCCTATTTACTTTTAACCGTGGCAAATAAAAGTCAGAATTTACTAATCAACAAAAATTATTTTCATCTTATTGAACCACATTTTACTTACTGATATCAACCGTGTCTCTTGGATATTTGAAATTCAACTCAAAGAAGTGGTAACATAATGTTTTATACAAATTTACAAATTCTCCAAGGAGGTGGGTCAAAGACAGTAAAAAGTTCAATAAAATTTTTATATATCTAAACTTATTATAAAATGACTCCATTTAATTAAATTGAACTTATATAGGTATTATGTATCTATTTTTTTTACCTAAAACAAATTTAAATAAAATAACTAATTATTTAAATAAAAATTCGGTTTTAACCAATAACGCATTGTTTTTCAGTATTCATCAAAAATTGAAAGTTTTCAGAAAAATACCAAAAAATCACCCAAAGCTAATTTCGAATTTACGAATCCAAAAATGAAGTCCATTTTTAAAGGTAAAATTTATAAAATTTCAAAAATTGGGTATTACTATTCATAATGCCTAGTTTGATTGGTTGTAGTGTGTTATAATCTCGAAGTTGCGTACAATGCAAGCTATTTCATTATTGAAAGAGAAAATTACTATGGATGCCTGGGGTGTTACATTCTACCCTCCTTCAAATCATTTTGTGCTCAAAATTTCTATAATATTACTGCATAAGAAGATTCAGGTGGTTCTTCATCAAAAGTTTCTCTGGTTCCCACGTTTCCTCTTCTATCTTATGGTTTCTCCATAGAAATTTTACCAGACGAGTCGTCTGGTTTCTCAACACTTGTTCTCTTATATTAGGAATTTTGACAGGATCTTGACAAAAAGATACATCGGGTTCCAGTTCTAATATCTCATAGGTGAGTACATGTGTTGGGTCTGGCATTTATTTTCTAAACAGTGATCTGTGGAACACATCATGAACATTGGAGAGACTTGGCAGCATTTCCAAACGGTAAGATACAAACCCAATTCGTTCTATAATTTTGAAATGTCCAATGTACCTAGGACTCAATTTACCCTTCTTAACGAATTGTATAATTACCTTCCATGGATATACCTTCATGAAATAATGATCTCCTACTTGAAATTACAAATCCTTCCTTCGGTTATCGGCATAGCTATTCTTCCTACTTTGAGCTTCTTTGATGTGGGTTTGGATAACCTTCACCTTTTCCATCGGTTCCTCAACAAGTTCTGGGCCTATGAGTTTTCTTTCACCAACAGCATCCCAAAAAGTTGGTGTGTGACATCACTTTCAATATAATTCTTTATATAGTGTCATCAGAATACTTTAATATAAGCAATTTTTATAGGAAAATTCTACTAGAGGTATATATTGATCCTACATACCTTAAAATTCAAGTGACAAAGATATCAACATGTCTTATAAGGTTTTAATAGTCCGTTCTGATTGTCCATCAGTTTGAGGGTGGTAGGCAGTGCTCAAACAAAGTTTAGTATCCAAGGATTTTTGAAGACTTTCCAGAATCTTGATGTAAAACAAGGTTCATGATCAGAAACAATCTATAGGGGTACTCCATGAAGTCTTACAACTTCATTAATATATAGACTTGCTAAACGTTCAAGTGGTAAATCTTCTCTTGTAGCAATAAAATGTGCTGACTTGGTAAGATGATCAACAATTACCATATTGCATCATTCCTTCTAGGAGTCTTTGGTAGTCCCATGACAAAGTATATCATAATATTATCCCATTTCCACTTAGTTATGGGAAGAGGTTTCATGAATCCTCCAGGCTGTTGCCTTCCAGCTTTCACTTATTGAAAATCCATACATCTTGACACAAAATCAGCAATCTCCCTCTTCATGTTGTCCCACCAAAAATGTTCCTTCAAATTTCCATACATCTTAGTGCTACCAGGATGTATAGAGAAATTGGATCTATGAGCATCATCTAAAAATTCCCCTTTTAGATCAGGTATATTGGGAACACAAATTCTCTTCCCAAATTTCAAAATTTCATCTTCATATATAAAGTTGATCAATCTCCCATCATTCACAACTTTAATTTTCATTTGAAACTCCTCATCATCAGCTTGGGAACTTTTTATCATTTCTAGTAAAGATGGTTTGGTAACCATTTGAAAAAATATTGAGGTTTCACCTTCCATGATTATTCCCATATCCATTTTCACTAAATCCATGAAAATAGGATCTCTTTTAACTCTCATATTGTTCAAAATTTTGTGATCCTTTCTACTCGAAGCATCTGCCACCTTATTTTCCTTCCCCTGGTGGTAGTGTATTGTGCAATCATAATCCTTGAGTAGTTCAAGACATCTCCTTTACCTCATGTTGAGTTCTTTCTGTGAGAAAATATACTTCAAACTCTTGTGATCTATATAAATCTCACATTTTCACCATAGATATAATGTCTCTGTATTTTCAGAGCAAATATTACAGCTGCAAACTCAAGATAATGAGTGGGATAGTTTTGCTCATGAATTTATAGTTTTTCTGATGCATAGGAAATAAATTTATCATTCTGCATAAGGACACAACCAAGTCTTTTCATTGATACATCACTATAAATAACAAACCCATCATTCCCCAATGGTTGAGTCAAGGTAAGAGAATTGAATAATCATGTCTTCAGTTCTTCGAAACATTTTTCACACTCTTTTTTCCAAACAAATTTAGCCACATTACATATGATCTTGGTTAATGGGTTATCCAATCGGGAAAAATTCTGGAAGAAACACCGATAATAACCAGCTAAACCAATAAAACTGTGTACCTCAGTTATACTTGTCAGTGCTGGCCATTCATGGATTGCTCTTGTCTTAGAAGGGTCAATAGAGATTCCATCCTTACAAAAAATATGGCCAAGAAATGAAATCTCCTTAAGCTAGAATTCCCACTTGTTAAACTTCCCGTATAATTAATTTCTTCTAAGAGTCATTAGGTTAATGTGCATATGATTTTCAAGATCTTTGTAGCTTATAGAGTATACCAAGATATCATCAACAAATACCACTATGAAGTCATAACGATATTCCTTGAAAATTAATTTCATTAGATACATGAAAACAGAGGGTGCATTAGTCAGCCCAAAAGGCATTACTGTAAACTCGTAATGCATGTACCTGGTTTGAAATGAATTATATGGAATGTCTTATTTCTTCACACACAATGGATGATATCCTGATCGGAGGTCAATCTTTAAAAAATATTGTTCTCAATGAAGTTGGTTGAATACATCATCAATGCGAGGTAGGGGATACTTGTTCTTTATTGTTATAGCATTGATCTCCCTGTAGTCAATGAAAAACCTCATAGACCCACCTTTTTTTAATAAAAAGGACAGGGGATCCCCATGGAGAAACACTACGGTGAATGAGTCCCTTATTACTCAATTACTCTTGTTGTTTATTTAGTTCCACTAATTCCACAGTGGCCTTTCTATAAGGGGTCTTCGATAGGGACCTTGAACCAGGAATTAAATCAATAGAAAACTCAATTTCTCGTTCTGGAGGATGTCTAGGTAAATCCTCTGGAAACACATCAACATATTCTTGCACAATATGTACATCCTCTATTTTAACATTCCTTTCAACACCCACAATTATTTCATTCTATTCCTCGTGAATATTTGAATTTAGTTGAACTAATAGGGGTGGATCTAGATAAGAATCAGATGGTGAAATTTATTCTCTAAATATATGGTAGTCCTTATCATCATCGAAAATTGTAACCTCCTTATTCTTATAATCAATTTTCTCATCATGGTTCAAAATCGAATCCATACCAAGGATTATATCAAATTAAATCATGGGTATGATGATGATATCAACAGATCAATAACGTTTATATGCCTTAATGGGAATTGATTCACAAAACGTTTTTGCAATGATACTTCCCTTAGAAGTTTTGACTGATAAATCCATTGTTAAATAAAATTGTAAATATCTAATTTTCTTAGATGAATGGAAAGATATGAAACAATGAGATGATCCAGAATTAAATAAATCATTTTCTAAACATGAGGAAACCATTAAATTACCTGCCACCATGTCTTTCGAAGCATCAACCTCAGCAGTAGCGATACCATACGATTGACCTTGATCCCTTTTCCTTTTCTAAGTTAATTTTCCCGTGATCTTAGGACATTCATTTGCATAATTCCCCCTTTCTCTACAATTGTAGCATTCAACATTGACAACCTCTTTCTTCCCCTTGCAATCACGATCATGGTGGCCTCTTTCACCACACTTGTAACAGACTCCCATTCCCTTCAGGAAAGTACTGGGGTGTTTCTTCCAATATTTATAGAAGGATGGATATTCAACTTTTCCCTTCTTCCCCTTATTCCCATTTACAGAGTGTTCAACAGATCACTTATTCTATAAATTTGCTTTAAAGTCGTAAGACTTATAAAATTCCTTTTCACTCTTGATAGAAAATGTGAAAATGTCATCGTATGGTGAGAAGGATTGTGATACTAATGGTAAAAGGAGAAATGGTTTTAACCCAACAAAGAAATGATAAATCTTATTTCTTGGGTTATGTATGTAATCTGCTGCATGCCTTGATAACCTTGTAAAGTTAGCTTCATACCTTGCGACATTCTCATCCTCCTTTTTCCTCAGTCTCAGAAATTGGCTTTCCATATCCGCTCGATGGCCACGAGGAAAGTATTTTTCTAAGAAAAGTTCTTTAATATACCTCTATTAAATAATTGATACTTCTTCATCCTCCTTTGTGTTTTGAATCAATGACCACCATTTATCTGCATATCCTATGAGGCGATAAACTGCCATGACAACTTTTTCCATTTCGCTACTCCCCAAAGCATGAAATATTTTCTCTAAATAATTTATCCATTGTTCAGATACTAATGGATTTTTACTCCCATTGAATGTTGGTGGTTGTTTCCTCATGAAGTGATCTAACATCGATCCTCCACGTTGTGGATCAGGGTGCTCCGTACTGGTATGGTTATTATTCATAACCTAAGTGAGTTGTCCCAGTATGGTAATAAGTTGATCAGCACCAGTTGCTTCAACATCACCACTATAATTATCTTGAGTAGGAGGGAAATACCTACATGGATTATTTACATTGATACGGTTTCCATTCCTTCCACTAGGCACCATTTATAAACAATGACATAAACTAGATTAGTTTATAAATCACAATACATAATTCCAAACATGTAAAACAGTTAACATAAATTGAATAGTTTATGGATAAAATACATAATCATAAAAATGTTTTCTTTGAGTAAGTATATACTCATAAAACATTCATAATGGTTTGTAAATAAAATGGGGTATATACTAAGTATATCCACAAAGAGTGTCGTAACCAAGAGTACAGCAAGGCCTGTTGTCGTGCACCAATTCCTGTTCGATTCTAGCTCAAAGCGGTGTTTTCGGGTTTTACCCATAGGTACATCTATGCCAGATCCGCCTCTACCTGCTTCTATCCATATAGGGATTTATATCTTAGAAAACTCACAAAATCTCTATAGTACCAAAATTCTAGGAAGTTCTTCTATACTAATCCTCAAAGTTTGTCTTAGGGTAATGTTCCCTAAAAAGGGTTTTTTTAAATCTAGCTTCCAATGTTTGTAATAAACTTACTCTGATACCAACTGTAATGCCCCGAACCTTGTTAACCAGAGTTAGTGCATTATTACATAACATCGGCATGATCAAAAATGATCAAGTCTCAAAAGAACGATTAGTTTAGTTGCCTTGGAAATACTAGATACATTCATAAGTTTTACATTACATTATAAAATTAAAAACTAAAACAACATTGTCTCCATAAACCACACTCATATCCCCTAAGACTATCCTTGTAGGTCAATTAAAAAATACTTCTTCACTGTCTGGGAAAAATAAAACATAGAAAGGGGTGAGCTCAGAAGCTCAGTAAGGATAAGAATATAGAAGAAACTCGCTTAAATAATCATATACAGTTAAGGAAATGTATAAGACTAAAAAAATCCCTTTAAACATGACCTTCAACATAATATGGAAAAGATAAAATCAAATAATTCCATTTACTTATTCCCATGGATACTCTACTAGTCGAATAATCACATGCAATATCAACAACCACTTTAATAATGATGGAATGAATAATCCTAGACTTTATAACCACATAGTCAAGGCCTTGTTCCAAGACTACAAATATGATTTTTTCAAGGCCTTTTGGAAAGACACTAGTTTGTCTCACAAGACCTATTGATGCATCGAGGAGCTATAGAGGTATCCACCCATCACTTACTAAGTCCAATGCATTCCTCATATGAAAAGTTTTAAACATAATATAAACATTGATATTAAAACTAGCATAGGTAATATCGATAATTTATCCATAAACTATGAATGGTATAAAAATAACATATCCAATGTCAAACATATCACAAAACCATCAATATAATATGGAATATTTGTATCATAAAAAGTCAACTTCAAACAATTTTAAAATCCATCAAAGGATGTTGACATAGATGAAATGAAAACTATTTGAAAGAAATACCTCTTTCTATTTTGAAACAATTTTAACAAAAAACATTTATCTTAGAAATATTCTTATAAGATTGTAAGGGAATCTTTGATGATGTTATAATGATAAAAAATAGCCTCACCCGCCGTATAAGTTAAAAAAATATTCTTACCTTAGTTTTTTTAGAAAGTTCATAAAGTACCTTGTTTGGAAAACAACGGAAATATTCCTTTAAAAAAATATAAGGTAAAATAAGGGTACACATGACTTTAAACCACGGTCTATAAAATAGTAATAATGATTTTAAATACATTTTAAAGAAACATTGATGTGTATGATAAAGAGGTCCCCGTAGATACTTACGTAAAAACAACCTCGGATAATAAATAGATTGTGAAATTAACCCTTACCTTGTAATTTTACTTATTAGATGGTATGTTAACCTACTGTATAATAGTTAAATCATTGTTATTAATTATACAAGAACTATATACATAAATATGATATCATATATGATATTATAATATTTCATTGTTAATAATATTGTAGTAGTATCATTGTTTTGGGTGTTAACTGATTCATTTTCCTTTATACACTTTGTTACGTAAGTAATGTTTATTATGGATAGTATGTATCCTACTAATATTCAGAATTATATTAATTCTTTAAAAATTATTTTTAATCTTCTAATGAAAATTAGTCTTTAATGGATACAACAGGGAATGAATCTCATCGCATTCGTGGAGACGGTAATCCCTACATACACATGAGCGACAATATCATTCTATTTATGTTAAAATCATATATAATTGGATGGTATATCAGATATAAAGAATAATTATCATGTTATATTTATTATTTACATCATTTATACTCATTATTATACCCATACAAATGATGAAGTGTTTGAATAACAAACTACACCACAACGTGGAGACGGTAATCCGTACGTATGCACGTATGGTAACTTTGTCATTTATAGGATGGATAGAATAATAAATATGTTTGTAAAATTATTATAATAAAATCACAGTATATATAATTTATTGTATTTATTATTTTAGAATGGAAACAACAAATAAAGCAGAAGTGGAAGAAGAAAAGAACTTGAAAGAGGTGATGAAATATTTATCTCTTCTTCCGGTTCTTCCTTTTGATTTGATCAAAAGGGATCTTTAGGTTAGATTTCTGACTAAATTAAGGCCTCTAGGATGAATTTAGGACATTTTAGAGATTATTTGGGTAGGTTTTGGCCGATCTAAATGGAATTTATGGTGTGAATTTGAGATAATGGGGAGTTCCCTTTTATAAGAGGGGTGAGGGGCACCTTAGGAAAAGATTGAAATATTATTTTATAATAAAATCATTTTCGGTTTATAATGGCTTCAAAATGATTTATTTCTATTATAAGGTGGGTATGGGTCTAAAAACACTCAACCAATAGGTTTTAGATAGGTTTGGGTCACTGTATTAACCTTATCTTTTTTATTTAACTCTTAGTTAATTAGTTTTACATTTACCATGCCTCTTTGTATTTTTATATTATATGGTTAATAAAATTACTATAAACTTTAATGAGAACCTAATGTGGTTTATTAATGACATATATAATATTATTTAAGCCTTTTTGCATAACCTTAGATTTTTAGGAATAGAATATCAATTAATAATATAATATTTGTTTTAAAACCTATTTTCTATAAATTTTGACACTATTTGGTATTTTGTTTTTGTTAACATCATAACAGAATTATTACTTAGAAAAAAATTCATTTAATCAACCCTAACATGTCATATTAACATATAAAACAAGTAGAATTCATTTAAAGTCTCAAATTATATGTATTTGGATATTTATAGTATCAATTATTTTAATCATTCATTAATAAGGTAATTACTACATCAACATTGTGTCGTAAATAAATTAACTTATTTAATGTGTAAACATTATAAATAAAATAAAATTATGTAAGAAATATTTTTATCTTTATAATGAATATTTATAGTCAAATTTATATTTTGTATTACCCTATATTAAAAATGGTTTAGTTATTAAACTTTGATTTTAACTATTTTAACGCTTCTTTAAATAAAATAATAATAAATGTCTTAATCTAACCCAAGTGGTCCTACATGATCATATTTTACTCCAAAGGTTATTTTTGGTCGAAATAAGCTTATTAAATAGAATTTTCACATGTTTTAGTGTAATAATAATATCATTTTTACCTTTAAATACCTTATTTACTTTTAACTGTGGTAAATAAAAGTCAAAAGTTACTCTTCACCAAAAATTATTTTCATCTTATTGAACCACATTTTACTTGCTGATATCAACCGTGTCTCTATTATTTTTGAAATTCAACTCACAGAAGTGGTAAAATTATGTTTTATGAAAATTTACAAAAGCTCCTAGGAGGTGGGTAAAAAATGGTAAAAAGTTCAATAAAATTTTTATATATCTAAACTTATTATAAAATGAATCCAATGAATTACATTGAACTTATATAGGTATTATGTATCTATTTTTTCCTGAAATAAATTTAAATAAAATAACTAATTATTTAACTAAAAATTCAGTTTTAACCAATAACGCTGTGTTTTTCACTATTCATAAAAAATTGAAAGCTTTCAGAAAAATAACAAAAATTCACCCTAAGATAATTTCGATATTCTGAATCCAAAAATTAAGTCTATTTTGAAGTATAAAATTTATAATATTTCAAAAAGTGGGTATTACTATTCATCATGGCTAGTTTTATTGGCCGTGGTGTGTTAGAATCATGAAGTGGTGTAAAATGCAGGTTATTGCATTATTCAAATAGAAACGTACCATGAAAGCTTGGGGTGTTACACATTCTCCCCAAATAAAATAAATTGCATCCTATCATTTGAAACATGATCTTGGAAATCAAGGGATTGATATTTTAAAATATATTTATTTAAACGCCACATTGGGATAAGGTTTAATAAAATATCACCGAAATAAGAGATAATGGGGTGTAAAATGGTCATATGTATTAATACATAACTAGGTTTCTATGTAGGATAACAATAGTGGTAAGGGAAGATATGATCTTGGAGGAAAAGTGTAAATAATTATAGAGTGATGGAGGTCCTCGATTATAAGAAATTAAATTATCATTATAAATTTAAGGGCCTGAAAAACATAATTATAATAGGTTTAAAAAGGTGAATTATATCCTAAAAATTATGGAAATAAGAAACAATTTTATTTCAGTATCTTCTTCCTAACATTTATTAGCTTACCATTAATCCTAAAAATTAAATGAATTAGCTCCTAATCATCACATACTAATCATGTGAATATATTCATCTTGTATTCTCTTAAAAAAATTTAATTACTTGGATTACCATAAAACCTTATGGAAAACATAAATTCTTCCTTATTCCTTAAGTAAAACATAGATTATTTGATATGATCCTCAAAACCATCAATGATGCTGACTCCGTTAATGATTACAAAAACAATTCATTAATCACTTCGATGTTAGTTAGTATAATAAAATTTAATTTATCAAAATTAATCATCTCATTATCCAACCATCAAAATATCAAAATTTGAAATATATCAAGGGTTCTCAACCATGTTTTTTCTAATAAGTTCAACTTGTCACTGAATCATTTTTCTTGTTCAGTGGTACCATACAATATATGATCTCAAATCCTTAATGAAATTGTATTGTAATACAATACTTATATATTTCATAATTCTTATGACGATAATATCATAAATAATATACTTTTAAAATATATTTCTTGGATCCAAGTACACAAAAATAGTAATCATTTCACTTTATTTGTATCAATAAAAAATCTTGACCATGATCCATTATCTTACCTTAACTCTTGGGGAATTTATTTATGTAGTGCCCCATTTCACTACAGTTGAAACATTGAATATCATTTTCTTCATTCTTACCTTTACACTATTTTTCCTGGTGACATTTTTCCTCATATTTAGAAAATACTCCCATCCCTTCAAGAAAGTACTAGGGTGTTTCTTTAAAAAATTATCACATGTGGGAAAATCCTTCTTTCCCTTATTCCATTTATCCATTATTTTCTCTTCTATCATCTTATTCTCTTTATTCACATTAAATACATAATACTCGAAGAATTATTTCGCTTTCATGATATATCACAAACCTATTTCATCGTGTGATGAAAAAGTTTTAAATACCAATACCTTTCAGTGACTTAGCTTATGTCCTTCTAATAAGTGGTCAATCATGCACTTCTTGTTTCATATATAATCATTACCACACACATATAACCTTGTGAAGGTAACCATATACTCTGGAAAAATATCTTATTCATTTTTCTTTATGTTAATGAACTTTCTCTTCATCTCATTTTGTTTCTCATGAGGGAAATATTTATCGAATAATGTCTCCTTAAAATATTTCATTTCCATTAGTTCTATTTACTCTTCCTCTTTAGTATTTTGGATAAAAAAACCATTTTTCAGCATCACCTTTGTAAAAATACACTAAAAATGTTTCCTTTTCCTTTTAACTACATCCCAAGGCCATAAATATATTAACTAGAGACTTAATCCATTTCTCAAATATAATAATATTAGTAGTACCATTTAATTATCGAGGCTTCTATCGTATAAAGTGATCCAAAATAGGATAATCTCATTGTGGAATAGGTTACAACATCCAAGAAAGGTTATTTTTTATAACTTGATTATACTTCCCTAATATATCCACAATTTTCTCAGTTATGATACCAATTGTATTAGTTTCTGCATTTATGAAATATCTATATAGTCTAAAAGTATTGATACACTTATTCCTTTCATGAATCATATCAAAATAGGTTCATGAACTAGATTAGAGCATATCATTATGAAACATAATGTATAATCCAAAAAATAGTGAAATACATAACATAAATTGAAAAATTTATGTGTATCTAATATCATAATAATACACATGAATTATTTGGGATATTCTTCTATTCTTATCATAAAAGTCTATCATATGGTTATGATTTCTAATATATGTGTTCTAAAATATATTTCCCATGGTTTATAAAAAAATTTATTTGATACCAACTATAGAGACCCTGACCCTAGAATCTAGGATCCAGTGCCTTACTTTATTACATTAACATGATTATTATAAGGAATCAAATACTGAACGACTAATCATTTTAGATTTTTTGGAAACCAGATTACATACATGATACCCATTTTAAATTTGGAATAATAAAATAATACATATCGAAATGAAATTCTCAAAATCCTCGAAACTCATTCCAAGAATTCAACTTCATACCTTGGGGAAGGAAAAAAATAAGAGTGTGTTCAAATTCTCTGTAAGGGTTTTGTACAATGGAAAAATAATTAATCAGTGAACATAATAAAAATGGAAAGGTAAATAATTGATAAAACATTGCATGTAATTAATAAACTAATAAGGATCTATCTAAAAAACATGAGAAGGTAAATAATTGAACACATATTCCATTTAATAAACACCATGAGTCTATTATTGTAGGAATAAAAGATAATCAAATAATTCCATATAAATAATCATAAGAGCTTGGCCATGGATATTATAACTAATCGAATGAATGCATGGAATATAAATAATAATTGAATGCATAGTGTTGAGCTTCTGAACTATTGTGATCTATCCACAAGAGATTTTATGTCTGTGGGTAGAAACCCATCAAAAGTATCATGATCTAAATTTATGATAGTTATTGCCTATATATATCCTCCATATAAATTTAAAACTTCATGGAAACTAAAAAAAGTGTTTTTATACATTTAATTTCATCCCATGAGACTATTTATGCATCGAGGATATTACATTAAATGGTCCTAAACCCATTTCATACATGTATAAAGCATTACTTATATATCGAATAATTGATTACTTTATAAACAATGTTTCTTATCAAATATCCATATTATGTAAATAATATGGATTTATTAATATTTCCCCATATAATAAAATAACAATAAAAGTAAACACCATATGTAAATATGTTATATGGTTTAGGTAATAACCATGTCCATGATTAGAAATGTGTATATTTTGGGAAATTTAATGTCTAATGATCATAAGAATGTGAATATTTCGAAGAGAACATAATGATTATGAAATGAATCAAAAAAGAAAATTTCAATAATATCCTTGTTCAAAATAATAATAAACTATCCAAGGGAATAATAATGATGGTCCAAATATTATGTATACATTGGAGTTATAATAAGGGTTGTTGTCATTGATGAAATAAAATCTTTAAAACATTCTTGAAGAAAATATACTATTTATTTTGATTTTTTTTAAAATACTTTTCTTTAAAAATAACATTTAAAAAATTATATAAAAATATATCCATAAACTTTCAAATGATTCTTCACTGAAATGATGGTGGTTAATTCCATATATGTCATATAGGGTAAAAGGAACATTACTATTGCATTGTAAATAGGATAGAAAATTTCCTTTTATGGAAAGCTAAGAATATTCCTTTGAGACAACTTTTTAAAAAGAAAAATGGTTAAAACATTATTTTAATAAATCATTTAGAAAATATTAATGATTTTTTATTAAAAACATGGTTTTGGAAAACAAATTCCCGACCGAAGATAGAAATGAAGTCGGGTTTTCTTGAAATCATTTTATAAGACATTTTATGTAACAATGAGTATAATAATGGAAATATTACATAAAAAACTTCATGAATAAACATAGAAGAATAAAATGTAAGGTTTTATTATGAAATTATCATGTAATTTCTATCAACTGATATCCAATAATAAAAAATCTAGATTAGATTGTGATTATAAAATAATCCCTTAAAATGACTATAATGTTGAGGTGATAATTAATAAATTAACAGGTTATGTTTAACCCAATGAGTGGAAATTGAGTTACAAAATCCCTTACCCTACACTTATTTTAGTTTAACATCATTTAAAGGTCAATATAATGGTTTTAAGAGGGTTTTTAAAGTATAACAAAACCATATTAATATATATGATATCATATATGATCCTCTTATAATATATTATTTTCCATCCGTTAATAATCTCATATTATTATTGTAATGGCCTGGACCCCCCTGGTCCATTACTTTGTGAAAATGTGGTGTTGGAGGTGTTCCGGGAGGTCAAGGTGACTTATCCCCCAGCCGCTGCCTACCAGTAGCTCGGTCAACCAGTAGCTGCTGCCTACAGGTAGCCGGTCTACCGGTAGCTCCTGATTACCGGTAGCTCGGTCTACCGCTAGCTGCTGATTACCGGTAACTCGGTCTACCGGTAGCTGCTGATTACCAGTAGCTCGGTCTACCGGTAGCTGCTGCCTACCGGTAGCTCGGTCTACCGGTAGCTGCTGCCTACCGGTAGCTGCTGCCTACCGGTAGCTGGTCTACTGGTAGCTGCTGATTACCGGTAGCTCAGTCTACCGGCAGCTGCTGCCTACCGGTAGCCACAGCTTACCAGTAGCTCGGTCTACCGGTAGCCGCATCCTACCGGTAGCTGGGTTTACCGGTAGCCGCGGCGTATTGATATCTCGGTATACTGGTAGCCGCAGTCCAGCAGTAGCTCGGCTAACACTTTGCCAAATTTCTAGTTCTGGGAACAGTGTTTCCAGTTTTATGAACAGTATCGGTAGGTGAACAGTGTTTCTATCGGTGAGGTTCAGTGAACAGTGTTTCTATCAGTGAGGTTCTATCACTGGACTTCTATCGGTAGACTTGAACAGTGTTTCTATCGGTGAGGTTCTATCGGTGGACTTCTATCGGTATACTTGAACAGTGTTTCTATCGGTGAGGTTCTATCGGTGGACTTCTATCGGTAGACTTGAACAGTGTTTCTATCGGTGAGGTTCTATCGGTGGACTTCTATCGGTAGACTTGAACAGTGTTTCTATCGGTGAGGTTCTATCGGTGGACTTCTATCGGTAGACTTGAATTGTGTTTCCAGAATCCTAAGAGCTACCGATTCCATACTTTTCCAAATTTCACGAATGAACAGTGTTTCCAGAATCCTAAGAGCTACCGATTCCATACATAGCCAAATTCCACGAATGAACAGTGTTTCCAGAATCCTAAGAGCTACCGATTCCATACTTTGCCAAATTTCACGAATGAACAGTGTTTCCAGACTTCATGGGAGCTACCGATTCCATACTTTGCCAAATTTTGAGTATGTGAACAGTGTTTCCAGCTTCGTAAATTTGACGTTTTCTTTGACGTAAAATACTTTTAAAACCTTATTTTAAGGACATTAAGACCGATTCAAAGGCCATAAATTCTATATTAATTATTCCTAAGGCCGGGATGTTTTTACTTGGTCAAACCGCGTGGGTTAATGCGATCCGTTTTTAATGGAGAATAAATCGGATCATAAACAGTCGCCTCTCTAATTTATTTTTTTAAAGGGAACGAGATATCCTTCTTCGTTGTTCTTCCTCCTGGTTCTCATCTACGAGACGCTAGAACCTTTCAATCCTTCCCGTAGGAGTTTCACAATCAAACGTTACTCGGATCAGTTCCGCTCTGTTTGATGCAACCAAGCTGTGTCCATCATTCTTCCATATATGTTGTCGCGAGAGAAGGATTGTGGCCCATTGTGTGGATAAAGGACGTCAAGAACTCTTCGAGGTAGGGGATTTATGGCTTCTCTAATTATTTATGTGAAACTGTAGAATTAGCATGATTTAACCCTTTGGATCACAATGAAATTGACCTAGTTAAATACTTGATCCAGATTAAAAGAATTGGTTGATCGCATGTTGTTGCTTTGTATCGTGATAACGGTTTGCCTCATGTTTTTCCTAGATAGAGTGATATCTATGATTTTGTTTAATTAGTTGCTCGTTCATGATGGAAATTGATAAAGAACGTAAAGCCGGAATTATTTGTTAAATAATTGGCTAAAGATAAAGAGGCATGTTAATGAATATGTTAATTCAAGATGGATTAAAGAACTATTAATTCGATAATTTCAAAAGGGTTCTGAGTTACCCGCTTGCTTGTAAGGCTGAATGCCTTGTGGTTTGGAGCTCTGATTGCTCATTTTGTATGAAGGCTGAATGCCTTGTTAAAGGGCCGAGAGCCCATTTTGCGATCTTTGATTTACTGCTGCTTGTGATTTGATGTGAGCCTGGATAGCTGTTGTGATATGTGGAGGCATGTGGATTTGTGGTTGTGGCAGCGGATGACGCCTAGTGTGGCGAGATGCATCGGTTTATGCATGTGGGTGTCGGGGAGGACACCAAGGATGATGGTATGAGATGAATGTGATGGTTTGATGTTGGTGGTTTGGTTTGGTTGTTTATCTGCCTTACCTTTCCCCACTTCTCAAGGCAACTGGTTTTGCTTACCCTCTTTCGGAAGGAGGTGAAGACACGCGGGGTATGCCACGTGCTTTCTGTGTTTAGCCACTCGATGGAGTATGGGTCTATGCTCTTGCTATAGGCGGCAAAGACTCGACGGGTAGTATATCTACTCACCGTGTTGAGCCCTTTGTGTTTAGTAGAATAGGATGCTTTTCTAGAATTCCTGGGAATATGGGGAAGGTAATTCCATAATGAAAGTTTGTTTAAATGGTGATAATCCATGGGGATGGAGAAACTGGAATTTAATAGTGATGTGAATCCTAAAAAGGAGCAGTTTTTGAATGTGATGCCAATTTAGTTTAATGTGGTAAATTTCTCATGGTTAATTAATGTTTAAATAATTAATTAACGTACAGTGGAACTGATAAAATGAGAATGGAGTAATCTAATAAAGCTCTTCAAATGGTTGTGTGCTTATAGGATACCTAGTCTTAGAAGTAGCTGCTTGGAGTCTGAGAGACGTTAGCTGCAGTTGTTCCTATGACTAGGTAATGCCCATAGTGTGGTTGTGAGTTATATATAATCTGTACTTTTTGTGTTTCTATACGCTACTCCACCCTGTCGGTAAGGGCAACTGACACCCTGGGGATTCTGAGCTCTGGGGAGGTGTTTTCCCCAACATTCTGATGGGAGGTTGAATGGCTGACTACCCCCTTTGGCCCTGCTCTCTTCTCTTGGTAGATCTTTGTGCTGGTAGGCACAGTGGTTAGTTTTACACATATATGTGTGTAGAGGGCTATAATGGCTTATGGTTATTTCAAACACAAATATTATGGATATAGTATCCTATGGACTACTATAGGTGTAACATGTATAGGCTGTGATGGCTTGAGGATCCTTACTCGGTGTATGGGCTCTGATGGCTTGAGGTATAATACTCGACGTATGATACATGTTATACGAGCTGTGGTGGCTCCCGAAAACTACCTGGTTACTTTGGTTGTGAGGATGGTGTGGTGCTTAGCCCAGGTGTCTGCGGGCAAGCCTTTGTGGTGCACGTGGTGCAGGTTGTGGAGCTTAGCCCAGGTGTCTGCGGGCAAGCCTTTGTAGAGAGATGCACAGGACGTATGTCGTTGGGGCAAAGCGGCAAACCAGTGGGGAAGTAGTAGCGGGGTACCCTTGATATTCTTTACTATATGCTATATTCTTGTATGGGTTACTTGGTGAGAGTAGCCATGGTGAGGTTGGGAACTTAGTATACCTGTTTAGGTAACGAGTTAGTTTCACTTGTTGTTCACTGGGCTTTAGCATGCTTTATTTACTTTTGCACGAGAGGCTTGGGGAGGATCCTACTGACTATACTGTTATACTCACCCTATGTACATATAAACTGTTTTTCAGGTCACTTGGAGCAGGTTGGAGATCAAGCTGGTTACTACAAGCTTGCGGTTGGAGGAGGAGCTGTTCGGGCTTGTGGTCGCTGCCGTTTCACTTTCTTTTGGGTACTTTGAGTTTTCCCCATTTCAGTTGTAGTACTTTTTCATGACATTTCATATATGTACTTGGTTTCCTTTTATATCTCAGTTCTAAGTTGGAGTTTATTGGAGTCTATTCTATCTCTCTCTTCTGCATGTGTTCTCCTAGAGGGTAATGCCTCCCATTTGTGTGTGTATTATACCCTCGGTTCTAGTCGCCAACCCGGGGCCTACTGGAGGCGGGACTCGGGGGTCATTATCTCCCTTCTCACATTGCCGGCCCAGGAGGGGTACAATTTTTGGGGAGGGGGTCGTGACAATTGTCATTGTTTCGGGTAATAACTGCTTTGCTTTTCAAGTATGTTTTGACATGTTATTTTTTTTCCTCTTAATTAGATCATGATTAAATAATCTATGGGATTTAAAACATGATATAAATATCTTATATATTCAATATATATTTATTTAGATTAATCCATAATATTTACTGATAGGAAATGAAATTCACCCTTCATGGAGACGGTAGGTCATACATACATATGAACACTGCTTCAATTTTATTATCGTAATAAAAGAAAAAAGTAAATGATATATATTTATATTATAATAAAAGTATAATTTTAATGTGATATATATCATATATTATCAGAAAGACCTTCTTTAATACATTCCATTTAAAGCGTAAAGGAATCACGTCACTTTGAGGAGGTGGTAGTCTATTCTGTAGTGGACACAATAACGTTGATCGTGTGTGCGGCGGAACACCGCCTCCCAAAGTGATGTGATTCATTTTCACACTAATGATTAAAAAAATATAATAAGGATATATTTACTTATTATATCCCATATACATGAATAATTATATTAATGACATATTTATCATGATTAATAGATAATAGAAAATTTTCTTTTTTATATTAAAAAGATGATAACACAATTCATGTATGTGTGGACTAACGACTTCACAAAGCAATGTGACTCTATTTTCATTACCACACTACATTGATGATATATATAAGTATATATAAATAAATAATATATTAGACATGATATTATTATCATTTTAATGATAAAATTTCACTTAACTCATTTTCATAATTATCATTGAAAAATGGAATCTTTACTCATGCATATGTATGACCTACAATCCCCATGATCATAACATACTTAATTTTTCATAATAATATTTAATTATTAGATTTAGAAGTATAATTGATATATGAATATGATAATTAACTCATGATTATTATTATTTAGATGATATATCTATATTATATTCACAATAACCAGGACGTTCATAACAAAGCAGGAATGAGAAAACAGGGCGATTAACACCCAAAATGATGAAAATAATGAAAGGTTATTAACAAAATGGTGATAAAATGTTATAATAGGATCATATATGATATTAAAAAAATTAATATTTTTCATTTTTAAGTTAATAAAATTTTTAAAACCACTATATAGGAGGATAATTTATGTTCAACCAAATGAAAGCATGTGGTAAGGGATTTCCATTTCACTTTTTTACTTCTATGAGACACATGACATATTCACCCCCTATTTTTCTATGTGGTATATATACAACCCATGAATGTATTTTATGATTATTCTATATAAAATTATTGGTATTTAAAAATCCATTTGATTATATACTCTCATGAGGAAAACGATTCAATATTACCAAGGTGTAATGATTTTTATGCTACAATCTCATCATTTATCAGGATTGTTTTTTATTAAGTCTCCAATGTTGAAATATTATGATATAATTATCAATAATTCTAATGAATTTTAGTTTCCTATAGATATTCATAACATTTTAAGATAATATGACCATTTCCACTCATTGGTACTTAAAATAATTGAGAAAATATTTTTTAAAAGACCATCTTTATTTTAATCTTCAGTTTAAAACTATTTTCCTTCCAAAAACACGTTTTCTAAAAAAATGTTCAATTTTTTAGCATTATTCAAATGATTTATTGAATAATTTTTTACCAATTTTTTTATTTTAATTTTTTGATAGAAATATTCAAGTTGTTTTCACAAAAAGGCATGTTTATATTTTACTAAAAATATTAAAGAAATCATTATTTTAAAGTGCATGGAATAAACAAAATTTTCCAGTGTCATAAATATTATTTTCATTAAAGATTAATTTATGATTTTTAAAGGTTATTTTGAAAGAAAATAATTTTTAAATTTTTTTAAAAATTTATTTTCAAAATGTAAGGTCTATTTTCCTCAATAAATGATTTAAATTATTTTAAAGATTCCTTCATATTTTTTCAAGGTTGTTTTCAATGAAGAGTATTTTCCCAATATTGTGTATTATTAGTATTTAAAATTGATTTTCAAAATTAAATGGTTATTTTAGACAAAATATATTTAATGATATTTCCATTAATCAACTTCTACTACCCATTTTGTTTCATATGTTCCATTGGAGACATTTTTTAATGACCCCATCCCCATTATTTCTCTAGATGGATTGTGATTGTTTCAAATATATTGTTATGAAACCCTTTATTTTTTATGGTTTAATCATGTATCAATGATTTTTTATGGAATCCATTTCATTTCCATGGGTTAACCATGTTTCTAGTAAACTGTTATAAAACCCATTTCTTTTCTAGGAGTTAATCATGTTTCAAATAGATTCACCTGAGATCTATTTATTTTCCATGGGTTAATGATGTTATAAAAGGAATAATATATTTCTTGAAATGGTTGAGGTCCAAGTTCCCTTTATTGGACATAAAAAAGAGAATACCTATTTTAAAACTGGTAAAAGTGGGAACCTATTACAATTGGGGGGGAAAGGCCTTAAAGAATCAAGATACCACTGGGTGAGCTCGGTACAACTTATATGATGGGGAATTCCAAATAGCACTGGGTGAGACCATTACAACATACATGATGTGGTGACCTAGATAGAATCAGGTGATCTCATTATAGTTTAAATTATTGGTGTATCCATATTTCATTTTAATGGATTGGGTAATGTAACTTTCTTTAAGAGGATAAAGAAGGGAGTTACATGAGGGTTTCTCCTATGTATTTAATTGGGATCAAGTTATTTATGAAATATGTTTAACATGAGTTACAAAGAAAAATATTCCAATATACTAGCATGTTTTTTTGGTTCTTGTTATAGGTTTATAATGTATGTTACAATCAAGATTTATATCACATGGCTCATGATTATTGAATTTTAAGCCACTTTTATTTTCCATGTTTTCATATTTGATGATCCATGTTTTGATGGTCATGAGTTCTTTTATGATTCACTCATTCACTCTTATTATATAGTTATACCCTTAGGCACTTCTTATGCTCATTCATGACATTAAATTGTTAATGCTTATGTTTACCCATACCAAGTATTTGATATTAACCTTGTTATGTTTTCTTTGCCCCTGGTTATTAAGAAATGATGTTGAATGAATTATGTTTATAATTATTTCATTTGGATGATGATAATGACTTAATGTGAAATAAGGAAATATAAATTAAGTTGGATAAATTCTCATCTAGCAACATGGGTATTGTATTTGTAGGATATTATCATAATTCTATAAAATATTAAACCAAAAGTTCCTTGGTTATGTGATTAATCCAATATTTACTTTTGATATTGTAACTCTTGTATGGTGAAAATTGGGTCTCCTTCATCGGTATAAAAGTTCTAATTGAAAAGTTATGATTTCAGCACAAAATCTAGGAGCGTAGGTTTGGGGTAGTCATACCCTCACATGGATTGATTATGGGAACTCACCATTAATTAAAATAGTCCATAATGAGGGAAACAAGGTATACAATTAATCTTAGAAGAATTACATGGTGTGTACTTTTAGTACACAGTGTGTCCCTTCAGCACCGGGTCAACCCATGTATCATGGCTGATGCCCATGTTTGTACCCATGTACACCTGGTCGTGCTTGTGTACCTAGCCATGTCCTTATACCAGGCCATGTCCGAGTACATCCCTCAGACTATGTACTTTGGTAATTTCATGTACCTAGCCATGTACATGCTCGTGTATGCTCTGAGATATATTCCAAGCCACAAGGTAAGGGTCACACGATGTGTGATATTTAATTTAACACGGACCCTAGCACCACATCCCGAGACCAACACACAGTCTGTGTTCTTCGATTACATGTCATGTAGTGTGGAAGTTTCTAGAATTTGTGGATCTTCCTGAAGGCTCATCCTCCACTTCTTCCTCACTAATTTCCACCTTGAATATAGATGAAAAACATGAATCTTAATTAAACATGTTTTATTATGCCAGAATATCCAATTTATAACCATGAAAATCTATCAAGGAACATTCATTGTCGATCTGTTCTATCACTGCACACCAAAACTACCACCTAAGGTCCCAACATACAAACTCTATCCAATCTCATCAACCCACATTAGGATAAATCATCAATAATGAACCTAGATCTACGATATCAATATATTTCACCAATTAATGGGTGTGAAATGGTTGATTTTTGAGTATTCTATTGAACCGCCAGTCAAATGAAACACCAGCGATGAACACATTTTGAACGGGGGAAGAAAAACACAAAATAAAAAAATGTGGAATAAACCTTGGCCAATGTTCATATTGAACTCAATTAATTTTTGTTAGAATTACAAATGGAGATATATAATTACTATGAAATAAAAATTCCCAAATCCCAATGAATAATCATGTACTCATAAAATGATGGATCCTCAAATCAATCTATTGGTTGATTTGAATCACCTTTGTCATGGGAAAATAAATGAGGTATATATCCACATAAAAAAGTTTCCTACCTATATTTGGTTCAATTTTTCTAAAATAATGGTTTTTGTAAATTTTTATTGATAAGATCCAAAGGTTTGGTGGGCACACCGATCACCAAAGATCGACCCATCGATATTCATCCATGGAATTTACTCCACTGGTGCCTCTCTCAAATTTCTAGGTTATGAGGAAAACCCTAAATTTTGGTTATAACTAGGTTAATATATAATTTTGTTTTTTCACTGTATCATCCCAAATAGAAATTAATTAATTAATTAATTTATTTATTATTTATGGTCATGGGGGATTTTTCAAAAAACTCTTGATGAAGAAAAAATATCCTCTGAGTAAGGTAAAATATGTATTTTTAATTCAATACCTGTCCTCGATTTCCAATTAGAGATTTTTTTTTGGGATTTATTAAACTTTTTCAGGAAAACTACTCATGCGTGATATTTGTGTACCTAATATTTTTCCAATATAAATGCTGGGATCTTCAGGCCTCATAATCTCACACTATCTCAGTGCATATCATTGAATATAATACTAGATATATTTCAATTCATTAAAAAGAAAAAACTAAATAATTATATTCTCTTCACCTATGAATTTTCATCCTAAAAATAAAAAATGTCTACTAAAAAAGATTTTGGAATGGAGCTCTCATATGGGTCTCCCACTCTCATGTTCTCTCCTCAAGAGTCCCATGTTCCATCGAAAACAAACCACGGGAATTTATTTACCATGGAGTATCCTCTCTGGTTGACCTAAGATATCCACTAGGTACTCTTCAATGGTATCTCCATCCACAATTTCCATCTATACCTAGTTGATAACATTATATGGGTCATGCAAAAATCTCCTCAACTATGAAATGAGGAATATATCATGTACCTAGTCTAACTTTGGTGGTTGAGCCCAGTAGTATACCACCTCAGCAACGCTACACAATATCTTGAAAGGGATAATGAATCTCAGAGATAATTTTCTTCCCCATCCAAATCTTCATAATATACATCTAGGTGATACCATCAAGAACACATTGTATCCCTCCTCAAACTCTAAATACCTTCATCTTCAGTCTGGATAAGAATATTTATGGATATGTGTAGTCCTCATCTGACACTAGATAATTTGCATCGTTTCCTTCATAGCTCACACCAACTCTAGGCCCATGAATACTGAGTCACCTAGATTAGTCCAATAAAGTGGTGACCTATAGGTTTTCCCATATAAATCCTTGAATGGTGCGATATCGATGGAGGAATGGTAGATAATATTATAGGTAATCTCCAACAAGGGTATATGATCCTCCTAACTATGGAATAATTCAAGCATGAAGGACTAAATCATATCATCCACAATCTGAATGGTCCGCTCTACCTGGGGGTGTAATTCTGTGCACAAATGAAAATACATCCCAAGGCCCACTATAATCCTTTCTATAACCATGACATTAAGCAAGCATCACATCTTAAAATGATCATTGAGGTAACTCTATAGAGATGGACTACATCCTTTGCATATAGTAATTCCAAGTTTTCTAATGAAGTCTTATCTAAAATAGTTAGGAAGTGGGATGACTAAGTGTGTCGGTCTACAATCACCCAAACGACATTATATCCCTCAGATGTACATGTTAACCCCTTCACATAGTCCATATATATTCCATCCCAATTCCAATCTAGCACCTCAATGGTTTGATCTAACCCAACAGAACCTGGTTCTTATCCTTCACCTATTGATAAGTAAGTCCTCAAAAGATAAACTTCTCTACACCATTCTTAATGCCAGGAACAATAAATAATGTTTGGGGTCTTGGTACATCTTTTCCACACTTGGATGTACCTCCAATGGAGATGTATGAAACTCACCCATCACCTCCTACTACAATGTCAGTAGTAACAATGTACATACTCTTAAAAGGAAAACATGCTCCCCACCATCATAAAATCCATTAGGATCACGTCTAGTATATATATGATTAGGTAAGGTCTCATAGTTGTTATCTCTATGTTGAGTTTCCGTAACATGATGTAAATGCATTGGGGGTAACAACCATTGACTGAATACATGAATCACCATCCCTATCCACTAAGGATAACTTCAACAAGGAGAACTACTCTGATTCCTTATCCAAAAACTAATAACATTTTATCCTTCTACGATTTCCTTCCACCATGTTCAACTTCCAAGGATTTTATATTATCATGAAGTCATCGTCTTGGAGGAACTCGAGGATAAAAATATTTTTATATGAAGATATGGTCTTGGAAGAATAACATAAATAATTATAGAGTGATTGAGGTCCTCGATTATAAGAAATTAAGTCATCATTGTAAATTTAAGGGCCTTAAAACCATGAATATAATAGGTTTTAAAAGGTGAATTATATCCAAAAAAATGATGGAAATATGATACAATTTTATTTAAATATCTTTTTCCTAACATTGATTAACTTACCATTAATCATAAAAACTACATGAAGTATCTCTTAATCATCACATACTAATCATGTGAATACCTTCATCTTGTATTCTCTTAAAAAACTTTAATTACTTGGATTACCATAAAACCATATTTAAAACATAAATGCTTACTTATTCCTTAAGTAAAACATAGATTATTGGATATAATCCTCAAATCCATCAATGATGTCGACTCTATCAATGATAACAAAAACAATTCATTAATCACTTCAATTTTAGTCAGTATAATCCAATTTAATTTATCATAATTAATCATCTCATTATCCAACCATCAAAATCTCATCATTTGGAATATATTAAGGGTTCCCAACCATGCGTTTTCTATGAAGTTAAACTTCTCACTGAATCATTATTCTTGTTCCGTGGTACCATACAATATATGATCTCAAATCCTTAATGAAATAGTATTGTAGTAAAATACTTATATATTTCATAATTATTATGATGATAATATCATATATAAAATACTTTTAAAATATATTTCTTGGATCCAATTTCCCAAAAATAGTAATCATTATACTTCATTTGTATCAATAAAAAAAACTTGACCTTGATCCATTATCTTACCTTAACTCTTGGGGAAATTATTTATGTAGTGCCCCATTTCACTATAGTTAAAACATTGAATATCCATTTTTCCTTTCATACCTTTTCACTATTTTTCCAGTTCACCTTTTTTTCAAATTTATAATATACTCCCATCCCCTTCATGCATGTACTAGGGTGTTTCTTTCCAAAATTATCACATGTTGGAAAATACTTCTTTACATTATTCCCTTTATTTGTTATTTTCTCTTCTATCGTCTTATTCTAATTCTTCACATTAAATACATAATACTTGAATAATAATATATATTTCTTGATATAACACAAAACTGTTTCATCGTATGATGAAAAAGTTTTAGATACCAGCGCCTTTCAGAGACTTGGCTTATTTTCATCAAAGAAGTGGTCAATCATGCACTTCTTGTTTTATATGTAATCAATAGCACACATAGATAACCTTGTAAAGGTAACAATATACTCTGAAACACTCTCTTCTTCCTTTTTATTTATGTAAAGGAACTTTATCGTCATCACATTTTGTTTCTCATGAGGGAAATATTTATCGAATAATGTCTCCTTAAAAGCTTTCCCTTCCATGAGTTATATTTCCTCTTCCTCTTAGGTATTTTGGATCAACGAACACCATTTATCAGAATCACCTTTGTTAGAATACACTAAAAATGTTGGGTTTTCCTTTTAACTAGATCCCATGTCCATAAATATCTTATCTAGAGACTTAATCCATTGCTCATATATAATAAAAATAGTAGTAACATTGAATGATCAAGGCTTCTATAGAATAAAGTGATACAAAATATAATAATATCATTGTGGAATAGGTTAGTAAATTCGATAAAGGTTATTTTTCATAACTAGATTACACTTCCTTAATATATCCTTAATTTTCTTAGTTATAAGAACAATTGTACTAGTTTCCTTAGTCAAGAAATCTCTATATTGTCTAAAAGTATTGAAACCCTTATTCCTTTCAGGAATCATATCTAAATAGGTTCATGAACTAGATTATATCATATCATTATGAAACATAATGTATAATACAAAAACTAGTGAAATACGCAACATAAATTGAAAAATTTATGCGTATCTAATATCATAATAATACACATGATTCTTTGGGATGTTCTTCTATTCTAATCCTAAAATTCTATCATATGGTTATGATTTATAATATATGCGTTCTAATATATATTTTCAAATGTTTATATAAGTTTTATTTGATACCATGTATAGAGACCCTAACCCCAGAAGCTAGTATCCAGTGCATTACTTTGTTACATTGACATGATTATTATAAGGAATCAAATCCTCAACGACCGATCATTTTATATGTTTTGGAAACCATATTACATACATGATACCCATTTTAAATTTGTAATAAAAATAATAATACATATCATAATATAATTCTGAAAATCCTCAAAACTCATTCCATGAATTAATCTTCATACCTTGGGGAAGGAAACAAAATAAGAGGGAGTTCAAATTCTCTGCAAGGGTTATGTACAATGGAAAAATAATTAATCAAGGAACATGATAAAAATGGAAAGGTAAATAAATGATAAAAAATTTCATGTAATCAATAAACTAAGAAGTAAGTGTGTTGCAATATGAAAATTTAAATAAATGAACACACATTCAATTTAATAAACACCTTGAACGTAGTATTGTAGGAATAAAAGATAATCAAATAATTCCATATAAATAATATCAAGATCTTGGCCATGTGTATTATAACTTATTGAATGAAAACTTGGAATATAAATAATTATTGAATACATAGTTTTGATCATGATAACTATTGTGATCTATAGTCAATAGTATTAATTCTGTGGGTAGAAACCCATCTAAAATATCAAGATCTATCCATATAGATTTAAAACTTCATGGAAACTAAAAAATGTGTTTTTATCAAAATAATTTCATCCCATGAGACTATTGATGCATCGATGATATTACATAAAATGGTCCCAAACACATTTCATACATTTATAAAGCATTACGTATATATCGAATAATCAATTCCTTTATAAACAATGTTCCTTATCAAATATCCATATTAAGTAAATAATATGGATTTATTAATATTTTCCCATATAATAAAATAACTGTCAAAGTAAACACCATATGTAAATATGGTATACGGTTTCTGTAATAACCATATCCATGATTATTAATATGGATATTTTGGGATATTTAATGTCTAATGATCGGAAGAATGTGAATATTTCCAAGAAAAATTAATGATTAAGAAATGAATCAAAAAAAAATCCAATACTATCTTTGTTCAAAATAATAATAAACCATAAAAGGGATGAATAAGGATGGTTTCAATATTATGTATACATTGGAGTTAGAACAAGGGTTGTTGTCGTTGATGAAATAAAATCTTTAAAAACATTCTTGAAGAAAATATACATTTCATTTTGAAAAACATTTTGAAAATACGTTTCGTTAAAAATCATTTTTAAAAAAATTATATAAAAATATATCCATAAATGTTCAAATGATTCTTCAATGAGAGGGTGGTGGTTAATTCCATACATGTAATATAGGGTAAAAGGAACATTACTAATGCATTGTAAATAGGATAGAAAATTTTGATATCTAGAAAGCTATGAAGTTTCCTTTGAAATATTTTGTAAAAAGTAAAAATGGTTAAATATTTATTTTAATAAATCATTTAGAAAATATTAACGAAATTTTTTCTAGAAAACATTGTTTTAGAAAACATATTCCCAACTGAAGAAGGAAATGATGTCAGATTTTCTTGAAATCATTTTATAAAACATTTTATGTAAAAATTAAAATAATAATGGAAATATTACTTAAAAAGGTCATGAATAAATATATGAGAAGAAAATGTATGCTTTTTTTGAAATTATCATGTAATTTCCTTCAAATGATATCGAATAATAAAAAATCTGGATTATACTGATATTGTGAAATAAATCCTTAAAATGATCATAATGTTGAGGTGATAATTAATAAATGAATAAGTTATGTTTATCAACTTTAAATCAAAATATAAAATTTTAAATACATAATAATAAAATTATAAGTCAATATTCTCCTAATAGTATCATGATATAATCAATGGAGTTGAAATTTAACCCAATGAGTGGAAATTGAGTTACACAATCCCTTACCCTGCACTTCTTTTAGTTTAACTTCATTTAAAACCTTGTGTAATGGGTTTAAGATGGTTGTTAACTTATAAAAGAACCATATTAATACATATGATATCATATATGATCCTCTTATAACATATTATTTTTCTACTCGTTAATAATCTCAGATTATTTTCATTGTTTTGGGTAATGGATTCTTTGCTTTTCAAGTATGTTTTGACATGTTATTTTTTCTTCCTCTTAATTAGATAATGATTAAATAATCTAAAGGATTTAAAAGATGATATATATATCTTATATATTAAAGATATATTTATTTATAGTAATCCATAAAATTTAGTGATAGGAATTGAAATTCACCCTTCCTGGAGGTGGTAGGTCATACATACACATGAACACTGCTTCAATTTTATTATCGTTTTAAAAGAAAAAAAGTAAATGATATATATGTATATTAAAATAAAAGTATATTTTTAATGTAATATGTATCACATATTTTCATCAAAACCTTCCTTAATACATTCCATTAAAAGTGTAATGGAGTCGCATCACTTTGAGGAGATGGTAGTCCACACGTTCACAAACAATGTTATCGTATTCCCACAAAACTGAAAACATGGATGTGTGTGTAATATAATAATTAAATAAGAATATATAAATCTTAAATATAATAAATTTCATATCTAATCTATAAATACATCATTATTTAAAACCTTTAAATGTTGTAATGGAAGAACGAACGATATTGGTTTGGGAGGCTGTAGTCTTCCGTACATACGAATGATGATTACGTATCCAATTCGATGGATGTGTGAGAATTTGTAAGACAAAACCTTAAAATAAAAAAATATAATTATATTTAAGTTAATTATTTTATTATATAATAATTATATATGTATAATTGATGTAGGTGGATATGTAAATAAAATGAAAATGCATTAAGAAAAATGTTAACTCTTATTCGAGTTTGTTCCACAGGTTTGCACTAAAACCTTGAAATTTTTTCTCTCTTAAAAATTTATGAATTATATAATGAGGTGAGGTAAGTTGGTGAGTGAATTGGAAAAGTATTTTTTGAAACTAATTGGTTTTATGGGTGTTATTATATGTGATAGGGGGTGGACTTTTATAAGTGGGGGAAAGGAAATGCTTGAAATTTTTTAAAATAATTGTGAGCTTCCCAGGTTTTTACTTATTAATAAGCTTCCAAAACACAGAAAATTATACCCATAAAGTTTTAATGTCTAAATATGTCCAAAAAAATAGGGTTTTTACAAGTTTAGGGTCATTTTTATAACTTATATTCTATGTTTAGTCATTAAGTATGTTCATTTTTACCTTAATCAATATAATTAATTTAAAATAAATTAACTAATCATTAGGGTAAAAAATTAAGTTTAACCTATTATACATTATAAATTTTGATAATTAAAAATAGGGAATCCATTTTTCCAAATTAAACCACATAATATGAAAAAAATAATTAAAAATTAATCCCATAGACGTTTGTTCAAACATTTCAAATATTTTTATATCGAAATTCAAGATAAAATTGATCCCAATGACTTAAATTGTATTAATATAATTAAAATTGACATAATTATACTATAATAGAAATTAATAATATAATTTAACCTTATATATTATTTGAAAAAAAGATTGCTTTTAATTAACATTTAGTATTTTTTTACCATTCATAAAAAATGAAATTTTTAAGATAAATACAAAAAAATCAACCTAATCTAGTTTTGACATTATAATTTAAAAAATAAATATTATTTTCTCAAATAAAATTTATAAAATTTTCATCATTTAGTTTTAAATCAAGTGTACCATTAAAAGGCATAAAAACTAACTTTATAAAAATACGACTTTTTATGTGTAAAATAGGATTTGTTTTTATCTCATGCCTAAAAAGTATATTTGGTGAATTTACAAACAATTTATTTAATATATAATATATAAATATAATTTATATGATTTACTATTCGTATTTAATTTAATTTATTAAGATAAAACACCTTTGGGCGCGTAGAAATAGTTCTTTATGTCAACATTTCCATTATATTCAATTGGTTTTTATATTAATTTATAATTATTGAGGATCCAATGAATTCAATCATATATTTTCATAATATAGTAAATACTATTAATAACCCCAAATTTAATGTTTAGGTTATAATTTTCATTTTAAATAACAATGTTAATAGTATTCTGTAATACTTGGTCTAGTGTGTAATGCAAGATAACTCTATGTTTCAGGCATTGAAAGCTATATCATATAATAAATTTTCATAAAATAGTAAATATATTTTAATGTCTTGTAATATTTATATTACCTTATATATTTATTATTCTATGTAATACAATCTATCAAATAAAATGTACTTATTTTAAAATCATGGGGTGTTGCATTTACCCATCAAAACCAATAAACTAGTTGGAAAATATTTTCAAAACTAGGCCACTTTGAAAAAATAACTTTTTCAAATTCACTTTCAAAATCCATTTTTTTTCCTTTTCAAACAAAACTAGTTTAAAAATATTGTTCCTAATATGGCTCAAATAAAGAAATAAATCTCAAGTCTCAACATGATAAACATATACAACAAGGAATAATAAAAATAAGCGTAAACATCAATATTATGTGACCATATAAATGTAAATGAATAAATGGTCATAATATATCTCATCACATAAAACTGGAACTAATCAAATGAATAAAAATATAAGAAAAACTATCATGGTTAATGTGAACCTAGGTGATATAAAAACCAATCCCATCATGAGTGAGTAAACAAGTATACTAGCTAGATCAGTAAAACAGAAGCTCTCATGGTCTTCCCCAGGCCCAAAATAGATGCTTACATGGTATTTCTACCCATAAGGACTCATTTACCCTTGGAAACTAAGTTTGATACTCTCAAATTCCTCCGCTGAATGGCTTATAGAACCACTCAAACAAACTATAGTGGAATATTGCATGGTCTTCCCTCTGAAGTCTCACACAGTCCCTCGAACAAACCCCTCACTCACACCACGGTTAACCAACATGTTACTCCATGAAAAGACATAAAAAAGGGACCATATCAATCAAGCTATAAAAAAATCCATTTCATAACCAAACAATACCATTTAATCATTACACCCTTCATAAGGTAAAACCATTTCTAAAACCACTTTATAAATCCTTTGAAAACCATAAAACCCTTTCAATAATTTTATCAAATACTTTGTGTGAATAGACACCCATTTGGAAAACCAACATAAAAAACCCATATTTCCAAACTAATCTATGAAACACATCAAAAATATAATACACATCAGTTATGAATTATTTAAATGGAAATTTATTCCAAAAAAACCAAAGGCGATTAAAAAATTAATGGTATTCTAGGGAAAACACCCGTAAATAGAGACACCTACCTAGGATTTGGTCCAAATATCATCTCCCTTGATGAATTCCACCCTTAAGATGAAGGGAAAAGCCTCAAAAAACTATAACAAAATAAAACAATCCAAAATCCCCATCACAAACCCTAGTTTGGAATGCAGAGTTTGGCCACATGGTTAGGAAAACCTTGTGCCAACCGTGAAGGGATATTGTCACCCCCCACCCCAAATTGTTTTTCACAGTTCCCCCAAGGTTTCACACGATTTGAAAATATATGATCAAACTATTCAAATATCATATGTCACAGACTATTGCACCCCCGCATGGTTAGAAAAACCATTCACTAGTCACGCATCTTTGTTTGCCTTCCCCAAAACTCTCAGTTTCAATCCCCGACACATAAGAACTCCAATAAGACATTAAAAGATATACAATAATAAAAATTATATATACTAGTGGTCTGTTGGGTGTCCAAACTCCCCACTATTCCACTTTATTCCCCTATAATTTCTTCAGGCTTTTCCAGAAGAAAAAAAGTGAGGTCTTTGTTCCCTCACCCAAGATTCCTGCTCCCATGTCTCATGGATATCGCCACCATACTTCCAGAGAATACCATCCAATGGGATTTATTTTAAATAGATCACCTTGTTCTAACCATCCATGACACGATCATGAAACTCCACTATGGTAATATCAGGCCCTAACGCAATATCTTCCCACTCCAACACTTGAGATGGGTCCGGATGGAATCTAGTTAGCTAGGAGACATGAAATAAGTCATGGATAAAGGTCATTCATGGAGGAAGATCCAATAAAAATTATACCTTTCCCAGATTCCCCACAATGTGAGGGCCTGACATAATACAACATCATCTTTCCCTACTTACCCCAACAATGGTTTTCCAACTGAATAAGTACCCATAGAAACACCAGATCACCAACCTAAAACTCTAACAAATGATTATGATGATAATAATACGACTTATGGTGAATTTTATATGCCTCTACACACTTATGATTATAAGAACTATCTTAGTCATCTCCTAGATGAGGCTAGGCCCAAACATGTAATGCTCCCTTACCTCATCTCAACACAAAGTGGATTGGAACAACTGCCTGTACAATGCATCAAATAGGTTAATCCTGATTGAGTCACGACATCTATTTTAATTTGAGAATTTTTATATAGATAAGTTCCTTTCCCACAAATCACCATTTTCATGAACACATTCCCAAAACATATCCCCAAGAGTCTGGATGGTCCTCTTAGACTGATCATCTGTCTGTGGGTGATACATGGTGCTAAATATTAGCTGAGTTCCCAAAACCTCCTCATATCCCTTCCATAAATGAGATGTAAAATAGGAATATTGATCTGACACTATGTATAAGGTAACCCCATGATGATAAAATACATCTCAAATATATAATAATCCAAGGTTCTTTTCTTTTATCAACTCCATGATGGGAAGAAAGTGGGACGATTTATTTAGATGATCAAAAATATCCCATATGGAATCATTCCTACTCAGAGTACGAGGTATCACAATCAAGAAATCCATAAAGATATAATCCCACTTCCACAATTGCATGGGTATTTACTACAACAACCAGGAGGATCTATAATGCTCATATTTTATCCTCTGATTGGTCAAGCACATGGAAACAGTGTCTACCACTGCACATCAATTCTCAAGCCAACAGTACTGGCCTCTCATTGTATAAATTTTTTTGGTCACCCCAGGGTGACCATAACAATTGGAATGATTTTATTCATGCATCACCTGTTGCCCCATTCTCGATGGAACAACCAAACTCTTCCTGGTAGAAAGGGAACCATCAACCAACTAAGACTAATCACCTGAGGTCTCCTCACCATTTAATGCACTGTTAATCTTATGGAACTCAGGGTTAGATACCTTCTCAATCCTCACCCAACAGTTGAGAGAAGGTGTAACCCACACACTATCCAATAACTCCTACGCTCCTACCCTCTCACACATCCAGCATCAAGTAACAAAAGGAAAAATCAGACACCACACATCTTATGACTCTTGAATGTCCTGTACTAGAAGCTTCCTACTCAATGGATCCAGAACCACATTTCTCTTCTAGAGAGTATATTAAATTCCGAAATCAATAGTATAAACGTACTCCACCAAGTATCTATCTCTCCGAGGTTTAGGTACCTCTAGGTGGAAATATATTTCAGGCTATTATGATCAATATATACTATAAAACACTACCTGAAGAGGTAATTTCACCACGTCTTTAGCACATACATTACAGCTCCCAAATTCCATGTTGTGGGTTGGATAATTCCACTCATGTGGGCATGGCTTCCATGAGACATATGCTACCACATGGACTTATTACATCAACACACAACCCAAACTTACACCAGAAGCATCACAAAACACTTCATAATATCTCCCTGGATATGGAAGAATCGATAGAGGTGTAGATGTCAAACGAGTCTGGAACTGTTCAAAAGCACTATTTCACCTCTCTTCCAACATAAAAATAACCCCTTTAATGGCCAAAGACTTCATGGGAGAAGTTTTCGTGGATAATTCCTAAAGTAAGTTTTTATAACAACCAGAAAAGACATAAAATATGGATCTAAAAATAATTCTTGGGCCACACCCAATACAAGATGGATTAAATCTTCTCTAGATCCACTAAAACTCTTTCCTGAAAAACCATGTGGCCTAGGAATTTCACTTATTGAATCCAAAATAGGTAGTTGTAAAACATGGAATGTATAGAATTCTATATCAAGACACCTAAAAAATCCTCCATATGGTTGGTGTGCTCCTCATCCATTTGGAATGCTCCAAGATATATTATACAAACACAACTATGACGGAGTCTAGAAAGTGTTGGAAGGTCCATTTCATCAATTCCATGAAGAATATATGAGAATTGATAATTAAAAATGTAATAACCAAAAACTCAAAGTGTCCATACCATATCCAAAAGGTGGTATTTGGAATATCCTATTACCAAACCATCAACTAGTGGTGCCCTGAACTTAGATAGATCGTTGAAAAACAAAAATACACTCTGAGATGACTGGACATATCATCAATTCTAGGCAATGTGTATTTATTATGTAATTCCACCTGGTTATTCTTAATATATTCTACACAATTTTATAGGTTACCATCCACCTTCATTGTAATTATCACTAGAAAAGCCAAAGAAGACACACTGGGATGGACAAAAATCCTTCTCTTGAGATCCTCTAGATGAACGTTCATCTATTTCAGCTCAGCCGAATCCAACTGATATGGCAATAGTGAAATTAGGATCATCACAAGGATCATATAGATGGTAAATACAAACTATAATGGGGAAGAAATTCCAAAAACCATCTACAAACACATATGGGTACCTAACCAAAACCATATTATGATCTTATATTTAAATATACACAACAACATCAATAAAAAACCGACAAAACTAGCCTGAGATCAACCCTAACTCCAAAGAAACTACTCCTACCATCCCTGAACATTGATCCCACTCACCCTAAAAAATTTGAGTTCTCTCATTAGGCATAAGTAATAAAAACATTCGGCAATAATATTTGACTAATTCCTTGAATTTTATCAAACATTCCATGATAGTAATGAGGTCTAACATATCTAGGTCGAAGATAAGGATGTCCTAAACAACCTCCAGACCATCTACCATGATATGAAACTCAAGGAACTTGAAACCACTCTGCTTCTTCCTACCCAATGAGGTTACAAAATCCATAACATACAGAATCAAATGAGCTCGTATACGAAATGAATCAACCAGATTAAATGAAATGAAACAATGGGATGTTCTAGTGTCAAATAAAACAAATTCCATAGAATAAGAAATAAACACCATACCACTAATGGTGACTGTCCTGGAATCTCATTAATTTGGAATAACCTTTATTGTGTAGATATGACCTATCTCAAATGCTCCCTAAGTATTCTTACCCTATTGAGAATCCCCCTTACCACGAGGACATTATACATCACCCTTTGAACTCTTTTAATGCACCTGAGGGCCCTTCATAAAATTAGAGACCACACAACAACTAATTTCCTTACAGTCTTTGGGATCTTCATTGTAGTGTACCAAAATTTCCCACAATAATAATAGAAAATTGGACTATGCCTTGTAAGAGCCATAGAAACTAAATGGTTGACTATTGGAAACTCTATCCACTGCCGTTATGGGACTTATCCCTCTTTCACTTCTATCCCAATGAAGAACTATAGATCCCACCCACATAATGAACACTGCTGAGAAATATTTTTTCCAGTAAAATTTTCCTCTTATATTTCTTCCATGTCAACAACCTATAAATAGGTATGTAGAAATATAATAACGGGAATATATATGATATATGGCCTCAAGAACATCTCAAAACACTAATCCTTGAGGTAATCATTAATCTGGAGATCCATAGAGACAAGAACTAACTCAAAATATCTGGAAGGATACCCCATCACCTAATAATCACCCTACTCCTGCTTTATGAACTCATAGGCCTCGATCCCACCTTATAAAATCTGGAAACATACTAAATCACAAAATAATGATCAAATATTTTATGTCTGACCTCAAACCCATCTCAGAAAATCTGGAAGCATTCTCCGAGAAGAGCATCCAGTAAAAGCCACATTAAATGTTGTCCACGTAAGATCCCCCTTCTTTCTTGATAGCACAATTTATTCCCACCACTTTCTCCCCATTACATCTATAACATACATGGAAAATCCCACTTTTGAGGTCTTAGGGATCTGTATGAACTCAATGATCATCTTGATATGATCGAACCACTCCTTAAGATCATTGGGTCCATTTTTACTACATAACATCGATGGATTTTTCCTTGAAAACTCCAGAGAAAGGTCCACCATCCATGTTTACTCATAACCACTCACTTAACCCAAGGTTTAGATAATAAAAATAACTAACTCCACCAAATCTAGGTCAATAGTAGGGTTCACCTATGGGGTACTTTCCACTACACCCTCTCAATTCCTAAAAAATGTCCTTCTAAGGGAATTCTCTAAAAGACACAAAATATAAGCTTCGTCAAGAATAATATAACCTCCAACAACTCAGTAGATCCAAAATAAAACCCCAAAATATTATTTAAAAGGAAAATAAACATATCAAGAAATACCAAATGAAAAAAGAGAAAGAACAAAAACAATACCAAGAATTTCCCACTATGAATGTTTTAGTCGTATTGTTTGAAAAACCATGTGCCAACCGTAAAGGTGTCACTAGAGTGGGAAGGCGAGGTTTCATGGGCTATGCAAGGTCTCTAATAATCACATCCTATAACCATACACCTTTTTTAGACATCCTAGTTTTACTCCCAAATATTCAAAATAACACTTGAGCCTACATCGAGACTTTCCTCCAATCAGGAAATATCATGGAAAATAATCAAAGTAACCCATAAATAGGATCAAAATGTAACTACAATACCATAAGACCCATGTAAACTCAAGGTTTGTAATGAAGAAGAGTTGGATAAGCACTCCCCCATTCCTAACTCTCGAGTCCTGATGGTCCTAGCTCTAGTCTACCAGTAAATCCTAAATAAAAAAAACCTTCCCTCATATAATTTTGTAATGAACCAAATAGGTTCGACCAGAACCATCACCCATTATGTCTCACCACACATCCAGAAACATGTTTCTTATCACCATGATATAGCATCAAGCACCATGCATAAAAAAATATATCTTTGGAATTATTTCCCTATAGGTAAACTGACATGACCCAACCATAAATGGGATGACTAGACTTAAATCATCAAAGTAAGTAGCATAAGGGAAGTTGGTACCATAAACAACAACATGAATCCATATATAAACATTCTATCATTGGACATAAATATGGTATATCAAAATAAACATGAAACCCAAAGAAAGGGGAACCATGAAAAATAAGGCCCAATTACACCCCAATGGATAAAAACATAGAAAATGACTCCAGGAGAGTGAATCCCTATGAGACCACATCTGTTCCACAAAGCACTCGATGGTAATAATAAAGAAGAAACACCCTGGTACCAATTACCCTGTTATTTACTTGTGTATCTCAAAATAG
Organism: Viscum album; assembly: GCA_963277665.1. Lineage (NCBI taxonomy): Eukaryota > Viridiplantae > Streptophyta > Magnoliopsida > Santalales > Viscaceae > Viscum > Viscum album. Next base: position 2,240,068 of record CAUJRU010000030.1, on the reverse strand, counting down.
AATCTATAAATTCCTAAAGTCCCAATAAGGTGTGTGAAATGATTCCTAGTAGGATACCGCCATGAATCTATTTATGGATTTTACCCATGAAAACTAATAAAATAGTTTGATTTTTTTTCAAAACTAAAACAATTTTAAAACATACAATTTTCAAATATAAATTTAAAATCCCATGGTTTTCCATTTCAAAAAAAGCTTTTTTTACAAAAATGTTCCCAATAAGGATAAAATAAAGAAAAAAATTTCAAGGCTCAACATGATCAAAATATCCAACAAGGCATAATAAAAAATGATCATGAACATCCACATCATATAACCATATCAATGGGAATGAACAAATGCGCATAATACATCCCATCCCATCAAAATAGAACTAATCAAATGCATATGAATATAAAAAAATAGAATGTGTTATATGCACCTTGGGGATCTAAGCATCAAGCATATCATTAGTGAGTAAGTACGTATGATATCTATCTTAGAAAAATGGAAGCTCTAATAGTCTTCTAAAGGACCAAAGTGGAATCTCACATGGTCTTCCTACCCAAAGTCTCTCATGGCCTATTGGAAAATAAGTTGAAGGATAGCATGATACTCCCTCCAATGTCTCTCACAGGAAATCAATAAAACCATAATGGATTCTCACATGGTCTTCTCTCCAAGGATCATAAGGTCCCTCGATAAAACCCTTGTCTCACACCTTGGTTAACCCTTGTGCTACTCCATTCCAAAAAATCCAAAAACAAGTTACCATATTAATAAATCAATAACGTAATCAATTTCATAACCAAAGAATCCAATTTTATCAAAAAACACTTCCAAAGGTTAAATAATTTCTAAAACCACATTTTAATTCCTTTGAAACCCATAAAAACCATTGATATATTTTATCAAATACTTTTTGTTCACAAAAGATACACCCATTTGGAAAACCCACTTAAAGCACATAAATTGCCAAACTAATCTATGAAACACATCAAACATTTTACAAAAATCAAGGATAAATCATTTAAATGGAAATTTAAAAAAAATACAATAGATATTATAAATTTAATGGAATTCCATGGAAAACACCCTAAAATAGAGACACATACCTCAGATTTGATCCAAAGCACATTTCCCTTGGCGAAGTCCACCTAGATGAGAAATAACAATGTATCACACACCTATTTCGTAAGGAAAAAAAAACCTGCATCAAAAACTCTATATTCAGATAAAACACAAATTAAGGTTACACACTTCAATAAAAATGGAAGAACAAGATCTGAGAAGGGGAAAAGAAAAAGAAACCCTAATGAAATCAAAATACCTCAAGGCAAAACACCAAGATCTCCAAGATAAATCCACAAAGGAAGAGGGGAAGAAGTCACACGCAAAGGGAGAGGGGCTGTTCACATTGGAGGAGGAAAATGATCCCAAAAATCATAATGTCATGATTGGGACTAAATGGAAAAAATCAAATATTTAATTAAGCTGGATAAGGTCACACAGTTTGGATACATGGTTAGACCAACTATGTGGGGGATACTATATACACCAAAATAAGCCACATGATTTCCCCTAGGTGTCACATGGTTTTATAAGACATTCTCAAACTATAAAAAACCCCTCTTTTACAAAATAAAAAAACCTCACATAGTTATCTGTACTATTAGTCAAACCATGTGCTAAACAATCACCCTGGTATGTCTTTCCAAAAACTCTTGGCATTGACCCCTAAAAACTAGGAACTCCATGAAATCATGAAAAGATATAATAGAATCAAAATTAGATTTACCAATGACCTGGTAGGTGATATAGAGATTATGTGTAATCCAATTTTTAATAATAATCCCATAGGTGAGAACAATAGGTAGAATGAATAGAAACTGGATTGGGAAGAATAAATAAGACACTTATATTATTTAAAGGAAAGAATGATCTAGAACTCTCAGTAGAGGGGGATATGAATTTTGAACACATGTTTGGACTTCACAGCTACTTTGAGGATAAGAAAGTGAAGTTGGAGGAAATTAAGATTAATGGATTTGTAATTATTTGGTGGTTATAATCATAAATTGACAATTTTATGGGGATATTCCAATTCAAACATGGGAATAGATGAAGATTTTAATGTTAAAAAAGTTAATCTCTATACATTACTATATATATTTACATTTGATGTTGCGACATCTTGTGCAAGGATCCTTGTGCGAGGAGGTGTAATATAAAAAATGTGAAATATCAATGATTATATCAAGTTAGGAGGAGGTTTGATAAGTTATGATGGAAAGGTTCAACAATGGATTAAATATAGATATTATAAATATGTTGTAGGTAAACCCCTAATTTGACTTGTAGGGGTTTATACATAAGGCATTAAATGTAGCGAGACAATTGCTATCCCAAATAAATTGAATAAGTTTTCCCAGTTCACTGTAATGTAATTCAACAAATTCCAGATCAACCTACAAATAGAATGATTTAATACTAGTGGATGGTAAATCATTTCCAAAATAAAGTGAAGTGAAAAAAAAATCAATTCTAATTATAAAAGTAAAAGTGAACCCAAATTCCCCTCTAAATCTCGTAATATTTTGTCTTTTTAGTGTCATAGATTTGGGTATATCATATCTAAATTCCCTAAGAAGTGGAAAATGATTATTTTTTATAATATTTACATTTTGCGTGAGGTCTCTAGAAAAGATTAATTTCCATCATTGGAGGAATATCATGATGTGGATGTTTAATAATCGGTTCATGGAGATGCATTGGTGATACTAGGATCTCTAAAAATTCAATAAAAATTTTATCATAATTAGGAGTAACATGATAAAAATTTTCATACTAGATGTAACATCATGGAAAAATCATGTAGCATGATCATTGATAGTGGGAGTTTCACTAACGAGGTTAGTAACTTATTAGTGGAGAAGTTTTGTTTTCCAACTATTATGTATACTACACCCTATAGGATCCTATAGTTGAATGGAATTGGTGAGGTGTGAGTAAAAAATTAATCCATAGTTTCTGTTTCCATTAAGAAATATCAATATGGGGTGGTGTGATGTTTCTCCAATGTATGAAGGACACTTTTCACTTATGGGACCATAGATATTTGATAGGAGGGTTATATACGATGGATTCACAAACTATTTATCATTTTTTAATGGAAGGAAAATTATATTAACACTCTTATGACCAAGATAGTCATATGGATATCAAGTGAGGATTTAGAATATGTTGAAAAATATTAAAAAATTGAGTGAAAAATAATTTGAGAAAAATAAAAAAATAGTGATAGAAAAATTGTACTGAGTTTATAAAAATGTTATATTAAAAGAGAAATAAAATAGTATAGAGGAAGAAAAAATTCAATAGAATAAAAAAATAGAAGAGAATGTGATTTTGTTTTCCAAAAAACATTGAGGTGAATAGAATGTTTTTCGGTAAGAAAGTATTATTACTCAATAATAAGGATTATTTCTTTACAATTAAAGGAAATCATCATTATTTACACTATTTTATTGTTTATTTTCTATAGGAATATCATGACTTGTTTCTTGAATAAAAGTTTGAGTTATTTTCACCCACTGAGAGGCATTGATTATACAATTGACTTCATCCCCAGAGTTGAAATTACTAAAAAGACCACACATATAACTATTGCAAGATAGAATAGAGAGATCCAACACCATGTTGAATTACTCATATGTAAAGGATTCATGAGTGAAACCATGAGTTTATATTTTATTTTGGTAATCCTAGTACCTATGAAAATTGTAATATAGAAAATGTTCATGGATTTTAATTCCATTAAAAAATAACATTTAATTACTCATATGTCATCCCTTAACTTGTTTTCATGAATGAGTTACATCGGGTTTCTTTGTTTTTTAAAATTGATCATAAAGGTGGATACCACAAAACATGAATTAAAGAAATATATGAATGGAAAATTAATTTCCAAACTAATTTTGGTTTGTAGGAGTGGTTACTTATTCCATTTGGTGTCACCAATTCAGAAACTGCATTCATGAGATTAATAAAACATATTCTTCAGTCTTTAATTAAAAAATTCATGGTTTTCCATTTTGATGATATCTTCGTTTACAAAAAAACCATATATAACCATGTATAGAACTTGTGTTTGGTGTGTGAAAATCTTAATAAAAAAACTGTATGTAAATATTAAAAAATAATCCATTTAAATAGATTATTGTCTGTTTCTTGTTTTTTTTTGTGTGGGGGATAAGGGATCGGTGTTTATAGATTAAAATTTAAATAAATTCAAGCATTTCCAACACCAAGTAATGTAATTTATGTGAGGAATTTTCATGGATTTGAAATCTTCTATAAGAGGTTTTTTAATTATATTTCAACCATTTTTTCAACCCCTAACAAAATTTTCATGAAACGTTTGGTTTTTAAATGGGGTAAAAAAAGGAAATTTTTTTTAACTTTCCCCTATAATAATCGGTAAATTCTTCATTCTTAAGTCTATCAGATTTTTAAAAAGTTTTGTGATTTAGTATGATGTATTAAGAGTTGGTATGAGTGTAGTTTTTATTCAAGAGTCACGTACAAATGCATAATTTATTGAGAAATTTAATGGGGAAAAATTAAATTATTCACCTTTCAATTAATAAAATTATTCTGAAATAAAACATAGAAACATGGAAAATTTATTTATGGTTTAAATATTTCATTATGACTATGAAATCCATAAGTATTTGAAGTCTAAAGGTATTTTAAATTAGAGTTATACAACCTAGATTGAATTAATTGAGCCTTTACCCTTCGTGTTCAAACAAAAAATAGGTAAGGAAAATGTGGTTATCGATTATATTTGTTGAAGGACTGCACATCATAATTTTATTTATACTATATTACCTAGACATGAGATGTTAATGTTAATCTATGAAATTGATGGTAATTTTTTCAAAAATTTAAAAATCATGTGAAAACTCTTTCATTAAATTACTTTACAAAAATGATGGTTTCATTTTAAAAATAGAAAAAATATGCATTCTAAATTTTAAAAATTAAAAATTACTTATAAAATAAACTCATATGGGTGGATTGATGGAAAATTTTTGTGTTCATAAAACTTTAGAAACTTTTAATGAGAATTTTTAATATCTAGACATGAGGAAATATGTTTTTTCTATTTTTTCAATGTGTGTAACCTATAAACATGAAAAGTATAGGGATGTGACATTTCTAAAAAAAATTTGGATTACTTAAATAAAAATTGAGAAAATATACCATCTTCATTTTTATGGATAGATTTAGTAAAATGGAACATTTCATTTCATTCTCAAAAACTAATGATAGTTTTCATATTACAAAATTTTTTTTCAAATAAATTTTTATATTTCATGGACTATAAAAGAATGTTGTAAGAGATAGTGATGTGAAATTCATTACCCAGTTTTGGATAACTTTTTGAAATAAATATGTCACAAAAAAATTTTTCTCAACTATTTCACATCCTCAAATAGACGGATAAATTGAAGTGATGAAAGAGACTCTTTCAACTCTCTTATGTGTAATTATTTAAAAAACTATAAGGAATTTAATAAAATGTTTTCCACACATAGTGTTTTTAAATATTCATGTTTTGTATTCCACTACTCCCCTTTCACATTTTAAATAATATGTGTATTCAACCTAATGAATATTTATCTTTTCTTACTAATTAGGTTGTCACTGTAATAGGTGATTAAATGGTAAAAAATGTAGGAGTTTCATGTCATAATTTAAATCTACATATTAATTCCTTAAAAATTTTGTTTTGATAAATTACTATCACCTCTCATTTATAATATTAATTCTTTTTAAATAAATAATAATTTTTTATTTACATGTTTTAATGTTTAATGTTTTCTTAAAATCATAATTTTTTATGTTTATCATTTATATATCTTATATCATTTATTGGTGTCTTATAGTAAAAAATCAAGGTCCAACTACGACGAACTCGGTCCCACCCTCAACCAAAAAGGGGGACCAAGTGGTCAAACCTATTGGAGAACCATCCTAAGGGCTAGCCACAATAGTAGAAGTTCACCCATGTATATGGCCCAGAGGAGCGCACCCTATGAGTGCATGAATTAGGATGGCTATGCCAGGAAGATGAAGTCCGGCTGAGTGGATAGTGTTATATGGGTGATGATTCCAAACTGGTTTCTCTAGGGTTCTATCAGAGTAGTTAAACTATATACTAGAGGCTACACCATGAATTTATCCTATGTGAGACTACTGCACGTGATACCAGTTTAAGGAAATAGCTCATCCAAAGATCAACCTAGTTTATCGACAACTAGCATCATCGAGGAGCAACAACCTGCTTTCATCTAGGTATGTAACCTTTCCATGAAGAATCCTTCTACATTACCATGAGAGAACCTACCATGTGATTGAACATTCTTTGAGATTTACGTAGCTGTACTGTGATTTTTATACTTACGGTGGATTAACTCACCTTACCTTGAGTATGAATGTGAACTTACTAGGAGTAATTTATTCTTTCAGACTTTTTCACTGAAAACATGTCAGTTTTTGAAGTGACTATGCTATCATATTCAGTATAACGACTGCGAGGTGCACAGTAAGAATTCCAATAATATGTATTGTGCCTCACACAGTCAGTTCTACACTTTCTTTATTTAATAGAAAAATTATATGTTTACGAATCTCTATTTTTGTGTCATTTTTTACAAAATGATTTATTTCTACTTTTTTTATTGTTTTAACTATTTTATTGATTTTTAAAATAAATGTATATTATAAAAAAAATTATAAATTTTTGAATATAAAACATGGTTGAAATTTATATTTCAATTATAATTTTTAAGTTATTCATTTGGTGATATTTTTTCTGTAATATTTGAATTATTATTTTACTTCATGTTTATAAGAGAAATTTTGTTTGTTTTAATAGTATAAAATAATTTAAATTACATCAATGAATATATTATATATTTTTTGACAAGTTTTCTGCAAAAACATAAGAATGTGAGAACTATTTATTAATGAGAGCTACATTTTCATGTTTTAGGTCACAAAAATAAATTGTTTATTCGCTGAAAAGTGGAATGAAATGATTTGATCTCTTGATGATCCAAAAAGATATTTTAATTAATGATATTATGGGATTAATTGGTTGAATATGTGATCAAGTAATATAAAATAACTACACACTAATCATTAAAGATTACTTTTCAGAAATACAATGGTGTTACACAATTCCTTTTGCTCTCATGTGATCAAGAAAGTTATTCGACTTCTGTTCCTTTGACATAATCAAAAATTAAATTCAATGTTCATCCTTCTTCTATTAAAGTGATCAACATCAAGATTCATTATCTTCCACATATTTCTATCATCTATTAGGTTTTCTCTGTATTTTTTCTATCATATTATTCATTTATTTAACTCTTTGTAATCTATTTGTGTCTGGATTATGATTTTCCACATCAAAATAATGTCTTGTATTTTTGGTTATTCTATAACTTAAAAGGAAGTGTGGGTTGTGACTCCCAAAAAAAATTCAGTCCACATACTAGGTTTAGTCTCCTTTAGAAATAATAGGTTTTTGCTTCGAGTATTGAAAAAGGAAGGGTCTATAATAGGTTATCAACCTTTAAAATTGAGTTTTTTAGAGTGTAGAAATATTCTAAAATTGTAGAAAAGGTTGAGGTGTGGATTAAAATCTTGCTGATTCGAACCACCATAAATCTCTATGTTCTTTTTTTATTTCCATTGCATTTTATTTCTTTAAAATAGATCTCACTACAGAGTCATTAATTAATAAAAACATAATTTTTTTGCTTTTAATTTTTGAAAATGACCATTCATCCCCCTATAGTCCTAATTTTCATCACTTATGATCCAAAAAATTTTATCAGACGAGGTTATTCCTTAAAAGGATATTCAGAGTCTCTGATTTTTTTTACATGTAACTCTATTATAACTTGATATCCTTAACCAAAAAAATCTAATGAATTACATTAAATTTTCTTTTAATATGGAAGGTATCAATGTGAATGATGGATGGATTCCACAAAACCCTCTATTATTTGATGGAAGTAACTATGGCTACTAGAAAGACAGGATAGAAGCCTACCTGAAAAAGTTAAGTTTGGATCACTGGGATATAATGGATAAGGCATTTGAGTTACCCAAAGTTGATCCAGAGACACTTATAGTTAATGAAATAGTAAAATATGTTTTGAATTATAAAGTTAATAATATTTTTAATGTTCTATAAGTATAAGTTTTTATAGCCATGTCTCAACTAATATGAAATCCCAAGATATATGGAAAATACATAATGTGACTCACTATGGTAATGAAAATCTCAATAGAACCATGTTGGGAATGCTCCGAGAAAAATACTAGGACTTCAAGATGGGAGATGGAGAATCATTAAACCATATGTTCCATCGGTTTACAAGTATCAAAAATGGTATGAGTGTTATTGGTGATATATTAGAAAACATATTTCAAGTTGAAATAGTACTGAGAGATCTTCCAAAAATGCGATTTCAAATAAGGTGTCCGTAGATGAGATTAAAAATTTTATATAGTATACCTTTGATAAAATAATTGGCTTTCTAATACAATATAAATTATAGTTGAAAAAATAATAGTAAGAAGTCTATAAATAGAAAAGGTATAGATTTTATGTCTAATGTTAATTAAATCTCTAACACTTATGAATCTAAGTTATAGGAAAGTGAAAAGAAGATGTATCATTTTAGAAATATGTTTTTCATATTCATGAAAAATGTACGTAGTAACAGATAGTATAAAATAATATTCTGAAAGGATTACAAGAAAGGTAATTCTATTAATAATAATGATATTCAGAATTAATATGTAATGAGGGTATGAATAAATTTCACAATAGTATAGACCACCCAAAACATAAACATCCAAATAAGTAAAAGTTAATAGGAGAAAAGAAAAGCAAGCTTTGTATAAGGGCTAGAACCACTCAAAGAGTTTTGACTCAAGCTGTGATTTTAGATGTGAACAATTTTTAGGGAACCCTACTTTATTGGGTATATAGTTTGAGTTATGTAATTCACTTTTCACTCAATAATTTACCCCTAATGTAGATCATAATGAGTTATTTGAAAATAAAAATGAAATTGACTCTGATTCATGTCTGATTCTGATTATGTGAATTTCAAAGTTAAAAAACTACAAAAAAAAGAATTAAGAAACAATGGAGTCAGGATAATTCAAAAGTACACATATAAAAAATCAAAAATAATATGTTTATTATAGATAATAAGAAAATAAAAAGATAATGTGACAATAAGAAAATATATCATTCTGGGAATGGAAAATATAAAGAGAATTATGATTTTGAGTTGTAAAAACTAGAAGAGGAAAATGGAATATTTAAAAGCATTGTAGAAGTGAATTGTTAATATCAATGTTGAAGATTTAATTTTGTTCTAGATAGTTAAACTAATGATGAAAATTATTGTAATAAAATTAAAAAATTAAATATGAAATTTAGAAACAAATCTTCTTGATATAATGTGAATATTTATATTGATTTATATATTATTCAAAAGGGTAAAATGAATTTGAAAAATAATGTTTTAAATATTTAAAATAATTTATATAAATTTTTTAAAGGTATAGAACAATGTGATAAAATGACGTATTTGAAGAAACTAAACACAAATAATAATGATTTTGGTTATAATAGTTTATCTCCAAGAATAAATAATACTGAATTTATTAAAATATCAAAAGAAATTATTTCCACTATAACCTTTATTAAATGGATAATGAAAGGTAATTATGCCAATGAATGTTCACTAATATTTACACAATAATTTTGGTATAAATAAAATTAATTGATAGATATTTATTTTCTAAATAGACCTCAAATAAATTCTTTAAATATTATGGTGTTACAATTTTTTTTACTCCTAATCTTGTTTGACCATTGTTAGCTTGGGTAACATAACTATATGTTTGATTGTTTAATTTTAGGAAATCTACCTTATAAGTATCAAAGACTCATGGTATTTACATTGTGGCTACTCTAGGCTCATGATGGATGATATTTCAAATTTTTTATCTTTTAATTCATGTGATGGTGGCCTTGTTGCATTTGTAGACAACATTGAAGGTCATATTAAATTTATTGGTAATGTAGGTTTTTATAAATCTCTTATTATTTTAAAATTATTATTTATAGTTGGATTAAAATAAAATATCGTAAGTATATCAAAACTGGGTGATGATGGGTGAAATGATATTTTTGAAAATGATAAATGCACTATAATGAAAAATAATTTTTTTATTTTCTACAAATAGAAAATAGAATGTTTACAATAATGATTTCTCTAATCTAACATAAAAAAGGTTAATTGTTTGAATTATATATAAGTAGATGAAATTTTTTGGCATATCAGTCTTGGGAATGGAAAATTTAGACAATTGAATATACTTTCAATGCATGAACAAGGTTTAAAATTTCCCAAATTACATACAAGTAAGTACATTATGGGTGATTCCTATTTAAAGTGTAAGTAACACAAAGAAAGGTTTAAATATAGAAAATGGTGTGAGCACTACTAGATATTCAGAAATAATATATCATAACTTTTTTGGACATCTAAAACCTATTAGTATTGGTGGTAGGAATTATTTATTTTTAATTCTAGATGATTATATGTAACATCCCAGACCCGGGTGCCACGCAACGGGTGCCCCGATCCCGATTCACCACGTGAACTCAAGCGCATTTCCCCAAACGCCAGAGGCTGCCGACTAGTAGCGAGGGCCCATGTATGATAGTGGGGAAACTATGCCCTCATTTGTCAAAGTGTAGTGCAGCGGAATAGAAATAAAACATACAACAAACTGCGGAAGCAGTAAAACATACACAAATGAAATATCCAACAGCAGTGGATATAACCAACAGTATATAAGTAATGATGCTACATGTCCCAAATCCTATGAAAACAGCCAGAACATGTTATACATCAATACAGTACAACAAAACAAGAGTACAACAAAACAAATCAAAACAGTTGGCAATGGGATCGCAAGCCTAGGCTCAGTCCCATGCCCTCCGACTCCTCAGCAACAGTCAAGTACCTTTATAGGGACCCTTCCCCCTATCTGCACTTGTAGAAACATAATCTGTTTGGGCCGAAAAGCATGACCCAAATAGGGTGTGAGAAATATATCTCAGTAGGAACCCACCAAATGCCCATGCCCAACTATGTGTAAGAATGCGCCAATAGTGTGCAATAGTTAAGTGCAATAAAGTAAGCAGTACTCAAAAGTAAGTAATTACTAGTTATATTGCCTTTTTATTATTTATTTAATCCATTAAATATTATAAATCACCACAGATCATTTCTAAGTAAATAGTCCACGTCCTCAGATAAGCAAAACCTTACCCTCAGGTAAGCAGAATCCAACCCACAGGTATAGCCCTCAGGCGTAACAGAAATTGCCCTCAGGCGTAGGAAGTGTCGCCCTCAGGCAACGAAGTCAAGCCCCCAGGCACGAAAGGTTGCCCTCAGGAGAAATAACTATAGCCCTCAGGCTAAATAGTGCAGTGCCCATAGGCTAATCACAACCACGCCCTCAGGCTAAACTGGTAACCGGGCCATGCCCAACAGGTAAACAAGTAGTAACAAGTAATTCATCTCAAGGAAATTCTATAATTACTACTTTGAAGGCATAGCCTCGGGTATCCTGGACAAACGACTAAACAGTGGAACACACCCTTGGGGTGGTTCCAGATCCAAGAAATGATCTCAACCAGCAATTTAATATCATAATTAAATACCTAATCAATTATAGGTGTTCAATATAGCAACGGCCTCAGCCACACGACACCCCAACAAGGGTTCTTGGCACGAAAATGCAAAAAAATGCACGATAGTTGAAAAATAAACACAAATCCACCTAACTTATACGCCAACGAATGCTATACCCGAACGCCGACTCCAGAAAATCCCAAGAACGACGTAAATCCGACGAAGAAAAAAAACCATTCAAACGTAAATAACTCCTGTTAGGATAAGAATTGGTATGAACCAGCCAAGGAGGTGGAATCCCTTACCCGTTTGGTTCCAACGGGATCGTCCGACGCGGAAACCGATTCCAGACGAACACCCAGTGGATCTTGAAAGGTCTGGCCTCCTCCTTTGGCTCTAGATCGGCTCAAGTGTCTCCTCTGCCAAATGAGGAGGCTACTGCCTATTTTAAGCCAAAAAATCAAAGTACATGGTGTGTACTTCTGAGTACACGACGTGTACTTATTTCATTTGACTGTTCCTCTAGCGGCACAGCCACACTGTTCATTCGTCGACATGAGTACATGACATGTACTACCGAGTACACGGCGTGTACAATCGCCTAGCTGGCGGCTGCTCCACCGCCTTACTGTTTAAGTCTGCTGACTGACTACACGACGTGTAAGGTACCACTACACGGCGTGTAGTCGGTTCCTACACCCCTCGTCACCGATAAGTCTACACGCCCCGTGTACCCCTTCCACACGGCCAAAATTACAAGGTGTTTGGAAAAGTACACGGCGAGTAGTTCTAAAATTTATGATTTTTTCCCATTTTCCATATTTTCTCAAAAACACTTTAAGAAAAGGAAAAAATAATATGCTCGTACCTCAAAAAAAAAAGAACCGGGTTCTTACCAACCTCCCCAATTATAGCAATTCATCCCCGAATTTCCCTTCCAAGGGTGGAGAAAAATAAGCTCAGAACAGCTCTGGCCACTGAGCACGTACGTCGGCCTCCCGCTCCCAGGTCTCGTCCTGCACTCGGCCATGCTGCAATAACACCCGTACGAGAGGAACTGACAGGCCTCAGAGAACCTTCGTGCTCCTGTCAAAGATATGAATCGGATTCTACTCAAAGGACGCATATTCATCCATCACAACCTCCTCAGGCTGAAACATGTGAGACGAGTCTGAATGATAGTGATGCAACTGAGACATGTGGAAGACGTCGTGCATGGCTCGGTACCATTGCGGTAACTGCAACCGATTGGAAACCATACCGACTCTCTCCAGAATCTCGAATGGCCCCACACACCTTAGTGAATGCTTACCGTGTCTCCTATTCCTTTTGTGTCCCAGCCTCGGCGAAACACGTAGAAAAACCTGATCCCCAACCACGAAATCCAAGGTTCTTCTACGGCGATCAGCATAAGATTTCTGACGAGATTGTGTGGTATCCATCCGCTTCCGAATCAACTAAACCTGCTCAGATGTCTCCCACACGAGCTGTGGTCCCAGTAAAGCTGCCTCACCTGCCTCTACCCAGCACAAAGGTGATCGGCATGACCTACCATATAAAGCCTCGTATGGTTCCATCTGAATAGTCACCTAAAAACTATTGTTATAGGCAAACTCGAATATGGGAATATGCTTATCCCAAGAGAACCCAAAGTCTAGGACGCATGCATGTAACATGTCTTCAAGCACCTGTATCGTATGCTCTGACTGGCCATCTATCTGAGGGGGGTATGCTGTGCTCAGAAGCACCTGTGTACCCAGTGCCCTCTGAAAACTCTGCCAGAAACGAGACATAAAGCGGGCATCCCTATCAGAAATGATAAAATGTGGGACCCCATGAAGACGTACGATCTCTCAGATATACAGTCTTCCGAGCTCGTCCACACCGAAGGTATCCTTGATCGAATGAAGTGAGCTACCTTCGTGAGTCTGTCCACAACAACCCACATGGAGTCATTGCCACGAGGTGACCTCGACAACCCCGTCACGAAATCCATCGCGACATCATCCCATTTCCACTCTGGAATGGGTAACTACTGTAACAGTCCAGCTGGTCTCTAATGCTTTGCCTTCACCTATTGATAGGTGGAACACCTCGTAACAAAACCAGCTATCTCTCTCTTCATACCCGGCCACCAGTACTGACGCCTCAAGTTAGGGTACATCTTGGTAACCCTAGGCTGAACTGCCCAAGCCAAAGGATGAAACTCCTGCATCATCTCCTCGCGTATATCCCATGGAACCCACACTCATCCATGGAAAGGCAGGACCTCATCATCGCCTATCATCCAACTGGGAGGAGGGTCCTCACTTGCCACCGACTCCCGTAGAACTAGGCCTTCTGAATCTGGTAGCTGCCTCATCCTCACTCTGTCTAGGAGGGTATAAGTCACAGCTAACGAGGAAAGATAAGTATGCCCCTGACTGTCATGAACCTCCATATGCATCTCAGTGAACAAGGCCATGAGATCCCACTCACCATTGGCCTCCTGCACCGCCTATATCTGAGTCTTCCTGCTCAGTGCATAGGCTACTGCATTACCTTTACCAGGTGTATAGGCAAGCTAAAAATCGAAGGATTGTAGGTACTCGACCCACCTCCTCTGCCTCAGATTCAGGTCACGCTGAGTAAAGATATACTTAATTCTTTTGTGGTAAGTGAAAACCACAAAATGATCTCCCAATAGATAATGTCTCCAACATCGTAACGCCTGAACAACTGCAGCCAACTCAAGATCATGCGTCGGGTAATTCCTCTCATGTGGCCTCAACTGCCAAGACCCGTACGCAACTACTCAGTCACCCTGCATCAAAACGGCCCCCATCCCAATCCTTGATGCATCACAGTAAACTTTATATCTTGTTCCCTGCTCTGGGAGTATCAGGATCCGTGCTGAAGTCAACCTTCCCTTCAGGTCCTGAAAAGCTGTCTCAGAGGCTTCTGACCAAAATAACTTCACACCCTTCTTAGTCAGGCCTGTCAACAGTGCTGCTAAGCTGGAAAAGTCCTGTATGAAGCATCTGTATTAACCAGACAGCCCTAAGAAACACCATATCTCAAACATGTTCTTAGGCTACTCCCAGGAAAGTACCTCTCTCACCCTCTCTAGGTCTACTGAAACTCCTGCCTCTAAGATGATATGACCCAGGAAGTGAATCTGGTCCATCCAAAAGTGGTACTTCAAGAGCATAGAATATATCCGATGCTCTCTCAGTGTACTCAATACGATCTCAAGATGGGTGGCATGGTCATTTCAAGTGTGAGAGTACACCAAGATTTCATCCATGAATACCACAACAAAAGAATAAAATATATGGATGGAACCCACGATTCATCAGATCCATGAAAACCGCTGGAATGTTAATGAGTTTGAACGGTATAACCAAGTACTCGTACAGACCATATCTACTCCGAAAAGCTGTAAGCGGTATATCCGATGGTCTCACGCGCAGTTGATGATATCCGGATCTCAAGTCAATCTTCGAGAACACTTGTGCTCCACGAAGCTGATCAAATAGATCGTCAATACTTGGCAAGGGATATGGGTTCTTAACTGTAAACTAGTTCAGCTTCCGATAATCCACGCAAAGTCTAAGGTTACCATCCGCCTTCTTCGCAAAAAGGACCGAAGAACCCCAAGGAGATGTACTAGGTCGGATAAAGCCCTTTGAATGTAAGTCCTCTAACTGCCTCTTGAGCTATTGCAGATCAGGAGTAGCTATCCTATAAGGAGGAATGGACACTGGTGCCTCTCCTAGCACAAGCTCGATAGTGAAATCCACCTCTCTTTTCAGAGGTAGACCTGAAAAGTCGTCTGGGAAGACATCCCTGAAACGATCAACAACTGGAGGGAAATCTGTCTAACAAGTCCCCTGGTCATCCAGATATAAACTCGCAATCTGGGCTATGACTCCACCTCGCCCATGATGCTCTGGTCTAGCTCGACTCGCCTGAACATCCCATTCACCATTGTATAGAAACTCTCCACCCTATGGTGACATGAAACGCACCCTGCGATGATAGTAGTGTAAAAAGGCTCGAAAGGGAACCAACCAGTCCATCCTGAGAATAACGTCATATCTCATCATATCTAAGACATATAGGTCCCAAAGAAAGTGACACTCACCAATCTCAATGGGGAACTCCTTGCACTGACACACACCAGTCGTTCTAGTCCCTAACAGAGTGTCTAGTGTCGTGATATCAGAAGAAGAAGAAACATAGATCCCAAGGCTCTCCACAATGGGTAAAAATATGAAAATATGTGTAGCACCCATATCAATAAGTACTGAATATAAGACAGAAGCTACTAGAATAGTACCTCTAACTGTCGAAGGTCCGGGATCCTGCTCCTGGTGGGTCTGTTGTACTGCATATGGTTGCCCAGTGCCGCGACCCTGCGACTTAGCCTGGCTACCCTGAGCTATACCGCCATGTTGCCTCTGAGATCCTGGTGTCTGGCTACCACGGCCACGACCACCATCTCTGCCTGCATGCCCTGACGTATTCCAGTTCCCTGACGGGTAAGAATCCAAGGGTCCTGCTCCCGCATGCGGAGTCTGTACCAAACCCCTCTCACTAGCCACTGGTGGAAACGCCCTACAAAAGCACTGCAAATGACCCATCTTACCGCAAGCTCGACACTCCACTAGGTCTTGTGGACACTGCAGTCTCTTGTTCCCTTCTCTGCCACACTGGTAGCACCTAATCGAGCCACCTGAAGAAGCTTCCTGGCTGGTACTACCACCCTGAGAGAAGTCTATCTGTCTCTTCTCTTGCTATGAAAAATAACACCAGTAACTGGTGCTGAACTGCCCTGGACCATACCACTAGATTACCATAGGTTCCTCTCAGTAATCAGTGCCTGGTTCAAAATAACGTGTACTGATGGAAACCTGAAAACATTCACCAATGCTCGAATGTCATAATGAAGACCATCCTCAAAACGTCTGGCTCTCAACGTCTCATCACCCACCAGCATGGGTGAAAAACAACGAAGATCCGTAAAACGAGAAGAATAGTCCATCACCGACATGGCGCCCTGCTGCAGAATCATGAACTCTCAAGCTCTATCTGCCCTCAGCATATTGGGAAAGAAGAAGTCATAGAAGACTGCATGAAAATATTCCCACGCCATGTCTCTGTGATGGTCTGACTAGATGGTGACATCCCACCACCTCTTGGCGGAATCACACAGCATAGATGTCGCGAGCTTGACCCTCCACCCTGGAGGCGTCTCAAGATGCTCGAAAATAGTATGCATCGACCCCAACCAGGACTCCGTAGCCTGTGGTCCACCATCCTCTGAAAACGTAGGCGGATGCTGCTGTCGAAAGATACGTGTCAGCTCGGCCATAGATATAGTAGCCTACGGTGCCCCCTGAAAGGTTTTCATGAATCGCATAAAGCCTTCACGGAACTGCGCCTCTGCGCTTGTGTCCGGTATAGCAGCTGGCACCACATCTGGCTCTTCTGGAGGATCTACTAGTAGCCGATGAACCACCATGTCCGGAGTATACTCGTCGCCGCTCTCCTAGTGAACAACGCACGGTCGTCTAGGCGGAATGACACTACATGGTCAAAAGCATGCCTCAGATTCATGATTATTAAGACTGAAACGAAGGAACCACAAAGGAACAAGTGGAAGAAGGCATTTCAAAATTTGCAAAACAAGACTACACGGTGTGTACGCTGACTACACGGTGTGTACTTGACTTCTCTTCCCCTGCCCGGGTCCTTACACATGGCAAAGCCCCACGGCTTCTGTCGAACGAAACTACAGGGCGTGTATAATATCTACACGGCATGTACGGTGTTATTTTCCAACTACCCGTGTCGTATGTGACGCGGACAACTACTTGGATTGACACTACATGACGTGTTACACCCGCACACGGTGTGTACACCATCCCGTTTCACAGCCACACGGCTAACAACACACGGTCTGTCCTCAGACAATACTACACGGCATGTCCCAATGGTACACGACGTGTTCAGGGAGAGGTGGCACCGGCCCGTGTTGTTAGTTACACGACTAAGTCCCTAGGTCATACTACACGGCGTGTTCATCATTAACACGACGTTTTCTGTACATGAGTTCACCGACCCATGTTGTTAGTTGAACGGTCGGACTCTGAGTCACACTACATGGTGTGTACAAAAGCCACACGACTTGTTTTACGCAAGCCTTTCCCTACCCAGTGTCGTCTCCCACACGGTTTGTGACACGGGAAGAGACTACATGGAGTGTACTCAGGGTACACAGCGTGTACTCAGGGTACACGGCGTGTACTCAAAAAGTTTATTTTTCTTCCCGAACAGAAGAACATACACGACGTGTATAAAAATACTACATGGCGTGTATACTGGGTTTCCGGATAGTATTCCCCAGAAACATCCCCGGAACCCAGAATATACTGAAAAACAACACCTAAGTGTCAAATTCCGACCCACGGTGGTCCATACTCCCCACGAATCAATATTTGACATCTTATATGTGTTATAGCCAACAAACAGTCAATGATCCACCAAATTACGGTCAATGGGGGCCCATACTCACCAAAAACAAAAGTTTGGCGTCCATTCTATGAACAAGCTCAAACAAAAATACCCTATCTCAAGGCAGGTATTTATCGAGCAGTTATCAGAACAGCATGACTTATTAGCACAAAAACTATCACAACAACATGAAATTTATAATGCACCTACATGGCATGGAAACTATGCATGGCATGTGATATCTAGCATGTGCCTATATGATGCATGAGATGGCATACCCTCATCTCATCGGGTTGCAACTAAATAGAACCCATAGATAAAATATAAACTGAACAATCTCAAAGTGCGTCACCCAACGGTGAAAACATATCAACCGTAAAATTGCAAAATCAAAAGAATGCAAAATACGAGGTAGACTAGCTTTTCCCTCTACACTGGTTAGCTACACCCCGACACATCTTATTATCAACTACCGTTCCGTCCTATCCCTGACTACGGCTCCAAATAGTATGTCTATGAAAAAAACCCCTTTGATACCACTTTGTAACATCCCGGACCCAGGTGCCACGCAACGGGTGCCCCGAGCCCGGTTCGCCACCTGACCTTAAGCACATTTCCCCAAATGCCAGAGGCTGCCGACTAGTAGCGAGGGCCCAGGTCTGATAGTGGGGAAACTATGCCCTCATTTGTCGAAGTGTAGCGCAGCGGAATGGAATTAAAACATACAACAAACAGTGGAAGCAGAAAAACATACACAACTGAAATAACCAATAGTAGTGGATATAACCAACAGTATATAAGTAATGATGTTACATGTCTCAAATCCTATGAAAACAGTCAGAATGTGTTATACATCAATACAGTACAACAAAAGAAGAGTACAAAAATACAAAGCAAAACAGCTGGCAGTGGCATCGCGAGCCTAGGATCGGTCCCATGCCCTCCTACTCCTCAGCAACAGTCAAGTACCTGTATAGGGACTCTTGCCCCTATCTGCACCTGCAGAAACATAATCTGTTTGGGCCTAAAAGCATGACCCAAACAGGGTGTGAGAAATATATCTCAGTAGGCACCCACCAATCGCTCGTGCCCAACTGCGTGTAAGCATTCAACAATAGTGTGCAATAGTAAAATGCAATAAAGTAAGCAGTACTCAAAAGTAACTAATTACCAGTTATATTTCCATTTTATTATTTATTTAATCCATTAAATATTAGAAATCACCATAGTGAATTTCTAAGTAAACAGTCCACGTCCTCAGACAACCAAAACTTTACCCTCAGGTAAGCAGAATCCAACCCTCCAGTATAGCCCTCAGGCGTAACAAAATTGCCCTCAGAAGTAGGAAGTGTCGCCCTCAGGCACAGAAGTCAAGCCCTCAGGCACGGAAGGTTTCCCTCTGGTGAAATAACTACAGCCCTCGGGCTAAATAGTGCAGTGCCCACAAGCTAATCACAACCACGCCCTTAATCTAAACAGGTAATCGGGCCATGCCCAACAGGTAAACAAGCAGTAACAAGAAATTCATCTCAAGGAAATTCTACAATTACTACTTTTAAGTCATACCCTCGGGTATCCTGGCCAAATGGCTAAACAGTGGAACACACCCCTGGGGTAGTTCCGGATCCAAGAGACGATCCCAACCAACAATTTAATATAATAATTAAATACCTAATCAATTCTAGGTGTTTAATATAGAAACAACCTCATCCACACGACACCGCAATATAGGTTCCTAGCATGAAAACGTAAAAAAACGCACGACAGTTGGAAAATAAACACAAAGCCACCTACCTTATACGCCAACGAACGTTATACCCGAACGCCAACTCCAGAAACGCCCAAGAATGACATAAATCTGATAAAGAACAAAAACCATTAAAACGTAAATAACTCCTGTTAGGAGAAGAATTGGTTAGAACTAGCCAAGGAGGTGGAATCCCTTACCCGTGATGTTCCAACGGGATCGTCCGAGGTGGAAACCGATTCCAGACGAACACCTAGTGGATCTTCAAAGGTCCAGCCTCCTCCTTTGGCTCCAAATCGGCTCAAGTGTCTCCTCTGCCAAATGAGGAGGCTACTTCCTGTTTTAAGCCGAAAAAACAAAGTACACAGCTTGTACTTATGAGTACACGGCGTGTACTTCTTTCATTTAACTGTTCCTATGGCAGCACCACCACATTGTTTATTCGTCGACATGAGTACACGACATGTACTCCTTAGTACACGGCATGTACTGTCACCCAGCTGGCGGCTGCTCCATGGCCGAACTGTTTAAGCCTTCAGACTAACTACATGGTGTTTAAGGTACCACTACACGGCGTGTAGTCGGTTCCTACACCCCTCGTTGCCGACAAGGCTACACGCCCCGTGTACCCATTCCACATGGCCAAAAGTACACGACGTGTGGAAAAGTACAAGGCGTGTTGTTGAAAAATATAGGATTTTCCCCCATTTTTGATATTTTCTCAAAAACACTAAAGGAAAAGGGAAAAGAAGAAGCCCGTACCTCCAAAAAAAACTGGGTTCTTACATTATAGTAGATTTATCTAGATTTATTTCTTATCACATAAAAAGAAAACATTAACCCAATTCAGTGGATTCTTTAAACATATCCAAAAAATCAAGAATTTTTCATTCATATATATCAGAATTGATTTAGGTGTTGAATTTGTTAATTTATAATTTGATTTTGTTTGAATAAAATAAATGAAAACATTATTTTTCATCCCCTAGAACACAAAAACATAATGGTGTGGTTAAAATAATGAAATAGATCTATATAATAAATGGATAGACGTGCCTAGATATTTTTGGTTAAAAGAAATAAATATATATTTTCATGTTTTAAATTAATAATATATTATACCTTTTTTAAATATGACCACTTATGAACTATTTAAATGGTTTAAACCAAAATTTGGATATTTTAGGGTATTGTTTCTCAATTTTTTCATCTTAAATAAAAAATATAATTTATAAAAAATAAATTCTAAAAGTCATAAATGGATATTTATAGAATATTACAATAATAGGAATGATTATAGAGTTTTTAATAAGATAGAATTATATGTTCAAGAGTCTTTACATGCTAAGTTTATTGAAAATAGTAATAATAAGAAAAATTCTATTTTAGACGCAGATGATGATGAATTTAGAGAATTAATTTTTTTGAAGATAATGTCCAAGAAAATGTGAATTACTCCATTGAGGGGGAGTATATCTCTTATAAAAATGATCTAAAAAAATGGGAAGCTCTTAATAAATATTCAATTGAAAAAATAATTCATATTTTTGAATCTAGTATATAGACCATAAAATTTGTTCTACTTTACTATGAACATTATTCTTTTTTTGTCGATTATGTTCCTTTCAAAAATGATAATATTGTACTTGATTTAAATTGGATTAATTATATGCATGATGAATTAAATTAATTTGAAAGGAATATAATGTGGAATTTGATTGATTTTACAAAATATAAACTTATAATAGGAACTAAATACAGTTTTTCAATATGCCTGATAAAGCTGGAAGAATTTTTAAACATAATGAAAGCCTAGTAGCTAATGTTTACTCCAAGAAAGAGGTAATAGACATTGATGATTCAGTTTCTCTTAAATCTAGGAAGGAATCTATCTGAATTTTATTATATTTTTCTTATTTTCAAAATAAATTGTTTATTCAAAGGGATTTAAAAAGATAATTTTTTAATAAAATAATTTCTAAGGATGTAAATGTTAAAACACCCTGGATATTAAAATGATAAATTCCAAAATCATGTTTTTAAACTTAATAAATATTAATATGGTATTACGAAATCTCCTTGAGCTTGGTATGAAAGACTAACGCTATTTTTAATTCAAAAACTTTTTATTAAAGGTTTTATCCAACCTTGTTTATAAAGAGAGTTTTAAATGATACACTGATTATACATATTTATGTTAATGATATAGGATTTGGTTCAACAAATGATTTATAATTTAATTATTTTTCTAATGTAATGAAAATTGAATTTGACTTCATCTTAATGGGAGAATTGAAATTTTTTATTAGAATAAAAATTAATCAAGGAAATGTTGGTATTTTCATAAATAAAGCTATGTATGCTAAAAAATTAAAAGTTTTTTTCTTTATTGTAGTAATACTATGAAGACTACAATGAGTACCAATTACAAAATAGAATTGGATGAATTTGGAATGATAGTTGATATTAAAATGTATATGGGCATGATATGAAGTTTATTTAATCACACTACATCTAGACCATACATAATGATTTCAGTTTTTTTATGTGATATATTTTAGTCCAATCATTAGTAAAGTCATTTTAATTAAGTTAAAAGTGTAATTTGATATATTAAGGTAACAGTAAGAATTGGTTTATTTTATTCAAATAATTTTTTGATTTATTAACTGAATAAGATTTTATCTCTAGAGGTTGTAGTCTTGATTGTAAAAGAACAACAAGTATGTGTCATTTTATGGGTAAATGTTTAATTTGATGGAGTTCTAAGAAATAGCTATCAGTAGCATTGTCAACTGCTAAGGATGAATATGTTTTTGCTGCAAGTTGACGTTCATAATGCATCTATATAAAACAAAAATAATGTGATTTTAATATATTTTTTTTGACTATATTACAATATTATGATATACTTCTAGTGTTATTTTATTTTCTAAGAAGCCCTTCCAAAACTCTAGAAAAAACGCACAGCTGTTAATTTCATTTACTAAGTGTTCATGTAAATAAAGGTTATATAAGTTTAGAATTTATTCCTACTAAAAAAATTAGATGAGTTTTTCACTAAACTATAATATTATTTAAAATTTGAGATATTTATGTTTGAACTGGGAATTCTTGTAGTTTAACATTTCTATTAAGTTAAATTAATACTTTGATTATACAAGTCTCTACATTCAACATTTATTTACATATGTCATGTAACTAAATGTCACTCTTCTTGAAAGATTTCTTGTATGTGAATTCTAAGTTGTTGATACTTTTTAAGATAATATTTATTTCATTAAATAATTTTAGTGTGATTTTTGGAAAATTTTAAAAAATGGGGAATTTTTTTTTGAAAATTTAAAAAATGTTATGTATGGTAATTTACAAAAGGGGTATATTTTTGTAATTTGAATCCCTATATTAATTCCATAATGGTATTGTTTTGATAAATTAATATATCCTCTCATTTAATTAATTCAATTTTTTTAAAGGAGTAATCATTTATTATTTACATGTTTCAATGTTTACTGTTTTCTTAAAATCATAATTTTCTATGTTTTTCATTTATATCTCTTATAAATTTTCGTAATGTCTTATAGTAAAACATTAATGTCCAACATGGATAACCCATTACACCCCTCAAACACATTGGGGATCCTATGGGTCAATCCCATGAGATATCCATCCTAAGGGCCATCCACATCAATAATAGTCGGCCCATGTATAAGGCTCGAAGGAGTGTGCCCTTGAGTGCATAAATTAGGACAGCTATGTCAGTAGGGAGAGGCTTAGGTGATTGGATAGAGTTGTGTAGGTGAATATCCTCCACTTTAATCATGAAAATGTTATAGGATAGGTTGAATGATATACTAGAGGCTCATCCATGCATTGATCTGATGTGGGACTATAATATGCAATAACAGCATATTGTTGCAACTCGTCTGATGCTTAACTTGGTTCAGTGACACCCTATGGATTTGATAAGCAACAAAACTCTTTCATAATAGTAAGAAACCATAACATGAAAAAGTATTCCACCTTACTTTGAGTGAACATACCATGTTATTTAACTTACTTTGAGAGTTACCTTTCTCTACTGCGAATTTTCTAATTACTGTGGATCAACTCACCTTCCCATGAGTATGATGGTGAATTTACCCTTAGTAGCTTATTCTGTCTAAATATGTATTTTTATTAACCACATGTTTATTTTGGATGGGGAGAATATATATTCTAAAAATGATCCTAAAGAAAAGAAAACTCCAAAATATCATCTAATTAAAAAGTAATTTGTAGTGTAGAATACGGTATAAAAACCAGAAAACCAGTTTTACTTTTTTGTGAAAAAATCTACATTTGTCCATGATTATGTTCCATTCAACATTGATAATTCTATACTTGATTCAAATTTGATTAATTCTATTCATGATGAATTAAATGAATTTGGAAGGAATAAAATGTGTTATTTGGTTCATTTCCCAAAATATAATCCTAAATAAGAACTAAATGGATTTTTCATAAAAAGCATAATGAAGATGGAAACAGTGTTAGAAATAAAGAAAGACCAGTAGTTAAAGGTTATTCCGAGGAATTTGGAATTGAATTTGATGTTTATTTTCCTCCATTTTCTAGGATGGAATCTATTTGAATTTTATTATACTATTATTGATTTAGAAATATAAAATTATTTCAAATGGTTGTCAAAAAGTGAAATTTTAAATGGATTTAAAAAGTTAAATTATAAATGGAATAATTCTTATTGATGTCTATTTTAAACAACTACCTAGATATGAAAATGAAAAATATTCAAATCATCTTTTCAAACTTAATAAATCATTATATGGTTTAAATAAATCTCATCGA
Source organism: Viscum album (assembly GCA_963277665.1). NCBI lineage: Eukaryota > Viridiplantae > Streptophyta > Magnoliopsida > Santalales > Viscaceae > Viscum > Viscum album. Next base: position 2,215,186 of record CAUJRU010000030.1, on the reverse strand, counting down.
TCTTTTTATGAAATACTAACACTATTTTTAATTCAAATTGATTTTATTAATGGTTTATCCAAATATGTTTATAAAGAGGGTTTTAAATGATATACAGATTATATTGATTTATGTTAATGATATAATATTTGGTTTAACAAATGATTTACTTTGTAAATATTTTTTAAATCTAATTAAACATGAATTTTACATGAGTTTAATGGGAGAATTAAAGATTTTATTATTTTAAAAATTAATCAAAGAAAAGATAGTATTTTCTAACATCATGATATGTATATTAAAGAACTTGTTTAAAGTTTTGGGATCCATTCTAGTAATACTAGGAAAACTACAATGACTATCAAATCAAAATTAGACTTGGATGAATATGGAAAGATAGATGATATTAAACTTTATAGAGGTAGGATAGACAGTTTATTGTATCTCACATCATCTAGACGAGATATAATTTTTTCAATTTGTTTATGTTTTTTATTTTAGTCCAACACTAAGGAATGTCATCTTAATTCTACTGAAATAGTAATCAAATATATTAAGGTAAATTTAAGCATTGGTTTATTTTATTCAAATCATTTTTTTGATTTATTATCTTATGAATATTCTGAATTTGGAGGTTATAGTCTTGATCAGAAAAGCAAAACAGGTATGTGTCATTTTATGGGTAAAATTTTAATTCCATAGAGTTCTATGGAACAACTATCAGTATAACTGTATATAGTTGAGGCTAAATATGTTTCTTTTTCAAGTTTCTATTCACAATATATATAGATAAAACAAACATTATGTTATTCTAATATTTTTTTGATAAAATTATAATCATATGTGATAATTCTAGTGAAATTTTAATTTCTAAAAACCTTCTAAAACAATCTAGAAAAAAAAACCAAGTATGTTACATTTCACCTTAAAATTTATTCATACTAAGAAAATTTGGGTGAATTTTTCAATAAAACATTAGACTCTTTAAAATTTGAGAAAATGATGTTTAAATTTGGTATTATTCAAGATCAACATTTATTTTTTGTGTAATTACTAATTTGATTCTATTGGTCATTGTTTTTAACATATTTTTAAATATGTCATGATAAAAAATGTTACTATTGTTGAAATATTTCTTCTAAGTGAATTCTAATTAGTTGATTCTGTTTAAGAGGAAGAATGAATTCAAGATTTAATTTTAATGTAATTTTTGAAAAATTTCAAAAAATGGAAAGAGGTTTTGGATTATTTAATAAAAGTTATGTTTTATAAATTTTAAAAATGGAGAGATTGTTTGAATTCCAATATGTGTATTAATTACTTATTTGATTCTTTTTATAAATTACTATCTCCAATCATTTATTAAATTCTTATTATTTAAATAAATAATCATTTCTTATTTACATGTTATAATGATTTCATAAAATTTTACTTTTCTATGTTTTAAATTTTTGTATATTTTAATATTTCTTGGTTGATTATAATAAATAATTATGTAATAACCTAGATAACTCGACCCAGCCCTTATCAACCGAGAGGACTTAAGTGGTTAACCTCGTGGGAGATCCAACCATAGTGGGTGTAGTGTCCCCATGTATAAGGATAGTAGGTGTGTTAGGGCTGATCCCCCGATGCATGATCGATGGTGTTATGGTAGTAGTTAAATGATATACCATAGGCTCAACCATAATGATATATGATGTGGGTATATAGTGAGATACCTACATAAGGCATCAATTCACCAAAGCTCAAACCCGTCTAGTGATACCCAATGGCATCAAGAAATGACAGCACTCTATCATCATTGTAAGTAACAATACCTTGAATAAGATCTACACCTTTTGGTGAGTTAACCTACCATGTGAGTGAGCTTACCATGAGAGTTAACTTTATATGCTGTTATTTTTCATCCTACCATGGATCAAATCCCATTACCATGAGTATGAAGGTGAACTTACCATGAGTATTTTATTCTTTCTACATATATTTTTTTACTGACCACATGTTTTTTATAGTGATTATTCTTTCACAGTCAGTATACCGATCATGAGGTGCATGATAAGAATACTAACCACGAGGATTTTTCCTCACATGGTCGGTTCTGCACTTTGTTAATTTTTTATAAAAATATATTATTACAGCATTATATTTTAGTGTATTTTTTTTATAAATTGTTTTATTGAAAATCTATATATATATTTATTACTATTTTATTTATTTATAAAATAGTTATATATCTTAACTACCTTTTTTATAAATTTTGGAATATATAATATGGTTAAAATTTATATGAAGATTATAATTTATATTTTATTCATTTTATGCTATGTTTTATATAATATTTTAATTATTATTTTACTTCATGTTTATAATAGAAATTTTATTTTCATTAATTATGTGAAAAACTATAATTTACTTTAATGAATATATTATAAATGTTTTTAATAATTTTTTAGAGCAATGGAATAATTCACAATCTCTTTCTTAATGAGTGATGCCTTTTAAAATTATAGGAAATGACGATATTTTTTATTATTCTCCAATAAGTGGAATGTAGTGATTTGACCTCTTGACACTTTGAGTATATCCTTAAATTAATGATGTTACAGGATTAATCAGTGAGATAAGTGAATAATAAATAGAAAGATATTCTTACATATTATTTCAAATTAATTTTAAAAAATAAAATTGTGTGAAACAATTTGTTCTCCTCTCATATGATGAAGAAAATTATATAAATTATTTTCCTTTACTATGATTATAGAAGAACTTAAATGTTTGACCCTATTCCATTTAAGTGATCATTGATCATTGAGCATCACCATCTTATACATCTTTTGATGATATTTTTGTTTTTGTTTTAGTTTTTTTTCTTCATATTATTTTAACATTATATTGTTTTTATTTTTTTGTGTTTGGTTTATGATTTTCACCACCAAAATCAAGTCTTGTTTTTTTATTCTACCACCTAAATGTAAGTCTAGGTTGTGACTCTTAAAAATATTCATGTCACAAACTAGGTTTAGTCTCCTATAAAAATACTGGGTTGTGGCTCTTTATATTGTAAAAGGAAAGTTTTGTAATAAGTTATGACAAATTTAAAAGTGAGTTTCCTAGTGGGTATCAACATTTACATAGACTAGAGATGGATAAGGAGTGGACTAGGATCATGGTGATCAAAACAATTGTACATCTTTTTGTTCTTTATTTTTATTTCTACTTTGTCTCTTATCTGGGTGATAAATCTCACTAAAGAAAATTTAATTTATAAATAACTTATTTTTGGTTTTTTTTTGAAAGAAACTATTCAACCCCCTATTATAAATATCCATCTCTTAAGATAAAACGTTCAATTCCAAATAGAATGAAAATATTGAAATAATAAAGGAAAAATATGAAAAGAAAGTAAACAATGATCAAAATAAGTTTATGCTTGATCCTGAGGATTGGGTGTGGGTACATTTGAGGAACGAGAGATTTCCAACCCAAATAAATTCTAAACCATATCCTGGTATATATGGTTCATTCCATGTCTTATTCTGGATTAATTAAAATTCATGGAATATTAAACTTATATGGTTTAGGGGAATGTTAGTGAAGATGTTAATGACATTTATAATTTTTTTTCATATTCAATGAATATTCCTTTTCTAGGGGTATATAATGAGGAAACTCATCTTTTTTATAGTGATAATAATTAAAGGATTAATATGGGTGATGAACTTCAAGACTGAAACTTCTAAAATCAATGGATCCATTATAGGGAATTGGAAACCCAATTAAAAGGGATAGATAATAGAGGATAAAAGAGGCCTTACAAGGTATAATTCAGAATTTTGATGATAAGGCCCACCATTCATGCATGGGAGGAGATAATGGTACTATAGTCAATCTTTTTTATGCTCGAAAATGAACTAAAATTGCCCACCAAATGATCCTATTAATTTCAATACACATATGAAAAAGATTGCATCAATGTAAAAAATTGTTGGCCAGTTATCTCCAAAGACATGTTAGTAATATTTAATGTCTTTGAGGTGCTAACACAAAGTCTTTATAATGGTTATTTAGTCCCATAAATATATGGACATGCGTAAAAAAATTCTAAAAGATCAATTTATACTTTAGACAATTTTGATCTAGTTTTTTTGGCATGTGTCACTTTTATTTGGCTATAAATAGCCACATACTTTCTAATCCTTGAATGTTAATACAAATTTGAGAGTTTTTTATTATTTATATACATGTGTTTTGTGTAATTTGGCTATAAATAGACAAATAATCTCTAGATCCAATGATCATTATATGATCAATCGAAACTCATTAGTGGAATCAAAGATTTTTTATTCAATATTTAAATGAGTGTGAATTACTAGTTTGTGTGAAAATAATAACTAGAAATTATGAATATTGTTTAAATAAAATTGTTATAGTATTTTAAACAATTATGTGATCTACATAAAGGTAATGTGAAATTTACTATTATGTAATGTATCACATAAAGGTAACCTCGAGGCTTAACTTTACGAGAATGCTTAACATAATGTATTTTTTTTCTTGCCTTTATGTCAATAGTTTTCATAATGGTACTCTATGACTTGAATTTTCATAAATGTTTTCTGGATAGGTAATATGAAACTTACCTTTCTACAAAATTTATTTCCTAAATGTAAAGAGTGTTTAATCTTACACAAATGGTATGTGTTATAGTAGTTGATTAGTTTCCTTTATATTGATGAGTTACATAAGAGTAAACACTTACTTACCTTTATACAAGGGATCCCATACAACCTATATAAAGGTAGACAACAGATTACACTTATGAAGAGTGTTAGTGAAAGGGTAAAGGGAGGTTACCCTTATCTAAAATTGGTTTAAACAATTTATGGATTTTAATGGTTTATATAATGTTAATTAATCATGATAAAATGTAATTGGGGAATATTTAAATTATATGGTATTTATAATTTATATAATTAATTATAATTTTTTTTATAATTAATTAAATTAATGTTTATGTAACATATTTCCCAAATATTAAAGGTTGATATTAAAATACCTTTTATCAAAATTATATGACATGTCTTATGTTCTGAAATAAAAGGGTTTATTTAAAAATCATATGTGGTAATTTAAAAAGTATTTATAAATTACAAAATAGGACAAAATATAAAATAGAATATATTTATAATTATGAAATGTTCATAACTAATTAAATTTTAAGTGTTAAAATTATTTGGTATTTTTTGAATATTATTTAGATCAAATAAAAATTGTTTTGATCAAATTATTAAATAATGAACATGTATATGATATTTATATTATGTTAAAGGATTATATAATAGAAATTTAACTCTGTAATGTTTATCAGTCATGAAATATTATATAAATGTCATATAATATAAAATTTTTATTTATTAAATTTCTTTTAAATTCATGTTTTTGGTTAAGAAATTTGAATATTATGTATTTTTTAGTTTAACTATTTAACTACTTCTGGGATTTAGAACTCTACATTTCATGCTAGGTATGAATATATTAAATTTTTTTTCATCTACCTTGAACTTGTTTGTTTTTAATGTTATGATCTTATAAATAGTTGTCAAATATAGTGTGTGCATATTATGTGCTAGATATATCATGAATTGAATTATTCCATGAGTAAAGTATCCACTGGTATAGGGACTAGGGTTTGAATCACCTAATAGCCTATAAGTGATTCCTTATCTAGAAAGGTGAATGGGGTTGGTTATTTCTTTATTTGGGGTTACTAATGACATATTTTCAATATCATATAACTGTAATCCTTTTCATGAAAATTTCATATACCTTATCCATATATGGAATTTGGATATATATGAATATGATTGGATTTTATTTTTGGGTGAGTAGCACAAAATTTTGTCTTTTGTAAAGAGTTACACATTAATGTGGTTTGGACGCATTAATTTGATTGTTGGGATAAGGATTCCAAACTAAAACATTTGAAGCATGCATACAAAAAATGAATAATATATTAGAAGAAAAAATATTTCATAATATGAAATAGGTATGAATTTTATATACTTATGACATATATTAAATTTTTTAGACTGAAAAAACCCTAAATAATAAGTGTGAGATTACTTCCAATGTGATGCTTTTCAAGAACTCGATCATTGAACATGGTAGGTTCTTCCCTAGAAAGGTGCTGCTGAATTATCATCTGTAAGGAAAGAAAGTAATAGATAACACTATATCATACATGGTTAGGTTATTACATATAAATATTTCCATGAATTATATTGTGTAAGGAAGTAATGTAATAGATAACACTAGGTTATCCTTTGGTAGGTTTTCCCTAGAATGGTGCCACTAGATTGTCTTTTATTAGTTATTTAGGCATTTTCTTTGGGTTAAACCGTGCTGAGAAACCCTTGGGAAGGATACCAAAGGAATAGAGTCAATTGAATCCATATGATGAAGTTTTAATGAATGGTAATAGTGAGTGAATCCACAATATGGATTTGGATAAAGAGTTATCCACTCAAATATATAAGAGTCACAACTATTATTATTGGGAAGATTCTCTACCTAAATAATTAAGTGGAGAGAGAAATGCCTTGGAGGTCACATTTCATAATGAAATATGGATCTAGGATCACTAAAAGGATATGATGTTATGGGTCATCATTTTTAGGGGGAGCACATTAATTTAAAGTCCTTGATGAGATATTATATAAAATAATACTCATATGTTAAAATCTTTTGTTGTAGATAAATTGAATCATCATCATCAAATTAAACATTGGGACCAATCATTTAAAGATAATCTTAATGTAACCTACTCTTAAGACTGGTAACTTAATAAAAGTTATTTATAAATGATAATAACGTTTCTTTAATTTGTGTTTATAGAATCTATGAGGGAAAATCAGGAATAAGAAATTATTATTGGTCCCATTTTAAGGATTTGTTTTGATTACATAAAGGATTTTTTATATCTTAGTTGAAATGTTATAGAATTAAATTATATTATTTTGAAAGATATGTGATATCAACTGTATGTTTTAAAAAAAGTTAAATATATAGGAGGTCATAAAATATGAAAATAATTGAATCTTGAAGTTTTATTTCAAGAAATAGAGAAAAGGAGTTGTTTCATTGAAAACTTGGGTGATTCAAGTTTGAATGAACCTATCTTAAGATGTTTACTACTTAAATCATTTTTTCTTTATAAGAGAAGGTAAATTATCATTATCATTGGACTATTATTATGATGATATATTATATTTATTAATAATAAGTTTTGGAGAATTAAATGAGTAAGTTAAAGGGAAAAGTTCCTTTGGATGTTCCAGATGAAGTCCACTGGAAAAATATATTTCAAAAATAGGAACCAATAGAAGAAGGAGCACTATAAATATAATATCTAATTCCTAAAGATGATTGGAAGTAATGAAGATGAGTGGAGTTAGTATTTTTTATGGATGAAGGAGAAATACATGGAAATGTTTATATCTGAAAACATCCATTTATATTAGATGATTGTGGATTCTCATATTGAAATTTTAGAAGTAATCTTCCCAGATATGGTGATTCCTAAGATTAAATTACTAACTCAATAGGAAATTATAAAGAAAACATTCAATAGTGACGCCAACATATAAGAAGATTGAAGTGTATAATGAATATTGATATGGAGATTCCAGAAGAAGATATTCTAAAGAATGTAAGCTTGGAGGTAAAACCATGGAAAGAAAAATAGCAATGTTGAAGAAACTATGATGGTCAGAAGGACTGACCACACTACAGAATTAATAAAATCACATTGATTCATTATTATGGAATTTAAAGAGAGTTTTTGCAGTAAATATAGAAAATTGATGAAGGGAAACTCCTACAGAAGACTCAATAAACATAATAATCTAAATTATATTGAAAATATTGTGTTGTAGAGTATGTTGAGAATCCCAAACTATTAATTTTGTTTGGAAGTACAAAAGGGGATTCTGGAAATAAATCCCAGAAAGACTTTTATGAGTTAAAAAACATAAATGTTGTCGTACATGTAAAATAATGTTGATTATCTCTATAAGTACATGATGAGAAACCTGACCTATTGACGATTTTCTAAGAATAAAGTTATAAAATCCTATATTGTTCATTCATGGAAATAAAAAGACATTGGAAAAATACCAAAAGTGATCAAAACTATGTTGAATCTAATAATTATAGACATTTAGTGGTACTGAATGTCATTTCACTAGAAATAAAGTAATCTATTTATGTTAAAAAACTTTGATTGATATAAATCCAAAGTATCAATGGTGATGAAAGTACAAGAGAATGATCTAAAGTAAGGGGATGAGGAATCCTAGATGTTTGGAATCATAAAGTATATTATTATGGAGGATAAGAGTATTTGAATATATGAATATTTGAATATGAGTTATGTACAGATAAGTAGAAGTTTGAAAGAACAAAATTTGTAATATGAATTTGAGTCCATCGATAGAAGAAGCTACGAGTCATGTTTGAACTAAATGAAGGTGCATCACATGGAGTCAACCAAAAGCACATGCATCGGGTTGGAGAATTTCTGAAGAAATAAATTCTATAGAATATTTAGTTGAGGAAAAGGAACAACTGGAATGAGCATATTTAAGGCATCAGAAGAACATTTTCTAAAAGATAACTTAATGAATTTAGATGATTATAAATTAACACATTTTGATGATTCTAATATGGATGTTAAAATTGTGATATTCATGGAATGTAATTTCATGATTTGAGATAGGATATATGGATGAGTTGAATATTTTTTTTCCATGTTTTCTGGATTCTTTTACAGAGTCGAGTACTAATATTTTCCCATGAAAAAGGCGGTCAATTCAATATTTGAGATATCAAGAATTTCAAATAGAAGTCCATTCGTTCCCCATATTTTTTTAAATAATTTTTTTCTATATAAAGTGGGAAAACATGATTTAAGATGAAAAAGGTGAACATAATTGAGATTTCTATTGATTATAAAAGATAAGACGAGAATGACCAAGAAATTACATTGGAAGATTGGAATGGTTGAATTTGAGAAGACCTAAAATTGATGTTACAAGGTAAAAATAGAGCTATCTAGATCTAAACTATTAGGAGGAAATATTGACGGACATCAAGAACAAACTTGTTTAAGGTATAGAAATTGAAGTCCTTGGTAGTTAGGTCTACATATGTTCATTCTACCGGATAGAGGATAGGGATGATGTGGATGAAAAGTAAAATAGAATATCAAGGAAAATTTAGAGTTTCATCCCTGAGGAATTCTAAGTAGAATCCTTACAGATTGTGGTTCTATTATAAACATCTCCACATACCTATTGGGAGACATGAAGTGCTTTTCGAGAGATATATCAATTATGGGATGTAGTATAAATACTCTTCATAGGAGTAATATATTAAATAATGTGTTTTAAGTATATTAACTTCTAACACAACATGTAATTATGGAAATAATTATTAGTGGAATAATTCATGATTCAATGGGAGTTGACATGGAAAGGAGTAGGTTATTATATTTAGGTCAAACATTGTAAAAGACTTTTTGTGTTTTTTACTTTATATTGTCTTCATATAAAAATATTTCCTGACCCCCTCCCCCCAAAGGAACTATCTATGGGCCTAAAATTAGATAAGGGTGATAATGACACCAAAATCGTCCCTCTAATAGGTCAAGGGTTGACAATAAATAGCATGGGTATATCATACACACAAATTTGAGCAATTAACCTATTAGAGGAAATTTGAAATGAGATATAAGATATAAACACCAAAAAACTATTTCTCAAAACAAAATTAAATAGATATATAAATAATTTCATGTAATTTCATACAATCAATCATATTCAAAAGAAACTATATGCTCCAAAAGAAAATTCTTGGTAACTACCTCAAATCCCAAAAAGCTCCTAAACAACTCCACGACATAGTATTGTCCATCATGGTCACCAACCGGCTCATTTATACCTAAAAAATAGTTTAAATATCTGTATGCTGAGCATAATAGGTATAATCAGTAGTATCTTCCTTAGCACCTCTCAATATAAAGATAAAGAAATCATATTAAATCATAGTGAATAATAACTGAAGTTAAATGATCATCTAAATTGGTATGCTAAGTCCCCAGTCTCATCATGGATCTCTGAATAGGTATCATATATACGAAATAATATAACCTCCAACATAATATAAAAAAGGTGCCCTACTACCATAGGATTTATAAAATTTCTTATTTTTTATAGGAAAGTCTATACTAAATCTAATATTTGACTATGTGTAAATATATAAGTGCTTTAAAAATGCATACATGGAGGAAAATGACTTACGCAATTTCAAAATATCTTACAGGAATTATAAAATTAATACATAATTATTGGAAGTCATATGTGTGGCTGAAAAGTCATTCATGATTCGAAATTTATGTGCGAACTGTATGTTTCAATGGTCTATTTTTCAAAAAATCAAAATATGCCCTATTTTTTACATCCATTTACTACAAGTTTATATCATTTATTTTTTTTATTAATTTTCAAAATAAATACAAATACTAACCATCACATTTGAAGTGTCTTTGAATTTTGTAATGAAATAAAAACACAAGATATTTCCATGCACAATAAACGATATTGACTCCATGTTTTTTATTTTTTCTAATTGTGGCTAGATGTGATTATTTCTCAAGAAACACCCATGTGGTCAAGAATATAATGATGTTTATGAAAAATTAATTTTCCATTGGAGATTTTTTTTAAAACTCTGATAATGGGAAGTCAATGTGGAAAAATGTTTTATGAGAAATACAAATGTGTTGAAGCTCTGTCACTTCTACTACTACTTCAATGTTGTAGTCACAATGAAGTTTCAATGTGTATTCGTTTGATATGGTGATCAAATATATGTAACAAAATTATGTTCTATCTCCTATTATTTTGGTATTCAATGTTTTATTCTTTTTATTTTTTTTCTAATGTAACAATCTATTTATGTTTTTCCCAAATCAAAAACATGTTTGTGTTGTGGGTTATACCACCTAAAAAAAGTTCCATATCTTGAGTTGTGACTCTCATCAATAGTCAGGTTCTTGGATGCACATTGGTCCATAGAATGGTAGGTATTGTTCTAGTTTGTTCTTCATGTGATCATAAGGTAGGTATTGTAAATGGTTGTCACATTATTTCAAAATTGAGGGTTGTTCCATTTAGTACCATTCCTCTGGTTGAGTAATAGGGACGTAAAGAGTAGATGTAGGATCATTGGGATCCAAACTACTATAAAATTTACTATTAATTGTTTATATATTTTTTCTACATATATGAATTAAATTATTTATTAATCTATAATATTTTAATATTCATGTGCATCTACTTTGATATTGAACACTGTTGTTTTAATCATCTAAATTTTAAATAAGTTCAATTCATAATCATTCGATAGAACTATGCACATTGAACCATCAATGAAGAATTTACTTGTTGATTTTTGGATGTGTGGGAAGAGGAAAAGAGACCCTTCTTCATTGGAAATGTTAATGTTAGTCACCAAACATGCCTATAATAGTAACCTCTAATTAAGAAGATCTAGATGTCATTTATTAAGAGTTTTGGGACATGAACATATTAACGTAAACCATGAAATACTCTATTTTCATTATAAAATATTAAAGATAATTTAGAATATTGAATGATATTGGCATAAATTAATGAAAAATGTGTCTGTTTAGATGTGTGGAAGAATTATCTGTCTATATGAGGCTGAGTAATGGGTTGTGTGCATGAAAAAGCTATAACATCAATTGGAATTAGAAGATTTTATGGTGTTGGAGTATCAATGATACCTGGGTGGAATGTCGGTAATCAGGATGTTCATTCGATAACTAATGAAATATGATTTACTGAACTCACTCATGATTTCTCATGGTTATTTCTAGATCTATGTGAATTTATATAGAAATATATGGTGGTGGATTGAATGATGTCAACCATGGATCATGTTTGGTTTTATAGATGTTAGTAAATCTCATAATTTTTTCATGTGGATTTGTGGGGGTGACTCAAGCCATAGGTTATCAATAGTTGATGGAATTGATCCTAAATTTGGTAAGGGTGAAAGGCTTAAAATAGTTTTTTATATCCATACTAGGTGTCTATTAGGTGTGATACTTTATCCAGTGGAGTGAAAATTCCATTTATAAGGACACAGGTCTTCTATTGGTGATGATGTGGCGAGGTTTAAATGCAATATGATGGTGTTGTAGATATACGTCATCCAATAAATGATTATTCAATGTGAAAATGCGATGAAATGATGATGTGATGTGGTGGTTGTGATGTGAATTAATGGACATGATATAGCTTTGGATTAGATTTTTGGGAATAGTTGTTTGAGTTCTCACTGAATGGAAAACCCCGATGGATTCTTGGGACACTTATTATTTTCCATAAATATCTCTATGGGAAAAAATGAGGTTCAATATATGAACATGGGTTTGGGGTGACATATTATATTCTTATGGGGAATGGATCAGAAATTTGTGTGGATTAATTTTGTTTTATTTTTCAAAAAAAAAACATCTTAGTTAGTTGATTACATTTTTATTTATTACAACTTAATGGAGAGTGGTATCTTGAAATGTAAAATTTGATTATTGGACTCGCAAGGTCATTGGTTTAGAAACAATAAACATATAGTTTAACCACATTTAAAAATTAATGAAAAAATAATACCAAAGAACACAACAATGATGGATCTCAAAAAAAATTCAGGTTAAGTGATGGATTTTTATATACCATCTAACAGCTATAAAATTCATCTTCTACTAGAGAAGATATTCGAACACATTCAAAACAATTTCTTGCACCCCCACATATCATCTCACATATAACCAACATATCATGTGTGTGTGGGGGGGGGGGGGGTACCAAAAAAATGATATTACAAAATATTTATTCTTATCCATGAATGGAGAAGCCACCAATTTCTCAAACCAGGAGAGTTACTTGGATCACCAGTTTGGTCGCCACACTCTAGGATTTATAAAATCCACAACTCCAAATTTTTTACTTGATCAAGTGAATGGTTTAAATTTTTTAATACTCTAAGTAAACAGACATAATTTATGAGGCAAAAGGATTAAGAAAAAATACATGTGAAATTTTATCATTTCATTATAGTAATTATCATTATTGAACAAACCAAAATGTTGTATGCATATTACATGTATTCCTAATAGTGTTTGTTAATAATTTATTATATGTTTTACATTATTTTGGTTATAAATTTCTAGATTCATGTCATAAACTAGTTTATAAATAATATTTTCAACAATTTATATTTAGTGTTTCTTTTCAAATTTTGTCCCCCTTTAGGTTACTTCAATACATTCCATTTTATTGTCATCATTAGTCTATAAATTAACTCTGATGTGAATTGATCTTAAAATATAAAAATTTAACAATAGATTAAATGATTTTTCGTCTTTCCTTTGATCTGAAAAATAGTAATTGATTATATTACACTCCTAAACTATGACCATGTTTGATATATAGATGAAGAATTAATGGGGGTGTTAATGAGAAATAAAATATCTGGTTCTTATATTTGTCAAGCTAGAAATGAATCCTCCATGAGTAAAATAGTATAATCTAATGTTTCACACAAAAAATAGATGACATGTGGGATTTTATATTATAGAAACTTATCTACTAATATGTTTTTTTCTTATAAAATTCATTTAACGTTCATTTTAAGTGTCAAAATTTCAACCAATATTATGTTTGTCATCATTTATTTATTTTTATTCATTCTAGATTCTTTTTATTTAACTATGAAACCATCCAATTAGGGTTATTAAATTTTCATTTTTCTACAATTTTTCATTTATGTCGTGTATTTATTCATTTTACATGGTTGAGATTTCATTTCTCTTTAATAATAGGATGTATATTTTCTAACATCAAACTTGTTAGTGATCATTTCAATTATAATGATTCTTGCAGTTCCACGTAGCCTTTTTGCTTCTGAAACCTAAACCAAGACTACAATGAATCTATATGAAACATGAAAATAAAACATACCACTACTGTATGAATAATAAAACATGACAATCATTCATACTACTGCAAAAAACAAACAGCTAGTCCACTAGTTCCTAGGAAAAATATAGAAAATGTTGATCCCTCTTCCACACATGCAGTTCTCCATGATGCACTAAATCCTGAAAACCAACATGATGGTCAGTAATAACGAACCATGATCCAAGTAAATAACATTTTAAAAAGAAATTTAAAATTTAAAATAGAAAAACATACCCTATGGTAATAGTAATGGTGATAGTTTGATAATCTGGATCGTGATTTTTTCAATGGTGACATCTATTTTAGTTTCCAATTTGAAATTAAAAATAATTATTATAGATGGTATAACAAGAAAAATATGGAGATAAAATGGAATATTTTTGTCCTTATCTATGAATATATTTTTAAATTTTGATTGAATGAATTATTTATACATGTAAATGGAATAAAATTATATAGTAATCATCATGCATTGAATTTTGGGAATTCAAAGTTTTTAGAAAAAAATTCTAGATAATTCAATACTAGGTACACATAAGTATTGTAAGCTACAAGTTGAGTTTAAAATAATTAAAATCAAAAAAGAACCTATATAATCTATCCAAATTAAAAAATAATAATTCAATTTAAGATTCTACTCATAAATTCAAATAAAATATAGCCTACATCCCAATTTTATAATTATAAAATTAAATTTCTATAACCAATTAAGAAAAACTAATTGAATCTAGCATTGGATTGGTGGTGGGGAAACATGAACTCATTCTCCCCCCTCCAAAAACAAATTTTCCTTGAGAGAAAAAATTTTCTTTGAAATTTTGGTTTGGAAGGGTGAACATGAGTTTTTTTTCCACTGAAAAAGAAAATACATCCTAATATATGTCACATATATCAAGGTTATTTATTGATTACTAATTATGTGATTATATTTAATTTGATTAAATGTTTTTTTTCATATTAATGAAATGAAATTAATTTCCATTTATAATTTATTACATGAAACATTTCTAATCATATGTTGAGAATCTACAACTGAGAAGGAAAGCCCAGTTTGGAGGGTTTTTATGTTCAGTTTTGGTTACATTGGTGATGTATAGAAGTGTATACTCGATGAAGCTCAATGTGGATAGAAAATGGTATAGAACCTACCCTTTAAGGCAAGTCAATCTATTTATTTTCTATCTATTCATGGTGGAAGATTGGATGAATGGGAATTTGGAACACAAGTTTTTCTTCTTGGATATATGCTCTACACATTCCATGCATTGTGCTAGGATATATGGGATGAAAAATTTCTTCCTCATAGTTATTCCAAATTGACACCCACACTCTCTAAAACCCTACTATGGTCATGTCATTAGATGATTATGACCAGTCACAACTCTCAAAAAACAAAAAAGTACCAAAATGGTTGATCACATGACAAAAATCACAGCAAAAAAGTAGAGCTCCAAACACTAATCATAAATATGAATGAGTTACCCATCACATTCAAGAAATTTTAATGGTTGAATAGAGATAAGGATAAGATTAAACATAATTATTAGTTGGTACAACAATTGAAGATATGTTGTCATCTGCGACAAAAGATGTCTATATAAAGTTAGAATTGCTGTAATTTTCAAATGTAATGAGCAGCATACCATGGAAAAAAAGAAGATTTATATTTATAATTTATTGATAATTTAAAGAATAATTCAATATAATATTCATAATACACACATGAAACATTAATTCATAATGAGAAATCATCATATATGCAAAATTAAATATAAAATTATAGCAATAATATGATGTTTTTTTCCAAAAAACATACCATTCCATGAATTTTAATTAAGTGTGATATTCTCAAAATCATACACATACACAACATAATATATAATTTATGATAGAAAAGGAATGATATGAGGCACATTTTAATCTAGACAACATATTGATTCAAAAAAACAATTAAATGTTATACTCACAATAACTTTCACATACATGACATAATATGTATGGTATAATGAAAAAATCATGATACATGTCATATTTATTCCAAACACCATGATCAAATATCATTACAATGTTCACCATCATTCCAATAAGAGATAAACAAAACAATCCGACCTCCATTTCAATTTCATTTGTATCTATACTCTATAAAAGTATTAAACAAAAAATCAATGACATTAGTGAAGGGTTATCTTTTGTTTGTCCCAAACAAGGATAAGCCCTTCAGGAGGGGAGAATCAGTGTAATTTTTTTTAAAAAGACCCATGTATAAAATCTTCTACACTAACAGTAGGTACTCTCTTCTCTATCAAAAAATAATATTGATGTTCTAAAAGGGTAAAGAGGGATACAAAAGTTTTTACTTATTTCACAAGCACTCAGTTAATCTAAGGAGAATACAACAATTATGTGTCAATTTCACAAAATCACATAGTATAATGCTTGTTTTACAATTTGGAGATTCCACATAGACCGTATAGGTTTACAACATTCACAAAAACAAATGGGTAACTCACTTATCTCCTTAGAAAAAAACCCACTGATCTTATAAATCTATTATTTCTTCCTCAAATGAGATATGGAAATTAAATTAGTGATGTTTTAAAAATCAGCTCTTTTTTATCAACATGATGAAACTCCTTGATCTTCCATATAGATGAAATATTTTATCTCTTTCTACAAAATATTTACCTTCCAACATAAAATCCGGACCTCCTACTAAACTATCCTTGCATTGTGCCACTACTTCTTCATGTTGATATCAATCAAGGTAAATTCCTTGATGGAGTGGTGAATCAAGGTATTTTGATCTCTTTAAGTAACCATAATCTATAATCTTATTTCACAGTTAGTTGGAACACTTCCCTCCATCATAATAGATATTAAATTCTGAATTAAATAAAGTACACATGAAATTTTACTTAGTCCACCCAAACTGGGATCTAAGGAGTATACAATGGTGATGGGTCGATATATCAGAATAACGAAGTACACTTAGTATTAATTACGATTTAAATTGGCATCACTATACCTCTAGGTTTAAAACCTTTACAAATAAAAAACATACTACTCTAAACCACTCAGAATGTCTAGTATACCTCGAAGTGAAACCATCTCAATCTACACGATCCATGAATAATATTACACCATCAATGGTGTGTCAATCAGCTCCATTGTAATCAATGTGATGAACTCCATGAACCTCCAATGATATATCCTTATGTATCTCCCTTTTTCTTCTCTAATATTCCAACACATATCTTAAATTCTGCCTCTTCCCTACCTTAATCCGCGATCCTCTTACTTTTGATGAAAGGTATCTTTATACTATTAAGAGAATCTATATGTTTTCTATTTAATTAATATTTAATTCACCATATTTAATATGGGAAAATCAATACAATATAATTCTTCATCGGCCCACAAATATCATAATGAATCATCTCCAAGGGTTGTATTGAACAAATCAAAAATTTCTTATGTACTGAGTTTTAATGTTTTCTTTTTAAAAACTAGTGCAACACCAATATCTTCTTCTTATAAAATCAGGAATTCCTCAGAAACAATATATCTTTGAAAACTTACTCATGTTTCTTTGAAACATGTGTCCCAGCAATTTATCTCTGAATTGATTCTCTTTTACCATACTCATGTAACAAGAGTCTTGTATTTCACCAACATGGAACATGTTTCCTTTTACATGATAGCCACTTGTAACAATATTTACATCTTCCTCACTTTTCATAACAAAACCATATTTTATGAAGATAAATTTTTTACCCTTATCACACAATTTTGAAACACTTAACAAATTCCGTTTCATCCCATCAACATTCAATGTTTTCTTAGATTTCAAATTTTCTTTCCCATTGATGGATGACCCAACACCTTTGATTTTCAAGGATTCATAATTACAAAATGTCACTATTACTTCTTTAAAATATTTCAAATTCTTTGAAAATTTAAAATATGCTATAATGTGATAAGTACAACCACTATCAGGAATCCAATTTCAGTCTTCTTTTGATTCTTCCAATATAGTTTCAACAACAAGAGATTTCTCTTTTTCCCTTTCTTTCATCACCTTCGTCTTTCAAAACTTGTTAAGAATATTTTATTGTTCCAGAAAAAAAACAAGGCATACTTTTTCAAGATGTCCCAGTTTTGAGAATATTTCAAAAATATTTTCTAGTATTTGGAAAATATTTTCAGTATTTACTCCAACATTTTCAGGTTTATTCAAAAAAATCTTCTCAAACTTGTTCTTTTGAGGGAATTATCTACCCCTAAAACATTGAATTTCATAACTTTTGGAATAATAGTAATTTTTTTGGTTAAACCAAAATATATTTTCCATATGTATGAATCCACCATAATATTAACAATATCCATAAAATTATTATTTTACTCTAAAATATCCATATTGAATGGAATTGTGAATATGTTTCTCAACAACCTTCTTCACATTCTTTTCCAAGACTCAAGCCTTTCTATTTACAATCTGAGTATTCCTTTTCTTTTTAGATTTATTTTAATTGGATGTTTTTGAATATTTTCCAGATCTAGAATTTTTAAAAACATTTTTGGACTCAATGTTCATTGAGACTTTTGAATTTCTAACATTGTTGGTTTTTGTCCAAATACAAGAATTTACAAACATTCTCCTTTTAGGAAACAATCCCATCTTTCTTCTCAAACATTCAATGTATATTTTATTTATCCTTCTTAGGTCTCCCCTTTCTATAAATTTCACCACCTTTATAAATAGAGATTTCAAAACTCTTGTTTCTCAATTAAACATTGGAGAGTTTTTATTGGATAAGTTTCAACTATTATTCTTTTGCTTTCATCTTTACTTCCAAATTCTCATTATGATTATTTTCCTCCTCACCAGATTTCTTCATATCATAATTCTCCTTTTCCAGCTTCACTATCTCATTAGAAAAACATTCTTGATTACATGTTGAAGAATATTCATCTTCCAATAATTTTTTTCTTTTCAATCCTTCTAATATTTCTCATACATTATTTTAGCTCTTATTTTAAATTATGTTCAAGTTGAGTTTCTTCTTCTTCAGAACTATTGCTTCCTAATTATTCATTTTTCAATATTGCAATAAAAGTATTGTCAATAACATATTCAACTGATTTTTCAGATTCAACATCACCACCTTCTTCTTCTTCATCATCATTAGATAACATACATATTCTTTTGGATTTTAAGAATTTTCTCTCTCTCCATGTGGAATTATAATTTCCATTGTCTCCATGTTTCTTACATGATCTTCTTGTCTTTCTTTCTTCATCATCAGTATAACCTTCCTTCTTAATTGAAGGAAAATTAGTTTTAAAGTGACCAACACCTCCACATTGAAAACATTTCAAAGGATGTTTCCATTTGTATTTCCATGTACATATTTTAATATTTTTATAAAACAAGGATAAAATGTCATCACGATTTTTATATACCTCATTTTCAGAGTTGGATTTACCAGCTTCATCTTTAATAAGAATATTCTTTGACTTTTCTCACTTATAATCCCAAAAATAAATTTCTCTATAATTTTTTTTATTCATATATTTCTCCCTTATAATTTAATAAGTGATGAGAGTTCTATGAAAATCATCAAGATATAATGTTTCAGGATCTCTATCGTCCTATGAATAAACATTGTCATCAAACTTTTTAGGAAGGATTCTCAATATCTTTTCCAAAAATTATAGAATCATCAAACTTTCACCAAGAAATATAATAGTACTCATGATGCCATTTATCCTGGTAACGAAGTCCCCAATAAATTCATACTCACCCATCTTCATGTCATCATACTTCAATATCCAGATTTGATGTTTTCAGTTTTTCACTTTTTTATTTCCTTCTTAAATGTTTTTCAATTTATTCCATTTACCTTTGGTTATGGAAACACCATTCACCCTTAGGAATTAACATTCATAAAGTGATGATAATATAGCATTATTTTCCCTTTCCTCATTCTCTATATTATTATTATGAATAGATTTAAGAAGAGATTTAAAATCAATAAGAGGAAACCCATCTGTTTCGGCTTCAAGAACATCATATCCAATATACATAAGATAATGAAACATTATATCTTTCCAGATATGATAATTATTTCCATCAAAAACCAGAAAAACTTTACTATTCGTATAATTCAAATTCTCCATCAGCTTCTCTTCAAACCCTTAGCAAATAATAAGATCATGGAACCTATACTCTAATACCAGATGAATGTTCCCATTCGGGATGATTTTATCCCTGGGAGGGGAAGGGGTGAATCAATGATACTTTTTATTTTATGTTTCCTTAAAACAAACATAACCTCCCTTTAAAGATTCAATTCCCTGATGAAAAACAATCAAATACACATCCATAGGAACACAGGAATTTACAAGGTTCACTATTGTAGAAGAATAGATATGTCCTTGGTATGGTTTGGAAGTAATCTAACACTAAAAAGTCCACTATAAATCAATCCATGGATTAAAACAAGTAGGATATACCCTTCCACTCATGTAACACTATGTAAACAATTAAAATAGTATGTGTGCACCCTCTTAGCACAAATAGGGTAACAAAATGATTGTGTAACAACACATGTTACCTATTCTTCATTTGAATTCCACAAATGTATTCAATTTAAAACATTTATTAAATTTCTTACCAATAATAAGGTACTAACTTCTTAGTCTTAGTTAAGAAAAATCAGTTCTATTTTCCCAATATGATATGCCTCACTCTGATTCTTCATATCTGATTCTTCAATTCATATTTCCTAATCTGATAAAATATTTCTGTTATAATATGATTAAAACAATTTAGAAAACCTTCCTCCATCTTTAAATCCCAATACAAAAATCCCAGATCTGATTATTCACCTAGATATGATCACCATCCAAATACAATGAGAAGAAGAATAAGTTAGATAACTGAATATGATGAATTTTAAATTCGATGAACAGCTGAATACAATGTTGTAATATTTTCTCTTATCTTTCACATCAATTCATCAAAAAAATTCAACAAAAAACTCAATACCAAAATCCTCTTCTTCTCTCTAAAAACATAGATATTCTCTCTTCTGCGGTGAATAGTACATCAGTCATCATAAAAGTACAATGACCTTTTTTTCCTTTTATAGGTGACCCATAATAGGTTTGGTGGGAATCCCAAAATATTTCCCACTCACTTAAATTCTCCCAAAATCTCAATTTACATTAAATTTATGTGTTAATTTTGACTTTATAAACTCTTCTTGAAGCTTCTCGATTCTTTTACCATATTCAGTTCTTCTTCAGACTTTCATTTCAATTTCCAACACCATTTCAATTCATGAGTTTGATTTTGTGAATCTGATTTCTTTAATAAAATTCTTGGTAACAATTGAATATATATATGTATGAAGAAATGGATACCACTATGATTTCTAAATACAATATTTCATTTGAATTCAAAGCTCCCCCATGCCAATTCTTTCAGAAATATCCACTTTCAAACCAATTTTACTCCTTAACTAATCCTCTTAACCCACTTAAAAGTATAAAATAATTTTACTACGATACATTGGATCTTAACCCAAATAAAAACTACATAGTAATTAAACCCTTTCTAAAATGGTTGACTACAGTATTGTTCTCATTCTATTATTTTCTTTTCATTCATCAGTCTCAAGCAATTCTTTCTCTGAATATGATGGCATACCGAGTCCGATCACCAGCTTATTTCTTTTTTTTGAAAATGATACCACTGAAAACTTCTTTCTCCGATCCCATAAAATTAATTCTCATTTCCTTGAATATGTTTGAGCATTGGATGCTACAGTTCCTGACAGAAAATTGAATGTATTGAAACATTCCAATCCTACAACAACCTATTTATTTCCTTCTCAACCCAAATCCAATTGTCATGAGTACGATCTTTCTGAGTAGGATTCCCAGCAACCTATTCTTCTCAAAAAACAACCATCCTAAATATGATTTCTTGCACTATTCTCTCTCCAAAACAGATTATTCTAGATATGATTTGAAGCATTTCTATCACCCCCTTTATTTCATCAATCTTTCATCATAAGTTTCACAATATTACTTATGATTAATGAGAACTCCAAAATCAGAAAAAAAATTCACATTTAATTATTCATAATGATGAAAAATATGAATCTTGATAAAAACAATCACTTCATTCATATCAAATTTAGAGTTAATCTGAAGAAAATCAATTCCTCATAATGATCTTATCCCATTCCAGACCCAATGCGATTTTGATCAAAAACTATTCTTCCAGAAAACTTCTTCTCATTACTATGGACAAAGTGACTCTGATTATTTTAAAAGCACAAGTCAAATTCTTTTGAAAGAAAAGGTGAATAAAATTTTTACTAAATAAAAATTGATGTGATTTCCCTTTAATATTTTATATTTAAATTTCTTGACAATAAAAGAAAAAATTTTGAAACAAAAATATTTCTCTTCTTCTTGGACCTAACAATAAAAACCACAAACCTAGAAGTATAATTCCAGGTAAATGAGTATCTAGAGAAATCAGTATCATAGGAGGCCTCAATTTCCATAAAATAATGACATGAATATCGAAGACCACAATCAATTTCTTTCTTAATGTATTTGAAAATTCAAAGGAAATAATCTCATTGGTATTTTTTCAGATCTTCCATGAATTGAATGACTTTGCTAACATCACATAGAATATCCTAACGATTCATCGTAAGATAATTGATCATTCCCACAAGACGATGATACATATTTGGATGAGAATATAGATTATTGAGATCATAGATGGAATTTATCTTGTAACACCTCAAGACTTTGTGACTTATTTTTTTCAAATTAATTTAGTCTTTTGTAGATATTTTTCATTTCACACAAAAATATAGAATTTTTTATATGAAAGCTCTAATTTTGGATTGTGTTATAGGCAACCCAAGTTAATATTTCCCTACACACCACACCTAGAACATAAGGGGATAAAATATCCTGAGTCTTTACAATATATTTAATATTTTAAATAGATTATTTTTATTATATATAACTATAAATGCACATGGTAATGAGTTAGCATGTGTCGCACACAATAATGAGTTTCTTCAATTATTCACATTACATGCATTATCGAGTTTTACTGAGCAATAATATATTATTAAAATATGATATAACCTAGCTATTAAATTAGAATTTATGAATATTATTAAATATATTGTAAAATATGTGGTTTAGACAAAATATAAAATAAATTTATTGTTTACAGATTAATTATAAATTTATATAAGAACCAATTGAATATAAAGAAAATATTTTAAAATAAATTAATTTTTATACTCACAAAGTAGTTTTATCCTAATAAATTAAATTTATTTCAATTATAGAATGATATTAATGACATATATATTTTATATATTTAAAAAAATAATATTAATCCAACAGATTTTATAATCATAATATTAGAACATACCTAATATTTCGCATAAAAATCAATATTTTTAAAGGCACTTTTACCTTCTTTTTAAATAAGAACCTATTTTAAATCCATTTTTTTGGAAATTTTATAAATATTATATGAAAAAAATAACCTTCATATTTTAAATAGAAACATAATAGTGATCTTAGGTTTAATTTTTTTTTATTTTTCAATGAAGATTGATTTTTAATGAATAGTGGAAAATACTAAATTAATAAAAACATATTTCTTGTCTAATTTATTCATAGTGATAAATTATATTTAAATATGGTTTTAAAGTCAAAAAATATCAATTATTTATAGATTAATCAAATTTAGGTCATTTGAATCAACTTCACATTGAAATTTAATATAAAATATAATAAACTTTTAAATGTTTTTACTTTAAAACCCACATTGTGTCCTGTCCACAGGATTAAATTTAAATAAATTTCTACCAATTTTGTGGTTAGAATTTGGAAAAATTGATTTAATAATTGGAATAAAAATAATTTATAATTTATAATAAGGTAAACTTACTTTGTGAAAAAAATATATTTTTGAATGTAATGAAAATTAATTACAACGATTATAGTGAAATTAAGCTCAATAGGGGACTAAACCATAAATTTAAGGGACAAAATTACACAAAAACATATCCAAAAGTCATTGGTTATCTATATGTATACCCTATAATCCCTATGATATAATTTTTTATATTATTGTTTCCACTTTCAATGGAAAAAATGTGGGTGGAATTCCTTTTTCTAAAATTTACAAGAGTTCCCCTCCTCCTCCACTACTAAAAGGACCCATATCCTCCCACTTCCTCACACCACTCAAGCCACATTGGACAGACCAATATCTTCCAGAATAGCTCATAAAAATCCCTACCCTAATCCTATAATCCTACACTTGGGTATAATTACATCCAAGGAAGACCTTTGGTGGAACCCAAAAGAAGTTACCCAAAGGAGAGGTAACATCTTCCCTCAAGACCTTTAGTTTTATTTCCATTCTCCACCCACTCTAATATCATTATTACATTATTATAAAGGAAACAAGTATAATAAATATGCATAGAAGTTTTTATGTTGTGGTATCGATCTACATTGTCACACAACTCCATAAAATGGGTAACAGACATACTATTTATGTGTATAGGGAACTACCGCTACACGAAACAATGATTGTTTTTTTCCTTTACCACCTTTCATGTTTGATAATTATGATGGAAAATTTTTTATATATGATATATATTTTATTTATTATATATTTATTCTTATATAAAACTTTTATAACAAATACCATAATAATTTACATCTTGTGTAAATTTGATAAAATCATTTGTGAACATGTGGCCTACCACCTCCTCAATGCGATGGGATTCACTCACACATTACATGGAATTTCTTAGAGATGGTTTCAGTTAAAATATATGATATATAACATAATAATTATACTGTAATGATATTATATAAATATATACCTATATTTCATTTACATTCTTTCAATATGACAACAAAACGGAAACAACGTTCATGCGTGCGTACAACCTACCATATCTATGAACGGTGTATTCCATTTCATCTTTCTATATTTTATAGATTATTATAAATATAGATATAATTAATATTTATGATATTAATATAATTTTTTACATTCTATAAGTAATTAAACCATGATCAAATTAATATGATCAAGAATAATAAGTCAAAACATGTATGAACAACAATGTAGATATTACTAGAAGTGAAACCTTAACATAGAATTATAAATAAGAGGGTAATATAAATTCATAAATAAATAATATATAGAATTAGATATAATAATATGGTTCTAAAAAATATATATAATAAACATATATTTATCATATAGGATGTTTCTATGAGTAAGATGAGTGTCAATACATAAGGTAAGGGGATTTCATCCCACTTTTTATTTCCGTTAGATACATGCCTTATTCACCACTCATTTAATTTTTGTGGTATTTTTAATTCACATGGATGTATTATATGATTTTTATAATTAATAATATGGTTATTTACATATCTATTTGAATATATTTATTTCATGGGGGTCCTGTTTCAAATGTTACCAAATCGGTAAAGTTAAATTGACTCAATTTTCCTTATTTGAGACCCAAGCCATGTTATGCACCTATATTTTTCTATGAGTTGTATATAATAACTTTTGAATTTTTATACCATTAATATATTTCTTTTCATTGTATTTTAATCTTCACATAATTTTATTCATTACATAATGTTTTAAATTTTACAAAGTAGGTTACGGTTTATAGCTTTAACCTCCTCGTTTATCGAGATTGATTATGATTATGCTTCCATTGATGAAATATTACGATCCATATCTCAATAACATTCATGAATTTTCAAAATATATAGATTTACATGTTATATACATATAATGGTACCATTTTCCCACTCTTTGGTAATTAATATAATTAAAGAATTTTTTTTATGAAAATATAGCTATATATTTCATTTCGGTCGAAAATATGTATTCTTTCAAAACATTGTTTTCAAAAAGGTTTTAAAAAGTGTTTTAATATTATCCTATTATGTTTAAAAGAATTTTTTACCCATGTTTTACCTTTTTAAAAAATTATTCTAAAAGGAATATTCATTTTATTTTATCGTCAAGGCACTTTTCTAAACTTTTAATGTGGAAAAGGAATGTTCAGCATGTACAGACTTACCCAAAATCATGACCATAATTTCCTTTGTTCTTACTTTATAATTTTAAAGGGTTATTTTTGAAGAATTTTTTTCAGACTATTAGGAATTTTTTTTGAATTTAAAGTGTTTTTCAAAGAAAAAGGATTTAAATTATTTCAATCTTTCTTTATAAATTTTCAATTCCATTAAAAACAGTTTTTAAAATGTTTTAAAAATTATTTTATAAATTTTCAAGGAAATTTATTTTCTTATTTTTTAAATATTATTTATATGTTTTCATGGAAAATTATTGTCAAAATATTTTCAAGCTTATTTTATAAGTTTTCAAGGAATTGTTTTTCAAAACGATTTCATGATTTCTTCCTATATCTTCAAAGTATTTTCAATGAAAATTGTTCATAAAGGTTTTATGTTTCAATGATACTTTTTTGAAGAAGAAATTATACTTTCCCCAACAAATTTTTTTAAAAGATATTTAAAAATTATTTCACATCTAATATAATAACCATTGATGTTACTCATTCCTTTCTAGGAAATGATCTAATGGTTCCATTCATCTTCTTTCTCTAAATGATTTATGATTTGATGGAATGATGTTTATGATAACCCATTAATATTTTATGGGTTATACGTTTATGAAACTCATTCCCATTCCATATGATATATGCTTATGAAACTCGTATCACTTCAACGGGTTATACAGTGATAAATGCTTATGAAACCTGCTTCCTTTCAAAGGTTATTTTATGATGAATTGATTAAAAAACATATATTTTTTCCATAGGTTATTATTTGATTAAATTTTTATGATACCCATTTCATTTCATGGTTTATGATTTGATGTTTATGAGACCCATCTTTTTTATGGGTCATGCTATGATGAAAATTTTATTATATTGTGGCACATGTATATATGATTTTATCATGTGACGGGTGGGACATATATCTCCATACAATGCATTAGGTAATGATAATTATCTTATGAGATCAAAGGGTACACATGAGGGCATCCCAAGCCCAAAAAAGTGTGTACATGGGAGGGCATCCCAAACCCAAAATAAGAGGGTACACTAGAGGACATCCCAAGACCAAAACAAGAGGGTACACATGAGGGAATCTCATACCCAAAACAAGTGGGTACATGGAATGAATACCAATATTTAAGTAGGTACAAGGTTTATAAACCCAAGAATAACATGTTATGAATGTCTTGGTTGCTAGGATTGAAATATAGTTTTTATATGCTTATGTGTATGCCAAAATTCCATATCATACTCATAAGTTATGATTTCATGGATTATGATATTGATTACATTATGATTCATGCCTTATGAACTGATAACCTTTACGCCATGATTCATGTTTATGATATGCAGGGTATGATCTTTTAATGTTATGATCATGTTCTCATACCCTTATGCTCATGTTTATTCTTACATATCTCCTTTTTTACCCTTACTCAGCATTTAAGATCACCTTTTTTTGTTTCCCTCCACATTTTATAAAGATATATTTCATGTACGATATGTATAAGATGGGTTTTAGACTTGGAGAACCTAGTGGTGGAAAATGTGTTTTTCTTATGTACTAGTTTTTATGTTTCCATGTTTTGAGAGGCACCAAACTAATACCGTCTTTGGGAATATGTTTGTGTAATGTTTTTTGCATTCTAAAAAATTTATTTAATGTAAATGAATGTTAAGACTGGGGAGCTATAGTTTGTATTATAGTGAAGGTTTAGTCAACCTTTGGAAACTAGGATGATAAAATTTTAGTGATATACCTATGTATATTTCTATGGATATATCTATGGATGTTTCTAAGGATATGTATAAAGATGAGTTAACATTTTGGAAAATGTACTATAATTTTGTTAAAGGATAGAGTCAGTAGTTTTCTAGAAATAAATATCTGTCTAGAAAATACATATTGATGTGGCTCTCGCATAGATGTAACTAGGGTTAACAAGTCAAAAAAGGTGTGTTGATCTTGACTTAGTGTAACTTGGAAGACAACAATGAGCCTTGAGGCATAGAAGGTTTGACACTCCCGTGGGATATTATTTGGAAATTCACAAGGTCTATATAAACTATAATGAAGGATTTGAATAGAATATTACTATGAATAACCTAGTATAAACCTAAGGGGTCAGTGTTTAAAAATTATGTGACATGATTTATTCATCCTATAAGTAATTTTTCAGGATTGTGTGTTTTTCTTCTATGATATGTGTTTCTCACCCTATTAAATTTGGTTTTCATGAATGGATTGAACTAGAAGGCACATGGATAACATTTAATTATTTAGATGTGTAAAGTATGAGAATTATGAAAATTTATTTACCAAGTGAAAATCTCATAAAGAGAATCAGGAAGGTGGTATAAGTATTGGTTATACTTCTAGAGAAATAGAAACCGCAAACGACATGTGAAAGGTATGTGATATTATTCTAGTATTGTTTAAATAAAAATTAATAGGAATTATTAGATTGATGTTGAGGAACTATAAGGAATGATTTATATTACAAATTCTATGAAAGAGGTATTATGTAATAAGGTGATGAATCCTGAGTAATGGTTTAATAATAAAGTTGGATGATTTAAGTATGTATGTTTTGGAATTAAAATATTATCTTATACCAATTATGAAATACATAATAATTTTATGTATATTTTCTTCATCAAGGATTTAAAAGGATATGTTTAATGGATATTAAGACTTAGAAAAGTGATATTTTGATTAAGGGAAGGTAACGCTTAATGTGATCAATATGTTGATAAAATTTTGTTTAGTTTTGATAAAGAGATGATTTATTTGGGTAAAGTAAATTGGATCGTACTAATTACCCTGGTTCTAATTATTGATTTGTTGAAAAATTGGTATATGTAATCATGGGTTTTGTTTAAAAATTATTGGATTTAAGGAATATATCCAGTAACCTTCGGAATAAGTTAGCATGTATGTTTTCCAAAAGTATCTAGGGTAAATCTTGTAATTACAAGGTTTCAAGAGAATATACGATGAGGGGATTCACATGTTTGGAATGTGAAAACCAAGAGATACTTTGTGATATATGGGGGATCAATGTTAATATTATTTCATGAATTTATTTATAATTCTTTGTATTTTCATATTTTATAAGTGTTATAAGGATAACCATTTATGGAAAGTTTAATTTAAACTTCAGATGAAGTATTTATGTATTGAGGTTGTATTGAAAACCTTAGTTAAAAGTATATTTAGTTATTAACCTTATTTAAAGTAAGTACATTATATTTATTTAGAAAATTATATTAGTGTTGTTTTAGGAAAGGAAATTATATATGTCTGGTGACATGTAATCATGTCTGATGGGTCCATGGGTCTTGAACT
Source organism: Viscum album (assembly GCA_963277665.1). Lineage (NCBI taxonomy): Eukaryota > Viridiplantae > Streptophyta > Magnoliopsida > Santalales > Viscaceae > Viscum > Viscum album. Next base: position 2,185,565 of record CAUJRU010000030.1, on the reverse strand, counting down.
CTTGACTAAAATACAATAAGGGTTTCATGCCTGCCACTAGACTATGTGATATCTTGGTTAATATATAATTATTTTTTGAGAATAAAATTTAATGATGAAACAATAGTAATAATTTTTATATTTAGATATTAATCTACTAAAAATTTTAATTTTGAATAATAGTTAGATACAAATAGTTTTACTTTCCAATATTTAATGGGCCTTAAGATCCAATAAAAGTGGATTTTAGTGCTTCAGGCATTAATGTTAATTTCTAGATGTCTATTTCATGATGTAATGGATGAATTTTAAATTGATAAACTCAAAACCATAGAATGATTTTTTATAGAAATATATAAATCTAGTATATATCCTTATATTCATTGTTAATAAAAGAGTTACTCTATGTTAGGAAAATGATCAAAAAAATGTTTTCCTAATACCTTAATTTTTGTTGAACTAATGGACTTCTAAATCACCAAATATTTACGAATTTTAGGCCCTAAAATTTTCATTGATCATTCAATTTTTTAATGATTAATGGCCTCAATATCTCCAAATGAATATTTAAGTTTTTCCTCGAAGTCCATGTTTTCACTTACCACCTATGTTCTCATCAAATGCCATTATTTTTTTTGAAAAGAGATCAGAATATCCTAAATACAAAAATAGGCAGAAGACAGGAGGTTAAGGGGGCCTGAAGTGATAAAGTCCAAGAGCGTCCCCTCTAATAATATTCTTCCATTCCTTTGAGAGTGAAGTCAAGTCTGATGGGAGAAAGATACAAAGACCCTGCGAGGCCAAAGAAGAAAAATGATCCGCCACCATATTTCCCTCCCTCCAGGTATGAAAGACGTCAGTTTCGACACTGAACAGAGATCTGCACTTTCTCATAACATAGGATATTGACCATGGAGTAATGCATCTACCCAGCATGGAGTCATGGATAAAAATAGAATCTGTTTCTACTACTGCCAATCTGATATGCATGTTCCTACAAATCTGAAGGCCAGTCATCAATGCCATAGCCTCAGCCATAAGTGAATGCCCTCCACCAAAGTGGGAATTAATGGAATGGAAAACTCGGCCCCCTAAGTCCCTTACCACACCGCCACCTTTCATGACATCCGAGTAGCAAGAACCATCTGTATTGAGCTTAAGGACCTGGTGGTGAGAGAGACATCTGACCCAATACCCATTATTCCTCGAACCTTTTTCAACAGAAAACACATATAAATTCTTGAGAGAGGGAGATTCGATCCAATATTTACAGGATCAGACCATATCCAATAGAAGGAATTTAGTACGTGCCACCACCGCCTGACCCGAGCACCGAATCCCATTGGGCTTTACCTTGATCCTTGCAAGCCAAATACACCAACAACCAGCTGCCAGTATGACTGCATGGGCTTTCCTCTCAGGACCAATGTCTCCCGCCCCATGAAACCATCGGACCATGAAGGGGGAATCCCTCAAAGTCGGAATAGAGATTCCCATGAAGTCCCTAAAGGACTGCCACACCTACTAAGCCCAGTTGCTATTGAAGAACAGATGCTCCAAACTCTCCTCCGTATAACCCCTGCAGCACATGAATCTCGAAAGCAGGGAAATTCCAGTCTTCTTAACCATCTCGTCCGTGGGAAGGGCATGATTTCTGATATGCCACACCAGAAAATTGAGCTTAACCGGGATTTCCTTGATCCACAAAATGGAGTCCCAGGGACCCTGTTGAGTCGTTGTAGTGATCACCATCCGATAGTCCCTTGCTGAGAATGCACTTGAGGAAGCTGCAGTGAAGACACATTTGTCTGGTTCATCCGTGAGCACAATGGCATCAAAGACCGATTGTTGGTCCCTATCAAGCACCGAATTGATAAAACCCAGGAACCTACTGGCCTGCTTGAAGGTGATGTCGGTAACCGGGCATCCGGGGAACTCCAGGGGAGCTCCATGCCAATTCTAATGCCAAAAGAAATGCTCCCCATTCCCCACAATCCATCTAGAGTGGTGTAGAAGGGATTGAAGGTGGGAAGAAACCACAACACAAAATGAGGCCCGACCCCCGACAGCTCTACTTCCGCCTCCGCTAAACTTCATGGCCATGAAACATCCCCATAAAGTTCGAGCCTCAATAACCTCCCAAGCCATCTTTGTCTGCAAACCTTGTAGCATATCAGAGAAGCTCTTCACACTAATGCCCCCCTCCGGAACAGATCGTGCAAGTCTACTCCATGATGCCCAGTGTCTCCTACCTTCCTCTTGAGCATCCCAGATGAAGGAGGAGAGGATAGAGTCAAGTTTGGTGATCACCCCCTTTGGAAATTTGGTGGCCGACACCTATGTTCTCCTATTTGAAAACCTAATTATATGTTACTTTTCATAACCATTATGTTTCCACCTTTATTTTTTTAGGAATTTTTAATATTATTTTTTGTTATTTGGGTTCTACAAAAAGAACATTCATTTATTAAAACATTGATAACCGATACGAATTTCGAGGGAGAAATTCATTTTAAGGGGGGTATAATGTAACACACTAGGAAATTGGGAATTTTTTTTTAAAATTCATTTACTCTTTTTTTTATATTTTTCATTTTATGAAATAATATATATATTTTTATATAAAGGTGATAATTTTGGATTGTGTTATATGTAACACCATGTTAATCATGTGTTACATGAAACACCAAGCACATAAAGAAATATAATATCTTGAGACATTGTAATATATTTAATGTTTGAAAAATATTCGGTATATTATATGTATATAGAAATGAACAAGATACTAAGTTAGCATGCGTCACATGAAACAATGATTTTTTTCAATGACTTTTGTGACACGCATTATCAAGTTTTACTCAAAAAAAAAATATATTATCTAAATATTATTATTTAATATAATAATAAATAAATCAGTCATTAAATTATCTTTTATTAATACTATTAACTAAATTATGAAAATATTTGGTTTACACAAAATATAAAATTAATTCATTGGTTACAAATTAATTTGAAGTGGATATAAGAACCAACTGAATATAAAAGAAATATTTTTATGGGAAACTATTTTTATACTCACAATGTTGTTTTATCCTAATAAATTAAATTAATTTCAATTAGATAATGACATTAATGAAATATATATGTTATAAATTCCATAAAATATTTTTTATATTCATCAAATACATTTTATAATCATAATATAAGAACAAACTCAATATGTTTCACAAAAATCAATATTTTGCATAAAAATTAATATTTTTATAAAGGATATTTTAATATATTTTAATGGAATTTTTTTTAAAATTTTTATTAAGAAATTATATAAATAATATATAAAAAATAATTTTCATATATGAATGTAAAAAATAAAAATTATCTTAAGGTGATTTTTTTGTTATTTTTCTGTGAACTTTCATTTTTTAAAAAATATTGAAAAATTATGAATTTTAATTCAAAACATATTTTTTCGTCTAATTTATTCATAGTGTTAAATTATATTTTAATTTGGTTTTAAAGTCATACTATGTCAATAATTTATCAATTAATCCAATTTTGGTCATTATAATCAATTTTTAAATGAAATTAAATATAAAACATAGCAAAATTTTGAACATTTTTTCTTTAAAAAATAACATTATGTTCTATATGAAGGATTTAATTTAAATTATATTCTACCAATTATGTGATTTGAATTTGGAAAAATGGATTTAATATTTATAATTAGATTAAATTATATTTTCTAATAATTCCAACTTCGTTTGATACAAAAAATATTAATGAAAGCAATTAAAATTAATAACAACGATTAAAGCACATGAGCCTCATCCCAATTGGTGAGGACTCAAAAAGTGCATCCAAGAGACTTGAGATCAAATCCACATGGAGAAATATTTCCATGTACAATAGCAGTACTGTAGTAGGCACTATAGCAGGTATTGTTTGGTACTATAGTAGCCGAAACTATTCATCCATACGGGCCTCTCGGCCACCGGTTTGGTCCTCGGGTCCTATACAGCTTTCAGGCCACCCAAGGCCTTCAATACAATTGTTTAAAAAGGCCTTCAGACCAACATAAGGACTTAGGTCCACCCCAAGGCCTTCGGGCCACATGATGCAGATGTACGAGTCAAACTACAAGGGACAAGGCTTCACATGAGGTTCAGGGTAGGCACATTCACTAGAGCAGAGCTAAACAAAATAGGAAGAATGAGAGGGTATGGAACTCCAATTTTTACTGAGCATGTTCAGCATTGCATAAGATAGATAGCCGACCAGACCTGCAATGGTGGAGTGCTGATATAATGACATATGCTGGGGACGAGCAGTTCCAAATTGTCTTGTCTAGGTGATTCCCTATAAGACCTAAGGGTCAGGTAATTGTCTCTAAGACTTATGGCCTTGTAAGGGTTCTATATCACCCCTTTGAAAGGTGTATTATCAAAATATATTATGAAATAAGGCCTTCAGGCTATTCTGATTCCGATTCCAATAATTATTAATGTGATATAAATCTTAACAAGGGACTAAAGATTAAACAGAACTTCCAAAATAACCTAGAAACTAGTACATAAGTCATTGAATTTCCATATTCCTACCCTATAATTCATTGGATGAAATTTACTCCATTATTGTTTCCAATTTCGATGGTAAAAATGTGGGTGGAATTCCATTTTCCAAAATTTACAAGAGTGCCACTCCTCCTCCACTTTTAAAAGGACTCCCCTCCTCCCACATAATCACACCTCTCAAGCCACATTGGCTTGAAAAATAACATCCCATATACCTATTAAACATGCCTACCAAAATCCTAGAAGCCTCTTTTTATGAAGAAATCCATCCAATGAATCCCATTGGTGCAAACCAAAAGGAGTTACCAAAAGAAGAGGTAATATCTTCTCTCAAGCCCTTTAGTTTGATTTCCATTTTCCACCACCTAAACTCTTCGTATAACATGATTATAAAACAAAAAAAGTATCCTCAACATACTAATATGTTATTATGCTACGTTTTATACCTACACATACACACACCTCCATCAAATTGGTAATGAACATACTGTTTATGTGTACGGCGAACTACCGCCACAAGAAACGATGATTGTACATTTTTCATTACCATATTTATGGATAGGAATAATTGAGGAAAAACTATTTATATATGATATATATTATATTTACTATGTTTTTATGATTCTTTAAATCTTTTATAAAACACACCTTTATACTTTTCATCTTGTGGAAATATGATACTATCATATATGGATGTGTGGACTACCGCCTCCTCAAAGAGATGTCATTTGTTCATAGTTTAAATGGAATGTGTTAAGAATGGTTTTAGTGTAAATAAATGATATATATAACAAAATAATTCCACTACAATTATATTATATACATATATAAATATATGTCATTTACATAGTTTCTTTCAAAAAGAAAACAAGATATAAACAAAGTTCTTGTGTACGTATGTCCTACCGTCACCATGAATGGTGTATTCAATTTATTTATATATTTAATATATTATTATAAATACATAAATAATTAATATATATGATATTTATATAATTTTTTGCATTAATTAAGTAAGTAAATAATGATCTATATAAGAATATCTAGAATAACAAATCAAAACTTGTATGAATAACAAAGTAGCTATTACCCGAAGTGAAACCTTAACAAAGAATTATTAATAATATGGTACTATAAATCCATAATAAAATCATATATGATATTATATATTAGAATATGGTTTGGTAAAATATTTATAATAAACTTATATTTATTATACAAGAGGTTTGTACGAGTACGATGAGAGTCAAGACATATGGTAAGGGGATTTCATGTCACTTTTTTATTTCTGTGAGATACATACCTTATTCACCACTCATTTCATTTGTGTGGTGTGTGTAATTACCATGGATTTATTATAGGATTATTTTAATTAATTTTATGTGTATTTAAATATCCATTTGATGCTATTTATTTCATGGAATTCATCTTTCAAAATTTACCAAATTAGTAATGTAACTTTGTCTCAATTTCCCTTCTTTGAGACACATGCCATTTTATGCACCTATATTTTTCTATGAGGTGTATGCACTAACTTTAGACATTTTATATAATGAATGTACTTCTTTTAATGATATTTTAATATTCATTTAATTTTAATCTATCTATCATGATTTTATTTTACCAAATTAGGTAATGGTTAATAGATTTAATTTCATTGTTTATCGAGATTATTTAAGATAATGGTTACATTGATAAAATATTATTATCCATATCTCAATAAATATCATTAATTTTCTTAACCAATGTATATTCTTTCTATATCAATGTAATGGTACCGTTTTTACACTCTTTGGTATGTATGATAATTATGAAAATATTTTTACAAAAACATGGAAATATCTTTCTTTTAGGCCGGAAATCTATTTTATTTCAAAACCGTGTTTTCTAAAAGGTTTTTAAAAATTATTTATTAATATCCTATAAAATTTAAAGGGAAATGTTTTCCATGATTTACCTTTTTAAAAATGGTTTTAAAATGAATATTTTTTTCATTTTTTGGTCATGTAACTTTTCTAATCCTTTATGGTGAAAAAGGAATGTTCATCATGTATAGACTTACCTACTATCAAGACCATAATTTCCTTTATTCTTACTTTATAAGTTTACAATGATATTTTTGAAGAAATTTTTTTTCATAATATTCTGGAAATGCGTTGAGTTTAATTTTGTTTTCAATGAAAATGAATTTCAGTAATTTAACAAATTCTTTATAAATTTTCCAATAACTTTAAAATAAAATGGGTTTAAAAATGTTTTCAAAATTCTATTATAAGTTTTCAAGGAAAACATTTTTATAAAATTCTTTCAGTCTCATTTATAAGTTTTCCCATAAAATGGTTTTGAAAATGTCTTCATTACTCTTTTATTAGTTTTTAAATAAAAGGTTTTCAAAATGATTTCAATACTTATTCCTATGTTTTCAAAGTATTTTCAAAGAAAATGTTTTTCAATGGTTATATGTTTTAATGTTCATTTTTCAAAGAAGAAATGATATTTTCATTATGAAATTTATTTTAATGTTATTTCTAAATTATTTTGCAACTAAGATAACATTTGTTGATGTTACTCATATCTTTAGAGGAAATTATCCAATGGTTCCATTAATATTATTTCTCTAAATGGTTAATGTTTTTATGGAATGATGTTTATTATAAACCATTAATCTTTCATGAGTTATATGTTTACTAAGCTCATTCCTCTTCCACGTTCTCTATACTTATAAAAATAGAATCACTTCAATGGGTTATACCATGATAAATTATTATGAAACCTGCTTCTATTCATGGGTTATTCTAGGATGAAATTATTATTAAACCTATATATTTTCCATAGGTTATGGTATTATTAAATTTTTATGATACCCATTTCATTTCATGTGTTATGATATGATGTTTATGAAACCCATCCATTTTAATAGGTCATGGTATGATTAAAAGTTTATTATCTTGTGGCACATGTATATATGATTTTATCATGTCATGGGTGGGACCTATATCTCCATCCAATGAATTGGGTAATGATAGTTTTTTTATGAGATCATAGGGTACACAAGAGGGTATCCAAACCCAAAAATAGGAGGGTACTACCAAGCCCAAAACAAGAGGGTAAATGAGAGGGAATCCCAATCCTGAAATAATAGTTTACACAGGAAGGAATCCCTATCCTAAAACAAGAGGGTACATGGGAGGGAAAAACAATCTTGAAGAAGGTACATGATTAATTTTCCCAAGACTAACATGTTATGAACATCTTGTTGAAATCCTTGATATAGGATTTTTATAAGCTTATGTGTATGTTGTAATTCAATGTCTTACTCCAATTTTATGCTTTCATGGCTTATGATCTTGATTCCATTATTATTTTCTCCTAATGAAATTGTAAAATTTATTCGAAGAATCATTTTTATGATATGTAGGGTATGATATTATAATGTTATGATCAAGTTATCATACCTTTATGCTCATGTTTATGCTTACATATCTCCCTTGTTTACCCTTAATGAGCATCTAAGCTCACCCTTTTTTTATGTTTCCTTTCCTAGGTCATTAATATATATTTATTTTATAACATGTATAGGAGGGTTTCTAGTATTGGATAACCTATTGGTAGATAATGTAGCTTTATTATATACCATTGTTTATGTTTCTATGTTTCTGATGGAACTAAACTAATATGTTCTTTGGGAATATGTTTGTCTAATGTTTTGAGATTCCACAAAAGTTTTGAAATTTTTATGTATGTTAAGACTGGGATGCTATACCCATGGTTCAGGAGTAGTGTCGATAGTAGTTTTTAGAGACAATTTAGTATCCTTAAAAATATATTTATATGATGAAAATTCTCAAGGGTTGAAGGAGGTTCTAGCGTGACAAAGCGGAGACATATTTGGACCCGGTGATCCATTCTAGGGGGCCCGGAAGGGCCGCATGAAAAAAATTCAGGATTGTGTGGAAAAAATTTTCTCATGTGTGGAAAATTGTGGGATCCGAGGAAGTTTTCCGCACCGGTGTGAAAAAATTTTCACCACCGACCGCGTGCACTGAAATTTGCGTGTGGCCGCCACTGCACGGTGGAACTTTTGTACTGCCGACGCCAGTGCACAATCTTTCACACAGACCGGGTTTTCTGTGGATATGAGGACCCCAAGCACCTATAAATAGAAGGGAGCCCCTTCAGCTTCCGACGACTCCAAAATCCGAACATTGTCCTCTGCGTGAAATCCACCTCTCCTGTGGGAAAAATATTGCTTTTAGGTATGTGGTTTTTTACGACAGGTCTCACAGGGGTCTTCCTTTGCGCGAGACCCCTCAGGATTAACACTCTCGCAAATCTATTTGAGTCCTTCCAATTGAGTGAAATCCCATCCAATTTCATGAAATCCCTTAAAATTGTGCACAATCCCTTCCAATTGTGTGAAAACCGTATTCCTTGTGCGCAATCCAATACAATTTTGCACTAAACCGTGGTCCACCTTTGTGCGCCAAACCTCTCCATTTGCACGCCGAACCGGTCTTATCCACAAAAGTGCCTCAATTGCGCGTCGACCTAGCGTTTTCCATGCAACTGTTCTGTTTTGAACACAATACTCCCTCCTTGTGCACACGTGATTGATGTCTCTCTTCCAAACATCATTTTCGGGAACCAACCACACCCAAAACATCTATTTCCCACAACATTTTCCAATACAAACTTCTAGACTCGTATGATGTAACATTAAAGTCCCTTTGGAGGTGTTTCACATTGTGTTTCTTCGCCTCATGTTTTTTCGCATAGGCACGCTAACAGAAATTGATTCTTCGCATAGCCACACTAACATGGACACCCAATAGGATCACCTCACGATACCCTCCAACATGGTATTGCTGATTCCTTCCCTTCCCCAGTGGGAGGGAGGTACCTGTAATGTATGTCATAGGGGTGTGGAGTGAACCCACCTCATCCGAGCTTCAGGACATTAAACTGCCATGCACCATAATCTTCCACACATGATATTAAACTATGACCTGGCCCCGTGCGTCGCACGTGGGGTTTCCCCACCTTGGACATTCTGCACGCCCACTGGTCTCCACAGGAGTGATGGTATTCATCACATGGAATGAGATCCACTTTATCAGAGTGGAATTTTTCTGTGGGGAAAGGGCAACCACCTTGGTGTAAGCCACTATCCTTTTTAGCGGAAGGCAACATCCTTGCTCCTATTATATTCTTCCTGGACAAAGACCAGAGAGGGGGGATGGGCATTGGAACCCTCCCTTCTTCAGTTCCAAATCCCTCTCCCGCTAGGCTTTGTTGCCACCCGGGCCTCCATCCTAGAGTTATCCATAATCTCCATCTCCCATGGCCGCTCCACACGTAATCCCCTATTGACTCTTTAAGCTGCTAACCATGCATCAGCCCCTATTTCCACTTTCGGCCACTAGCCATGTCTAATCCCCATTACACATCCCACAGAAGAACCTTTCACGACGTGATCATCAAGTCTTTGTTGCCTCTAGTTTCTCACAACAAGCATGACTCACATGGGCTTAGACTAAGCGTCGACCATGACATCCTCTCGGATGGCCTAGAGTGTAAGCCCCACACTCCATTAAGAATTACGTGGAATTTGATCCTTGCCAAGGTATGTTACATAGGGAGTCTCCCTATGGTTCAATCCCAACACCTGGTCGTTCCGACCCCCTTCATGTCAGTTCACCAAACACAACCCGAACTATGTGGACTTTAATCTTTGCTAAGGAAAGGTACGTAGGAAGCCTCCCTGGGGTTCAAGCCCAACACCCGGTCGATTCAACCACCTACACGTAGGTTCACCAAACTTCTAAACTACATGGAATTTGATCTTTTCCAAGGCAAGGTACGTAGGAAGCCTCACTAAGGTTCAATCCCAACAACTGTTGGTCCCAACCATCTTCACGTCGGTGTACCAAGCCCCGTTACAAACTATGTGGACTTTGATCCTTTCCAAGGTAAGGTACGTAGGAAGCCTCCCCGAGGTTCAAGCCCAACACCCATTGGTTCTAACCCCCCCCCCCTCACCTCAGTTCACCTTCCAATCCAAACTACGTGGACTTTGATTCCCCACCATGGGGATACAAAGGAAGTCACTTTGAGGCTTAAGCCCACCATCATCATATCCCTCTAGTCCTCTCCATCCCATTCTCCGTCCACTTCACTTAACCACCCATCACCCATCCTTATTCTAACCCGGGCCACCACATTCTGGGGAGATAAATCCAATTAACCTCTACGCTTCTCCTAGCATTAACAGTGTAACTAACCATGATTTAGTCCTGAAATCAGTGTTCCCTCAAGAGGTTAAACCTATTGGATCCACTCTTATCAGTGTTCTGATTAGTCTGATCCATCTCTGCAAGACGTTAAACTTGTGGCATACCCTATGTTAAACATAGGAAGCTGAGTAAAACCTTAGATACATGTCGATGGCATAAAATTCCCCACATTTGACGTGGGATTCCTCAGGCTTCTGTGCCCTTGAGAAGCCCTATAATAAGGGGAATAACCCCAGACGTGCCAGAGTTCGAGTGTCCAGACACGCCAGTGATGTCTCAACATGACTATTCCCCCAACCAATGGTTTTTTCCCTAACCGGACCCCTTGTAATGTCCTGACATAAGCAGTGTAATTAACAGGCATCCATGAAAATATGGAAGTGCAAAGAGATTCACAAACAACTTATTAATCAATAAGGGTGACCCAGAATAGGTGACGAGTTTTGAGGAGGAATCCATGGAAGGAAGAAACGACATCCCATCATCCCGTTTTGATCAAGTAGAAAACATCCATGAACAAGGAACATATGTCGCCTACCTTTGGAAAGGAGGAATGCATGTAAACAAAAAAATATCGTCATCCTCAATCAAACGGATGCGTGCACGCCCCGATGAAAGCATCAGAAACAAAAATGGTGAACCTGGCATGAATCTCTTCCCCTCAACATGAATATTAGAATAATTCGAGGCATTAGTAGACTAACATGTCACCAGATCCAGTTATCCAGCATCGGGTCCCACCGATCAAATAGTGGGCGTGGCGTGGAACTCACCAGAAGTTGGGGTAGTCGAAACGTTGGGCATATCGGTCTGTGTAGTTGTCAGCGTGGATCTCTCTTACCATTCATGAGAGACAGAATGGAGTTGGGGCACTGTATGTCGATTTATTTGTTTCAACACTAATGGCTTAATCTATTTACTTTTTCAAGAACCAAGTTGATGCACTAGGGACTCGATCACCACCTTCCCACAGATGCAGGGGCATGGAAAATGCCAATGCGGCAACCCTGCATGGATCCAACACTTTTGCGATGAATTCCACAAGAAAAAGTGTTGGGAACCCATGCCCATATCCCCCTATGATGTAATTCAGCGGAGGGTGATCAATGACATCGTACACCGATACGAGGAGGATGAGATTATCCCGACCCGGGATATGGCCTGATTGGATCTAGAGGCATCTACGCCTCATCACCACCGTTGCCCCTAAGGGCCGCACAGGGAGCCAATTATCCCCACTCCAACGTACAACCGTTTCGGGAGCCTCACTCCAGAATTCCTTGATGACTCCTTCCTCTACACCGATGAGGTAGGGGATGTCCGGGTCAGCCCAGCCGGGATCTCGTTTCAGGGGCCCCCAAGGAGGGCACCCACCAGGCCGCGCATGCGCTGCCACCCGGTTCCCTGAGCCGAAGAGAAGGTTTTCTATGTACCTACACTACTGGCCCTGACACGTCTGACCTAAAACCAATGTTGGGTGCATGATGAAGAGGACACCCACCAAGAGGCATCAATGTCAGCGACTACTGTGGCCTGATCCACCGTCGAAGTATATCACCAGACCCCCGCATATGTTGAGCATTGGAATTTACACTACCGACCCAGATCGAAACCCCAACCGCCCAATGGGAAGGCTGGGTCGGCTCTCTTGGATGCCGGCATAGGCTGTGGCCACTGAGGACCAACCCGCGAAAACCACACCCAGAATAGAGGTCCTCCTCGTACCTCCACCATGGAGAGTGTGGGTCCTCCCCGCTTCTAGTCTCGGCATGGAGGTCCTCCCCATGACACCTTCAACCCAAGCGAGGGTCTTCCCCACAACGGCGACACTCAGTACAAGAGTCTCTCTTGTGCTCCATACATCGGGTATGGAGTTACTCCTTCTGCCACAGACTGCCGGGGTGGGGAGGTTGCACATCCGATCACTCTCTGATGTGGGGACCCTCCTCATGTTCTCGTAGAATCTGACAAAATTCCTCCTCACCCAGGCAACCAGAGGGGTGGAGGCCAGATTCACTTTATCAGCGCCCGACATGGAGGTCCTACCCGTGTTCATCCCGATCAGTATGAGGGCCTTCCTCACACTAGTTTCACTAGGGGAAATGAGAATGGGGGTCTTACCCGTGCTCCTCTTTGCTCTAGTGGAGGTCCTTCCCAATTCGGAACTTCCCATGGAGGTCCTCATCGTGTCCCTTTTGATATTTTTCTAGGTGCCCCTCGCACCCCGGCTTACTCAAGTAGGAGTCCTACTCGCCCCAGTACCAGTATGGCCGAAGGTCCTCCTTGTGCCCGAAATATACCCTATCCCGAAGATCTATCTAGTGGTAGTAATGCAGGTCGTCACTGCCATAAGAAGAATTATGGGAAGGTACAGATAGAGAACAAACCAGTCCGCTTCTCAGACTCTTAAGTGGAGTACGACTCAGTAATGGAACCCTCCACTCGATCCTCTATGTCAAGGGATGGGGCAAGAAACAAGGCACATCGGCCTCATAATCCCAGAAGGAAAATTCCACCAGATTCCCGCCTCCCTCCGTTGGTATATCAAAGAGGAAAGAAAACATGGAAATCCTGTAGGTTACAGTCATTCCATCACCATCATCATCACAAGAAGCACTCTCTACCTCGACTAGAGATCACAGAGAGCTATTATGGGGACAAATGGTGGACGATCAGCAGAATGGTATATCGCCAGTAGCCCTAGTCCCTACACCAGGAACTGTGGTCATGATCCCATCCTACTATGATGTGGTGGCTATTTCATTACACTTTTAAGAGGACAACCCGAGGTTCGGTGGCCTGTCATCCCATTCGCCATATTCTCCATCGGTCAGCCTACTAGTCCAGCAGTCTGCCTTGGTACCGTTTCTAGTTCCTCATCCACCTCTTTTTGACGAGTGGGGAAATGAAGTTCAAGACCCTAAATCTGAGCCAAATATCTTATGGAACATCCTTGTAGCAGACCACTTCCCTGAGTGTTTCCGTCAAACACTCTGGGTGATGCACTTCTGCCTTCGCTACTAGTGAGTGGCCTATCCAAAGATCCAAGCACACTTCGAGGACATCGGTGAACAATGCCTTCTGGTTGATCTGGATGCACTCCCCATGGCCCAGCACCCAGAGTCACCAGTTAACCATAAGGCCCTCCAGAAAATATGCCTCTAGAGTTTCAAGGAACTCCACAAGATTATCTTGGAGGATTCCGCCCACGTGCAGATCTGTGCTTGGGGGTAGTATGCTTCCCTACTCTTCAGTCCTATATGGTGGAAACATGATTTTCAAGGCGATATTGAGGACATTCCCCCAGGTAGTTTCGCGGTCAACATAGCCAGCCTATTGGAAGAGGGGAATGAGTTGGATCTCATTGATAGGGACCTACCTGTTGAGGGTGTGCCACCACTACTGGATCCTTTGGGAAGGGTTACTCACTAATATAGAAATCTGCTGGGTCTCCCTATGCCCACCGAGACATTAGTTTTTATCCGGAATCACAGTAAGGGAAAAGAGAACATCAGAGCTGCCAAACCGATAGACCCATCCGGATCAGTCCAGAAGGTAGAAGAAGACCCCAAAAAAGCAGTGTTTCACCAACAACTCACTGAACAAAAGAAGATGGTCGATGACCTCCTGGATGAACATGATGTAGATCGACGGCCAAACTATGGAGATCCTCAGCGAGGACAACAGGGGAAGGAAAAACTTCTCCTTGGTGAACTACCCCCATGAGACCATGATTATCCTGCCCACACAGACAGGGTTAAGGCCGGACCTTATGGCGATAGGGCGTGGTATGTCTTACCAAATTCTCCTGAACAACGTAACAATCCCCGCGGCCCAGCTCAGGTCCCCGAAGCTACCCCGCAGGTTGGTCCGTCATCCGCTCCACGAGCTGCTGAGCCTACTTACCATGTTAAAGAGCCCAAAAATGCACTGGTGGTTAGGGATCCTCTTCAAGGTAGGGACCCCTGCCCATATGATCCAATGGCGGCACTCATGGCCCGCCTTGAGGCGTCCGAAACACGACAGGTGGAACTCCCACCTGATTGTCAGCCATATCTGGCCTGGGTGGATGATATGACATCACCTCGGGTTTGGGAAATCCCACCTTCTCCCCCTTCAATGGGATAGGGGACCCACCACAGCACTTGGCCCACTTAATATCAAGGTGTGGGCCCATATTGGGGACTCTATCATAGAAGGAAGCCACCAAACATCAGTGTTTCATGCAAACATTGGAGGGACCAGCATTCGTATGGTGCATCCATCTCCCCATCATGTCAGTAGCTGGCTGGGAAGACCTCCATAGACAATTCCTATACCAGTTTAGTTCCACCACCTAAAAGATGTGTATATCTGACCTTTTTAAGTGAAAACAGATGTCTGATGAGGGCGCCACAAATTTTTTCGCTAGGTGGAAACGACTCACATAATCTCTTGACATGCCGCTGACTCTGGATCAACTACTGACGATGTGCATAGGGAACATCAAGACTGAACTGTTCCCCTCCATGGTTACCCATAACTACCTCTGAGGATTCCTAGACTTCTTGGATAAGGCCCAGTGCCTGGAAGAAGCACTGCAACAGGCTAGCTAGGCACGTCAGTTGCCTACTGTAATCCCTACAAGGAGGGACACCAGAGTCAAGCCCACCATAGTGGAAAAAATAAAGGCCCCCAAGAAACTATAATTTCTACCAATGGAGGTGGCTCCACATCCTCGGAGAGGCCCTCCACCTCAGGTGCAGCCTCCGGCCCAGTAGCTCCCACTGCAGAATCGGCAGGTTCCCCTGCGTAATGCACCACTGCCACTTGGGAGAGATAACCAGGTGCCACCTCCTCAATAGGCTCCTACAGTTCCTCGTTAGGGTCAAGCTCCAAGGTCCCGCATTCCAGACAGGAGAAAACGGACCTACTCGTTCAGCAAGGCTCATGTCCCAGATTACTTCTACATCGCCTTAAAGTAGGGGATCGTATGTTTTCCTGAGTGTAGAAGGCCAGAAGAGGTGAACATCACTGATCGCCCCAACTACTTCTTTTATAACCAGATCCTGGGGCATACTCTTAAACAGTTATATGTGTTCAATGACTACCTCCAATACTAGGTAGATAACAACAATGTCCGGTTGGGCCCTGCCCCGGTATAGGTGGCATGTGCCTTCGTGAGGTCAGACAACATCAGTGACAGTGAGGGCGAGTGGCAGCAGGTTTCTAAGTAAGGGTCCTAGAAGTATGATGATTGGGTTGCTTTTAAAAAGATTTCTCATGCCCATGGTGTCATCCGTGTGTGCCTGAACCTGTAAGATCCTTTATAAGCCACAACCACTTCTTCTGCATCGTCGTCTCAGCCATCCTATTATGAGAGGGGAAAGCATTGATAACGCAAGGGAAAAAAAATTCCCCTGCCTATGCCATCGTCATCCAGTACTATTGGTGACGTCATGCCCACAGAGATGATAATTCCTCCAAAAATCCACCCAGTAGCTGATGAATCTTCAAATGATAGTCAAGGGTACACATCGGTTAACATCGTAGAGCTGGTAAACCGCTACGTGATTCATGACGATAAAGAGAACCCGGAAGACCACCACCCCCCAACATCCCCAGTCGTCATCAGCATTGACAGAGTCGTGGATATACAGTCCTTTCGAGTGCTTTGGTCAGTACATCATGCCAGGCTGTTCATGCTATCGAAACCAGGTAGTAGGCTCAGCGTAGAGCTCAGCAAGCACAACCTTCTCATCTGGTGACATCAGGACCACCTTCGCCGTCGTTCGTGCTTCTGGATCTAGTAGAGCTTCCCAAACCTCTTCGTGGCCAGCCGTTCTTCCCTATAGTCCAGTCTCAGTCATTTTACCCTCATCCAGTACTCACTATACAGGCTTTGACTAGTGAGCAGTGGGACATTCCCATCACTAGTCAGCCGCTGTCCAGTTAGCAGGGCCCACCATACCTCCTGTCATAGAGCGTCCTACTATTAGAATAAGCTCACTCATGGAGTAGAAGTATGATGTTATCAAAAAACTTGATAGCATAAAAACAAGGCTCTCCATCCTTGAGGCTCTTCACTTATTGTTAGACATGTATGAGGCCCTCGCCGAGGCTTTAAGAATCCCCCCTTTAGTTTGAGATGGAAGTAGCAGCTGCCGAAGCCTTCAATGCCGAGGAAATCAAGAATACTCCATTCTAGGACATTATCACTTTATCTGGAGAATATTAAGGCTCTCCCAGACCAGTTAACATTCTACCATTGTACATCATCGGTCAGTTCAATCGCGTGGAAGTACGCTGTTGTCTTGTTGACACGGGTTTTGGGGTCAACCTAATCCCGACTTGGACACTGCGAAAACTAGGATTGTATGAAGATGATCTGAGCCCCTCTGACCTAAGAATCCAGGGTTATGATAGGAAGAAACATATGTCAGTCGGTAAAATCTTCTTGAAGACCCAATTCAGTGGACTAGTTTCCAGCACCAAGTTTATAGTTGTCTTCCAGGAAATGGCTTATAATGAATTGATGGGAAGACCATGGCTCCACTTGCATGTGGCGGTTCCCTCATCATATCACTAGTTCCTAAAGTACTCCATCAATGGCCAATTGGGAATGCTTCAAGGTGACACATATCCCTTTGAATCTTCTGAATCCATCTATCTGGATGCCGACTACTACAATAGCAAGGATAAACAGATTCAAACCAGCGAGGTCGAGCATTCCACTGTCGCGACCGACCCGTGGAAAGATCTGGATGATTCCTGCATCTTTCCAATCCACCGATTGGAGGCTACAACCCTGGATATGGGACAATTCTTTGTTGTTTCTAGAACAAGGGGGAAACACATTCCCAAGTCTAAGAGATGTCGAAATATCACCTCCTACTCCTATAAAAATCAGGCTCAAGTGATCCCGGAGCCTCCTACTCCCATAAGATATGGGGATGTCCACCTCATGGAAATGACAGCGTGTCATACTATTTTGTTTCACTGGGTTGGGATAAACCCTCTCAAGTTGACATGCCATTACTACTTCGACATCATCAATCGTGGCCCCTTGGGCTAAAGACCAGATGGAATTAGATCGACAACCTTCATTTCTATGGTTGCGGCAACACATGAGTCTTCCGATACAATATCCATTATCGCTCAGAATGGTACCAGCATCCCATCAGGATCTACCAACTCATAAACAACTCCACCTGTGGAGGACCTGTCCTTCATAAGCAAAGAAGTGGATTTAGAGGATGATCCCCCTACCTTTGAAGTGGGTGTCTCCTCCACAGTTGACGAATTGATACATGTGAACATCGGAAGCGAGGCAGACCCGAGACCCACATTGATCAGTGCCTCCATGCCCCCCGAGGAGCAACAGTGGTATGTGGACTTCCGTAAAAAACACCGTGACATGTTTTATTAGAGTTACGATGAGATGTCAGGGCTAGATCCTCAGGTAGCCATCCACTGCCTCGGTCTATCGAAAAATCACCGCGGGTGCATGAAGCCTCCCAGAAAGATCCCCCCATCTCATGGTTCCATGGTTGAGGCCATAATTGAAAATATCATCAGGGAAAATTTTTTTAAGGAGGTCTAGTACCCCATGTGGCTAGCCAACATCGTGCCAGTCAGGAAGAAGAACAGACAAATCAGATTCTGCATCAAATTCTGGGATCTCAGCCATCACTATCCGAAGGATAATTTTCCTCTCCCCATGACAGAATTGTTAATCGATGCCACATCTGGGTTTCAAGACCTTTCCGTCATGGATTGGTACTACAGGTATAACCAGATCCACATGGCCTCTGAAGATGAGGAATCTATAGCCTTCAGGGTGCCAAAGGGTACTTTCTGTTACCAAGTCATGTCCTTCGGCTTAAAAAATGCAGGTGAAACCTATCAGCGGGCCATGCATCGCATATTTCATCCAATTCTTGGGACATTGGTTAAATGATTTACGGATGATCTAGTGGTCAAATACCTCTAGTGCTAGGACCATTTCAATGATCTTTAGAAAGAGTTTAGCTTCCTCTGTTCTGGCCACCTGAAGATGAACCCGTTGAAGTGTGCTTTCGGAGTCACCTCTGGCAAGTTTCTCGGCTTCGTTGTCAGATACTGAGGCATCATGATCGACCCATAGAAGGTCGATGCTATCATACAAATGTCCCCACCATGCAATATTCGGGAGCATCAAGGTTTACAAGGCCACTTATCCTACATACGCCGATTCATTTCAAATCTGGACGGAAAGTGTAAGACTTTTTCTTGGCTCCTGAAGAAAGGAACATTAAATGAGTTGGATGAGGAATGTCAGACAGCGTTCGAGGAAATAAAGAAGTATCTAATCCAGCCTCCGGTCTAAATTCCACCCATCTCCGAGAATATGCTGGTCCTTTATGTAACCACCCTGGAATTATCTCACGGTGCCCTTCTTGCCCATAAGAATAATGAGGGGATGGAAAATAGCCTTTACTACCTCAAATGTATGCTCCTCGATACAGAAACCAGGTACCCCTCTATCAAGAAGATCTTCCAAGCACTAGTATTTGTAGTAAAAAAGTTGCAACATTATCTACAACACCATGAGGTATATTTGGTGTCCCAGGTGGATCCACTAAAGTATATCTTGAACCGCCCTGTGTTAACAGGCCATCTAGTCCAGTGGGCGGTAATCCTCCAACAATTTGACATTAGGTTTGTTCCTTAGAAGGATATCAACGCACAAGCATTGGAAAACTTCCTTTCTGCCCATCCAACCCCCGCAGACCAGTCTCTGGACATGGATTTTCCCGAAAAGGCAATTCTATCGGTGGATCATGCCATCATGTGTTGGAAAAATCACTTCGATGGTGCCTCCCAGAGTCCCACCGGTAGAAGGCTCAATGACCCCAGATTGAACAGAGTAGGCCTGGTTATCGTCTTGATTACCCCGGAAAAATCCATTCTTCCATACTCATTGTTGTTGTCAGAAGGCTGCACCCACAATGAGGTGGAGTATAAGGCTCTCATCACTAGCCTTGAGTTGGCCCTCGAGGTTGATGTTCCCCATTTACATGTGAAAGGGGATTCCGAAATAGTCATCAAGAAAATCAACGGTGACTATGTCGTCAAAAATACAGAGCTCATACCATTGTCGGAGCACACCCTCCAGCTAATGGCCCAGTTACCGTCTCGTCCAGAAGTTACCCATGTCCCCCGATCTCAGAACGCCCGGGATGACGCCCTAGAAGTACTAGCTGTGTCACTTGAAGATCCCAAACATGATGACCTCATTATCCATGTGTCACACCAAAGATTCATTGCTCCTGTCATCCCAGATGATAATGACAGACTGTAGGTAAGACACCTAACCACCGGCGCCTCCACGTTAGGACCCCAAGGTCCCCCGGATGCAACAATCGATGAGACTCTTGACTGGAGAACCTCATTTTTCAAGTATCTCCAAAATGGGAGTCTCCCAACAGATCGGGCCGAGCACGAGCGAATACGATGCCACGCGTTACAGTTTACCCTCTAGGATGATCTTGGTCATGTGAGGATCCTCTACAAGAGCAAGTTTTTTGGGGTTCTCCTCTATTGCATCCAAGGAGTATAGATTTCTTTGGAAATGCAATAGGTTCATGCCAGTTCATGTGGGGCTCATCAGACTTGGATGAAGGTGTCACATTAGATCCAGAGACTGGGTTACTTTTGTCCCTCCATGATCCATGACTGCATCGAGTTTTCCAAGAGGTTCCATTAATTGAATATTTAAGCTAACTTCATGCATTAGCCATTGGAGCCTCTCCACTCCACCAAGTACTCTTGTACATTCGTAGTATGGGGACTCGATGTCATGGGACGATATCCTCCGGCGATAGCTTTCTAGTTTGGTTTCATTATGAACGCTGCATATTTCTTCTCCAAGTGGGAAGAGGCAGTTCCAATCAAGGAAGTCAAGGGACGTTCCATCGTTGACTTCGTGATCTCCAACATCATCTACCAATTTTGAGCCCCTCACACCGTCCTTACTGATAACGACACCAACTTCTGAGCAGCTGAGTTGAAGAAATTGTATTCCAAGTACAACATCCATTATAACCATACCTCCCACTACCATGCACAAATCAAATAGAAAGATCGAGGAATTAAAAAAGAAACTCTCTAATATTTTTTCAGAAAATGGTTGGTCAGAACAAGAGGAGTTTTTCGGACAATCTCCTCAACACCCTCTGGGTTTATCGGACAACGACTCGTAATTCCACCCAGATGACTCCATATTCCCGGGTATACAGGGCGTGGTCTATTCTGCCCATAGAGATTCAGCTACACTCATTGCACACAGCTGTCTACGATCCGCGAGCACCGGATAAAGTAGCTTAAATCCACCTTGATAAACTGGAAGTGCTCAACGAGAACAGGATTCGTGCCCTCCATAATCTGGAAAGGCACCACAACAAGTTCGACAGATCTTTCATCAAGAAAGTTTACCTCCTCTCATTCTTACAATGTGACTTTGTACTGACCCATGGGACACCGATGATACCTGGAAGGAAACTACCCAAGTTGGAACCTAAATGGTAAGGACCTAACATTGTTCACAAGGTTTACTCCAATGGAGCATACTGCCTGGTCACCATGGATGGTGAACGTATAACTCCTCCCACCAATGCCAAGTTCTTCAAGAAATACTCTGACTGAGTTAAAGAGTCCAGAATGACTTTAAAATGTATTCTCCAACATGAATTTAAACTGTATAGTCCCGCATGACCTTAAACTGACCATTCCTACATGAACTGGAACTGTGAAATGTCCCACATGACATTAAACTCAATGTCGTCCTGCAAGACATTAAATTGAATTTCAAGAACTACATATGGCTTGATTCCCATATTAATGGGATATGTATGAATTCTTGGACGCCTTGTCCTATGTCCATCCCCACACTTTTCTCACATGGCTACCCCTCCTAGGTGTAGTTCCCCCGGAGGATCCCATGTGTGGCGACCTGTGCCTCTGCAACCCCCTTGGTAGTAAGGTTACGAAAGTTACACAATGTGCCCCTCCTTCATTCTCCTAATCCTCCCACATCCTCACCACATGATGTTAAACTACATGTCCCATTCAGAACTACATGTGGCTTGATTCCCATCCTCATGGGATACTTAGGACTGCCCGGACATTTTGTCCGTTGGCCCAGGCCCAGGCTCCAAGGTCTCCCCTTGAGTCTTTCCTCGCATAAGTTACACGATATGGATGATGTTTCTAGAACCCATTATAACCATATTTTGTCATTTTCCACCCCCACTTGTCCCATACATGGCATGTAACTGTTCATCATGTTCCACCGTCTCTTCATGCTTTGGCCTGCCTTGAGTAGGAGTGTGATTCTAGCCGCTGGTCCCTTATGAAATGGGTGTAGTCTAGTCCCGCTCCTTGTTTCCCTCATCGAGCATCACTCCCATGGTCTTAGGAGTTATGATGAGGCAATTATCGCATGAGGGGTCATATGGTTGCAGTTTTCTGAGACGCCCGGCCTCGGGTCCCTCAACCCATTTTTTGTCCCTTGACCCTTCTAGCCCCTTGGCCCCAGTCCTGAATTGGGAGCGTGCGGTGTGGTGTGGACTCATGTCCTTATTCTTGTCGAACTATTTTTCCATGCCCCACACATCCCCACGAGACATTCCTCCTTCAATTTATCGTCCCTTCCGCAAACATAGGCCCCGCCATGTTTTGCGACCCCCATCATTTGGGTCTCCATTATCTTTCATATCTGGAAGGACCCCCAAATGGCACGGAAGCTCAACCCAAGGGCTCTCTTACCATTTTGGGCCAATGTACCCAAGTATCTTGAGAAAAAAATTAATGAAAGTCCCATGTTGTGATTATGATCGACGATCAATGCTCAATTACTTGCCCCTGAATTCTGGTGATGTAAGGGGAGGACACTATGTTGTGAATCTGGTCAATAGTTGTCCCCAATCATCGCTGCCGCTTTATGGTCTTTTTTAAGTACGATGATCCACCCTCTCCACTCAGCTGTCACATGCATATGACATTAAAATTGGGCATCTATGGTCTATGCTCTATGACCGTAAAACTAATATCACTATCATCCTTACCTAAAGACGTTAAACTGCACGTCACCATTCCAAAACAACGCGTGGATTGATTCCCATTCTCATGGGATACATAGGACCGCCCAGACACTTCATCTGTTGGCCCAACCCCATCTCTCAGAAATCTCCCTATTATCTAGGCCCCTTGTCCTGCATTATTCCATGAGGGGGATATATGGAGTGGTATAGGAATATGTCCTCATTCACGTCAGTTTTGTAACAACCACTCCATGTACCTCTTTCTTCTAATATTTTTATGTCTCTTTATTCTATACTCATCTTTCCAAATTGGATGCTCTCAAGTTGAGCCCCTCGACACTATATGGTGATTCACCAATTTTCTCAAGAGTACTTTCGTTCAACGCCAGGAATGTTAGACTTTACCCGGACATGCTTCCACCCACCTTCCAGGCTTTGTGCTCCCCTTTATTAGGAATTCCATCATATTTCACACCCGAAAGAACCCCAAAACGACATGTATACTTGGACCAAGGTCACTCTTACCATCCTAGGCCAACATCCCTGAGGGTTTTAAACAAAAAATTGATACAAGTCTGGCCTTGTGAATACGGTCAGGGGCTAAAACTCGTTTGTTGTTCCCATTTCAGGTCACACGATATGGATACTGTTTTTCAAACTCAGTCAACAGTTATCCTCCATGGTCACACCAACCACATCAAACCTTAAATGTTGGTTGCATGATTCAAATTGTTTCCACTTCATCGTATCTATGTGGAATTATGAAACTATTGGTAATGTCCCTTAGTGCACATTGGCACGTAAGGAGGACAAGCCACAGTGGGGAATCATTCGGGGATCCTCACTGATTTCTCTTTTGCATGTCTCATATTTGTTGTAAAGACATCTTCCACCCTTTTTTCCCCACACTGAGTTTGTCTCACATGGGATTAGGAACCGGATCGAGGTATGTGCCTACTTGGGAGAAGTTTTCTTATCCCTGTTCCAAGCTCTATGACCAAAAACTAAGATCAACATGCATCTTTTCCACAAGACAGTAAACTGCATGACACCCTTTCCTAGAACTACGTATGGCTTGATTCCCATCCTCATGGGATACATAGGAATGCCCAGACACCTTCTCTATGGGCCCATCTCAATTGATAGATAACATCTCCTATTCACTAACCTTTACTAGTCCCTTGGACCTAGGTTCCCTTCTTGGAATTGCGCATGGTGTGATGTGGACCTCATGCTCATTCACGTCTGGTATGATTTATACCATCATGTGCGTTCCTTCATGTACAAGCCATATGACTTTAAACTATTCAGCCTAGTCCCACATGACTTTAAATTGTTGTGTCGTTATCACATAAAGTTTAAATGCATGACCAGTCCTCTCACATGACCTTAATCTATGACATTATCATCCTGTCTGCACAATGAAAAATGACACTACATTGTGATGAACTCACCATAGGGGACATTTTGTTGGGTATTAGTCATCCACCATACCATTTCTCAATGCCAAAATATGGATTGATTCTTTTGGCGACACCGGGATTCCCAGGTCCTTGGTTAATTGCTTAAAAAAACACATCCACCCTTAATAAAAAATGAGATATATCAAATGCTGGTTCTTTTGGTGTGAGGGATAGAACATCATGACCTTATTATCCCGGTCATTGGTATCGTACCTCGCTATCTCCTAGAACTATGTACGTCTTGATTCCCATCTTCATGGGATACGTAGGAACGCCCACGTATTATGCCTTTGGGTCCAGCCCCCAGGAATCGTAAGTCATATCCCCCCTCTTTTTTCATCCCCTTAGTCTGAAATCCTTCAGGGAACCTTGTAATTTCATCTCTTCCATGAACAAGTTCGGGATGCCCCATGAAAATGATGGGATGCATCAGTTTCCTTGCCAGAGTGGTCCTGTCTGGAAGAAATAATGATCCCTGATCAGACATCCACATAATGTGTTTCCACTACGGTGGTGTAATGTCAGGAGTTTTGGACTCCATTAGAACAACCCTTTATTCCCCAATCCATTCCTCGTGTGCCTTTTGTTCGGACCCTCGTCCTCCTTCACGTCTGAAAGAAGCCCCTAACAGTGTGGATGCTCAGCCTATGGCTCACCGACTATCTTGGGCCAACGTTCTGGAAGACTAATGGATGAAACTTCGAGTCAAGCACCATGTTTCGAACATGGTCAGTGGTCGGGCCTCATTTTTTATCCCCATTTTAGGCTAATGCAAGAAGGATACTATGTTCCAAACATGGTCAACGGTTATTCTTCATTGTCACGCAATCCCACAATGTCCAAGCATTGGGTATCACGATTCACATTTTCCATTACCCTATGTTCGAATTAATTCTGACGCCCCTAGAATTACCCCACTCATGCACTAGAGCACATTAAGAGGTTGGTACGTCGATTGTGCTGAGGTCTTCATCCTCTAGTCGGGACTCCCCCTTTTCCTTTCCAGAAACCTCAGAGGCCCGAAGCTTGGCCGACACTCCTACATTCAAACTAAGTAATAGTGAGACCATCCCTTGTGTCTCACATCAGTCAAGACCCACATGAGAATAGGAATGGATTGCAATTTATTTCAGGATTATGGTTGGAGTGCATTAAATCAAATAAACAAGTAAATAATTCTATCCATACATGCAGTTCAGAGGTAGTATAGAGAATGGAGTTTATGAGTTTGGCCAAAACAAGGCCCTTAAGGATTAGAATCATTGATATATCACTCCATCACTGCTACCTTTTGGCTTGTGACCTCTAGGATTTCTTCCCTCCCCCTGAGAACCCTGTTTTCACCAGCAGCCGCAGAGCGCAGTTCACTGACCCTTGTATGTGCTTTTGCCTGTTCGGTTTGAAGTTCAGTCATTTCATGACTCACCACCCCTAGATGCCCTTGGGTGTCTGCCAGTTGGGCCCTCAATTACTAGACAAGCTCAGAACAGTTTGAATTGAATACCTCCCTTTCTTTTGTCTGCTCCTCAAGGCGTCGGACCTCCTGCTCCACCATCAATAATTCTTGGGTATGTCCTAACTCTTTCTGAAACCAAGAAACGTAAAAGCGTCAGCTGATCTCACGTAGACTCTCATACATGTTGTCGCGGACTGTCGAATGAAGAAGATGAGCATCCACCCCTTCAGCACAGAGAAAACACATCCAGGTGTGGAGTGACCCCATCTGTTTTATCCATTCTATCTGAGGCTGACTGCGAAAGTGCTTGATACACTTACAACCCTTGCGCCACGTCATACGGCTCTCATCGGCCACCTCTGAGTCAGAATCGTCTATCTCCTCAGGATCTGTAGGACGATAGGCGGGGAAAGTAGACAATAGATCAGCAGCAGGGTCTTCTTAGAGTATTTCTCCCAAGGGGTTAGGCTCTTCAACATTTGGGTGACCTTCCTGTCTTGCTTTAGTCTCAGCAGCTCCTTCGCCAACATCAGTCCCTAACCCAACATTAATGTCGCTGATACCCACAACTCTTTGCTCACTGAGTGCCCGAGCCGACTCAGCTTGGGAAGTGTTCCCCAAAGGGGCCGACATGTTTTCCATCAAATCACTTGTGGATGGTCTGGATTCGACGGCCTGCCGAGCCTCCAATCTCATGATTACTACACAGACGATTGACATTATGATCAGTTGGGTTCTTTGATAACCAATACAAACGTTTGAGTAATGAACTTACAAGAGCCCAAGGCATCATCCTCTGGTGTTCCGGATGCTACAGGAACCATCATTGTAGGGGATCCCTCAGCACTTGTAAGCTCAATAATGGGTGTCAGATCCCCACATTGTTCTATTGGCGCCTCCTCCCCCCTTCGTAGGGAGCCTCTTGGTCGGTGCCAATATGCACCTGAGCAGAATAAGGAGAACTGACTATGGTTACAAATAAATAAAACTATGTGGGAAGGATAAATAAGGTATAAGACATACCTCGAGTAGCTCAATTATGTCTACATCAGATCCAATGATCTCACCACTCTCCTGAAGACTCCTTTGGTGGGACGTACCTTGAGACCCTCCACCTTCGAGCTCCGATTCTCCATCACTTCCTCCTTCCTCTCGTCCTTCACCTTCTCCTTATGTCCCTTCTTCTGACACACTGCCCCTAGCTCCTCATTACTGTCGTCATCCTCAGACGACATCTTTCCTAGATCGTGCTCATGGCCGAGCATTACCTTCACCAAGCTTGATGGTTCCTCATGCCGACCCCACTGGAATGAATAAGCCTCCATGGCAATTAAGTACGCATGTCGACGATGGATGTTCACCTTTTCATCAATTCAAATGAGTCTGACCTCTGGCAGCTGGATTCTATCTCGTACTATCTTTTTCCAGAGGGATTCGGTGCCCATTGAATATCGTTGGGTTAACCAGGCTGACCAAAACCCAAGGAATATTGTGTCATCAAGGGGTTTGAGCAGGTACCTTATATGCTTCTCGGGAAGCTCCCTGGCTGCTCCGTGATCCCCTCTCTCCCTAGGCAATGAGGGCGCAACCAGGCCGTCCGATGTTCCTACTGCTGTAGTCGTGACCTGTGCGGGACCAGTTTCATGACATGTTGCTATCCTTCCATCTCTAATAGCACCATTTTTGATCTCTTGTGACCCAGGTTCTACACCGGCTACCTTCAGCTACCGAAATCGCTTTCGAAAAATCCCCTCAGGGTATTCTACAGCCCAATGTTCAACATATTCTGTAGAGAGGGAAGCATCAAATCCAGTGGGGGAAAGGTAATGACGTCACCAGAGCCATGAGTTTTGAACAACAACCACATTTGGCGAAGAACACAGAGATTCCTCTCCTCTCGGACATCTGTATACCCATTCTTCACCATCCGCTGGAGGAATCCAAACTTCCTGGAAAATCATGACGGCACGTAAGGCTCACAAAAGATTTTCCCATCAATCTGGGCCACGATCTCCCCACCTCTGATGCTTTAGAAAATTCCATTTAATCCAATGAGCCTTTCCCATTGTCTATGATTTGGCTAGTCGGAGTGGGGAACAATCGGAAAGTAAAATTGGCATGATTTCCGGTTTTTCTCTTTACCCCCTCCTCATTGAGCGTCAACGACATGACCCAAACAATGTTCAGCAAGGGAGGTCGCAAGACATCACCCAGAGGACGAATGGTGTTTAGAAAGGTATACCTGCCACAATGAGTCGTGACCCAGCCACGAAGGATCTAGAAGGGACCACATATCCTCATCGGTGACCCCCTCTTGAAATGCACCCCAAAATGGCATAAAAATGGGCTAACATGGGGAATACCATATTGAACCTCTGATTTGCGGCCATGATGCCAGCCATCACCAATGTCGTGGTACAAACTCCCATCCTTGTGTCCCTCACTAGTAGGATCCACCCACTTAGGAAGGATTCAAGAAATCCAGTGTACCAGAAATTCAGGTCCAGACTCTCATTTATACTAAAGCCCCAATATTGATATTCCCCTGCCTCGAGGATCCTCTAGTACGAACCAATTTTTCTCCTCTATGTCGTGGTCGGACACCGCCTTCCTCGCCCTGGCATCTTGACTTCCAGATCTCTTTGCAGAAACAAGATAAACCATTTTTTGTAGGCGATGTCCTTCCAAATGTCCTTGATCCCCAGCGTCTCCTTAGAGAGCTCCAACAGATTCCATGTTAGGATAAAAGTTTGTGATCTGTGTCCACAAATGTTCCTCGTCGGATAAAATTCATCATAATGATGCCCATAAAAAGGGATACCCCCGATGTAATGAACGTCCCAAAGGCTGATACCAACTTCCCCATGGTGAATATGGAAGGTATTGGTATCGGGGGACCATCGAGTAAACAACTATGGCCCAAGCTCATGATAACGGTAGAAATGAAACTACGACATCCACACCGCCTTGAAAAAACTGATGTGCTGCAGTTCGGCCCCAAACTGGTAACACACCTGGCATACCCAATATGCCCAGGCCCATTCACCGGTGAAATTTCCTCCAGATC
Source organism: Viscum album (assembly GCA_963277665.1). NCBI lineage: Eukaryota > Viridiplantae > Streptophyta > Magnoliopsida > Santalales > Viscaceae > Viscum > Viscum album. Next base: position 2,156,674 of record CAUJRU010000030.1, on the reverse strand, counting down.
ACAGATACCAATTCTAAATCCAGGCTTTAGTTTCATCGGTAACACTCTGTCAGAAAGTGCCTGTGTAATGGGTTGGAGAATCCTCTACGACAGGGTCATTTCCCGAAAGAGTCTTGGTCCTAGGATTCAGTACTTAAACATCCATATTCTAGGTTTCTCTAGTAGGATGGTATTTTTTAGTGATATTATATCGAGGTAGGTCATCCTCACGGGTCACCCATGATCACGGTGTGTCGACTTCAAATCATGGCATGGGTACCTCCTCCAAAATACCGAAGTCCCATATCGGGAAGTTTTCGGATAGTGCATACACATTGTGGGATGGGGTCAACATGTTGAAGAGTGTATGGTTGTTGAATACGATCTTTCGGGCACAGTAAACCTCAGGGTTGTCAACCATCTCAGCCCTTCGAGTGGCGAACACATATTCACTCTCAGCATCATCTTGATTAGCAGTCATCTTCTTCCAGTGAGTTCTCAAGGAGTCAGTGCGAAAAGGCTGCTGCGATGCGAAAAATCAGAAGCCGCCCGAAAAATAAGTCCTCGGCATGAAAAATCAGGAGTCGGTGCAAAAAACCCCGGGTCTGCGTGTAAAAACGACTGCTAAACTCAGGGAATTACATGCAAATGAAGAGGTTTTTCGCGCAAGCCATGGGAAGTTTTTTGTGTGCGAGAGATCAAGACTTATTGCGTGAGATAAATATGTAAGGAATGAGGGATCCACAAGGGTTTTTATAGGCATGGAGTAGGGATTTCGTGTGTGCGTGAAAAGTGGTTTGCGGGCCACTTCCCCATTTTACCCCCATCTTCTGGTGGTGGCCCACGCGAATTCTAGGAAGCTTTTCATCTCATAGTTTTCCTCGGAAACTGGCCTTCACGTCCCCTCACTGATCCGATCCTGAGGGGGGTCATTTTTAGACACCAGAAAATAATCAATGGCTGAATGAGTTTTTGGCACAAAAAAGAGGAGACATATTTTGACCCGATGATCCATTCCAGGGGGGCTGGAAGGGCCGTGTGAAAAAATGCAGGAATGCGCGGAAAATATTCTCTCCCGTGTGAAAAACCGCGGGATCCGAGGTTGTATTCTGCGCTGGTGTGAAAATTTCGCGCCACCGACCGTGGGTGCGGAAATTTGTGCACACCCACCACCACGTGATACAACTTTCGTGCTGCCAACTCCGGCGTGCAATCTTTCGCACGGACAAGTTTCCGTGTGGATCCAACGACCCTGAGCACCTATAAATAGAAGGGAATCCCTTCTGATTCTGACGTCTCCAAAATCTGAACAGTCTCCTCTATGTGAAATCTACCTCTCCTACACGCAAAATATTTCTTTTAGGTACAGGGTTTTTGCGACATGTCTCCTGGGGTCCGTCTTTGCGCGAGACCGCTCAGGCTTAACACTCACCCAAATCCATTTGAGTCCTTCCAATTGCGTGCAATCCCTTCCAATTGCACACTATCCCTTCCAATTGAATGCAATCACTTCCAATTGCGCACAAACCTTATTACTTGCATGCAATCCTATCGAATTGCACACAAAACCGCAGTCCCCCTTTGCATGCCAAACCTCCCCAATTGCGCGCCGACCTAGTATTTTCAGTGCAACTGCCTCAATTGTGCACCGACCCAGTGTTTTCTATGAAAATGTTCAATTTTTCACACAAGCCTCCCTCCTTGTGTGCGTGTTCTCGATGTCTCTCTTCTGGACATCATTTCCAGGTTCCTCCCATGCCCAAAACATCTATGTCCCACACCGTTTTCCTGCACAACCTTCTATACTAGTATAGAGTAACATTAAAGTACCTTGGGTGGTGTTTCACATTATTTTTCTTCACCTTATGATTCTTCACATAGGCACACTAACGACTATTTCTTATTCGCATAGCCATGATAAAATGGACCCCCAATGGGATCACCTCACGATATGCCCCAACACGACATTGCTGATTCCTTCCCTTCCATAAGGGGAGGGAGGTACCAAACATGTAAGTCATAGGGGTGTGGAGTGAACCCACCACGTCCGAGCTAAAAGACGTTAAAATTCCAAGCACCATAATCCTCATCACATGAAGTTAAACTGTGACCAGGCCCCGTGCGTCGCATGCATGGTTTCCCCACCTAGGACATTATGCATGCCCACTGGTCTCCACGAGAGTGAATTCATTCCTCACATGAAATGAGGACCTATTTATCATTGCAGAGATTGTCCTTGGGGGAAGGGAAACCACCTTGGTGTAAGCCCCTTCCCTTTATTGCGGGAGGCAGCATCCCTGATCCTCCTATATTCTTCCTGGCCGAAGACTAGAGAGGGGGGGTGATGGGCACCAAAACCCTCCTTTCTTCGATGAAAAATCCCTCTCCCACTGGGATTTGTCGCCACCTAGGCCTCCCTCATGGAGTGATCCCTAGTCTCCATCTCCTGGAGTCACTCCATGTGTATTCCCCTATTACCTCTTTGGGATTCTAACCACGCATAGGCCCATTTTCCACTTTAGTCCTCTAGCCACGTGTAATCCCCATTCCACTTCCCACGGACACACCTTTTGCAATGTGATCGTCAGGTCTTTGCTGCCTATTGTTTATCACACAGAGCATGACTCACATGGTCTTAGAGTAAGCATCTGTAAAGACCCGTAAAATTCAAGGGAAATTTTTTCTTAATTTTCTTTAGAATTTTACAAGAGCGCGGTTTCAGACGGCACCTGATTCCGAGGCCCGGAGTGCCCGGAATTAATTTCCGAAGTTTGGCTCGGGTACGTTCAGTGAACGAACGAGCGGGAATTCCTAACTTTTGATCCGGTGCTCGGAATTGAAATCTGAGGGCACCGATGAACTCGCAGTGCCGATATTCGCTTAAAGAGACCTTTTCGGGAGTTGCGTTTGTTGCGGGTTGAAAGTTAAGTTTTGGGGTTTTCAGTTAAGTTAAATAAAATTTGTGTAAGACAAATCTTTTTTTTTTAGTTTGTTAAAAACCTACCTAAGGGGGTTGGAAGTGGGACCCACACCCACTTAACCTCCCTTGGGAGGATTAAGTGTGGTGGGGCCCACACGAACCCCTAGACTTTTCAAATTCCCTTAACCCCCTCTTAATTGGCTTAAGTTACCCTTAATTAATTATGGGAGTTAAGTCTTTTTGAATTTCAAACATTGAAATTCTTTTGTGTTATGTGTTAATAAAATAAGAGGTAGTCTTATTTTATTTGGAGTTCTTTGTTTGTCATTTTGAGAGCTCCTCTTCATCTTAAAGCTCTGACGAAGAACGAAGAACGCTCAAACTCCGACGAAGAACGACGCCTCTTTTCTTCGTCCTCGGAGTCAACAAGAAGGAACGCCGCTTCCTCCTCGGACCTTCTTCGTCGGCAAACGAAGATCCGCCAACGACGTGTCTCTTTGGGCATATCTCTTCGTCAACGGATTTGACGAACGACGACCGCGACGCCCGACCTCCGCGACGCCGTCTTCCGCGGATCGTAGACGAATCTTCGAATCTTATACCCGAGGTAGGGGTTGTTGTTTTGGTTTCCTTTTTCCTTTTCTTGCTCGTGGATCGCATGTCTACGTGAGACATTTAAATATTTTATTTAAGTGTTATAGTTAACGCGAGGGGGGCCGGACCGCACGAACACGGCCGAACCCCCCCCTCCATTGTTCTTGTTTAATTATTTTGCGGAGGAAAGCAAGTGGCGTGGTGCCGTCGCACCACGCGGATGAACGTGTAATTATCTTACGCGATGCCGTCGCACGCACCATGGAAGAAACAACAAGAACGCGACGCCGTCGCGCCGCGTTGAAGAAATATCATGGCACGGCAAAGGGGCGCGGTGCCGTCGCACCACGCCGGATGACGAACGCCGCGGCCGGTTCCGGGCCGCGGCGGGACAAGGAGACCGCGGCCGGTTCCGGGCCGCGGCGGGACGAGAAGACCGCGGCCGGTTCCGGGCCGCGGCGAAAGAGGAGACCGGCAGCCGGGCCGCCGGCGTCGGAAGTCGAGGGCGGGACCGGAATTTCCGGTCCCGTTGGTAAAAACCGGCCGGCCAGCTGGCCGGCCAGATGTCTTAAAACCGGGGAATTTAATTCCCCGACCACCTAATCAAAACCCCCCTCTTAATGAGGGGGGGCGGTTCTTGAGGGAAGGGGGCAGCCGCCCCCTTGGTTCGGCGCCAGCAGGCCCCCCCACGTGAGGGGGGGGGGGGGGGGCGGTTTTAAAAGGACCGGCACGGCACAAAGGCCGCGCCACTTGAAGAACCGCGGGGCTTAGCCCCCGCGTGCGCAGCCCCACGTGCGGCGCCAGGCGCCGCCGCCGCGGCCCGCCGCCGCCGCAGCCCGCCGCCGCCGCCCGCCGCCGCCGCCGCGCCGCCCGCCGCCGCCGCCCGCCGCCACCGTCCGTCGCCGCCGGCCCCCGCGCCGCCCAGGGGGGGGGGGGGGGGTCGGGCCGGGTCGGCCCGGACCCGGACCCCCCCGTTTCGAACCAGTTTTGGTTTTAGGCTCATAACTTGAGCCTCGGACCTCCGATCGACGAACCGTCAGCGGAAACGCGATCCTTGGATCGAGACGATCGTTTCGGTATATCGCACTCAAGGTTTCGGTTTACTTTGAGTTCGGCCGGGTTGGTTCGTTCACGAAACCAACCGGGCCCTCGGAGCGGAAACGCTCATATCTTGAGTTCCGGACGTCCGATTGACGTACCGTCGATTTTGATGGAATCCTCTAAGTGAGACGGATCTTTTGGCATACTCCGCCCGAGGTTCAGACGCAGGTGGAGTACGGTCGGGTTGGTTTTGCCTTAAAAACCAACCGGGCCCCGGAGACGAAAATGCCAATAACTCTCAGACCGGGCGTCCGATCGACGCGCCGTCTGTTGCGTTGAGTTCCTGTTGTCGATACGGAACTTTTGGATACATCAACTCTGGTCTTTGTGACAGTTGATGTATCAGCCTCTCGGCTCGTGGAGCGGATCCTCCGAACGAGCTTTCTGTGTGCGGGAACCCTAGTGCTGGCTGCGACTATTACTGTGACATCTACTACTACTGCTACTGTGACTGCGACGACGACAGTACAGAGATCCTGTGTAGATTCGACGACGACGACTACAGCACTCAGAGATCCTACGTGGAACAGTGCTACCGAACCTGTGTGAGCTGAATCTTCTGTTTACCTAGGGCGGTGGAGCGCTTGGGTGTAGCGGCGGACCCGTAGTACTTGACAGTGGTGGTGCGCTTGGATGCAGCTGCAGACCCTTGGCGGTGGAGCGCTTGGTTGTAGCGACGGACCCGCGATACTCTACGGAGTGAGTGCGCTTGGTTGTAGCGACAGACCCGCGACGGTGGAGACGTGCGTGCGGAGTACGGAGACCGTGTAGATGACTGAGACCTGACGACTGCTTGACCGACTCGACTTGGAGTGAGTCGACTAGCCCAGTGGACGGAGCGCCCAGTAGTTGGCAGCAGACCCACGGCGGACGGAGCGCCTGGTAGTTGGCGGCAAACCCGCGGTACTCGACAGGAGGAGTACCTCAGTAGGCTATCTGGGTGAGCGCCCGGTATTTGGCAGCAGACCCTTAGCGGACGGAGCGCCCGGTAGTTGGCAGCAGACCCGCGGTACTCGACAGGAGGAGTACTTCAGCAGTCTTAGGTTAGTGAGCAGTACCTCGGAGTCGTGACAGGACCACTGTACACTTCAGAGTTGGGGCTCTTCAACAGTTACGGTCTCGATAATGAAAATCCTGGTTTGAGCTGAGTCAATGATCTTTGTGATTCCTCATGATTGAGATGGGTCGCTTGATAACTTAGGTATATGTATGGGCATATACCTGGGTAATGGTTATCCGTTGATTTCATAATCTTGTTTACTCTTCTTTGTGGATTGGGTTGTTCTTGGGCTCGGTGTTGGAGCCGAACGGAATTTGATGACTTAGGTATATGTATGGGCATATACCTAAGCAGTGTCGGTTGTTACTTCGTGATTGTACTTTTCTTCGTGGTTTATCCTTTGTGGATTTGAGAGACCTTCAGGGGTCTCGGGGTCCCTACTGAGTAGCTTATACTCACCCCTGCACGGGCTTCGCCCGCACTACGTTGTGTTGGTTGCAGACGACGGACAGCGTTGACTTAGCTGAGGCTTGTAGAGCGGGACGGTACCCGGAGGTGGACCACTGGGCCGGACGTGCACGGAGCAGACGGCGGGACCGGTGGAGCAGAGGAGCTATCTGTACCCACCCTTCAGGTGGGATTTCCAGTGGACAGCTCGGAGTAGCGGCTTTTACTTTTCAGTTGCTGTTTTTCCCTTTTTGAGTTGTACTTTACTTTCAGTTTGGGTTTGTATACTGGCCCATTTACTTTTCCGCACTTTCAGTTGTACTCTGCTTGCTTAGTGTTTACTTTCCGCTTGTTACTCTGTGGTGTGTGTTTACTTTTCAAAGGCAATGCCTTCCCTTTTTACTGGGATTTACGCCTTGGTGCTAGTCGCCAGCCCCTGGTCTATGGAAGGCGGGCTTGGGGTAGTCACGGCACGGACCCCGAGGGCGGGTCGTGACAAATTGGTATCAAAGGGAGGTTCGGTTCTACCGTGAACTCTGATCTTTTCTATGTGAAGCAATAATGTTTAGCGCATTGAGTGTGGATATCAGTCCAGGGAGTCCAGTGTTGGTGCGGCGGCCGACGTATCCGTACACCAGGACCCTGACCTCTGATTTCCGACTTAATGCACGAAAACATTGATTGCGTGTGTGTTTCAAAGTTTTATTTGTGATTACTTATATCAGCTCACCAGGTTTACTGTTTGACCGTGGCGCACCTGTCTCCTTTCAGGATGGCCCCACGACGGCAGCCAGCAAGGGTTCCGAGAGTCGAGCGAGACGACAGCCCACCGAGCGACGAGGCCTCGGTGCAGGGCCCTTTTTCAGTAGTGGCACCGGCGGTAGCTTTACCCGCCGATCCCCCGATGCTTCCAGCAGCAGCCGCTGACGATGCACGTCGCCTCAGCGCACTGCATGAGTTTCAGCGCCAGCGACCACCCAGGTTTCGCGGGGAGACAGATCCCCAGGCTGCAGAGGACTGGCTGGAGGCAGTGGTACGAGTGTTTAGGCTAGTGAGGACACCAGCAGACCTCATGGTGATCCTCGCTGCGAGCCTACTACACGCAGCAGCCGGACGATGGTGGAGCTTGATGCTCCAGGTGCACGATGAGGCATCTCTACTTTGGACGGACTTTGAGAGCATCTTCCGCTCGGAGTTCGTCCCAGCCACCCTTCGTGCGGTGCGTATTCAGGAGCTTCTACAGCTGCGGCAGGGCAGCATGACGGTCGCTCAGTACGCGGCGAGGTTCACCGACCTTTCTCGGTACTCGACAGACATGGTACGGGACCCCTTCTTCCGGGCCCGGACCTTCGAGCAGGGTTTGAGACACGAGATCAGGGCATCGCTGATCTCCCTCAGCATACCGACTCAGACAGGAGTACTGGAGCGGGCACTTCTGATCGAGAGTTTCCTTGCTGAGTCTACACCAGCACAGCAACTCACCGCAGGGCGGCACGTGGCAGAGTCATCTGCAGCAGGTAGCCGACAGATGACTCAGGGTTCCAGGCAGACCAGACCTACCGGTGGCCGACTGCACGACTCAGGCTCAGTTGTACGGGGAAGCCGGGGTGGAGTCAGAGCCAGGCGTGCCGAGAGTGGGCAGTGTTACTCCTGTGGCGGGATTGGTCACATGGCTCGTGACTGTCCGACCCGCCATGCTGATGATCAGCAGTTAAGTGAAGAACCTCCTAGGCAGAGGCAGAGGTTCGACCGTGGCGGTCCGCAGGGAGGAGGCGGACGAGGCAGAGGAGCTGGACGAGCAGCAGGTGGTGGGCGACGCTTTGAGGCTCTTCCACCACCACCACCAAGAGGTCCACCCCGACCGCAGGGGAGAGCTCAGCTTCAGGCAGCCGAGGCCTTCGATCATGGAGCTCTGGGAGCCGATGGACAGGAGCAGAACTAGTGGATAACAACCTTTGTACTTCTGGTTCCTTGTTGCTTTTGTGTAGCGTCTTGTATTATGAGCTGGAATAATAAAAGACGCATACCTTTGTGATATTTTCGTTCCTGTCCTCTTTCGTGATGTTACTAAGAGGTTCCAGTTTTGGCTGTTGACTTGACCCTCACTTGTGAGACATCTACTGGAGGAGACCCAGTTACCACACACTGATGCCGACGGTGTGACTCAACCCTTGGAGGCGAGAGTAACGGTTGAATCTCTTAGTAGTAGCGTCGAGGCCTTACGACGTCATCCTTGGTATGGATTAGAATCATCCATGTTAGGATTGACTATTTTAGGCAAAGAATGTGGTTCATCCAGGGGATGAGACCAGATTTCTCTTATCGGCAAAGAAGAAATCTTGCAGCTCTTGTGGAACCAGAGAAGGTCCAGGTCATCCAGGAGCGAATGAGGACAGCTCAGAGCCGGCAGAAGTCATATGCTGACAGGAGGCGGAGGCCACTGGAGTTCGAGGATGGCGACCACGTCTTCTTGCGGGTCTCACCTCGACGTGGTATTCGGAGATTTGGCCGAGGCGGCAAGATATCTCCGCGCTTCATCAGACCCTTCCAGGTCCTCAGCAAGGTTGGTGAGGTGGCTTATCGCCTGGCTCTACCACCTCAGTTGCACCGGGTGCACGACGTCTTCCACGTATTCCAGCTGAGGAGCTTGACATTGACGATGGGGCGACTTCTACGGAGGTCCCGGTGGAGATAGAGGATCGACAGGAGCGGGTCCTGCGTGGGCGATCGATTCCTCTCGTGCACATCAGATGGCAACACGAGAATCTCCAGGAGAGCACATGGGAGCGGGAGGCTCAGATGCGTGCTCAGTACCCTCATTTGTTTCCCTAGTTTTTGATGTATCTTTACGGGGACGTAAAGCCCTGAGGTGGGAGTAATGTAAAGACCCGTAAAATTCAAGGGAATTTTTTTCTTAATTTTCTTTAGAATTTTACAAGAGCGCGGTTTCAGACGGCACCTGATTCCGAGGCCCGGAGTGCCCGGAATTAATTTCCGAAGTTTGGCTCGGGTACGTTCAGTGAACGAACGAGCGGGAATTCCTAACTTTTGATCCGGTGCTCGGAATTGAAATCCGAGGGCACCGATGAACTCGCAGCGCCGATATTCGCTTAAAGAGACCTTTTCGGGAGTTGCGTTTGTTGCGGGTTGAAAGTTACGTTTTGGGGTTTTCAGTTAAGTTAAATAAAATTTGTGTAAGACAAATTTTTTTTTTAGTTTGTTAAAAACCTACCTAAGGGGGTTGGAAGTGGGACCCAAACCCACTTAACCTCCCTTGGGATGATTAAGTGTGGTGGGGCCCACACGAACCCCTAGACTTTTCAAATTCCCTTAACCCCCTCTTATTTGGCTTAAGTTACCCTTAATTAATTATGGGAGTTAAGTCTTTTTGAATTTCAAACATTGAAATTCTTTTGTGTTATGTGTTAATAAAATAAGAGGTAGTCTTATTTTATTTGGAGTTCTTTGTTTGTCATTTTGAGAGCTCCTCTTCATCTTCAAGCTCTGACGAAGAACGAAGAACGCTCAAACTCCGACGAAGAACGACGCCTCTTTTCTTCGTCCTCGGAGTCAACAAGAAGGAACACCGCTTCCTCCTCGGACCTTCTTCGTCGGCAAACGAAGATCCGCCAACGACGTGTCTCTTCTGGCATATCTCTTCGTCAACGGATTTGACGAACGATGACCGCGACGCCCGACCTCCGCGACGCCATCTTCCGCGGATCGTAGACGAATCTTCGAATCTTATACCCGAGGTAGGGGTTGTTGTTTTGGTTTCCTTTTTCCTTTTCTTGCTCGTGGATCGCATGTCTACGTGAGACATTTAAATATTTTATTTAAGTGTTATAGTTAACGCGAGGGGGGCCGGACCGCACGAACACGGCCGAACCCCCCCCTCCATTGTTCTTGTTTAATTATTTTGCGGAGGAAAGCAAGTGGCGTGGTGCCGTCGCACCACGCGGATGAACGTGTAATTATCTTACGCGATGCCGTCGCACGCACCATGGAAGAAACAACAAGAACGCGACGCCGTCGCGCCGCGTTGAAGAAATATCATGGCACGGAAAAGGGGCGCGGTGCCGTCGCACCACGCCGGATGACGAACGCCGCGGCCGGTTCCGGGCCGCGGCGGGACAAGGGGACCGCGGCCGGTTCCGGGCCGCGGCGGGACGAGAAGACCGCGGCCGGTTCCGGGCCGCGGCGGAAGAGGAGACCGGCAGCCGGGCCGCCGGCGTCGGAAGTCGAGGGCGGGACCGGAATTTCCGGTCCCGTTGGTAAAAACCGGCCGTCCAGCTGGCCGGCCGGATGTCTTAAAACCGGGGAATTTAATTCCCCGGCCACCTAATCAAAACCCCCCTCTTAATGAGGGGGGGCGGTTCTTGAGGGAAGGGGGCAGCCGCCCCCTTGGTTCGGCGCCAGCAGGCCCCCCCACGTGAGGGGGGGGGGGGGGGGTTTAAAAGGACCGGCGCGACACAAAGGCCGCGCCACTTGAAGAACCGCGGGGCTTAGCCCCCGCGTGCGCAGCCCCACGTGCGGCGCCAGGCGCCGCCGCCGCGGCCCGCCGCCGCCGCAGCCCGCCGCCGCCGCCGCCGCGCCGCCCGCCGCCTCCGCCGCGCCGCCGCCGCCGCGCCGCCCGCCGCCGCCGCCGTCCGCCGCCGCCGGCCGCCGCCGCCGGCCCCCGCGCCGCCCAGGGGGGGTCGGGCCGGGTCGGCCCGGACCCGGACCCCCCCCGTTTCGAACCAGTTTTGGTTTTAGGCTCATAACTTGAGCCTCGGACCTCCAATAGACGAACCGTCAGCGGCAACGCGATCCTTGGATCGAGACGGTCGTTTCGGTATATCGCACTCAAGGTTTCGGTTTACTTTGAGTTCGGCCGGGTTGGTTCGTTCACGAAACCAACCGGGCCCTCGGAGCGGAAACGCTCATATCTTGAGTTCCGGACGTCCGATTGATGTACCGTCGATTTTGATGGAATCCTCTAAGTGAGACGGATCTTTTGGCATACTCCGCCCGAGGTTCGGACGCAGGTGGAGTACGGTCGGGTTGGTTTTGCCTTAAAAACCAACCGGGCCCCGGAGACGAAAATGCCAATAACTCTCAGACCGGGCGTCCGATCGACGCGCCGTCTGTTGCGTTGAGTTCCTGTTGTCGATACGGAACTTTTGGATACATCAACTCTGGTCTTTGTGACAGTTGATGTATCAGCCTCTCGGCTCGTGGAGCGGATCCTCCGAACGAGCTTTCTGTGTGCGGGAACCCTAGTGCTGGCTGCGACTATTACTGTGACGTCTACTACTACTGCTACTGTGACTGCGACGACGACAGTACAGAGATCCTGTGTGGATTCGACGACGACGACTACAGCACTCAGAGATCCTACGTGGAACAGTGCTACCGAACCTGTGTGAGCTGAATCTTCTGTTTACCTAGGGCGGTGGAGCGCTTGGGTGTAGCGGCGGACCCATAGTACTTGACAGTGGTGGTGCGCTTGGATGCAGCTGAAGACCCTTGGCGGTGGAGCGCTTGGTTGTAGCGACGGACCCGCGATACTCTACGGAGTGAGTGCGATTGGTTGTAGCGACAGACCCGCGACGGTGGAGACGTGCGTGCGGAGTACGGAGACCGTGTAGATGACTGAGACCTGACGACTGCTTGACCGACTCGACTTGGAGTGAGTCGACTAGCCCAGTGGACGGAGCGCCCAGTAGTTGGCAGCAGACCCACGGCGGACGGAGCGCCTGGTAGTTGGCGGCAAACCCGCGTTACTCGACAGGAGGAGTACCTCAGTAGGCTATCTGGGTGAGCGCCCGGTATTTGGCAGCAGACCCTCAGCGGACGGAGCGCCCGGTAGTTGGCAGTAGACCCGCGGTACTCGACAGGAGGAGTACTTCAGCAGTCTTAGGTTAGTGAGCAGTACCTCGGAGTCGTGACAGGACCACTGTACACTTTAGAGTTGGGGCTCTTCAACAGTTACGGTCTCGATAATGAAAATCCTGGTTTGAGCTGAGTCAATGATCTTTGTGATTCCTCATGATTGAGATGGGTCGCTTGATAACTTAGGTATATGTATGGGCATATACCTGGGTAATGGTTATCCGTTGATTTCATAACCTTGTTTACTCTTCTTTGTGGATTGGGTTGTTCTTGGGCTCGGTGTTGGAGCCGAACGGAATTTGATGACTTAGGTATATGTATGGGAATATACCTAAGCAGTGTCGGTTGTTACTTCGTGATTGTACTTTTCTTCGTGGTTTATCCTTTGTGGATTTGAGAGACCTTCAGGGGTCTCGGGGTCCCTACTGAGTAGCTTATACTCACCCCTGCACGGGCTTCGCCCGCACTACGTTGTGTTGGTTGCAGACGACGGACAGCGTTGACTTAGCTGAGGCTTGTAGAGCGGGACGGTACCCGGAGGTGGACCACTGGGCCGGACGTGCACGGAGCGGACGGCGAGACCCGTGGAGCAGAGGAGCTATCTGTACCCACCCTTCAGGTGGGATTTCCAGTGGACAGCTCGGAGTAGCGGCTTTTACTTTTCAGTTGCTGTTTTTCCCTTTTTGAGTTGTACTTTACTTTCAGTTTGGGTTTGTATACTGGCCCATTTACTTTTCCGCACTTTCAGTTGTACTCTGCTTGCTTAGTGTTTACTTTCCGCTTGTTACTCTGTGGTGTGTGTTTACTTTTCAAAGGCAATGACTTCCCTTTTTACTGGGATTTACGCCTTGGTGCTAGTCGCCAGCCCCTGGTCTATGGAAGGCGGGCTTGGGGTAGTCACGGCACGGACCCCGAGGGCGGGTCGTGATAGCATCGACCATGACATCCTCTCGGGTGTCCTAGAGTGTAAGCCCCACAATCCATTATGAACTTCATGGAGTTTGATCCCTTCCATGTTAAGGTACGTAGGATGCCTCCCTGAGGTTCAATCCCAACACCTGGTTGTTCCAACCCCCTTCACATCAGTTCACCAAACAACTCCCAAACTATGTTGACTTTGGTCTTTTCTATGGAAAGGTACGTAGGAAGCCTCCCTGAGGTTCAATCCAAACACTTCGTCGATTCGACCCCCTTCACGCCGGTTCACCAAAATCAAGAACTATATGGACATTGATCTTTGCTAATGCAAGGTATGTATGAAGACTCATTGAGGTTAAATCCCAACAACCAATGGTCCCGACCATCTTCATGTCGGTGTACCAAGACCCATTACAAACAATGTGGAATTTGATGCTTCCCAAGGTATGGTACGTAAGAAGCCTCCCTGAGGTTCAATCCCAACACCCATTGGTTCCTACCCCCCTTCACATTGGTTGACCTACCAATCCAAAATACGTGGACTTTGATTCCCTACCACTGGGATATGTAGGAATTCTCTACGAGGCTTAATCCCACCATCATCATCACCCTTGAGTCGGATCCATCCCATTCTCTATAAACATCACTTAACCACCCATCACCCATCCTGATTCTTACCAGGGACACCACATTCTAGTGAGATCAATCCAATTAACCTCTTCGCTGCTCCTAGTAGAAACAGGGTAACTAACCACACATTAGTCCCGACATCAGTGTTCCCTCAAGGGGTTACACCTATCTGATCCACTCTAGTCAGTGTTCTGCTCAGTCTGATCTGTCTCTACTAGACGATAAACTTGTGGAATACCCTGTTTTAAATATAGGAAGCTGAGGAAAACCTCAGATACATGTCGTTGTCATATGATTCCCCGAACTCGACGTGGGATGACTCGGTCTTCCACGCCCTCTATAAGCCCTATAATAAGGGGTAGAAACCCAGATGCGTCGGAGTTCTAGTGTCCAGACACACCAGTTGTGTCTCAAAGTGACTATTCCCCCAATTGAAGGTTGCTTCCCTAACCGGACCCCTTAGAATGTCCTGATAGAAGAATTGTAATTAACCAGTGTCCATGAAAATATGGCACTGGGAAGAGTTTCACAAACAACGTCTTAATCTATAAGGGAGACCCGAACTAGGTGACGAGTTTTGACGAGGAATCCACAAAAGGAATAATGGACATCCCATCATACCGTTTCGATCAAGGAGAAAACATCCCTGAACAAGGAACAGATGTCACCCGCCTGTGGAAAGTAGGAATATGGGGAAACAAATAGCGCCGTCATTCTCAATCAGATGGATGTGCGCACGCCCCAGTGAAAGCGTTATAAAAAACATCCAATTCATATTTTCACTGTGAAAGAATGTTGCTTGTTGGGGAGTGAGAGAATTCAATTCCATGAAAATATTTCAAATGACCCATTCCTTTGGTATGAATTTATTTTTGATGATAATCCAAGATATGGGAAATATCATTCAATTTGTTACAAGAAATAATGATATCATCAACACACACAACCAATAATATGAATCCAGATGATGTTTACTGATAAAAACCACAATGATCATTCATACTATGAGATAGACCAAATGTAGTGATGAAATTAAAAAATCTATCAAAGCATTCCCAAGGAGACTACTTAAGTCCCTAAATAGACCAATGAAACCAACTAACATAATAACTAACCCATAAAGAAATGAAATTATAAGGTCATTTCATATATATTTACTCATCAAGAAAACCATATAGGAATTCATTCTATACATCAAGTTGTTGAAGAGGTTGATGATATGTTATCTATATATGGTTGTTTTAAGATTGATAAGAAATGTAAGTGGTGTGAGAAAGATAGGCATAGTACTATAGATTGTTTGAATATCTTAGAAAATCATGAGGAAAGAAAGAAAAGGATGTTGTATACTCAAGGGAAAGAATATATTTTGAATACTAAAGAGATGATGATATCTTCATTTGAAGACTCATTATATGAGAAAAAATCTATTACAAAATCTATGAAGGATGATCAAAAGGAATAGAAAAAAACACCTCATGATAAGTTTATGAAGGATAATTCTAGACTGGGAGAATACTCTTGGTCTAAATTTTAATTTTAACGAACATCGTGGTTCCTCCATATTACTGCTATTCTTGTTTATTTAAACTAACTGGTGGGGAATTGAAGGAGTAGAGGAGTCAGATATGTGTGGTAGTGATTTTATAGAAACAGTAGATATCCACCATGAAACATTTTGATCAACATGATGAGGGTTGTAGTATTACCCTATAGAGGGAGAAAATATGAATATGAGATATGGTTATCACAGTTTCCTACAAGGAGGAGTGATAATGGTTACAAAAAATTGAGATGCATTGGGAGTTGTGTTTATACACTTGAATTGTTTTTAAGTGTTTATTGATTTTGGTGAATGTTTTATCTCAAAAAACATACTCAGATAGACCTGAATATGAATATTTTTAAATAAACATGATTAAATTATTACATAAAAGTATTATTATGGATTACATTGTTAAACCAGATGGTACAATCTTGTTTTTTACATCAGATTCTCCCACGTAGACTTGGAGTTTCCTAAATAATGGTTATTTGTTTAGAGAATCACTTGACATTGTTCTTCTTTTGAGGAATGATATTGGGATTATAAGATGAAATAATACGAGGTAAGATGACCCTTATGCTTCCCTTTTCATTTTATTTTCAATAATAGTGAAAAATAAAATGGACAGAATTATGGGGGATAAATAATTGAGCACACATATTGACTTTGAATAAGTGTGTAAATATTGAAAATAAACACAAAGGGAGAGATTATTGTGTGTAAGTTATTTTGGTATCATTTTTTTCAATATGTAAGAATATGTTTGTTGGATAATTTACATGAAAAATAAAAGGGGGTTATTTCTTAGTTTAGAGATAAATTACCAAGTCTGATGATATTTTTATGGTTTTCAATGTTTGTAATATCAGGATTACTCAAAGTTCATGATTCCATGTTAGTATGTTCAAAGGATGAAGTTGAAAGAATATGATTTTTCAGAATGATGTTTTCGTATGTATTTTCCACTATACCAAGTTAAGGTTATGAATACTATACAAATTTCAGGTTATAGATAATGTACATTTTTTATGTTATGATGTCCAGAAGATGTGGCTGTAAGATGTTTGATCTCTTAAATTATGATGTTATGAAATGATCATACTGAGAGGATTATAAGGTTACTAGAATGAGTATAATAGATATAGTTTATTGGATGGAGAATGTATAAGGATGTTCCTAATAAATTAAAATTGGAGTACCAGAAGAATAAAGTATGTATAAATTTCGAAACAAACAAAGTTGATTTCACCAGATAAACATTTATCAATCCATAGAATGGAGATATTTGGATGGAGAAACTTACCACGATTTTCATATTCATTGAATGAACAATGGGTGTCTACCAAATAGAAGAATATGGATTCATCAAACATATTGGATCAGATATATATGTTTATAAATCAAATAGGGGTTTGAGTAACTTTACAAAAAATATTGTATAGTCAAAAAATGTGATGATAGTGAGTTGTGATTTCAAATATTTAAAATATTTCAGATATTTTTTGAATATTATAAGAGTTCACTAATGTTAATATTTGATGGAAAATCTAATAAATAATGTTTCCTCATATTTCTATCTTGTTTTTAAGGCAAGCATCCATTTAAAGGTAGAGTTGAGTTGGAAATTAAAATTTGGAGATCACATTTATTCCTCACTTTCCAAAGGAAGGTAATCCTATAAAAGGAGGAGAGATAATTTATATATATTTTTGTTGATTAATTTAGAGAGAATGTATTATTAGTTTAGAGTGAGGTTTCAACCAAGAATTCAATTTTTTGAAATAGGGGAATATCTTAAAAAGCATACCAGACAAAGGTGCGTCAGAAAAAGATGCATTGGAAAGAGGAGTACCAGATGAGTCTACCGAATAAGGGCACATTAGAAAAAGATGTAACATAGTAAGGAGTATCAAAAATATAATACTAGACAGAGTAATACCAGATGGAATTTTTATAAGGAATATTTCAAGTCAATGTTTTGTAATGTTAATATTTGAGTTGATCATGGTATTTCAATGATCAAGTATAAGTTTCAAGACTAGTAGAATTTTTAGAGTTATAGATGATCCTGAAGTAGTTTTACATGTTAAAAGGTAATAAATCATAATTATGGAAGAAGACCATATGGATATGGATATATTTCTACATTGAATCTTCCATAAAGAATGATCTTGTGGCTGAGGAGTATAACCAGCTACTTGAGCCTTCTTATTGGTGGGTATAATAAATCCCTGAAAAAGATTGTGACTGGAGGTATAATTGGTATTTTATGTTTTTAATTAAGTATTATAACCAATTACCTTTTAATTTTATGAAGAATCTATGTTGGGGGTATAATCCACATGGAAAGGAGTAGGTCCTCACATTGAGGCCAATCCGTGTAAAAATCATGTACTGATCAATGTCTTTATATTAATTGCATATGAAGTAAGGTTGATAGATATATTTTATTGGATCGATAATTCTAAGAAGTTTTAGAAGTTTAATTCTAAAAATAATTTTTTAAATAAAGTGATCATTGATTAACCTTCTCCCCCTCTCAGTGAACTTTAACTGATCTGAGAATCAGATGTGGAGTGAGAATCACCATCATGAAATGACCCTTATCCCATTTTGAATACTTGAACCTGAACTCAATCCCCCCAAGCACCTCAACATCATGAGTTCCTTCATCCCAGTGAAATCAATGAAAAAAACCAAATCCTCCTAATTTAGAAAAATAACCCATTTAAAACCCTTTGAATATCATCACATGATACTCAAAATCATATCGATCTTCAAATTTATGGGGGAAAATCTACTACTTACAACATGAACATCTTAAAATAGACTAGAATCATCGAAATCTGCCTAATCCTCTTCATGATGTGGTTATCCTTCCCATGGAGTGAATTCTTCTTATATATTTCTTTCACTTCTATGGTAAAGTAATTTTTCATATGTATTCTCTCTGAATATCCTTACATATTTCCTGGGTACCATCTCTTAACATATTGACCCAACATTTCTTGACATGATCCAATGACATACCTTGAATTTTCCCTAAAAAAACACTAAAATATATTATTTACCTCGGTGAGTACTTTTTCATTTAATGAATTTCAATATCTCATATGATATTTCATATAGAAATCCATACATACATTAATTTACCATTTTACAGTAATCCACATGTTTACCCACTACACGACACCAGCTTCTACGACCTAAACTAATCATCACAAAAAATCCCACAGTTGATCTTTCACGGGGACCCCTTCAAAAATGTGAACCACTCCCCATGATACCAGCCTCTAGAACAAGTTAATCTAACATATACTTCTTTCAGCATGACCTAGGATGTTACAAAAACATTTTTTCCTACAGTTGGAACTGTTATAGATACTATCAGCTTCTTCCATAACTTATTTTCCATTCATTTTTCATGTTAATAGTAAATTTTAACGAATAATGGGAATTTAACTCAACCACTTTCCACAATAATAATCCAAAAATACCCTAATATAATTTCATCGAACAATATCCCTCTATGGTTTTATTAAAAACTCTTTCAGAATAGATTCAACACATCTTCATCTGAAAACATCAGAACTAACCAAAAACACATTCTGAATCCTCATACCTTGGTATAGTGTATCAATAAATTACTAATTAACAACTCTTTGCACTCATGAATAAAAATCATGATTAGAAAAAATATTTCTTTGAAATTTTCAATATGAAAACACTTTTGTGATCTACATTCTCTTTATTGCTTATAAACTATGATTCTACCCCTAAATAGTCCCTCATGTACTATCCTCCTTTCCAAAAAATCATTATGGGATTCCCCCCTTTTCAATAACAAGAAATACTCTTATTCAAATTCATATTAAATCTAAGTCAACTTATCTTAAAAAACTCATTGAATACTTCTCTCAATTATTCAATGAACCTAAAGAGAACTCCTCCAAAACTTCAAAAGTAGTTAGAAATAAAAAAAATATAATTTAAGAGAATAGTCATAACATTTTATAAATATAATGTTTCTTAGGGGATTGGGAGTCCCTTATCCAAAAAATCTACTTGGACAGTTGGAAACCAAGATCCAATTGATGGATCTCAAAATTTGCCTTGAGTAGTGACTTTTTCATGATTCTAGAACTTGATTTTGTGTATACACATGCTCTAAATCCATCAAACCTTCTTCAGACATCTCCTTGATGAAATGATATTGTATCTCAATGAGATTTTCCTTGAGTTATTGATAGGATTTTTACAAATATTGACAACACTTGAGTTATCACATGATATTGTAATATGATATTTCACATCAACACCAACATCCTCAAGTTTTTTCATCATCCATATAAATTGAGTACATGTTTAAATAGACAAAATATATTTCATTCATAGTTTATAGTGAAATACAATATTTTTTATTGATCATCCAAGAAATTAAAAAAAATTCAAGCTAGAATGCATCACTCAATGTTTAAATACGATTATCTAATGATCTAGCTCAGCCCGCATTTGTGAATCTCAATAAATCCTTTGGTGATGTTTCATGATAAAATAGTCTCCAATACATTATGTTATAGATATAAAAAATAATTATCATTATGATAATAAAATGGATTTCCTTGATACTTATTTGCTAAAATTGATCTTGGAAAGTGTAAAACAAATGGTTGGGTCATGTCTTTATTGGGTATAATAAGATTCCAATTATTTTCCTGTATTTTGTTACATCGACATTCCTTCCATCATCGTATCTTGAAAACATCAACCAGGTATCCCCTGATGTTTCCATCACTCGAGAATCCTCCATTTCAGTACTCAGGAGTATTTTATTGAAATATTATGATAGATAAATAAATGTGTCATGATTTCCTTATGTAACATGTCTATGAGAACCATATTTAAGGGTTCGATTGATTTTCTTGAGTGGAGATGGATTTGTAAGGCCTGAAAATGCAAGGGATATTATAGAGGTTGAATGATAAAATGGGCACTCATCTCACTTCATTAAATTCCCAATTGATCTCAACTGGGGTGGATGGAAAAAATGGGCCTATTATCTCTCTTATTAAATCCCAAACATGATGTTTTAAGCTTGGAACACACAGTTGAAAGAATTTTGAAATATTTTCCAGCATGGAGATTCTTGAATATCATCATTAGAAACCAAATTCAAATCTGATGGGCTAGGTATGTCAAATCTAGTGATCTATGGGAGGAAAGTCATGTGTTACTTTTCTAAAAAAATCTTTTTTAGACTTTATATTTTTTAATTTATGGGGACAAGGTAGAAATAGTATTTATAACTTTAGGTTATCAGACCCTTTACCTTTGGGTTCACCACTTGGATATAAATTGTTAAAAAATGGAATTTTATTTTGATTCAAGATTGTAATTAAGGGCTTATTCTTTGTTTCTCTCTATTGTGTGAGGATTGTTTTAATTATCCCCCTTTCTCTTCCACATTTTTTCCTTGTTACTCTATGTATTAGATCGGTGATCCAAGAGAAAAAAATCCACAAATCTCATGCCTCAACCATATTTTATTTTTTTTTGGATTGGTCATCACATACCTCCTTTGGGAGTGTTTTTTAATTAGTAAGTCATGCTTCTTATAACATTTTTTGACTACTTGCATCCACTATCCTCACCCATCACTTGACACTCAACCCCAAACCAGATCCTTCATCTACATCCCTGCACTATGATGATTGGGCCACCCGGAGTATATCACAGCAGTTGGTATCAGAGCTACTATTTACATGGTAGGAATCTATCCATTCATTTACGTTACTTCTATCCATTACCCATATTATTTTCCATATTATCCATCTATTTAAAGAAACCAAAAAACCAACTTTTCTTTCCAAAAATCCATATTTTTATTATGTTGTGAAATATTGAAATATTTTACATTAATACAATTATTCATTCATTTTATCTTCACATTTGATTAGTTTTATGTGATTTTTATGCCAAATAAAATAAAATAAAATATATTTCTCTCACCTCATAATTTCATTTTCTTGAATGATTTAAAGAAAGGATTAAAAAAGGATAAAATTACTTCTTCATCTCCTTTTTACTTTATATTATTAGCAATTTCAATTTTTATATATCACTTTCTACAAAATTTTTCATCATCACCCTATAATTTTAGGATCATATTGTTATTAATTTTTCTTATCTTTAACAATTGAAAAAAAACTTACATAGAATAGTTTTCTACCATTTTGTACCTTTTCCCATTATTTTCTTCCTTAGTTTCAATTATTTACCATTTTCTAACCCTTATCCACTCCAAATAGTTGTGTTAATCCATTACGATACCCCATATTAGTTGGGTATGTATTGGAATCTCGTGATCTCCATAAAATATGTATTAGATTTCATAAGAGTTTTTGGTTTTAATTGAGTGTTGATTGTTGAGAGTGGAGTGAAATAAGAATAAAAAATTGGGAGTGTATCCTTGTGTGTGTGAGTGTTTACAACTTTCGTGTGTTAGTGTGTATCATTGTTTGTGTGAGTGTGTACATCTTATGTGTGTGAGTGTGTATCCTTGTGTGTGTGAGTGTGTACATCTAGTGTGTGTGTGTGTGTACATCTTGAATTTGTGGGTGTGTGTTTGTATCTTCATGTGTGTAAATGAGTGTGCGTCATTGGGTGTATGCGTGATTTTATTTCTCCCCATGAGTGTTTTTGTTAATTTTACTTATCATTGAAGAAGGTATTGGGAATAAAAATACTCATTCTAGTGATAAAGAATGTCAAAGTATATCTTCTGCATCGGAAGCTAAAAAATGAAAAATAAAAGCTTTGGTGAGAAATTTTGAGAATCTTATTGAAATAAAGTTGAAGGTTATAAATTAGGGGATTTATAACCAAAAGAATCAAACAAACCCAAGGAAGATCCATGATTACATGCGGTTCACTCCGGCACCATGTCTCCCCAACATCATGGGGAGATATATAACTTTGATGATGATTTTAAGGATGTCCCGCAAAAAAGGAGGTTGTTCCAAAAACCATAAAATGACCTAAATAGACCACATGATGATGAAATATTTTGTGGTATTAAGGTGAAGATACTCTTTATTCATGGTAAAATCGATTTGGAAGCATACTTGGAGTGGTCGATGCGATTCAAGTAATTTTTTCATATCATACATATTCTAAGGAGAAAAAATTAACACTTTCTTCCCATGATTTTTTTGATTACTCTTTAATTTCTTGGGATAAAATAAAAAAGGGTAGTGTTATATATGGAATACATCCCATAAACACATGGGATGGCATGAATTTTTTCATGCGGAAGCAGTTCGTTCCCTCACACTTCCATAGAGATCTCCACATAAAACTTCAAAACCTCACTAAAGGGAGTATAAGTGTTGAAGATTACTATAAAGAGATGTATATTGTCATGATATGAGAAAACATTGAGGATGATCTATAGGAAACAATGAAATGGTTTATACAAAATCTCAATTGGAATAATTTATATGAAGTTGGGTTATACCACCATGTGGAGATACAAGATCTAATTCGCCTAGCCACCAAGGTCGAACAAAAAATCAAAAGGGGGAGAAACATGAGAAAACCCCCAACCCATTTATGTCCATGAGAAATTTGAGAATGTAGATTGAGGAATCATGAAATCCAAAAATATGGTTGATCACAAAAATAACGAGGTAATTTTTACACCTAATAAACCAACTTTTGAAGATAAAAAAACCAGGAATAAAGATATTTGATGTTCCAAATGTCAAGTAAGGGGTAAAATTTCTACTGAATTCCCAAACCACTGAACCATGACCTTCAACATGTATGGTCAATTGGAGACCGATAGAGAGAGACTGGACGAGGAAGATGAGGAATCTCACTAAATTGAGAATGAATAATTAGCAGAAGATAGTGATAATCTTGTAACTAGGAGTGTTCTAAGTGAAAAAATGACCATTGGAGAGGATCAGTGGGAGGACCATTTATATACATGATACAAGATCTATTGGAAGGTATGCAATGTTATTATTGATGTAGGAAGATATAGCAATGTGGTGAGCACTAAGTTAGTGGAGAAGTTGTGATTGTATACATTGAAGTACCAACATCTATAATAGCTTCAGTGGTTGGATAATTGTAGAGTGATTATGGTAAAAAAATAGGTGAATATATTATTCACAATTGGTAAGTATAATGATGAGGTACAATGTTATTTAGTACCAATGCAATCATGCCACTTACTACTTAGTCGACCATGGAAATACGATCGGCATGTAAAACCTGATGGTTTTATGAACCATTATTCTTTTTTAATAAGAGGGAAACCTATAACCCTCCTCCCAATGTCCCCCAAACAAATTTTGTAAGACATCATTTTTAGATATAATAAAAAAACAAGTGATGAGGAAAAAAATAGAAAAAATGAAAAATAAGATAATGAGGGAAAGAGAGAAAATAAGAGAAGAAAAATAGAGAGCAATGAAAAATCAAGAGGGAAAAATGATTAAAAATCCGAGAAAAGTGTGATGTTGGAAACAAGAATAAGGTTAATGGTTATTTGATTTAATGGAAAAAATATTTACTACATATGTAAAAATAGGTGATGTTGAACACAGATGACTTAACATCTTATTTGTAACATGTTTTTTAGTCTTTATTACATAAATTTAAGGATTTATTTTCCAAAGGGGTTCCACCTAGTTTTCCAACCATTCAAGTTATTGAGAATCAGATTACCCTAATACCCATAACATCACTACTAAACCAACCTATGTATCAGACCATCCCAGAGGAGAAAAAATACATTCCAAGGAATGTTCAAGAATTTTTGGATTTGAGTCATATATGATAGAGTATTAGTTTTTGTGTTTTACCAGTGATTCTAGTTCCCAAGAATTCCAATACATAAATAATGTGTATTGAATGCATATCAATCAATAACATAATGGTCATGTATATTCTTCCTAACCCAAGGTTAGATGATATTCTAGATGAGTTAAATGGATCAATTATTTTCTTAATTTTTTTTAAGAAGTGGATAACATCAGATTAGGATGAATGAATGAGATGAGTGGAAAACTACATTTAAGAATAAAATATGGAAATTATGAATTTTTAATTATTACCTCCAGTATCAGTAATGCGCATAGAACATTTTTTAGGTTAATTATTCATATCTTACATGCACATATAATAAATTATATGTTATTTTAGAGGTGTTAATAAAATAAATTTTGTTTCAAAACATTAAAAAGTGTGAATTTTTCCTGATAATATGGTTTTCCTTGGATTTGTTGTATGTAGTGTTTGAGTGCATGTAGATACTGAGAAGATAAAATCCACTCAAGAGTGGTAGAATACCACCTCTTTTGGGTAGGTAAAAATATTCCATGGGATTTCTACTTTTTACATGTGATTTTTAAAGGAATTCAGCACAGTAGAAGTACCATTGAATGAATTGACAAAGAATAAAATTATATTAAAATGGTAGGAAACTCAAGAGAAATATTTTTAGGTACTCAAAAAGAGACTCACCCATGAACCTCTTCCTGCTCTACCAGATTTCAGTAATACCATGAGGTTGAATGGGATGATTTTTCAATTGGTATTGGTGGATTACTCATGTTGGATGGTGTACCTATTTCATATTATAGTGAGAAGTTAAATTGTTGAACTCAAAAATTTACTACATAAGATAAATAGTTTTTTGAATTATTTATAGTAATAGAAATATGGAAGGGTTATCTTTTTCCTAAATAATATTTTTCCATTCTGATCACATGGATCTTAAATACCTTAATAACTAACATAAACTAAATAGAAGACATTCTAGATGGTTATAATTCGTTGAATCTTTTCCATATGTCATCAAGAATAAAAAGGGTAAGGAAAATATTAATGTTGATTAACATTCATATAGACATTCTATTCTATCCTTGTTGTATTCTAAAATCCTTGGTTTTGAATATGATAAGGATTTATATCCCAATGATATCGATTTTGATGAACCTCATGGTCATTTAAAACATAGAGTTAGTTGGGAAATGTTCTATTTATAAGATATATTATTATTCTGGATTGATAATCCTTTTATTCACAATTTATCGATCTATTTACTTTTACTAAAATAGTCACATTATGGTGATTTAATAGGACATTTTGGGGTTTAAAAAAATTAATGTTCTTAGAGATCATTTTTATTTTCCTATGATATCTAAATATGTTGAAAATTTTGTGGGATGGTGTATTATCTTCCATAAATAAAAATCTAAACTGAACTCATATGGATTATATCCTCCTCCAACAATCCTGGACACCCCTTTAAAGGACATATCATTGCAATTTATTGTGGTTTTATCAAGGACCATGTGTGGAGAGATATTCTATTTTTTTAGGGTGAATTGGTTTTCGAAAATGGAACATTTTATTCCTTATCACAAAATAGATGATTCCATTAAACTTTGAAACAATTATATTTGATAAATTAGTCAAAATCCATGAAATTCATAGGAATATTATATCAGATTAGGACACAAAATTCCTCACCTACTTTTGGAAGACCATGCGGCACAAACTGAGTAGGAAGTTACTATTCTCCAATAATTTAATGTCGCAATCCTATGGGAAAACGTAGGTGGTGAATCATAAACTATCATCCATTATGGAAAAAATCGTTAAGAAGAATCTCAATAATTGGGAGGATTTTTTACCACTTATAGAATTCACATATTACATGGTCAAAAATTCCACCACTCAATAGTCTCTTTTTGAAATTTTTTTTGATATAACACCCTTTCCCCTATTTAACAAGTTGCTTTTCCTATGCAAGAATAAAATAATGTGGATATGAAAGGCCATACCGAAATCATCAAGAATATGCATGAAAGGGAAAGCAAATATATTGATTGAATGACCCAAAAATACATTGATCATGAAAACATGGGTCACAATAAAGTGTTGTTCGAGCATAATGACATAGTCTAGATTCATATGCGAAGGGATAGATTCCCCGACTAGAGGAAATAAAAACATATTCCATGAGGAGATGGACCATTCTATGTTCTCATGAAGAAATATATCTTTTTCTATATGAGTATAGTGTAAGTGACACTTTCAATGATTCCAATGTTTCTCCTTTTTGGTGTTTAAAGGATGAAGACTTGGGGACAAATCCTTTCCCAGAGGGGGATAATGAGAGACACATCGAAGGCACCGAGTCAATTTCCTAGGTGGAGGAGTGGGATTTAAAATTCCTCATGATGTGAGGGATATTAATGACATTTAAATATAAAATGTGTGCCCATATTGCTATATTAAATTCTAAATAGATCTGACATTGCATGTATGGATAAAATTTACAAGTTATATCTCTTATTCAGGACCAAAAATAATTTCTTAAGCTTGGACCACAGGGTTTCATGAATTTTGGAATCCTGTCCCACATTGAGATTCTATAATGAAATCTTTAGATACCAAAACCAAATATGGTGGGCTAGTCACACAAAGTCAAATCTAGGTGGAAAGTCACAAGAAAATTTTCCAATGCATTTGTTAGACATTGTCTTGTTTACTTTAAGGGGACAATGAATGAATAAGTTTTATGAATATAGGGTATTATATCACTGACCTTTAGTGTCAGCCCTTGGCTATAAATAGTCACCCCATGGAATTGTATTTTTATTCAATATTATTAGAGTTTATGCTTTGTTTCACTCTATTATGTGAGGATTTTTCCAATTATCCCTCTTTATCTTATTCATTCTTTCCTTATTATTTTACATATTTGATCGATGATCCAAGATCACAAAATCCCCAACATTCATTCCCCAACCCAAGTGAATTGTGTTTGGATTGATCATCACATACCTCCCTGGAGTGTTATTTCTAAATAGTAAGCTAGAATCCATATAGCTTTGGTTGACTACTTGTGTCCACTATCCATACTCATCACCTGAAACTTATCCCCAAACTGAATACTTCATCCTCCACCCTACACTGTGATGATAGGGATACACCAAACATCTCACATCACCTGTAAACCAAGAAAAAATGTAAACTTAATATTCAAGGACATCTCAAACTCACACTTCATACATTCTATGAACAGGTTTCATTGGGCTTCACCTGATCCTCTAAAAAATAGGTCTTCCACATAAATGAGCACCAATATCCTTTTATCATTATTTTTATTTATGTAGATACTACCTCGCTGAAATCCAATATTTCTCATGTATTTTGCATCCCTAGAATACCAGGATTTTGGTTCTTTCTTCAACTCATAAAATGACTTCTTTAACTGGAAAACGTTTTTCTCATCTTCATATACAAGGAATCAATATAGTAGTTTTATGGAAACTTCCTCCACAATGAATCCATTAATAAATTTTTATTTTACATCCATTTGGTACACCTTGAACTTTTTTCACAACCATGTTTTCATGAATTATTAAATACATTCCAACCAATCCATAGGGGAAAATGTTTAAGGAACACCAATTCCTTTGATTTGGGAATATCTGTTACACAATATTCGTACTTTCTTCAGAGTCACTTTTCTATATTCATTGATTTTGTTATGAAACACGCACTTCAATTCAATTAAATATTTTTCATCCATCCTTATAAAATTAATCATGTTTGATTCTTATCAATTTTTTCATGCTCTTCTTGCATCGCTTTGATTATTTTTTCAACTATGGATGCCTCTTCAAAACAATTTGGCTCTACTTGAGATAAAAGAATCAAAAAATTTATAGTATTCATCATCTGTATTTACACAATGAAATCTTATCACTAATGTTATTTCTTTCATTGATTTCGGCTCTTCCACTTTTATTCTTTGCAGTTGTTGAACCATCTTCGATTTCCTCATCATTAGTTTATTCTTTTTAATCTTTTTATCCCTATATTCCCCCTTAAGATACTCACTTTAGAATCACTATTTTACTATGAAAATTTACAACTGGATTGATAATTCTTCTCATTTTCCATAATAACTATATGCAATGATTTTTCCAAGACTTTTGTTGTATAATTTTTATGTCTCACTTCTGGATGAGTAGACAAGAAAAATACTTACAAATCCTTGAGTTTTAAACTTCCAATTCTTCTCTTTAATGAGAATATAGAACTTCTGAAACTTAAAAATCATTTCTGTGTTTTCTTCATCCAATTCCACATCACGTAGGGTGTCTTCTCTTCATTTATAAATAAAACACTATTAGATATATAAACTAATGTAATCACTACTTCCTTACAAAAGACATCTTGTGGATATTTTTCAATGGTAATCATCTAGGAGATATGGCTAATAATATGATTCCACCTATCAATGAAACTATTTGATTATGATTCTATAAAACTAAAGCATAGTGCTTCATGATATACTATTCCACTTAATTTTTGGTAAAATATGTATACTTATTAGTCCTTAATTTTTTTAATTTTTCAGCCCAAGCATCTTCTACTCAAATAATTGATGACATGTAATACACTTGAACACTTTATATTTTTAATATATCAACATAATCCATGTCATCTTGTTGTAGTCATCAATATATATAACATAGTTCCTTTTTCCATCCATAGAATTAGGTGATATTGGCCAACACACATAAATATGTAATGACTTATGAAATCTCACAGATTTCTTATTCTTATAATTGTATGTCCTTCGAATGATTTTCCCTTTTGTCATGTAATAAAAGTGTGAGTGCGATCACGTGAGAGTTTATGGATACAACAATCTCTTTTATTATTTTTCAAATCTCCCAATGAATTTTGGATGAAGTGGTAAAGACTTTTATTCCACAACTTTTTTCGTCTTCATTGGTTAGAAAACACATGTATCTTTCTCCTCTAATGAGGTAAATATTCCCATTTGTGTCTTTTCCTTGGATCACAATTATACCCATTCTTAATTTGATAATTAAAACATTATTTTTGAAAATGACTGCATGCAACAAGTCACGTAACTAACTTAAACATAGAAAATTGTGACCAAGGCCTTCAATAACCAAGTTGTTAATGTGCCTCAAGTCTTTACCTCTGATCTTGGATTTTTTGTAGTCAATGATCTTAAACCCTTCATAATTTTCAATGTGAATGACACCTTCTTTGTCTAAGGTGATCCCCGTGACAATATTTTTTACCTTTATTATAGTTTATCAAGGGTAAACAATCCATCCTACTTCATTTATTTCAAAACAATTTCTGTGATGTTTTCTTTCAGGAATTTTCCATTATTCTTCCATGATTGTTACTTATCCTCTTTTAGTGGGGAACGATAATGTTCCACATCTAACTCCACTTAATCAACCTTATATTTCAAAGCTATGAATTGATTATGCGTATTCATCCCACTTGATGACGATTTCAACTGTTGAGATCCCTTTTTCTAGATCACCTTTGGCACATATCTCTACATCCTTGATGATAAATTCATATATTTTGTTTCCATAACCTTCAAAAAAAATAGTAATTAAATACATATCAAGTGTTAAAATTTATGCTAATACATTTTTGTATCTCTTGATCCTTGAAATGAATTTAATACAAACATATTTTTTATGCCACATCATTCAGCAATAATAACACTATATTCATAGTGTATAGTTGTGTCTCTTTACAACTCCACCTATATCTTTTTAGGTCTTTTTGGGTCATCCAAATCAACCTTTTCCTGAGAGGTGAGTGCATTTGGATTTGTATCAACCTCCACTGCCTTTTGAACATGATAAATCCCCTTAATAAATTTTCCTCTTTTTGAAACATTTCACTTTTGGGAAATTTTCTTTATTTTATGTTGACTCCCTTCACCAGTACCCTGTATACCCCAACCATCCGATTTCATGTCAAGGGTTATGATTCATTCTATATTATCACGATTTTTTTCATCTTCATAACTTTTCCTTTGATCTCCTCAATCTTTTTGACAACATCTTACATGGAATCATTTAAACTATTAATAACACAAACCTAGTCATAGAATTTGTTCTTGATCCCAACATCTATCTACAAGTTTGTAGGATTTCCATAATATAAGCCTTCAACTCGAATTTTTCTTCTTTTTGTTTCTATATATTCATTTTGGAATCACATACCACTTTATTGGATTTCATAATTTTTCCCCCAAAAGATCAATTTCTTAAAGAGAATCTTATAGTTTGGTCTCCCATAACATCATCACTTTCACCATTTTTTCCCTTAGATTATGTTTTTTCTATGACATTCATAAGGAATAATGAAGGGTTTGGGGTGTAGTAGAAGTGGTATAGTTTTTTCCCAACAATTTGTTTCATCAGTTTATTCAAATGAAATTATAATAAATGGATGCAACAAACCCAAATTTTTCATGGATATAATCTTTTCGCAAAAAATATATAATTAATGTATAACAAGAATTACCTCAACCTAATAACTATTTCTTTAATTTTGATCAATATGGTTTTAGCTTATGTGGTTTGGTTGTTAGAGTGAAGAATCAAATAAGAATTACTCAATTGATATCCACACATGATCCAAGAATCTTAGAATATCATTGTTGTTATTATCGAAACTATAATGGTGGAATAAAATTTTTTATTTCAATCATCATTGATCACAACAAGAATTATCTAGTGCATAAAGAATTCAAGGATCTCTTAGCCTAGAAAGGGATGATGAGGACTATATCTCATTATTGAGAGAGTTCATGAGAATATATTTTTATCACTTTGAGATAATTCTCTAGAGAATCTGTTGTGTGAAAGATTATTTATATTATCTAAAATGAAATATTAAAGTTTATATACATAGGGTTAAAGAATTTATTAATTATGTAAAATAGCTTTACTAATTTTTTCTCCAAAATGATAGTATAATAGGTTCTAAAAAAGATGAAAAACTTATGTCTCTATTAAAAGAGTAGGTAGTTCAACCAAATTCATAGAACAATGAAATAATAGAGAAGGAAAACACTTTGGTTTGCTCCTCGATGCCAAGATCGAGGCATCCAAATGTAGCCAAATAATATTCAAGAAAACCCTTCCCAATAGCCAGTAACCCTAATTAAATATTCCCCACCCACAAAATACTAAGAAATACACAACTACCCTTAGATATTAAACAAACTTTTCCCTACACTAATAACTTCTCCAAGAATCTATCCAACCCCGAAACCCCCACTTAGATAGCACTACAACACACATCAATAACTATTACAACCCATTCCTACCATTCCCACCATATTTGGAAAAACCAAATCATCCTCATGGTGGGAACAATGAATTTATATCACCCAATGCTTCCCATGTCACATCTTTGACTGATTCTTCATTCCACTTTACCAAACCCGACACAATCAAATGGAAAAAGGAACAACCAAAAGGTCCATATAACTCTTCTGCCAAATTTTCAATAGGGCATGCCCAATTTGAAATAATGTTTTTCCTTACATGCTATAGTAGGAATGATAGACATACACTGAAGATGAATGTATACTATCTAACTAGAACTGAAATAGTCGTGTAGCTATTTCCACTATAATATTAGTCATAGGTTCCTTTAGAAAACAAATATAACTATTAATTATCCTAGAAAGCAGTGTGCGGTCATCATCACACAAAGAACATGTAAACCTAAGTGATTGTATAAAATCATTGCATCATCATATTCTATCACCATAATGGAAAATGGTGTAGGTGGAGAATTTCTATAAGTAGTCATGGATGTTAATTTCATTGTCCTCATAACTTTTTGTAAGAACATAGCCAGCCCAAAGTGGATATTTTTTCCCCAAACATCAAATCATACATGATTTTTTTTACTTAAATATCCCTATATATGATTTTGACTTAATAATTTCCATGGAGATGGACCGAACCTTTATTAAAACAATAATTATCTCAAACCACTTCTCCTAATGTATTATGTGGATTCATTTTGAATCGAATATGTTATGATCGATACTTCATTTTTGTGATAAATTCATTACCAATGAGGATTTATAGTCTAGAAAATTTTATCCCAATAAATGAAAAATATTCCTATGTTTCGTGGTATATAAAATTTTAACTTCATTGTAGAAATATGAACCATTGCGTGCATTATCAATGATAATCTCTTAATAGCTGTGGGAACTAGTACATGATACCAGTCTGACACTACATCTGAATCTATGAGACCATAAACAAAAACCAAAATAGTTGAAATATCCCAAAGAATCTATTCATGTGTATTGTAACTTGAATAATATTTTTTACATCAACTTTATCTTAATTATACTATTAAATCCTCAAGTGACATAACAATGGTGGGAGCCCCAGTGATTGATTTTTCAATAGTACAATTTCATCCTCTAAAATAATACTGCCTTCAGAATGCTTATAATCACTCGATGTACCTTTTCTATAACAAGAAACTTATCCTATAAGCTTAAAACTAATCTTTGGTACAGCTTCTCTTACAGTCCACATGGTTGAGTGTGGGTTTTAGGATTCATATTCCTTAAACATAGAATATCGTGGATCCATTATTGGGATCATTTCTTCAATCCCACTTTGGTGAATAATTATATCACTAGGACATGGATACAAATCGATGGCCTTCATTGGTTTTTTAGTATCCTCAATTGTTTTGGGACATAACTTCTACAGTAGGGGAGCTAATTAAATTTTATAGAGAAAATGAGATTGATCTATTTTGGAACATTACATGAGTTTTAGTGGAAATAAATAATCAATAAACTCTTAATGATTCTGCTATTATTCATTCTATTGATATAAGACTAGAAAACTCAATATATTTTGAGAAGAAACCATTATTTTTTATGAAATGTGGGGATATTATGTACCTAGAATCTGAATGTAGAATAAATCTTTCCTATAAAAATTTTAAAAAAATGGTACATTCCTTTATGAAATTAAAATTCAAAATACCTCTCATTGAGTAACTGAATGATTGAGGAGGAATTATTCATGATGGAAGAAGGGATCGCTCATCTTTTTGGGGAAGGAGGGATATATCATAGATCCCTTGGCTAGGAAGGTAAATGAGAGATATATATTGGATACCTTGTATATGTGGGGTATGGTGGTATTTAGTTTGGATCATCCTATTGCCAATGTTTCGGAGGATGGCAGAGATCAAACATTGGTGAAGCCTCCCAAGGATGGAACTCTTGATTAGAGGAATGTGTCTGGGGATCCCTTTGTTCTTGTATCCTAAATATGGTGTCTTGGTGTGAATTCAAAAAAACAGTGTATTTAACATTTCACAAGGTTCTAATTAGATACATTATGTGGTTAGTGTTTTATCTGGGATAGATCTCAATGCTCATTCAATGGTTCTGGACATGAATCAATGGTCTTCCAGTGATGATGATGTTGATTCTAAAGACTTTCAAAAAGATACATTCTTGAAATCCAAGGGTATTAAAGGCAATAATTCTCTTGATCTAAGCGGTTCTTCACCTATTCAACTTAATGAGAATAATCAAGCCTTGATGGGATATATGCAAGCTCCACCTCCTCCTTTTTGGAAGATGAAAAATAACTTGTTACATCAGTTAAAGAAAAGTCACTTCATGTTTTCAGTGATGGTTTTGAAGGTATGGGATGGTAAAATGAAAAATAAAAACCTTTAGTAGAGGACCTTGGACTTGCTATTAAGTGAATTGAACCAAATGATTCTCCTGGAGCTAAAATATTGGATGATTTATCTAGATTGGCTGGTAGTGGTGATTTTCTAGGCATATCATCATCTTCTGGTATTTTTTAAAGTATATCTATCTAGATAAGTCATGAAGATAATGATATTGTGGCATTGAATGTGATAATTGGAAGTATTGAGGGTTTCCCTTCACCCAATTTCATTTACATGATTAAATCTATTAACAAATCTGAATTTTAGATGCTTTACCTTGAAAGATTTGATAAGAAAGGAATCTGAATCAAAAAAGGATTAAATATGATCTTATTTCAACTTCTTACCTTATGTTGAATGTGTATGATTTAAATGAGGACTCCCATGTGGATGTGGTTTCCAATCAAGAGTATTATGCACCTAACACTACTGCAAACATAGAAAAGCATGGAGGTGATGTTATCACTAATGATCTAATTGGGGATGGTCATCCAAATCTATAAATGGATAGTGATGAACAATGACGTCAAATAATGGGATCAGAATAAAACTTGTTTGATGATTGGTCTACTGAGTCCCGTATTGAAAAGGATGTTTCATTGGGAATGTATTATCAAAATATATCATGGAAAGAATCTATGTGATGGAGATGAGGAAAAAATTCGAGCGGTCCGGGTGTCTTCTAAGGTAGAGGTAGAAGACATCAGAAAAGGTGAATCCTATTGGATGATTAAAGGGAACCAAGATTCTTGATGATGAATACAATTTTTTTTCTAGGTCCCATTATATTAGGAGTATTTTGGTGGTGGTGTGTGTGTGTCACTTTTTTAAACATGCAACCCCGTATGATTGTATTTTACTTTTTTCTAATAAGAATTAGGGTGTGGGTTGGGTCACGAACTCACACTCATGCCACTTTGGTGTATATAAAAATATTCATATTTACATACAACTATTTATGCATTTATTTATAATTAGAATTATAAATATTTATTTATTTATTTACATAATTAGAAAATTATACTAAATATTTTAAAATACTATATAAGTTTATTATATTTACAATTATATAACCCTATATATTAAATATATATATATATATATATATATATATATAATGATGGAGAGATTATCTCTCTACAATGGAGAGGTATTCTCTCTTAGCGATTTCATTGGCGATCACAATCTAGTGAAGACTGTCTCAAATAGAGAAATTAATGGCACATATTAGATGAAAAAATCATTGTTCACTTTGGGATGTTTGTAGAATGTGGTTCCAAACATCCTTAGAGTAAATCTGATGGTGTAAATATTCATAATGAGGCATATGAGATTTTAGCTGGTCTTGACCGAGAGGTTTCTCCAGTTAAGGTGGATCTGATATAATATTTATGTCATGATATCCGATAGATGGCCTCATCATTGTGAGTTTTTAATGGAAGGGGTTGATTATAACCATAAGAAATTGCATCTCTATTTTTTGGGGCTCTACCTACTGACATGGGTGGAAAAAAAGCCAAATATGGAACATGGGGGTTGATATGTGAGTGGGGGTAGTCATGTGATTAGGATGGATATTTGGGTGTTAGTGAGGACTGAAACATGGAGTTGGTGATGGTATGAGGTGAAATTCGGGGTCATCCTCAGGCGTTCGAGGGTTTCATCCCCATGATGAAATGTTAGATGACATCAGGATAAAGAGATTACTCATGATGAGTCGACCTTGGATAGTGACATTGGTGTTTCTAGAGATGGCTAACGGGTGACGTATTCAGACGTAGTGGCTTCATGGAAGAGTGACCTTGGATCGATGAGGGAGGCGGGTGTGGGATCCTGATGATGATTTATCTTCGATCCCTACTCGAGGGTTTCTCACAATCAGTATGGATGCTGGAGACAACACGGTCATTGGGTTAGGGAGACCTCTAGAGGTGGTGTAATGACCCTTTGTTGCATGGTCAATGAATTTGGGATTTCAGTTCCTTTTGTATTTTGTGAAATGTGCCCAGGATAGGATGTATTCTTATGGTCATTTTTTGAGTGAGGAAACTTGTGTTTTTAGTGGGATTTATTGGGCCTCCAATATTCAAACAGGCCATTGGGCCATATTTTAATGTGTCCACTCTATATATATATATGAGAGTGATCAGGGGGAGTTGGTCTTGACTGGGATAGACTTGGGGTGGAGTTAAATGTTTAATGGTCCTATAGGATATATCTAGGGTGTGGGTTTCTCAAGTGTCCACCAGTTCCTTGGGATTATAGTGAGAATTAATCATGGTGACCTTTAGGGGTATGGGACTTTGACAGGTGTGATGACCCAACTCCATTTTGGATATCAGGGGAATGGGATGTTGACGGGTTCATGTGAACATTTCCAATTTTGAAGTGTTGGCATAGGAAAAATGCATGGGTGGTGATGCTGAGGGGACAACGACACACTTGGTGTGGAGTTCGATGGACGACAACATGACGTTTTTTGGTCTTCAGGTGTACAGGGGTTTTCACGAGGAGGCAGACTCATAATACCTATTGGATCTCATAGTGGGGCTTCGGTCACATTTCCAAGGAGGGATTTATAGTGGGTAATTTATTAATGGGGGTCCTCAAGTCTCTTTTCTCTTTGGTCTGTTGTTGGCCATTTTTTGGGGGTAATTGTTGTACCCCATCGCTGTTTCCTTGCAATTTACTTTTTTAATAAATTTTGGAGACCATGGGCTAAAACTCATGCTCTGCAATACTTTTGATATATATAATTATATAAATATATTTATAATTATATAAAAATATTTATAAATTTTTTTTATAAATGAAAATATAAATAAATATAAATATTTAAATAATTATAAAATTATAAAAATATATTCAAATATAAAATATATTTAAATAAAAATATATTTAATATATTTAATATATTTATTATATTTATTATATTTATGAATATATATATATATATTTATATATTAATAAATGTAACACCCTATGATTTTATCATATTTCTATTTTTAATTTTAATTTCATCTACAACATAGGTTTCACACAACACCAAGCTTAAACGAATAATGATATACAATTAAATATCATTATTTTAAAATGACCATTATAACATAGTCATTACATTAAAAGGAATGAATATTATTGAAATAATTATGAAATTTCAATATTATATATTTAATCAAATATTTTCACATTAATCAAAATGATTTTATGTGCATAAGATACGATTGAATCCAATTTTATGCATTGAAAGACTATATTTTTCTAAAGAAATATTTTCCATCTTTTAATGGTGGTCTTGATTTGGAATTTAATTATGACACTTTAATATATTCTATTGAACAAAATAAACATTATTTTTAAAATATGAATGTCAAAATTAGCTTATAGTGAGATTTCATTATTTTTTTGAAAATATATATTTTCCAATGAATAGTGAAAAAATACTTATTTTTATAAAACTGTCAATTTCATTATATTAAAATTCTACTTATGATTTGAATAGTAACCTCACCCATGATTTGAATATTAACCTCACCCATAAATAATACCAATATGATCTTGGCCCTTTTTATTTGGGATTCAAGGGTTGAAGGAAAAACATCATGGGTTTCGTGGGGGAAGATAGGGAGACCTATCAAAGAGGGTTTTATTAACTATAGAAGCCTTGCTGACACACTCCTTTTCATGCATGCTAAAATGTCTTGGGAGATTCATGAACGTAAAACCCCATGGGGTAAGGCCATGGGCAGTTGTTTTACAGGTGGTTCACATAGGGATGAAGGACA
This sequence comes from Viscum album, assembly GCA_963277665.1. Taxonomy (NCBI): domain Eukaryota; kingdom Viridiplantae; phylum Streptophyta; class Magnoliopsida; order Santalales; family Viscaceae; genus Viscum; species Viscum album. The sequence continues at coordinate 2,119,259 of CAUJRU010000030.1, read as the reverse complement.
TTGGTCTCTTTTTATGTACACCTTATGTAACACCCCAAGCTTCTACGGTACGCTTCTCTTTGAATAATGCGATAGCGTGTGTTGTACGCAACATCAAGTTCTAACGCACCACAACCAATCAAACTAGCCGTTATGAATAGTAATACCTACTTTTTGAAATTATCTATATTTTATATTTCAAAATGGACTTCATTTTTGGTTTCGGAATATCGAAATTATCCTAAGATGAATTTTTGGTATTTTTCTGAGAACTTCCAATTTTATGAATAGTGAAAAATACTTAAAAACAAATTTTTTAATCAAAATAATTTATAGTGATAAATAATATTATTGAGTGGTTTTAAAGTATAATTATAATATATTTTTACAATTTTATCCAATGGTGTTCATTAGAATTAATTTTACTTTGAAATTAGACCTAAACAATTGTCAATCTTTTGGTATATATTGTTTCCTAAAAACATGCTATTTGTTGTGACAGTGGGAATTTATTATAAAATTAATTAATGCAACTTATATGTTTTTAATTTTGTAAAATAGACATCATTTTTTAATTCGGAATATCAATTATAGCTTAGGGTGAAATTTTGGCATTGTTCTGAAAAACATCAATTTTTGATGAATAGTGAAACCACTAAGTGGTAGTTAAATAACTGAATTTTTCTTAAAACTTAATTATACCGCTTCTGTGAATGGAATTTCGAAAATCCGAGAGACATGGGTAATATCAGGAAGTAAAATATGGTTCAATGAGATGAAAATAATTTTTGGTAAATAGTAACTTTTTACTTTTATTTACCACGGTTAAAAGTAAATAGGGTAATTAAGGGTAAAAATGATATTAATATTACCCTAACACATGTCCTAATTCTATTGGACAAGTGTATCTCGACCAAAAAAAACCTTAGGAATAAAATATTATCATTTAGATCCACTTGGATTAGATGAGGACATTTATTATTATTTAATTCAAAGAATAGTTAAAAGAGTTAAAATAAATGTTTATTTACTAAAACATTTTTAATATAGGGTTATACATAAGATAAAATCGATTTTAAATATTAATTAGAAAGACAAAATTATTTCTTACATAATGATATTTTATTTATAATTTTTAGACATTTAATAAGTTAATTTATTTATGACACAATGATGATGCAGTAATTACCATAATAGTGAAAAATTAAAATAATTGATATTATAGATACCCAAATAAATATAATTTGAGACTTTTTATGAATTACACTAATTTTATAGGCTAATATAACATATTAGTATTGATTTAATTAACTTTGTTCGAAGTAATCATTCTGTTATATGTTTCACAAAAATCAACTATTGAATAGTGTCAAAATTGACATAAAAGCATTTTTAAAACAAATATTATATTATTAATTGATATTAAATTTTTAAAAATATAAGGTTCGGCCAAAAGACTTATATAATGATAGTTTTATCATTAATGGACCACTTGGGGGTGTTTTGGATGTATATAGTAAGTTTATTAACTATATAATATAAAAATACAAAGTGACATGGTAAATGTCAAACTAATTAACTAAGAGTTAAAACTAAAAGATAAGGTTAATATAGTAACCCAAACCTGCCTATATTCTATTGGTTGAATGGTTTTAGACCTATCCCCACATTAACTTTTGAATAATTAACTTTGGAGCCATTAGAAACCGAATAGTAACTTATTATAAATTAATATTTCTAGCTTTTCCAAAGGTGCCCCTCACCCCTCTTATAAAAGGGCACTCTCCCTTCTCATTACTTCACACCTTCAAAGCCTTTTGGTTCGGCCAAACTCTGCCCAAATACTCTCTCAACTTCCATAACTACAACCTAGAGGCCTTAGTTTGATCATAAAGCCATCCTACAGAGCCCTTTGGATCAAATCAAAAGGAAGAACCCAAAGAAGAGGTAATGTTTTCACCACCCTTTTTGAAATTCATTTCTTCTTACACTTCTTATTTATTTGTTATTACCATTATAAAATAATAAATCCAGTATCTTATATACATTGTGATGTTATTATAAATATGGTACAACCATATTTAGTATTCTATCCACCCTTTGAATAACATGTCACCATACGTGTGTACGTACACCTTACCGTCTCCACGTCGTTGTGTAATTGTTATTCAATATATTATTATTTGGATGGATATAATAATGATGTGTAACTCATGTAAATAATAAATATAACATGATAATGATTCTGTATATATGATATAATATCCAATTATATATTATTTTAATATCAAAAGAATGATATTGTCGCTCGTGCGTACGTACGGACTACCGTCTCCATGAACGCGATGAGATTCATTCTCCATCGTATCCATTCAAGTATAATTATCATTTGATGATTTAAAAATAATTTTTAAGGACTTTATATCATTCTAGATATTAATAAGATACAACCTATCCATGACAAACATGGCTTACGTAACAAAACATATAAAAGAAAACGAGTAAGTTAACACCCAAAACAACGATAATACTAAGATATTATTTACAAAGCAATGTTAAAAGATCATATATGATATCATATTAATATATATGATTCTTGTATGATTTTATAACAATTATTTAACCATTATATAGGAGGTTAACCTACCCTTAACCAAGGAAAAGTACAAGGTAAGGGTTTATTTCGCAATCTCTTCATTATCTGAGGTTGTTTATACGTAATAATCTACTGGGATTTCTTTATCATCCACATCCATGTTTCTCCAAAATGTATTTCAATTTTTTTTTACCATTTACAAGAATATCGGTTAAAGTTATTTTATACCCTTTTTTGACTTTTATAAGAGGTTTATAAAGGAATCTTTCCATCGTTTTCTAAACAAGGTGCTTTTTAACCATTTGACAGAATTAGGGTAAGAATTTTTTTTAAACTTATACGGTGGGTGCGGCTATTTTCTACCGTTATAAAATCATCGAAGCTTCCCTTACAAGCTTATAAGAATAATTTCAATGAAAATGTTTTATTTTATATGATTCTTAAATGATTTCAAAATAAAAAGAGATATTTCTCTAAAAAGAGTTTTGATTTCATCTATGCCAACATCCTTTGATGGATTTTAAGCTTATTTGGAGATGATTTATTATGAAACAAAACTTCCATATTGTATTAAAGGTTTTGTAATATGTTTGACTATGGATATGTTATTTTCATGGTTTATGGATGAAGTATTTACATTTTGTATGCTTGTTTTAATACGAATGTTTATGTTATGTTTAAACCTTTTCATATGGGAATGCATTGGACTTAATATGTGACGGGTGGAGCCCGCTATAGCTCCTCGATGCATCGGTAGGTCTCATGAGACAAACTAGTGTCTTGTCACAAGGCCTTGACAAAATCTTATTTGTAGTCTTGGCACGAGGCCTTGTCTATGTGGTTATGATAGTCTAGCATTATGCGTTTCATCATTATGAAAGTGGTTATTGATATTGCATGTGATTATTTGATTAGTAGAATATCCATGTGAATAAGTAAATGGAATTATTTCATTTTAATTTTTCCATACTATGTTAAAGTTCAAGTTTAAAAGGCTTTTGTTTTAGTTATACATTGCCTTAAATGTTTATTCATATTTATGAAAGTTTCTGCTATATTGTTATCCTTACTGGGCATTTGAGCTCACCCATTTTCTATGTTTTATTTTTCCCAGGATGTGAAGAAGTAATTTATGAATGACCTGTAGGGATAGTGTGAGGGGATAAGAGTTTGGACTATAGAGACTATGTTGATTTAGATGTCATTTTATGATGTAATGTAAACCTTATGAATATATCGAGTGTTTCCAAGGCTACTAAACCAATCGGTCTTTTGAGATTTGATCTTTCTTGTGATCATGCCAATGTCTTGTAATAATGCACCGACTCTGCGTAACTGGGATCGGGCCATTACAATTGGTATCAGAGAAAGTTTAGTACAAACCTTGGAAACTAGATTTAGATAAACTCTGATTAGAGAACATAGATTTAAGGTGGACATTGAGGATTAGTATAGAAGAACTTCCTAGAATTTTGGTATTGTAGAGATTTTGTGAGTTTTCTGAGAAATACATCCCTGTATGGATATGAGCAGGTAGAGGCATCTCTGGCACATATGTACCTAGGGGTAAATCCCGAAAACACCGCTTTGAGCTAGACCCGAACGGGAACTGGTGCATGACAACGGGCCTTACTGCACTCTTAGTTACGACACTCCCGGGGGGATATGCTTAGGATAACTCTCATTTTCTTTACAAATCATTATTAAGGGTTTATGAGTACATACTTTCTCAAAGAAAACATTCTTATGATTATGGATTATATCCATAAATAGTTAAATTTATGTTAAGTGTTTTGTAAGTATCAGATATGTATTTTGATTCATAAACTGATCTAGTTTATACCATTGTTTAGAAATAGCACCTAGTGGATGAAATGGAAACCGTATCAACGCACTCACTCCATGTGGGGATTTCCCTCCTGCTATAGATAATTATAGTGGAGCTGATGATGCAACTGGTGCCGATCAGCTAATCACCATACTGGGACAACTTACTCAGGTTATGAATAATAACCTTACCTGTATGGAGCACCCTGATCCACAGAGTGGAGGATCAATGTTAGATCGCTTCATGAGGTAACAACCACCAACGCTCAATAGGAGTAAAAATCCCTTAGTAGCTGAACAATGGATATTTTCCCTAGAGAAAATATTTCATGATTTTGGGAGTAGTGAAAGGGAAAAAGTTATCATGGCAGTTTACCGCCTCACTGGAGATGCTGGTCAATGGTGGTCATTGATTCAAAATATGAAGGAAGATGATGAAGTATCAAATATGGAATGGAGGGAGTTCAAAGATCTGTTTTTAGAAAAATACTTTCCTCGCGACCATCGAACAGTTATGGAAAGGCTGTTTCTGAGTCTGAGATAAAAGGAGGATGAGAATGTCACAAAGTATGAGGCTAACTTTACAAGGTTAGAAAGGTATGCTGGAGATTATATACATAACCTAAGAAGTAATATTGATCATTTCTTTGATGGGTTAAAACCATTTCTCCGTCGAGCATTAGTATCACAATCTTTCTCGTCGTATGAAGAAATTGTCTCATGTGCTATCAAGACCGAAAAGGAATTCTCTAAGTTGTATGAATTTAAAGCAATGAAAGAGAAGAAGAGATCTGTTGATCAATCTGGGAATGGAAATAAGCGGAAGAAGGTAAATGTTGAATATCCATCCCATGGTAAATGTGGGAAGAAACACCCCGATACTTGCTTGAAGGGAACAAGAGTCTGTTACAAGTGTGGTGAAAAGGCCACCAAGCTCGTGATTTTAAAGGGAAGAAGGAAGCTACCAATGTTCAGTGCTACAATTGCAATGAGATGGGGAATTATGCAAATGAATGTCCTAAGTGTCAGGGGAACTTACCTCAGAAAATGCCATGGGATCAAGGCCAAGCTTATGCTATCACTACTGCTGAGGTAGAAGCTCCGAAAGACGTGGTGGCAGGTAATTTAATGGTTTCCTCGAGTTTAGAAAATGCATTATTTTATTCTGGATCATCACATTGTTTTATATCTTCCCAGTTTTCTAAGAAAATTAGATATTTCCAATTTGATTTAACAAGGGAGTTGTTAGTTAAAACTTTTAAGGGAAGTATCATTGGAACAAAGTTTTGTGAATCAGTCCCCATTAGAGCACATAAATGTTCATTATCTTCTGATCTCATCATCATACCTATGATTGAGTTTGATATAATCCTCGGTATGGACAGGATTTCAGACAATGATGCGAAGATTTATTGTAAGAAGAAAGAGGTTACGATTCTTGATGATGATGATAAGGAACACCTTATCTTTAGAGCAGAATTATCACCGCCTAATTCTTATCTAGATCTACCCCCAGTAGCTCAACTAAATTCAATTATTGAGGAGGAAGAGAATTAAATAACTATGGGTGAGGAAAGGAATGTTCAAATAGAGGATGTACCTGTTGTGAAATAATATGTAGATGTATTTCTGGAAGATTTACCTGGACATCCTCCAGAACGAGAAGTTGAGTTTTCCATTGATTTAATTCCTGGACCAAGGCCTATATCGAAGACCCCATATAGAATGGCCACTGTAGAATTAGTCGAACTAAAGAAACAACTAGAGGAATTGAGTAATAAAGGATTTATTATCCCTAGTGTTTCTCCATGGGGAGCCCCTATTATTTTTGTTAAAAAGAAAGATGGATCCATGAGGTTATGTATCAACTACAGGGAGATCAATGCTATAACAATAAAGAACAAGTATCCCCTACCTCGCATTGATGATTTATTTGACCAACTGCATGGATCTCAATACTTTTCAAAAATTGACCTTCGATGTGGATACCATCAGTTGTGTGTGAAGAAGGAAGACACTCCGAAGAAAGCATTTCGAACCAGTTACAGGCATTATGAGTTTACAGTAATGCCTTTTGGATTGACTAATTCACCCTCTGTATTAATGGATCTGATGAATAGAGCTTTCAAGGAATATCTCGTTGAATTTGTGGTGGTATTTATTGATGATATCTTTGTATACTCAAAAAGATATGAAGATCATGAAAATCACTTATGCATTATCTTGAAGACTCTGAGAAAACATGAATTATATGGGAAGTTTAGCAAGTGTGAATTCTGGCTTCAGGAGATTTCTTTTCTTGGCCATATTTTCTCTAAAGATGGAATCTCTATTGATCCTTCTAAGACCAAGGCAATCCAAGAATGGCCCTCACCTACGAATATAACTGAGGTATGTAGTTTTATTGGTTTAGCAGGTTATTATCGACATTTCGTCCAGAATTTTGCCTGATTGGATAACCCATTAACGAAGCTCACACGTAAAGGGGTTAGTTTTGTTTGGACAAAAGAGTGTGAAGAATGTTGTGAAGATATGAATATAAGATTAGTCAATTCTTTTATATTGACTCTACCATCAGGGAATGATGGGTTCATTATTTATAGTGATGCATCGAAGAAAGGACATGGTTGTGTCCTTATGAAGAATGATAGGGTTATTGTCTATGCATCATGACAGTTGAAAATTCATGAACAAAACTATCCTACTCATGATCTCGAGTTAGCAGTTGTGATATTTGCTTTGAAGATATGGAGGCAATACCTCTATGGTGAAAAATGTGAGATTTATACTGATCACAAGATTTTGAAGTATATTTTCCCACAAAAAGAACTCAACATGAGGCAAAGGAGATGGATTGAATTAGTCAAGCATTATGATTGTACGATACACTACCACCCGGGGAAAGCAAACAAGGTGGAAGAAGCTTTGAGAAGAAAATACCATGGAGTTTTGAACGTGATGAGAATTGAAAGGGATCCAATTTTCATAGATCTAGTGAAGATGGACATGGGAATAACCAGGGAAGGTGAAATATCACTGCTTTTTCAAATGGTTGCCAAACCATCTTTACTAGAAAAGATTAAGAGTTCTCAGACTAATGATGGAGAATTTCAAAAGAAGATTAAAGCTGTGAATGATGGGAGATTGAGAGATTTTGTGAATGAAAATGGAATTTTGAAATTCAGGAAGAGGCTTTGTGTTCCTGATATACCTGATCTAAAAAGGGAATTGTTGGATGATGATCATAGTTTCAATTTCTCCATACACCCTGGGAGCACCAAAATGTATAAAGATTTGAAGGAACATTTTTGGTTGGACAACATGAAGAGGGAGATTGCCAATTTTGTGTCAAAATGTATTGTAACACCCCAGGTAAATAAAGAATATGACATTGTTATATTTATCCATATTTGTGAATAAAATATTAATATTACTTTAAAGGGGACTCTATGCTCGATGGCGTACCCAATACGCAACAACGAGTTTCTTGGGAATCTTACGTTGCACTCTAATAATAAAATAATATTATTTTAAATGGTAGTTAATGCCTAGCCATTGTAATGGCGGGAATGAACAGAACTAACTAAAAAAGGATTATATATGTCTTTCAAATATTTTTACTCTTTACAATAAATATTAAAGGATTAAAAATTCAAATGAATCCAATTTGTAAGCATAAACATTCTAATATTCATTAAAAGGTCGATTAACCGCCTTTGGATGATGAACCTCTTTTAAATCCACTTTTTTACAATTTTATGTGTTATATATGACAAAATAAAATTCTTCTTTCGAATCGAGACATCAAAATTTACTTTGTGTAAATTTTTGGTATCATTCCGATAAAGTTCATTTTTTAATGAATAGTGAAAATGTTGAATTTTAATTCAAAACCTCTTTTTAATCTCATTTATTTATATGCTTAGATTATTGTTTGAATTTTTTTAAGTAAAATTAGAATATATTATTACCATTTAATCCAATAGTGGTCATTGTAATTATTTTCACTTTGAAATCGGACTTAAACTAGTGTCAATCTTTTGATACTTATTGTTTCATAAAAACACGCTATTTGCTCTGACATCAGGAATTAATGATTAAATTAATTAATGCAACTTATATGTTTTGAATTTTGTAAAATAGACTTCATTTTCGAATTCGGAATATCAAATATAGCTTAGGGTGAAGTTTTGGTATTTTTCTGAAAAACATCAATTTTTGATGAATAGTGAAACCACTAAGTGGTACTTATAAAAAACTGATTTTCCGTTTAAAGGAAATTTAACCACCTCTATGTTTTGAATTTCAAAAATCTGACATACATGGTTGTACTTTAAGAAGTAAAATGTGGTTCAATGGAATTAAAATATTTTTTGGTGAATAATAATTTTTAAGTTTTTAATCGCGATTAGAGGTAATTATTGTAGTTTAAGGTAAAAATAATGTTTTAATAATATGAAATGACCTAGAAACATGTCCTACCCTCATTGGATGAGTCATGGACGACCAAGACAATCCATGGGGCTACTTGGGGACCCCATGGAGCCACATTGGTTGGAAAATGACATAAATACCTTTTTATTTAATGTTAAAGTAAAAATGTCACAAACATGAGATGTTTTACTAAAACACTTTTTACATGGGGTTATACAAGTCAAAGTTTTGACTATAAATAGTCAATGGAAAACTAAAAAGATTTCCTACATTATAGAATTTTTTATATAATTTTTAGTCATTAAATAAATTAAATTATTTATGACATCATGATGATGCAGCGATGACCTCATTATTTAAAGATTTAAATAAAATGGAATAATAATGTAAAATATAAGACCTACACATGTCCAAAACCTATTGGATGGGGGGATTTAGAACCCTTATCACCTTATCCTCGAAACACGTGAATGTGGGACCATTAAAATCCGAGACTCATTCTAAAATAAAGTAACATTTCATTACTTTCCAAGAGTGCCCCTCCTCTCCTCTTATAAAAGGCCCCCACCTCTACCTCCTTACCCACACTTCCAAAGCCTTTGGCTCGGCCAAACCCTAAACATTTTGTCTCTCCACATCCCTCTCTAACTCCTTGTAGCCTCAAGTTGGGCAGAAGTTTTCCCAAGGATGCCTTTGAGCTCAAACCAAAGGGAGTTACCCGATTATAAGGTAATGTCTTCACTTGTGTCCTTTTGTTTTATTTTGCTTTTCCAACCCCCTAAAATCTTTTTATTATTTTCTTTTGTAACAACACATGTATCCTAAATATACTAGAATGTTTTTATGTGATGGATTCCAGCTACACTTACACACACCTACATCTAATGGTTAAAGAATATACTGTTTCTGTGGATGGCGATTTTCTGTCTCACGAAACGATGATTGTTCAACATTATTCTAACACCTTAAAAGGTGGCCATTAAGATGACACAATATTTATATATGATATATAATATGTTTATGTTTTACTTAAGCTTCTGTATTTTTCATTTATGGAATAACTTTATGGTTTCCATTATGGGTAAACGCGATATCTTCATTTAAGGAAGTGCGGACTACCGCCCCCTCAAAGTGATTTGATTCTTTAATACCATATGTGGTATGTATAAAGGATATATTTAATAATATTATATATGATACCATACTAGAATTAAAATAATATTATGTATCATTATGTTTTAATTCCATTAAATATGAAATAGAAATGGAAGTAGCGTTCATGCGTACGTACGGCTTACCGTCTCCATGAACGGTACATTTCATTTTTTATCTCAAAATGTTATGTACTATTATAAGTACATATATATAATGGATATATATGTAATATATTACATCTAAATTATTGATATCATTCTGGAATTATAACATATATATATATCTCATTTTGTTTTAATTCCATTAATATGACAAAGAAAAAACGAAAGTAGCGTTCATGCGTACATACGGCCTACCGTCTCCATGAACGGTGCTTTTCGTTTTTTATCTCCAAATGATATAGAATAGTATAAGATTAATATGTACTATATATATATATATGATATTTTAATCATTAATACTATTCTAGGAATTATTTACTTATAACTATATGGACAATCATTTTTCAGGCAAGTTCATTTTTGACTCATGTAGCAAACATCGACAAAAACGTCTGATATGAACTCATATTATTAACCAATTATTATAACATTAAAATATGTGATATTAACTGAACAATAATCTTTATAAGAGGTCCTTAAGCAATTATAAATTGACAAAAGTTTATTTTTCAGGAATATAACGAAATGAACAAGACAAGTTGGACTTGAGGTAAGGGATCCTACTCCTCTCTTTCTTTTTCAGTACACTCTTTTATGTCGCTCCTTTTAAAGCTCATCTTTCTTGTTATTGGGATGTTCATTTATATTAATCTTACTTTAATTTTTATGTTCATATTATGAGAGACCCTATTCTCTCTCATCAATCCATTTTGGAAGTTTGGAGTGGCGCCGTTCGGCTGCCGAATTTTCGTAAGAGATCCAACCTCTATCTTTCTTTTTAAGTACTCTCTTTTATGTCATTTATTTTAAGCTCATATTTCATATGTTTGGGGATGTTCTTTTATATTCATCATTATTTACTTTTTATGTTAATATAATGAGAGACCCTATTTTATCTCATCAATCCATTTTTGGAAGATTTATGTGGCGCCGTTAGGCTGCCGAGTTTTCGAAAGGGATTTTTCATCCCACTTTTATTCTCGTGTCATTTATGCTACGTTTGACACTATTTCCTTTGAGTGGTGTATGTACTTCCCATTATTATACACTTTTTGTAGTATAATATCATTTATGGGTATTTATATCTTCATTGTATGAACCTTCTTCCATAGGGTGTACGTTTCGAAAGTTACCCAACTCGGTAAGGCGACCTTTCACCCTCCTCTTTTTAAAAAGACTTCTTTTGTTATGTCTTTTAATTTAAATCTTATTATGTAGTGATATGTTCTTATATATCGTTATTGATGTAAATTTTATGTCCAAGTTATGAGATACCATTCTCTCTGAAATCGACTAATTTTCTGAATTTTGAAGTGATGCCGTTAGGCTGTCGAATTTTTACAAGAGAACATCTTAACCCAATTTCGATTTCTTTGGGTTCAACTTGTACTTCCTGAACATGTAATCCTGTGAATATGTGTGAATGACCATAGATTGTTTCACACTTAATATCCACTTATATTTGGTGTATTTGTATTTCTCGCACATAATTATGTGATAGATTTATCCTTAGTTTAAGGATACCCTCTTTATAATGGATTTCATCTCAATTTACATTTCCATTGAGACTTCATTGTTGTTATGCACCAATTCACTCTTATTTGGTGGGTATACATTCATTTGACATATTATATGATAAATATATTTATTCTCATGATATTATAAAGCTCGGATTAAATGTTATTCCGCGATTATTTGTATTCAAGAGTCTCTCATTTTGTTAAAAACTCTTTAACAAAAATATCGTTTTAAATGTTTTAAAGATTCATTATTATAAATCTTTATCTTTAATGTCCATGTTTTCAAAATGGTTTTCAGTATTTATTTATATGGACATTATTGTTTTAAAATTATAATTCCATTAAAAGCTTCAAAGTGGTATGAGACACTTTCATTCAAAAAAATCTTTTAAATGTTTTGGAAAGTAGATTTATTAATTCAATATCATGGAATTACTTATTGTGATTGAAAATGAAATTCTTTTATTGAAATATTTATATTTTCAATATTTTATGTGTAATGATGGTACTTGGACATTTTACGGGTGGTTACGTGATAAACCGTATGACGGGTGGTGCCGTGAATACCAGGACGGGTGGTTACGTTATAACCTCCAATGCATTGGGTATGGAAGTCAGCCGTATGGATATTCCATTAAGTATGTGTGGAAGTTTTCCGTATGGTTATTCCATTTAATTATGTTTATTTCCCAAGTTACCTTTATATGTTATGTGTTCTTTACATGGGTTTTATGGTAATCTTTTGGTTACAAAAGGGTAAGTAATGGTCTTTTATTCAGTGAAGAGTTTTTACTACTTCATAAAGGTGAAAAGTATTACTTTGGTAAATTACTCATGGTTTACTTGTTGTTTTGAAAAAACTAATAGTTTTCCTTCTTTGTGTATCCTTTACTGGGATTTTTATGCTCATCCCAAGTTTTTGAAATGTTTTTCACAGGACTTAACGCGGAATAGGGTCAAGGATGGGATCAAGGGAAAGTCATGCTACCTAAAACATGGAACTAGACATGTTTCTTTTTAAGAGTTTTTATTTTATGGAAACTTAGTAGAAGTTTCTACTTTGTAATCTTTTGAGATGTAATAGTCATGTCCTAATTCTCTAAAACTCTAAACCTGAAAAGATCCTCAATGTGAATAATTCATTTAATTCAATATTAAGTCAGGTTTAAGGCTGGGGCCTTATAGTTGGTATCAAAGGTCGGTTTCGATAACTTTAGAGGTTAGGGTATTCTTTATGCATAAGTGACATTACCATAATGGTTATAATTTCAGAAAGAGTCCTAGTTTTAGATAATGTGAATGAGTAAGTATATCTTAGTGTTTATCTTCCTCATTAGTACATGATGGTTTTGTTGATATACTCACACTGAAATTTCTGTTTTTAGTGAATGGATGGATCTAGCAGGCACCAAAGTGACAACAGGTTCGAAGGAAACTGTGGTGGTTCTCTGATTAAGATACAAGATAAAATGGGGGATTCAATGAGGAAACTCGTGGTTGTTCTAAACCAACTATCAAGGAGTCATGATCAACCACTTGAACCTTGGTATGATCCGTAATGCATCATGTACGAGATGACCAATCGATGTGGATGTTCAGGTAATAATTATAAAGGTAACCATTAGTGTTTATATGATCCTTACTTTTGAGGTAATTATCGGTTATTATATGTTATGATGGAAAATGAAAGGCATGAGATAATCTTGAGGTTAAAATATTTTATGACCATTTTTGAAGATTTTATCTCGTTTTGGGGAATGTTTTAAGAATTATATAGTTTTGTAAAATGGACAACATGCAGATCGTGTGACAACCAGTCGCGTCGGACAAAGCTGCGGAAATCGAACCCACAACCACAGTGCGACTGGTATTTATCGCCTACCACTAGACTACGTGAAGTCCCTGGTTAGTTTGACTAATTCTTTTTAGTTATATGATTTTTGGAATCAAGTGTATGTTTATTTTGGGTTATCTATGGAAATTATTAACCTATCATCGAGGATATGTGGTTAGGTTAATTATTTTTCAATATGAGAATTTAAGAGCAACTGATGTTATTTGGAGATAAAAGTTAATTTGTACCTTGGAAGACTATGTGACTAAATCCTTCAAATATTTGGGTTTCAATCTTAGTTTGGTTTACTTTGAAGAATTTTATGGAAAATTTTTTTATCAAATGGTCCTCGTTGAACTTTGGGTTTTGTTGGACAAATTTTGGAGATTAAGAATAGATTTTCTTTTTCTAAAGGGTTATCCTTTTCTGGATTATCTGATCTTGTACTAACCATTTTGGTTTTGGTTTTGGATTTTGTCTAAAGACATGGGAAATATATAGTTCTCTTTTGTGGATTAGGTGATTCTCAGGATGATGATTATAGTACTCTTAATGAGAACAAGTCTTCCTAAAAACTCATCTTTTGGAGAAAATATGAGGTTGATTAAGGAATCTAGTAAAAGTTGAAAGTCTACATGACAAGTAAGTATGTTTCATTATGATTTATTTAAGCTCAAAAAATAAATTCCTCAATGAAGAGTAACTTAAAACAAAAATGTTGTCTGTTAATTTTTCCTACTGTGGAATCGAATACCGTTTAACCCATCACAAGTTTGTGATTTTCTTGTGGTTAAATTTCTCATAGACATGTTTACTATCACTCTCCATTAGAACACGGCCCTTTGTTTTCTCCTCTATATCCATATTTTCATACTTGGAATCCTAGTATGGGTTAACTCGGGTGACATTTGTACTTCTCTCCCATTCTTTTAAAGAGATTGTTTTACCGACTCTTGTTCCGATGTGAGACTTTCAAGGATGTTTCCGAGAACAATTTTAAAATTGCGAGGATGCAATTCCCAAAAGGGTGGAAGGATGTAACACCCCAGGTAAATAAAGAATATTACATTGTTATATTTATCCATATTTGTGAATAAAATATTAATATTACTTTAAAGGGGACGCTATGCTCGATGGCGTACCCAATACAAAACAACGAGTTTCTTGGGAATCTTACGTTGCACTCTAATAATAAAATAATATTATTTTAAATGGTAGTTAACGCCTAGCCATTGTATTGGTGGGAATGAACAGAACTAACTAAAAAATGATTATATATGTTTGTCAATTATTTTTACTCTTTACAATAAATGTTAAATGATTAAAAATGCGAATGAATCCAATTTTTAAGCATAATCATTCTAATATTCATGAAAAGGTCGATTAACTGCCTTTGGATGGAGAACCACTTTTAAATCCACATTTTAACAATTTTATGTGTTATATTTGACTAAATAAATTTTTTCTTTTGAATCGAGACATCAAAATTAACTTTGTGTAAATTTTTGGTATCATTCCGATAAAGTTCATTTTTTAATGAATAGTGAAAAATGTTGTATTTTAATTTAAAAACTCTTTTTAATCTAATTTATTTATATGATTATATTATCTTTTGAATTGTTTTTAATGAAAAATTAGAATATATTTTTACCATTTAATCCAATAGTGGTCATTGTAATTATTTTCACTTTGAAATCGGACTTAAACTAGTGTCAATCTTTTGATACTTATTGTTTCATAAAAACATGCTATTTTCTCTGACAACGGGAATTAATGATTAAATTAATTAATGAAACTTATATGTTTTGAATTTTGTAAAATAGACTTCATTTTTGAATTCGGAATATCAAATATATCTTAGGGTGATGTTTTGGTGTTTTTCAGAAAAACATCAATTTTTGATGAATAGTGAAACCACTAAGTGGTACTTATAAAAAACTGATTTTCCATTTAAATGAAATTTTACAACCTCTGTGTTTTGAATTTCAAAAATCCGACATAAATGGTTGTCATTAAGAAGTAAAATGTTGTTCAATGGAATTAAAATATTTTTTTGGTGAATAGTAACTTTTATGTTTTATTCGCGATTAGAGGTAATTAGTGTAGTTTAAGGTAAAAATAATGTTTTAATAATATGAAATGACCTAGACACATGTACTACCCTCATTGGATGAGTCCTTTCCTACCATGAAAATACATGGGTCAACTTGGGGACCCCATGGAGCCACTTTGGTTGGAAAATGACATAAATACCTTTTTATTTAATGTTAAAGTAAAAATGACACAAACATGAGATGTTTTACTAAAACAATTTTTACGTGGGGTTATACAAGTCATATTTTTGACTATAAATATTCATTGGAAATCTAAAAAGATTTCATACATTATAGTATTTTTTTATAATTTTTAGACATTAAATAATCTAAATTATTTATGACATCATGATGATGCAGTGATGACCTCATTATTTAACGATTTAAATAAAATTGAAAGATAATGTGAACTCTAAGACCTACACATGTCCAAAACCTATTATATTGAAGGATTTAGAACCCTTATCACCTTATCCTAGAAACACATCAATGTGGGACCATTAAAATCCGAAACTCATTCTAAAATAAAGTAACATTTCTTTACTTTCCAAAAGTGCCCCTCCTCTCCTCTTATAAAAGGCCCCCACCTCTACCTCCTTACCCACACTTCCAAAGCCTTTAGCACGGCCAAACCCTGCACATTCTGTCTCTACAAATCCCTCTCTAACTCCTTGAAGCCTCACGTTGGGCAGCAGTCTTCCCAAGGAAGCCTTGGAGCTCAAACCAAAGGGAGTTACCCGATTATAAGGTAATGTCTTCACTTGTGTCCTTTTGTTTTATTTTGCTTTTCCAACCCCCTAAAGTCTTTTTATTCTTTTCTTTTGTAACAAAAACAGTATACTCAATATACTAGGATGTTGTTATGTGAATTATTCGAGCTACAATTACACACACCAATATCTAATGGTTAAAGAACATACTGTTTCTGTGGTTGGCGATTTTCTGCCTCACGAAACGATGATTGTTCAACATTCTTCTAACCCCTATAAAGGTGGCCATTAAGATGACACTATATTTATATATGATATATAATATGTTTATGTTTTACTTAATCTTCTGTATTTTTAATTTATGGCATACCTTTATGGTTTCCATTATGGGTAAACACGATATCTTCATTTAAGGAAGTGTGGACTACCGCCCCCTCAAGGTGATTTGATTCGTTAATACCGTATGTGGTACGTATAAATGATATATTTAATGATATTATATATGATACCATACTGGAATTAAAATACATATTTTGAATCATTATGTTTTAATTCCATTAAATATGAAATAGAAATGGAAGTAGCGTTCATGCGTACGTACGGCTTACCGTCTCCATGAACGGTACATTTCATTTTTTATCTCAAAATGTTATGTACTATTATAAGTACATATATATAATGGATATATATGTAATATATTAAATCTAAATTATGGATATCAATCTGGAATTATAACATATATATATATCTCATTTTGTTTTAATTTCATTAATATGACAAAGAAAAAATGAAAGTTGCGTTCATGCGTACGTACGGCCTACCGTCTCCATGAACGGTGCTTTTCGTTTTTTATCTCCAAATGATATAGAATAGTATAAAATGAATATGTACTGGATATATATGATATTTTAATCATTAATAATATTCTGGAAATTATTTACTTATAACTACATGGACAATCATTTTTCTGACAAGTTCATTTTTGACTCATGTACCAAACATCGACAAAAACGTCTGATATGAACTCATATTATTAACCAATTATTATAACATTAAAATATGTGATATGAACTGAACAATAATCTTTATAGGAGGTCCTTAAGCAATTATAAATTGACCAAAGTTTATTATTCAGGAATATAAAGAAATGACCAAGACAAGTTGGACTTGAGGTAAGGGATCCTACTCCTCTCTTTCTTTTTAAGTACACTCTTTTATGTCGCTCCTTTTAAAGCTCATCTTTCTTGTTATTGGGATGTTCTTTTATATTATTATTACTGTAATTTTTATGTTCATATTATGAGAGACTTTATTCTCTCTCATCAATCCATTTTGGATGTTTTGAGTGGCGCCGTTAGGCTGCCGAATTTACGTAAGAGATCCAACCTCTCTCTTTCTTTTTAAGTACTCTCTTTTATGTCATTTATTTTAAGCTCATATTTCATATGTTTGGGGATGTTCTTTTATATTCCTCATTCTTTACTTTTTATGTTCATATAATGAGAGACCCGATTTGATCTCATCAATCAATTTTTTTAGATTTATGTGGCGTCGTTAGGCTGCCGAGTTTTCGTAAGGGATTTTTCATCCCACTTTTATTCTCGTATCATTTATGCTACATTTGACACTATTTCCTTTTAGTGGTGTATGTACTTCACATTATTATACACTTTTTGTAGTATAATTTCATTTATGGGTATTTATATCTTCATTGTATGACCCTTCTTCCATGGGGTGTACGTTTCAAAAGTTACCCAACTCAGTAAGGGGACCTTTCACCCTCCTCTTTTTAAAAAGACTTCTTTTGTTATGTCTTTTAATTTACATCTTAATATGTTGGGATATGTTCTTATATATACTTATTGATGTAAAGTTTATGTCCAAGTGATGAGACACCATTCACTCTCTCATTGACTAATTTTCTGAATTTTGAAGTGACGCCGTTAGGTTGTTGAATTTTTACAAGGGAACATCTTAACCCAATTTCGATTTCTTTGGGTTCAACTTGTACTTCTTGAACATGTAATCCTATGAATATGTGTGAATGAACATAGATTGTTTTACAATTAATATCCACTTATATTGGGTGTATTTGTATTTATCACACATAATTATGTGATAGATTTATCCTTAGTTTAAGGATACCCTCTTTATAATGGATTTCATCTCAATTTACATTTCCATTGAGACTTCATTGTTGTTATGCACCAATTAACTCTTATTTGGTGTTTATACTATCATTTGACATATTATATCATGAATACCTTTATTCTCTTGATATTATAAATCTCGGATTAAATGTTATTCCACGATTATTTGTATTCAGGAGTCTCTCATTTTGTTAAAAACTCTTTAACAAAAATATTGCTTTAAATGTTTTAAAGATTCATTATTCTAAATCTTTATCTTTAATGTCCATGTTTTCAAAATGGTTTTCAGTATTTATTTATATGGACATTAATTTTTTAAAATTATAATTCCATTAAAAGCTGCAAAGTGGTATGGGACACTTTGATTCAAAAATCTATTTTAAATGGTTTTTGAAAGTAGATTGATTAATTCAATATCTTGGATTTACTTATTGTGATTGAAAATGAAATGTTGTTATTGAAATATTTATATTTTCAATATTTTATGTGTAATGATGGTACTTGGACATTTTACGGGTGGTTACGTGATAAACCATATGACGGGTGGTGCCGTGAATACCAGGACGGGTGGTTACGTTATAACCTCCAATGCATTGGGTATGGAGGTCGGCCGTATGGCTATTCTATTAAGTATGTGTGGAATTCGACCATATGGTTATTCCATTTATGTATGTTTATTTCCCAAGTTACCTTTATATGTTATGTGTTCTTTACATGGGTTTTATGGTAATCTTTTGGTTACAAAAGGGTAAGTAATGGTCTTTTATTCAATGAAGAGTTTTTACTACTTCATAAAGGTGAAAAGTATTACTTTGGTAAAGTACTCATGGTTTACTTGCTGTTTTGAAAAAACTAACAGTTTTCCTTCTTTGTGTATCCTTTACTGGGCTTTTTATGCTCATCCCAAGTTGTTGAAATGTTTTTCACAGGACTTAACGCGGAATAGGGTCAAGGATGGGATCAAGGGAAAGTCATGCTACCTAAAACATGGAACAAGACATGTTTCTTCCTAAGAGTTTTTATTTTATGGAAACTTAGTAGAAGTTTCTACTTTGTAATCTTTTGAAATGTAATAGTCATGTACTAATTCTCTAAAACTCTAAACCTGAAAAGATCCTCAATGTGAATTATTCATTTAATTCAATATTAAGTAAGGTTTAAGGCTGGGGCCTTAAATGTATGGTTTGTCAACAAGTGAAAGCTGGAAGGCAACAGCCTGGTGGAGTATTGCAACCTCTTCCCATACCTGAGTGGAAATGGGACAATATTACGATGGAATTTGTCATGGGACTACCAAAGACTCCTAGAAGGAACGATGCAACATGGGTTATTGTTGATCTTCTTACCAAGTCAGCACATTTTATTTCTATAAGAGAAGATCCACCACTGGAACGTCTAGCAAGATTATATATTAATGAGGTTGTGAGACTTCATGGAGTACCCCTATCGATTATTTCTGATCTTGATCCCCGTTTTACTTCAAGATTTTGGAAGAGTCTTCAGAAATCCCTGGATACTGAACTTCATTTGAGCACTGCCTACCACCCTCAGACATACGGACAATCCGAACGGACTATTTAAACCTTAGAAGACATGCTAAGATCTTGTTCACTTGACTTTCAGGGTATGTGGGATCAATATTTACCTTTGGTAGAATTTTCCTATAACAATAGCTTCCATTTGGGTATTCAGATGACACCATATGAAGCGTTATACGGAAAGAGATGTCGCACACCAACCTGTTGGGATGATGTTGGTGAATGAAAACTTGTAGGTCCATAACTGGTGGAGGAAACGATGGAAAAGGTGAAGGTAATCCAAAATCACATCAAAGCAGCTCAAAGTAGGCAAAAGAGCTATGCCGATAATCGAAGGAAGGATTTGAAATTTCAAGTTTGTGATCATGTTTTCCTGAAGGTATCTCCATGGAAGGGAGTTATACGTTTTGATAAGAAAGGTAAATTGAGTCCCAGGTACATCGGACCTTTCGAAATTCTAGAACGAATTGGGGCTGTAGCTTACCGATTGGCAATGCCTCCAAGTCTCTCCAAAGTTCACGATGTGTTCCACATATCTCTGTTGAGGAAATACATGCCTGACCCAACGCATGTACTCACCTATGAAGAATTGGAACTGGAACCCGATCAATCTTATTGTGAAGAGCCTGTCAGGATTCTTGATACAAGAGAACAAGTACTGAGAAACCGGACGACGCATCTGGTAAATGTTTTGTGGAGAAACCATAAGATGGAAGAGACAACGTTGGAACCCGAGGAACATATGATGAAGAACCAACCGATTCTTTTCATGCGGTAGTATTCTGGAAGTTCTGAGGATGAAATTATTTGAAGGAGGTGAGAATGTAACACCCCAACCTTCTACGGTACGCTTCTCTTTGAATAATGCGATAGCATGTGTTGTACGCAACATCGAGTTTTAACACACGACGACCAATTAAACTGGCCGTTATGAATAGTAATACATAATTTTTGAAATTATATATATTTTATATTTCAAAATGGACTTCATTTTTGGTTTCGGAATATCGAAATTATCCTAAGATGAATTTTTGGTATTTATCTGAGAACTTCAAATTTTTATGAATAGTGAAAAATACTTAAAAAAACTTTTTTAATCAAAATAATTTATAGTGATAAATTATATTATTGAGTGGTTTTAAAGTATAATTAGAATATATTTTTACCATTTTATCCAATGGTGTTCATTAGAATTAATTTCACATTGAAATTGGACCTAAACAATTGTCAATCTTTCGGTATATATTGTTTCTTAAAAACACGCTATTTGTTGTGACAGCGGGAATTAATTATAAAATAAATTAATGACACTTATATGTTTGGAATTTTTAAAAATAGACATTGTTTTTGAATTCGGAATATCAATTATATCTTAGGGTGAAATTTTGGCATTGTTCTGAAAAACTTCAATTTTTGATGAATAGTGAAACCACTAAGTGGTAGTTAAAAAACTGAATTTTTCATAAAATTTAATTTTAGCGCTTCTGTGAAGGTAATTTAGAAAATCCGAGGGACATGGTTAATATCAAGAAGTAAAATGTGGTTCAATGAGATGAAAATAATTTTTGGTGAATAATAACTTTTTACTTTTATTTGCCACGGTTAAAAGTAAATAGGGTAATTAAGGGTAAAAATGATATTAATATTACCCTAACACATGTAATAATTCTAATGGGAAAGTGTATCTCGACCAAAAACAACCTTACGAATAAAATATTATCATTTAGGTCCACTTGGATTAGATTAGGACATTTATTATTATTTAATTCAAAGAAGAGTTAAAAGAGTTAAAATAAAAGTTTATTTACTAAAACATTTTTAATATAGGGTTATATATAAGATAAATTCGATTTTAAATATTCATGAGAACGATAAAACGATTTCCTACATAATGAAATTTTATTTATAATTTTTATACATTAAATAATTTAAATTATTTATGACACAATGATGATGCAGTAATTACCATAATAGTGAAACATTAAAATAATTAATATTATAAATACCCAAATAAATATAATTTGAAAATTTTAATGAATTACACTAATTTTATAGGAGAATATGACATATTAGTATTGATTTCATTAAATTTTTTCGAAGTAACCATTCTGTTATAAGTTTCACAAAAATCAACTATTGAATAGTGTCAAAATTGACATAAAAGAGTTTTTAAAACGAATATTATATTATTAATTGATATTAAATTCTTAAAAATCTAAGGTTCGGCCAAGAGACTTATATAATGATAGGTGTATCATTAATGGACCACTTGGGGGTATCTTGGATGTATATAGTAAGTTTATTAACTATATAATATAAAAATACAAAGTGACATGGTAAATGTCAAACTAATTAACTAAGAGTTAAAACTAAAAGATAAGGTTAATATAGTAACCGAAACCTAGATAAATTTTATGGGATGAATGGTTTTCGACCTATCCCCACCTTAAACTTTTAATAATAAACTTTGGAGCCATTATAAACCGAATATGAATTTATTATAAATTAATATTTTTAGCTTTTCCAAAGGTGCCACTCACCCCTCTTATAAAAGGGCACTCTCCCTTCTCATTACTTTACACCTTCAAATCCTTTTGGTTCGGAAAAAATATTCCCAAATACTCTCTAAACGTCCCTCAATACAACCTAGATGCCTTATTTTGATCAGAAATCCAACCTAAGGAGCCCTTTTGATCAAATCAAAAGGAAGAACCCGAAGAAGAGGTAATGTTTTCACCAACCTTTTTCAAATTCATTTCTTCTTCCACTTCTTCTTTCTTTGTTAATACCATTCTAAAATAATAACTCCAGTATCTTATATATACTATGATGTTATTATAAATATGGTACAACCATATTCAGTATTATATCCACCCTTTTAATAACATGTCACCATACGTGCGTACGTACGGCTTACCGTCTCCACGTCGTGGTGTAATTGTTATTCAATATATTATTATTTGGATGGGTATAATAATGATGTGTAACTCATGTAATTAATAAATATAACATGATAATTATTCGGTATATATGATATACTATCCAATTATATATTATTTTAATATCAAAAGAATGATATTGTCGCTCGTGCGTACGTACGGACTACCGTCTCCACGAACGTGATGAGATTCATTCTCCATCGTATCCATTCAAGTATAATTATCATTTTATGATTTAAAAATAATGTTTAAGGACTTGATATCATTATGGATATGAATAATATACAACCTATCCATGACAAACATGGCTTATGTAACAAAACATATAAAATAAAATGAGTAAGTTAACACCCGAAATGACGATAATACTTAGATATTATTAACAAAGCAATGTTAAAAGATCATATATGGTATCATATTAATATATATGATTCTTGTATAATTTAATAAAAATTATTTCACCATTATACAGGATATTAAACTACCCTCAACCAAGGAAAATTACAAGGTAAGGGTTTATTTCGCAATCTATTCATTATCCGAGGTTGTTTATATGTAATAATCTACTGGGATTTCTTTATCATCCACATCCATGTTTCTCCAAAATGTATTTCAAAACATTTTTACCATTTACAAGAATATGGCTTAAAGTCATTTATACCCTTGTTTGTCTTTTATAAGAGGTTTATAAAGGAATCTTTCCATCGTTTTCTAAACAAGGTGCTTTTTAACCTTTTGACAGAATTAATGTAAGAATGTTTTTTTAACTTATACGGCGGGTGCATCTATTTTCCGCCGTTATAAAATCTTCGAAGCATCCCTTACAAGCTTATAAGAATACTTTCAAAGAAAATTTTTCTTTTTATAAGACTGTTAAATTATTTCAAAATAAAAAGAAATATTTCTCTAAAAAGAGTTTTGATTTCATCTATGTCAACATCCTTTGATGGATTTTAAGCTTATTTAGAGATGATTTATTATGAAACAAAACGTCCATATTTTATTGAAGGTTTTTTGATATGTTTGACTATGGATATTTTATTTTCATAGTTTATTGATGAAGTATTTACATTTCGTATGCTAGTTTTAATACAAATGTTTATGTTATGTTTAAAACTTTTCATATGGGAATGCATTGGACTTAATATGTGACGGGTGGAGCCCGCTATAGCTCCTCGATGCATGAGTAGGTCTCATGAGACAAACTAGTGTCTTGGCACAAGGCCTTGACAAAATCTTATTTGTAGTCTTGGCACGAGGCCTTGGCTATGTGGTTATGATAGTCTGGCATTATGCATTCCATCATTATGAAAGTGGTTATTGATATTGCATGTGATTATTTGATTAGTAGAATATCCATGTGAATAAGTAAATGGCATTATTTCATTTTACATTTTCCATACTATGTTGAAGTTCAAGTATAAAAGGCTTTTGTTTTAGTTATACATTTCCCTAAATGTGTATTCTTATTTATAAAAGTTTCTTCTATATTGTTATCCTTAATGGGAATTTGAGCTCACCCCTTTTCTATGTTTTATTTTTCTCAGGATGTGAAGAAGTAATTTATGAATGACCTGCCGGGATAGTGTGAGGGGATAAGAGTGTGGACTATGGAGACTATGTTGTTGTTGTTTATATTTTAGGATGTAATGTAAACCTTATGAATATATTTAGTGTTTCCAAGGCTACTAAACCAATAGGTCTTTCGAGATTTGATCTTTCTTGTGATCATGCCAATGTCATGTAATAATGCACCGACTCAAGGTAACTGGGGTTGGGGCGTTACACCTTACTTTCCTTGTTCCAAGCCATCCTCCCTCACATCTAGTGGATCATCGGGGAAGGGAAAGTCTCTTTTGGCATGAAAACTATTCAGGAAGTGTCCTCGAATTCCTAAGGTTACCTACATACAATATCTTATATGTGGAGGATAGTAATCACCCTTCCTTTGTTAAGCAAGTGTTAGAAAAGGATCAAAAAGAGATGTTTCAACTCATGGACATCAATTCGAAAGCAGACATGTGCATCTTCACCCCCTTTAGCTCATGTTCCTTCTCTGTTAAAGCTATCTGTAGAATCATGATCCCTAAAAATCATCCATAAAAATGGAACAATCTCCTCTATCCCAAGAGCATCCCAATTATGTATAAATTCCTTACGTGTAGGATGAGGTATAACACCCAATCCACCGATGAAAACACAAAAAAATACGGTATTCTAAAGGATTCTTACTGTTCCTACTGCACATACCATAAATAGGAAAGTATTGAGCAGCTATTATTGGGGGGGGGGGGGGGGTCCAAGAGGTTTTTAGGCCTTCAGTGCATTCATTATTATTCACATCCATGTTACTAACAATTAGTCTTTAATTACCTGCTGGTTCCAGGGCTCGAGAGACAAGGGAGTTGAACGGACTTCTAGGACCTTATCTTTCATTCAATTGTGTGGTGTATATGGAATGTGAGGAATAACATGAGATATGAAGGGATCATCTCATTAGGGAGGTCCGTCATCACCCACACTCACTTCCTCCTCCTTGATCTTATCATATTCATTAAAGGATGGAGAGAATATCCCTCTCTTAAATCTTTGCAACCATTTTCCCAGGGTCTCCCAGTGATATCCCCACAAGGTAATTAGGTCTGATGGAATCCACCTCCCTATGTTTTGAAGAATAAAATGGATGTATCCTTGTTTGAGGGTAACACGAAGGGAGGAGGGGTGGTTCCCAATGAAAACAAATCCTTTGTGTTTTCTTTCACAATCTCCCCAGGTAAGGGAACCACCATTCAAGCGGAGGCCCTTGCCTTCCTCACTGGACTTACCCTCTATAGCCAGGGGGAATTGACATCACCGAAGCTGAAACAGACTCCTAAATTCTCCTCAACTCATTGCATGGTTATTTTATATCCCCATGGTCTATCTCGTACTATATTAGGAGAAGTTGGAACATCCTATCTAATATTCAGGTGAAGCATACGTGGAGAGGAGGGAATAAAGGTGGCATGCTATATGGCATCAATCACAGTTCAAGGCATGTGTACCTTGTGTTTTTAAAATTTAAATCAGCTTAAAATTGTGGTTTTTGACCATTTGAAAAGGGATGCCCTTAGCTTACATTTTTTGTCCCCCTCGTCCCTCCTCATGTTCTCCCTTTGCCTTAAACTTCATTTCCTTCTTAAATAAATTAATTTGATGATGATAAATGTTTATTTTTAATTTTATAATTATTATAATGATTTAAAAGAAAAATTATTTTCATAAAATATATTGATAACTTAATATTTTCTTGTCTTATTATTACAAGATAATTTTATGAGACCTTAATTAATTTTTCATGCAGTTATAAAATTAGTTATAATTTAAAAATCAGTATTTTCCAAATAATGATTATTTTATTTAAAAGATAAATTTAAAATATTTAGAAAATTATTTTCATAAAATTATGTTCAATTTTTAAATCTACACATTTAATAATGGATAGGATGATTTTTTTTGTGATTTTTCTGAAATACATGATTTTTTGGTGAATTGTAAAATATGGAAATTTACGGTATATATAGATTATAAATTAAACACCCTATTCCATGAGTCATGGCTGATTTAAGAACCATAATCTTGGGCTACCCTTCATTATTTCAATATATTTTGTTATTATGATCAAACTATTCATAGTCTTGAGGCAAAATAATAAACTAATGAATAAAATAATGAGAAAACACCCCTCTCCTCCACTATAAATACCACCCTCACCACATATTCTCCTCATGAATTCCATGATTTGAGAATTAAAAATAATATATACAATCCTCTTAAAATACCCTCCCCCAATTCTAATAACCTTTGGTCTCAAAAATATAAAAAAAATATCCCCTTAAGGAGGTTCTCAAGGAAATGAATTCAAGAGGTACAAATCCTATTTCTTTTCTTTTTATTTTCTTTTCAATTTGTTTTCTTTTATTATCCTTCCATCACCTCCCCTAAAAAAAGTGACATGATAAATCCTATATCATTTATATACTGTAATTTTATTATTTCAATGGAAAATCATCCATCAAGTCTATTCTCGTTTTCCTTTTATTTTAAAGATGAAAACATCGTCTGTGAGGTGCCGATTTACCACTTTAATGGACGAAATATTTTCATTAATTAATTCATCCTTCAAGGATGTTCATAAAAAAAATTGTGGTTGAAACAGATTATAATATATGTATTCAATACATTATAATGTTATGGAACAATAATATATATATAATATTATTTAATGAAACAAAACAATTTTGTGATGATTGAGAATCTGTCAAAATATTCTAAATGATTGTCACTAACGCCTTATCTAATGATTCATCCTCACCCCAAATAACCAAATGACATATATTACCATTTAATATTCATTATGATCATTAATAAAATATATATTAAATTCTATACAACAATTTTCATTTCACAAGATCTTCCATATGTGTATAAAAGTAAACCGATTATGAAAACCAAGGAAAAAAAACACTCCCGAACAACGACATTTAATCTTATAACTCACAAAAAAGCCATAAATGGACTTAATAAAATTATAATAAATCAAATAAATTTATAACAAGTTTTAAATTAAATTATTAATGAATCTAATTTCATTATCCGTTACATTTATTACAAGTGAAAAACACTTTAAAACACAAGGTATGGGGTTTGTACTCATACTTTAATTTATATGAGATCTCTAATAATCTCCACTTATTTATTTTCTATGGTGTATTTTTTATAAAATATTGATATATAATACCATTAATACCATTATCTTAATTGTATGCAACTTTTTATTTTAGGGTTATTAATTTTTCAGAATATGAATTGATTGATTACAATGTGGTAAGGGAATCCCCCTGAACATCCATTTTTCATTCGGGTTATGCTTTCTCACTCTTTAACCAAATTTAATTACTAATTATTCTTATGTAGTCCTATTAAAATATGTTTTAATGTTTCATATATATTTTTCTTTTAGAATGCGTCTTTATTTTATGTGGATTTACATGTTTTATCAGGATCCTTTATCAATTCATCCCAATAAACAATTCTGATTAAAGGGAACTTTCCAATTTGTTACCCATTTTCAAGAAGAATCTATAATCTATTTTAAGAACCCAATATTTTTCTAAAATCACTCATTTTATCATGAAAAACTATCTTATCTATTTTCTAGTTTTATGTAAACAATTAATCCTTTTTCCGCTTCAAATACTCTTTAGTATTTTCCCTTAAACCACACAAAATCGGCTCATTTCTAAAGATTCATGAATGCTATTTTTATATATTTTCACATCAGTTGTAAATAATACTTCATAAAATATAATTTCATTATCCATAACTTTTCATAATTGTATAAAATATGATTTTATGAAAATTAAAAATATTTTACAAAATAACTCTTCTATCAAAAGAAAAAAGGGTTTTTTTGCCCAACTTTTACTTTTGTGTGATATATTCCATGTTCACCACTTATTCCTTGTGTTTGGTGTATATAATTCCCTTTTATATATCACATCATGAGTCTGATTATTCTCATTATATTATAAGTTTCATTTAATCTTACGCATTCATAGGTATTATAATTTAAATTTTTTAAGTGGTATGGGACACTTTGTAATATTTAATGATTATTTCCCTTAAGAAAATAATAAATGGTCTCATTTAAAATTAAATTCATCTATGTCAACATAATTTTTTGAATCTTGGAGTTTATTGAGGTTTAACTATTATATTACCATCTAGAATATGTTGATGATGGTTTTTGGATCAGTTTGACTATGGATGTGCTATTTTTATACCATTCATGGTTTATAGTTAAAGTATTCACATTTCATATGCTGGGTTTATAATATGAATTTTTATGTTCTTTATGTCTTTCCCTTTTCATATAACAAATTTATTTGACTTAGTAAGTGACAGGATGGGCCCTGTAAATACCCTCAATGAATTGGTAGGTCTCATGAGACAAACTAGAATGGGTTTTTACACATTAATGTATGGTGTCTTGGATGACGCCTTGATGGTATGTTTATGATCTCTGAAAATAAGAATTACCTCGTTTTGATATTAGAAATTGATATCCCATGTGATTATTTGACTAGCAGAATATGCATGGTCTTGTTTATTTCACATGTAATTATTTATGGATTTATTTAATTAGTTTTCACACCTACCATATTATGCTCAAGACTATGAATAAATTGAATGTGTTTTTAGTTATTCTCCATAACTTATTGTTTATGATATCTTTTATTGTATTTATTACCATTACTGAGTATCTGAGATCACCTCTTTCTTAGGTTTTATTATTCCCTAGGATGTAAATATTTTTATTATGAATGAAATTCAGGGATAATATTGAAGATTATGGATGTTTACAATTTATTTTATATGTTGTCTTTACATTCATGTTTTAATGTAAAGTTCATGTACGTAATCTGGAATTAAAAAATACTAAACTGATTGGTCCTTTGGGATTCGAGTATTTTATCTATTATAATGTATTAATGTAAGGCACCATATTCAGGCTACTAGGGTCGGGGTCTTTATATTTAGTGTCATATAATGATTAGTAGAAACATAGGAAACTAGATTTAGAAAACATAGATTAGGGAAAATAAACCTAAGATAGACTTGAAGGATAATATTAGAAGAACATCCAAGAATTTTGGTAAGGTATAGATTATGTGGGTCTGCCTAGAAATACATCATTTTCTGGATACTATTAGTGGAAATGTATCTAGAATAGATGTACCTAGGGCTAACAACCCCAAAAAGGTTCCCTGGGTCAGACTCAAGGTAACCTGTTACATGAAAATTGGCCTTACTGTGCACCTGGTTTGACACTCATGGGGTATATTCTTAGGATAATTCACATTTTATTTACAACCCATTATGAAGGATTTGAATATATAATTAAAATTGATAACCTGGTTCAAACCTAAGGAGTTTTAGTTTGAAAATAAGATGTCTTGATATTCTATAAATGATTATATGTTTTTATCACTATGAATATTGTTACTCACAATATGCTTTCTAGTTTAGTCAATGGGTGGGACCCAAAAGAGTCATGTTAACATTGAACATGATGGAAATATTAGAGGTGATAAGCATCCAAATGGGATGTTGATATATGTGAAAGATATTTTGTTCATGCATAATCAATTTTCCCAAAATATTATTAAAAACATACACCTTAACCAACTTCAAAACACACAAAATAAGAGAAGGATAGAGTTTTCTAAGAGCTCTAGTGGTGGAAACCATGGAGAAAAGAAGGCTTGATTTCCATCATGAAATAAATTTTGAAGGATACACCCATGAGTGTGTCTCAATAGAATAGAGAAATGATTTATGTGTGGAAAATAAAGAAGCCCATGAGCCTTAGCCCAGTTGGTAAGGGCTTCGTAGGTGTATCCGGGAGACCCGAGATCAAATCCCAGGGGAGACATCATTTCTGGGTTACTATAGAAGTATTGTAGTAGGTACTGTAGTAGGTAATGTAGCGGGAAATATGCATTACTGTAGTAGGTAATATAGCGGGAACTATAGAAGGTACTGTTTGGCAATATAGCATCCGAGAATATGCCCCCATTTGGGCCTTTGGGCCACCGATTTGGTCCATGAGTCCTATAAGGCCTTCGGGTCACCCAGGCCTTCGAGTCAGTAAGGGCTAAAGGCCACCTAAAGGCCTTCGGGCCACATTAAGTGTAGATGCTAACCAGAAGACCTATGAGGAACAAGCTCTACAAGGAGGATGAGCAAGGAGCATTCACTAGATCAAAAGCTAAACAGATTTTAAGAATGAGAGGGTATGGCACCTTCCATCGGGAAAATCCCGTTCATGAATGAGAATGCCTAGTCAAACAGCCATGAGAAGGTGGAGAGCTGATTTCACGATGAAGAAACTGGGGAGGAGAAGTTCCATGTAGTTAGTCTGGGTTGTATGTAATGCTTCAAGCCTACGGGCAATGAATTACTATAAGGCCTATGGGCCATGTAATACTTATTCCTACAGGCCTTGTAAGGGTTCCACCTCACCCCTTGAAATGTGGATTATAAAAAATCATTAAAAAATGAAGGCCTTCGGGCCATTGGAGGAGGTGTGGAAAATAAAGACATAAATCAGAGATTTATAGAGGAAAAATTAAGAGTACTATGGAAGTAAATAAAAAACATCCTAAGAATCCATTTTTAGTTCATTTCCTTAAATGTGGAGAATTTGGTCATTACCCAAGTCAATTCCCTCATCTATAGGATAAACTCTAGACTATGGAAGGAACTATGTGGAAATAAATGGATGGAGTATTTATGTATTGGGGTTATGTTGATAACATTAGTGATTAACCTTATTTCAGGAATGTCCATCATATCTATTTTGTAAGTTATATTAATATAGTTTTAGAAAATGTATAACCAGTAGGCCAGGTGACCACCTATCATGTTCTTCAATGCCACAGGGTTTTAACACACAACCAAATGGTGACAAGTGTGAAATTACTACCACCAGTCCACATGATGTTTTTATTTGCATGACCTTTTTATGTATTATAGATAAATGTTATTTTTATTTTAGGGACATTTGTTTTATCAAATAGATAACCTTGGGATTGGAAAATGATTTGGGGACTAAGTGATTAATTTTATTTCCATAGAAATAGAATATTTTAAGGAATGAAAGTTGAATTGTATTTTATTGTGGACTTATGGTGAATCAAGTTATTTATGGAAATATTTAAAATTTCATAGAAATTTAAAGACCATTTAAGACTCTGAATTTAGAAAGATATATTTTGGATGATTCATAAGGATGAAAATAATTAATTTGAAAATTGGAAATTATTGTTGAGGTTAAATTATGATTTATTAGATACTTTGTTCTAAATTTTTTTTATTTTAGTAAATATTTAAAGGCTGAAGGAATTATTGGAGTATCTTATGATTCATAAAATTTATTCTGGAATGAAAAATTCATTTTTAACTATCATCTCTAGGTGTAAATAATGAAGTGAAAATTGATCGAAGCACAACCAAATAACGGTATTATTCTTATGATATGTAAAGTAATAAAGTAATTTTATTTTCTCAAGTTCTTTTATGGATAGTAAAAAAACTGTCAACTCTAGGAAAATTATTTTAGAAAAAAAATGTTTTATATTTACTCTTCTTTCAAAGAAATCAATAGCCTCTTAACTGATCACATATTTATTATTTTACAATGGTTAAATTTCTAATGATCATGTTTTCTATCACTATCCATCATAACATGATAGTTATATTCCTCATCCATGTCCATGTTATCCCTTTCCACTAATGTTTTCCTACCTCCATGCTTTTTATGACCTTATCTTTTCCCTTTCCCTCTTATTAAGAGGTTATTTTGTTAACCCCATTTGTAATATGGGTTTCCCATAAAAGAATTTTAAAGTATTTAAATTTTATTTTTGAAATACAATTTCAAATTATGTTGATGGAATTTATTATAGGAGGTGAGAATGTAACACCCCAATATTTTATGATATTTCTCTTTTTATATTTAATTTCTTTAATAACATAGGTTTTACCCAACACCATGCATAAATGAACAATGATATTCAATTAAATATCATTATTTTATAATGATTTTTATAACCTAGCTGTTTAATAGGATGGAATGAATAGTATGGACCAAATTATGAAATTTATATATTATATATCTATTCAAATGTTTTAACATTAATCCAAATGATTTTATAGGTATAATATAAGACTGCATCCAATTTTACACATTAAAAGACTATATTTTTCTAAAGAATATTTTACCACCTTTTAATGGTGTACTTATTTTAAAACCTTATTTTGACACTTTAATAAATTAAATTAAACAAAATAAGATTCATTTTTAAAATTGGAATGTACAAATTATCTTATAGTGAATTTTTTGTATTTTTCTGAAAATATTTATCTTCCAATAAATAGTGAAAGACGATGATTTTTATAAAACATTCAATTTCATTATATTAAAAGTATACTTATGATTTAAATAGTAAATGCACCGATGGAATTATAAATAAAATTTATCCATATCATAAATGGTAATATTATATAATCATATCATTGTATAAGTAAATGTTTTTTTTGAAATTATTAATTATGTGTTACTATTTTTTATAAAACATATATGTTTATTTTCAACTTTATATTTAATAAATTGACTTAAAAAAATATTATTTTCATAAAATGTATTCATAAATTAATATTTTATTGAATTATGATTAAAAGATAATTTTATGAGACATTAATTAATTTTTCAAGGTGTAATAAAATCAGTTTTAATTCTAAGATCAGTATTTTACAAGTAAATGATGATTTTAATTAAAAGATAAATTTGTCATACATAGAAAATTATTTTCAAAAAAATGTGTTCATTTTTGAATTATAAATATTAAAAAAAATTGGATGATTTTTTGAGATTTTTATGAAATACTTTAATTTTTTGTGAATAGTAAAATACACTAATTTATGGTATATATTCATTATAAATTAAATACATTATACCGTGAATAATGGATGATGTAAGAACTATAATATCGAACTCCCATTATTTATTTTAATATATTTGGTGATAATTTTCAACATATTCATAGTATTGAGGAAAAATAATAAACTAATAAATAAAATAATCAGAAAACACCCCTCTCCTTCACTATAAATATCTCCCCTCTTCACCTCTTCTCTTGAAACCATACATGCATTTAGTCTTGTAAAATTTTTCCCAATAATAATAACAATACCCTACCCCACATCCAGGATCCCTTTGTCTCCAAAAAATACCAAAACCACTCCCATTAAGCAGGTTCTTAAAGAGAAAAAAAAATCAAGAGGTAAAAATTCCCATTCTTTTATTTTATTTTATATTCTATTTATTTTATTTTCATTTCCTTCAATCACATGACCTATTCAAAGTGATATGATAAATTGATTATATTTTATATACTATAATGTTATTATGTCAATGTAAAATCCACCATGATGTATCTTCTCCTTTTCCTTTTATGTTAAATATGAAAACATAGTTCGTGAGGTGCCTATTTGACGCCTTCGTGGATGACGTGTTTTAATTTTTCCATTACACTTTAAAGGATATTCTTAAAAAAATTATTATTTAAATATATTATAATACATGTATTTAATTCTTTATAATATTCTGGAACTATAATATATACATAATATTAAATATTGAATCAAAACATGTTTATGATGGTCGAAAAACTGCCAAATTATTCTAAATGATTATCAATAACATCTAATCTAATGATTCATCCTTAACCCAAATAAAAAGTGACTTATATAACTATTTAATCTTCCATAAGATAATTAAAAAAAATAAAATTTAAATTCTGTACAACTATTTTCATTTTACATGATCTTCCATATGCGTATAAAAGTAAACCGATCATGAAACCCAAGGAAAAAAACACTCCTAAACGGTGAAATTTAATCTTATAAATCATAAACAAAGTCCATAAATGAACCTAATAAAATTATAATAAATAAAATAAATTTTTACTATGTTCTAAATTAAATTATTAATTTATATAATTTCATTATCTATGATATTTAGATAATGTGAAGAACACTTTTAAACATAAGGTAAGTGATTTTTCATCTCACTTTTATTTGCGTCAGATTTCTCTTAATCACCACTTATTTCTTGTGTGTGGTGTATGTATACTACCATTTGATATATAATATCATGAATCTATTTATATTCATGGTATCCTATGTTTCAAATTATTATTATGAATTTTTGGGCATACAAATTGATTTATTACAAAATGGTAAGGGATTCTCCGTGAACCTCCAATTTTCATTCGGGTTATGTATTATCTCACTTTACCCCATTTTTATTATTAATTATTTGTAATTAATCATTATAAATTCTATGTTAATGTTAAAAATATATTTATCTAGATGAATATTTATTTATTTTATGGGTAGTTACATGTTTTATAAGGATCCTTTCTCAATTCTTCCCAATTAACAAGACCGATTAAAGGGAACTTCCCAATTTCATACCCATTTTGGAGTACACACCATAATATATTTTAAGACACCAATATTTTTTTGAAATAAATCTTTTTATCCTAAGAAAATATCTCATATCATATTTGTTTTTATGTAAACAGTCATGCCTTTTCCCTCTTTAAATAATTTTACTATTTCCTATTATACCGAACTAAAGTGGGTCATTTCTAATGTTTGATAATTATATTTTTAAAAAAATTCACATCAGTTGGAAATAATTTATGGATAAAATATAATTTCATTATAAATCCATTTTATTTTCTATTATATACATGTTTAAAATATGATTTAATTTCAAATACATGTGATTTTCCAAAGGAACTCTTCTTTCTAATGTAAAAATGGGTTTTCTCATCTCACTTTTACTTGTATGAGATATATGACTTGTTCACCACTTATTCCTTTTGTTTGGTGTATTTAATTACATTTAAAATATCAACATCATGATTTTCTTTATCCTCATGTTATTCTAAGTTCTATTTAATTTTATTCCTTCATATGATTTATAATTTGAATGTATCAAGTGGTATGGGACACTTTGGAATATTTAAAGATTATTTCCCTCAAGAAATTTTTTGATGGTCTCATTTAAATGTATCTTCATCCATGTAAACATATTTTGTTTAATATTTCACTTAATTTATGTTTATCTATTATTATACTATCTACCATATGTTGTTCTAGGGTATGTGATCAATTTGATTGTAGATGTTATCCTCAGTTACCATTAATGGTTTATGGTTAATGTATTCATATTCCGTCTGCTAGTTTTTCAATAAGAATGTTTATTCTCTTTATATTTCACCCTTTCCATGTGAAAAATTTATTGGAATTAGTATGTTAAGGGAGGGGCCCTATATAGCCCCTTGATTCATCGACAGGTCTCAAGAGACAAACTAGATTTGGTTTTTACCAATTTATGTATGGTGTCATGGCCGAATCCTTGACAATATGCTTATGATTTTTGGAATTATGCATTCCTCCATTATGATATTATAAATTGATATCCCATGTGATTATTCAACTACTAGAATATCCATGGTTATGTTTCTTTATATTTCAATTGTTTATGGTATTATGTAATCAGTTTTCACTTCTTCCATATTATGCTCAATACTTTTATTTAACGACATGTGATTTTAGTAATTCACCATGCCTTATTGTTTTTGATATTTTATTTTATATTTATTACCCTTATATATCATCTAAACTAACCCCTTTCTTATGTTTTAATTTTCCCCAGAATGTGAAGATGTTTATTATGAATGAATTTCAGGGATAATCTAGAAGTTTATGGATGTTTCCAACAGACTTGCAATATTGTTTTTTCCTTTCAAGTTGTAATGTAAAGGTCATGTATGTAATATGGTTTCCAAAAATACAAAATTTATTGGTCCTTGGGTGTTCAAGACTTGTATCTATGCCAATGTATTAATGCAAGGCACATACTCCAGGCTACTGGGGTCAGGGTCTTTATAATTAATATATATATATATATATATATAATTATATCAATATATATAATTTTAGAAATATATATAATTATATAATTATAAAATTGTATATAATTATATAAGTACTTATAATTATATAATTATATTTATATTTATATACAAATATTTATAAATATAATTATTTATAATTAAAATTATAAAAAATATATTTAAAAAATATATATTTTTATTATAATTATATTTATATATAATTATATATTAATAAATATTTATAATTATATATATTTATAATTTTATAATTTTATATAATTATTTAAATTTATTTGTAATTATATACATATATTAATAAACATATATATTTATAATTATAATGATAAATCAATAAGTATATATTTAGATATTTTTAAAAAATATTTAATGAGAATGGCACAAACCATGGATTGAAATAAATGGTCATGTAATATTATTTTAAAATAAAAAGAATAGAACAAAGATAGAGAAAGGAGAAAAGTGAACAAAATGGCACTAGAAACACCACCAACAACAAAAAAAATCAGACAAAAATCACTTTCTTTTATGTATATCGCCTCTTGTCCAAGAACCGCCCTGACCTATTGGGTGCCTATCACTCTTACACTATTTAGGGGCTCACCAATTGATGTAATGATCATCAATACTCGATGTGTTATCAACCTCATTACGAGGATCGATGCCTCCAGTATATTCATTCTTCATAGAAGAGTCATCCCTATCCAATGCATTGTCCCCAATTTGTTTATTAGCTCGAGTGTTTCCCAATACCTCATGAATTTCATCCCTACTATGAGACTTGTTGAGAATATCAAGCAAGTTGAATTTATCAATATGCCCAATTTCCTACAGGAAATTGACTCCCTCTTCAGGTGTCACATTACGGTCTGGTGAACCACCAATAACAACACATGTTGCACGTTCTATGCCATTTAGTAGAGTATGTGTAGAGAATTCTAGAAAAAAATACTTGCAGATAAGGTTTAGAAATAGTAAATGAAAAGTCATCCCCATTCCTAACTTCCACATGGGGCTCACTCTTCTCCTATTCAATTAGGTTCACTTCCTATCCAGATATAGGAGAGGGTGTTCTCAAATTTCTAAAAGTAACCTTCTAGAAACCCTCATTGTTCATCAACTTCGATTTCCCTTTCCTTGTGTTAGACATAGGTTCCTTATGTTGATCACAATAAATCACATATTGAACAGAATCCTCATTTCTAGATTTTTTCATATCTGGTTTTCTCATTCCTCTTACACAAAACCTCTTTAAAGGAGAGGTTTTCCTTCATTGCCTGCACCTCTTGCTGATTCCTGGACACTACACAACCTGGAGGAGGGAAGCCTACTAAGTTGGCATCGATGGAGAGTCCTCCAACCAAGGGGCATGTGTCTCTGATACATGTGAGACACTTTCCACCAATCCGTTCTCATTAGTTTCTTCTCTTGACACAAGTTTCATAGCTTTCATATAGTCCTCCTCCATATAACAATTAGCACTGCATTTACATCAGAAAACCCGACGACATAACTCAATTAAATTCCCAACTGGGTTT
This sequence comes from Viscum album, assembly GCA_963277665.1. Taxonomy (NCBI): domain Eukaryota; kingdom Viridiplantae; phylum Streptophyta; class Magnoliopsida; order Santalales; family Viscaceae; genus Viscum; species Viscum album. Next base: position 2,081,190 of record CAUJRU010000030.1, on the reverse strand, counting down.
CAAGCCACACAATACAGAGGCCATTGTTCATACTCATTTCTCATATGAATATCTTCATTAGGGATAGAAAAAGTTACCTTATAAATGAGGGTGGTGCAAAAGTCCACCTCCTATAACATACCTGCAAAATGGCCAAACCTCACTTGTTCCATCTCCAGATCCAATCGGATTAGAACTCCAAGTGCAGTGGTGATGTCTTGTTGGATCTTTAGATGCCATAAAATCTAGTTAAGCCCCTAAATCATCACCCAGACCTATGAAAATGCGTTCCGGACACTAGAAAGGTCCAAATCCAGACTCCAATAATAGAAATGAAGGGTTCTTGATTTTAAATAAGGAGCTCTAAAGCCCAAATCTCTCTGCTTGAGAAAGTGACAATGGAAAAATACACAACTAATTGACACAAATTTCCAATTAGATGTTTATGTCTACGTAAGTATGTTTGAAAATCACATAAATGATATGAATACAATTTTAATGTTTTTTAATTTGTTTAATTTAATTCATTCACTTATTATTGTATATTCATTAACAATGATAAAACTAAATTTAATCATTTTTAAGATTTATATATACATATATTAATTTCCCATAAATGTAATATTTTTAATATGTTTTTAATTTATATGAATTCTATTTATTTGTTTTTTTATTATGTTTTAACATTTAAAATACGTTTCAAATTTATATAATTAATATATTTAAATGTTTTTGAACAATTTTTTAATTTAAAATTTTAATTAAAAAATTATATACTATATATTGTTTTTCTAAAAAGTATTTATGAAATTATGAATAAATAATTATATATTTAAATAATTTAAAAATTATAATAAATATATTTATTATATTTATAATTATATATTAACAAATACCCTTATATTTATATAAATATATTTATAAATATATATAAATACTTTTTAAATATATTTATTTATAATTATAATAATTAATAAATACATACATATTTAGATAATTATATAATTACAATAAATATATTTATTATAATTATAATTAATTATTTATAAATATATATATATATATTATTTTTAAATATATTTTTTAATTATAATTATAAATAAATATATATTTAGTTAAATAATTAAGGAATGATAAAAAATATATTTAAAAAATAAATATAGTTATTAAATTTATAAATATATATATTAACATGTTGATATAAATATATATACTTATATAAATATATATAATTATATAAAAATAATTATAATTATATATAAATATTTTTTAAATATATTTATTTAAAATTATAATTAGAAAGTAAAAAATATACTTAAATAATTATAAAATTAAAATAAATAAATTTATCATAATTTTATAAATATATATATTTAAATATTATTAAATATATATATATACTCACAATTAAATAAATATTTATATATATTTATAATTATAATTATATTCAAATATTTATTAATATATTTATTTATATTTATAATTATAAATAATCATATATTTATTAATATTGATTTAAAAAATTATAATAAATATATATAAATAATAAATATATTTATTATGTTTATAATTTTATAAATATATTTAATAAGATAAATATAAATATATATAATTTAAATATATGAATTAATATATACAAATATTTTTAAATATATTTATTTATAATTATAATTATTAATAAATTAATATTTTACTAAAATTAGATATTTATTAGTGCTGATAAAACTACAATTTTTCAGCATGAAATTTTTTAGCACTGATAAAGAATCATTTTATCATTGCATAAAAAGAGTTGATAAAGAGTGGTTTTATCAGAGTTTACTAATGTAGCATTTATAAAACTACTTTTAAAAAACATTTTTTTAATGCACTGATAAAATTCTTACATGGTCTTATAAAAATAATCCTCACAATGTATCCTATCTCAGGCCTTTAGGCTATCACGAAACCAAAATGTAGTCATCACTCTAGCCGAACCCTACTGTTGTCGTCGCTCGACTTTGTCGACGAATTGATCCTCTCCAAATATAAGGTATGTTCCGATTCATTTTTTATCACCTCTGACTACACTCATTTATTCAATTGTTACACCTCATCTTCATAGCTCAATTTGGCCTTCCTTGGTTTTTTGGGTAAGATACTTCATGATTTTCCTCATCCTCAGTTGGTCCTCTTCTTGTTTGACCCATCTATCCTATCGTGCATAAAAACTTCTTCATTACTCTAGATTCGTACATGGAAACTCTAATGCCCATAAAGCATGGTTCATAGTCATTGTTACACAAGACATGCAGTGTATGAGAATATCATTTGATATCTCACTATACATGAAAAAATGAGAGTGTTATGTCTCTATTCTTGCAACCGTTTACAAACTATAGATCCCCTTTAATTGTTTAAAAAAATACAAAAAATGGGATTCTTGAGGGTATTTATAAATGAGATTCTACCAACCCACTACCTCTTCAAATGTGATGATATGATAGATCCAATGAATTATCCCATCTGTCATTGATGGACATATGATCAACTTTAAATTAGATAACAGATCATCTATTCTATTTATTCCACTATCTAAAAATGTTTATTTTTTATCATAAATGAAACTTTCAATTTAAATATTAAATGAAATTTACTATTGGATATTTTTTCAAAGAAACAAAATGGTTTCAGTATAGTGGAATTTAGTTGGATCCTACCAAATATGTTTGATATAATGCATTTAAATGAGAAAAATAGTCAATGTATCAAAATATATGTCTTTTTTATACATTTATTTTTAATTTTAACCAATATTTTAATAATTTGTGTTTAAATTTTCAATTATATTTTCTTGACATATATTTTTTAAAATCATTCTAAAATTCTAAAATGAATGTTATTGTTGGATATTTTTATTAATGAATTGAGTGCATTTTCATCATATTAAATATATGAATAAAATACAATAAATTTCAACTAAAATAAAATACCAATAGGTGTTATATAATATGTTTTCTAATGTAACTCTTAAATAAATTTTTAAATCTTTTATAAAATTACATGTTTTAATCAAAATTATATTTTGATTTATTATTAAATATATTTAAAGATTTATAAACTCTATATAATGAATATTAATATTAAATTATATGTAAAAGGATGGTAATAAAATTTTAGTAATATAAAATTCAACTAGATGTTAATTTATTTTACATAAAAAACATAATTGGTAAATGAATATCTTACAAAATTTTCAAAATAAACAATATTAATGATTTGTAAATTAAAGCTAATCTTTTTTAATATATGAAAATAATTAGTAATATTAAATTCAATTAGAACCTCCATGATATTTTTTCTGAAATATAAATCATATTTCAACATTGTTTATTTTTAGTACCAACATCAAAAATCACATATAACATCTGTTATTTTTCTAGCTGATGTTATAGGTGCCTTTTAATGACGGTTTTCAAAATAACCAATGTCAAATTTTATATATTTTTGTTAATAAATATTTTAACAGACATAACTCATTTGGAATAAAAAACTAGATTAAATAACTATAAAATTACTAAAACCAAATGAAAACAAGAAAAAAATATGAATGTTTTGGTTTCTTTTCCTTGCTAGTGGTGGTTTTGTGACAGACCAACCTGGGTCAACCGAACCAGTCACCCAAGTCAGCCCATTATAGGGTGGGGTAAAACAAAGGGAATGAAAAAATTCTCATATATAAGTATAAAAAGACATAAAAATAGAGTTCAATGTAGAAACAAGTGATATACAATTATTATAAATAAGAAAAAAACAGAAAGAATGAAAAAACAAGCTAGAACTAGTCTCCCTGTGAACAACCATCACCTCCAAACCAAAATAACAACATAATAAGAAACCTAAATTCCAAAAAATCTCTTCCCATTACTTTTTTATAGATAAAAAGGTCTATATCCACCCACATGTAGAAGTATGGTTTGGGAAACAGAGTATATTAGGATACCACCAATTAATCTAAACAAGTTACAATAATTAGAATTCACATTTTTCATGTTCTAAAACAAAATATTTTTACTAAAATATTTATAAATAAAAAAAATTGAAAAACTTTTTCAAATAATCCTTGTTTTTTCAGAAATTTCATAAAATGAATCCAAATCCAGAAAAAAAGAAGGTAAATATACCGAACATAAAGAAGTATGTGAGCCAACATCCATGAAATAAACTACCATGCATTAAACAACTAGAAACAACAATTCACCCACTAGTTAGGCTTTACCCTCTGAGAAAATACATAATAGACTCTTACAATCCTAACATTTCATAAGGTTGTATATAACTAACATCATGTCCTACCATAAACAATCAATATACAATAGGTTTCCTCATAGTGGCATCACACCCACTAAGGTTACCTGTGTCTCTTTATCAACACACCCAAGGTTCCCATTGTGTAATGCTTTCCAATTTCTATTTTAAAAACCATGATTACATTTTTATAAAACCATTTCAAATCCAAGGAAATATTCTCCATGGTTTGAAAATACATTTTCCATTTCAAATAAGTGCAATTATATTTAATAAACCCCCATTTTTAAATGAGAACCCACGCCCTTTTCAATTTCAGCACATGAAATTCATTTTAAAATCTTATGAATTAATAAGAAAACAACAAATTCAATAAATTAGAACAATTTAATCGATCCAACTAACTCAAGGATGTGGAAAAACTAATTGCATTTATAAAAAAGTACTGGAACCCAAGAGAACAACCTTCACAATGAAAGGCCCATCAATAATCTGAAGAGGATTGATAGAAACCCATATCAAATCACAAATCTGTATTCAAGATATAGCCACAACCCAAACCAAAGATGAACCAATATGAAAACTTTCCTGAATAAGAGAAATCCAACCCCAGCGGGATCAATTGTAGAAAGAATTAGTCAGGAAAAAATAATTTCACCCAAAATCGCTTAGTGTAAGAGATCTAATGTTGAGGAGAAAGGCTGAAAAATATAATGAATCCTCAAACTCCCACACTAGACCCAAAAAACTAAAAAAAATTAAATTACAAGACATATAACACCTTTTCAAATTATCAAAATCTTTAATTTTATGTTATGATGAAAAACATGATAGATTTTAATTAAAAATTGGATTTTCACATTACACGACATGTGACCCTTACTTGATGTGTAAAATTATCCTGCTATGTAATCCAATTCACGAAATATATCTAGTGACCATTACATGTTGTGTAACTACCCAATTAAAAACTAAAATTCTAGGTTAAATCTGACAATTCCAACAAATCCATGAATTCACCGTTACAGGTATCCTCCCAATTCGAGGTCGTGAATACTTACCCAATAGAAAAAGGAAACCAAAAGAAAATACTAGGACATACCTGAAAAAAGGCAACAATAATATTGTTTTCCCCTAAAAAGGGATATAGAATATGGATCCACAGAAAGAGAAGCACACTACTACCTCAACAATGTATCCCACTCCCCTGTCTCATGGAAATCTTGCCCACATTTCCATAGTACCTGGACCAGGGGGATTGTTTTACCAAGAAATACCTTATCCTAGTCATCCATAATTGGAAATGTCTCCTTAACAAGGAAACATAAAACATTTCATGTATACAGACAAGCTATATAGTAGAAGAAACTAGTAAGACATCCTCTCTATTTTCTTAACAATTTGAAAGGGGCCCAAAAACCTCCATGAAAACATACCATGCCAACCCAACCGATGATGTCCCAAGCTAGGTGAAACAATGAGAAATACTCTATCACCAACCTCAAACTCTATCAGCAACCACCTATAGTCCACATAATATTTCTGACAACTCTAGGATGTGATTAAATTCCTTTTAATCAACTTCACCACCTCCTTCATCTCTTGAACAACACTCGGCCTAACTATGGACTGCTTTCCCAACTCTACCTAGCATAAGGGAGGTAGACATGGATACCCATAAAAACCCTCAAATTCCACCATCATAATCGAATCCTAATAAATATTGTTATAGGAAAACTCATCCAATGGAAAATTTTGTCCCATGATCCATCAAAATTAGTAACACACACCTAGAGAATTTCCTTAAGAACATGGATAACCCTCTTTTTTTCCATCCATTTGTTGATGATAAGTCATTCTCAATATAAATTGGGAACAAATTAATTTATGATAAACTTTCCAAAATTTAAATTTGAACCTCGAGTCCCTATCAGAAACAAATAGAGATGGATACCGATGAATCTCCTCAATATCTCAAACATATAAGTCTATATGCTTTTACACTTTCTTCATTTCATTTATTGGTAAAAAATGCACTGATTTGGTGAGACTTTTAACAATAAAAAACAGCATCCTTCACACTAGGAGTCCATGGTAAACTAATGATGAAATCATTGAAAATATTATCCCACATCCGTAATGGAATGGGTAGAGGCTACAACAAACCTATAGGTATTTGGTGTTCCACCTTAACTCTTTGACAACCGATACACCAAGATAAAAAATCAACAACTAACCATGTGATCCCCAACACTAATACCAACGTCTCAAATAGTGGTACATCATTATATCCCAAGGGGGAATTAACCATCCTGAATTATTTCCACTATATATCAACTACTTTTTCACGGAAAAAATAACAACCAACCTACTTTGGAAGCACAAAACTTCAATGGGAGATCAAGAAAACTCACTCAAGGTGTCCCCACCATTTAGGATTTATCCAAAGTGTCATATTTTGATGTATTTCATCTTCTCAATATGAACTCAATAATAAAATGAATATTCAAACTTTTTGTAATCCAAGAACACATATCCACTAACCTCATTCACTCATAATCACATCTTAGAAAATGAGCTCATCAGAGACCACTGGTCAACTGATTCCTTCACTAATTGTTTCAGTAATTTTGTTCTCAACATGTTAGCAAAAACATTTTTTTCCCAGGGGAATATATGATATCAAAATCAAAGGTACTAATATACTCCACCCAATGTCTCTATCATAAGTTCTGATCTCCATGAGTGAAGATATATTTCTAGATCTTATAATCAGAATATACTGTAAACTTTTCTCCAAAGAGATAACGACAACACTTTTTGAGTGCATGAATAATATCTTCCAACTCAAGATCATGAGTAGGATAGTTCTTCTCATGAGGGTGTAATTGGTGTGAATGATAAATCAGAACCTATTTCCCCCATATCAAGACACAACCAAAACCAATACCATAAGCATCAAAGAAAACATCATAACCCGGACTTCGTTCTAGAAGAATAAATAATGGTGCTGGAGTCATCCTACATTACTCTTCTAAAAATATATCTAACACCTATTGTTCTATTCAATCATTAATCCCTTAGGACTTAAGGTTTTCAGTGAATATGTGACCTTAGAAATTAATTGAAAAACCCATATATAGTAACCCACCGACCCCAAAAATATCTAGATCTCATACATGTTTTTAGGATTCTCTTAGAACTTTACTTCCTATGCCATTTTAGGATCCATTGAGATATGCCTCTCAGATATCACATACCCTAGAAAAATAACTTCACAGGTCCAAAACTCTAATTTGGAATGTGTACCATACATAATATGTTCCTTAAATTCTCTATGAATGTAATCTAAATGGTATATGTGCTTCTATTATTTCTTGATGTACACCAAGATATCATCTACAAACATAAAAACAATAGAGTTTAGGAACCAAATAAATATTCAGTTCGTCAATGCCATAAATATCACAAGAGCATTAGTGAGACCAAATGGAATAACCCAAAACATGAAATTCCCATATCTACTATGAAACTATTTCAGGGGTATCTCAAATTATCATAATCTGAACTGGTTATACCTTGACTGCAAGTTAATCATAGAAAATCATCCCCACTCATCTGATCAAAGAGATCATCAATTCTTGGTAAAGGATACATGATCTTAATAGTCACCCAATTCATCTTCTGATATTCAAAAAAATATAAGGCTCCCATTTTCCTTATTAGAAAAAAAGTATGGTGAATCCCATGGTGACACGCTCGGATGAATAAATCCTTTCACATCTAGGCCCTCAAGATGGACCTTAAGTTCCACCAACATGGAAGGTGTCATTTGATAGGATTGAATATAAATGGTAATCATTCTAGGGAGTATGAAAATAGTAAACTCAGCCTCTATATATTGTGGTAAACCATACAAATGATTCAATAGGACCTTAGGGTATGCACACAATGAATTAGGTAGCTCACTTCCCAAGAATGGTTCAACTGCATGAAGAAACATTTCTAACAACTGCAAAGAGATTATACTGGCATAAGGGACAACATGCCATTGCCTTTACAATTTAGAGTTCCACTCACCCTAGAAATCACGAGTGACCTAATTCATAGAGAATAAATGTACCCACCAATAATAAAAACTTATCTATACCTTCACACTGATCATCCAATCCATGCTGATAATCAATTAAAATATGTCAAGATCAAGTACTCTAAAGTCCCAAACCACATCAAAGTTAATAATCACCACCCAAAACTCAGGAAACATGAAACCTTGTTAGGACCTCTTTCATAAAGACATGGAATGTTCCAACAAGAATGGAATGAGATCTGAATTCAAAACCAAAATTTAAACCATTTTTGATGATATAAAATAATGATTATCACCTGAATGAAACAAAACTATCAAAATAGAAGACAAAATAAACATCTTACCTCTAAAAGACACCCTAAAAATTGCAACTCAAGAAATTGCATGGTGTGTATTACCTTTAAACATCATGAAAACCTTTCATTTTAAGTTTCATCGAAAAAATTATCTCTTTTTAATTAAAACCATATCTTCAAATTACCTGACGTGTAACACTTACATGAGTTTTTACATTCTCACGAGGCATGATCCAGTTCATGAAATATGTCCAGTGGATATTACACATCGTGTAATCCCATTACACATCATGTAAAATCCAAACGAACAACAGAATTACTAGGAAAATATTAGAATTCAAAAAAAATCTTAACTTCACCATTACAAGTACCCTCCTTGTTCAAGGTCGATAATACTCTCCCAACGGAAAAATGAAACCAAAATAAAAGACTAGTACATACCTGATAGAAAGGTAATAGGGAATTATAGGTATCCTCTGGATCATAATATTAGTAATTAATATTCATTTTATTTTCAAGGAAGATCTCATTAGACATTATAAGCTTCTTTTTATAAATCAAATGTAAGAGATTTAACATTTATACTTGATCTGAAGACGTCATCTTCTTAAAAAAAGAAAATATAATATATATGTATATATATATGAAGATATTAAATAATAAAAGAAATGAAATAATAACAAATCATTATAAATACTATAGATGGATGTACCCCATTGAAAGTTATATGAATATTTTGAAAGGGTGTGTCAAAAATTGAAGTTGTAACGAAGGTTGTATTATGGAGTGATATATTTTTAAGGAAGTCATTGAATTCTACACCGACTACCGGCTCAGTGTGGAAATAATTGGTTCACTGAAATCTCATCACATTAGGTGTCTTATGGGTGAAGTAATTTATAGAATAGTTGTTATCACAATTACTATTAGAGATCAGGAAGATTCCTAAATTTACATTTTTAAAAATAGTTTATATGTTTTCCCATATGTTTAAACCCACAAAGAAACTATTAGTCATTTAAATATATCAAGGTCTAAAAGATGGATATCAAATAAACATAGTCAATAGTTTGTAGGATGGTTTTGAGACCATATTTTTTAGGAGTCAGCTAAAAATATTGATCCAATTTCATAATGACTTTTATAGCTAGGCAGAAGACCTAGTTTTCATGTATTATCTTATAATGGTTATGTAAGTAATGGTTATATATTATATAAAAATGAAAATTATAAATATTGTACCCTGAAAAATAGCAGAGTTACACTTATGGTTGAAGTTATGCATGTATCTAGTACCAATGATAGAAATATAATTTATTAGAATATTTCATACTTTGGCATCATTAAACAAATATGGGAGTTGGATTATAAAACACTCCACATTCTGATTTTTCAATGCAAGTGGTTAATAGTAGGAGTGCTATTAAAATAGATAAATTGGAATTTGTGAAAGTGGCTTTTAGTAAGGAAGGGTACAAAGTCAAGCCATTTATAATGCTATAAGAATAAGTGAAATTATTTTATGTTACAAATCCTACAATATAAAAGTGTTCAATTCTTCTATTATCATCAAAATCCGATAAAGGGTTAGATGAAAATTCAACTTGGGATGGACCTTTCATTGGGATATCACAATAATTTCGCATTGTAACTAATGTAAATGTGGGCTTGTATGTGAGAGGAGACCTCAATGAATGGATTTTGATACTCAATAGAGGGGTCAAATCCCTTTAACCATAAAATAACGAGAGAGTTCAATAAATATGTTATATATTTTTTAATATACATTGCATTTCATCATATTATAATATATTCAATACTTCACATACATAATAAAAATTAAATGATAAACCACTTATATAGATAATGAATTTTGAACACATTGATTCCCCCAATACTAATGAACAAAAAGTTTCTCAACCTATTGGTGCTCCTAATGCATAGAAACAACAACCTTCTACACATCTCAACCCTACCAATCTAGATGAACAACATATTGATGATGATGAACCCAAGGGAATGGAATATGATGAACCATTGGTGTCTTAAAAAAATCAAGATCACAGTAGTGTGATGATGTTAGAAAAAATTATTTAATTGAGAATCAAGGGAATCAAATTTGAGATTGTTTGGAATACACACAGTCAAAATGTCAATGCCAACATGTCCATTTTCAGTGGTTTCATTGGGAACACCGCTTGAAAACACATTACCATTAATATAGATTCATGGAAAAATGTTTCTCCTCAGCTTAAAATTCTTATTTGGGAAGGTATTAGAATAATATTTTGATATACCTTATTTATTTTAATAAAAAAATATTTTAATATTGACACACTCTTAATTATCCCTTGTATATTGAATTTATAATAGATGACTCTCGAAGGAAGTTTTTATTAATTCATGTTGAAAAGGATGATAGAGGATTTCACAAAATTCATAAGAAGTTTCATCTCAAATATTCTTAAGGGGAGAAAATCTGCACCCACTATAAATGTATGCACACCAAATAATCCAACAAGTGTTGGATGCGTTTACTGGCCTTCACGAGGTGATATATTTTCAGGTACATTGTGAAATTTATTAATTTGTTTAAAAAAATTTTTATTAATCAATTTGATTAAAAAAAATTTATTTATAAAACTACAAATGAGTTCTGAAGATATGAAAGGACATAAAAACCAACATACCCGTACCATAAAGAAAGGATGGGTTATGATTTACTTGAAAAAAATTAGTACATATTCTAATTGTACCATAATAATTTTATGTGACATGAAACGACAAAATAATTTTTTTCCTCTATTTATATGTAGATTGAAGAATCCAAATCCAAATCCACTACCATCCCACAACATGTTCCATGGAAGGAGGTATATGTAAATAATGACGGAATAGTAATAGATAAAAACACACAAAAAGTATTGAAATCTTGTGTAAGTATGAAATAATAAAAAATTGTTATTCTTTAAATCAGTATTATCTAACAAATATTTTAATTTTCATATATATTTTATCTGACTTAGACATAGGAATCATCATCAGCTATTCTAGATGAACAACTAATATTAGTAGACATGAAGCAGCCAGAACAATATAGCCACGTTAGAGGTTTCGGTATTTGGGTGACACACTAAACATGTTTTGAGAAGAAAGAGATCATGGCATAAAGATAAATAATTGGGAGAGATTAAGGAATGATTAGAATATATTGAAGAAAAATTTCATTCTCTAATTTAGTTTCTAGAAAAATTTATGTAGAGGAAGAAAAGGGAAGAAACAACTCAAGAACAACCATTGCGTAAAGATCATCCCCTCCCCCACCAGCTTCAAGGAGAGTAATTCCCCTAAAAGAGTTGTCTTAGATGAGAAAATCAGTATTCTCATATTTTTTTCTATGATATGAGAATTAGGTATACAATAATACCTTTCCTATAATGTTATTACATATTGTAAAAATGATTTTGATATATATCTATTAACACACACCCATCATCTTTTTGTGATGGATAATGTGTTCAATATTCAATATGATACTCTACACGACATATAACATCCAATAGGTCATGTGAGAGTGGGTTTTAGCATATTTCATGAGCCAAGAACATAAAATCCTATTCCACTTGATGATGAAGATATCCATATATTTGATCAATCTATTGGAACATTTATATCATGACTATCAAATCTTTAAAAAACATTTTATTAAGGAGGTATTAATTTCCAATTTCTTTTTCGTGCTAAAACATTAACAATTAAAGGAAAAAGTTATGAAATGATAAATGTTATTATAAAAAACAAAGTTAATGGAGGATAAATGAAAGGTCAAATCAATTTATCTAATGTATCAGCCGACCAATAAAAAATATATTCACAAAGTAACATTACCATGCACATTCAAAATCAGTATTTACTAGAATTGAAGGTTCTTGCAGATATAAGGTAACAATGTGGTAGTAATTTCATATTTTATTTTGAATAAAAAATGTATGGAGAGGCCATTATATACTAAATTTCTTTTTATAATTTAAATGATATACTCACATATGAATTTCTTGGACTCTCAGTTGTAAATTAATATATGGGGCGCGATTCCTTGGTTTTTTAACAATTGATGATCTACCATGTTAATTATGAATAAATACAATTTATAATACTTTAAGGCATATATATAAATAATATATTATGTGAAAACACTATGAGCATAAATATAGAGACATTAGTTCTCACACCACTTCTATAGATCAAACCAGAATTGAATCAAATAAAATTAACAAAATGGTGGAAAAACTAGTTAAATCATTTGAAAGAAAACTTATGGATAACATCCTACTCTTATTACCAATGATGTAGGGTTAAAACTATAAATTTAGTCATATCAAATATATTTTCATTCATTTTCTTAATTATTTTTTAGGAAACATTTGTTACTCATTGCAGTCAATATAGATACCCCAAAGATTTAATTTCAAGATTCACTATATGGATACACAAAAAACCGACCACACGTGTGTTTGTCAATTTTTAATACACTATATCAAATGATATTGAACTAAACATAAATTTATATATTTGTATAATATATTTTAATTTGAATTATATTATTATAGTTTGGTATTTAAATATAATGAAAATCATGGCCTGAGGACATTCTAAGCGTACAAGGAGATTATCAACATCTAAAATTGGTATCATATTGGGGTATATATAATAATATTTCACTTTAAAAACACATATCAAAACAAATTACTTATTTTTATTCAATATTTATGTATCTTCTAAAACAAACCAAATGAAAATATTGTGATTATTATGTTTGAAAATTTAAGAGAGATATAATATACCATCAACAAACTAACATCCCCAAAAAAGAATTTATGAAAAATTATATTAATTTCATTAAAAAAAGTATATTAATCATTTTTTTATTCATAATAATATAGTAATACCATGACCATAGAAATACCATTTATCCCCAAGAAAAAATATATTTGTTTAGAAATTATTGGGAAACATATAGGGAATCATAATGTACACATATATCAGGAATACGTGACTTACTACTACTTATTTAGATAATTTTCTAATCATTTTATCTACTTTTTTTGAGTTTAATTCCTTATAATTTTTATATAATACATATTTTTTTAAATTTTTACAGATATAATGAAGAAATAACTTCATCAATGTGGATGACTCAGTCATGAACTCAACACGGATGATGCACTCATGATGAAACAATTTTAGTTTTATTCTCTGATGCATTAAAAACTCTGAGTTATCAAATTGAAATATTGTTAGATAACCCCAAGTGATGAAATCATTGTAGTATAAAAAGACATGGTGGAATAAAATATATATCAATAAAATATATGCTGTACCTGGTATGACTCAAATTATGTTGTATCAGTTTAAAATTATATTTTATTAGTGCTTTGTTTCATATTTATGTTAAATTTATTTTTTTGTAGTAGTAATAACATTAGAATTATTTACTTATAATGGTGGATTTGTTTCCTCTAGTTGGGGTGGTTTTTTAAAATCTACAACTGAGATAATAAAAATAAGGAAATGGGTCAAGAATATATATAGGCATCATGAAAAGGTTAATTCCAACAAATTATTTAGTTAATTATTTCAAAATTTTATCTACTATTTTTAAGTTAATTTCCTTATCCTATTTATATGATTATTATTGACTTTTTTAAAGATCTTTTGGGAATTCATATTTTTCTTTCAGCTGTCCACAACAAGCCATAAAAGATATAACATGTTCCATGATCTCTCTTTTATATCTTCTTGCTAACAGTTGAAAGAAAAACATTCATCACATGCCCATTCAACTACACCTCAATCTCATACACAATGTTCTTGGTATGAATCGAATTGTATGTTTTTATTTTATAATTTACATTTTAGTTCAAAACACACATCACATAATCAAAACTAATAAAACACATTCATATTTTCATGATACATTGGAAAAATGATCCATAAATCATTTGTGATGTGTAAGAATCATCCGCACCACAATATGACACAGTATGTGACTGGTATGACTCCAAGTGTTTCTTTTTTATTTAAAAATGAAATTAATTTTAGTAAAAACAAAAGTGACATACTCAATCCTGAGAAAAAAAATTATATTGTTTTGACACATTTATAAAATGATCTATAAGTTATTTTTATGTGTATGAATCAACTGCACCTCAATCTAATAGGCATTGTGCTCGGTATGACTCAAACTATATGTTTTTAGTTTATAATTTACATTTTTGTTCAAAAGACACATCACATACTCAAAAATGAGAAAACAAATTCATATTGTTTTGATACTTTATTAAAATAATCCATAAATCAATTTTTATGTACAATAATCAAACACAACTAAATCTGACATAATGTTTTTTCAGTATAACTAAAATTGAAACATTTTATTTAAAATTGACTTTAATTTTAGTAGAAAACAAAAGTTACATACTCAAAACTGATCAAAACCATTCATATTATTATGATACATTTGGAAAATGATTCATAACTCATTTTAACGTATATGAATTAGCCACACCACAATCTGATGCATGGTGTGATCGGTATGACTCAAAGTTTGTATTTTTATTTAAAATTGACATTTTAGTAAAAAACACAGGTGGCATACTCAAAACCAAGAAAAAGAATTTGTATTGTTTTTAACGTTGGAACAATGATCTAGAAGCTATTTTTGATATGTAGGAATCACCTGCACCTCAATCTGATACATGGTGTTCCCAGTATGACTCAAAGTGACCGTTATTAGTTTAAAATTGACAATATAGTTCAAAACATGTGTCACTCACTGATAAACAAGAAAAGTAACTTATATTTTGTTTATAATTTTGGAAAACTATTCATAAGTCATTTGTGACATGTATGAATATATCTCACATCAAATCGACACAATATGTGACTAGTATGACTCAAGGTACATGTTTCCAATTTAGAATGTCATTTTAGTAATAAACACAAGGGACATTATAAAAATTGAGAAAATGAATTTGGTTTGTTTTGATACTTTTGGAAAACAATAATTAAGTATGTAAGAATTACTGTCACCTCAATATGACACATGGTATGATCGGTATGTCTCCAAATGTTCCTTTTTAATTAAAATTGTCCTTAATTTTAGTACAAAGGACGTGTGACATACTCAAAATAGATAAAATGAATTTGGTTTATTTTGATACATTATGAAAATGATCCATAAGTCATTTTTGACATGTAAGACTTAGTTTCACCTTGATCTGATACATTGTGTTCCTGGTATGACTAAAAGTATCTGTTACTAGTTTAAAATTGACATTTTAGTTCAAAACATGTGTCAGTCACTGAAAAACAAATTCACTCTAATTGCCTAGATAATTCAGGAAAATGATTCCTAAGTCATTTTTGGTGTGTAATAATTAGTCTCCCAACAAACCGACACACGATGTGACCAGTATAACCCAAATTGTATGTTTTCAATTTAAAATGAAATTTTAGTAAAAAAAACCCAGGTGGCATACTTGACACTAATAAAACACATTCATATTGTTTCGAAACATTAGAAAAATTACCCATAAGTCATTTTTATGTTTAAGAATCAACTTAATCTAAATATTATATATGATGTGACTGATATGACTCAAAATGTGTTTTAATTGAAAACTAACATTTTAGTAAAAAACATAAGTGACATACTCACAAACCAGGAAAACATATTCAAATTGTTTTGATACTTTAGGGAAATGTTCCATAACTCATTTGGGACATATATGAGTCACCTGCACCTCAATCCAATACACAGTGTTCTCAGTATGATTCAAAGTGGCTGCTATTTGACTAAAATTGAAATTTCAATTCACAACATGTGTCATTCTCTAAAAATCAAGAAAATGATCTTGTATTTATTGATAATTTAAGAAAAAGATTTATATGTCATTTTTTGACATGTAATAATAATTATCATATAAAAAATCCACACAATGTAACCGGTATGGCCCAACTGTGTATTTTTATTTGAGAATGGAATTTTAGTAAAAGAGATAGGTGATATACTTCAAACTGGGAAAAAATATTCATATTGTTTCGATACTTTAGGGCAATGATCCATATGTCATTTTTGACAAGTAGTAATCATCCCCACCTCAATATGATGCATGGTGTGACCAGTATGACTCCATGTTTGTCCTTTAATTTAAAATTAAAATTTTATTCATGTATTGTTTCATATTATGTTTGACTTATTATTTATAGAGTTACTAACATAATAATTATTTTGTTATATAGGTATATTATTTTTCATAGGTTCTGGTGGTTTGTTTGAAAACTGATACCATGATAAGTAATTTTTTAGAGGGGGTCATGGGTGACAAAGACATTGAAATATTAATTTATGTTTTTAAATGTTTTTCATAGTAATTGAAAATGTAATTATACAAATGTTTTTTTGAAATGTATAAAATATTTTTTTTGGTATTTGTGAAGTGAATTTTGTTTTAATTATATAATTAATTTTCATATGGGTGTATTTTTATGTAGAAGTATTTTTATACCGGTGTATCTACTAATCTATGTTGTAACTCCAAAAACACACCTCAGTAGTAGGGGATTTATGAGTGATATTTCTTGCACTGATATAGGTACCCAATTATTATCTCTATTTATAGCACTAATAGAGGCCCCCTTTTTGGTGTTATCAAAAGAGATGATAAAGGGGTACCCCTATTAATATATCTTCAGACAATAGAAATGTTAAATCCCATTTTGATCATTGTTAAAGGGTCAATTTTTGGTAGTTTGTCACCGCACTACTCTTTCATTTCACCATCACCACACACCGCCACCACCACTATACCCCACCGCCACTACAATGCTAATTAAATATCACCATAGTGCCCTACCAATTCTCTCTCCTTCCACTATGACACCCCACCATCACTACTATGTCACTTTTCCTAGTCACCATCGTACCCTCATTGTCGTTTCGAACCCATCATCAGCATCCAACCTTCGTCATGCCACCTGCACTAAATATCTATTGTTATTCCAATTCAAATTATTTTTCATTTCCATTGACCCTTCTATTTACAATGAAATTGGATCCTATATACAAAACAATAACTCGAGAATTGGTAGTGTGAATAAATTGGGGACCAATTATTGTAGTACTGGATGAGGGATTTTACCAAATCCCATGTTTTCGTTTTGGTTTATGAATAAACACAATCGTCTTTATGTTAAGGATTTATTTCCAAAATATCTTAGTAAACCCATTTATATCACTGTCTCATCACATATATCCAATATCAATTCTTCCACAACACTCTCATAGAAAGTTATTTGTTCATAGAGAATAATTCCTGTGAGTAGAAACCACTGCAGAACAAAAGATTTCTATTGAAATTATCAACGAGATCCTAAATCAATATTCAATATTAGCACTACACACCTTTAGATTGGTTTGAAGAGAATAAAATATCTTGATTCTTTGTCTATCTATATTGAAACATCACCCCCTCATAATCAAAACTCTCCCACTGTTTATTTCCCATAAAATAGTGCTTCCTGTAATAGGTTTCAAATACACCATCATATCCTCTATTCCTTAAAATATTACGTCAACAAGTTTTTATCTTGGGACTTCGTACTAGATTCTAAAAATTTAAAGGTGTTAACACCCAAAAATGTGAAGGTTTTATATATGTACCTATGTCTACCATCTATATCACATGATAGCATTTATTTTTAAAAATTTCCTTTGTCCAAGGCACTAATTAACCATATGTGACACTATGTATTTCAATACCATATAGCCTCCCTAAACATTCTCGAATCATTGAGTATAGGCTACCCAATTCGATGTATAAATCACTTCTCATTCATCTAGTAGATGTGTACATCAGATTCCCATCATTGAAGTAGAGAATTATATCATATGTGTTTCTTAATTATAGTCATACATTTTCTATTTCTAACTCAATCGAGGTCCCAAATTTCATAATCATCATTTTAGAGGACAATCCTATCATGGTTGATCTCTAATTAACTACATGATATACAATATACCCAACTAATTTTTGTTTAGATAAACCCTAAGGATTATTTAAAATGGTATCTATTTATAGAATTTATCATGTTAGACATAGCGTCACCACCTTGGGGCCACTCAACTAGTTCCCCAACCCAATTTTCCAAAGAACTCAAGCACTCCTCCCTATATTAACTATAGAAATTTTACTTTTAGTAACCACCAACCAACTGATTTTGGTTTTCATAGTTGGATCGTCTCTATAGGAAAGCCCTAGATGACCATAAAATTGGTCACTATGAAGGGCATTAAAGACTACCAAAGGATATCACAACATATAAATGTAAAGTGACCACTAGAGGAAGTCGCTAATGCTTCATGAAAATAAATGAATTATCAACCGCTTATGGAGGTTTCTAACCTAATAATTTCTTTTAAATATTACATTTTCACAACCTCCAAATTACCAAAAAAATAGACAATAATGAATAAAAACAACTAATAAAAGATAGTCATCCAAAAAAACTAGTGATCCTAACCACTATAGGTCCTTTGAATCTTCATTCATAATCAATCTACATATAAGATACAAAAAAATTAATCAATGAAAATAAAAATTATTATATTTAGCATTAATAAAATTTATTCATTTAATATATATATATATCGAATAATAAAAAAACTTATACAGAGTTACATACAGAAAGCATTATAAATACAGAAAATAATGAAAATCCAATCGAAAATATCTGTTTACAGTGATTAATAATTAATCAATGACTATTAAAAATTGAAAACCATGTTTACCATATACCGATCAATATTGGAATCAGATTTATGCCCTGTTGATTATAATAGATCACATATGATTTTAGGAATTTTCTCCAAGATTTCACATCCATTAGAAATTATTTTCATGTATTTGACCCCCTGAGGGGAGATACGACATTTAAATAACACTAGAAAATGTTACCCATCATTTTCCATCATACTAGAAGACACGAGCATCCAATGGATATAGAATTGATTCCTAAAGATCAAAAATGGCTTGAAGATCATTCTATGATGATTTCATGTCAATTTAAGTGGGTTTTATTGGTATTATTCCCCTTTACATTATATTCCAATTAACTCCGAATATGAGTGGAAAACGTCAATTTTGATCATACTGAGAAATTGAGGTATCCTATCTACCTACTGATGCTTCATACAGATTTTAAATTACATATAGATAATTTTTCTAAAATTTTTGTTAATTGGAGCACATTTGGTCGATTTTGACCCCAACACACATGATTTTCCAACTATTAAAAAAAATAAAAAATGTGAAGATGAACTAATAATTGTACCAACCAATTCAGGTATCATATTGAAATGTGGTTAATTCAAATAAATAACATATGATTCAAGGAATGTTCTCATAGACATTCAAATCAATGAGATGTTTTTCTCCCATTTTTGACCCCTTAAGGGTAGATATGTCAATTTAATAACACTAGAGAATGTTATCTGATGTTTTCCATCATACCAGGAAACACAAGCATATAATGGATGTGACGTGAATTCCAAAAGATCAAAAAATATATTGGTGATTTTTCATTAATGATTTCATATCAATCTAAGTGTGTTTTCTTAGTGTTGGCCCCTTTTACGTGATTTGTCACTTAACTCTAAATCGAAGGGACAAACACCACTTTTTATCAGACTATGTAATTCAGGAATCTGATCCATGTGAAAATTTTTCTTACAAATTTTAAATTTCATAATGATTTTCCTCCTTATATTTTATATGAATCAGATCTTGTTTGGTCAGTTTTGATCCCTACACACATGATTTACCCATTATTAAAAAAATGATATTAATGTGAAAATGAACATGTAATTATAATGAACAATCCATGCATCAGATCGATGTGTGGTTGATTCTAATTGATCACAAATAATTTGGGGAATCTTCTGCTATAATTTCACAACAACCACATTCCTTTTGATCATTTAAATGCTATAGTGGGAGATATCATTTTAATGACACTAGGAAATGTTATCTATCATTTTCCATCATCTCAGGAAACAAGAGAATCCAAAGGATAAATAATTGATTTCTATAGATCAAAAATGGATTGGTGATCATTTTCCCATGAATTTTTTTCAATACAAGTGAATTTCCTTATTATTGGACCCTTTTATGTGATTTTTCACTTAGCTCCATATATAAGGGATAAATGCTAATTTCAATAATACCAAGAAATTTAGGTATCTAATAAATATTACAAAGATTCCAATAGATTTTAAATGATATAAATTACATTTTCCTAAGAATTCATGTCAATTGATGCTCATTTGGTTGGTTTACACCTCTATATACATGATTTTCCCAATACTATAAAATTGATAATAAATATGAAAATAAAATTTGAATTGGAAAAAAAATCCAAGAAATGAAATATTATGTGGAATATTCTAGTATATTAAATATAATTAGATGAATGTACTCATGGATTTTCACATCAATCAGAATACTTTTCTTATTTTTGTACCCCTGATGGGAGATATGTCATTTTAAGAACACTAATCAATGTTATCAAACATTTTCCATCACACTAGGTTACATGATAACCCAATGGATAAAAAATTGATTCCTATATATTATAAATGGATTGGTGATCATTCTATAATGTTTTGATGTCAATCCAAGAGTTATTTCTTAGTATTATCAATTTTATGAGATTTTTCACGCAACTCCAAATCCAAGTGAAAAAAAATTAGATCATACCGAGAAATTCAGGTATCTGATCCATGATTCAATGATAGAATTAGATTTTAAATTAATTAAATATTATTTTCCTGATATTTCATGTTAATATGAGCTTGTTTGGTTGGCTTGGACCCCTACACACATGATTTTCCCATTTTACAAAAATGATAATAAATGTGAAAATGATATTTTAATTATACCAACCAATCAAGGAATCAGATTAAAATATGGTTGATTCAAAATTATTTCATATGATCAAAGTAATATTATCCTTGATTTTTATATCAATTAGAATTTTTTCTCAATTTTGACCCCATGGTGGGAGATATGTCATTTTAATAACACTAGGCAGTGTTATCCATCGTTTTCCATCATACTTTCTGAAAAAGGAATCCAATCGATGAATCATTGATTCTTAAAAATAAAAAATGGATCGATAGTAATTATACCAAGATTTGATGTCAATCCATGTTTTGTTTCTGGGTATTTTACCCTTTTACACGATTTTCACTTAATTTTAAATCCATGGGACAAACACGACATTCGATCATACTAAGAAATTCAGTTGTTATATCCATGTGATGATGCTTCCTATTAATTTTAAATGACATAAAGATCTCTTTCCTAATATTTCATGTCATTTAGAGCTTGTTTGGTTAGTTTTAACCCATAGACACATGATATTCCGATTATTACAAAAATGATAATAAATGTGAAATTGAACTTTTAATTGATCCAAAAAATCCATGAATTTGATGGATGAATGGTTGATTCCAATATATCACATATTATTTTAGGAATTTTCTCATATATTTTCACAACAATCAGAATTCATTTTTTGATTTTAACCCCCTGATAGGAGATATATCAATTTAATAACACTTCACAATGTAATCCATCATTTTCCATTATACCGAGTGACATGTGCATCCGATGGATTTCTCATTGATTCCTAAAAACCAAAAAAATGGATCATTTATAATTATATGATTATTTAATAACAATAAAAGTTAATTTTATGGATATTTTCCCCTTTTAGGTGATTTTTTAGATAACTCCATGTTCGAGGGACAAACAGAACTTTTGATCATACCAAAAAATTTCTTTATCAGATCCATGTGTCAATGAATCCTATAGATTTTAAATGAATTATTGTGAATTTTTATTATATTTAATGTCATTGAAATCTCATTTGGTCCATTTTTACCCCTATACATATGATTTTCCCATGATTACAAAAATGATAATAAATGTGAAAATTAACTTTTATTTGTACCAACCAATCCAACCATTGAAATTAAGTTTGGTTAATTAAAATAGATCAAATATTATTTAAGGAATATTCTCTATGATGTTCACATCAATAAGAAGTCATTTTTTCATTTTGGAACCCCTGATGGTAGATGTCACATTTTAATAACACAAGACAATGTTATCTTTAATTTTCCATCATATATGGTGACACGAGCATCCGATGGATGCAGTTTTGATTCTTACAAATCAAAAATGGATTTATTATCATTATCCAATGATATCATATCAATGAAAGTTTGTTTTCCATACATTGTCCTCTGTTACGTGATTTTTCACTTAACTGAAAATATGAGGGACAAAATCTACTTTCAATCTAATTGAGAAATTCAAGTATCTGATTCAGATTCTAATTCTTCATGTATATATAAAATTACATAAGGATAATTTTCATAAGATTTCATGTCATTCCAAAATGTGTAATATGATAATGGAGAGTGTGCCCATAGATGAGTTGTGTTATCTGAAGAAGAAAATGGGAATTAAGGAATCATATACCGTAGTTGTGACCTCAAAATATTAATTTACATTGGCTTTATAAAAAATTGTGAAATGATATATTTTTAATAGTGAAATGTGGATGATGAATTCATGGTAATAGTGATTAGTGGATGATAATTGTTGAAGGAACTTAATATTAAAATAGTTCTTATTGAGTATTTTAAACCTATAAAACTATATTTTACTGAGTTTCACTTTCTATATTAACTCATCCCTCTTTAATTCTCCAATGAGAATTCTCTATATAACACTTAATATCCTAAAATGTTTTATAACATAATAAACCTCTAAAAGAACATTGAGGTCATCAATGATTTAAATGGTTGAGAATGATTCTTTTTAAATACAACCAAACTGACATAAAGGCTTACCATATAGAAATCATGCAGTCAAAAATCACAAGAACATGAATCAGACATACCATACAAAGAAAATATATTTGAGGTAATCAATTTCCTCCAAAAATGACACATAATCCCCCACCCATAGAAATCCACAGTCAGGAAATTCTAATGACAAGACAATGTCAATGTAAATACCATCCAAAATGGGGGATATCATTGAGATTGTAAAGGTATCAGTGTAAAGTAAATTCCCAATTGAGTATCTAATATCCAATAATATTAATGTGTTTTGAGATGAGAGTGGTAAAACTAAAAGATGAAATAATTTAGAAGATATATTCAATCTTATTTATTCAACTAGATACATTAACCAATGTAATAAAAAGAAAGATTTTATGATCAAAAATTTGAGATACACATCCTCATGTAGTAACAAAATCATATTCTGAAATGAAATGGATAGATATGGATCCCCTATTATGGATAGACATGGTCGTATGGCCCTGAAGTATCAATGTAGATTTTTCAAAATTCATAGAGACATAAATCGAGGTCTGACAACTTCTAAATTTAAAAATAATGGTCAAAGTGGTATTTTCATTACTAATTTAAATTTATTTATTATTTTCCTAAGATTTATCATTTGTATTAATGTTTGTATTTTCTTTTGAATTCCTAGTAAGTAAAATTTAATTTTAATGAAAATATAAATATCATTTCTGAAATTACTAAAAATATAAAAACAAAATTATAATTTAAATAACATAAATATGAAACCAAAGATATTAAATAAAATAAACATCCTGAATCTGATGCATCATGCAGGACCATGGCTATAACCTGAGTCTGTTGTGGCAGGAGCTTAAAAAAAATAATTTTGAAGATAATATTAATTAATGTAATAAAAAATAAATAAATAAATTCCGTAAAAACCTGCAGCATAAGATCCCTTACACCATCACCTTAGCGCATATAATCTCACAGTGCTCTGACCTTAGCTAACAGATGCACAAATACCTCCTTAGAAGAATGAATATTTTCCTATAAACCTATCATATTCTTTTTTCATCCTATCCATAAAAATATCCATATCCTCAGTGGATGACACTACATAATGAGGAACCCCCATTCCATATGTTGAGTTATACCCATGTCTATCACGATGAATAATGCAATTAAATACCTCATCCCTTCACATGGAATGTTTTCGCTGCTCCTCTAGTAGATACAGTAACTAAAACTCAAATAGACCCTTAATAATATATAAATTTAAATATATATGTTTATGTATATTTATATACATATTTATAATTAGATCAAGAACTTACTATAAGAGTTGTGATCTCCAGACCATTCTGATCACGAGTTATCATCCACATCAACATTTTATCAATCGACGAACCTTTCTCTTATAACCATATACCAATAAGATATAAATATAGATCAAAAAAATAATTTAATAATAAATTTAAAAATTGAATAATAAATACATCATGTAATATCTTGGACATTAGGCAAAACCGAGGCCTATGTGGTGGTCCCTACAATGATGGATTCTCAAAATGACACATTACCACCCACTACATTCAATTAATTCAAATTTCAAACATGTAAAATACTACACATTCCTAAAAATATATAAACCTAAATAAATAAAGACACAGTTTCAACTTTATTGAAAAAATATACAACTAACTTATGCCATTGAGACAGGAGAACGCCTCTCGGGACTCTGTCCAAAATGTTTGGGGAACCAACATTTTGTACCCAATTATCTCTCTTGACTCTACCTTTATAATATTTCCACATTTTATGAAATTTTTCTATACACATTGTATTAATAAAATTTACAGAACACTATTATATTATTCCATTTAAGAAAAATATATATCACAGATGTAAGTATTTTTTAAACATAGGTAAGAAAATAAAATTTTCCACTTACATAAACATCCCTCCATATCCAATCTAATGTATCCTAGGGGAATAAAACCCAATCACATATAGTTAATGAAAATATGTTTTGGTATAGTATGATATGAAAAAATTAAAAATAAATGTAGGGTCTCCCTCTCCCATTGGATGGTATGTCTCGTCAAAGTATATGATAAGGGTCATTCCATACTTCCATGATAAAATAAAATGATCATGGCCTATCCTAAGAGTGGAAGAAGTGGATTCATATAATACTATTAAAAAAAATTATATATAATTATATAGATGTGTATATTTATGTTTAACACTTAATAAAAAAATAAAAACAAATTTATATTCTATTTATAATGAAAACCTGATCGGCCGACGATTGATTACAGGGGGTTGAATTTCATAAAATTATTCTTGTCAGACTCAATATTTATGAATGAATTCCAATTGTATTTTTTATGGAAACAGAAATAACCAATGATTATATATCCATGAGGGACCTTCTATCCATTGGAAGGCACTCATTTGGGGGAGTTAGTCTGATGATACTTTAGAAATCACATTGGTCGAAAGTATGGGAGGTTGGGATAATCACACCATATTTGGGATAATTTTTTCCTAATCTATGTCTCTCTTCTATATTTATGATATTTTCAACAATACTTTTTTAATTCTCATGTATGAAGTTGGTAACCCTTGAATTAAAAACCAATTATTATCATTTATAGAACTTTGAATTATCTGTATGTATATGAGGCTCTTCATCAATGAAGATATCAGTTTGTATCCAAGGTTATCCACCAATGGTATCCTATTATGTTCTGATTAGATATTTATTATTCATTTTTTTACAATTCTAGTTTTCACCCACACAATGGGGTCTCTAGAGTGTATCATCATCCAGGGAGATGAGAGTTGTTATGATATCAGGATCGGGCCCATTAATGGGATTCTAACATATCACTATGAAAGGAATCAAAAACCACATATTTAGGTGCCACTAAATAGGGAATACAATATATGTAAAGGTTATGTGATAAGGGAAAAATCATTCATTTTAACATCATGTAGTAAGGAAATCTAAGAAGAATATTCCTAGTCAATGTTTGTTGTGGGGCTTATACACAAGCATCCCAGGGAAGTTAGAAGGTATATGGATTACTAGGTTGAACTAGACCCTAATAAGAGTGTGAAACAAAGATAATTAGGGTTGATTTTAATTTTTGGTGTTGGAACTCATGGAGGATTCTTACATATACCAATTGGAATGGAAATGAATCCCACATAGTTTGGTTCTAAGGACCCATGCCTATAGAGTCCCTCTGATGTTTTGTTTCGTAGGGTAGTATGGCCCTTTGAGAGGATTATGTTGGAGATTATTCATGAAACAGATGCCCTGAAATTTTGAGATATTTGGTTGAGGCTTACTCCTAAGGAGGATTCCATTGGATTATTTCAGGGCTTACATTTGGAATGATTCCCATCGATTGGATCTCAAGGATTATTCCTGAGAAGGATGCCCAATTTTGGTTGGGGATTACACTTAAAAGGATTCCCATTGAGCTCGAGCCTTAGGTAGGCATCCTACGTATCCTGATTGTAGTAGGAATTAGAGTTCTAGTATTTCAATTCATCAGGGTTTACACATTAAGGTTTCCATCGGGTGTGGGATCGTGTGGATGACATGATTACCACTAACCTCTAAGCTGACATGAGTCATTCACTATGTGAGATACAAGAGGAAGTAGTAAATCTAGGAAACCATATTATCTATTGTTTCCACTGATAGACACAGAAAAAACCGAAAGGGAGAGGGAAATAAGGTAGGACCTGGTTCCCATTCCGCCCCATCATTGTACACTAATCACAAAGGTAGAGAGAGAGGTATTTGAGGTGCTCATATCCTTCTTTATTTGGTATCTAGGATAGTCATGTATGAATCATGTCTATGACTGTGGGTATGGAGAAGGTGGAAGGAATGAAGTGGTAGACGTCCTGCAATAAAGGCTATAGGTGTACTCCAATAGGGATAACCTAAAATTACTTTTGGGGAGGATATCATTCCTTGTAAAAGGTAAAGAAAAGCATGATCCTCAACCTCACTTCCATGAACTAGAGGCTCTAGGTCTTAGAGACAACTAGGGAAGGAAATGGTCCTAACCCCAGTACCTAAGATCAGAATTTCCCTAACTCTTCCCCCAGGGTTAGGGTCTAAATCACATTATCAATAATTACTCACATTCACCCCAATTATCCTACCCATTAGGGAAGATAAGTTTGGGACACCTATGGCCGAAGGAATGCATTCCCAAATGAGAGAAAAACTAGTGTGAATCCATCCGTGGTTTTTCATGTCTGGAGGATTTGGGGGAGGTTTTAATTTGGTCCCTCTTGGTAAAGGGATCCAAAAGAATATAGTACCTACCATTGGTGTCTTAGAATAGGGATTTAGAAGTTGATTGTATAGGGTACAGGATTTAGAGATCCAAGGGAGTATTGCATAAGGTATTCCTATATTGTTGGGAATTCATTGTGTGGATATAACTATGTGAGATGAATGTACTTCAGGTGATGAACCACCTAGGAAAAACAATTGGGAGATGCTTTTATCAAGGCTTTAATGGTCCATAAATGTATTCATGGAAGCGTCTCATGTAGTTTCATAGTTAAGGAAGGGGACCTCATTCTATTGTTTGTCAACCTTGGGGATAGGGTTACTCTCATAGGTGATATGAATTTTTAATGCATGGGAATAAATTGGATCAAGTCCCCCCCCCCACTTAATTACCTCTTATTTTTATTGTTTTAGGGATACCTAAAGGGTTTCTAAGGTCCTTTTAAAATGTGTAGGGTGAGAATATCATTGAGAATTCGTTGGGACTTTTTCCCAGAAAATGAATATCCCCATGGTCTTATTTATAGAAAAATATGGTACCCTGGGGAAATCTGCTGGCACACATTGGTCTATTGCATAGGCTAATGTGCTGGTCTATTGAGCAGGTTGATGTATAGGGACGTCACATAGGCTCATGCATACGTACCATGTGCACCAATGCTGTTATGAGGGAACTGCACAAAGGGCCTTCATTAATGTTTTGACCCAAGGATTTCTTCACATATCTTATTTTCTTCACCTTATGGTAATTTTATTTAACACCTTTTCATCCATGTGAGAAAGCATAATGTCAAAAATATACCCCATCAGTATTGGATCTGATCAATATAAGATAGTCTAATCTAGAGGTAAACAGATGAAAAGGGACCATAGATTGTAGAGGTCATCTATGTAGGTCTCCCGTGCATGTCGTCCGCACAATTCAGTCATGTATGTGGGGTGCACATGAGGTCCATGCACAGGGGATCCCATGTCTATAAATAGGGACAATGGTTTCATAAAATGATACTAAAGCTTCTATACCTATTGTCTCATCATTCTAGTGTTCCACATAGATCTTCTGCTTAAGAATTTTTTCTACAGCACCATTCATGTAGAAAAGGAATGAACCTACGAACTCTAGATGTATCTATAGGAAAGTGTCCCATTAATGTCCTCTTGGGTGAGGTACCCACATGAGGTAACTATTGTGGAAACCCTATGTAAGATAAATTCTTTTCCAAATTTCAAAATTTTGGATTTTTTTTGAAAGAGAGAATTATTTATAATGAAATTATTGGTGATTAGTTATAGGTTCAATGGTCACTTATAAGACTATAGTTTCTAATGAACAAGCTATAAATCACATAGGGGATATGGTAAAAGATTTAGGGCCGGACTTCTATGAGGCATTCAAAACCAATCTACAAAATCTGAAGGGGAATATGATGAAGTATCATTGAAATTACCATGAGAGTAGCTATCTACCACTTCATAGCATCACCATATGAAGGAGGTTTTCATAATGGATTCAAATAATTAAACTCCTCTCTCATGGTTTCAAGACTATAAGAACATCAATACTGTTAATGTTTCTGGAATGGGTGAATATATTAATGTTGGGACATCATCCACATCTTGTGTCATGCATCCTAGACAATTTTCTCCAAATTTTATGAAAAACTCACCTGAATTAAATCTACCCTATTATCCATCTATCTTCTATGATTCCAAGATAGAACACTCGAAGGTTTTGGAGGGAAGAATTAGATCTCTTACCGAGAGGGGGTGTTATGTCTGAGTGGATGTGGGCTTACTAGGCATGCCATTCTATTGATGACTTTGTAAAAAAGTTGAAAACAATTGACAAATATGAATCCATATGGGTGGCCAAGAAATATGTATATAAGAAATATTAATTCATCCCTGAGGTGATAAGATGACGGGACCCACAAATGAACTCTTTCCACCCAATGCATGGAGAAGTTGGTATCAGTCTATTGGATGTCCACAAGATCTTTGGGGATCTGATCCTTAGAGAAATGCATGATAAGTTCACCCCCCAAGAGAAATGTGGGATGAAACTGAAAGGATGTCAATTATAGGGCACAATTTACTGAAGATAGCATAATAAATTAAGAAGTAAGACCCTTGCCTGAAGAGGGGTATCCATATTAAAACATTGATGAGTTCTCTCATAGATCTGAAGGGGATTGGCCCCACTTAAAAAAATCCTATAGGGTTCCCCAAGATGGAGAGGTGGGGAACTCCTGCTAAATTCTACCCCAATTTGGAAAAGGGGGAGTACAACCAATCTGGGAACAAACCAACGTCCAATGTACTTGAAAAGACACATCTTGTAGTATTTTTACCCTTGTGGCTATTTTTCTAAATACTGAATGTCCATGAATCCAATGGTGGCATGAGTCCAGGGACATTCTTCATTACATCCAAGATAGTAGAGAATAATCACCTAGGGTTGGAAATCCCTATACAAGAGAATATTCATTGATGTGTGTTGCATATTCACATAGTGAAGTCCCCTTTCAAAATTAAAGGACCATTACAGGTATTGTGGGGATGGATCAGAACCCAATTTAGATCCTATGTTGTGTTAATTGGGTTCAAGATTCCCAAATACTGGGTTTGACCATATGTTTAGGCCATTTCAAGAATTCATCCTTTTTCAATGAAGCCCAATGCAACCATGATGAGGCTGAACATATTCATGGAATTCAATTTCTTCCCATATAGAGACCCACCTACTGGGACATTTACTAATGATGGAAAGGATGGTGAAAATCCAATATATTATATGTTTTTCTTCAGGTATGGAGTGCTGAAAACCTATATTGATAGTCGGTTTATATTTGAGGGATGTTCCCCATAGAAAATTTCACTCCAATTCAAGTTCCTACGAAAAACTAACCATAACTCCTATGGTGAATGTTCAATCAAAAAGTTATGAAATGGTAGCTTGATAGGTGTGGATTCTTACCGTGATGGAGCTAAATTGAGTGGTAATAAACCTACCTCTAGTGGGTTAAATCATTGCATTGACCTCTTGGTATGTTGAGGCCTAGATTTCATCATATCCTAAGGAATTGTTAGCAGAGGTTTTTCCTTGACTTGGGGCTAGAACAACTATCAGGAATAGAAAGAGAGGTAGAAAACATTCTACCCCTATAGAAGGGTTTTCATCACCCCCAAAGTGTGATTATTCCCCTTTAGAGGGTGTATATTAAGAGGTCTAGTGTTCACCCAAAAGACTTCATGCAGGGTTCAGCCCACCAGCTAGGGTCAAAAGGGCTCTCAAAACTAAGGTAGGGATTAAGAGGTACGACCACCATCTTCTAGAGGATAATCGGGTTCTGTTTTCCTCTCCGTTTTATGAAAAAAGTTTGTCGGTATTCCCATGAGACCAAACTAAATCACATCATCTTCTAAATTGATCGAGAATGCCTCTAAAAACATGCGACCAGGGGAAGTCCAATTTTGGTAGGATATGTCTCATGATTCATAAGTCATATGGTCACTTCTTCGTGTTAGGCTGCAAATTCCATAGATAGAAGATGCATGAGCCCCATCCAAGATTCACCTTGAGGATAATCCCAATGAGGTGGGGATTTATATTTGTGTACTAGAGATTCTTAATTTTGTAATAGAAAACATGATCCCTTCCACAAGATGAGTGGAGAACATGTTGAGATGGTATGATTATGAATGGGTCAACCACCCATATTCTGAGGAATGAATTGACTATGTTAATTCCAAGTATGTATGTTATCCTTTTCTTATTTCCTATTTTTTTATTAATTTATTTTATCTCAAAAAAATTATTGTTTATGAGGGGAATTTCATCATGATTTGTAGTAGGCTAGTAGAAATCAATTAATATTTCATCATCAAAATATGGGCCAAATAGAACCCCACTTGGAACTGATGAATTATCTCATGACCCAGGAGTGTTATCCTCAGGACAATATAAAATAGAGGATTATATTGTGGGATAAAATATACTTCCCCTATGATAACTTTCATTAAGGATGATGGTTATAGCCTTCATCCATAAAAAAATAACGAACATAAAATAATAAAATATTTGGATAAGTTCCTTGTCAGGGATGGTATGTCTCCATGGTATCATTAATCTCTAATTTATCTGTCACAAATGTATAACCCTATTCATGATTTTAGAATATACCTCCCTCTCCTATATTAGGGTGCTTGGAAATGATCCTCAACGAACAAAGGAGGATGATTCAAACCAAGCATGGATTCAGGTTGCCAAGTTGGCTCCCTTGATAGAAGATTTGTCAAGGGATGAGGATACATTATCTTATCTTGTCACTAATCCTACTTTTGTAATGAGGGTGGATGATTATTATAATGTAAAAGGTACATCATAAGGTATCATATTCCGGATGCTAAATTTTATTACTTGTGATATTTATGGTTTATATCATGCACTATAGTCCCCTTCAACGACTAATATTGACCCTATATCTATCTATGAGAAATCTTTTTGGGGGATTAGGTTATTGGGAAAATTGTGTTGTGTTGGGTCCCGTTCCAAATGTTTCGGGAATCCCCAAGGGTGATACTACTAGAGGGTTTGTGACATTAATACATTCCGTGAGAAGTTGTGACATAAAATTTGATGAAATTATTGAATTAATATATTAATTATCCCAAATATTTAGATTATTTTGAGGAATTTAATAGGAAATTAAATGGATGTGATTCAATTTTTTGTGAAACTACTTTTTTTTCCAGATGTTTTGATCATAAATGACTGAATCAATCAGATTCATCCATGGAGAATGATGTAGCAGTGATGCAGGAACATGATGTCGAAGTCTATACTTCTCAAATTATTGAGGGATCATAGATTCAAGGGGATCATAAAGTTGGGGGTGTTCATGAGCTTCTCCCTATGATCTCTAGGGAGACTCAGGAGAGTGCATATTATCTTGAGTATCTAGCTAACACTCCTAAGATTGAGTATATTAGAGCAGAATCCACCCAATCCACTGACCTATCACTAGGTGAGTGTCACCAACTTATTTGATCACCCCACCTATTCCAGTTGTTATCTTCTTAAGGATAACAATGAGTATTTATATGTTAAGTGCCATCAAAATTTATATCCATAGATGAGGGTGGAGAATCTGTACAAATGCATCCAATACTAGAAAGTGAATCTATTACTTTCCTATAAGGAGAAAGGTATGGTGTCTAATTGTTTGTACTCAACCAAGAATAAATTTCTCCCTCTTCTAATGGCTCTAAGAAAAATATGGAGATGAAAAATTCCCTTCACATCACATGTCGTGCATCCTAGTGGGACATCTATAAAATAATCTATGATATCCCTTTTTAATACCTTCCTTCACAAATATGTCAACTTCCATTCCAGTTTGGTATTCGATGATATAACAGATTTCATTACAGTATGATTCATGCCCCTATGAATGAAATAATTAAAAAATTGGAGTGAGAACATGAGCTTCAAAAAAACCTCATAATGGAGAAGCAACATGTAAACAGTAATGATCCTCGAGCGGTATTATCTCACGTGGAGGAAATCATGTGATGAAATTGGAATAATTTAGACAACATATCAATGGGAAAACCATTCAAATATCTGTCCTCCAGCAAGAACTGTATGTCCCTCAGGGGGAGCTCGTAAAAATTCATCATTCTTTATAAGGTTCCAAAATTTAAGGGTCCACATATATTATGATTGTGGAAGAGGAACATCACTGGGATGAGGAGACTAAAGCTGTTCAATTGGTTGTATAAGGACCCCACCTTAAAACATTACTTAATCTTGAATTAAATGAATAATTCACATTGAGGATCTATTTAGGATTAGAGTTTTAGAGAATTAGGCCATAACTATTACATTACATCTCAAAAAGACAAAGTAGACACTCCTACACAGTTTTTATTTTTTCACAAAATAAAAACTCTTGAAAAAAAGAGTAATGTCTAATTTCACATTTAAGAGAGCATGAATTTTCCTTGATCCCATCCTTGACCATATTCCACTTTATATCCTATGAAAAACATTTCAAAAACTTGGGATGAGCATAAAAAGATCAGTAAGGGATACACAAAGAAAGAAAACTGTTAGTTTTTCAAAATAACATGTAAACCATGAACACTTTAACATATTTAATACTTTTCACCTTTATGAAATATTAAATACTCTTCACTGAATAAAATACCATTACTTTCCCATTTGTAACCAACAGATTACCATAATACCCATATAAAAAACACATAACATATAAGGTAACTTGGGACATAAACACACTTAAATGGAATAACCATATGGTCGACTTCCACACATATCACTAAATGGAATATCCATACGGCCGACTTCCATACCCAATGAATTGGAGGTTATAATGTAGCCACCCATCCTAGTATTCACGGCACCACCTGTCATTTGGTTTATCACGTAACCACCCGTCAAATGTCCATGTATCATTATAAAATCTTAACACATAAAAGAATTATAGGAAAGAAAACATTTCCATATTTCAATAAAAATATATCACTTAAATATATTGACATAAAAAATCCATTATCAAAACCATTTTCAATACCAAAACACATAAAATATTATAGGATATTTATTTTCTTTAAAAAAAACATTACGGATTGTTGAGGATGCCAAAGATCAAATAATACACGCGGCGGCGGAAAGGTCATTGTCACCACGTACGTTAAAAGAAACATTCCTTTTTGTCATTTAGTAAAAAGATTCGTAGAAAAAGATTCCCTTTTAATGAAATGAAAATTTAAAGGTGTTTATACACCGTATAAAGTAATGTTGCGAATAAATGAAAATAAGCCTCAACGAAAAGAGATTGAGATGAAGTCCCTTACCTCATGTCCGACTTGACTCAATCATTATTTAATATCCTGATTAATAAACTACAGGTAATCTATACTTTCTTAAGAACCTTTTTCAAGTTCATTATTCATTTTATATCACTTATTACCATGTTATGAACATTATGTAATCATTTAAGTTAATAACGGTCGTTTCGTCGATCTTTGGTAATTGAGTCAACAATAAAATTCTTATAATTACAAGTTGTTCATGTGGAAAAATATCCATTATATACAGAATTAAATTCATGATCTAGATATCATATATATCATATATATCCAGTATATACATTCATTTATAATATTACATAACATTTAGAGGTAAGAAATGAAATGCACTGTTCATGGAGATGGTAAGCCGAACGTACGAATCAACACTACTTTCATTTATATTTAATACTTAATGGAATGAAATAATAATGATATAAAGTTATATTATAATTCCAATATAATATCATATATAATATCATTATCTCCATCCTTTATATGTCCCACATATGGAATTAACGATTCAAATCAGTTTGAGGGGGCGGTAGTCCGCACTGCCTAAAATGAAATTATCGCGTTTACCCATAATGGAAACCATAATGGTATTACATAAATGAAAAATACATAAGAATAAGGAAAAAATAAACATAATATTTATTATATATAAAAATAGTGACATCTTAATGGCCACCCTGAAAGGTTTTAAAATAAGATTCAACAATCATCGTTTCGTGAGGTAGTAATTCGCCACCCACAGAAACAGTATGTTTTTTAACCATTAGAAGGTGGTGTGAGTAAGTGTAAATCAAATAATTCTCATAAAAAAACCCTAGTATATTGAGTATATAGTTTTCATTATTGAATCAAAGAATAAGAATTTTAGGGGGAGTGAATAAGGAAAATAAAAGAAAGAAACTCGAGAGAAGATATTACCTCTAAATCGGGTAACTCTTTTTGATTTGAGCCAAAGGATTACTAGGGAAGAATTATTCCCAATGTGAGGCTTATAGGAGTAAGATAGGGATGTGTAGAGACAATATGAGCAGATTTTGGTCGTTCCAAAGGCTTGGGAGGTGGGGGTAAGGGGGTAGAGGTGAGGGCGTTTTATAAGAGGGAGGAGGGTTACTTTTGGAATGTCTTGAAATGTTTCTTTATTATAAAATGATTTTCGGATTTAAAAGGTCTAACAATGATAGATTTCAAGGATAAGGTGATAAGGGTTAGAAATAAACCCATCCAAAAGGTTTTATACATGTTTAAGTCGTATATTTTACCTTATCATTTCATTTATTTAAATCGTTCATTAATGAGGCAATCACTGAATCATCATAGTGTCATAAATAAGATTATTTATTTAGTGTCTAAAAATTATAAAAAAATACCATGATTTAGGAAATATTTTATCTTCTTAATGAATATTTATAGTCAAAAATATAACTTATATAACCCCATGTAAAAATTGTTTTAGTAAAACAATACATGTTTGTGACATTTTTATTTTTACATTAAATAAAAGGCATTAATGTCATTATCTTACCCAAGTGGCTCCATGGGGTCCCCAAAATCGACCCAGCGATTATAATGGTCTGCCATGACTCATAAAATAAGTTTAGTACAAGTGTAATGGTAGTTTAATATTACTATAACATTATATTTACCTTAAATTACATTAATTACCTTTAATTGCGATTAATAAAACTAAAAAGTTACTATTCACCAAAAAAATATTTTCATCCCATTGAACCTCATTTTACATACTAAGGACAACCATATATGTAGGATTTTTGAAATTCAATTCACAGATGTGGTAAAGTTTCATTTAAATTAAAAATCAGTTTTTTAACTACCACTTAGTGGTTTCACTATTCATCAAAATTGATGTTTTTTAGAAAAATACCAAAAAATCACCATAAGCTATATTTGATAATCAGAATTAAAAAATGAAGTCTATTTTATAAAATTAAAAACATATATGTTTCATTCTTTAATTTAATTATTAATTCTCGTTGTCAAAATAAATAGCTTGTTTTTAAGAAACAGTATATATATCAAAAGATTGACACTTGTTTATGTCCAATTTAAAAGTAAAATTAATTACAATGTCCACCATTGGATTAAATGATAAAAATATATTCTAATTTCACTTTAAAACCAATTAAAACGATAATATAACCATATAAAAAATTAGATTAAAATGAGGTTTTTAATTAAAATACAACATTTTCACTATTCATTAAAAAATGAACATTATCAGAAAAATACCAAAAATTTATCCTAAGTAAATTTCAATGTCCCAGTTCTAAGGAATAAATTTATTTTGACCAATAGAGCTTATTAATTTGTCAAAAGTTAGACTTAAAAATGGTTTTCCATCAAAAGGCAGTAAAACAATCTTTAAAAAATATTAGAGTATTCTATGCTTGAGATTGGATTTATTCTCATTTTAAGCATATAAAACACTATATAATTCATAAATAGACATAGATATGAAAAAATATTATTCATTGCATTCTTGGGATGTTACATCCTTCCCCCCTTTTGGGAATTGTGTCCTCGCAATTTTATTCACTTATCAAATAAGTGGGGGTATTTATCCCTCATAGAATTTTCAGATTCCCACATTGCCTCTTAAGCCATGTGGTTTTTACACAAAACATTTACCTGGTGAATTATCTTATTCCGCAACACTTTCTCTCTATGGTCAAGAATTTGGACTGGTTGTTCCTCATAGGAGAGATTCTCTTCCAACTGAACTACCTCTAGACTTAAAACATGATATGGATCTAGCATATACTTCCTCAACATTGAAACATGAAAAACATTATGTACCTGAGATAAACTCGGAGGTAAACCACTCGATACGCAACTGATCCAACTCTCTCCAGTATTTCAAAGGGTCTAATGTACCTTGGACTTAACTTTCATTTCTTACCAAATCGCATCACACTTTTCCATGGTGAAACTTTGAGGAAGACTTGATCACTTACCTCAAAAAAGAGATCCTTCCTCCTGTTGTCTGTATAAATTTTCTACCTGCTCTGAGCTGTTCTCATGTGTTTCTGTATCAACTGAACATTTTCTGCCATCTCTTCTACCAATTCTAGTCCCATCAACTTCCTTTCACCCACTTCATCCCCAAAAGCTGGAGTTCGACACTGCTTCCCATATAATCCCTCAAATGGTGTCATCTATATACTGGAATGAAAACTGTTATTATAAGAAAACTCAACCAATGAAAGATGTTGGTCCCAACTTCCCTGATAATTCATCGAACAGGCATGTAGAATATCCTCCAATGTCTTAATTGTTCGTTCTGACTGCCTATCTGATTGAGGATGAAAAGCTTTACTAAAATTTAATTCAGTT
This sequence comes from Viscum album, assembly GCA_963277665.1. NCBI lineage: Eukaryota > Viridiplantae > Streptophyta > Magnoliopsida > Santalales > Viscaceae > Viscum > Viscum album. Next base: position 2,043,022 of record CAUJRU010000030.1, on the reverse strand, counting down.
CCCTACAACTTCTGAAGGGCTTTCCAAAAGATAGAAGTGAACTTGGGATAACGATCAGATACAATGGAGAGGGGAACTCCATGTAACCTGACTATCTCTTTAAGATACAATCGAGAATGTTTATCTAGGGAGAATGTATCTTGTATATCAAGGAAATGAGAAGATTTAGTCAAGTGATCATCAATAAATGAGATTGCATTATTACCTCGAGGTGTCTTCGGTAATCCCACAATGAAGTCCATAGATATATTCTCCCATTTGCACTCTGGAACTGGTAATGACTGAAGAATCCATTTCGATAACTTTCGCTCTACTTTAACCTGTTGACAATTCAAAAACTTCATAGTAAAATCAGAAATATCTCTTTTCTTTCCATCCCAACAGTAATACTCCCGAAGATCTCTAAACATCTTAGTACTGCCTGGATGAAATGAAAATAGAGAACTATGAGCTTCAGATAACAAATCTCTCTTCAAATGTGAATCACAAGGCACAAACAATCTATTACCAAATCTCAAAACACAATCATCATCAATGATAAATGTAGGCAACTTACCCTTCTGAACGAACTCTACCTTTTTCAAAAACTCACTATCTTCCTTATGAGCTTGCTTAATTCTGTCTGATAGAGAAAATTTCACTGATACTTGAAAAAAATAGAAGAACTTCCTGCACCAAAAACTTTTATGAAAAAGTTCATCAAATCAAAAACTAAAGGATCTCATTCCAAACGTTTCATGGTTAATGAATCATTACTTTTTCAACTCAAAGCATCAACCACTTTATTTGGTTTTCCTGGATGGTAATGAATTGTACAATCATAATCCTTTATTAATTAAAGCCATCTCCTATGTATCATTTTCAATTCTTTCTGAGTGAATATATACTTTAAACTATTGTGATGGGTATATATTTCACACTTTACTCCATACAAATGATTCCTCTAAATATTTAAAGCAAAAACAACAGCAGATAATTCCAAATCACGTGTAGGGTAATTTAACTCATGTGTTTTCAACTGATGTGAAGAATAAGCAATTACCTGATCATTCTGCATTAGGACACAACCAAGTCCTTCCATTGAAGCATCATTATAGATAAAAAACTTACCATTTATGTAAGGTAGTTCTAAAACTGGAGAATTCACAAATCTTCTTTTCAATTCCTAAAAACAATCATCACATTATTCTGTCCAAATGAACTTAACACCTTTTCGAGTTAACTTAGTCATTGGACTAGATAACCGTGAAAAATATTCAACAAACCTCCGGTAATAACCTGCCAAACCAAGAAAACTACGGATCTCTATTATATTTTTGGGTCTTGTCCATTCTTCAACAACCTTTGTTTTTGCAGGATCAACAGTTATTCCATCATTAAAAACAATGTGACCAAGGAAAGAATTTTATTGCAACCAAAACTCACACTTTCTGAATTTCGCATACAATTTATTTTCTTTTAAGGTTTGCAAAATAACCATTAAATGATTTTCATGTTCCTATTTACTTTTGGAAAAAATAAAAATATCATCAATGAACGCAACCACAAACATATCCAAGAACTCATGGAAAATTCTATTAATTAGATCCATTAATACAACAGGTTCATTGGTTAACCCAAAAGTCATAACTACAAATTCATAATAGCCATATCTAGTACAAAAAACGGTCTTCGGAACGTCTGCTTGTTTTAGTTTCAACTGATGGTACCCCGACCTCAAGTCAATCATTGAATAATACTGAGCCCCTTAGAGCTGATCAAACAAATCATCGATATGATGCAAAGGATACTTCTTCTTAACAGTGATGTTATTCAATGAACTATAATCAATGCAAAGTCTCATTGAACCATCTTTCTTTTTAACAAAAAAGACTGAATCACCCCATGGTGATGTGCTAGGTCGAATGAAACATTTATCTAATAACTCCTACAATTGCTTCTTTAACTCTAAAAGTTAAACTTGAGCCATTCGATAAGGGGGTTTTGAAATTGTCTTAGAATTAGGAACTAAGTCGACAGAAAATTCAAATTCCCGATCATGTATAATACCTAGAAAAACATCAGGAAAACCTCAAGATACTAATTTACCACTGGCACATAATTAATCTGAACAGTTCCTTTGTTTTCATCAATATGTTCAAGATAACATTAATTTCAATCTTTTAATAGTTTCTCAACTTCCTGATATGTTATCAAAAGAAAGGGTTCATTAATGTATATAAATTAAATATCTTTCTGAAAAGAAACCTCTTTAGCTCTGCAATAAATCTTAGCATGATAAACAGAAAGCCAATCCATGCCTAAAATAACATCAAATTCTAATAGAGGCAAAACAATAAGGTTGGTAGGTAGATTATTTCCGCAGACAAGGACTATAAGGTTCTTATGATTTCTTTTTTTTTTCTCAACATTTCCTCCAGGTGTTTTTACCATAAGTTCAGGATTCATATTTTGATATGGAATTCCCAATTTTCTAGAAAACTTCTAAAAAATGAATGAATGTGTAGACCCTGAATCAAAAAACACATTGGCATAATCTAAACAAACAAACAGTGTACCTGACACTACTTCATTCGATGACCCAACATCTATTGAAGCAGTTTCAAAGGATTTCACCACCCCTTTCGGCTTGTAGTCCATATTCTTTCCCTAAGTTGAGTTCTTTTCTTGACACTCATTTGCATAATGACCCATTTCATTACACATAAAACATCTTAGCGCTGGCTTTTCATTGCCTTCATGATCATATGCCTTACAGTTACGAGCAATATGACCAGACTTACCACACCGAAAGAATTTTCCAGACTTGGATAAACATTCTCCAAGATTCATTTTAACACACTCCTCACAGGATGGATATTTGGTTTTCATACCTCCAGGATTCATTGATGAATTCTTTCCCTTTCATTGCCAACTGGACCTCTTATTCTGTTGTTTGTCAATGAACACATGGTCATTGGAAAACACCATTTTCACCTTCTCCGCACATCGAACAAGTTTTTCATAACTTTTGAACTCACGAGCAGCTAAAGCACTTTGATACATTGGATTTAACCCTGATTAAAAATGGTTTATTTTACTATCAAGATCTCGTATGAAATTTGGAGCATACCTTTCCAGTCGAGTGAACTTTTCTTCATAAGCATCCACTGAGTCATCCTCCAACATATATTCTAGGAATCATTTTCAATCCTACAACGAACCCCCTTAGGAAAATATTTCTCAAGAAACATACCTTTTAATTCATCCCAGTCAAGATCGTCAATCTCCTCACTATCCCTGATATTTTTCACCATCGACCACCACTAATTAGCTTCACCTTCAAAACATTAAAAAACGAGACTAGCCATTTTATGTTCTGAACACCCCATGACATCAAAAATATTCTCCAGTACTTTAATCCACCCTTCTGCTAGCACAGGGTCATATGATATTCTTAATGAAGGTGGATTTTGCCTCATGAAATGATCCACTACTGACATGTTACTCTGTGGTTGATCTAGATGATCTCATGTATGGATACCACCACCATTTATATCCTGAGTCAACTATTCCATCACTGCAACAAACTGTTCAGTTACGATTCCGACCATCTCAGGTTGCTGATTTGAAAGTTTGTTTTCCTCCTGATGTCGTCCGAGCATAGCTAGCCTGTTTCCTCTACGGAAAACCATTCTGAACACAGAAATATCTTAGGCGAAGCAACATGGTAATCTTTAAATTCTATATCCTTTCAATCATACCATAAATTAATTTTATGGACATGAATTTAAGAATATTCTAACTCCTAAAGTTGTCAAAACCAACCTCTGATACCAACTATAAGGACCCAGCCTTAAAACATTACATAATATTGTATTAAATGAATAATTCACATTGAGGATCTTTTCAGGTTTGGAGTTTTAGAGAGTTAGGTCATAACTATTACATTACATCTCAAAAATACAAAGTAGACACTCCTACTTAGTGTCCATTTTTTAAACAAAATAAAAACTCTTAAAAGAAGAGTCATGTCTAATTCCATGTTTTAGTGAGCATGACTTTTCCTTGATCCCATTCTTGACCCTATTCAACTTTATGTCCATAGAAAAACATTTCAAAAACTTGGGATGAGAATAAAAAGCTTAGTAAGGGATACACAAAGAAGAAAAACTGTTAGTTTTTCAAAACAATATGTAAACCAGGAACACTTTATCATAAGTAATACTTTTCAACTTTATGAAGAAGTAAACACTCATCACTGAATAAAAGATTATTACATAACCTTTTTTAACCAACAGATTACCATAAAAACGATATAAAGAACACATAACATATAAGGTAACTTGGGACATAAACATACTTAAATTGAATAACCATACGGTCAACATCCACACATATCAATAAATGGAATATCCATACGACCAACTTCCATACCCAATTCATTAGAGGATATTGCATAACCACCCATCCTGGTATTGACGGAACCACCCGTCATTTGGTTTATCACATAACCACCCGTCAAATGTCCAAGCACCATTATAAAATCATAATACATAAAACAATTATAGGAAAGAAAACATTTCCACATTTCAATCACAATATATCACTTAAATATATTGAAATAACAAATCCATTATCAAAACCATTTTTAATACCAAAATACATACAAGATTATATGGTATTTATATTCTATTTAAAAAAACATTATGGCTTGTTGAAGAATCCAAAGATCAAATAATACTCATGGTGGCGGAAAGGTCGTTTTCACCTCGTACATTAAAAGAAACATTCCTTTTTCTCATTTAGTAAAACACTTTGTAGAAAAAGATTCCCTATGAATGAAATTAAAAGTCAAAGGTGTTTATACGCCGTATAAAAGAAAGTTTTGTATAAATGAAAATATGCCTCAACGAAAAGAGATTGAGACGAAGTCCCTTACCTCATGTCCGACATGACTCGATCATTCTTTAATCTACTGAATAATAAACTAGAGTTAATATCTACTTTCTTAAGAATCTTTTTCGTGTTCATTATTCCTTTTATAGAACTTATTACCATGTTATAAACATTATGTAATCATTGAAGTTAATAACAGTCTTTTTATCGATCTTTGGTACTTGAGTCAACAATAAACTTCTTATAATTAAAAGTTGTTCATGTGGTAAAATATCCATTATCTAAATAATTATATTCATGATCTATATATAATATATATCATATATATCCAGTATATACACGCATTTATAATATTACATAACATTTAGAGGTAAGAAAGGAAATGCACCGTTCATGGAGACGGTAAGCCGTACGTACACATGAACGCTACTTTCATTTATATTTCATACTTAATGGAATGAAATAATAATGATATAAAGGTATCTTATCATTCCAATATAATATTATATATAATATCATTAACTCCAACCTTTATACGTCTCACATATGGAATTAACGATTCAAATCACTTTGTAGGGGCGGTAGTCCGCACTTCCTAAAATGAAATTATTGCATTTACCCATAATGGAAACCATAAAGGTATTCCATAAATGAAAAATAAATAAGAATAAGAAAAACATAAACATAATATATATCATATATAAATATATTTACATCTTAATGGCCACCCTGAAAGGTGTTAAAAGAAGAATGAACAATCATCGTTTCGTGATGTAGTAATTCGCCACCCACAAAATAGTATGTTCTTTAACCATTAGATAGAGGTGTGTGTAATATTAAATAAAATACATATCATAAAAAAATCCTAGAATATTTAGGATACTGTTGTTGTTATGGAATCAAAGAATAATAATTTTATGGGGAGTGAAGAAGTAAAATAGAAGAAAGAAACTCGAGAGAAGACATTACCTCTAAATCGGGTAACTCTTTTTGATTTGATCCAAAAGCTTCCTTGGGAAGACTTCATCCCAAATTGAGGCTTATAGGAGTAATAGTAGGATTTGTAGAGATAATATGAGAATATGATGGTCGATTCAAAGGCTTGGGAGGTGTGGGTAAGGGGTTAGAGGTGGGGGCCTTTTATAAGAGGGAGGAGGGTTACTTTTGGAAAGTCTTGAAATGTTACTTTATTATAAAATGATTTTCGGATTTTAAAGGCCCCACAATGATATATTTCAAGTATAAGGTGATAAGGGTTATAAATACACCCATACAGAAGGTTTTAGGAAAGTTTAAGTCTTATATGTTACCTTATCTTTTAATTTTATTTAAATCATTCATTAATGGGGTAATCACTACATCATCATGGTGTCATAAATATATTTATTTATTTAATGTCTGCAAACTATAAAAAAAATACCATGATGTATTAAATATTTTTAGATTTATAATGAATATTTATATCCAAAAATATAAGTTGTATAACCCCATGTAAAAATTGTTTTAGTAAAACAATACATGTTTGTGACATTTTTATTTTTACTTTAAATAAAAGGTATTAATGTCATTATCATACCCAAGTGGCTCTATGGGGTCCACAAAATCTCCACATAGATTTTAATGGATGGAAAAGACTCATCCAATAATTTAAGGACAAGTTTAAAGGTAGTTTCATATTATTATAACATTATATTTACTTTAAATTACACTAATTACCTTTAATCGCGATTAATAAAACATAAAAGTTACTAATCACCAAAAATTATTTTCATCCCATTGAACCAAATATAACTTACTAAATACAACCATTGATGTCAGATTTTTGTAAATCAATTCACAGAAATGGTAAAGATTCATTTAAACGAAAAATCAGTTTTTAACTACCACTGTGTGGTTTCACTATTCATCACTAATTGAAGTTTTTCAAAAGAATACCAAAAATTCACACGAAGCTATATTTGATATTCTGAATTAAAAAATGATGTCTATTTTAATAAATTCAAATCATATATGTTTCATTAATTAATTTAAAAATTAATTCCCGTTGTCAAAACAAATAGCGTGTTTTTAAGAAACAATATATATCAAAAGATTGACCCTTGTTTATGTCCAATTTCAACGTGAAATTTATTCAAATGTCCACCATTGAATTAAATGGTAAAAATATATTCTAATTTCACTTTAAAACCAATTAATAAGATAATTTAAACATATAAATAAATTAGATTAAAATGAGGGTTTGAATTAAAATACAACATTTTTCACTATTCAATAAAAAAATGAACATTATCAGAAAAATAGTAGAAATTTATCCAAAGTAAATTTTAATGTCCCAATTATAAGTAATAAGTTTATTTTGACAAATAGATCTTATAAAATTGTCAAAAGATAGATTTAAACACGGTTTTCCATCAAAATGTGGTAACACAAGCTTTTAAAAATATTAGAGTATTCTATGCTTGATATTGAATTTATTTTCATTTTAATCCTCTAAAACACTATCTAATTTATAAATAGACATAGATATGAAAACTATTATTTATTACTTACTTGGGATGTTATAGGTTGGGCATCCATAATCTACTTATGGGGCTTGAGAGGCCATTCAATAAATGAATATTTATTTTGACGGTCTTTTGTAATGTGTTATGGAGAGACTCCATATTGTGGATGCTCCTCCTATTTTGTTTTGTATCATGAATGAAAATAATTGTGTTTATAATAATATATTTATCCATACATATTTTCCTTCTATGAACATAACATAAAATTTACTTTGATTTTGATAGATTGAAATATATGAATCAGCATGTCGTAACTACAATGATAGGGATGGTTAGACACTCTAAATTTTACTTAATCCATGGGGCCTAATAGGGATAGTTTGACTATTCCTTCAGTCATATAGACAACCATAAACACTTTTCGTATAATATTTCATTACCTTGATTTATTCATAAGTCCAATAAAAGGAAGATTTAGTGGCCAAGATTTGGATTTTTCTTAGACAACCCTTTTTCAACTTTTCATCCTAACATGATTCATTTCTATTTCTTTTCTTTTCAATATTTGTTTCTAAACTATATAGAGAGTAGGTCTAGTGAACTAATACATGAATTTTTTTACAGAGTTCCCTTTGTGGGTTTTTAATTTTTCAAGTACTATGTGTCATTTTTTGGGTAGTTTAAAGTCGTGAAAGATGTACTAGTGAGGCTGGTTCTTTAGGTCGATCACCATTAAACATAACTTTTGAAATTATTACCCAAAAAAGGATTGTTAAACAATAATGTTTTGAAATTTTTCAGATACTTAATGGGGAAATTTGTGAAATTATTTTGTGGTTACTGAATCTAAAATATGATATTCAGGAATAGAGGATGTCTCTCTTAAGGATTAAGTTACCATGGGTTAAGAAGCAATTTCTGGTTGACTTTATGTAAAGGAAACTGGTTTGTGTTACTTTATAGTTAAATAGCGGCATCCTCTGGCTGACAAGACCTAAAATTTTGTGGGAGAATTATGAAAATCCAACTAGGTCATGTTACAGCATAGTCAAAGAAATGAGTTTATAAGAATTATGAAATTCCATTAATTTTTTCCAAAGGATGTATAAGAAGATTCAGATTTGTCAAGATCGTGATTGGTGGTTTATTTAGGGGAATATGTATTATAATTAAGAGATCATCTGTATTGGAATTTTCCATGAATATGAAACTACTCATACACAAATGTTTCTTTTGTGATGGTGGCTAAATTTGGGTAGATGACTGATGTTAGGGGGGAAGGACCCTTTCTAACAAGGGTTGAAGTGTCATGCAGTTTAATGTCACGTGATAATGAAATTGAATATGTAGTTTAATGTCTTATAGTGAGGATGATGTTGTATAGTTTATAGTCTAATGAATATGATTTCATTCTATACTGTTTTATGTCATACTACATGTAAATTATTCTATTTATTTAAATGTCGTACAACAAGGGAATTAGGGGGAAATAATTTATGGTCTTAATCATTGACCAAACTATTTTTGATTCTCTATTTCTTGATAATATGTATGAGAATGTGCTATCATATTCAGGTGTGAGTGGAAAATGTTGTAACTTGTTATCCAGGGATCTTTGGATCCAAATATTTTAATGGGGAAGAGGTTTTATGGTGATAGAGGAGGTATCTCCTAAGAAAGACGTTACCACTAATTGACATACCCATTTGGTATGATACTTTTGACAATGCCAACTGGGGTGTGTTGCTCTATAGTCAAATAGTGGAATCCTATGGATGAAATGATCATTTTGTGGGAGACTTATGCAAAGAAAACTAGGGTTTGTTACAACATCATCTCGAAAAGAAGTTCTCCATAATTTTAAAATTTTATTGGTGATAGTCTAAGGAATATTATGACGATTTATATTTCCCTGGGCTTAAGGTTTAATTTTGATGAAGAAAAGTCATTGAATTTGGAAGGAATATTTCTGGTCAAAAATTCCTAAGAATCGAGGGAAATAGTTTCCTATGTAGTTCTGACTGATATACTGGAAATATAGTGCATGTAGTATTTGGTCAAAAAACCAGGACCCTAGAATTATGGAAACGATAGGTGATATGTGACCCACTGAACCATAGTCATATTAGAATACATTGGACATGAGGGAGGAAATTTTAAACCATGATCTCGAGGGTTATTATATTGGGAGAAAGGACATGGAAAAAATATTATATGGATGACTATATACTGATTCAAATCATGGGTTCCAACACAATGTCGCCAATGCTACGAAGATAGAAGGGCATTATACTGAGGGTGAAGTTACCAATAGTGGAAATACCTATTTTGTGAGACATTATACAACCAAAACTAGGGTGTGTTACTACATTGTCAAGCATCGGAATCCTCTAGATGACAAACCCATTTTGTGGGAGACTTTATATATATCCAAGAAGGGTGTGTTACTAAATATTCTAGAAGACAAGTCCTCATGTGTCATACATTCTATCACTAGTTGCTGAAGAATGATTATAAGGATCTAAAAGTATACAAAATTATGAGTATAATTTGTGGAATGGATATGTACTAGAACAAAGGAATCATTTATATTGATACATGACATGAATCATAGATTCCCATACATAAATATGACTCATATATAGGAGTGGGACATTCTATTTCCTTAGCGGAACCCCAAATGAGGGGACACGAATTAAGATCTCTGGCATAGATCATAGATTTTATACAAGGGAGGGAGTATTTTTATTTACCCCATTGTTGAGACTAGGATATGATACCTAGGTGTCAATACATATCTCACTTCAATGAGAATCAATCAAAACATAGTTCATGAGGTAACTTGTAGTTAAAATTCATGGGTCCAAGGCAATAGTTGGGAAGTTTATTGTCTTGTGGTAAGCACAAAGATGAATCAACATGAAAAACAATGGAATACAATGGTTGTACTAATTTATAGGACTCTAGAATCACTACTTATCATGTTGTAGTATGAATCAAGCCACACATATTTTTTAAGATATTCCCCATACAAATTGAATTCATGTGAGGAGAAACTATTTTTTTGAATACGTTCTCACACATATGGTGAGACACCATATTGAATTATCTTATGTAGATCCAACTCAAACATAGTATAGTGGGGAAACTTCCTATATTTTATTTCAAATAGACCCGCTATTAATGATCTGGTAGTCACTACATATATCATTTGTATGAGAATCAAGCCACAGATAGTTATCAAGGAAATTGTGTAGTTTACTGTCATGCGATGAGAACATCTGGTGTGCCTTTTAGGGACATGAATATAAGACTATAATAACATTGATGAAAATTGAAATTCCTTTCTTATATAAGGAACTCTTTTACTAAAACTCATATTCCCACATGATATATGCTTGAAATGAGAAATAAGGGGCAGTAAATGTTTCTTCCACAACACAATGGAAATTTAAATGAATTAATGACAAGGGAGTATAGATTTTGTGGTGGCTGGGCTTGGAGTTATGACACATGAATCACTAAATATCTCATCAGTATGAGAGTCATTCCATTCATAGTTGTTGAATCCCATGCATTTTTACATGAAGTGGTGAGGACGAAGATGGACCGATGTGAAATAGGGGAAATGTTGTGGCTAGGAACAAGAATGAAAATCTTGGCATAACTATGTATCGTATGATGGTTGGAATCAAGAGACATGTAGTTCTCAAAAGGTTCCCTATGCAGGTATGACTTGTACACTGGGAGTGGGTGATTTTTTTTGTGGTTGGACCTAGTATTTGAGATCTGGGTGTCACTGCGTATCTCATTGGAATGAGAATCAACCCACATGTAGTTGTTAAAGAGACCGTGTAGTTTATCTTCATGAAATGAGGAATTTGGATGTTCATTTTAATGTCTTATGGTAAGGATTTGGATCACCTGATGTGGAAAGAAATATTGATGATTGAACAGGGGATAAGACCCAAGCATTTCTATGTATCTTGTCAAAGAATGAATCAGGACGCATTCAGTTCTTCATGTAATTATTCCCCACATTAATTAGGTTTAGATGCAGGGAAAAGGTGCCTTGATATTTTCTATAATGATGGATGGGCCCAAGATGTAGGGTTTTGGTATCCCTACACATCTCTTTAGAATGAGAATAAAACCATGTTTAGTTTTGTAAGGTTCCCTATGCATGTTTGACTCGTACACATGAAAAGGGGGATTTCACTTCTTAGTTGCGGCTGGACTCAATATTGGATGTTCGTTTCTCACTATATATCTCATTAGAATGAGAATTGAGCCACATGTTGTTCTAAAAAGTACCTCATGGAGGTCTGATTCGTACACAGAAAAAATGGGATATATTATTTTATAATGATTGGAACCAGGATGGGAGGCTAGGGTGTCACTACGTATCTCATTAGAATGAGAATCAAACGACACATAGTTCATGAAATAAGGTTTGGTATAGGTACCAACACCAAATATTGTGATCCACTAAATTAATATAAGTGAAACACCTCCATGATAAATGAATCATTACTATAAGTAGTACACCTAGAGTATACTTGCATTTGTACATCATCAAGTATTTCATAAAAATCTCAATGAATCATGATCTGAACCAGAGTGTATATTGATTTCATCGATATCAATATTCTAGATGTTAATTCCTTTAGGTGATAACCCACATTATTTTAGTAATCATTTCATGAATCATATCATTCATTCTTGTATAAACATCATTGTCATTTTTAGAATACTCACTGCTTTCCATTCGCCTATAACCATTAAATGAAATGTGAATAAGTCTTCCTCCTCTATTTGAAAAAAGGGGGTGCTTCCAGTTTTTTCGGTGCTTGAAACTTTTGTCTTCTCCCTATTACTATCATCTCTAGAGTTAATAATTGGATATTATGAGGAACTACTGAACTCAATCACTTGATGCTGTGACTCTCCAGTTTTCTGTTGAGTTCTATCTTGTATAGGTACTCCAAAATTGGATAAGTGATCGATTTATAGGTTTCTTCATCTTAAACCTAATTGGTTACTTCCAATTAAGTAAATCAATAATTCAAACCACACTCAAAGGTAGGGAAAACTGTTTATGTTTGATGAAAATGAATATATTATTCCCCATGAATAGTCCAACTCTTCTAATTTTTTAAAAACTCATTCATGAATAATTGATCCCTCACAGTATCTCATATGAATTGATATTAGTTTTCTAATTTTTTATATGTAAAACTATTATTGTCATTTTGTAATACTCTACTGAAATTCATAAACATCATAATTCCCTCAAAATATTATCTAGAAATTATAATTGGAAGGAAAATCTAACTCTTATCCATATTCGTATATGTAAAATAGGTAATAACTTTTAAACAGGATATCAAATTTCTCGCATTTTTAGAATTTCATTTCACTAAATATATTTGAAATAATTTATTAACAAATTTAATTTGGACTTCAATTAATTCTCATCCAAAACAAGAAAACAATTCACAAATGACATGATCATCACATTTTTATTTATATATAATTATTTATACATTTATATTTTTTAATGTATTAATTCATACATGACAAGATATTTTGTTAATAGGTTCTTATAATTAAATAGATGACAAGAAAATTTATAATGTTAAAAAATAATCATATATATATATTAATATATGACCAATGGATATTTTATAAATTTTGTTATCAAAACAGTAGAATACATAAAATTATGTTATTTAACTATCATTGATATGTTATTGTATCAATAAATAAAATTTATTACACTTAACAATATATGTTGGATTTATAATTAATTATATTTTCAAATACACATTTTAAATTTCAAATTTACATTTTAGAGGTTTCTTGATAGAATGCACTTTTTTGGGAAAAAATAATGAAGTATTTGATAGAATTTGTGGAAGTATATATGTCATGAATACTATAAAATCAAATTTGGAGGTTATTTCATGTGGAAAATTAATTTTTTTAAATGCTTTACTGATGAAAAAATAATATGGTTTGTAAAATTTTTAATATAATTATAGATATAACATTATAATATAATAATATATATAAGGATAATAAATCCAATATTAATAAATATTATAATGATTAATATAAATTTATTGAAAATATAAATATTAAATATTAAATATATAGTATTTTTCATCTTAATAATTATCATTATCATTAAAACATTTTTTAAAATGGGCTAGAATTATAATCATCATAATATATGATAAATAATAACATTTTTTATAGTCTTCAAAAAAATCAATAAAATTAAAAGGACTTTTAAAAATAGTGATCATCATTTTAAAACAATATTAATTTTTTTTATCATTATAATAATTATAAAACCATGTTTTTAATATATCCATTATCAATTTTGGTAAATAATAATATTTAATATCATCTTCAGCATTATTAAAAGGAAGTTTCCTTGACTGGACATCTTGTACGTCATAGGATCGACTCTCCATTATAGCATGTGTGTGTATTTTATTTACATTTACACCTTTACTAACCCATATAAATTATTTGAATGATTTTTATTCTACTATGGAGTGGAAATTGTCTTTTCCTATAAAACATGTTAGGATAAAGAAAATATTTTTAAGAGAATGAAATTTTTCATCAAATGAATGCTGAATAATTAATTACAATTGGTATTATATTATATATCAAATGTTGAACCAATAGAATCCATAGAATAATGACATGTTTTATCTAAGATAGTGTGATGAATATGGGATGGTAGTGAGATTATCCGCAATGGAAGAGAGGGGGTGGTAGTAGTGACCATGATCAAAGGCATTGGTGACAGCAGCTCCGAAGGGCTATAACAAGGGTGAGAGAGAGGATGGGGAGGAAGGATCAGTGACAAAGGTGTCTTAGAATGGGTTTTAGAGAGGGTTATTGGAGTGGGGACAGTGATGGTGGATGGGAGGCGGTGGCGGTATCAACTACAGGTGCGATGGAGAGGGTTTGGAGGGTGGATGGATAGTGGCGATGACATTGACTCTTATTTAGGAGGGGGATGGGTGTGCGTGAGGTGAGGGTTGTGCTTAGGGTTTTGGAGGGTGGACGGGTAGTGATTGATATAGGGGAAGTGGTGGTAGTGAAGGGAGGATTTTTATTTGGTGGCTGGTTGAGAGGGGGAGGGGTGTCCATGAGGGGGTGATGGGACACTGTAGGTAGGTAATTTTTAGGGTTAGTGACTATATTTGGAGGTCATCTGATTTAAGGGGTGCGAGTTTCCATTTTTATGGAAGTGATTCCATAGGTTAGAGACTATCCGCGTGGGTATAAGATAGTTTCATGGGGAAACTATACCCAAATCAGAATGTGCAGTAACATATAAAATAAATGATCATTATACATACATAGTAAACATATTTAAATAATATAAGTAAAACATACAAATCAATAAAAATATGAAATAAAGAATCCAAACAGTCATACAATGATGGTTTCCCACTAGGATGATCATACTTAAAAATTAAATGATCAGACAGACTCTTTAAGGAGTAGAATCCAGATAAGGATTCAGAGAATGTGTATTCACCAGAGAAAAAGTTAAGAGGATTTTTCATAAAGTGAGGGTATGGAATTGTCATCTGGACCAGAATGTGCTTGCATGGGAAGCCTAGCAGAACAATCCATGTGAAGGTGGAGAGCTGATATCATGATGAAGAATACGGGGAGGATCAGTTCCAAGTATAGTATGTATATTTCCTAAGACCCACGGTTCTTGTAATTTCTAAGCCTATGGGCCTTGAAAGTGTTCCCCCTCATCACTTGAAAGGGGGGTTATCAAAAAAAATAAGGCATTCGGGCCATTCGGGAAAAGAAATAAAAGTTAAGGTGGCCTTAACACATCCCTAATCCTCACCTATTATCGATCTCCAATCATAATAAAACTTCTCTAGCTCGATAATAAAAAACATATTGAGCCTCTTCCAAGTCTATTCATGTGACAGGTTGGAGGTCTTATAAGGAAAAAAAGTGTCATGTCCTCCCAATCAAGATGTGAGTACATATATCAGTTGGTAACCATTGAAATAGTCTCATGAATAACCAATAAATATAGTGTGCGTGCATCTGACATACTAAAAATAAATAAATAATTGTTGAAATAAAAAAAAAATAACTACCACCATTGATCATCGAGTCCATGACTCTGATCAAACATACATTCTTCAGAAAGCACTGTAGTGCCTTTGAGTATGTCACATAATCATGCCTCCACTAAGGTGATCGCACAAGATCATTGGAATTACCCTAGACATCCATACAAAACTAGGTTCAATAGCTAAGTACCACATCGACGAAGGCTCAATTGCAAGATCCTAGGAATCTTAAGCATATATTCAAACATCATATAGATATGCACATAACTGATTCTCATGTATCCTAGAAAATATCCTGTCAATCACATCCTTCATGTAATTATTTCAACTGGCCAGATCCTATCCATCATGGGTATCATAATAAAATATAAATATAATTAGGATCAACTGTTCGTATCCTAGGGGTGACCTAGGCATCCCATGTAAGTGAAAATAATAATAGTATTAATAAAAATAATGAACCCCAAGTTGAATAGATGGATCCTGGATGTTCTAGGAATCCTAGGAACCCTTTCCATCTAAGGCGTCCCATATAGACTCGAGGTCGATTCTCCTCATCCTTGGAATTCCATCACACGACATAACAATCAGATCATGGGAAGAACATCCATACATCCCCATCTATATGATCATCATCATCTCATATAATATCTCTACAGACGAACCCACGAAGCACATATGGGCATCCAAAAATATACCACGACCACTCCAAGGCTGTTTACGATATCTCTCTATGAGTTTTTTTCATTTTTATTTTCATAAATCCCTATGGTATTATATCATATTAAGAATATGTATATATAAATAACATAAAGATGGGTGGCCATAATATTAACCCATGTTGGAAACCATGGTCAGAATCCCAAGTGCACGACCCAACTCGACACTACCTCAAAATCTCAAGTCATCAATTTGGGTTCTAAGGTGAAACTCATGATCATCACTACCAGATCAAAAATTTCCCCTCTCTATAGGTTCATGACTCACATGTGAACCTTCTAGGGGCCCATAGGTTTCATCAAGGCCTCTTCTGACACATAATAATGTTTCACTAGGGAGATGGCCTTAGGCTCATTCTATTTCCAAGGAATCCTTGGTCCGTCCAAATACCTTATTGGTTTTATAGTATACTCAGGGCCAAACAACCTATGTAATCACAACTTAGTGGGGTGAGGAACACTCACCCAATAGTCCTCTAAATTATCTCAATGATTTTAGGATATCATAAGATTTATCATGGTCTACATGGTCCAACCATTCAAGTTCAACACCTTCATTCATAAGAGGTTTCTCAGGGAACCTATAAAAGGTCTAATAAGTCCTACCATGGAATAAAACTATGTCCATAATGATCCATTATAAGGTGGTGTATGATGGATTTTACACTAAGACTACTATGTCACATTTATTTCATTTTATTTTAATTACACACATCATGGGGTTCCTGTGTTCCAGGGAACATGATTCAATTTATATTATCATCCATCAGCAGCCAAGATATAAAAATAGTACCCAAGGTTCCATCATTATAACACCTCTTGATCTTAAAATAAGTCTGTGTTCGATAGCATACTAGACATGCAACACTGATCAAAAATGAACAACAGAAAATTACAATTTTCTATGAATGTTATCGCCTATCCATTAAATTAGAAGGTTCGAATAAGATCAAACATATTATATATATATATATAAAGTACCTACTCAACACAAATGTATTTATTAAGGCACAGGAAATTATCACTAAATTTTTAATAAAGTCATTTAAAGATTCAAAAATACATTTTCTTCATTTTTTGGGTTTTCTTAAGTAAATATTATAATCATTTTAAGGAAATTATAGAAATAGTATTTTCAAGGAAGGATATAATTTTTTCATTCATCATGATAAAATTATCTTAGGATGAAATTTTTGGATGTTTCTGAAATGGCTGATTTTTCAATGAATAGTAAAAATACTGATTTTTATTGAAAACAATATTAATGTTTCAAGGGTTTAAAAAATTATGTTTTATTTTAAAATGTTTAAAATGTAAAATTAGGTTGAATAATGTTATTAATATTCCAATTTAGTACATTTGAATCAATTTTATGGTTTAATTTGGTATAATTTTTTTTATACCTCTAAAGGCATTTTTCTGAAAAACTGTTTTTATGCACACAAAGGAGTTTAATTATAGTAAATTAAATAAATAATGTTTTATGAATTATTTTAAAGAAACATATGTATTTTATATTAAATAAATTTTTTATCATTCATCGCCTTTTTTCGGAATTCAATAAGAATATATCTGGTTTTATTCTTAAAAATGTGTTTTTATTAAAAAAGGTTCTCATCGTGTTTTTCAAGCATATATTAAAATTAAATTATTCCACTTAAAGAATTGAATTTGATAATATTTATTCCATATTTGGAATTAGGGGGTTCAAATTGGGTAAATAGAACCAATTTAATTTTTTCAATATGAATAGTAACCTCAATAAAATTAATCACCATAGTAAAGGGTAAATCGTGTTAAAATAGGTTTAAAAAAATTATAACTTCACCATTATTCATATTAGTTCTTATTGGACGAATGGAATATTACCTTTACAACCTTACTCTTGAAATTTAATTTTTTAGTGGTCCTTTTTCCAAGAAAAGGATCTATATAATATTTAAATCAAAGAAGACTCCAAACTGTCACTATCTTATTTTTAAATATAACTTATATGTATAAGGAAGGAAAAGAATGTTTTGAATGACTATAAATGTCTTTTTTGACCTTAATGAAATTATTTTTATGATATAAATTTATTTATATTTTTTAGTGAATATTTATTTACCTTAAATTTTTATACAACACTGATGTAGTATTTAATTAATTAATAAAAATATATAATAAATGATTTTTAAAATATTAAAAATAATATAATTTGAGTGAGTTTTTCATGACCTAAACAACCAAGTCCCACTTTTAAAGTGATAAGCTGAGTGTGAATACCCCAATCTTGCCTCCAATAGAGTAGGGGCTAGCAAGCTACGCTGAGTAAGCATAACACTCACATGGGAGGCCTTAGGCTAAGGTAATTGTACACACATAGATACAAACATATCCAAACCCATAAAATCAAAAAATGTAAAATAAAATAGTTACCAAATGCATAAATACATTCAAATAACACAACCTGAGAAAAAAATACTGGGATGTAATAATGTCCAAATACAAGCCCATCGAAAACTATAAAGAAGTCAAACTTGGTATTAAGAGGAGACTACAATAAAATGTGAATCCTTGAATGAACAACGGTCTATCTAGACCAAATATAATCTTTTTATGATCCTTGTACACCGAGAACTTGGTAGAACAACTGGTCATCTACATAAATCACAACACATCTGTGAAGAGCCCATATAGGGGTGAGTATAACAATACCCACCAGGACACCTCAAAATCAGTAAGCATAATGTATAATGAGTAGTCATATAATCATAGGATATATCAATTAGAATATGAGACATATAACTAAAACATCTATATATAGTCATAAAATACACTCAGTCTCACGTTAAGGTCATAATGACATCACTAGCCTATGATTCTACTCAAGAGTTCATGGCCACACTCGCTTGGGTGAACTCAGTCCTCAAGTCTGCTAACATTAATGGAATCCATCCAAGATGTCATGCTCGTTAGGTCACTCCATAAGGAAGTATATTCTGGAATTTTGAAGATATCTATATGTATATGAGGATCACACATAGGGTAATGGGGTATATAAACAACCGAATCTTGATTAACCCGCTAAGTAGGGGATCAATGCCTGTGTAAATTTGGTCACACCGATTTTGAGAACCCCACCTAGGGAAGAGGATGATAGAGGATCCCATCATAGCCTTTGGGATAGATTCCTATAACATTCTATATAATAATATATTATAGAGGGTTAAAATCCTATGCTTGGGACGTAATTCCAAATTATTCCCTCTATAACACCCTATGATTTTAAAAGTCGAAAGTAATGTTTGAAAACATTAGTGACACAAAATGATGAGGATAGAAAAATAATGAAACACATAGGGACGTTATGATATATTTATTTTCGAATAAATTTAATCTCTTAAATATATTATGGAACACCAAACCCTTAAATATTTAGTATGTTCGATAGAGTACTAAACACACAACACTGAGCTTAAACGGGAAAGGATATATATAATCCTTAAAACCTGGTTATTAAATTTTAAGGTATGAATATTATTAAATACTTTATAAAATATATGTGTTATAAAAATAAATTTCACACTCAATATAATATATTGATAAATTTTTATTAAATAATCAATCAATCTAAGTATTGTAATTTTATTATTCAAAAATATGTTTTCTTCAAAAATTATTTTTAGTGCTTTTGATGGAAAAAATGTTATATATAATTTTAGAATATTTTGGAAATATTATTCAATAAAATTAAATTCATTTTTTTAATCGAAATAAAAAAAATTACTTCATGTGATATTTTGGGATTTTTATGAAAATATAGATTTTTGAGTGAATAGTGAAAATGGAGATTTTTGTAAATATTTCATTTCATTTCAATAAATTAAGTAATTTAAAAGTTCCGAAATGTTTTGAATATTATTTCATTTAACATAATTATTGTTTATTTTTATTTAATCCACATTGTTACATTTGAATGAACCTTATTGTGGTTTTTAGTATTAGTCTGTTTTTGGGTTCAAAATGATATTTTTATGAACATTGTTTTAAAATGCATGATTGACAGGTGACTGTCGTGGGGTGTAGAAAAAACAAATATAACTTATTTTAGAATGTATTATAGTGGGTTAACTAGGTTATCTCTAGAGAGGAGTGATCAAAAATAGTGTTCGCCACTTAAAATTAGAGCAATAAGTGATGTTGTTTTTGAATTTGTTTGATTTGGAAAATACAAGAAAGAAAATAAATAAAGTAAAGAAATTAAGTGAAGGTTTTAGAAAAATTGAAAAATGATGTGATTTAAATCATTGATATGAAATTATGATTATGTTAGGGTCAGTTTTCCAATTGTAATTCTATCACAATTCACTTTCCCAATTCTATTCTTCTAGTCGTTAAGAGTGAGAATCCACAATCATTTTTTCTCACTCCCTTGGTCAAATAATAATGTGAGAATAAACCTTACTGAAAAATAATATTGATATAATCTCCTTCCAATGTTTAATATAGTTGTAGAGAATTCCCAAAATTATCTTAGGAAATTCCCAATTGGGTCTTGTTTGCCCAAGCAATCAATAACATTCACTACTCCTCTCACATGTAGCAGGGATCACCGAGTACTTCACCAGTACGTCCTGATCTATTCCATCCTATATAAACCAGAACCTAGTAGAGGGAGATATTGATAATTTATCAAATAAAAATAAACCAAATAATCTAAAATCAGATACAATCTCACATGATAATAAAAACTGTTATAAGAAATTGAAACTGATTCATATAAGAAAATATATAATTTTAAAACATTAATAGCCAGAACTCATGAAATAAAAAATGGAAAACCTCTTCTTACCTAATGACACCGAATTTTACCCCACCATGTTACAGGTAATTGTGAATAAGTGGAAAGAATAACATATTACAATACTAAGAAGAGTAAAATAAAGAAAAGAAAGAACATAAATTTTGATCTTCCATAATCTGTCCTCCAGAAGTTTTCCTCTATTATACCCACTAGACTTCCAAAACAAGTAATGATCCCTTCTTATAAGATGTGTTAAATTGAGTTTTATGTCGATCATAAAAATATAAATTCATTTGGACATGTGTAAAGGAGGATATGTCTTGATTAGTGATTTTAACTTCTTCTGGATGCCAAACACTGTTTTACCCACTCCACTTGGAAGCGCCCAAAGGATGCATTAATGAGATCCATAATGTATGAAATTTAATGTGACCTATCCTTTGGAATTAATCTATCGATAACATCTAGAATCAGCTCATTTAAAGGTAGGTTGAATGAGATATTCTAAATTTAATGAATTGGGGTCCATTCTTCCATCCAAACTGATTTCTCAAATTGATTGATTTTTATGTAAGATTGGGTTCTGAATTGGGTCTTGGTTCAGAAGAAAAAATTGAATCCCACAAGAATATAATGACTAAAATTAGTATTCACTTCAATTGGACCAATATTATAAAATTTATACCCGAAAAACAGAATCTATATAATACATTCAATTTTACAGAATTACCCCATTTTCACATTTAAGCCCAAAATACACCAAAAACACTTAAATGTTGCAAATATACTCAAATTGAATAATTTATAGGGATTAAATAATTTAAAAACATATTAATAATAATTAAAATATTAACTCTATCAATTCCACCACACATATAACATGGACTCATGGACAAGTGAGAATCGAAATAAAATCAAAGAAAATTCAAAACACGTATCCATGAGTTCCAGCAATTTGACAACAACAAACAAAATATATCATGCCTCCTAAAAAACTATTATTTAAAGTTCATAAATTTATATTATTAAATATATTCAATCTTCATTTCTCCACCTTTTCACACAAAACACTTACTTAACTTTTATTATCTCTCATCCTACAAATTTAAATTTTTTAGCAGTGTATTTATCATCCAAACTCATAGAAGGGTCACCATAGGCTTGATAAATTCTTATATCTCTACCCGATGTGTGTCAATGACATATGTTTATCATGAAGACTTGTCAAGGATGTTATGTGGATTTATCTTGGTAGGATTTATATGTGAAAATTTTGAGTATGAATGAAGAGGTCTTGGTTCTTTTTGAAGAAAAATTGCATTAGTCTAATTTTCACACAAGTATGGTCTCCTCTTCACTCCCCTTAGTAAAAAAAATCAGCTCCTTCATCATGGAATTTCAAGGAATTTTCACACAATACATTTTTTCAGAAGAAAAAATTTCAATCTTCTCAAATATAATATTTCTTGAATGATCCAGAAAAGGTACAACTTCCTTTCTTCATTAGAATTTCCAGAAAGGCACAACTTCTCTCATCATGAAAGCTCTAGAAAAGGTACAGCTTTTAGCAGAATGATTGTTTTTCAGCAGAAATAATATCTCTTCAACATTTAATTTTCACCCAATGTATCCCTAAATAATTTAGTACAATACAAGACATCTTCCTACACACTTATGTTCAACTAGATCATACAATTTTACTTCAAGAGCAGGTTAGATAGGGAAAATTGGCTTGTAATGTGGCTATCCTAACAAGTTGATAATGGATTATAAAGGATAAAAGGATAAAATGTTCAAGTTAGGCAATTATAAAAAGGATTTTATAAAAAATGGGTCTTTAAACCCAAAGAAATTCCTCAATCATTTAAAACATAGGTACCTAAAACCCTCAGGTTTTGACAGGAATAAATCAAATTCTGGTTAAATCAAGCATGATTGGTTCTCTCAAGAAGTGAGTTGAATGTAAAGAATATGAAAACAATTGGTTCAAAAGCCTCACAATAATGTGATTTCAAATATAATGACAGTGATATGTGGAATGGGATTCAAAAATAAGTGTATTTTTCATACAATTCCCAAATAATTGAACTTGAAACAAAATAATTTTTTTCATTCATTTAAGCTTAGTTTCATAGAATACATTAATTCTACCATTGAAATGGGTTTCGAAAATGTAAAAGATAATAATTTCAGCTCAAAAGTTTAAAAAACACAAAAATCTAAAAAGAAACACAAAAAATTGAAACACACGCATTTTAACAAATAAATAAAAAAACTAAACCACGAAGGTTCCCTCCCCCTCACCTAAATGATGCAGTGTCTGCAATGAATTCAAATGGATTTAATATGTAAGATTATTTGAAATTCAATCATAGTAATCAAGAATATGTAAAGGAGAGGTACCAGCTGATGGATTTTATTGATAAATAGGTTGGTGGAGTGTGATCTCCTCCATTGGCTCTGATGGCATGGTCGCAACGAATTTCTTCACCCTATTCCCACTAATAGTGAATGGATCCTTCTCTCCATTATTCACAATCTGCACTGCACCAAAAGGATATAATGAGAAACTATAAATAAACCATCCTGTCTAGAATGAAATTTACCTAGCATTAGCTTGAGTCTTGAATTGAATAACAACACTTTGTCTCTTGTATGGAATTGTTTTGGTTGGATCAGTTTGTCCTTATCCACTCTTGTTCTCTCTTTGTAAATCCTGGAATTTTTAAATTCTTACCTTCTAATTTCTTCCAGCTCCTGTAACTTCAATCTTCTCTCTTTCCCAGCACATTCAATATCTTTATTCATCTTCCTCAAAGCCCAGTATGCCTTGTGTTCAAATTCCACAGGTAGCTACTAGATTTTCCCCTAAATCAACCTATAGGGACTCATTCCAATTGGGGTTTTGTAGGAATTCCTGTAATCCCATAATGTTTCTTCCTAACTTTGGATCCAATCCATCCTATTTGGATTACCAGTCTTTTCCAAAATTCATTTGATTTCCCTATTAGACACTTCATCTTTCCCATTAGTCTATGGATGATAGGGATTTGATGTTTTATGATTCACCCCATAATTTTTCAACAACGCATCCCTTGTCTTATTGCAAAAGTGAGTGCCTTGATCACTAATGATGGCTCTGGAAACTCCAAACCTACAAAATATGATATCCCTGACAAAATCACAAACAACATTAGCATTGTCAGTCCTGGTGGATTTTTCTTCCAACCATTTTGAAACATAATCAATAGCAAGAATAATATAATAATTTTCAAATGACATTGGGAAAGGTCCCGTAAAATATATCCCCAAAAATTCAAAAAATTTACAAAAAACCAATGGATTTTGGGTAATTTCTTGTCTCTTTGAAATATTTCATGTAAAATGAAAATTTTCACACTTTATGAAAAATTCATGAAAATATTGGATAAGTTTTGGACAATAATGTCTAGATTATAAAACCTTCCTTGCTGTCATTTGAGGTCCAAATTGGCCTCCACAATTTAATGTGTGACAAAACCTAAGGAATGATTCAATTTCATTTTTAGT
Source organism: Viscum album (assembly GCA_963277665.1). Taxonomy (NCBI): domain Eukaryota; kingdom Viridiplantae; phylum Streptophyta; class Magnoliopsida; order Santalales; family Viscaceae; genus Viscum; species Viscum album. The sequence goes on along the minus strand of CAUJRU010000030.1, from coordinate 2,018,454 downwards.
CAAACATCTTCTGATCATTTGGTCATTGAAAATATTCCAAAGAAATGGATCATCCAAGATGTAATATCTAGATTTAGCTTTCAATTTGTGAATTTGGTGAGAATTTAAATGATATGGGACCTGAGATGTTACCAGAAAATTGGCCATGTCATCATACCAAGGTACTTATCCCTAAATAAAGTACAACTACTCTACTGGAAGGCGATTATTTAGTGGTTCAGTGTCTAGAATTTCAACATCAGTAGTGTTGGACAGTATACTTAAGTGATCAGCCACATGGTTCTTAGATCCCTTCATATGTTTGATTTCTATGTTGAACTCTTGTGGTAATAGCATCCATCGCACAAGCCTTGTTTTTTCTTCTGACTTATTCATCAAGTACCTTAGAGCTGCATGATTAGAAAACACAATGACTTTAGTTCCAAGAAGATGTGATCTAAATATTTCTAAAGAAAACAGAACTTCTTAAAACTCTTTTTATTTTGTTTTCTAGTTGAATTGGGCCACATCTAAGTTTTTTGAGCCATATTCAAGGAATTTTTTTCTATCCTAAATTCTTTGAGAAAAGATTTATCCAACTGCTTGGTTTGAAGCACCACAATGTAACTCGAATGGTTCATCCCAATTGGGTGGCTTCACTACTGGTGGTGTAATCAATCTCATTTTCAACTCATCAACGGCTTCCCTACCTGAACCATTGTAATAGAAATCATAATCTTTCAAAAGTAATCTAGAGAAAGGGATATAAATCTTACAGAAATCTTTGATAAACCTCTTATATATTCCTGCATGTCCCAAAAATGATCTAACATGTTTCACACAAGATGGGTAAGGCAAAAAATCTATCCCTTTATTTTTTGATTTATCAAATTTAATTCCTTTCTGTGAAATTAATACCCAAGGAAAATTCCTCTCTCAACCATAAAATCTCACTTTTCAAAATTCAAAACAAGATTCTTTTCAAGGCATGTTTTCAAAACTTTTTCCAGATTTTTCAAACAATGGTCAAAAGAATTTCCAAAAAACTTTTAAATCATCCAAGAAAACCTCCAAGAATTATTCAATGTGATCAGAAAATATACTTACCATACACCTCAAAAATGTACCTGGAGAATTACACAATCCAAATGGCATCCTTTTCAATGAAAAAGTGATGAAAAGACAAGTAAAGGTAGCATTTTATTGATCATCGGGTGAAATGGGTACCTAAAAATAACCTGAAAATCCATACAAAAAGTAGTAATGATTTCTCCCTGCCAATATCTCTAAAATCTGGTCAATGAAAGGGATAGGGAAATGATCTTTTCTAGTGACCTGATTCATCTTCCTAAAATCTATACACACTATCCAGCTATTCGGAATTCTCATAGGGATTAATTCATTATTTTCATTCCTCACAATTGTTAGGCCAGTTTACTTTGGGACTACATGGATGGGTATAACCCATTGTGAATCTAATATTGGATAGATGATCCCAACATCTAACAGCTTCTCAATCTATTTTTTCACATCCTCCATTGGGGTGGGTTTCAGCCTCCTTTGAGGTTGTCTGATTGGTTTTGAATCTCCCTCAAGAAAAATTCTATGAGAGAAAATTTTTGGGTTTATTCCAAGGATATCACCTAAGCTCCACCCTATTTCATGGAAATTATCTCTTAAAAGATCAATCAATTATTTTTATTGAGTTTCAGATAGATTATTAATAGTTATTACTGGTAATTTCAGTAACTTCCCGGTTCCGGAAGTCGCACAGAGGCTCCCCGTACCCGGTTGGTCACAGGTCCTCAAGCTCATTTCCACGGACGCTAGAGGCTGCCGACTAGTATCAGGTGAATTGGTTGTGATAGTCAGGAAACTAGGCCCTCATTGGAAGAGTAACATAGTGGAATTAAATCAGATGTACAATATCAGAAGCAGTAATAATACCATACAATAGTAAACAACGGATTAATGAAAGTAAATAACAAATGGAGTACATATATATGAGGCGTGATACATATGTCTAAGAAAATAGACAAACAAGTCACAATGCTGGAATAAAATAATAAACCAAAATAAAAAATAAAATAGATAAACTCCTCAGCATCGCAAGCCTCATCTTAGTCCCATGCTCTCCATCTCCTCAGCAAATCAAGTACCCGAAGTAGAAGGGTGATTCAACTTATCTATACCTGCAACAATATAATCTATTTGGGCCCAAAAGCATGACCCAAATAGGGTGTGAGTATAAATCCCCGTAGAAAACCACCCAAATATTTGTTCCTAATAGTCAGTTAATATATATGGAAGGCAATAAGTAAAAGAAGCAGTAAACAAGGAAGAACACAGAAGTAACAATCCACAGTTTCAAAGCATTCAGTTTCATATACCAAGCAATAGCTAATCAAATCAGGTAACCCTCTAGGAAGTACTCACAACCTCACCCCTCTGGTTTAACCAAACAAGTACAAGCAACCATCTAGTAAACACACAGAGTCTAACGACTCTGGTTCATCTTAATTATAGACTCTGTGAGGAAGAACTCACCGTCAATTCCCCCTATAGTCTCGTATCGGTAACTAAAGGCGCTCTGGGGAAGCACTCAACATCGTATTTACCCTATAGCCCACATCAAGGAACTACATACACTCTGAGGAAGCACTGAAAATCAATTCCCCATGTGGTCTCGCATCGTGATAGTAACCAGACACACTAGAAAATCCCTCAATGTCCATTCTCCATATGGTCTAATAAACCAGGTTCTCACAGACCAGTGTAATTCAATCAATCTTAGAAATGTGTAGAGGACAATGTAAACCTTAAGAACAACTTGTAAAAATAGACTAAATCATACCAGCCTATCAGATAATAAAAACTACTCTTTCGTATCTATAGTAGGAAAGGAAAGCACAACAGCCTAACAGGCTATGAAAAACCAAATAGTCGCAAACAATACGAACATTGGAAAACACCTACATAGAATAGAAATGAACCTTATCCACATTCAATTAACCTCTATTAAAGAATAAAATAATTGCAGGAAATTATCAGGGCTAAAACCGTATACACGCAATACCCCATTCAAGGGTATTGGTCAAATTTGTAAATATAACTCAAAGTAGTTCAACAGAAAGGCACAAACCACCTACCTCAGCATTGTGAGATTGATATACTTGAATCTCAGGGCTTGAATCGCCTTATAACTCCATATATCTGTGCGATTCCAATGCAACCCATGATGTTTGATTCAGAGGATGGATGCTCGGTCGGGGGATCGACAAAGATTCTAGGTCGTACGATTCTCTCTGACGAACTAGGTCAAGAAGGAGGGCTTTCTGTCGATTAGACGTGACCTCGGTCCATTTAATTGAAGACAATGTATAGAGCGTGTACTTTATAAGTACATGGCGTGTACTTTCCCTTAATGGGCCCTGATTTAGGCACCCTCCAGTTCACCACACATGGCCACGTGCATGGCCATTACATGGCCAGCACCTGGCTACCCGCGGTAACTGAGTACAAGGTGTGTACTCATGAAGTACATGACGTGAACTTCAAAAAGTTCCTGAAAAAACCACTTTTTCTAAAAAACACCAGAAAAAGAAAAAATACCTGAAAAGAAGATCTGGGTTATTATAAACTTCCCCCCTTATAGAAATTTATCCCGAATTTCCCTAGAAAGATAGCGTAGAAGTAGAAACCCTGAACAGCTCCGACCACTATAATCGTACATCGACCTCCCTCTCCCAAGTCTTATCATGTACTTGCTCGTGCTTCCATAGAAACTATACCAGAGGAACATACCAGACACAAAGAACCTTCTTACTTCGATCAACAATCTAGATAGGATTCTCCTCGAACGAGGCATCCACCTCTAACTAAACCTCCCTAGGTTGAAAAACATGAGATGAGTCTGAGATGTAACGTTGAAGCAGAGAAATGTGGAAGATGCCAGGAATAGCTCGATACCTAAGAGGTAACTACTGCCCATAGAAACCGGCCCAACTCTCTCCAACACCTCAAATGGCCCGACATACCTCAACAAAATATGACCATGTCTCTTAATCCTTCTATGTCCCAACCTCGGTGTTACACGCAGGAAAACCTGATCTCTGACCTTGAACTCCAGAGGTCATCTCTGTCGATCAACATAATATTTCTATCAAGACTGTGTTGTGTCCATCCACTTCCAAATCAACTCTATCTGCTCTATAGTTTCCTGGACAAGGCACGGTCCCAAAATAGCTTCCTCCCCTACCTCCAGCCAACATAAGGGTGATCGGCATGGCCTACCATACAAAGCATCATAAGGTGCCATTTGAAAGGTTTCTTGAAAACTTTTGTTGTAGGAAAACTCCACAAGAGGTATATTCTTATCCCAAGAACCTCCAAAATCCAGGATGCATGCCCGTAGCATGTCCTCAAGCACCTGAATCATACGCTTAGAATTGGTATGTTTTACTCAAAATTACTTGTGTACCCAAAGCCTTCTAAAGCCCCTTCCAGACCCAAGAAGTAAAACGTGCATCTTTATCTAAAACAATGGAGTGCGGAACTCCATGTAAACGTACAATATCTTGGATGTACAACCTTCCCAGATCATCAACAATGAAGGTATCCTTGACTAGGAAAAAGTGAGTAACCTTCATGAGTCTGTCAATGACAACCCAAACTGCATCATTCTCTCGAGGTGACCTCGGTAAACCCGTCACGAAGTCCATCATGACATAATTCCACTTCCACTCGAGAATGGGTAATTACTAAAAAAGCCATGTTGGTTGCTGGTGCTCGCCCTTCACCTACTAACAGGTGGAACACCTCATGAAGAAACCAACAACCTGTCCCTTCATACCTGGCCACAAATATTGATCGTGTAGATCACGATACATCTTGTTGAAACTAGGATGAACTCCCAAACATAGTAATAAAAGTCCCACATCAACTCCTCGTGTATGTCTGCTGAAACCCATACGCGCCTATGAAAACACAAGATCTCATCCTCACCTATGGTCCATCCAGGAATAGGGTCCTCTCCGGACACACTCTCCCACAGGAATAGGCCTTCTGAATCTGATAGCTGCCACATTATCACTCGATCAAGAAGAGTAGAGGTAACAGCTATAGAAGATAGAAATGTACGCCCATTTCTGTCATGCACCACCATATTCCTCTTAGATAATAGATCCATAAGCTTCCACTCAATATTGGACTCCGTAAATGACTGTATCTGAGTCCTCCTTCTCAACGCATCAGCTACCACGTTGTCTTTCCCAGGTGTATTGGCAAGCTCAAAGTCAGAGGACTGAAGGTACTCAACCCACCTTCACTGTCTCAAATTCAGGTCATGCTGAGTGAATATATACATGAGAATTTTTTTGTCTGTGAAAACCACAATATGATCTCCCGGAAGATAGTGTCTCCAACAGCGTAATGAATGAACAAATGCAACCAACTCGAGATCGTGTGTCGGGTATTTCCTCTCATGTGGCCCCACCTGCCGAGACCCGTACGCAATGACTCCTTCCCTCCATAAGCATAGCTCTTATCCCGATACCTGAAGCATCATAGTATACACTATATCTCTTGCCCGATTTTGGAAATACCAGTATCGGTGATGAAGTTAACCTCCCTTTCGACTCCTTAAAGGATGACTTACAAGAATCTGAGCACAAGAACTTTTTACCCTTCTTAGTCAGACCCATCAGTGGTGCCGCTAAGCATGAAAAGTCATGTATGAAACTTCTGTATTATCTTTCCATCCCTAGGAAACTCTGTTTCTCATATACATTCTTTGGATTATCCAAGTAAACTAATGCTCTCACATTCTTTAGGTCTACTGATACTCTTGTCTCTGAGATAACATTACCCAAGAAGTGAATCTGGTACATCCAAAAGTGGCATTTTGAGAGCATATCATATAATTGATGCTATCTTAGTGTACTCAAAATGATCTCATGAAGGGAGGCATGGTCATTTCTAGTGCGTGAGTACACCAAGATATCATCCACGAAGACTACCACAAAGGAATCCATGTGTGGATGGAACACACGGTTCATCAGTGCTCGGAAAACTACCGGCACATTCGTGAGACCGAACGGCATAACTACATTCTCTTATAGACCATACCTAATCCAAAAGGATGTGAAAGGTATATCAAATGGTCCAACATGTAACTGATGGTAACCGGACCGCAAGAAAATCTTCGAGAACACCCGGGATGCTCGAAGTTGATCAACGAGATCATAAATCATCGGTAAGAGATATCGGTTATTGACCGTAAACTGGTTCAACATGAAATAATCTACGCAAAGTCTGAGGTTATCATCCACCTTCTTCACAAACAATATAGGAGAACCCCATTGAGAAGTACTGGGTCAGATGAAACCATTTGTCTGTAACTCCTCCAACTAATTCTTGAGCTCTTGTAACTCTAGTGTAGCCATCCTATAAGGAGGAATGGACACTGATGCCGCTCTTGGCACAAGCTCGATAGAAAATCCCACATCTATTTCCAGAAGAAAACCTAAAAAGTATTCTAGAAAGACATCCCTAAAATGATCCACCACTGGAGTAAAGACCATCTATGAAGTCCCATGGTTGTCAAGATATAGACTAGTGATCAGGGTTGTAACTCATCCCAGATCATGATGCTTGGGTCCTGCTCTGCTTGCCTGGACATCCCATTTGACCTTATGGAGAAACGATCCACCCTCTGGTGATATGAAAATCACCTTACGGCGATAGAATCCCATGAATGCCTAGAAGGGAACTAACCAGTCCATTCATTGAATGATATCATAGCCTACCATTTCCATGACATAGAGATCCCAAAGAAAGTGACACCCACCTACCTCTAAAGGTAACTCCTTGAACTGATGTACACTAGTCATTCTGGTCCCCAACAGATTTTATAACATCAAGATATCAGTAGAAGAAAAGATACAAATACCAAGACTCTCCACAAGATAAACATATATAATGGTATGGGAAGCCCTTGTATCGAAGAGAGGAGAAGATAAAACCGAGGAAACTAGAATCGTACCTTGAACTGTAGAGGGTCCGGGATCCTTCTCCTGTTGGGTCTGATCCACTGAAAAGGCCTGGCCTGAACCGCGGCCCGGTGCCCATTCCTGACCACTCTGAGCAGATCCACCATGCTATTGCTACAAGTCTGGCAACTGTCTTCCATGGCTGCAACCTCCACCTTGGGCTGAAGGGCCTGAAGAAATCCAGTTCTTCGACTAGTGAGAAACAAGTGGCACTAATCCTAAATGAGGAGTCATGGAAGAACCCCTGTCACCATCTGCTGGTGAGAAGATCTGATAGAAGCATTGAAGACGGCCCATCTTGCTGCAAGATCGACACTCCACTAGATCTCTCGGGAAAGGTGGTCTTGTATTCATGGCCTTTCCACACCAGTAGCATACCATATATCTACCATAAGATGCATTGCGTCTACTGGAATCCCCATGTGTGGTCTCCCTATGACGCTTCCTACTATCATCCAGAGAAGCACTAAATCTAGATATCGAGCCACCCTAGCTCTCAACTCCAGAATCACTCAGATTATGCTCCGTGATCAGCACCTAGTTGACTATAGAAGTGATGGACATCAACCTAAATATGTTCTCCGGTGATCGAATGTCATGCCTGGGACCATCCTCAAACTTCCATTCTAGGAACAACCCATCTCCCCCTAGTAAGGGTGTAAAGCGCCGAAGCTCGGTGAAGTGAGAGGAATACTCCATAACAGAAAGAGTACCCTGCACCAGACTCATTAAATCATGGGCTATGTTAATCCCTTAAGGTCTCCAGATAGATGTAGTCAAAGAAGATACGTTGGAACTCCTCCCAAGCCATAACCTGCTGATGTCCTACCTGTGAGATCACATCCCACCATTTGATGGAGGAATCCGAGAGCATGTATGTACTGAACTTTACCTGTTGGAACTGGGCACGCAGCGGAAGACCCAAATAGGTGGGTTTTAAAAAATTTCCACCGACGGTCGACGTAAACTTGTCGACGCCGGAGAAGAGAAGCACTGTCTTAGCTGAGGACCACGCATGGAGTATTATAAGCACAAAATTAAACTGTAAAATACCTGGTGCAAATCCCAAGCCGCACAAGATGTATGCTCATCGTTGGCGATCACTGATCGAAGAATCCGAAGTTGAATTCCTCTAGATAGTCCACACACACTTCATGGAATCCACGGGTGCACCGTTCGTCGTAGTCCGGGTGCTAGTGTGGATTTGCGATGATGCCTTCGATGCTCCAATGACCACCGCATCGCATAGCTAGCGATGCCTGAGAGAGAGCTCCATCCGAGCTCCATGGATCTAGAGCATCTCTCTCTAGAATGTGGGAGAGAGGAGAGGAGAGATAATCTCTGTGAATAGTGTTTGGAAAAATCCCCTCCTCTTCAATTTATAGTGCTTAATTAAAATACCCAGTATTGCCTCGCCGACCCCGAATACTTAACGCACTATCAAAGAAATTTATGACTCCTAAACTGAGTCATAAATATTATTATCATTTACTTGTAATATATTAAAATATATTACGTGATAATAATTGAGTCATTAATAGGACTCGTCACTCCCATAAATATATTAATTGAACTTTGAATAATTTAATATTCATCAATTAATATTTTTTCATGTATTTACTTAAAACTCGTAAATACATTTAATAAATAAATTCAATACTCATTATTCTAAACTCGAATAATACGAATTTATTTATTTCATTGGTGATCGTTTACCTTTGGAAAAATCCAGGACCCCTATGGTGGGGCCCACCATGTCCAAAACTCCTATTCAACTGAATAGGGAAGATTCTTGAATATGCTATTGTGTGTGACCCTCTAGGCCCATATTTCGACAGTCGTGAATAGTATTCACAGACCAAGAGTGGGATCTAGCAACCCATCATGGCCCCTGAAGAAATAAGGATCGTCATAGCAGCGACAACCAACCTACAAACACGCTCTGTGTAATATAATCTCTTTTTCTGTAATATATCATAAAGCAGGATGCACTCACGTGTCATCGCCCTTTTCTTGCTTTATAGATTTTTGATTTAACTGGATGCATTTAACTTGACTGTCATGGACATGTTATTATAAAGGTACTGCCATCCATATCAACATGGCCTGAGATATATTACTTCCATAACCCGGAAGCGACAAATCCTTTCTTGACCATTCAACCAATGCCATGCCACCAACGACGCACCCGTCACAAACTACCTCGCCATGACTTCATCGCCATGGTTTTTTTCTGGCATCAAAGTGCATATTCAAGTGACATACATTGTTAATGATCTAAAGTTAAGAGACCATTACACATGATCGTAGATAAGAACATCCAATGACACCTGAAACATGTGGTGTTCATATTGGCGTGTCAGTCCTCATGATCTCACTACTAGCGATCACCAAGTGCGAACTTCATGAGAAGAAGTCTCAATGCTTATGAGCCCCCGACACCTGATAGTCAAACATCTACTATGTCCAATCAGTAAGATGTATCTAGACTACATAACGTATATTTAAGATTAATGTCATAGTATCTAGAGGTTCTCATAATATACTGGGAATTACTATAACCTTTCGATACTACAACTAATGTTTGGAAATTACTATTTCAATAGTGGACACAGAAAAGTCAACACTATATTGGTAAGATGAAATCATGCATAGCTTACTATATACACGATATGGAAATCAAAAGAACTGAATAGTTGGGTCTAGGGAACCCACTATTTCAACATGACCCGCCTCTCTGAAGGCTTTTCCAGATGCTCAAAGATCATTAGCATTGATTCTACACATGACTCTAAAGACTGGGGTCCTCCTTCCCCTGTGAAGGTTGGAGGATGCTGCTGTTGAAAAACCCACGTCAATTCTTCCATTGACGGAGAAGCATATGGTACTCCGTGGAAACTCTGCATCATCCTCATAAAACCTTCCCTAAACTGTGAATCAGTAGCGGTATCAGATATAACTGCTGGTGCCAAGACTGGCACAACAGGAGGATCTTCTGGTTGTCCCTGATCAGCCATGTCCGGTGTCTGATCACCACCTTGTAACGTGGTGTACAACTAGAGGAAATCTTGGTGGCTTGACTCTGCAAGTTCAAACTCACATCTTAGATCAAGATTATCAAGGACAAAAAACTAGAAGTATAAGAAGGGAACATGAGAAATAAAACATTCATGTTTTTCATAACATGGATACACGGCGTGTACAATTACTACACGGTGTATTATCTTAAGCCTTTACTTGGGCATGTACTCCTACAAACCCAGGTCGTGTAACACTGCAAACACACGACGTGTTGTCATAACACACGGCATGTACTTGAATCCACTTCCCCTGCCAGAGTTATTTTTCACGGATGAACCACACGGTTCTCCTAAAACAAAACTACACGGCATGTTAGTTCCAGACACGGCGTGTACTACACGAGCTTCCCCAACCCGTGTTGTTAGGGACACGATCTGATACACCAATCACACTACACGGTGTGTTCCATATGGAAACGATGTGTATAAGAAAGTGCTCCACCGACCCATGTTTGTTAGTTACACGACCGGCTACATGGGTTACATTACAAGGTGTATTCCACATGGACACAATGTGTATAATAATAGGATCAACTGACCAGTGTTGTTAGTTACACAGCTAGTTACGCGGTCTGACAACATGATGTGTACATCCGGTATATGACATGTTCCACCATCGATTTCCAAACCCCGAGTCTCTCCCCACGCCGTCTAGGACACAGTTAGAGACTACACCGCCTTTACATACTGTACACGACGTGTACTTAATAAAAATAGTTCCTTTCAAAATAGAAGGACTCACAACTTGTGATCATTACTACACAATGTGTATTCTGGGTTTTTCCAAACATAAAACCACAGAAACTACTCCAGAGCCCAGAAAAATACTATAACTAACATTAAAGTGCCAAATTCTGATTCATGAGGGCCCATAGTCCACAAAAATCAATTATTGGCATCGGACACATGTCTTATCAAGGTAAACAAAGAAACTATCCACTAAATTACGGTTCACGAGGGCCCATAACACCTCAAGAACTAAAGTTTGGCGTTCATTCAAACAATACCTTACACAAATCAATACGCTATCACACAGCAGGTATTCTATCAAGGCATCTATCACAACAACATGAATATCTTTCACAACATCTATCACAATAACATGTAACAGCTAATGCACCCTCAATTTCATGGAAAGAATGCAGGACATGTGATTTCTAGAAACTACCTATATGATTCATGAGATGGAATACTCTTTTCTCATTGGGTTGCAACAGAAATAGAACCTCAATAGCATCAATGATAACATCACAATACATGTGAATCACCCAATGGAGAAATCAAATCAACTGTAAAATTGAAAAACCATAAAAAATTGCAGTAATGAGGTAGATTGGCTTTTCCCTGTACGTGAGGTAGCAACCCCGAACATAGATTATTACCATGTACTTATTCAGTCCTTTCCCTAGCTATAGGATATAAACAGTACGTCAAGAATAAAAGAAGTTTCTCTGATACCACATTGTAACATCCTGGTTTCGGAAGCTTCCCAGAGGTGCCCCATACCTGGTTGGTCACAGAGCCTCAAGCACATTTCCCCGAACGCCAGAGGCTGCTGACTAGTAGCAATGGCCTTGGGTGTGATCGTGGGGAAACTGTTCCCTCATTGGAAGAGTAACATAGCAGAAGTAAATCATATTTACAATAGAGGAAGCAATCATAATACCATACAACAATAAATAGTGAAAGAATGAAATTAAATAACAATTGAATTACATATATATGATGCATGATACATATGTCTAGGAAAACATTCAAACAAGTCACAATGTTGGAATACAATAATAAATCAATGTACAAAAGAAAACATATAAACTCTTCAGCATCCCAAGCTTCATCTTGGTCCCATGCTCTCCAGCTCCACAGTAAATCAAGTACCTGAAGTAGAAGGGTGCTTTCCCTTATCTATACCTACAGTAATATAATCTTTTTTGGTCAAAAAGCATGACCCAAATAGGGTGTGAGACTAAATCTCCTTAGAAATCCACCCAATGATCTATGCCTAATAGTTAGTGAATATATATGGCAAGAAATAAGTAAAAGTAGTAGTAAACAAGAAAGAACACAGCAGTAACAATCCACAGTTTCAAATCATTCAGTTTCATATACTATGAAATAGCTAATCAAAGAAGGTAACCCTCTGGGAAGTACTCACAACCTCACCCCTCTGGTTCAACCAAACAAGTTCAAGAAACCCTCTGGGAAGCACACACAGTCTAACCCATCTGGTTCATCTTAATTATAGACTCTCTGATGAAGCATTCACCGTCAATTCCCCCTATAGTCACGTATCGGTAACTAAAGGCGCTCTGAGGAATCACTCAACATCACATTCCCCCTTTGGCCAATGTCGAGGAACTACAGACACCCTGAGAAAGCACTCAATGTCAATTTCCCATGTGGTCTCGCATCGTGATAGTAACCAGACACTCTAGAGAATCCCTCAATGTCCATTTTCAAAGTGGTCTAATACACCAGGTTCTCACTGCCCTGTGTAAGTCAACCGAGCATAACAATGTGTAGCGGCCAAAGTAAACCTTATCAACTACTTGGCTAAACAGTCTAAAGCATACTAGCATATCAGATAATAAAAACTACTCCATCCTATCTGCAATAGGAAAGGAAAGCACATCAGCCTAACAGGCTAAGAAAAACCAAATAGTCACAAACAATACAAACATGGGAAAACACCTCCATAGCATAGAAATCAACCTTATTCACATTGAATTAACCTCTATTCAATCATACAATCATAACAGGAAATTATCAGGGCTAAAACTGTAAACACGCAATACCCCATTCAAGGGTATTGGTAAACATTGCACATATAACTCAAATACTTTCAATGAAAAGTCACAAACCACCTACCTCGACATTGTGAGATAGATATACTTGAATCTCAAGCCTTGAATCACCATATAACATTGTAGATCAATGTGATTCCAATGCATCCAATGGTGTTCGATTTGGAGGACGAATGCTCAGTCGGGGGCTCGACAAAGATTTGTGGCCGTACGATGCTCTCCGATGAACTAGGTCGAGAAGGTGGGATTTCTGTCGATTAGATGTGATCCTGGTCCGTTTAATGAGAAATAAGAAACTAAAATTCATGTACTTTATAAGTACACGACGTCTACATTCACTTACCGGGCCCCGCTTTAGGCGGCCTCTAGGTCACCACACATGGCCGTGTGCATGGCCATTACACGGCCAACAACCGACTAACCGCGGTAACCGATTACACGGCGAGTACTCATAAATTACATTGCGTGTACTTCAAAAATTTCCAGAAAAACCACTTTTTCCCAAAAAACACTAGAAAAAGATTAACATACATGAAAAGAAGATCTGAGTTCTTAAAATTTCTCTCCCACCATAAGGTAAACATATTTTAAATCATTGGGGAGTGGTTTTAATTATAAATCAGGAGGATTCTAAAGGGATGAAAGTAAATTGAGGTTCCCCACTTCTAATGGTTTGACATCCTACAGACAATAAATCATGTCAGAGTCATCATCATTTAACAAATTATCAAAGAAACAAGATTTTACCTCTTCTTCCAACAGGAAATCAGAATCTCCAGGAGTTTGGGCATCCATATGATCAGTGATATTTTTAAGGAAAAAATTCTCTCCTAATGATAATAATTCATGAATCATACCTGATTCTTAAATTGGTTATGTTCCATCTTCATTGGGGAGTGTGAAGAGTGAATGATCATCTGATGGGTGCATCATGGATTCAAAAATATTGAAGTGGACAGTGTTGTCTCTAAAATCCCTATTAAGTGTCCCTTCATGGACATTGATGATGGTTTTGGCCTTCTTCAAGAAATGTATTCCCAAAATTATGGGTGAGTGTGATCAGATCCTATCATCTTCTATATTCATCACATAGAAGTTAGTAGAGAATAAAAGATCTTTGACTTTTACCAGGACATCCTCCAGAACTCATCCTGGGAAAACTGTTGATCTGTTTGCAAGCTGGACTACGACTCATGTGGGCTTAAAGTCTCCCATATTCAAAGAAGTATATACTGATTGAGGAAATACATTAATTTATACACCTAACTCTCACAAATCATTAGAGTTATTTAATGAACCAATGGTGCATGGAATAGAAAATGTCCCTGGATCATGACATTTGGTTGGTAATTGTGGTGTAATATGGGATGAGACACTTCTTCCTAAATTGATCCTATCATTACCATGAAGTCTCATCCTCTTGGTGTAAAGATCCTTCAAAAGTTTATCATACTTTGGAACTTGTTTTATTGGTTCAAGAAACAGTATGTTGATTTCCTCTTTCCAGAAGGTTTCCATAATTTCTTTTGGTAGTGATTCTTCTTGCAAACTCATTGATTCAACAATGCATGATGGAAATGGTGGGGGTATGTCTTTCTTATCCCTTATTTTCTTTTTAAATGGTGTTTCTTTTTTAGTCTTCCTTGTACAATCTTTATCCTCCTCCTCTTTCTTATCATCTTCCTGATGCATTTTCATAGAATTTTCATCATTTCCAACTTCATTTTCTCTCAGATCAGGTATTCTTGTATCAGGTTCAATAGTGGATGGTGGTGGGAGTTCTTTTACACTTATTTTAGTTATCATACTAACAATATATTTTGGGTTTGTGATAGTTTGGGAAGGGAGTTTACCTGGATTTTTGGTCAAAAAGTCCTTGAGACTTTCAAACTTGTTTGAAAAATCTATAATGGGGTCCTTCAATCCTTCAAATTCAGATTTATGTTGTTGGTTTCGAATTAGAGTTTGTGCACTGGTGGATGGATTCTCATAGTTTCTTTAGAAATTGGTTGGTTTTTTATAAGAAGGTTGGTTATAAGACTGCTTTTGTTGAAATGGTGGTGGGTTCTGGAATGCTGGTTGGTTTTGAAATTGGTTTTGGTACGAGGGTCGACCTTGATTTTACTGATTTACAAACCCATATTGGAATTTATTAGGATATCTCCATACTTAATTTTGTTGGAACTTCCATGGCTGAAAGGCTTCCACACATGTTTCCATTCCCTATATTTCAGAACATTGGTCAGTGAAATGATCATGTGATGAGCATAAACTACAATCCTTAGCTGACGGTTGTTGTTCACTAACTTGCTTCAAGGCCATCTGTCTCACCAAACTAGTTAGATCTTCAATCATAGTTTCCAGTAAGGGTGATCGATGATAAGTTCTTTCCTCATGAATACCTCTTGTTCCAATACCTCTTGTTCCAAACTGCTGTGAGTTCGGGGAAATATTCTCAATCAATCCCTTGGCTTCTTCTGGAGACTTATCAATCAATGCACCTCCAAATGATGCATCAAGAAGGATTCCGTCATTGTTCAGTAGTCCTTGATAGAAGAAGAGAAGAAATTTATGTTCCTCAATGTCTTGATGTGGGCATCTGGCAAATAACTTCTTAAATCTCTCCCAGTACTATTAATGGGATTCCCCAGATGATTGTCGTATGGTGTATATTTCCTTCCGAATGGTTGTGATTCTAGAGGTGAGAAAAATCTTTGCATAAAAGATCTTACCAGGTCATTTAAGTCATGTAGTTATCCTTGTTGTAGGCAGTATAACCATTATTTAGTAGATCCATACAATGAAAATGGAAATTCCTTCCACTTTACCTACTCTTCAGCAACTCCATGCGGTTCGAAAGTTGAGGAAACATGTGCGAACTCCTTAATGGTTTTTTTGGATCTTCATCTGCAAAACCATGAAACTTTGTAAGCAAAGGAATCAAGTTAGGATTCATTTCAAAATCAATTTTTAACACTGGAATGGAATGTTTATTATTTTGATAAAGGAATTGGGGTGCACAGAGGTCTCTAAGAGTTGGGGTTTTCTTTTCAGCAATTATTATAGGCTCAGAGTGAACACTTGAAGCTTCACTTGAGTCTGCAAGGGGAATTTCCTCAAAATCAGATTTCAAATTAATTATTATAATTCTATTCAACTAGTTTCTTTCAATTTCAAGATCTATGGGTAAAGTTCCAATTTTTTAGGCTCTAGTCATGCAAATTTGGAGAGAAAAGATGAAAAGAGAAAGGAAAGAAAAGAAAAGAAATGTTGTCACTAACTCCCCAGCAACAGCACCAAGCTTTGACATGTCCCTATCATGGGGTGTGGAAAAAACAAATATAACCTAAGTTAAAATGTATTATAGTTGGTTACCTAGGCTATCTCTAGAGATTATTTCTCAACAATAGTGTTTTTCACTTAAAATTAGAGGAATAAGTGATGTTGTTTTTGAATTTGTTTGATTTGGAAAATACAAGAAAGAAACTAAATAAAGTAATGAAATTAAGTGAATGTTTTTAAAAAAAATTGACGAATTTTGTGACTTAAATTAGTGATATGAAATGGTTATTAGGTTAGGGTCGGTTTTCTAATTGTAATTCTATCACATTTCACTTTACCCAATTCTCTTCTACTAAGTCATTAAGAGTGAGAATCCACAATCATTTCTTCTCACTCCCTTGGTCAAATAATAATGTGAGAATAAACCTTACTATAAACAAATATTGGTCTACCCTCCTTCCAATGTGTAATAGTGTTGTAGATAATACCCCCAATTATCTTATGCAATTCCTAATCAGGTCTTGTTTATCCTAAAAAATTAATAACATTCACTACTTCTCTCACATGTACCAGTGATCACCGAGTACATCAACACTACATCCTAGTCTATTCCATCATATATAACCCAGAACCTAATGGAGGGAGATATTGATCATTGACCAAATAAAAATAAACAATAGAATCTAAAATCAGATACAATCGCATATGATAACAAAAACTGTTATAAGAAATTGAAACCGATTCTTAGAAGAGAAAATAGGATTTTAAAACATTAATAGCAAGAAATAAAGAAATTAAAATGGAAAACCTATCCTTCCCCAATAAAAAATAATTTTACCCCACCATGGTAAGGGTAATTGTGAATAACGGGAAATAAGAACACATTATAATACTAATAAGAGTAAAATAAATAAAAGAAAGAACTGAAATTTTGATCCTCCAGAATCTGTCCTCTAGAAGATTTCCTCTGTTATGCCCACCAGCCGTCCAAACCAAGAAAAAATCCCTTCTTATAAGATTTATTAAATTGATTTTTATGTCCATAATCAAAATATCAAAGCATTTGGATAGTTGTAAAGGAATATATAGCTTGATTAGTGAGTTTAACTTCTTCTGGCCGCTAAACACTGTTTCACCAACTCCACTTGGACGCTCCCAATGGATGCCTTAATGAGTTTCATAATTTATGAAATTTAATTTGAACCGTAATTTGGAAGTCCTCTATCTATAACATTTAGAATCAGCTCAGTTGAAGGTAGGTTGAATGAAATATTCCATATTTAATGCAGTGGGGTTCATTCTGCCAGCCAAACTGATTTCTCCATTTGATTGATTTTTCTGTACCATTGGGTTCCGAATTGGGTCTTGGTCCAGAATAAAAAATTGAATCCCATGAGCATATGAAGCAACAAAAGGATTCACATCAATTGGAAAAATATTATAAAAGTTATTCCTGAAAACAGAATCTATATAAAACTATCAATATTACCAAATTACCTCATTTTCACATTTAAGCCCAAAATACACCAAAAAACTTAAATGATTTAAATACATTCAAATTGAATAATTGAGAGGGATTAAATCATTGAAAAATATGTGAATAAAAATTAAAATATTAACTCTACCAATAATGTTTCTACATTTTTAATAATTAAAATAATACTTAATAGGGGATATCTTAACTAAAATTTATATATTAGATATCAATAAATTTTAATTTATATTTATACAATGAGTGTTGGTATACATAGAGTTAATATAAAATCATATAATTCTTGAAAAATAATACATTTATTGAAAACCAACTTTTTCATCGCGTTTGTGAGTATTGTTTTAGATTTAAAATTTTAAAATTTTATATTTTTTTAAAAAGGAAACTTAATTTTTTTAAATAATCATGTCAAATTATATATGTTTTATTTTTTGATAATTTTTTGGAATGATTCATTTTGATGAATTGTGAAAAATGATAAATTTTAATAGAAAACAACCTTTTTATTTAAATTAATTAAAAATATAAATTATTTTTTAAATGGGTTTTAGAGAAAAATTTGATAAATTATATATCATTTAATAAAATTTAAGGCATTAAAACCAAGTTAATTTTAAATTTGGATATAAAAACTCTATAAACTTTTGAATATTTTTTCCATAAAACCCCACTTTCTCTTTTCCTCTCCGTGATAAAAATTAAATTAAAAAATTTAAATTATGTGAATAGAATTTGGAAAATTGGATTCCATATTTGGAATCAATTTTTTCTATTTTTATAAAAATCTATAATTAATTTTATACCAAAATGAATAATGAATACAGTAAAAATTAATATATGTATTTAGGGTAAAAATGGGATTATTGGGGGATTAAACTGAAAATATAAGGGTAACAACAACTTATAAACCTGTATAAAAACTATTTTATGGAATTATTTCGACCATTAAAAATATAAGGTTAGATAATGGACCATTTTTGACCCTTGTGACATATGGAAAACAAGGGATCACTCAATTCTTTTCATAAATACCAAGTCTGTCCCCTCCCCTGATTATAAAAGGCCACTCCCTCTCCTCTCTTCTTAACACCGTCAAACCTATTTGGATTGGAAAATTCCTTCCCAAATCACTTAAAAACATAACTACCATAATAATATAAGACTTTTTTTGGTCAATAATCCTACCTAGCAAGGATTAAGATTGAACCTAAGAAAGATACCCAAAGAAGAGGTAATGTTATTCAACAAGCATCGTTATTTATATATTTCTCCACCTCCTTAAAATTTAATTAAACCAAGATGATATCCATCCAATGGCCCAAAGGCCTTAATTTTTTATTGATTTTTGATAATACACCTTTCATGGGGTGAGGTGGAACTCTTACAAGGCCCGTAGGTGTAAGTATCACATGGACCGTCGGACTTAGAGGGATTCTTTTCAAGTAGTCTTCAATCATTACATACAACCCAGACTAACTACTTAGAATTGCTCCTCCCTAGCATCTTTATCGTGAAATCAGATCTCCACCTTCCCATTGTTGTTCGACTAGGATTTCCCGTGCATGCATAGTCTTTTCCCCATGGAAGGTTCCATACCCTCTCATACTTGAAATCTATTTAGCTTCAACTATGTTGAAATCGCAATTCGTGTGTATAACAAACTACATCCTCACAAACTAATGTAATTCATTCTTCCATTTCCAC
The DNA here is from genome assembly GCA_963277665.1 of Viscum album. Classification (NCBI taxonomy): domain Eukaryota; kingdom Viridiplantae; phylum Streptophyta; class Magnoliopsida; order Santalales; family Viscaceae; genus Viscum; species Viscum album. Next base: position 1,999,064 of record CAUJRU010000030.1, on the reverse strand, counting down.
CGTTCACGGTTGGGTATGATAATGGAAATAAAGTATATATATGATATTTATAACATACATGTACCTATGGATTCATTATATCATATATATATATATATAAATATCCAATTAATTTTCATTCCATAGGTGATATTATAACATCGTTCGTGTGTATAGAGGACTACTGCCTACCAAAGCGATGTGATTCGTTCCCTCCCTAATGCTTTACCTGGAAGGTAATAAGAATAATTTTAAAGATAATATGTGATATAAATTAAATAATTGTTATATTAGTGAAACATTTACCATGATATAAAGAAAAAATATCATTTTATTTTTCACACTAAAAAGATGATAACATCGTTCATGTACGTGTGGACTACCACCTTCACAAAGTGTTGTGACTCTCTTTTCCTCACCCCACCACATGGATGATATATATAAGTATATTTAATGAAATAATTTAGTATATAATATTTTATTATCTATATATAAAGGTAAAATATAACTTACTTCCTTTCCATAATGATCATTGTTAAATGGAAATGTTACTCATGCATACATATGACCTACCATCCCTATGATGGTAACATACAAAGATTTTCATAACCATATTTCATAATTGAGTTTCAAAAAATAATTGATGTAAAAATATGATATTTATGTTATTATTATTATTCTCATGATGATATGGCTATATTATATTCAAAAATATAGGTACTTTCAGGATAAATCACAAATGAGAAAATTGGGCGATTAACACCCAAAACAATGAAAATAATGAAATATTATTAATGAATGTGTGATAAGATGTTATAAAAGGATCATATATGATATGATACATGTTAATATATCTATTTAACAAGTTAGTAACATTTTTAAAACCAATATATTGTAGTATAAATCATTTCCAATCAAAAGGAAGCGTGTTGTAATGGATATTTGTCCCAATTTTTTCTTATGTGAGACACATGTCATATTGACCCCCTATTTATTTTATTCAGTGTATATAATTACCATTAATGTATATTATTATTTTTCTCATAAAAATTATTTTGTTTTACATATCCATTTTAGGATCTTTCTTTAATGGGGATTAAGATTCAAAGTTACCAAGGTGGAAAGAGTTTATCCAACAATCTCATCATTTATCAGGATTGTTAATGATTAAGTATCCAATGTAGAAATATTATGATATAAATCTCAATAATTATCATGAATTTTATTATCCTCGGGATATTCATGATATTTACAAGTAATATTACCAGTTTCTAACTCTTTGGTACTTAAAATAATTGATAAAATATTTTAATAAAAATAATCTTTATTTCTCTTTTCGGTCGAAAAAACCATTTTCTTCTAAAACCATTTTTTTTAAAATGATTTCAATTTTTTTATAATTATTAAAATGATTTATTAATGAATTTTTTAACCAATTGTTTCTTTTTACAAAAAAAATTAAAAGGAATATTCATGTTATTTTCCAAAAAATTCCCATTTGGATTTTACAGAAAATATGAAAGGAATATTTATTTTAATTTATATGGAACAAATATAATTTCTATCTATCATGATGATTGTTTGATTTGAATAATACTTTATAAAGTTTCAATTATATTTTAAAATAAAATGATTTTTAAATTTTTATACTTTTTTTCAAAATTGGATGGATATTTTTCTCAAGAAATGTTTTAAATGATTTTAAAGATTTTATTATATGTTTCCAAGGCTGTTTTAAAATAAAAGGATTTTCAATTGTTTTGTAATTTATTAGTTTTAAAAAAGTGAATTTTAAAATGAGAAGTTTATTTTCCTCAAAATGTTTTTAATGGTTTTTAAATTCATCAATTTCAATAACCCTTGTTGTTACATATTCTCAAATGAGGATATTTTTTTATGATACCATCATCATTCATTATTTGGACTGATTAAGATTGTTTCAAAGATATTTTTTGGAAGCTATATATTTTCAATGGGTTAATCGTTTTTTCAATGACATTTTTATTGAACCTGGTTCTTTTCTAAGGTTTATCCATGTTACAATGCATATTTTATGGAACCCATTTCTTTTTCAAGGGTTAATCATTTTTCAATGAGTTTGACATGAAACCCATTTCTATTCAATGTCTTAATCATGTTACAAAAAGAATAATGATTATTTTTATGAATTTCATGATAAAATGAAAGCTCATTGTACTTCATTCATGTTATGTTTCATAGCAATTACTTATACAATGGGTGTCCAAGATAGAAACGGGTGATCTCAATACAACTTATACGATGTGGTGGTCCAAATAACACCGTGTGGTCCTGATGTTGCTTAAACGATGAGTGTATCCAAATTGCACTCTAATTTATTAGGTAATGTACCTTGTCTTGAGAGGAATAAGGATAGAGTTAACTAAGAGTTTCCTTTATGGATTTAACTGGGATCTAATTATTTTTGACATTGGTTTAACATGGGTTATGAATAAAAATGATATAAGATACCAAACACATTTTTGTGATTGTTGTTATGGGTTTATAATGTTTCTTACAATCATGATTGATATAAAACTGCTCATGGTAATTTATTCTAATGACTCTTTCCTTTTCCATGTTTTAATATTGGTTGATCTAGGCACCGATGGTTATGAGTTATTTTATGATTCACTCATTCACTATGATTATATCGTTAAACCCTTAAGAACATCAATGCTCATTGATGACATTCAATAGTAAATGATTATGGTTACCCTTACAGAGAATTTTAGCTCACCCTTATTATGTTTCATTTTCTCTAGATTATCAAGAAATAAATTTTAATTAATTATGTCTATAAGTGTTTTATATGGAAAATGAGGATGACTTAATGTGAAATAAGGAAAGCTAAATTAATTTTTAGAAAATATCATTTAACGAAATAATTATTATTATATATATATATATGAGTTTTTCCCAATTATCTGAACGATAAATTTAAAAGGTCCTTGATAATTTAAGTTATCAGATATTTCCTTTTGATATTTTATGTATTGGATGGAAATAATTGGGTCACCTATATCGGTATCAATGATGGAAATTTAAAGTAAGTATTTCAGCTCCAAATCTGGGAGTGTGGGTTCGGGGTTGTTATAGTTGGTATCAAAGTAAATGTTCAGATAAATTTGGATATTAGGATGTTTTCATGTGAAATTATCTTAACAATTATGGATACCATCATAGGGTTAAATTCTTATGTATGTTCATAAGTTCAAAGTCTTAGACACCCCTTTGAGGTTTTAAGTGATGCGATATTAAAATGATTAATGAAATTATAGGAGACATTTTTTAAAGTTGAAGTATTTTTAAAACCATTGTTTGACATGAATTATGCATTTAATGTTTTTGGAAATAAGATTATATGTATTGACGACCTTTAGGGTTTATATAATCTTGTAGACTGAGAACATAGGTTTTATCATATTGATTACCATAGGATTGAAAAGTGTTATGGTTAATATTTGACTAATGTTATCTCAAATGAATATCAACATTTTTTGGGGCTTGAAATAAGAAAGGTATGAGATAAAATTTGAGGTTAATACTCTCTTTAATTTTGAGGTTATTGATTTTAGTAGGGATATAGTGTAATGAAATTATTTTATTTTGATCTTGTGTATTACTCTAGAATTTTGAAGATTAATGTATCATATGAAGGTTTATTCATTTTGGGAATTATCATACCATGTGCTAACCATTTTGGTTTCTATTAATGTATAAATACAGAAGGAATAAATTGTTATCCCTTTTATGGTTATGTGGTTTTTAAAATATGACTTTAGAGCTTCATTCACAAATAAATCGTCTTGAATACACATTGTTTATAGAAAAATATGACATTGTGGTGGAAATTTACAAAAGGATCGATTTATACTCATCAGGAAATCATAGTTCCTTACGATCATAGTTAATGTGGAAAATAATTCCACAAATATAAGAAAATTGTCACTAAACAAAATTTTTATCCTGTTACATTTATATATTATGTATTATATGGACTTTTATATAATCAATGATTTATGGTTTTGATGCCATTAACATAAAATTATTCATTCGCTTTCTTGTCATTAATGAACTCAATCACTCTATATAATTATTTATGTTTTTTATTTTCCCACCAATGTTATCTTATTTGGATGCCCTGTAATGTGTTATTCAATATAACCATTGTAGTTTAGTTTCTCCCTTATTAAAAGGATTTTTTACTAACCCTTTTTACAATGTGGGTTTAACACAAAATTATTTTAAAATTTCCAACCTTTTATTATAGATATAATTTTTAAATTGTTAGGATTTAATTTATCAAAGGGGGGATGTGAGACCCCATGATTTTAAAAGAAGGAAACTATGTTAGATAGTGACTGAGACATGTAACAATGATATTTTATGAGAATATAACACCCAAATAAATTATTATAGATTTATTTTTTGAATAGATTTAATCTCTTCAAGAGCTTTTGGTACATTAAACTATGATATTTGTTTTGTTTGATAGCATATTCAACACACAACACTGAGATTAAACAACGCATGATATATGTAACTGTTAAAACCTAACTATTAAATTGGTGAGTATGAATAATATTAAATTATAATATATATATTTATATTTAAATTTCACACTCAATATAATCTAATTATAAATTATTAGTAAATAATAAATCAATTTTTAGTAAAGTAATTTCATTTTTCAAAGATATGTTTTCATTAAAAAAATTTTTATTGCATTTCATGGAAAAATATTATAATTAATTTTTGGAATTTTTTGAAATTTTATTTTTTAAAATTAAATTCTTTTTATTGAATCGCAATAACAAAATGTACTTTGGATGAAATTTTTGGATTTTCTCATAATATTGTTTTTTATTGAATGGTGAAAATTACCACTTTTTGTTATAATGTCACTTCTTTTTTAACTAATTAATTAAATTAAAACTACCAATTGGTTCTGAATACAATTTTAAGTAACATATAATTACTAATTTATATTTAACCCATTTAATTTTCAATCAACTTTATATTAATTTTTAATATAAGTTTATTGGTGGATAATTTGGGAGAAAAATGGGGAACGCTCCAGCTGAGCCTCATGAGCCGTCTCTACTTATGGATCCTTCCCTCCCGTCATATCGACCTCCTGATTCACCATATTATATATCTACTGGTAGGGATTTTAGATTTCTTGGTCAAAGGGTTGTGACATATTTCAAGGAGGTGCTCGTTGGCCCTTTGACTTCCATTCCCAAGTGGTTCTGGCTTAGTGTTCTGAGTATTTGACTTTACCATCAGTGAAAAAATTATGTTAATGGTTGTCCGAAGGTGTCCTTGTCTGTCAAGGAGTTAGAAAATGCATTTTATTATCATCTCCTCACTCCGGTTGCTAGGTTTGGCCGTGATAAACCTTCTCTTTTGATCTACAAATCCTTCATGGATTCATGGGGACTGGATGATCCAGCGGCAGTGTCCATATTATCTCGCTCGGATTTTTTCATTCATCTATTTTCTAAAGAGGACTTTGTCAAGGTGTTTTCGTGTGATGATTGGAGTTGTGGTAAATGGAGCTTCTCTCTTTCCCGATGGTCTTGGGAAGCTCACTATGGAAAGTAAGTGAGCGTACCTGCGGTGTGGATCTGGTTACTGGGTCATCCGCTACCTTTTCACAACACATATATCCTCAAGTATATTGGATATTATTTGGGTTCATTCCATTAAATGGATGAGAAAACTAGGTTGTATCCAATTATTGTCTTGTCCTATCATTTGCATTGAGTTGGATATGGAGAAATCTCTACCATCGCATTTTCTTATCTAGGGGAGAATGACTTTGTTTGGTGGAAGCGATTATTCTATTAAAAGATTCTGAGGTTCTGTGATGAATGTCACCTTCAAGGTCATTCTATGGATTTTTGTATGAGGAAATAATTGGCACTACTAGTGATAAAGTGTTCAGATGGGGTTGAGTTAGTTGAAGAATGTTAGTCCATTTTCATGCCAGAGTCCCAGTCGACCGGGACGATGTGGTTGTTACCGGTGGTCCCTTCAGAAAAGATGTTGGAGGATGCTTCTATAATGGACTATATGTTTGGAGCCTCCTCATTTGGGACCCCATAAAGAAAAATTCGTATGATGACCTGGTGTATGGAGTGATGGAAATCATGGGTCACTTACTCATTTTTAAAATGATGTGTTTTTTGGGTTACATGTTTTTCTTCTTCACATAGAGAAAGTTGATCCATAGAATGTTGACGGGGAGGGGTATTTTGATGTAGTAGAATTTTTTTATAAAAGGATCAATCATTCTTGGTTTCAAGACACACTGACGCCAACAACCCTGAGATGAAATCTCATTTGGTGCTCATCTTTCTTCGATGATCATCTTTTGTGCTCTCCATCTTTGATTCACTGCTTTATTATTGAGTATTACTTTTGAGATCCCTTCCATTTTTGGGGAGTCTCTATCGCGTACCTCTTGATTTTTGTGGTTCCATATTTTTGAACTAGGTCCCGTGGTTTTTTCTTTTTGGGGTTTCCATGTAAAAATTTCTGGTGTCTTAACATTATATTTTGTACTTATTTTTTTTGTTGCTCATCCACTATTTGAAGGAAAAGATTTTGTTTCCATTGGGTGTTCAATTTTTGGTTGTTTTTGCATTCTCCACTTTTCCATCATTCCCAAAATCTAATATAAGAAGGTTTTGTTTTTTATTTAAAATTTATTATGGAGACCAATTACAGTCAGATGATTTTTTTGAATGTTAGTAACTACCATATGTGGCGACTTAAAAGGAAGGATCTTCTTTTTTCAAGTGAATGCATCTTCTAGTGTTTAGTACCTAGAATCCAGAAAGTATTTCAAATGAAGAATTAATGTTCAAGTATTAGATGGTTTTTGTCTTCATTCGCCAATGGGTTGATGACAACGTGATGAACCACATTGTTAACATCTCTCATGACAAGGCTTTGTGGGAGAAGCTTGAGACGACCTACGCTTCCAAGATGGGAAAAAATACATTTTTTCTTCTAAAAAAATGATGAATTTGAGGTACAAAGAAGGTATGTATATTTATGACAACTTAGGTGAATATAAGAGATGTTTTTATCAGTTTTCTAGGATGGGTATCAATTTTGAAGATGATGTTTTATTTCTTGTGCTGCTTAACACTTAACTCGATTCATGGAAGAATTTATGTGTTAATCTAAGTGTTTCTGCTCCTAATGATGCCGTGACATTTAGGTTTGTTAAGTATTTTATTTTAAATGAATAGGTCAGGAGATGCACTTAGGTGAAATATTTTTTAGAGCTTTTAGTGATAGAGAATTGGGGGAGAATCCAGGACCAGGGACAGAGCAGCTAAGGTAAGATCCAAGGTAGAAGCAAATCCAGATTGAAGTAGAGATATTTTGATTGTCATCATTGTGATACGAAGGGACATATTAATAAGTTTTATTATCATATGAAATGAGAGAATATAAGGAAGGAAAATCCACAGAAGAAAAATGGTGATAGAGATGATCATGTCATCGGCACTACAAGGGGTGATTTTGTTATTGTTTATGACTCCATTAACATTGCTTCCGATGATTCTTGTTGGGTTGTTGATAGTGGTGCTTGTTTTCATGTGACATCGAAGAAGGAGTTCATTATATCTTATAGCCTAGATAATTTTGGGATTTTGAAGATGGGAAATGATGGTCATGCTGACGTTGTAGGTATTAGGACTATTTTTTTAGAGAGTAGTACATGAAGTAAGATGATTTTGTAGAATGTCCGACATGCACTAGAAGTTCCCTTGAATCTTATTTCTTCAAATATTCTTGATGATGTCGAGTTTATCAGTACTTTTGGTGATTTCAAATAGAATATTTCCAATGGATCTTTGATTGTGTCTCGGGGGAATAAGCAATTAGGTTTTTACTGCACTAGAGCTTCTATTTCTTGTGATACTACTTGTGTTGTTGAGTGCAGTGTTTCATCCAAGTAAAGGCATAAGAAGATCATTCACATCAGTGATAAAGTACATGGTTGTTTGGCCAAGATAATTCTTATTATATATTTGATGAGTGTCAAATTGGACACATGTGATCATTACATGACTGGGAAACAGAGTAGAGTGAGTTTTAGTTGTCATCCTCTACACAGGAAGTCACATGTACTTGAATTGGTACATTTTGACATTTGTGGTCCTTTGAAATATAATACCTTTAGTGGCGGTCTTTATTTTGTGATATATATTAACAAATACTCATGAAATATTGGGGTTTATGTTTTGAATTCCAAAAGTCAGGTGCTCATTGTTTTTAAGAAATTTCATGTTTCTATTGAGAGGGAATTAGGTAAGAAATTGAAATGTATTTTCACTGACAACGGGGGAGAGTATTGTGGTCCAATTAATTAGTATTGTAGGAAGGAAGGTCTTTGGGATTAGAAGACGCCACCCAAGACACCTTAGCTGAATGGTGAATCTGAGCGGATGAAAAAGACTTTGTTGGAAAGAGTTTGTTGTTTGATTTTAGAAGAAAATTTTCCTGGACATTTTTGGGATGAGGCTTTTCTTACTGCTGATTATAATATTAATTTATGACCTACATTTTATTATAGACAGACACTCCTGCAATGTTTTGGTGTGGAAAAGAGATCAGGTACGATCAATTTTTTGTTTTTGGTTGCAAAGATTTTGTTCATGTGTCTAGAGAGGAGAGATCCAAGCAGGGTGGTAAGAAATGCCTATTTATTATTATTGGATATGGACACAATGAGTTTGGGTATAGGTTATATGATCTTATTTTGAGGAAACATGTCATAAACCATGATGCAGTGTTTAAGGAGGATCAGAATTTTGCAGACATTCATAAAGGAGAAAAATCTGCTTCTCCAACTTTTGATGGTTTTTCCAGTCTTGAGCCCAGTTATAATTCACATTTACCTCATATTTTTTATTCTAATGATCATGTTGATGTAAAAAATGATGATCATGGTGAACAAGTTGGAGTTGATGTTTCTGATGCACCTTTTGTTTATGATGATCCAGTTCCAGGGGTTATTAATGAACCCATAGTTCCACTCCAGTGGTCATCTCAGAATCATACCATTACAACTCGTTATTCACCTGATGAGTACGTTCTCCTCACCGAAGGGGGAGAACTGGAATCTTTTAATGAGGCAATCGAAAATTAATACAAATATATATGGGTTGCAGCAATGGATGATCAGATGAACTCATCACATGACAACCATACTTTTGAGATGGTGAAGTTACTGACAGGTAAGAGAGCTTTTCAAAATATATGTATTTATCGGATTAATAATGAATAATCCAATTCTGTTCCATGATACAAGGAGAGGTTAGTTATTAAAGGATTTTTTAAGAAGAAAGGTTTTTATTTTGGTGATATTTTATCACCTGTTGTAAAAATTTCTTCCATTTTGGTGGTTATTGGTTTGGCTACTAGTTTGGATCTACAGATTGAGTAGATGGATGTGAATACAGATTTCCTCCATGGATATTTAGAGGAGGAGATATATATGGAGCATCCATAGGGTTTTGTTGAAAAAGCTAATAAAAATCATGTCTTCAGGTTGAAGAAGTGTTTGTATGGTTTAAAGAAATCTCTGATGCAGTGGTATAAGAAGTTTGAATCTATTATTTCTCATCAGGGTTTTAAGAAGACACATTTTGATCATTATTTTTTTGTTCATAGATTTACTGATGATGATTTGATTATACTATTGCTTTATGTTGATGATACTCTCGTTGTTGGCCATGATACTTCTAGAATTGACAGATTGAAGAAGGATCTTTGTTAGTCTTTTGCAATGAAAAACATGGGTCCAACACGACATATTCTTACCATGATGATCTCTCGTGATAGGAAGGCCAAGAAATTTTGGTTATCTCAGGATAGATACATTGAGAATGTTCTTCAGACATTTTCTATGGATAGAGATAAAGTGGTTAGTATTCCTCTTGGTTTACATTTTACGATCATTACCAGTCAGTCACCTTCTACTGATGAAGATAGAGAGGAGTTTCAACACATTCCTTATTCATCTACCATTGGCTGTTTGATTTATACAATGGTATGTACTAGACCTGATATAGCTCATCTAGTTGGTGTAGTTAGTCACTTCCTATAAAATCTAGGGAGAGAGAATTGGAGAGAAGTGAAGTACATTTTTCATTATCATTGTGGTATTTCTGAACTAAGATTGTGTTTTGGAAAAGGGGAACTTATGATTTGTGTCTTTATAGATTCAGATATGGAAGGAGATATTGATTCGAGGAAGTCTACTTTGTGCTATTTGATCAGTTTTCTAGGGGGAGCTATTACTTGGAAATCTATATTGCAGAGATGTGTTTCTTTATTTACCAAATAATCATAGTTTATTGCATCTACTGAGGCGTGCAAAGAATTGTTGTGGTTGAAAACTTTTATTTGAGAGCTCAGTTTAAATCAGGATAGGTACGTTTTATTTTGAGATAGTTAGAGTGGTATTTATTGGGAAAGAATACCACATTTCATGGAAGGTCGAAACATATCTATGTTCAATATCATTGGATCAAAAATGTCCTTGATTCATGATATTTATAGATTGAGAAGATCCACACTGATGAAATCCAGTCATACATGTTCACCAAGAGTTTACCACGAGGAAAATTTGAGATGTGTTGACTGATTGTAGGTTTGGCAGTGATCCCCACTTGAGTCGGAGGGGGAGTTTTTTGGGAACCTCCCCATATGGGGACCACATAAATAAAAACACGGAGGATGACCTGGTTCCCTGAGTGATGTAAATCACATGTCACTTACTCATTATTAAAATGATGTATTTTTTGGGTTACACGTTGTTCTTCTTCATGTGGAGAAAATTGATGCAGAGGCGTAATTTGATGTGGTGGAATTTTTTTATAAAAGGAGAGGTTGTGCTTGGTCTCAAGACACACCGACACCAACAACACTAAGAGAAAATCCCATTTGATGATCCCCGTTTTTCGACTATCATATTTCTTGATCTCCATCTCTGATTCACTACTTTATTCTGCAGTATTACTTTTGAGATCTCTTTCATTTTGGGGAGCCTCTACCGTGTACCTCTTGATTTTACTAGATCCCTCTTTCTAGACTAGGTCACTTGGTTTTTCCCTTTTGGTTTATCCACGTAAAAATTTCCAATGTCAACTTTATATTCTTCCCTTATTTTTGTTGCTTTTCATTTTCTATTTGGAGGGAAATATTTTATTTCCTTTGTGAGTTCTCTTTTCGGTTGTTTGGGCGTTCGTCACTTTTCCATCTTTCCCAACACTGTATGGTAGGATTTGAAAATGTGAAGAGTCCATCTCATGTGCTCATGTGCTCTCTACTTATTCTTTTTCTTTTCCCATAGTTTTTTTATGGGTTCTAACTTGGTCAACAACCATGAACTTTCTCAATATTCTACTAATGCTGAAGATGTGGTCGTAAAACCATTTTTGTTTGAGAATCTACTTTTCTCATCAGACCGTCCTACTTCAGAGGAGGCTACAAAAAATCCTTCTTCTCCCAGGTCAATGGAATCATGTTTTTGAGGACAATGTAAGGTCTCTTGTCCCAGAGTAAGAGGCACCTTCTTCTAGTTTTCCAAAGGTTGCGATGGGGATAGATGATCATATGGCCCTACCGGCGACGGTGTTATCCATCCATGATTCAGATTGTTCTTCGGATAAGACTTGAGTTATAGGGGATGACCCGATGATGGTTTATTCGGCAGGTGGAGTTTTTAAACACAAAGAAAATATGGATTCTCTTTTTGATAGTGGTTAGGTTACAAGGGAAATGTTGAAAGGAGCTTCATCCTATAGTTCTATGATTAAGTCAGGTTGGTACTCTGGCCGCAAGGCCACCTAATCTTCATTTTAATGGTTTTTATGATTTTTTGGAATGTTTTCAGACTAGGTGTGTGGGGAAAAGTTCATTCATTCATAAAGAATATATTCTAATTCATTCATCCATTTTTGTTGGTTTGTGTCATAAACACAATATAGATCGCCTATTGGTCTTGGAAAAAAATATGGTGTTTTCAGAGAACATGAATGCAAGACCATAAAATTCTCATATTTCAATTTTCTAGAAGTCAGGTGTATCTTTGTCATTCATTAAATCTTCTCATCATCATATCATGACTAGAGTGGTCTCATGCAGCTTTGATTTCTTCTTTTCATTTTTCTACGCTAACTGTGATATGGCGGAGAGGAGGAAGATATAGTCTCAACTTACTAATTTTCAACCATGGAGTCTTTCGTGGTTTTTTGGGGGAGACATCAACAATTACCTTGATAAATCCAAAACGAAGGTAGGTTTAATAGTTACTGGTGCAAAAATACAGGACTTTAGAGATTTTATAGCTCTGAAGGGGCTCTTCGATCTATGTTTTTTAAGGAGTAGATATATATGTTGTAATATAGAATGAGAGTTAGCATGATTTGGTGCATAGTGGAAATATACTTCTCCATCCTACAATGCATCAATACTTTCTCCTATACTAGTGTGCTTCACTTAACTAGATCCTTATCTAACTACTTGTCTATCGTGCTGCATCTAGAAAAAAGAGATAAAAAAGGAAAACATTTTTCTTATTCCATGAATTGGATGAAGATAAAGGGGTTTTTTCAAATGATTAATGCTTCTTAGGACAAGCTAGAGTAATGTATTTCTTGGGATGGCTAAACACACTGACTTCAATGGATTAAGAAGGACATCCAAGGGTGGATGGAAAAAAGAACATCTAGTGAAAAATCTATAGAAGAAATCAAAATAGAAATTGATAGAATTGAGGAGACCCATTAATTGAATTGGGATGATGAAATGTTTGTGATTATGGTTGAGAAAAAATCTACTATTAGTGAAAATTATCGAATCTGAATAAATCTAGAGAGAAAAATCGATAAATATTTAGCTCAAAGAGGGGGAAAGAAACACATCCATCATCCAAGTTTATGTTAAGGAATGGAAGGTGGTTAGGAAATTGAACCTCAAACATGATGATGGGTCTTATACGAGTGATATTGAGATGGATGGAAAGGTAGACTTGGACCACTTCACTAACTTTTTGGCATGTGATAGTCATATAATTGGGGGAATACCCACTACGGAAGACAAGATGGAGGATTTATTGGATTTCATTCTATGTCTGGTTGATGACCCACCCAATGACATGATGTAAGCCTTCCTGGATGATAGGGAAATTAATTTGGTAGTTTGGAGTATGAATTTGGAGAGTGCGATGGGGCATGATGGTTTCCCCAAATAATTATATCTTTACTCTAGGGACATTATTAAAAAATTGGTGTGGGTGAAGTAATGGATTACTTCAAAGGTCAAAGCCTAGGAAGGGAAGTGTGTTCTTCAGAGATTTTTATGATTTCAAAAGTCAAATAACCCATCTCAATCAATCAATACATGCATATCTATCTATGAAATTTTTAGTAAATTTTTTTTTTCAGGGTGAATACTTTTATCATGAGATTAGTCTTAGAGTAGAAACATGGGTTTATAAAGGGGAGGATTATCCAAGGAGTAATCAGTATATAAAAAGAAATGGTTAATGATATTAAGAAAAAAATAACCTGGATTTAAAATTATGGTCAAATTAGACATGGATAATGCATACGACCGGATTGAATGATGATTCTTGATTCATGTTATGTGAATGATTGGATTCAAATAATGGTCTTGAGATTTAGGTTTTAGATGTTTTTTTTTCACCATGGATAACAATATCATTCATGGGGGTAGGTTTCGACTTCATAGGGGTCTAAGACAAGGAAACTCCATTTTACCCAACCTCCTTATTATGGAACAAGACACTCTTTCATGGAATATAATGGGAGGTCATTATGAAGGGAAAAAATATGACATATAGAAAAAGATTCGGGAATGGCTTCACATTTCACTTTATGTTCGGTAATGATATGATCTTGTTCCTCAATGGTAAGCTAAAATTTATCAATGGTTTTAACAAGTTCATGGAATATTATGGGAAATGGAGTAGGCAAAGAGTTAATCAATAGAAAATTAATGTTTATATATATAATATATTCTCAAACAGTCATTCCAGGACTATCCAAGACATCCAGGGAATGAAGAGAAGTTACCTTCCCATGGCTTATATAGTAGCATCCATTTTTAACATTTGGGGGTAGAATAATGTTGGTCAATAGTGTATTATCTTCCATACCGATTCATATCGTATCAATAATAAAGGAACCTAATGGAACTATTGAAAATATTGAAAAAAATTAACAACTTTTATATGGGATGATAATCAAGTAGGAAAGTGACATTGGGAATCCTGGGGAAAATTTTCTACACCAATCACTGAAGGGGGAGTTGATTTATAGAATGTTTCAGCCAATATGAATTTCATGTAGGTGAGATTGTCTTGGTACATCATTAAAGGGAAGTACTTTTGGGAAAATTTCATGAAGAACAGATATAGAGAAAGATATATTTTGTGGAAATAAGGTAACAGAGAGCTATCATGTCTGAAAAAAATGATTAATCATTTTTGGTCCTAGAAGATGAATTTATATGGATTTTGGGTTGTAGTGAGATCAGCTACAGGCGTGATAACTGGAAAAGGGAACCATTATTTTTTCTAGGATGTCCGGTCCTAGGAATTTCATTCAAGAAATCATGTAGGTTTCCAAATTTTCTTTGTGCCACCATTGATCAACAAAAAAGAGAACCTATGATAATTTTAGAATTAGGAAATAACCCGACTTATGTTTTTTCTCGAAATCATTAGATGATCACTTCAATATGCAGGACTTCAAGCTATGGTATGCAACAATAACGTGCATGAAAACTGGGTGTCCAAAACATGGTGCAAGGATATTACATCAAAGATGAATGTTCTAATTTGGATGTTGGCACACCAGGAGATTCCCAAAGATGACAAGGTGCAAAGGAAAGGTATCACCATAGCCTCACGATACAGATGATATGAAAATACTAGCTAGGAATCAGTCTGAACTTATATTTAAAAATTGAATGGGATATTGATATCTGGAATTTTTTATAGTGAGAACTGGGTTTGATAGGATGTAGGGATTACATCAATCAATTCATGGACAAATGGTTTCATGGTGTGTAGAATCAATGTCTGGACAACAAGATTCAAGGTATGTTCTATATCATGGTGTGATAGGTCTCATGGGAGGTGCATAATAAGGTTGGAGAAGGGAAAAAATGCTCTCATCTTTTCTTCATGGTTCGGGTGAAATCATGGGTTTCAGAACTGGGGTCTCTAATCAAGGTCTGGGAGATGTCAATGTGGCGTATAACCTTTATTCTTGGATTCAGTTCTGGCATGGGGAGTATGGGCTCAAATAATCTAGGTCAACAGGTAAAATGGATTCCTCTTTTTTCTGGTTTTAAGTTAAATATGGATGGATCTTGTGCTTTAGGCATCATGAATGGGAGGTCTTATGATGGAGAATAATGGATCAGTGATAATAGGTTTTCAGTTTATACAATGGTTTGGGCAGTACATTGGGCGAAGAGGTCAATTCCATGAATACAAGCCTTTCTCTTTGTAGGTTTTCAATATCAATCTGGAAGTGGTAGAATCAGACTCAAGTGTCCTAAATGAGTTTCTTCAAGGAAAATACAACTACCCATGGGATATCATTGTTATATTAGGAAGGTGTAGTGATCTAATTTTCCCATGTATTTATACGAGACACACATGAAGGGAAGGAAATTCTGCAAGGGATGCCTTTTCCAGAAAAGAAACTCATAGTTAATCTATCTCTGTTTATCGTTGTATTGGATCTTTACCTTCTGATTGATACCATATTATTAGGGGGGATGCACTTGGTATTAACCATTTTCTTTTTATTATAATTTATCCTTGTTTTTATACAGTAATGAAACAAATAGAAAAATTACATTTGAGTGAGTGATTATAAGTTTTTTTTGTTTTAAAAATTGGATTTTTCTAAAAATTATTTTGAAATCCATAATGTTAATCCATTTTAATTAATTAAAATAATAACTAATGGGAAATTTTTTAAATTAATTTTATATATTATATATGAATAAATTTTAATTAGGATTCATAGAATTGTTATTATTTTACATAGAGTTAATACAAAATCATCTTATGCCTGAAAAAATTACACTAATCAAAAATCCTCTTTTTCATCGCATATGCGATGTTTGCATTATATTTAAAATTTTCAAATAATAGAAAATTTATTTCACAAAATAAACATTATTTTTGAAATATTCAAGTAAATAATTATATAAGGGTGTATTATTTAGAAATTTCTGAAAAGTTTCATATTTTGATGAATAGTGAAAAATACTGATTTTAACTGAAAACTACATTTTCATTTTAATTATTTATAAAGTTTAATTATATTTTCTTTTGGTTATTTTAAAAATAAGTTCAATTTTATATCTATTAATCCCATTTTTTTCATTTTGAATAATTTATAACTGAAATATGATATAAAAATTTTGCAATGTTTTGATTTTTTTAAAAAAAATTGCCTTCTCACCATGATTGTGGGATTATTTTTTATTTATATCTTGTCACTTATGTGAATGGAGTATGGAAATATGTATTAGATATTTTAAATCATCATAATTTATATTAATCAATAATTTCATGGTGATTTTTTACCAAAATGAATAGTGAATATAGGAAAAATTATTTATCACATATAGGGTTAAATTGGGTTTACTAGGGGGGTTAAACTAAAAAGTTAGGGTAAAAATTGACTATAATATTGTATAAAAACTATTGTATGGAAATATTTATAACATTACACATATAAGTTTTTATAATGGACAATTTTGGACTGTTGTGACATATGAAAAATGTGGGAGCACTCAATTCTTTTCAAAAATACCAAGTGTGTCCTATTCCCCATTTATAAAAGGAAACACCCTTTTATATCTGATTAAAACATTAAAAACTATTTTTATTCACAAATAAATGAGAAAATAACTTCCCATACTTCCCCCATCATATAATCCTTATTTTAGTCATAAATATAACCTACGAATGCTTTAGTGAAAACCTAAAGAGGATCCCCAAAAAAGAGGTAATGTTCGTCAACGAGAGACTTTATTTCATTTATTTATACACATAATTCAATTATCATTAAACAAATAAGATATAATAACATCATTATATTAAATATAATTTATTATTTTTATAAAAAATTCATGAAAAAAACATATCCATTTCCATCAAATGGGTTACAAAAATCATTGTTCATGTGTACAAAACACTACCACCACAGAAAACATTATAATTTGTGCTCAAATTACCACCTTTCATGGGTTTTTATTATGGTTGTGGCATCCCACCTTTTCATTACGTAATTTTTCATTACATTTTACAAACAGAGGATCTTTAATGTCTAGTGTCTTGGAAATATGGAACATAATACATGAGAACAACATAAAAAAATCTTCTAAACCACTTGTAAGGCTTCATCATAAGTTCATACTATGTACAATTACTTCATCTCATATCCTAGAGAAATACATCAACGTAATGGGTGAGCATAAGGCCTAGTAAGGGTAAATATGGAATCAGTTTATTTGTGATATCAATAAGAACTTTAATAAGAACATACTAACATGAGAAATGGATGTATAGGCATATAATATTGAAAATAACATTAAAAATACTATAATATGTGGCTACAACATTTCATTTAGACATTCATGAACATATCACCAAGGTCCATCCCCAAGGTGTCATAAAAATACCAAGGTTTTTCTCCATGGTATCATAAAACATGTCATCTCTAGAGATTAATTCTTTACCCAACGAATTGGAGCGTTATCAGGACGCAACCTTAATATGTCTTTACATTCATATTATCCACATAGATCATAATGAAAAATTTCATAAATGACCCATAGAGAATAAAATAAATAGCTTTCATTTCAAAATCATGACATTTTAAGAGTACTAAAAAATAAGGTCATTATGCCATTTATAACCCATGGAAAGGGAGAGAGGTTTATATGTATGTAAATTCCAGAATAAAATAAATCATATTTATATATTTATGAACACCAATATAAAAGAAATAGGTTTGGGTATTCACATAAATAATATAACAGAATTTCTGGAGAGAAAGAGAAAGAAATTTTGAGGCGAAATTTCTGCAGCATAACGGCTATATAACATGGTTTTAGAAAACATTGAAAAGAGAGGGTAAAAGAGTAACCCACTCATAAATAACTTATAATACAGTATAAATTAATAATAACATGGAGTTAAGTACATGGTAAGGAAATTTGAATGACATACCACATGAAAATGAAATATGAAAGAAAAGTGAAGACGTGATTCCTTTTACGAAAAATTCGGCAACCTAACGACGTCACATAAAAATTTAGAATACAAATTGATGAGAGAGAAAAGGGTCACTCAACAGTTATACATGAAATTTAAAGTAATTATTACATATAAGAACATACCCTCAACATAACGAGATGGAAACTATAATACAAAACATAAAGGAATTGATGTCTTAAAAGTGGAGGGTGAAAGAATCCCTTACCTAGAAAAGTAACTTCGAAATCATGATGTTCGTGACCTTGGGTGGATTGAGGGAACCTCAGGAGGACTAATTGGGAGGTAAGGATACAATAACATTGTTGGGGAGGATTTTTTAATGAAAAGGATGAGGGAATGGCTTGGTATTTATTGGGTAAGTGAGGGGACATGGCATTAATTACCAAGGGACACCTCATCGGTGGTATTGGAAAAACTATGGGCTATCCACTGGTATTTCCTCATGGTGTTGTCCACTTGGGACAAATCATAACATATATTACTATTAATAAGTTTAACAGAATTATTTCATAATTATTACATCCTTAATGATGTCATTAAACACCCGAAACTCAAAACTGAAATTTCACTATTCACCGAAAATTCAACATTTTCAGAAAAATCCCAAAAATTCAGCTTAACCAAATATCGATGTGCTGATTTCAAAAATTAACATAATTTTATGAAATTAATTTTCTAAATATTTTTAATCTAATTTTTAAATAAAAACACTATTCACTCGAAAGAACTAATACTTAACCACTAATTTTTGAAACAGTTATTTACCTTTTTTATTTAATTACATTACATAATCAAGGTGCCTAAATTATATTAATACATTCTTAAGTGAGGTTACTTAATCCATTTGGTCACATTACTAATCATAAGGGAAAATCACTATTCAAAAATTACTATTACCCAAAAATTATGTTGTTCTTATTAGATACTAAATTTCATACTGAACACAACTTTAGAGGACCATTTTGTGAAAATAATTGCACATTTTTAATTATATCAGGTTTACATAATTTTTTTTTAAATATCCTTTTTAAAAAATCCATCAATAATATAAATCCCATATTTATCCAGACATTTGAGATTTACGAACATAACCATAAGAAGAAATAACAATTTTATTTATCTCAAAGGATTACACAAAGTAGTTACGATCTCGTTACATATCCCCTTATAACCCCAGCATAGGACCTAAGTGTATGGTGTGCTAAGGTGAGAGAATCTGAGGGCGCCTCGGCCAATGTTTCCCGAGTAGTAATTTCTATAAGCTTGAACTTCTCCCAAAGGTGATTTTGTTCCAGCTTCGCACAATGAAGTTCAGCTTGAGTTTGGTCTAGAGTAAAGCCCAGTGGTGCTACCGCCTTCCCCAGTTCCGTCAGATGGGCTTCGATCAGCCCAAGACTACTGGACGAGGCCATCGTATCTCCTTTCTGTATTAATTAACCAAGGTCACTTGTTTTTATAGAAAATAATCACAACATTTAGTTTCCAACGGTCATATTGACCAACGATCATATAATAGTTGAAACCCAAAGGTCTCATTTTAATTATACTCATTTCATTAAATGAAATAGTTTTGTTGAGTATAAAATAAAATAACAAAAAAAAAAGGAAACATAAATAATTAAAAGGTTTGGGTCGTTACATTCTTCCCCCCTTAAGAAATTTTGTCCCAGAAATTTTTAACTTGTATCCTCAGAAGAGAAAAGGTGTGGGTATTTCTACCTCATAGACTCCTCTGTTTCCCACGTGGCTTCTTCATATTTGTGGTTCCTCCACAACTCCTTAACAAGGTTAGTATTCTTGTTACGTAGATCCTTGTCTCTATGATCTAAGATCTCCACCAGATGCACCTCATAAGAGAGGTCATGTTCCGGTTGTACCACCACTGGGTTCAGTAAATGTGAAGGGTAAGGGATGTACTTCCTCAAGAGGGATATGTGGAAGACATCATGAACATGTTCTAGATTTGGAGGAAGTGCAAGTCGATAGGCCACTGCTCCCACGCAATCAAGGATTTCATCGGGGCCAATGTACCTGGGGCTGAGCTTCCCTTTCTTCCCAAACCTCATGACTCTCTTCCAAGGTGATATTCGAATAAAGACCATGTCACCAACATCAAACTCCAATTCCCTTTGTCGGTTGTCAGCATAGCTCTTTTGCCGACTCTGAGCAGCCTTAATGTGTTGTTGGATGGCATGGACTTTTTCAGTCATCTCTTTCCCAAGATCAGGCCTAAGAATCTTTCTCTCACTTGCTTCATCCCAACAAGTAGGAGTTCTACACTGCTTCCCATATAGAGCTTCATAGGGTGACATTTGAATGCTCCAGTGGAAGCTGTTGTTGTAAAAGAACTCAACTAAAGGGAGATGTTTATCACATCCACCTTTAAATTCCATTGACCATGTTCTCAGCATGTCCTCAAGTGTTTTAATAGTCCTTTCATATTGGCCATAAGTTTGGGGGTGATGGGCCGTAATGAAATTCAATTCAGTGCTCAGATCATGTTGAAGACTTCTCCAGAATTTTGATGTGAACCTTCGATCACAATCAGATACGATAGAAAGTGGAACTCCATGTAGCCTTACCACATCCCTCACGTAAATCCTGGAAAGTTGATCCAGATAAAAATCTTCCTAAATTGAGATAAAATGGGAAGTCTTGGTGAGACGGACCACAATAACCCATATCTCATTGTTTCCTTTGGATGTTATCGGGAGACTAGTGACGAATTCCATTGTGATATTGTCCCACTTACATGCTTGTATGGGTAGTGGTTACAATACCCCTTTAGGAAGTTGTCGCTCTTCCATCACTTGCTGACATACTAGGCACCTTGAAGTGTAGTCATCAATCTCCCTTTTTATATTATCCCACCAAAAAATGATCACAAATGTCCCTATACATTTTTGTGCTTCCATGATGTACAGAGAAATTAGAGCTATTAGCATCATCCATCAGCTCCTTTTTTTATTTCAAGAATAGATGGAACACATAGTCTTGAACAAAATTTTAGTGCAACTTCTTGATCAAAATTGAACGCAAGAGACTTTCCATCCTTTACAGCCTCAAATTTCTCTTGTAACAAAGGATCTTCTTTATGAGCTTTCTTGATCTTCTATAGTAATGAAGGTTGAGAAATCATTTGGGTTAGGGATGATGATGTCCCTTCCCTTATAATTCCAATGTCCAGCTTTACTAGGTCATTGATCAAAAGACCTTTTTGAATCATCATCATGGAAAGAACAAATGGGTCATTCCTGTTTAATGCGTCAACAACTTTGTTTTCTCTTCCAGGATGATAATGAATTGAACAATCGTAGACTTTGAGAAGTTCCAACCATCTCCTTTGCCTCATGTTCAATTACTTTTGTGTGAAAATATACTTCATACTTTTTTTTATGTATATATCACATTTATCCCTATAAATATATTGCCTCCATATCTTCATAGAAAAAAAAACTACAGCTAGCTCAGGATCATGCGTAGGATAATTCTGCTCAAGAGTCTTCACATGTCGAGATGCATAAGAAATGACCTTTTCATTTTCCATGAGGATGCACCTAATCCCTTTTAGAGATGCATCGCTAAAAATAATGAATCTTTATTCACTTGAGGGTAGAGTTATCTTGGGTGCAGTAACCAATCTCTTCTTCATATCTTGGAAACTTTCCTCACACTCCTTTGTCCATATGAACTTGACCCCTTTTCGAGTTAACTTGGTTAATGGATTCGAATTTCGTGAAAAGTTTTCACAAACCTTATATAATATCTTTCTAATCCAATAAAACTATCAATCTCAGATATTTTTGTAGCTTGAGGCCACTCCTCTACAACTTTTTTCATGGCAAGGTCAACTGTGATTCTTTCATCAGTAACAATGGGCCCCAAGAAAGCAACTTTTTGCAGCCAGAATTCACAATTACTGAACTTCCCAAAAAGCCTCTCCTTTCGTATAATTTTTAAAATAGACCTTAGATGATCCTCATGCTCCTTGCGACTTTTGGAATATATCATAATATCATCAATAAAAACTACCACAAAGTTATCAAGGTAGTCCTTAAAGACACTATTCATCAAATCCATAAAAATAGCAGCTGCATTAGTCAGTCCGAAGGGCATAGCAACAAACTCATAATGCCCATATCCTGATTGGAAGGTAGATTTTGGAATATCTTCTTTCTCCACCCTCAATTGATGATAACGAGATCGAAGATCAATCTTAGAGAATAATTGAGCCCCGCGATGTTGGTCAAATAAGTCGTCAATTCTTGGAAGAGGGTATTTGTTCTTCACTGTGATCTTGTTAAGTTCTCTATAATCAATGCATAGCCGCATTGATCCATCCTTCTTCTTCACAAATAGAACTGGTGCTCCCCATGGAGACACACTCAGCCTGATAAACCCCTTCTCCAAAAGAACTTGGAGTAGTTTCTTAAATTCCTCCAGTTCCACATTTTCCATCCTATACAAGGTCTTTGATATCGGATGAGATCCAGGTACGAGTTCAATGGAGAACTCTACCTCTCTTTCTGGGGGAGGTCCGGGTAACTCCTCAAGAAATAGTCAACATATTCCTGGATGATGGGGACATTTTATATACTTAAACACTCATCTATTTATTTTTATTCAACGATAAACTCCATAAATAAGGATATTGGAGGTTCTTCTAGACAAATATTGGGTAGATATATCTCTCTGTGGAAGATAACTGTAGGTTTTCCATTCAAGACTACTTGAATTTTCCTAGCTTCTGCAATTGATCTTAGCATTATTCTTTGAGAGCCAGTCCATCCCTAGTAAAATGTCGAATTCCAGCATGGGAATGACTACTAGATTTGAGATAATATTGTGCTCAGAAGAGTAAATACTAGAGTTTCTAAACACTGATGATGCTTGAATAGTCCCACCAGGAGTCTTGACTGATAACTATACTTTTAGCATACCAGGGGTTGAATCTAAATTCTTTTCAAACATGGAGGAAATTATGGAATGCGTAGAAACAGAATCAAACAAAGTACATTCTATCTTTGAGAGTAAAAAAAGGGTACTTGCTACCACATCATTCGGAGCATTGACTTCAGCTATAGTGATAGAAATAGCACAACCTTGATACCTTGGCCTTTGCTGATGTGGATGGTGGTTCACCTCTATTACCCTTAGAGTTGGAAAGTGATCAGCAATGTGCCCACGTTTTCCACAAATGAAGCACTAGACATTAGGTAGGGCCTGCAACATCTTCCCCTTGTCATTTTTATTTTTTTGTTGAGGTTTCACCTCACCATGACAATTCCTTGCAATGTGGCCATCTCTACCACACTTTTAGAACTTCCCACTCCCGAGCAGGAAGTTCCCCGAATTATTCTTCCAACATTTATTACACAAGGGAAGTTTTACTTGCTTTCCTACATCAAAGTTCCTCCCTATTATTGGCTCCATCAATCTCTTCTTTTCATTGGATTTATGAGACCACTATGTCTGTCCAAACTCCAGTTCAACCTTCATCACACTACGCATGATCTCCTCATAGCTATCATAGTCTTGGTTGGATATATTCTTCTGCAGGTGAGGCCTCAATCCACCAAAGAATCTATCAACCTTTCCATTTGGATCCATGACAAAGCTAGAGGTATATCATGAAAGTCGGGTGAAGTTTATCTCAAATATTCCAACAGATTCGTTCTCATTCTGCTTCAGCTCCAGAAACTCCTTCTCCATTCTCTTTGTCATAGAACGAGGGAAATAATTACTAAAAAACATCCCTCTAAACTCATCCCACTTCATAGCTTCAACATCCACTCTTTGCCTCGTGTTTTTGATCAGTTCCCACCACTGATCAGCTTCCCCTTCTAAGCGATAGACAGCCAGGGTGACCTTCTCTTGCTCTGAATAGCAGTGCACAGAAAAGATCTTCTCGATGGAGCTGATCCACTGCTCAAAAATCAATGGGTCAGTCAATATACTAATGGTTGGTGGTCATTGACGCATAAAGGACTCAATATAATGGTGTTCCCTTCATGGTGAGATCAGTCTCTCGGCTTGATTCACGTTATTTCCCATAACTTGAGTCAGTTGGTTCATCATTCTCATGAATGTTTCCATTCCAGCTTCCATCGGAGGGCTATCAGTACATGGTCTATTGTGGTCACCATTTTCAAGGTTCCTCCAATTTCCCACCATTTTATAAAATAATAAAACCTTAGTGAGAAACTTATTTCATTAACAAATCTTTAAACTAAAACTTATTGCTTAGACAATTACATTTCTCTATAATTCCTTCATAATGATTCATAAAAATCTTGTGATTAACCAAACATATCACCCAGGAGTGTCATAACCAAGAGTGTAGCAAGGCCCATTATCGTGCACCAGTTCCTGTTTGAGTCTAGCTCAATGCGGTGTTTTCGGGTTTTACCCCTATGTACACCTGTGCCAGAGCCGCCTCTACCTGCTCGTATCCAAACAGGAATGTATTTGTTTGATAAACCACATACTCATACTTACCAAATTCCAAGGATGTTTTTCATATATTTAATCATTTCTATAGGTTTCTTCCTAAAGTTTTCATATCCTAATTTCCATAAATAACTAAACTATCTTTTGATACCAACTATGGCATCCTGCCTTTTTATTACATAATTTATCATTACATTTTACAAAGAGAGGATCTTTAAAGTCTAGTGTCTTGGAAATACAGAACATAATACATGAAAACAACATAAAATATTATTCTAAACCACTTGTAAGGCTTAATCATAGGTTCATAATATGTACAATTACTACATCTCATATCCTGGAGACATTCATCAAAGTAAAGGGTGAGAAGAAGGCCGAGGAAGGGTAAACAAGGAATCAGTTTACTTGTGATATCAATAAGAACTTGAATAAGAACACAATGACATGAGAAATGGAATTACAGGAATATAATAATGGAAAGAACTTTAAAAATACATGAATATGTGTCTAAAACATTTCATTGATAAATTCATGAACATATCACCAAGGTCCATCCCCAAGGTGTCATAAAAAGTACCAAGGTTATTCACTAAGGTATCATAAAACTTGTCATCTCTAGAGATTAATTTATTACCCAACGCATTAGACCACTATAAAGGAGAACCCTTAATATGTCTTTAATTTCATGTGAGAGACATAGATCATAATAAAACATTTCATAAATTACCCATAGATATTAAAAGATATGGGTTTCATTTCAAAATCATTATGTTTTAAAAGTACTAAAAAAATAAGGTCATTATGCCATTTATATCCCATGGAAAGTGAGTGAGGTTAATATGTATGTCAATTACAGAATCAAATAAATCCAATTTTTATATTTTTTAACACCCAAATAGACGAAATAGGTCTGGGTATCACATAAATAAAACAAAAAAATTTCTGGAGAGAAAGAGATAGAAAGTTTGAGGTGAAATTTCTACAGCATAACGGCTATATAACATGGTTTTAGAAAACATTGAAAAGAGAGGGTACAAGAGTAAAACACTCATAAATAAAATATAATATAGTATAAATACCAAATAAAATGGTGATAAGAACATGGTATTTAAATTTGAATGACATACCATATAAAAAGGAAATATGAATGAAAAGTGAAGACGCGATTCCTTTTATGAAAAATTCGGCAGCCTAACGGCGTCACATAAAAATTCAAAAAACAAATTGATGAGAGAGGAAAGAATCTATCAAAAATTAGACATGAAATTTAAAGTAATGAGAACATATAAGAACATACCCTCAACATAAATAGATGGAAACTAGAAGATATAACATAAAGGAATTCATGCCTTAAAAGAGGAGGGTGAAAGAATCCCTTACCTTGAAAGGTAACTTCGAAAGCTTGATGTTTGGGACCTTGGGAGGCTTGAGGGACCCTTGGGAGGAATAAATGGGAGGTAAGGAGACCATAAATTCGTTGGGGAGGATTCTGGAATGAGAATGATGGGGGAATGGCTTGGTATTTATAGGGGAAGTGAGGGGACAAGGCATTAATTACCAAGGGACACCTCATCGGTGGTATTGGAAAAACGATGGACTATCCAATCGTATTTCCTCATGGAATTGTCCAATTGGGACACCTCATACATTATTTTACTATTCATAAGTCTACCAGAATGATTTCATAATTATTACATCCTTAATGATGTCATTGAACACCCGAAACAAAAAATTGATATTTCACTATTCACCGAAAATTCAACTTTTTCAGAAAAATCCCAAATATTCACCTTAACCAAATATCGATGCTCTTATTTCAAAAATGAACGTAATTTTTTGAAAATAATTTTCTAAATAATTTTAATTTAATTTTTAAATAATAAACACTATTCACTCGAAAGAACTAATACTTAACCAATAATTTTTTTAAACAGTTATTTACCTATTTTATTGAATCACATTACTTAATCAAGGTGACTAAACTATATTAATACTTTTTTAAGTGATGTTACATAATCTATTTGGACACATTACTAATCACAAGGGTAAAATCACTATTCATAATTTACTATTCACCAAAAATTATGTTGATCTTATTAGATGCTAAATTTCATACTGAACACAACTGTAGAGGACAATTTTGTGAAAACCAATACACATTTTTAATTATTTATGCTTTACATAAATATTTTTTTTTAAATATCCTTTTTCAAAAATTAATCAATCATATACATCCTATATTTATCCAGACATTTGAGATTTACCGACATCACCATAAGAATAAATAACAAGTTTATTTATCTCAAAGGATTACACAAAGAAGTTACAACATCGTTACATAGCCCCACATAACCGCAACATAAGACCTATGTTTAAGGTGTTCTAAGGTGAGAGAATCTGAGGGTGGCTTGGCCAACATTGCCCGAGTAGTAATTTCTATAAGCTTGAACTTATCCCGAAGGTGATCCCATTCCAGCTTCACACGATGAAGTTCAGCTTGGGTTTGGTCCAGAGCAAAGCCTAGTGGTGCTACCTCCTCACCTAGTTTCATCAGATGGGATTCGATCGGCCCGAGACTACTAGACGAGGCCATCGTATCTATTTTCTGTATTTATTTACCAAGTTTACTTATTTTTATATAAAATAATCACAACATTTAGTTTACAATGGTCATATTAATCAATGGTTATATAACAGTCGAAACCCAATGGTCTAATCATAATTATACTCATTTCATTAAATGAAATAGATTTGTTGAGTATAAAATAAAATAACATACAAAAAAAGGAAACATAAATTATTAAAATGTTCGGGTCATTACAATGGTGGATATAAAGTATATATATGATATTTAGAACATATTTATACCTATAGAGTAGTTATATGATATAAATAATTTTTTACCTTCAATTCTGTAGTGGAAACAATAACATTGTTTTTGTGTACGATAGACTATCGCCTCACGATGCGATGTGCTTCGATTTATCACTAACAATTTATATGAATGTAAATAATGATAAAGTTAATTATTATATGTGATATAAATGGAATAATTATAGTATTAATGAAGTATTTTTCATTATAAATATAAAATATATCATTTTATTTGATTCACTAAATGGAATATAAAATCGTTCTTGTAAGTGTGGGCTACCACCTTTACAAAGTGATGTGACTCTCATTTCATTACCACACCACACAGATGATATATATAAGTATATTTAAAAAAAAATATTATATATGATATTATGATCATTATTTAAATATTAAATATTACTTACCTCCTTTTAATAACGATCATTGAAAAATGGAAACGTTACTCATGCGTTTGTACGATATACCATCCCAATGATCGTAAAGTACTTAATTTTTCATAACCTTCATTCACGATTGGGTTTAAAAATATAATTAATGTACAAATATGATAATTATTTCATGTTTATTATTATCATGATGATATCAATATATTATATTCACAATAACCAGAGCATTCATAACAAATAAAAAATGAGAATACAAAGTGTTTAACACACAAAACAATGAAAACAATGAAATATTATTAAAAAATAGAAGATAAGATGTTATAAATGGGTTATATATAATATTATAAATATCAATATGGTTCTTTAATAAGTAAATAATATGTTTAGAACAACTATATATGAATATAAATCATGTTCAACCAAAATGAATCACTTGGTAATGGATTTCTGTCTCACTTTTTACTTTTGTGAGAGACATGCCATATTCACATCGTATTTGTTTTATGATGAGTATATTATGACCATGTATGTAATTTATGATTATTATACTAAAAATAATTGGGTTTTACATATCCATTTTATGAAATATCCCTCATGGGTCTTATTATTCAATGTTACCAATGTGGTATGATTTTTATGATACAATCTCATCATTTATCAGGATTATTTATGATTAAGACTCCAATGTAGAAATATTACGATCAACTTTACAATAATTAACATTAATTTTATTCTCATATGGATATTAATGAAATTTTTAACTAATAGTTCCATATTTACACTTTTTGGAACTTACAATAACGAGAAAACTGTTTTTAAGAAAAATTGTCTTTACTTATCTCTTTGTTCGAAAACACTTTTTATTCCAAAAGCATGTTTTATAAAACTGTTTTCAAATTTTTTTTTATCATTCATCCAAATATTTATTAAATAAATTTTTATTGATTTGTTTTATATTAAAAAATGTTTTGAAATAAATTTTCATGTCATTTTCTAAATAATTCATGTTTTTATTTTACTGAAAATATAAAATAAATCATTTTTTAACATATAAAACATGAACAGAATTTTCCACTATCATTACTATTATTTTATTAGAATATTACATTAAATATATTCAGGGTTATTTTAAATGAAAATTATTTTCAAAATGTTTTTAAAAAGTGGTTTCCAAAGTGGAAAGGATATTTTCCTCAATAAAATTTTTAAATGATTTTTAAATATTTCTTTATAGGTTTCTAAGGATGTTTCAATATAAAAGGAATTATTCACAATATTTTGTGAATTATTTGTTTTTGAAAAGTGATTTTCAAAAGAAAAGTTTGTTTTCCTAAAAATTTATTTAATGTTATTTCCATTCATCAATTTCTATTAACTTTGTTGTTACTCATGCTCCAAAGAGGATATTTTATAATCATAAAATCCTACTTCTTTCTCATGATGGATTATGATAGTTTCAAAGATGTTTTTATGGAACCCTTTTTTCCATTCTTTAATCATATTTAAAATAGATTTTTATAGAACTCATATCTTTTCCATGGGTTAATCATGTTTCAAATATATTGATATGAAACAAATTTTTTCTATGGTTTAATCATGTTATGAAAGAAATGATGATTTTTAAAATGGTTTAAGGTCAAGCCCCTTCTATTGAAAATAAATAATATAAGACCTCTTTTAAAATTAGAAAAATAGGGGACCCTTTATAAGGAAGGTAAAAATGATTTAAAAAACAAGATAGCTTTGGATGACCTTGTTACAACTTATACGATGGGGTGGACCATATATAAATTAGTGAGGCCATTATAAATTATACGATGTGGTGTCCTAGATAGAACAGGGTGAGAATATTATATCTTAAACTTTGGGTGTGTCTAAATAGCATTCCAATACATTGAGTAATGTATCTTGTTATGAGAGGCAATAAGAAAGGAGTTACCTGAGGGTTTCTCCAATGAATTTAATTATGATACATTTATTTTTAAAATGGGTTTAAAATGGGTTATGAATAATAATGTTCCAAGATACCATTTTTTTGTGATTCTTGTTATGGGTTTATAATGTTTCTTATAATAATGATTTAAATCACATGACTCATGATTATTTATCCAGATAAATTCTTTATTTTGCATGTTTTAATATTTGATGATCTATGTATTTATGGGTATGAGTTCTTTTATTATTCTCTCATTCACACTGATTATGTAGTTATACCCTTATGAACTTCTTATTCTCATTCATGGCATTCAATTTTTAAATCATATGTTTAACCTTTCTGAGAATTTTATCTCACCCTTTTTATGTTCCCTTTTCCCTTGGTTATTATGAAATGATGTTGAATGAATTAGTTTTATAATTATTTCATATGGATGATGATGATGAATTAATGAAGGAAATATAGATTAAGTGGGATATATTCTCATTAACAACATGGGTATTGTGAATCTATGAGTTTATCCTTATTATCTTAAACTCTAATCCTAAAAGGTCCTTGGGGATGTAAGTCATCCAATATTTCCTTTTGGTATTGTAAATTTTGGATGGTGAAAATTTGGTAACCACCATAGATATCAATGCCTGAAATGTAAAGTTCAGATTTTAGAACCAAATCCGGGAGTGTAGGTTTGGGGTTGTTACACCCTCACATGGGTGGATCAAGGGAGCTCACCATGAATAAAACTACTCCATACTGAGGGGAAAGGGGTATCAAATTCCCTTTTTACGAATTACATGGTGTCTACT
Source organism: Viscum album (assembly GCA_963277665.1). Taxonomy (NCBI): domain Eukaryota; kingdom Viridiplantae; phylum Streptophyta; class Magnoliopsida; order Santalales; family Viscaceae; genus Viscum; species Viscum album. Next base: position 1,968,245 of record CAUJRU010000030.1, on the reverse strand, counting down.
ATTATTAAATGATGTGTCTCATAGGCGTCAGGTCTACCAGCATATCACGACCTGTGCCTATGTATGTACTAGTGTACAACTAGTCTTGCATGTGTATTAAGACGTGTCATTATATTAGTCCATGTCCAAGTACATGGAATAGCCTATGTACTATGGAAGTGTTGTGTACATAGCCATTTTCATGACTTTTTATCCTCTAAGATACATGAAAATACATTGGTTAAGGGTCACACGATGTGTGATATTTAATTTAAACATGACACTCTATCACCACAGTTGTTGACCCAAAATAGTGTGTTCTTCTATTACATTCTGCATGGTGTGGAAATTTTCAGAATTTGTGGATCTTCATGTGGACTACAACTCCACCGCTATATCACCAATTTCCTCCATGAATCTTACTAAAAACCATGGATCTATGTCAAAAAATCTCGATCACTACTGAAGATCGAATTTATAACTATCCAAGTCAATCGAGGAACCTTCACCATCGAGCCATTCCATTACTGCATGTCGAAACTGAATCTGAAGGTCCCAAAATCAAAACTCGATCTGCTGTTATCACCGTACATCATGGTACATCATAAATAATAAACCTAGATATCTGGTATCAATCTATTTCACTGAATAATGGGGTCAAATGGTTTATTTTATAGAATTTTGTTGAACCACCATTCAAATGAAACACCTATGATGAATGCACGATGAATTGGGGGGGGGAGAGACATGCGCAAAATATATAAATGATGAATTGACCTCGACCAATGTTCTTGTTTTCCTCAATTCATTTATGTTATAATTATTGATCAAGAGATAAAATTACTCAGAAATAAAAATCCCCAAATATCAAAAAATAATCATGTACCCACAAAATGATCGACCCGCAAATCAATCTATTGGTTGATTTGATTCACGTTTATCACAAGGTAAAAAAAAGGTGGATAAATAAACCTAAAATAAATTCCCCACCTCATTTTGGATCAATGTTTTTTGGAAATTAATGGTGATGTGACATTTTCTATGATGATATATGAAGTTTTTTGGCACACACACCACCGATGCTTGATCCATTATTGTTCATCCATAGAATATCCTCCACCAGTTCCTCTATAAAATTCAATGATTACGAATCCAACCATAACATTTTGTTATAACTATGTTTATATATAAGTTTATTAGGTCACCATGTCATCCAAAATTAAAATTAATTAGTTAATTTATTATTTACACTTGTGATGAATTTTTCACAAAATTCTCGACACCGAAAAAAATATTATGTTGTGCGTAGGGTGAAAATTTTATTTTGGACTTAAAGGTTGTCCCAAATTTCTGATCATTTAATCAATTTAGGAGTTACTAAATTTTTTTAGTAAAACATCTCATCTGTGATATTAATATACTTAATATATTTCAAATATAAATTATGGGATCACCAGGCCTCGTAATCTCACGCTGTCTCATCTCCTATCAATAAAAATATTACTAGATATATTTCAATAATACACATAGAAGAAAATGAGGTTTTAAATTCACCACTCCTTATGGATTTTCATCACAAAAAGAAAAATTACTACTCAAAAAGATGTGAGTACTGAGTTCACATATGAGTATCCTTTTCTCATGTGTTACCCTAATGATTTTCATGTTGCCATTAGAAATACACCAAGGGAATTTATTTCCCATGGAGGATCCTCTCCTATTGATCCCAGATCTCAATTGGGTACTCTGAAAAGGTAAATCCATCCCCAATTTCCATATCTAACCATTTGATATCATGAAATAGGTCATGCACATATCTCCCCAGCTATGACATATGAAATATATCATGTATCTAGTCTAACTGTGGTGGTAGAGGCAAGCGGTATGCCACCTCCCCAAAACTGTGCAGTATCTAGAAAGGGCCAATAAATCATAGAGATAAAATTTATACATGGAAAATTATTCATAATATCCATTGAGGTGAGACAAATAGGAACACATGGTATCCCTACTCAAAATCCAAATTCCTCTGTCATCAGGCCGTTTATGATTTCTGATAGATAGGTGCTTTCCTCATCCATCCATAGATGATCTGCACCTTCTCTATTTTATTAAACACTAATTATAGTCCCATGAGTGCTAACTCACCTCGAACACTCCAAAAATGTGGTGACCTGTAGTGGCCCAAACCTCTCTAGTCCATTATTTTTCTGAAATATAGTGTCTACGGTGTTCTGGGAGGTCATGGTGACCTATCCCCAACATTTTTTCAAATTTCTAGTTCTGTGAACACTGTTTCCTGTTTTAGGATCAATGTTATTAGTGAGACAGATGTTGAAAGTGACATGAGTGAGTCATTTTGTGAACTGTTCCTTCAGTTTCAGTGGGTCATTTTGGTAATAGTTCCATTAATGTCGGTGAGTCATTGTGTGAATAGTGTCCTCTGCATCGGTGAGACAGATGTGAATAGTGTTTCTAGAATTGAAAGTTGTACAGTGTTTCCAGCATCATACAATTTCTCCCCTTTGATGTTCTATTTGATGTAAAATGCATTGAAGGCATTGTTTTAAGGGATTTAAGGCCGATTCATAGCCCATAACTCCTATATTAATTTTTATAAGGATCTGGATGCCTTTACTTGGTCAAACTACATTGTTTATTGATATCCTATTTTAATTGAAAAATCTAGCACATCTTAAACCACTACTCTGTAAAAATTCTAAAGGTACAAGATATCTTCTTCCCCTGTTCTACCTTCTTGTTACCTAGTGCGAGATGCTCAAAATTTCCTTCTTCCCATAGGTGTGGTGTGATCAAACCTTAATCCTTGTATATTTTTTTCCTTGATGTTTCTTCCTACTACATGCTCACCCCTTGTTTAAGTGAAAGTAAGAAGTATCGATGCGTCATCGATAGAAGGTATGATCTAGAGCCATTCTTGTGTTTTATTTGGTCCTTCTTCTCTTGTTTATCCTTTCTATGTTATGTCATGTGATATACATTCTTAAAATTGAGTTTTCTTGGGTGTCGGTTGGTGCAGTTGTGCCACAACGTCCTGAGGTGGATGCAGTTGTCACAGGGGAGGTGATCATGATTTGTTGCGTGGATCATTATTATGTAAATAATATCAAGAACCTTTTGAGGTAGGGGATTTTTTGATTCTCTATTCTTTTACGTGAAACTGTATAGTTAGAATGTTTTAGACCAGTGAATTCCTAATGGAATTGAAATAATAAATATTTGAACCAGATAAATAAATTGATATCGATTGTATGTTATTGCCACTTGTTTTGGAAGATAGTGTGATATCTATTCTTTCTTGGATTAACTTTTCATTATTGATGAAAATTTATAAAGAACGTATACTGGGATTAATTGTAAATTATTTGTCAAAGATAAAGAGGCATGTAAATGAATCTAGTCATTATTGTTGTAATTTTATGTTAATAAAATTAATGCAGTAAGAATGTTTAATAGATCTGTGATAGCTATGACATATTGTTATTTAGGATTCCCATAGTTGGAACCTATAAATAAAAAATTAGTTATTTCTATTTTCATTAAAGAATTAAGTGTTTTATAAAAATAAAATTCTTGGTATGGTTCTGAGTTACCATCTTACTTGTAAGGTAGAGTGCCTTGTGCATTGTAACCATGAGTGATATTTTTGTTTGAAGGTTGGATGCCTTGTTTAAGGGCCAAGATCCCAGTTGATATGATGTTTGTTTCATGCTTCTTGTGTTGTGACGTGATCCTAGATGGCTATTGTGATTTGTGGGGGCAGGGATGCCCATACATTGTTGCAGTAGTTGATGCCTAGAGTGGTGAGATGCATCAATTTATGAAATTGGTTGTCGGGGAGGACACCAGATATGATGAAATGGGTATGATTTGACTATTTGGATGATTGATCAATCTTGTTGGTTGTTTATCTTCATTACATTCCCCACTACTCAAGCTTGCTGGCCTTTCTTACCTTCCTTCCAAAAAGGGTGAAGACTCGTGGGGTATGCCACATGCTTTCCATGTTTAGCTTCTCGAGGGATGATGGGTCTACGCTCTTACTATATGTGGAAAAGACGCAACGGGTAGTTCACCTACTCACCAGGTTGATACCCTTGCTCTTGATATCTTAGAATGGTTTTCTAGAATTCCTGGGAATATGGGAAAATAATAATGTTATAAATAAATGATTAAATAATTGATGTTAACCCAGGGGGTTGGATTTTGCTGGGATGCAATGCTGAGGTAATATTTATGAGAAGATGTGGACTTGGTTTAGTTATGCCTAGAGGGAATGAAGCTTTGGTGTGATGTCAATGAAATATAATGTGGAATTTTAATGGTTACTTAATGTTTAATGAATTAATTAACGTAAAATGAAACTGATAAGAAGGGAATAAAGTAATATAATAAATCTCTTTAAATGGTTGTGTGCTTATAAGATAACTAGTCTTACCAGTGCTAGCCAGAATTCTGAGAGACGTTAGCCACAGCTGATTCTAACACTAGGTTATTCACATAGTGTGGTTGTGAGATATATTATATTCTTTACTTTTTGTGTTTCTATATGATGCTCCACCCTGTCATTTAGGGAAACTGACACCCTGGGGATTCTGATCCTTGGGGGGTGTTTTCCCCAAAATTTCGGTGGGAGTATGGATGACTGATTACCCCCTTTGGCCCCACTCTCTTCTCTTCGTAGTTACTTGTGTTGGTGGACACAATGTTTAGTTTTCTTCATATATGTGTGTAGATGGTTTTAATGGCTTGTGGTTATTCAAACACATATATTCTAGATACAGTTTCCTATAGACTAATGAAGTTGTAACATGTATCGGCTATGATGACTTGAGGATCCTTACTCAGTGTATGGGCTGTAATGGCTTGAGGTATAATTCCCTATGTATGACACACATTATGTGAGCTATGTTGGCTCCTAGAAACTTCCTGGTTACTTTAGTTATGTGTATGTGGTTGTTGTGTTTCACAAGTTTCATGTTGTGGTGCTTCACCCATGTGTCTGCTGGTAAGCCTTTTTGGAGAGAGATTCATAAGATGTGCGACATTGGGGAAAAGCGGCAAACCAGTGGGGAAGTAGTATTGGTGTACCCTTGATATTCTTTATTATATTATATACTCTTGAATTCATAACATGTTGAGAGTATCCATGGTGATGTTGGAAACATATTATACCTGTTTAGGCGATGAGTTAGTTTCACTTGTTGTTCACAGTGCTTTATCATTCTTTCTTTTCTTTTTCATAATAGGATCTAGGGAGGATCCTACTGATTATGATGTTATACTCACCCTATGTATATATATTATCTATTTTTCAGGTCACTTTCTCAGGTTGGACATCAGGCTAGTTACTACTAGCTTGGGGTTGCAGGAGCTGTTTGGGCTTCGTGTTTGCTGTTTTTTTACTTTCCTTTCTTACTTGCAGTTTTCCCATTCAGTTTTATTAGTTCTTGCATGAAATTACATATGTGTAGTTGAGATATATTTTATATTATATTCTAAGTTGTAGTTTTTTAGTTCTTGTATTATCTCTATCTTTCACATGTGTTCTCTTAGAGGGTAATGCCTCTCATTTTTGTGTTTACTATACCATCGGTGCTAGTCGCCAACCTGGGGCCTACTGGAGGTGGGAATAGTGGGTAACTATCTCCCTTCTCACATTTCCAGACTAGGAGGGGTACACCTTGTGGAGAGAGGGTTGTGTCAGAGTGGTATCAGAGGTCTTGTTGAGGGATAGGATGGAGTTTGGTGTCAGGAACAGGCGAGGTTGCATGGGTTGGTATGGAAATAGTGTCAGTTAAGTTTAGAAAGTGATGTAACCACTGGATCCTGGATGAGACATAGGTGTTTAGGTACCCCTCTGATCTGATGCACATACCTTTAAGTTTTCAGTGGCTACTAAACAATTTGATACTGTTTGTAGGGTAGAGACCCTGGAAAGGATAATGCATCATTCTTTTTTGTGCATGTTCTTGAATGGGAACACCTTGGGATAAGTTAATCTAAAATGAATAAAAGAAAAAAATTAGTTAATTAATGTTTTGTCTCCCATATTCCAGGTTTATAAGATCTAATTATTTTTTTATTTTATAGGTATGGCTCCAGGTCGACATCCTCATCAATTTAATGCATAAGAAGTCCAGCAGGTTGTTCCAACGGATCGTCGCAGGGTAGAGGTTGACGACGACAACACTTGGGGGATGACACTCCAATAGTCTTAGTGTAAGAGTCTATAGTAGTATGAGGGCTCGGTTTCAGATTCTGTCACCGAAGACTGGTTAGAGGAGTTTGAGATAGCCTTTAGTTCGATCCATGCTCATAAGTCACACTAGGTGTCTTTAGTTGTGAAGATTGTGCATGGGTCTTCAAGGGAATGGTGGTTCTTGTTCCTCGAGGATCATGAGGATTTGACGATCACGTAAGTGGAGTTTAGATAAAAGATCAGAGTTGAGTTTATTTCTTCGACCACAAAGGAATCTAGTCACCAAGAGCTAATTACCCTTCGATAGGGGAGCTAGAGTGTGTGAGATTTTGGAATCCATTTCAGGAACCTTTTACAAAATGCTTTATACCTGTTTCCAGATGAGGAGGCTTGGGAGAGGAATTTCAAGGAGTCTTTTTCATCCAGATATATTTCACCATGTCACCCCATTTATGTTGAAGACATATCTTTAGGTGCTGGTGAGGGTAGTGATCATCGAGAGGATGTTGTATAGAACAAGATAATCAGGTCAGGGGAGTCATCATGATTTCTCATGAAGCAGAGCTCTGGTCTGGGGCTCTCAGTTTTAAGGACAGAAGAGTTTATGTTTTGTAGGGGGTAGATCACTGACCTCATTATCTCGTTTCTATGGGGGTGACAACCCTTAGGCCTATTATAAGGTATTAGGTTCTTTTTTTCTTATGGAGGCCTAGTTCATCAGTAGAGAGAGTGTCCGACCTTTCAGAGTAGCCAACGTGGACCAGGTGTTCCGCTCCAGGTTCCTCCGTTGAGGCAGTTCCAGCCGAGGCAGCAGTAGCAGGTTGCAGTATCTTTAGATAAGTAGAGATTAGATGGGGTAGGCAGAGAATAGCCCTGGGATTCTCCTCTTCCTCAGAGATTAGATCACGACCATGGTGGTGGTCTTCATCAGGGCCAGAGAGGCCATGTAGGAGGTTTTGGTCAGCTTCATGCTTTTGTGTTTCTAGTGCCAGGTGATCCAGATGTCATTGGAGGTACCCTTTTCTTTTTTTTACATGGGATTATGACTTGTTTAACTAAAGAGAAAAACACAACTTCATATCACCTACCATTTTCTATTCTTTTGGAATTGAGGTAGAGAGGCTTCCAGTTCCCTTGGTGTGGACTACGCTAGTTGGAGGCCGAGATGAGTTGTTTTAAGTATGTAGAGACTGTGAGCTAGTGTTGGGGCAGTATTTATCTTGAGGATATTTACTAGGTTTATGGATACATCCATTTGATGTCATCCTCAGCTTTTATTGGTTGTATTCGGTGAAATCTATCGTGGATTGCTTCAGGAGGCAGGTGGTGGTCTTTGATACTGATGAGGAGCCATCAGTATTTGATGGCTAGAAAGACCCTCAGATGGGTCAGAGGTGTGTTCCTTCCTTACCATCCTTGATGGATGAGGGGATACTGAGTTCTTTAGAGGTTCATAAGTTGGTGTTTCCTAGGGTCGTAGAAGAGTACCCAAATGTATCTCCAGAAGATGTTGTAACATTACCCCCTCGATGAGAGATCCAGTTTGGGATCGAGCTACAGCCAGGAGAATCTCCTATCTCCATGTTTCCATATAGGATGGAGCCTTTCGAGTTACAGTAGCTACGTATACATCTCAATAGTCTGTTACATTTCGGTTTTTTTGGATGAGTGGGTCACTGTGGGGTGCAGCAGTTTTGTTCGTGAAGAATGCTGACTGAAAGTTGTGTTTGTGTATTTATTATCATAACTTAAACAAAGTGATAATGAAGAATCCCTATCCAATTCCATAGATTGATTATTTATTTGATCAACTGAAGGCTGCAATATGGTTCTTGATGATCGAATTGTGGTCATGATATCATCATATGTGTGTGGAAGATGAAAATATCTCGAATACTGCTTTCCGTTTTCGTTATGGGAATTACAAGTTCGTTGTAATGTCGTTCTGTGTAAAGAAAGCTCTATATGTGTTCATGGTATTTCTGATCACATGTTTTTTGAGTTCCTAGATAAGTTCTTGGTGGTTTTCATCAATGACATCCTTGTGTACTCCGTGTCTACAGAAGAGAATACAGAGCATCTGCATGCCATTTTGGGAGTTCTTTGTCAATAGAAGTTATTTGGGAAGTTGTCGAAGTGTGCGTTTTTGGGTAAAGAAGTTAGTTTCTTGGGGTATGGGGTGCCCCATCAGGGAGTATCTATATATATGTTGAAGATAGAAGCAGTTGGGTATTGGGAAGCCCCAAATATAGTGGCAGAGGTGCGGAGTTTCCTTGGTCTCACATGCTACTAAAAGAGGTTATTAGGCGATTACACTCGGTGTGTGACTCCTATAATAGCTTTTACCAGGAAGGATCAAGTGTTTTTGCAGACTTATTAGTGTCTATATTCTTTTGAATATATGAAGGAGATTTTGGTAAGTGCTCCAATTCTTTTTCTGTTAGAAGATGGAGTTCAGTTGGATTTTTTCTATGATGCTCCACATATGGGGTCAGGCTATGTTCTAATGCAGCAGATATCATTTGTTTCTTATGGGTATTGGAATTTGTTTCCCCATGAATTTAACTATGCCACCCATGATCTAGAGTTGGCGGCCGGGGTGTTTTCTCTAAAGGTTTGGAGTCATTACCTCATTGGTGAGCGCTTTATGGTTTTATCCGACCATAAGTGCTTGAGGTATGTTATCTCCCAGCGTGACTTGACCTTGTGGAAGTGTCAGTGGATGGAGTTCTTACCGGAATATGACCTTAAAATATCTTATACACATAGAAAGGGGTATGTTGTAGCTGATGTGCTAAGCATGATGTCATATAGTGACGCAAGGTGTGAATCTGGTGATTCTTGGAGAGTAATGAAATAACTTTGAGCATTACATCTCAATATGGGAGAAGTTGGTGGATGAGGTTGTCTTTTTCAGATTATTGTGTAGTCATCTCTGGTGCAGTAGGTGGAAGAGTCCCAATAGGGAGATTTATAGGAGGACTTCTGCAGAGACCGAGTTGTTTGTGGTGATGCCCCTGATGGTTAGTATGAGGATGAACAATACCATGTGTTGTATCATGGAAGGATTTTGATTCCATTGGTGATGCATGAGACGGTTCTCAAAGAGTTCCATAGTTCACCTTCTCTGGTGCATCGTGGCATGACAAAGATTTACTAATCCTTGAGGAGTTAGTTTTGGTGGCCTGTGATGAAGCATGCGGTTTTTGAGTTTGTGTCTTGATGTTTGGTCTTCCAGAAGGTGAAGGCTGAGCACCATGTTCTTAGTGATTTTCTCCAACTATTATATGTTCCTCAGTGGAAGTGGGAGGACATCTCAAAGGACATTGTTACTGGTTTACCTAGAGCTTAGGGAGGACATGATGATATTTGGGTGGTATTATATCATTTAACAAAATCATCCCACTTCATAGCGATCAAGGAGTTGAGCTCATTAGATGTTTTGTCGAGGCAGTATCTGGAGGTGGTGGTGAGACTCCGCAGAGTCCTGAGGATGATCATTTACGATCGAGATCCTCGTTTTACCTCTAGGTGTCCAGATGTCTCCAGCATGCTTTTGGTTCTCAACTATTCCTTAACACTTCTTTTAATCCATAGACGAATGGTCAGAAAGAGAGGACCATCCAGAATCTTGAAAACATGTTGTGCTCTTGTTTCCTTGATTTTGAAGGTTCATGTATGAGGCACTTACCCATGTTGGAGTTCTCTTACAATAATAGTCTTTAATCCCCCATCGGTATGGCTCCATTTGAAGCCTTGTATATCCATCCTTGTCGTTCTTCATTGTGCTGGACTGGGGTCAGAGTGTCAGCAATTCTCAAAACAAAACTAGTGCAGAATACGACAGAGAAGGTTTAGGTGATTTGTGAGAGAATGAAGGTAGCGCAAGATCGTCATAAATCATTTGCTGATCATAGGAGGAGACCTTTACAGTTTGATTTTGGGTATCACGTGTTTTTCAATGTGACTCCCCATCATGGGAAGCAAAGGATTGGTCATGGGAGTAAGCTTTCTCCCTGGTTTTTTGGGCCTTTCGAGGCGTTGGATCATGTTAGATCTGTGGAATATCGAGTAGAACTTGCCCCGCATATGAGTTATAACACGATGTCTTTCACTTTTCGCACCTTCGTCGTTATCTTCACGATGACTCTCACATCATCGATTGGGGAGATATTGACATTGATGATGATGCGAACTTCGAAGAGGGGCCTATAGAGATCTAGGACTGCAAAGAGAAGGTGTTGTGTGGGTGGGATATCCCCTTAGTTGGTGTCTTGTGGCGACACGGTGGCATGGAGGAGAGTACCTGGTAAGGTGAGTGGCAGATACGTGCTCAGTACCCCGATTGTTTTAATGTTGAACTCTTTTCATGTAAAGATGTACGCTTTGCGGTTGTAGACATTTTGTGTTTATGAGATGGATTACTTTTTTGCTTCTTGGAGATATATTTCTTTTTAGAGGTATCTCTATGGGTGGTTGTTTGGAACCCTTTTCTGTTTCCTTTTAGGTTGTTTTTGAATTCTCAAGGACAAGAATGTTTTGAGAGGTATCTGATGTAATGGCCCAAACCACTCTGGTCCATTTAATTACTGAAATCTAGTGTATGATGTGTTCTGGGAGGTAAAGGTGACTTATCACCAACACTTTTTGAAATCTCTAGTTTTAGGAACAGTGTTTCCAGTTTTTTTAATAGTGTCATCGATGAGGTAGATGTGAATAGTTTCATCAGTGAGTCATTTTGTGAACAGTCCCATTGGTGTTGGTGAGTCCTTTTGTGAATAGTGCCATCGGTACCAGTGATTCATTTGGTGAACAGTGAGATTGGTGTCGGTGAGTCATTTTGTGAAAACTGTCATTGGTGTCGGTGAGACAGATGTGAACAGTGTTTCCAGCATCAGTAGGTATATAGTGTTTCTAACTTCCTACAGTTTCACACCATTAACATTTTCTTTGATGTAAAATGCATTCAAGGATTTTTTTCAGGTATTTAAGGCCGATTGAAATCCCATAACTCCTATATTAATTTTCCTAAAGCTCGAGATGCCTGTACTTGGTCAAACCATGTTGTTTAATGCGATCCTCTTTTAATGGAAAATCCAGTGTATCTTCAAACCACTGCTCTGTAAATATTCTAAAGGGACAAGATATCTTCCTCCCTTGTTCTACAATCTTGTTCCCTGGAAAAAGACTCTATAAACATTACTTATTACCATAAGAGTGGTGTGATTGAACCTTAATCCTTGGATCATTTCCTCTTGACCTTTCTTCCTACTGCATTCACACCCCCTTTTTTAGTGCAGGAAGAAAGTGTCGATCCATCATCAAAAGAAGGTATGATCTACCTTTTTTATGGTGTTTTCTTATATCCTTTTTACCTTGTTTGTCCTTTCCATGTTATTTCATGTGATATATATGCTTTTAATGGAGTTTTCTTGGGTTTCAGTTGGTGCGGTCATGCCACGGTGTCCTCGGGTGGATTTAGTTGTCATGGGAGAGGCGAACATGATCTGTTGCATGGATCGTTCTCATGTAATGAACGTCAAGAGACTTTTGAGGTAGGGGATTCGTTGCTTCTCTATTCTTTTACGTGCAACTGTAGAGTTAGCATGTTTTACCCCACTAGATCACAATGAAATTTACATAATAAATATTTGAACCAGATAAATAAATTTATATCAATCGTATATTATCACCTCTTGTTTTTATAGATAGTGTGATATCTATGCATTCATGGTTTATATTTTCATTCTTGATGGAAATTAGTAAAGAATGCAAACGAGGATTAATTGTAAATTATTTGTCAAAGATAAAGAGGTATGTAAATGAATCTGGTCATTTTTGTAGTTGTTGTAATTTTATATTAATAAAATTGATGCAGTAATCATGTAAAATTGATTTTTGATAGCTATGATACCTTTTTGTTTAGGTTTCCCATATTTGTAACCTATAAATAATAAATTGGTTAATTCCATATGGATTAAAGAACTGACAATTTGATAAAAATATGATACCTAGTAGGGTTCTGAGTTACCCTTTTTCTTGTACGGCTGAGTGCCTTGTGCTTTGGATCCATGAGTGCTTATTTTGTTTTAAGGTTGGATGCCTTGTTTATGGTCCAAGAGCCCATTTGATATGATGTTTCTTTCCTACCACTTGTGTTGTGATGTGAGGTTGGATGGCTGTTGTGAATTGTGGGAGTAGGGATTCCCATTGGTTGTAGCAGTATTTGATTCCTAAAGTGACGAGATGCATCAGTTTATGCTTGTGGGTGTTGGGGAGGACACTAGAGATGATAAAATATGTTGGATGGGAATGTTTGGATGCTTTCTGAATCATGTTTGTGGTTTAAAAACATTAATTTCCCCACTTCTCAAGGAATTTTATCTTTCTTACCCTCCATTAAAAAAGGGGTGAAGATGCATTGGGTATTCATGTGCTTTCTATGATTAGCATCTCGAGGGAGGATAGGTCTACGCTATTTCTATAGGTGGAAATGACTCAAAGGGTAGTTCACCAACTCACCGCGTTGATCCCCTTTTGCTTGGTAGCATAGAATGTTTTTCTAGAATGGCTGGGAATATGGGAAAGTAATAATGATGTTAATAGATGTTCGAATAAATGTGGTTAACCCATGGGGTTGGAGCTTGATGGGATGCAATGTCGTGGTAATATCTCTAAGAATCTATGGACATGGTTTAGTTATGCCTAAAGGGCATGAAACTTTAGTGTGATGTCAATGAAATATGAAAATTTTAATAGTTGATTAATGTTTAAATAATTAATTAATGTAAAGTGGAACTGATAAAAAGGGAAGAAAGAAATATAATAAATCTCTTTAAATGGTTGTGTTCTTATAGGATACATAGTCCTAGTAGAATCAGACATGAGTCCGAGAGATGTTAGCTACAACTGATTCTAAGACTTGGTTATGCCCATAGTGTGGTTGTGAGCTATAGTATATTACATAAATTTTGTGTTTCTATAAGCTACTCCACCCCATCATTTAGGGAAACTGACACCCTAGGGATTCTAAGCCCTGGTGGGGTGTTTTCCCCAACATTCAGGTGGGAGGATGTATGGATGACTACCCCCTTTTTCCTCGTTCTCTTCTCTTGATAGTTACATGTGCTGGTAGGCACAATGGTTTGTTTTCCCCGTATATGGGTGTAGAGGGATGTAATGGATTGTGGTTATTCACACACATATATTCGGGATATAGTATCCAATGGGATACTATAGGTGTAATGTGTATATGTAATGACCCAAACTTTTTAAATAGTATATTAACTTACTCTTAATGATTTAATAGAGATGATAATGGTTAATGCAGAAAGAGGAGTCGATGGATTCATCCAGTAGACTTGAACCTTATGAAGCCCACTTATCAGAGCTTGGGAAGGAGGTAGCATCTATGGGCTTCGCTTTGGACCAAGCCCAAGCCGAACTCCAGCGTGTCAAGCTTGAATAGAAACGCCTACGGGAGAAGTTCAAGTTAGTAGAGATTACTACTAGGGCAATGTTATCTGAGCCTCCTTCAGATTCTCTCACCATATCACACCTTACACTTAGGTCATATGTCGGTGTTATAAGGGGCTATGTGACGAGACCCTAGCTTTTTTGTGTAATCCTTTACGATGAATGAATTGAGATTTCTTCCTTTAGTGATGTTTGTGAAATTTCAAATGTCCAGATAATTTTAGAATGTATTTTATTGATGAATTTTGGAAAAAAGGTTATTTTAAAATATTTATGAAAACCCTAAATAACTAATGATGTGTAATGATTTTCAAAAAATGGTCTTCTACAAAAGTGTTCAGTAAGGAATTTGGAGTCTAATAAGATCAACTTAATTTTTGATGAATAGTAAATTATGAATAGTGATTTTATGCTTAGGATTAGTAGTGTGACCAAATGGATTGGTAATTTCACTCAAATAAAGTCTTAATATAATTTAGACACCTAGATTAAGTAATGTGATTCAATAAAATGGTTAAATAACGGTTTCATAAATTATTAGTCAAGTATTAGTTTTTTTCGGGTGAATTGTGTTTTTTTAATTAAAAATTTAATTAAAAATAATTAGAAAATTATTTTTATAAAAAGGACTTTATTTTTGAACTCAGAGCATCGATATTATGTTAAGTAATTTTTGGGGATTTTTCTGAAAAAATGAATTCTCGATGAATAGTGTTTTTATTTAAAAATTAAATTAAAAATATTTAGAAAATTATTTTTATAAAATGGATTTCATTTTTGAAATCAGAGCATTGATATTTGGTTAAGGTGAAATTTTGGGATTATTCTGAGAAAGTTGAATTTTCGATGAATAGTGAAAATATAGTTGTTAAGTTACGGGTGTTTAATGACATCATTAAATGATGTATTAAGTATATATTCAATATGGTCGAATTATGAATAGTAACATAAGGTATGAGGTGTCCCAAGTGGCCAATACCATGGGGAAATACCATGGGCAAGCCCACGGATTTTCCAAAACCACTAATGAGGTGTCCCTTGGCCATTAATGCCTTGTCCCCTCACTTTCCCTATAAATACCCACCCTTTCCTCGATTATTTTTCACTCCCAACTCTTCCCCAACGAAGTTCGGGTCTCCTTACCTCACAAGGAGTCCTCCCAAGGTGCCACCAAGCCCTCAAGGTCCAAACCTTTGAGTTTTAATAGTTATGTTTTAAGGTAAGGTATCAGACCTCTCTCTTTCTTTTCATGTAATCCTTTTTATGTCATTCCTTTTATGCTCCATGTTCTTATGTTAGATGATGTTCTTTTATATTCCTTTTACTTCCCTTTTCATGTTTATATTATGAGAGATCCCCTCTTACTCTCATCATTTCATTTTATGAATGTTTAAGTGACGCCATTAGGCTGCCGAATTTTTAAGGGATTCTTTCACCCTTCTCATTTTTCAAGTTCGATTTTCATGTCAAGTCTTTCAAGTTACTTTTTATTATGTTGGGGTATGATATCTATATCTATCATACTGATCTCTTATGATCATATTATGAGAGACCCTATTTTATCTTGTCAATTTTTTTTATTGAAGTTTAAGTGATGCCGTTAGGCTGCCGAATTTTCATAAAAGAAATCTAATTTTTGTCTTCCTTCCATGTTTTTCATTTCAAATGGTATGTCCTTCAAATTTCATTACCATGTCCATATATCCTTTTTATTCTTTCCCCTTAATGTTTTATGGATCATTTATGAGTGGGTGACCCATGTCCCTTCTTTTTTCAATGTTTTCTAAAACCCCGAAACATAGCCGTTATGCTGCAGAATTTTCATCTCAAAATGCCTCTCTTTTCTCAAAATTATTTTATGTTATAAAGTGAATACTCAAAGCTCTTATTTCTACAAGGGTATTCACATATATATCAAAATGTTCTATTTTAAATTCTGTGATTTACATACATGAGACCCGCTTTCCCTTTCCGTGGGTTTAAAGTGACGTAAAGATCATGTCTTTAAAGCAGTTTTTAAAACGTTATGATTATGAAATGAAACCCATTTATTTTATGATATATGGGTTATTTATGAAATGTTTGATGATGATATATGTGGATCACATGATAATAAAGACAAATTAAGGGTGCGCCCTGATAGCACTCCAATGCATTGGGTAATGATGTAACCACTAGAGATTACAATTTTCACGATACCTTGGTGAATAACCATGGTAATTTTCAAATGACACCTTGGGGATGGACCTTGGTGATATGTTCATTATTGTCTATGTTAAATGATGTAGCCACATATTCATGTTATGAAAAATGTTATTTTTATTATGAAATGCCTCATGATTTCTTTCTCATGCCTTAAAGTTCTTTTCATGTCCATATTGAAGTATCTCAAGTTCACATGTAAAATGTTCCTCTTGTTTCCCTTACTGGGCCTTCTGCTCACCCTTTCTTTTGATGTATGTCCCCAGGTTATGAGATGCAGTAATGAACCTAGGGTGAACTTAAGGAGAATCCTTTCAAGTGTTTAATAATAATTCTTTATGTTGTTTTCATGTATTATGTTCCTGTTTTCCAAGACACTAGACCTTAAAGATCCTCAGTTTTGTGTAATGTAATGAAAGTTTATGTCATAAAAAGGCGGGATGCTATAGTTGGTATCAAAGGATGGTTTAGTTATTTGTGGAAATTAGGATATAAGAACTTTAGGAATAACCCTATAGAAAATTTTAAATATAGGAAAACTTTCTGGTATTTTGGTAAGTATTGAGTAAGTGGTTTATCAAACAAATACATCCCTGTCTGGATACGAGAAGGTAGAGGCGGCTCTGGCACAGATGTACATAGGGGTAAAACCCGAAAACACCGCTTTGAGCTAGACTCGAACGGGAACTGGTGCACGATAATGGGCCATGCTGCACTCTTGGTTACGACACTCCCGGGGGATATGTTTGATTAATCACAAGCTTTTTATGAATCATTATGAAGGAATTATAGAAAAGTGTAATTGTCTAAGAATGAAGTCTTAGTTAAAAGATTCATAAATGAAATAAGTTTCTCACTAAGGTTTTATTCTTTTAGAAAATGGCAGGCAATAGGAGGAACCATGCCGATGGTGACCGCAATGCACCATGTGCTGATGGCCCTCCGATGGAATCCGGAATGGAAACATTCATGCGAATGATGAACCAACTGACTCAAGTTATGAGTAATAACTTGAATCAAGCTGAGAGGCCGATCTCACCATGAAGGGAGAAACTTTTTGTTGAGTCCTTTATGCGTCAACGACCGCCAACATTTAGTGGATCTGCTGACCCATTGGTTGCAGAACAATGGATAAGCTCCATTGAAAAGATCTTTTCTGTACTTCATTGTTCGGAACAAGAGAAAGTCACCCTTGCTGTTTACCGCCTAGTGGGAGAAGCTGATCAGTAGTGGTCACTGATCAAAAACAAGAAGCCACGAGGAGAGATGGAAGCTATGGAGTGGGAAGAGTTTCGGGGAATATTCTTTAATAAGTATTTCCCTCGTTCGATGAGAACGAGAATGGAGAAAGAATTTCTCGAGCTGAAGTAGAAGGAGAATGAATCAGTTGGAACCTACGAGATGAACTTCACAAGGCTTTCCCGTTATACCTCAAGCTTTGTCATGGACCCTAATGGTAAGGTTGATAGATTCTTTGGCGGACTACGACCTCATCTACGGAAGAATATAGCCAACATGGACTATGATAGCTATGAAGAAATAGTTCAAAGTGCTATGAAAGTTGAACTAGAGTTTGGGGAGACACAGTGGTCTCAAAAATCTAATGAGAAGAAGAGAACTGTAGAACCAAGCCTGGGAAAGAAGTTTTGATCAGGAAAGAGGTGGAAAGCATATGCAACATGCCACATGCAATAAATATGGGACGAAGCATTCGGGGAACTGGTTGATCAGAAGTGGTAAGTGCTATAGGTGTGGAAAAGAAGGCCATATTTCTCGGAATTGTCGTAGTGATGTGAAGCCTCAACTTCCCAACACTAACGATAGTGGAAAGATGGTTATGGCCCTACCCAAAGTCACATGCTTCATGTGTGGACAGCTTGGGCACTTTGCTAATCAATGTCCAAATCCGAGGGCGGTGGAGGGGAATCACCATCAACTTCAGCAGAGGCCAAGGGAGCAAGGTCTTGCTTTCGCTATCACAACAACTGAAGTTGAAGTTACGAACGATGTGGTAGCAGGTACTCTTGTCGTCCTCTCAAAACTAGCATGTACTTTATTTGATTCTAGTTCTACGCATTCCTTTATTTCCTCCAAGTTTGCAAGGAATATAGAATCAATCCCCGAACTGCTAGAGGTAGAGTTGTCAGTCAAGACTCCAAGTGGGATTATCCTTGCATCAACAGTATTTAGAGACTCTAGTGTTTAATTTGGTGAGCACAATCTTATCGCAAATCTAGTAGTCATTCCCATGATGGAATTCGACATTATACTAGGGATGGACTGGCTCTCAAAGTATAATGCTAAGATCAAATGCAGAAGTAAGGAAATCTCAGTAGTCTTAAATGAACGACCTACAGTTATCTTCCCAGGAGAGATATCCCGAACTGATCCCTATCTAGAATCACCTCCCATCGCTTTCTTTATGGAGTTAATCGGTGATGATGAAGAAGGAAAAGGGAGCATACAAATATAAGATGTTCCTATTGTACAGGAATACATGGATTTATTTCCTGAGGAGTTACCTGGCCCTCCCCCAGAAAGAGAGGTAGAGTTCTCCATTGAACTCGTACCTGGGTCTCAACTGATATCAAAGACTCCGTATAGGATGGGAAATGTGGAGCTATAAGAGTTAAAGAAACAACTCCAAGACTTGTTGGAGAAGGGGTTTATCCGACCGAGTGTGTCTCCTTGGGGATCACCAGTTCTCTTTGTGAAGAAGAAGGATGGATCAATGCGGCTATGCATTGATTATAGATAACTGAACGGGATCACAGTGAAGAACAGATATCCTCTTCCAAGAATTGATAATTTATTTGACCAACTTCGTGGGGCTCAATTCTTCTATAAGATTGACCTTCGATATGGTTATCATCAACTGAGGGTGAAGAAGGAAGATATTCCAAAGACTGCCTTCCGATCAAGATATGGGCATTATGAGTTTACTGTTATGCCTTTCGGCTTGACTAATGCTCCTGCTATTTTCATGTATTTTATTAATAGAGTCTTTAAGGACTACCTTGATAACTTTGTGGTAGTTTTTATTGATGATATTTTGATATATTCAAAAAGTCGTGAGGAGGATGAAGATCATCTGAGGGTTATTTTGAAAACTCTACGGAAAGAGAGGCTCTTTGGGATGTTCAGAAAGTGTGAGTTTTGGTTACAACAAGTGGATTTCTTAGGGAACATCGTAACCAATGAAGGAATCTAGGTTGACCCTGCAAAGACAATGGTTGTGGAGGAGTGGCCTCAACCCACAAAAGTAACTGAGATTCGTAGTTTCCTTGGTTTAGCGGGATATTATAGGAGGTTTGTGAAAAACTTTTCAAGACATTATAATCCACTAACCAAGTTGACTCGAAAAGGGGTTAAGTTCATCTGGACAAAAGAATGTGAGGAATGTTTCCAAGAGCTGAAGAAGAGTTTGGTTACTGCACCCGTGTTAACACTACCCTCTATCGGAGAAGGATTCATTATTTTTAGTGAGGCATCTATAAAAGGTCTTGGGTGCGTCCTCGTGCACAATGACAAGGTAATTGCTTATGCATCTCGACAGTTGAAGATTCATGAGCAGAATTATCCTACGCATGATCTAGTGCTAGCGGCATTTGTTTTTGCTCTAAAGATATGGAGGCACTATCTTTATGGGGAGAAATGTGATATATACACTGACCACCAAAGTCTAAAGTATATTTTCACACAGAAAGAATTGAACATGAGACAAAGGAGATGGTTGGAGCTTATTAAAGACTATGATTGTTCTATACATTATCACCCTGGAAGAGAAAACAAAGTCGCGGATGTGTTAAGCAGGAAAGATCCTGTTGTTATGGAAACAATGAGGATCTTAGGAGATCCCTTGATTAAAGATCTAGTAAAACTGGACATGGGAATTATAAGGAAAGGGACATCATCAACCCTATCCCAAATGATTTCTCAACCCTCATTACTAGAGAAGATCAAGAAGGCTCAAAAAGAAGATCCTTTGCTGCAGGAGAAGTTCGAGGCTGTAAAGGATGGGAAGTTCCCTGATTTCAATATTGATCAAGAAGGTGTATTGAAATTTCGTACAAGACTATGTGTTCCATATATTCAGGAGATAAAGAAAGAACTGATGGATGAAGCTCATAGCTCTACTTTATCTACACATCCGGGAAGCACTAAGATGTATAGAGACCATCGTGATCATTATTGGTGGGATAACATGAAGAGGGAGATTGCTGATTACACTACAAGGTGCCTAGTGTGTCAGCAAGTAAAGGGAGAACGACAACTTCCTAAGGGGGTATTACAACCGCTACCCATACCAGTATGGAAGTGGGATAATATCACTATGGAATTTGTAACTGGTCTCCAGAAAACATCCAAAGGAAACAATGCGATATGGGTTATTGTGGACCGTCTCACCAAG
Source organism: Viscum album (assembly GCA_963277665.1). Classification (NCBI taxonomy): domain Eukaryota; kingdom Viridiplantae; phylum Streptophyta; class Magnoliopsida; order Santalales; family Viscaceae; genus Viscum; species Viscum album. The sequence goes on along the minus strand of CAUJRU010000030.1, from coordinate 1,947,954 downwards.
ACAGCCCATTTTATCTCTATTCGGGGAGATTTCTCTCTGGATCAACTTGACAAGATATACGTGAAGGAAGTGGTAAGGCTACATGGGGTACCACTATCCATTGTATCTGATCGGGACCCAAGGTTCACATCAAAATTCTGGAGAAGTCTTCAACATGCTCTGAATACTGAATTGAATTTTAGTACGGCCTATCATCCTCAAACTGATGGCCAATCTGAAAGGACTATTCAGACACTCGAAGAAATGTTGATATTATCCTCAATGTAATTTAAAGGTGGATGGGATCAACACCTCCCATTAGTGGAGTTCTCCTATAACAACAGCTTCCATGCGAGTATTCAGATGGCACCCTATGAAGCTCTGTATGGAAAGCGGTGTAGAACTCCTACTTGTTGGGATGAAACTGGTGAGATGAAGCTTCTTGGGCCTGATCTCGTGCAAGAGATGACGGAACAGGTTCATTCCATCCAACAACACATAAAGGCAGCTCAGAGTCGGCAGAAGAGTTATGCTGACAATCGTCGAAGGGACTTGGAGTTTGGTGTTGGTGACAAAGTCTTCCTTCGAATCTCTCCATGGAAGAGATTCATGCGGTTTGGGAAGAAAGGGAAGCTCAGCCCTAGGTACATTGGCCCCTATAAAATCCTTGATCGCATAGAAGCAGTGGCCTATCGTCTAGCACTTCCACCGAACCTAGCTCAAGTTCACAATGTCTTCGATGTATCCTTCTTGAGGAAGTACATACCCGACCCTTCGCATGTACTAAACCCAGAGGTGGTACAACTGGAACATGACCTCTCTTATGAGGACCAACCAGTGGAGATCTTGGACCATAGAGACAAGGTTCTACGAAACAAGACTACCCACCTTGTGAAAGTGTTGTGGAGGAATCATAAGTATGAAGAAGCGACTTGGGAGCCTGAGGAAACGATGAAGCAAAAATACCCTCACCTTTTTGACTAGGCCTCAAGTATAAATTTCGGGGATGAAATTTCTTAAGGGGGGAAGAATGTAACGACCCAAACATTTTAAATAGTATATTAACTTACTCTTAATGATTTAATAGAGATGTTAATGGTTAATGGAGAAAGAGGAGTCGATGGCTTCATCCAGTAGACTTGAACCTTATGAAGCCCACTTATCAGAGCTTGGGAAGGAGGTAGCATCTATGGGATTCGCTTTGGACCAAGCCCAAGCCGAACTCCAGCGTGTCAAGCTTGAACAGAAACGCCTACGGGAGAAGTTCAAGTTAGTAGAGATTACTACTAGGGCAATGTTATCTGAGCCTCCCTCAGATTCTCTCACTATAGAACACCTTAAACTTAGGTCATATGCTGGTGTTATAAGGGGCTATGTGACGAGACCCTAGCTTCTTTGTGTAATCCTTTGCGATGAATGAATTGAGATTTCTTCCTTTAGTGATGTTTGTGAAATTTCAAATGTCCAGATAATTTTAGAATGTATTTTGTTGATGAATTTTGGAAAAAAGGATATTTTAAAATATTTATGAAAACCCTAAATAACTAATGATGTGTAATGATTTTCAAAAAATGGTCTTCTACAAAAGTGTTCAGTAAGGAATTTGGAGTCTAATAAGATCAACATAATTTTTGATGAATAGTAAATTATGAATAGTTATTTTACGCTTAGGATTAGTAATGTGACCAAATGGATTAGTAATTTCACTCAAAGAAAGTTTTAATATAATTTAGACACCTAGATTAAGTAATGTGATTCAATAAAATGGGTAAATAACGGTTTCATAAATTATTAGTCAAGTATTAGTTTTTTTGGGTGAATAGTGTTTTTTTAATTAAAAATTTAATTAAAAATAATTAAATTTTTTTTTTTATAAAAATGACTTTATTTTTGAACTCAGAGCATCGATATTATGTTAAGGTAATTTTTGGGGATTTTTCTGAAAAAAATGAATTCTCGATTAATAGTGTTTTTATTTAAAAATTAAATTAAAAATATTTAGAAAATTATTTTTATAAAATGGATTTCATTTTTGAAATCATAGCATTGATATTTGGTTAAGGTGAAATTTTGGGATTATTCTGAGAAAGTTGAATTTTCGATGAATAGTGAAAATATAGTTTTTAAGTTACGGGTGTTTAATGACATCATTAAATGATGTATTAAGTATATATTCAATATGGTCGAATTATTAATAGTAAGATAAGTTATGAGGTGTCCCAAGTGGCCAATACCATGGGAAAATACCATGGGAAAGCCCATGGTTTTTCCAAAACCACTAATGAGGTGTCCCTTGGCCATTAATGCCTTGTCCCCTCACTTTCCCTATAAATACCCACCCTTTCCTCCATTAGTTTTCACTCCCAACTCTCCCCCAACGAATTTCTGGTCTCATTACCTCACAAGGAGTCCTCCCAAGGTTCCCCCAAGCCCTCAAGGTCCAAACCTTTGAGTTTTAAGAGTTACGTTTTAAGGTGATGGATCTGACCTCTCTCTTTCTTTTCATGTAATCATTTTTATGTCATTCCTTTTATGCTCCATGTTCTTATGTGAGAGGATGTTCTTTTATATTCCTCTTACTTCACTTTTCATTTTTATATTATGAGAGATCCCCTCTTACTCTCATCATTTCGTTTTATGAATGTTTAAGTGACGCCGTTAGGCTGCCGAATTTTTAAGGGATTCTTTCACCCTTCTCATTTTTCAAGTTCGATTTTCATGTCAAGTCTTTCAAGTTCCGTTTTGTTATGTTGGGGTATGATATATATATCTATCATACTGATATCTTATGATCATATTATGAGAGACCCTATTTGATCTTGTCAATTCTTTTTTATTGAAGTTTAAGTGACGCCGTTAGGCTGCCAAATTTTTATAAGAGAAATCTAATTTTTGTCTTCCTTCCATGTTTTTCCTTTCAAATGTTTTGTCCTTCAAATTTCATTACCATGTCCATATATCCTTCTTATTCTGTCCCCTTACTGTTTTATGGATCATTTATGAGTGGGTGACCCATGTCCCCTCTCTTTTCAATGTTTTCTAAAACCCCGAAACATAGCCGTTATGCTGCAGAATTTTCATCTCAAAATGCCTCTCTCTTTTCTCAAAATTATTTTATGTTATAAAGTGAATACTCAAAGCTATTATTTCTACAAGGGTATTCACATATATATCAAAATCTTCTATTTTAAATTCTGGGATTTACATACATGAGACCTGCTTTCCCTTTCCGTGGGTTTAAAGTGACGTAAAGATCATGTCTTTAAAGCAGTTTTTAAAACGTTATGATTATGAAATGAAACCCATTTATTTTATGCTATATGGGTTATTTATGAAATGTTTGATGATGATATATGTGGATCAGATGATAATAAAGGAAAATTAAGGGTGCGCCCTGATAGCGCTCCAATGCATTGGGTATTGATGTAACCACTAGAGATTACAATTTTCACGATACCTTGGTGAATAACCTTGGTAATTTTCAAATGACACCTTGGGGATGGACCTTGGTGATATGTTCATGATTGTCTATGTTAAATGATGTATCCACATCTTCATGTTATGAAAATTTTTATTTTTATTATGAAATTCCTCATGATTTCTTTCTCATGCCTTAAAGTTCTTTTCATGTCCTTATTGAAGTATCTCAAGTTCACATGTAAAATGTTCCTCTTGTTTCCCTTACTGGGCCTTCTGCTCACCCTTTCTTTTGATGTATGTCCCCAAGTTATGAGATGCAGTAATGAACCTAGGGTGAACTTAAGGAGAATCCTTTAAAGTATTTAAGAAGAATGCTTTATGTTGTTTTCATGTATCATGTTCCTGGTTTCCAAGACACTAGACCTTAAAGATCCTCAGTTTTGTGTAATGTAATGAATGTTTATGTTATAAAAAGGCGGGATGCTATAGTATAGGCGTTGATGGATTGTGGATCCTTACTCAATGCATGGGCTATAATGACTTGAGGTATAATTCCCGACATATGATACATGTTATTCGAGTTGTGGTGGCTCCCAAAAACTACCTAGTTACTTTGTTTATGTGGATGTGGTGGTTGTGTTTCATGAGGTGTATGTTGTGGTGATTCGCCTAGGTGTCTACAGGAAAGCCTTTTTGGAGATAGATGCTTTGGACGTGAGACGTTGGGGAAAATCAGAAAACCAGTGGGGAAGTATTAGCGGGGTACAGTTGATATTATTTATTATATTATATAATCTTTCATGCGATACTTGGTGAGAGTAGCCATGGTGAGACTGGGAACTTAGTATACCTGTTTAGCTGACGAGTTAGATTCACTTTTTGTTCACTGTTCTTTAGCATGCTTTTCTTTACATTTCCACAAGAGTCTCTAGGGAGGATCCTACTGAGACTAATGTTATACTCACCCTACCTGTATATATAAATTGTTTTTAGGTAACTTGGAGCAGTTTGGACATCAGGTTGGTTACTACTAGCTTGGGGTTGTAGGAGCTGTTCGGGCTTCATGGTTTCTGTAGATTTTTACTTTACTTTGGTATTTACTGTTTTCCCTCTTAGTTGTATTAGTTCATTCATGAAATTACACATGTGTACTTGGGATTTATTTTATATTATAGTCTGGGTTGGATTTGGTTGGTGTCTGTCATATATCTCTCTTTCGTATGTTTCTCTTAGAGGGTAATGCCTCCCATTTGTGTGCTTACTATACCCTTGATGTTAGTTTCCAACCCAGGGCCTACTGAAGACAGTACTTGAGGGTCGTTATCTCCCTTATCACATTTCCTACCCATGAGGGGTACACCTAGTGGGGAGGGGGTCGTGTCATGGCATATAGGGTTTCCCATATAAATCCTCAAATGGTGTTGTATCAATGGTGGAATGGTAGCTATTTTTATATCTAAACTATAGAAATGGTGGATCATCCTCCCTACTATGGACAAAGTTCAAGATGAAGGCTAGTAACATTTCCTACATGACCTAAATTTTCTGCTCTATTTGACCATTAGTGTGGGGATTAAACTCTGTGATAAAATGAATATAAATCCCCAAAACCACTTTAAATCCTTTCCATTACCATGATGTGAAGTGTGAATCATGGTCTAAAATGATCGTCAAGGTAGCTCTATGGAGCTATATAATCACCTACACATACAGGAATCCCAAGAACTCTATTGAACTCTTCTCATGAATAGAGAGGAAGTGGTCAGGCACAGTGAGTTGGTCTACGATCAACCATATGGAATTTTTTCCTTTGGATGTACATGGTAAACCCTTCACAAAGTCGATATATATTCCATCCAAACTCCACTATAGACCCTCAATGGACAGATCTAAATGAATTAGATCCTGGCTCTAAGACTTTACCTACTAACAAATGAGGCATCAAGAGTCAAACTTTGCTACACCCTTCTTCATTGTTGGACACCAGAACTAACAAAAGAGATCATGGAAAATCTTTTCCAAACCTAGATATACCTCCAAAGGAGTTGAACAGAATTGCCTTATCACCTCCTCCTATGACATCACTAGTACCATTATCCATACTCTTAAAAGGATAATATCCTCCCCACCTTAATTAAATCCATTGCGATCACATTCCGTGGATATATGATAACATAAGGTCTCACAGTTGGTATCTCCATATTGGTCATCCCTAACACACAACAACCATCGACTAGAGATATGAAGCACCATCTCTATCCACTAAGGACAAGTGAAATAGAAATAACTTCATTGATGCCTTATCCAACAACATAGAACAATATATTCATCTAATAGAATCTACCACCACATTCCCCTTCCTATGGGTATAGACTATCTTGAAGTCATAGTACTATAGGATCTCTAGCCATCACATCTATCTCAAGTTAAGATCCTTCTAAGAGAAGATATACTTGAGAATCATGTGGTCAGAGTTTATGAGGAACTGATTATGTGTATCCACAATAAATGCACATAAAACAATTGTAAATATAGAATAATATGATAAAAGTTATTACATATATAATCTTAGTATGACATAATCAATGAAGTAAAAAATTTAACCAACTGAATGTAAATTGAGTAAAGAAATCCCTTACATTACCCTTAATATAGTTGAACATATTTTAACCTCACTTATAATGGTTTTAATAATTATATTAACTTATAATATAACCATATTAATATATATTATAACATATGTTTTCATTTTTTAGAATATTATTTCCCATCTGTTAATAATCTGTCACTATTTTCATTATTTTGTGTAATAACTATGTTTTTTTGAGTAGGTTTTGACTTGTTATTTTTTTGTTCCTCTTACATAGATAATGATTTTATAAAATATAGGATTTAAAAAATGATATAAAAATGATATATATTTTATATATACTTATTTATATTAATCCATAAAATATAGTGATAGGAATTGAAATGTACCTTTCATGGAGACGGTAGGTCGTATGTACACATGAACACTGCTTCCATTTTCTTATCATTTAAAAATAACTAAAAGTAAATTATATTTATGTATATTATAATTATCTTATAATTTTTATTTAATATATATCACAATTTTTTGTTAAAATAATCCTTAATACATTCAATGTAATGCTTGAACGAATCAAATCTCTTTGAGAAGGCAGTAGTCTACACATCCACTAATGATGTTATCGTATTACTATAGAATGGAAATAATAAAGTTGTGTGTGATATAATAATTCCATAAGAATAAATAAATCCTAAATAATTTAAATATAATATATAAAAATTTAACACATAATTACTCCCAACCTTTATATATGGTAAGGGAAAAATGAATGACATTGGTTCGTGAGGCGGTAGTCTACTATACACATGAATGATGATTGCTTATCCCATTTGATGGAAGTTTGTGAAGTTTTAAATCATAAACCTAACATAAAAGCATATAAGTATATTTATTATACTGAGGTAATTATATAATCATGACATAATGATAATTTAAGGATGTATAGAAGGTAATAAAATGAAAATGTTTTAAGAAAAACATTACATCTTCTTCGGTTTTCTTCTTTTAGTTTGCACTAAAACCTTGAAAGGTTTTCTTTCTGACCAATATAAGTATTCTTAGATTAGGATAGGAATTTTGGGGAGTTAATTGGGAATGTATTTTTTTAAAATAATTTGTTTTATAGGTGTGAAGAAGCGGTATAGGGGTGGCCTTTTATAAGTGGGGGAAAGGATACACATCGTCTTTTTTATAAGAATTATTTTCTCCCCAAATTTTTACATACGAAGAGGCTTAAATAATGTGAAAAATTAGTTAAATTAATGGATAATTTCTATATATTTCTATCCAATTGGTTATATATTTATGTAGGGTCTTGTTTTATATTCTATGTTTAGTCATTAAGTAAGCTCGTTTGTACCTTAATCACTGTAATTAATTTCAACTGCATTCATTAATCATTATGGTAAAAAAATAAATTAAACCTATTAGACAATATAAATTTAAATTATTACAAATATGGAATCCATTTTTCCAAATTCAAACCACATAAGTATAAAATATTAATTTAAAATTAATCCCATTGATGTGATGAGACATCACATTTTTAAAGTGAAGTAGTTCAATGGGTTGAAATGTTTATATATCCAAATAAAATTTAAAATTTACCCCAATGAACTAAATTTATTTAATATATGTAAAATTAATCTAATTATAAATTTAAAACAATTAAAAATATAAGTTAACCTTATAAATTATTTAAATGAAAAATCAATTTTCAATAAAAATTCAATATTTGTTTACTATTCAACAAAAAATTAGACTTCTTTGAAAAATACCAAAAAATCACCATAACATAATTTTTATAACCTTATTTTAATAATGATGTTTATTTTTTCAAATAAAATAATTAAAATTTTCATAGTTTAGCTTATAAACACATGCTCCATTAAAAGGCGACAAAAATGCCTTTTAAATAATAAATCTTTTTTTCATAAAATTGTATTTTTTCATATCTTATGACTATAAAATACCATTGATGAATTTGAAAAAATTATTTAATATATGATATATAAATTTCATTAATATCATTTACTCATAGTAATTAATTTTATTTATTAAGATAAAATGTTTCTCAGATCATAAAAATAGTTCTTTATAAGAACATTTTTTTTATATTCAATTGGTTTTTATATTCATTTATAATTAATTTGTAACAAATGAATTCAACCACATATTTTCCTAACATAGTCAATCCTATTTAAAGCCTCCAATTTAATGGTTATGAGATAATTTTCATTTTAAATAATAATGGTAATAGTATTTCATAATACTTAGTCTTACGTGTAATGCCAGATAACTCAGTGTTGTGTGCATTGTAGGATATATCATGGATTGAATTTTTTTAAAATAGTAAATATAACATAAATTCATGGGATATTATATTCCATTATAATATCGGTGTTGCACTTCATACAAGCTATCAAATACCTTGTACTTATTTTAAAATCTTGGGGTATTACATTCTCCCCACCTTAAATAAACTCTGTTCTCGCAATTCAATCATGATCTCAGTAATCAATGGATTGATATTTTGAAATACCTATACTGAAATCCCACATCATGATAAGGGTTAATAAAATATAATCTAAATATGAGATAAAAGGATGTAAAATGGTCATATATATTAACACATAACTAGGTCTCTACATAGGAGAACAATAATGTATGTAAAGTTATGGTCTTAGAAGAAAAACATAAATAATTATTGAGTGTGATTGAGTTCATTGATCATAAGAAAGTGAGTGATACATATAGTATTAGGGGCCTCAAAACAATAAATATTTTAGGTGTAAAAATTTCAATTATATCATCATAAATGATGTCAATATGATATCATTTTATTTCAAGATTTATTTCCAAAATTTGATAAACTTTCCATTAATCTCATAAACTACATGAAGTTTCTCCTAATAATCACATACCAACCATGTGAATAACTTCATATTATATTCTCTTGAAACCTTATAATAACTTGTATTACCATAAAATATTATTGAAAACATGCATGCTTCATTATTCCTTATGTAAAACACATTTTATTAGATATATTCCTAAAATCCAACAACATTGTCAACTACATTTTAAAGACCCAGATTTTACAATGTAATTTTTTTTTAATTTCATGGGAATTTTACGAGTCTGTGAAAATTGACAGCGCATGATTATGAGGCCCAGAGTGCCCGGAATGAATTTCTGAACTTTTTTTCAGGTATATTCAGTAAACGAACGAGTACTGTTTTGTAACTATTGAACCCGTGCTTGTAATTGAAATCTCAGGGCACCGTTGAACTCTCAGTGCCGATATTCACTTAAGGAGACCTTAACCATGATCGTAGTAGGCCGAGGGTGGAAATTAGTTTTCAGAATTTTCGTGCGAGAAAATAAAATTAACATGCATTATTTTATTTTTCTTTTTGAAACCTCCCATTTGAATTTTGTGGTGGGGACCCCCCGAGCGTGAAACCTCGTTTTTTAATATGAGTTAACCCTTGGAATTCTTGTAGTTAATGTTCAAACTTTAATTTAGTTAATGTGTGAACATTAATTGAATTAATAATCTTAACATAATAAGATTGGATCCTCATCTCCTATGGGGAGGATTTGGGATGGAAAAGGGGAGGATTTTAGAGATCATTAGTGGGGAACTCTTGAAGGAAGAATATCCTCCAATGAAGAACGTCCTATGGATCATGAATGAGGAACTGCCTTTGGAGCGTCTTGCGGGAGCGATGAACGCCGACGTCACCACCATCATCTTTCTCCTCACGACACCTCCAACAGACGATCGAGGTAGGGGTTTTAATTTAAAGTATGATTAAATATATTTGTTAATTCTTTATATTCTTGATTCACAAATAAGATGGCCAAAAAAACATGGACATCATTTCACACTTATACCTTGGCCCCTTTTCTTTCGTTCTTCGCGTGATCTTCATTTGTTCTTCGACGTCAAATAATTAATGAGGCTGAAATCAAAATGTCTTGTTGAGAATGACATATGGATGCGAAGATCACGACCCATGGATCATGAATATGTGAAATTCATTTTTTTAGTCTTGGAACGAAGCTGCGATGACTTGTAAAAGTAGACGGCGGCTAGCACCCGACCGGTCAGGTGGAAGGAGGTCGGCGCGCGTCCGCGTTGTTAGAAGTAGAGGCCGAAGTCTGTCGGCCGAGGCGGCGGCGCACGTCTGAGCCGTCGTAGTAGGAGACCGCGGCCGATTGTCTGCGGAAAAGGCCGAATGGCAGCCAACACCTAGCCGGCCGCGGAGGACAGCGGTTCCATCGCGCCACTGAGAGGAGGACCGTCCGGCGATTCGGCCGGCTGTGGCGCACCGAGAAGGACCTCCTCTGCTGGGTCCTGCTGCCGAATACCGAATGGCCCTTTGGCTATTCGGGTGACCCGGGAGGCGGCTCCCTTCCAGGATTCGGCTAGGGCAGACCCCGCAGAGAAGGGCCACCCAACCGCAGGCCGCACCGCGGGATGCCCCAGCAAGCCCCACCACCGGACCATGCCACCGGGCCGCACCCAGCGTGTCGTGCCATCGGACCGCGCCACCAGGCCACACCCAGTGGGCCGGGCCAGGCAGTCCCCTTTGCGGGCCGGGCCGGACCACAACCTAGTGGGTCGGGCCGGCCGAGGCTAGGACAAAGAGGCCGGACTCGGACCGGGTCGGGTCGGGTCGGTCTGACCGGATCGGACCGGAATGAGGCCCATCTAGACCCAGATATGCCTTTGTGGCCATATCTTGAGAACCGAGCGTCCGTTTGACGAACCGTCTGTGACATCAAAATACATGGATTGAGACGGTCCATTTTCTAAAATCCACTTGAGTTTTCAATAATTTTGGATCATCACTGGGTTGGATCGAAACCCAAATCCAACCGGGTCTTCGGAGCGGAAATATTAATAACATACAGATCGGGCGTCTGATTGACGTGCCATCAATTGCGTTGGGTCCCTTATTACATGATGGACCTTTGGGATAATTCTTCCGGAAACATTGTGGCGGTTGAGGATTGAACTAAGGCTTAAGGATCGGCTCTCCCAATCATGCTAATAGTGGGAATCAAGTGGCTGGCAGTGAGGCGGAGGTTGGAGACAGATCATACGGAGGATAGTACAGAGCGATCCTGTGTGGGTTAGATCCTGTGTGGGGCAGCGCATACAGATCCTATGTGGGTCAGATCCTATGGGGGTCATTGTGAGTGTTATTGCCTATCGATCATGTGTGGGTTAGACTACATATAATCAGCAGTAGTACCTCTTGATAGAATGAGATCATTTAGCTTTTCGGCTAATCATCTGTACTTCTATACTTCACTAAAAACATGGTTTGAGCTGATAATTTGATTGAACTAAGACTTTTACCTGTATGGTACTCTCAACTTCATAGTGTTACCTTTGTGATATTCTCCCCTCATGTATGAGATGAGTATATTTTAATAACTTAGGTACGTGTATGGGAATATAACTAAGTAGTGTTGATGTATTGCCTTTTGGTTTATCCTTTGTGGATTTTGAGAGACCTTTGGGGGTCTCCAAGTCCCTAATAAGTATTTTTATACTCACTTCTGCACGGGCTTCGCCCGCACCTTACTGTATCTTGTGCAGACGACGGACAACGTTGACCGTGGACGAGGGTACCAACACTGGAGGCTGATCATAGGTGTAAATTAGGTGAGGCGTACCATAGAGATGATCATTCGAGAGCTATACCTACCCTTTATGTAGAGACCTTGGTGGGTGTTCACAAGTGCAGTTTCCAGTTTTACTTGAACTTTCCAGTTTTACTTGTACTTTTCAGTTGGGCTTGTATTCTGGCCCCTTTACTTTCTGTATACACCCTGTTTATTATATAGTTTACCTTGTGATTTTATCTTGTTGTGTTCTTGGTTTGTGTGAGTTTATAAGTTATAAAGGCAATGCCTTACCATTTTAGGGAATATTACATTCAGTTCTAGTTTCCATCCCCTGTCCTATGGAAGGAGGCCTTGGGGTAGTCACAACATGGGACCTGGGGGACGAGTCGTGAAAAAGTGGTATCATAGGAGTTTGGTTCTACCAACGAACTAGGACTCTCATATTTTATGTGAAGCAATAGTGTTAAGTGTTATGAGTGTGGTTTTCAGTTCGGGGCATTCAGTGTTGGTTCAGGGGCCAATGTATCCATACACCAGGATCCTGAATACTGATTTCTGACTCAGCGCATGAAAGCACTGATTGCGTGTGTTTTTGAGAAGTTTTTTTTGTTGATTTCTTTGGATTTCGCTCACCAGAAATAACATAAAAACCATGGCGCACCTGTTCCTTATTAGGATTCTGCCACATAGACAGCTAGCTAGGATTCCCGAGAGAGTACATGATGAAGGCCCACCGAGTGAAGAGGCTCCGGTGCAGGTCCCTCTTACGGTGTTATAACCTTCAGGTGGTGCACCAGTAGCGCCACCACGCAGTGGGCAGCAGTTACCACCAGCCACACTAGAGTATGGTGCACGCCGACTGATCACGTTTCATGAGTTCCAGTGGTATGTTCCTTTAAGTTTTTGAGGTGAGACATATTCTTGGGCAGCTGAGAACTGGATGGAGGCTGTGGGTTGAGCTTTCCGCCTAGTTGAGACACCAGTAGGGTAGATGGTGAACTTAGATATTAGTCTTTTCCGCTGAGTGACCATGAGGATGGTCGAAATAGTGATGAGGCTTTGTTATGTAAGCTGTTTCCTGAGATGGTACCTTCGGGTAGTGTTCCAGCTATATCACTACATGTTGGTCAGTAGATACAACCGGAAGTACTGGTAGAGGACACTTGTAGGCTTAGTGCCTTACACTTGTTTCAGCATCAGATACCCCTAAGGTTCCGAGGAAAGACCGACTCAAAGGCAGTTACGGACTCGCATGAAGAGGTGGGTGAGAGTTCCCTAGAGCTTCTACAGCTTTTTCATAATGACGTGTTGGTAGATGAGTATTCATCGAGGCATGCTGACCATTCCTGGTACTCGATGAATATGATACGATCAGTGTTCAGGGCTCAGAAATCTGAGCGAGCTGTGTTTAGGGACATCTGAGCCATCACCATTCCTCTATGCATTCATACTTATGTTAGGGTGCTAGAGAGAACCTTTTTGGTTGAATGTCCTTTGGATGTGTGGATAAATACATTGAATTTTAGTAGTGGTAAAGAAGGAAATTGGCACTAGTGTCAAAGACTTGGGCATATAAAATGTTTCAGGAAGAGGATGTGATAAGGACAGATGAATCCGTAGGGAAATAGATGTTGAATAAGAGCTAAGAGAGCAGCATGAGGTGGTGTACATTTCGACATGTTACAACCACCCCCCATTGTGGACCCCACTAGGCTCAGGGAGTTGGAGGACAGGGGAAGGGAGTAGCTGCATGCGGTCAAGGAGTGTGACCCAAGGGCTCCAGGAATGAATTGAGCTACATTCTGTGTTTACTACTAGCTGCCATATCAATAGATATAAGTACCAATCATTCCTTTTTTCCATGAATCATTTCCAAGAACTATAGTTTCTGGTTATACCGTTTACTTGACCCTCACATCTAGATATACATCTAGGAGTAGACTCTATAATCACACTCACGCCAATGGTGTGATCTGACCCTTGAGGCGAGACTTTTGGTTGGAACCTCTTGGTGGTAGTGTTGTGGCCTTACGATGTTAGTTAGGGTATGGACTAGACATCCATAGTTCATACTCTGATTGAATGTATTAGGAAAAAAAATTTGTGGTTTATCTACAATGTTGGAATGGGTTTTTCCTTGGTCGGAGAAAAGGAAACCCCTGCAACACAGGTTCAACTCATTCTTAGGAGGGTGAAACTGAACACTCTTGATTTAGTCAAGCTTACCCTCATGGTGGAAGGAGTTTTGATTTTTGTGTTCCCAATGGTAGTGGAAGAGAGTGGGGACATCTTTACAAATGATGTTTCTATGATTACCTCCCCAAATGGAGAGGAAAATCTGCTTTGGTAGGGTACTACCTATGATTTTTACCTGACTTCCCTAGGGTAGTGGAACACTTATCAGCTTTGACGATGAAGGGGGAGCCTTTTCTGTGGACGGAGAAGTGTCAGCAGTGCTTTGAGGAGCTGAGACAATGAAAACGGCCAGATTTCATCGAGGACTATGACCTTGAGAGATTCATTACTCCTGGGAAGGGGAACATGATATCAAACGCACTCAGTAGGAGGTTTATTTAGTAGCTGCTGAGTGAGGTGTCAGAGCAGCTAGTCTCATTGAAGATATCCTTCATGGATAAAGATGGAGCAGCTTACCTCCAGTCTGTGACTTTCATTTCCCCAATTCTTTAGCAAATTCAGAAGGCAAAGCTTGAGATGTTGACTGTGAGGCCCAATGTGCTCAGATATCCTCAGGACGATTTATTGAAGGATTTTATGATGGTGGGGAGTACATAATCCTTTTTAGAGGAAGCACCAGGGTACCAGTAACGCTTCAGGAGGAGGTGTTGAGGGAGATCCATACGTCCCCTTTAGTGGTACATCCTAGAGTGGTGAAGATGTACCAGGAACTCCAGCATTAGTACTGATGTCCATGGATGAAGGAAGTAGTGGAAGAGTTTGTTTCACGATGCCTCACTTGTTAGCAAGTGAAAACTACTTAGATCTAGTAGAAGTCTTATGCCGACAGGAGGAGGGAGACCATGTCTTCCTATAGGTCTCACCTCGACGATGTTTGTGGAGATTTGGCTGGGGCATAAAGTTGTCTCCAAGGTTCATTGGAACTTTTAGATCCTCAGAAGAGTTGGAGAGGTGGCTTACCTCTTAGCTCTTCCCCCTCAGTTGCACTGAGTGCACGACGTTTTCCACATATCCCAGCTGAGGAGATACATAAATGATCCTTCAAATATCATTGACTGGGGAGAGCTAGACATCGACGATGGGGCAACGTTTTCGGAGGTTCCAGTGGAGACTGGGGATAGATAGGAGAGAGTCCTACGTGGGTGACCGATACATCTGGTGCGCGTACGCTGGCAGCATGGGAACCTCCAGGAGAACATATGGTAGAAGGAGGCTCAAATTCATGCGCAATACCTCCACTTGTTTTCCTAGTATGTGTTACGGGTTTTGGGGATGCAGAGACGTGAGGTGGGGAGAATGTAAGGACTCAGATTTTTACATTTGATTTTTTTAATTATATGTGAATTTTAAGAGTATGCGAAAATTGACAGTGCGTGATTTTGAGGTCCAGAGTACTCAAAATGAATTTATGAACATTTGTTCAGGTGCATTCAGTAAACGCATGAGTGGAATTTTTTAACGTTTGAACCGGTGCTTGGAATTGAAATATGAGGGAACCGTTTAACTCGCAGTGCCGATATTTGCTAAAGGAGACAATCACCTCGACCTCAGTAGGTCGAGGGTGGAAAATAGTTTTTGGACTTTCTGTGAGAGAAAATAAAATAAAAATTCTATATTTTATTTCTCTTTTTGAAACCTCTCATTTGAATTTAGTGGTGGGGACCACTCAAGCTTGAAACCACTTCTTTTAATGTGAGTTAACCCTTGGAATTACCCTAGTTAATGTGCCAACTTTAATTTAATTAATGTGCCATCATTAATTGAATTAATAATATTAAATTAATAAGATTGGCTCCTCATATCCTATGGGGAGGATTTGGGTTGGAAAAGGGGAGGATTTGGGTGAGATTTGGTGGAGAAATCTTGAAGGAAGAACATTCTCCAACAAAGAATGTCCTCGAGATCAAGAACGAGGAATTGACTTTGGAGCATCTTGTGGGAGCGACGAACGCCGATGTCACCATCATCATATTTCTCCTCACGACACCTCCAATGGATTATCAAGGTAGGTTTTTTAATTTTAAGTATGATTAAATCTATTTTTTTAAATTCTTCATATTCTTGATTCACAACGACGATGGACAAAAAAACAAGGCCATCATTTCACACTTATACCTTGGCCCCTTTTCTTTCGTTCTTTGCACGCTCTTCGTGCGTTATTCAATGCCAAATAATTAATGTTTCTAAAAACACAACGTCTTGTTGAGAACAACATATGGACGTGAAGATATCAACCCAAAGATCATGAATATGAAAACAACATAATTTTCAGGCTTTGAACAAAGATACGATGGCTTGCGGAAGAAGACAGTGGATGGAACCCGGCTTACCGCGTGGAAAAAGGGCAGCGTGCGTCCGCACTGACGGAAGAGGAGGCCACAGCTTGTCATCTATAGTGGAGTAGGGTGGTGGCCGGAATGCCAGTCGTCCATGTGTCGGGGAATCAGCGCACGCCCGCGCCACAGTAGTTGGAGACCGCGATCGCATGGCCGCGGAGGAGGCCGAACGGTGGCCGACACCCAGCCGTCCGCATAGGACAGCGGCACCGGCGCTGGGAGGAGGACTCGATAGTGATCCGGCCGGTTGGGTAGCACTGAGTAGGACCCACTCTAGTAGGTCCCACTTCAAAATACCACACGACCCTTGGGTCATTCGAGTGACCTGGGAGGTGCCTCCCTCCCGGGCATCGGCTAGGGCGGACCTCGCCACGGCGGTCCCCCCTACCATGGGCCACCCCTGCTAGCCGTGCCGAGTGGGCAGGGCCTACTGAGTCTAGGCCAACCAGGCTGGACCCAGACCAGATCGGGTCCGCCCGGGCCGGGTCGGTCCGACCAAATCATACCGGACCCGGGCCCATCTAGACCCAGATACGCCTTTGTGGCCTTATCTTCAGAACCAGGTGTCCATTTAATGAACTGTATGCATCACCAAAGTACTTGGATCGAGATGGTCCTTTTGGTATAATATACTTGATTTTTTGAGAAAGTTGGAGCATGGCTGAGTTGAATCAATCCTTAAATCCAACCGGGCCCTCGGAGCAGAAATGCTAATAACTTACAGATCGGGCATCTGATTGGCGTGCCGTCTATTGAGTTAGGTCCCTTATGAAGTGACATACCACTTGGATACTTCGTCGTCAAAATTTTTGGTGGTTGAGGTTCCACCAATGGCTTAAGGAGTGATTCTACCAATCATTCTAATAGCGGGGATCTAGTGGCTGTTAGTGAGGCAGAGGTTGGAGGTAGATCTTACGGAGGTTAGTACCAAGCGATCCTATGTGGGTCAGCACGGATCCTGTGTGGGTCAGATCCTGTGTGGGTCAGCTCTTAGTGATCCTGTGTGGGTCAGCGCATATTGATCCTATGTGGGTGAGATCCTGTGTGGGTCAGCGCTCAGCGATCCTATGCGGATCAGCTCATACCGATCATGTGTGGATCAGATCCTGTGTGGGTCATTGTGGTGGTTAGTACCTATCGATCCTATATAGGTCAATCTCTGTACAATCAGTAGTAGTTCCTCTTGACAGAATGAGATGATCTAGCTTCGTGACTAATCATGTGTACTTCTATACTTCACTGAAAACCTGGTTTGAGTTGAGACTTTGTTTGAACTACGTCTTTTACATCTGTGGTAGTTTCATCTTTGTGGTGTTACCTTTGTGATATTCTCTTATCATGTATGAGATGAGTATATTTTAATAACTTACATATATGTATGGGCATATACCTAAGTAGATTTGATGTCTTGATTTTTGGTTTATCCTTTCTGGATGTGAGAGACATTCTGGGGTCTCGGGGTCCCTACTGAGTATTGTTATACTCACCCATGCACGGGCTTCGCCCGCACATTGCTGTGTCTTGATCAGACGACGGACAATTCTGACCGAGGAAGAGGGTACCGGGACTGGAGGATTATCAGAGGTGGACATTAGACGAGGTGTACCATAGAGATGACCATTCGAGAGTTGTACCTACCCTTTAGGTAGGGACCTTAGTGGGTGATCATAGGAGCTGTTTCCAGTTTTACTTATACTTTCCATTTTTACTTGTACTTTTCTGTTGGGCTTGTATTCTTGCCCCTTTACATTCTGTATACACTCTATTTTCTATATAGTTTACCATGTTCTTGTATCTTAATATTTGCTTAGTTTTTGTGAGTTTATAGGTTATAAAGGCAATGTCTTCCTGCTTTAGGGAATACAGCTTTCGGTGCTAGTCACCAGCCCCTGGCCTATGGAAGGCAGGCTTGGCGTAGTCATGGCACAGGCCCCGGGGTACGGGTCGTGACATCCGTAAATGATAGTATAAACAATTCATTATTCTATACCATTTTAGTCAATATTATCAAATTTACATTGTCCATATCAATTATATTAATATCAAACCATCATTATCTCAACATCACGAATATATTAAGGATTCTGAATCATGTCTCTTCCAAGAAGTTCAACTTGTGACAATATCATTTTTCTTATTCATTAGTATCATATAACATATACTCTAAAATCATTAATGAAATAGTACTACAGTAATATCCTTATATATTTCATATTCTTATGATGAGAATATTATAAAAAAAATTACATTTACAAAATATTTATTGGATCCAAATACACAAAAATAATCATTCCACTTTGTTTATTTCAACAAAATAAGCTTTTCCTTGATCCCTTATCTTCCCATGATGCTTGAGGGATTTTATTATCATAGTTCCCCATTTCACTAAAGTTAAAACACTGAATATATATTTTTTCTTTCTTGCATTTGCACACTTTTTTTAGGTGACCCTTTTCTATAAATTTATAACATACTCCCATCCCCTTCAAGAAAGTAATATGGTGATTATTTCAACAATTATGATATTATAAAACATCATTATTTCCATTAATCCCTTTATAAATTATTTTCTATTCCATATTCTTCTTATATTTTTTCCCTTTATATCCATAAGACTCGGAGAATTATTTCTATTTCTTGATAGAACATAAAACTATTTAATCATATAAAGAAAATGTTTGAGATAACAGTGACATTTAGAGACTCAGATTAATTCCTTCAATGAATTAGTCAATATAGAACTCTTTTATATGTATGTAATCAATATAATACCTAGCAAACCTTGTAGAGGTATCCACATACTCCCCAACACTCCCTTCTTTATTTTTATTTTATCTAAAGAACCTTCTATTCCTCTTAGTATTTTTCTCAGTAGTGAGATATCTATCAAAGAATTTATCCTTAAAATTATTCAATTACATGATTTATATTTCCTCTTCCTCCTTAGTATACTGGATTAGTTACCACCCTTGATCAGAATTACCTTTGAGACAATACACTACAAATTTATCCTTTTCTATTTCACCGCATCCCAAGGTCATAAATATCTTATCTAGAGACCTAATCCATTTCTATTATATAGTAACATTAGTATTATAACAGAATGATGGGAGATTATGTTTTATAATCTAATCTGACATAGGATAATCTCATTTTGAAACATGTTACCCCATCTGGGAAATGTTATTTTCTAATAACATGATTAAGCTTCCATAATATATCCATAATGTTTTTAGTTACAATAAAATTTTTACTAGTTTACTCAGTAGGAAAATCTCTACATTTTCCATGAGTATGGATACCCTTATTCATTCCAGGTTCCATTTCTAAATAAGGGCATACACTATATTAGATTATATCATTATGAAACATAATTTATAATATCAAAACTAGTGAAATACATAATATAAATTGAAAATTTTATTTTTATATTATCTCATAAAAATAAACATGGTTTATTTGGGAGGTTCTTATATACTTATCCTAAAAGTCTACAATAGGGTTATGTTCATTAATCTATTTTTTCCTAAATCTGGTTCTCATGGTTTCTACTAAATTTCATTTGATATCCACTATAGTAACCCCAGCCCCAGATATCCAGAGCGGATGCTAACCTTATTACATTGGCAGATTATAAGGAATAAAATTCTGAAGGACTAATCAGTTTAATTAATTTGGAAACCATATTACATACATGATACCCATTTTAAAATGGGAATAAAAAAACAATATATTAAGAGGTAAAAATCTTAGTATCCTTGAATCTTATTCCAAGAATTCATCATCATACCCTGGGGAAATAAAAAAAAGGGTGATCTCAAATTCTCAATAACGATTAAGTACAAAAGAAGAAATAATGAGTCAATGAGAATAGTTAACAAGGAAAGGTAAATAACTTAGTACACATTCCATGTAATTAATAAATTGATAATGATGTGCATAAACAATATGGAAAGGTAAATAACTGAACACACAATCCACTTAAACAAAAACATGAGTATTATATTATAATAATAAATTATGATCAAACAATTCTATATAAATAATGACATGAGTTTGACCATAGATATGGTAACTAATTTAATGACTACATCGAATATCAATAACTATGGAACGAATAATGCAGAATGTCTGAACTACTAGGATATATACTCTAGATAGTTACTATCAAGATCTATCCTCAATACAGTTTAATTCAATAGGTAGAAACCCATATAAATTATCATGATCTATCCTCAAGATAATTACTGCAAAAATATATCATCCATATAGAATAAAAACTACTTGTAAACAAACATTAATGGTTTGTCTACAACAAATTTCTACCCATGTGACGAATGATTTATAGAAGTAATTAAATTAAATGGTATCCAACCCACTCCATACCTATCCAAATCATTCCTTATATATATGTAATATTCCACTTAATTCATAAATAATATGCCTTATCAAATATCAATATTGAGTAAAGAATGTGGATTTATCAATATTTCCCCGTATAATCAAATAAATATCAAAGTAAAAGTTTTATGTAAAAATGGTATATGGTTTAGGTAATATCCATATCAATGTATGTAAAATGGATATTTAGGAAAATTAAATGTCTAATGATCACCTGAAAATGAATATTTCAAGGGGTAGCTAATGACTACAAAATGAATCAAAAAAGTAAATTTCAATACTATCCTTAGTAAAAATAATCATAAACCATCCAAGGGAATAATAATGTTGGTGTCAAGGTTATTTATACCTATTTGAGTGATAATAATGGTTTTTGTTTGTTTACTAAATAAAATATTTAAAATCATTCTTGAGGAAAATATCCTTTTCATTTTTAAAAAACCTTATGAAAAACATTACTTTGAAAATCACTTTTAGAAACATTTTTTTAAAAATATATTCATGATATTGTAAATTAATCATCAATTAAATACCGTTGGGTAATTCCATACATGTTTTACAAGACAGAATGAACATTTTTTTCATTTTAAAAAGGATAGAAAAGTGACTTATTCCGAAAGAGACAAGAAGATTCCTTTGAAAAAATTTGTAAAAAGGAAAAATGGGTAATTTTTTTTAAATAATTTATAAAATTTTAAATAAAACAATTTTGTAAACATTATTGTTAAATTTGGTTTTGGAAAACATATTCTCAATTGAAGAGAGAAATGAAGTCAAGTTTTCTTGAAAACATTTTATAAAATATTTTATGTACCAAAGTGTTGAATAATGGAACTATTACAGAAAAATTTCATGAATAACTGGAGTATAAGTAAATTTATGGGTTTATTAAGAAATTATCATGTAATTTATTTTTACTGATACTTAAGAATAAATAGTCTCGATTAGAATGAAACTATGAAATAAACACTTATAATGATCATAACGTTGAGGTGAGATTTAATAAATAAATATAATATTTTTAGAGACATTAAATATAAATAACATAATTAGAAATAAAAATTAATAAAATTAAATTTCAATAATCACATAATCAAATCATTAAATAATCAACATAGTATAAATTTAACACAATCAGTTGACATTGTGTTAAGAAGTCCCTTACATTACGATTACTTTAGTTTAGAACCTTTTAAACTCCTATATAATTGTTTTAATATTTTTATTTAATTATATAATAACTATATTAATATATTTTATATCATATATTATCATTTTGAAATATATTATTTTCTTCTGTTAACAATATCTCATTATTTTCATTGCTTCAGGAAATAACTGCTTCGTTTTTTGAGTATGTTTTGACTTTTTATTTTTTGATCCTCTTAAATAGATCATTATTTAATAATATATGGAATATAAAACATGAAATATATATAATATATATTCAATATATATTAATTTATATTAATCCATAAAATTTAGTGATAGGAAATGAAATTCATTTTTCATGGAGACGGTTTGTCGTATGTACACATGAATACTGCTTACATTTTCTTTTCATATTAAAAGAAACAATAGTAAATGATACATATATATATATATATATTATAATTCCAGTATATTTTTTATTTAATACGTATCACATATTTTTATTGATAAAATCCTTAATACATTCCATATAATAATTGAACAAATCACATCACTTTGAGGATGTTATAGTCCACACGTCCACAAATGGTGTAATCATATTCCCCAAAAAATAGAAATCATGAAGGTGTGTGTGATATAATAATTCAAAAAGGATAGATTAATATTAAATATCATAATTATAAAATATAAAATAAAAATAAATCATTATTCCCAACCTTGAAATGTGGAAATGGAAAAACGAATGTCATTGGTTCGTGAGGATGTAGTCTGTCGTACACATGAATGATGACTGTGAATCCAATTTGATGGAAGTGTGTGAAGTTGTTGGTATTAATAATAAATTAAAAATATATCAGTATATTTAAGATAAATATGTTGTTATATAATCATTATATAACCATAATAAAGGGAGTTTTATAAGGAAATAAAATGAAAACACTTTAAGAAAAACATTACCTCTTCTTCTGGTTCCATCCTTAGGTTTGAACTAAAACATGGAATGGATTTATTTATTCTCAATATAAGGATTCTAGGATAAGTGAAGGGATTTTTGGGAGTGAATTGGGTAGTTATTTTCCAAACCTACATGGTTTTAGACATGTGAATATGTGTGAGATGGGGTGGCCTTCTATAAGTGGGGGAAAGGATACACTTTTCATTTTTGAATAAAATTGTGTGCTATCTGAATTTTTATCTAATAATAGGATTATATAACAAAAAAAATTACATCCATGAAGTTTTAAGAACTATATATGGCCATCCTATAGTTTTTGGACCGCTTAAGGGTTATTTTTACACATTATATTCTATGTTTAGTCATTAAGTAAGCTCGATTATACCTTAATGATTGTAATTAAATTTAACTACATTCACCAATCTATATGGTATAAAATTAATTTGAACAAGTTAGAAATTATAAATTATTTTTATCCCATATATGGAATCATTTTTTAAAAATTCAATTCATACCATAGTAGTGGCAGAAAATAATTTAAAACTAATGACTTATACGTGACAACATAGAAGGTTTTTAAAGTGCAAATCTTCAAAAGTTTGAAATGTTGTAATATCTAAATTTAACAAAAAAATGATACCAATGACCTAAATTGGATTAATAGATTTAAAATTTATCTAATTAAACTTTAAAAACAATTAAAAATTTTAATTTATCTTTATATATTATTTAAATTAAAAGTCACTTTTCGATTAAAATTCTGTATTTATATCTATTCATTAATAAAATGAAACTTTTCAGAAAAATATAACAAATTAACCATAATATTATTTTAAAATTAATATATAAAAATTAAAGTTTATTTTTTTCAAATAAAATTTATAAGATATTAAAAATATTTTTTTAAAACAAATGCACCATTAAAAGGTGAAAAAAACTAACTTTTGAAAAAAATAGTTTTTATGCATGAAATTGGATTTTTTTCTTCTATTATTCCTATAAAGTTTATTTTATGAATATAAAAACATTTTATTTAATATATAATATATATATTTAATTAATATAATTTAATAATAGTAATTAATTTAATTTATATAGATAAAAAGTCTTTTGGCGCAGAAAAATAGTTATTTATAAGTACATTTTCTTTATATTCAATTGTTTTTTATATTAATTAATAATTAATTAGTAATAAATGAATTCAATTTTAATGACCCAATTATTCTAATTGTCTTTAGAGGATGGTGATCCATTACATTTCCTTAATCAACATCCCGAAGATTCCAAAGGAAGTCAATAAATGTTGAAGGATTTTAATATAAGTGGGGGACGATTTACCCTTTAAGAATAAAACCAATAAGAAAAAAAACTCTATATGATGCATGATAAAAAGAAAGAAAACCCAAAAATTTATTTCATATCAAAACCAAAAAAAGTGTATGACAATGAAATAAATCACCAATCATCAATGTGAATAATTAAAAAGTAACTAATAAACTCCAAGATTACAACAAGGCTCCATGATCCACAAGATCCATGCTCTAACATCACTAAATAACCCACTCATCATGATGTAGCGATATAAATGTGTGATAAATTACATTTTCCTAAGTCCTGGAAGATGACATCTGAAAAAGAACCAATGTTCCAACAGAGGACTAAGTATAAAACTAAGTTGGTTTTCCCTAATGGCTTCCCTACTCACGTCACTAGGATACTAAAGTTTTCAACATTTATATAAAATAATTTAGATAAAATAATTCCAAAAACAGTTTATAAAAAGATATAAATAACTTTTAAAAATAGTTTATAACTAAATATAAACAAGTTACATGTCACCCAATTCTTCCAAAAAAGATATTTTTAATGAAAACAAACAAACAAGGATTTAAAACCATTTCCAAATATCTATTTTTGTATAACCATTCCATTACACCATTCCACACATCCAACAATTCCGGTAACATGGTCCTCCCTATACACATGATAGGCGAGTCATTCATTCACTAAGTCATCACCTAATAAACCATTTTGATGTGGGAGAGCCCTAACCCTTATCTAAAGCACTAATGAAGGCTGAGAATCCTTACCTTTAACCATCCCAAATGAATATGAACACACCCAACCATTATTCTAAAAACCAATGCCAAAACAAACATTTCATCCATTTAAATAAAATCACTCTTTTAATGAAAAACATTAAAGAAACAAATTCTAATCAACCATTACATTTCAATAAAATCATCCCTTTTATTGAAAACATTTTAATCATACCGTTTACCAAAATTCCATAAAAATCCCCATTTTAAAATCAACCTTTTAAAATGAAGAACCAAAGAACATACAAAAACACTCAATTTCTTTGTTTCTATAACCCGTCACTCCAGAGGGTTTCCAAAAATCATCAAATAGAAAAATCAAAACAATTTTACACAAAGTAATCAATTTTAAAGCATGACAATAAGATCTAGTAAGAAGAGTCGAGAGTGAATCCACATACGTCAAGCATTATGATGAAAATGGGAAACAGATGAAGAATGTTAATGAAACCGAGTAAAAATCCACAAAACCACTTTATATCTCTTCCCCTATCATCAACCAAGAAAAATTTAATCATAAAAGGAATCCATAATATTAGATGTACCCATGATTGGAATACATCTAAGAATCCAAGAAGAGGGTCGAAGTAAATCAAAGAAAATGTGACAAGAACGATGAAGAATGGGAACTTACTGTAAGAATTGAGCTTCAAAACACCAAGGAAAGGATCTGGATTGATTCCAATTATCTTGGGAGATGTTTTATAGCCTTCAAAAGAGAATAATCCAGAGTTAGGTCCATTTTTAAGCAAAAATGTGCAAGTTAAAGGTAAAACAAGTGAGATCCAATTTTTAAGGATCTCACTTTGACCTTGTGCACGGTTTAGTCGCACGATTAGACAAAACTCGCACTAACCTTGCATTAGCTACTCTCTGTAAGGACCCCCACATGTCCTCTTCTCAAATTCTCCCTAACCATATACCCACCATATTGAAGCTAGTATCCAAAATCTACAACGCTGCATAGGTTTCTACTAAAATTTTGTACGGTTTAGACAACCCATGCTCATCCTATGAACCTCCCACTTATCCCCCAAAACTCCATTAAAGTTACCCAAACTCTCCAAACCATCACCCTGATACTTTATATATATATATAAAATAAAGAAAGGGTTCACATAACAGAAATAAAAGGTGCTAAATTCTCCCCACCATTGGTCTTTCCATCACCAAAAATTATAAAACCACCATTTCTCTAAAAGAGTTCCAAACATTTATCTTCCATATCCTTCTCACATTCCCAAGCCTCTTCCTAAATTTTATCATTTTTTCACAAAAAACTGAAATAGACTGATTCTTTTCCAAGGAAAGACTTTCTCTTGCCTATCCACAATCTGCACCATGTTATGTACCAATGAATAATCTAGATCTAGGTCAATGTGATCCCATATGATCACATGGACTGTATCAGTTTGATATATGGAACACATTATTCACTGAGCTGAACCATGGTAGAAATTACAACCGATGTGAAATATCTCCAACCCATTCTAGTATCAAAAAATGGATAATTTATCAATGAGATATCTTTACCTACTTCTTAAAATTATGATGTCCAAGACTTGGAGTGATCTTTAAGAATACGTGATCACTCACCATTAATGACAACAGTCTTTAGTGATGATCTGCATATGATTTATTACAACATTGATCCATCTCTATTCTCTTTCTGTTCAACTGAATCTTATCCATTATTTCTTGGATAAGGCTAAGCCCAACTAGTGAAGGATCACCTATTTCCACCCAAAAAAGTGGAGAACTACAAGGATGACCATAGAATGCTTTGAAAGGGACCATCTGTATCGAGGCCTGATAAATATTATTATACGAGAACTTCACCAATAGAAAGTAATTACCTCATGAGCCACTAAAATCCATTACACAATCCCACAAATTGTCTTCCAATGTATGGATCATCATTTCAGATTCGCCATCCATCTGAGTGTGATATGCCGTATTCAATGTCAACTGAGTCCCAATTGATTTTTGTAAGGATTTATAGAAATGAGATGTGAACCTCAGATCTCTTTATGAGACTATTGAAACATGTATGGGATGTCTCTTTACAACTTCTTGGATATAGATTTTGGATAGATCCTCCACCATACGAGTCTCATCAAAGGGAAGAAATGATCTGACTTGGTGAGCTGATCCACTATCACCCATATTCCATCGGGTTTCCAAACCATCCTGGGGAGAACTGTAACAAAATCCATCGTCTTTTTCTCCCATTTCTATACTTTAATAGGTAAATACAGTAACATACCTGCTGGTCACTGATGCTCTTCCTTATATTTCTGACAAGTTAAGAATCTTGAGACAAACTCAACCACATTACTTTTCATGATGATCCCCCAAAAATTCACCTTCAATGCCTTATACATATTCTATATTCCTTGATTTACAACCCATCTCAAATGGTGGTAAGAATTAAGAAGTTGTTCCTAACAAGACCTAAATCAACTATCTAATTTCTGAACCATAACAATAAACTCCCATAAAGTTTCCATGCCTCAATGGTCTCCCCCCATTGAGTTTTGAACTCATAATGAAGCATTACACATCGTATTTTTGGGCATCTTTAACGATCATTACAAAATCAAGAATCATAGAGACTAAAAATAAATCTGAAAAAGCACCCTAATCTTCACATTCCACATGCATGTCATCTTGGACAGACATGAACTACCATTTAACTGAATCATCTTTCACCAAATGGGAAAAATAATTTCTTCTTAATCGACCACTTTATTTCCTTTTCCCAATTTATATATCAAGTCAAATTCTAACATCTAAATATAATCCATCCGTTTTATTTTCCTCATATTGAAATCCATTTGTGAGAAAATATGATTCAAACCTTTATGGCCTATGAACAACTTAAATTTCTCACTGAAGAGATAATGACGCTAAGTCTTCATGGCATAGATGACTACAGCAAACTCCAAATCATGTGTTCAGTAATTTTTCTCATTCACTCTCAACTACCTTGAACCCTAAGAAACCAAAAGGTATCTTTGAATGAGAATGAATCCCAACATAGACATAGATGCATCAAATTACACCAAAAACCCCAATCTTGATTCTAGAAAAATCAAGATAAGTGATGATGTAATATGAATTTTCAGCTCTTGAAAAGACTTCTAGAATTCCTCAGTCCATTTAAATAGAATTTTATTATTTTCAGAGGTTGTAATAAATAAAGATAGTAACGAGAATTCGTGAAAAAAAAAACGTTAGTAATAACCAGTGAGATTAAGAAAACTCCATATCTCAAAGAAGTTTTTTGACAGTTTCCAAGAGAAGCTTTTATCTTTTCCAGATCTACAGAAACACCTTCTTCAGAAATTACATAGCCAATAATGCATACTTCTTGTATCCAAAAACCAAACTTTGATAATTTTTAATATAAATGATGGTCTCCCAGATTCCCAACACTATCTCCAAGTATTTCTCATGCTTAATTTTTTTTCCACGAATACACAAATATGTCCTCCATAAACACCAGAACAAAAGAATCTAAATATATCTGAAATATTCGATTTATCGATGTCATAAGGACTACCGGTGCATTCGTATCACCAAAAAGAATTACTACATATTCATAATGGCTATATCTACTTCTGAAATATATCATCGGTATATCCTCCTTCTCAACTCGCAATTGGGGATATCCTGATCGCAAATCAATTTTAGAGAACCACTAAGATCCCCTAAATTGATAAAATAGATCATCTATGCGTGGAAGTGAAAATATATTCTTTATTGTAACTTGGTTAAGATTACAGTAATAAATGAAGAGATTAAGAGTTCCATCTTATTTTCTAAGAGCAAGATCAGTCCTTCCCAAAGAGACGTACTTGGTCAAATTAAATCCTTACTTTCTAGCTCTTCCAACTGTACTTTAGACTCCCTATATTCTATTGGTTCCATTCTATAAGATGGAATGGAAATAGTATTGGTCCATGTAAGGATCTCAATAATAAACTACAATTATCTTATCAATGGAAACATAGATAAATTTTCAGGAAACTCATCATGAAATTGATCCATTACTACAAGAAAAAATCACTTCTTGATCTCTTCCACTGATGCTAAAGTTAATTCCACAAACTGGTAAGAAACCATTCCCACTGCTGGTGCCAAAAATAATGTTGTACCTTTCTTTACAACCCTTTGTACCAAGAAGAGATGCTTGAAACCATCCTCAGGTGTGAAACTAACCATTATAATATAATAATTGTGTATGCCACTAACATTTCCAACCAATCCATACTGGGGGTTATATCATAGAAATCCATCTCCAACACTGATAAATCTGATTTTTTCTCAGCTCTATAAACAATTATAGAACATGATCTACACAAAAAGGCTTGACATTTTCTCTCACCGATAGGAGTTTGAAATTTTATTACAGAAGGTACCATCTCATGTTTTAAACATAGAAAACCAATAACATGATATGAAATGAAGGAATGTGATGTTCTAGTATCAAACAAAAATTCATGAGGGTAGAATTCTATAAAATTATACCTCCCACCATAGATGGTTCAGCCTGATCATCTATAATCATCTTCTCAGATCCATACATCTGTTCCATCACTTCACTTTTATCCTTATTGACTTAATGGGATTTCCCTTTTTGAGGAGTCACGGTATTCCTAGAATCACAATGTCTAGATTTTCTCTACTGATGAGATTGATTTTGGTTCCCTCATCCGGTCAAATAATAGGATTCATGCGATACCTAAGAAGTGTCTCGAGTGCCTGACCTCATATCACTATAACAACAATTCTTTAGATGTCCCATATGGTTACAGTTATGACATGATCTAGTTGGTGATGTGCATTTTCACTTCATGTGGTGGAATGGACCACATTTAAAAAATTCAGGTTGGAACTTTGGTTTTGGAGGAAGATTCACTAATCCATCAATATGATTTTGATTCCCACTCCCACCTTGGAAATATGTGTCCATCTTCTACTGGCTTCCATCATTTGAGTTCCCACCATTTCCCATAGGTATCATCATACTTCCTCAACCCATAGCTCCTGAGATATCCCATTCACCCACTGTCACTCTATTCACTATTTCTGTATAATCCATATTACATGGCACTAAAATCTTCGAGTGAATCATCTATCTTCACCCCAATTCAAATATGTGTTCCTTCAAGGCTGCACTCGCCACAACTTCAGATGAAAAGAAAACTAAAATCATTAATTTGACCACATATTCTATGATATAAATATTTTCCTACTTCATGCTGAAGAAGTCCATCATTCTCAGAATCTTAAACATGTGAGGATAGAATTGTTTGTTGAACAATTCCTAAAAATCCTCCCAACCAATTCCTTGATCCATTTTATCCTTTACCACTAAATCCCACCACGTACATGAAAGATCCTTGATCATATATGTTTCAAGGTTGACTTTTATCACTACTAGTGTTCCAATGAAATCAAATATACAATTCATCCTATTTATCCACACTTCTTCCCTTTTTGGTTCCAAATCACCCCATAATATGGTCGGATTCTGCTTCTACAACATAATGAAATGATCCACATGTCTTGTCTTATCCCTTCGGTTCCGTGTGTCCACATACTAAAATGTTTGGACAATACTTTGAACCAGATCTTGGTTCTCCTGCTGCTCAGGTGAAACAAAA
Organism: Viscum album; assembly: GCA_963277665.1. Classification (NCBI taxonomy): domain Eukaryota; kingdom Viridiplantae; phylum Streptophyta; class Magnoliopsida; order Santalales; family Viscaceae; genus Viscum; species Viscum album. The sequence goes on along the minus strand of CAUJRU010000030.1, from coordinate 1,917,508 downwards.
TTCCCTACATCTTCTTCCGGTTGGTTCTTAAGACCCCTACTGGATTCCATTCTCTAAATAGATAAAAAATTCATTATGTCTTATTCTCTATAAACTGAAGACTTAACATTTCAAATTCTATCACATCAAATATCATAAAATTTCTTTCCAAAATTAACTTTTTCCACATTCAACTAATTTTGAAAACAATCAACTTGATTGTGAAAATAAAACAATTTTCATAATACACCAACTATTCTCTTTTCAAAGTATTTAATTTGAAAACAAATGCAAGATTTTTTGAAAAATCAACATAGTGCATCAAATCATATATCATTACTCAAAATGAAATATGAAATCCTAGTGGTATGTTATTCCTCTAATTCATGTGATGTTCTTCTCATTGGATAAACCCATGATAATGAGATTCCAATATCCTATAAGTTTCATCAAAACACTTATGTACCCAATTCCATGGTAACTTTAAGTTCTGACTAAAAAGGTTATCTACATCTTTTTATGTTGTACATTTCTAGTCCCGAAAATACTACTCCATTATAAGATCATAACCCAAGTAACGGACAATAATTTATTTCAACTCCATGACCAAGAAAACGGGTGACTACATTTTCCACAAGGAATGGAAGAATCTGATACCACTAATCTAAAATAAGATTTGACATTGAAAAAAATTGATACCGTTTGTAATAACCCACTTATTCTCATTGGATTGAGAGGATGGTGATCTGTTTCTTGAATTAAGTGACATCCCCATGATGCTAAAGGCTGGAAATAAATTCCGAATGGTTTAAATAAAAGTGGGGGATGATTTACCCTTTATGAATATAACCACTAACCAAATAACCATTATACGATGCATGATAAAAATAAAAGAAAACTGAATAATTTCATTCATATCAAAACCAACCAAAGTGTATTAAAGTGGAATAAAACACAAATAATCAAAGTGAACAATGGAAAAGTAATTAATAAACTCTAAGATAACAACAAGACTCCATTCTCCACAAGCTTCACTCTCCAACATCACCAAATAGCCCAAGAATCATGAGTTTGTGCTATAGAAGTGTGATACTTTACCTTTTCCCAACTCCTGGTAGATGACATCTGCAAAATCACCAAAGTGCAAATTCAACGGTGAGTATAAAACTTAGTATATTTTTCCCCAATTACTTCCCTACTCATTCCACTAGGATAGAAATGTTATCACGATTTATATAAACAATTTACATAAAAAATTCGTAAAAAAAATTATAATAAGATATAAAAAACTTTTAAAAATTGTTTATTACTAAATATAAACAAGTTCTGTGTCACCACATTCTTCTATAAAAATATTTTTTTTCATGAAAAAACAAACAAGGCTTTAAAACCATTTCCCAATATCCATTTTGGCATAACCATTGCATTCCACCATTCCACACATCCAACCATGCATGTAACATAGATCACCATATACTCACAAGTGGTGAGTCATCCTTTCACTAAGCCATCAACTAGTTAACCATTTTCATGAGGGATATCCCTAAACCTTATCCACCCCACTAATGAAGTGGAGACTCCATACCCCTATCCATCTCGAATTAATATGAACACACCCAAACATTATTCCAAAAATCAATTGAAAAAAAACATTTCATCCATTTCAATAAAACTCTTATTTTAATGAAAACCATTAAACAAATAAATTCCAATAAACTATTATATTTCAATAAAATCATCCATTTTATTGAAATTATTTCATCATACTATTTACCATAATTATAGAAAAATCCCTATTTTAAAATCCACCTTTTAAAATCAAAAACCAAAACACCCATTAAAAACACTCAATTTCCATGTTTCCACAACCCGTCAATCCAGAGGGTTTCCAAAAATCATTAAACAAACAATTAAAAATCACTTTCAAACAAAATAATCAATTTTAATTCTTACCACTTAGTTCTACCAAGAAGAGTTAATATTTAATCCACCTACCTCGAGTGTTTTGATGAAAATGGCAAATGGACATATAAAAACTTACAAAACCGGTTAAAAACTCCATGAATCCAACTTATATCTCTTCCCCTATAATCAACGAATCCAAATATAATCATAAAATGCATCCATAATCTTATATGTACATGTAGAGGGCATAAATCGAAGAATCCAAGAAGAGGGGCGAAGTAAATATAGGAAAACGTGACAAGAACGATGAAGAACGAGAACTTACAACAAGAATTCAGCTACAACACACCAAGGAAATGATGTATATTAATTCCAATTCATTTGGGAGAGGTTCTAGAGCCTTAAACAAAGAATAATCTTATGATAGGTATGTTTTGGAGGAAAAAAATGCGCTAATTCTAAAACGATTGGGATCCACTTTTTAATGCCCTCACATTGACCATGTGCATAATTTAGTCACACGATTAGACAAAAAACATGCTAACCATGTGTTAGATACTTTCTAGAAATACCATCACATGAACACCTTGAACAGTCTCCCAAACTATGCACCCAATGTGCTATAACTATTGTCCAACATCTATAATGTTCCTTGGTTTCAACTAGGTTTTCATACAGTTTAGACAAACTGTGTGCATCCTATGCACCTCCCCTTTAGCCCCAAAAACTCCATGAAAGTTTCCCAAACTCTCCCAACCTTCACCCTTATACTTTATATATATAACATAATAAAGGGGTCACATACCAGAAACCAGGCGTGATACATGGAACACTTATTTTCATAACATATTAAGCCATATTTATAACAAAAAATTTCATTATTAGGATATAATATTGATTTTAAATAATATTATTAATAGTATTCAGTAATACTTTCTTTTGGGTGTAACCCATGATAACTCAATGTTACATTCATTGAAATCTATATAATAGATTAAATTTATTTAAAATAATAAATATATTTTCAAGTCTTGGGATATTATATTCCCTTCTATTCTCAGTGGTCTGTGTCATACAATCTATCAAATAAAATGTATATATTTTAAAGTTTTGGGGTATCACATTTACCCATGAAAACCAAAAAACTAGATGGAAAACATTTTCAAAACTAGACTGCATTTAAAACATAATATTTTCAAATACACTTTTATAATCCATTTGGATTTCTATTTAAAAAAACTATTTTTCCAAAATAGTTCCCAACATGGATCAAATAAAAAAAATAAAGCATCAGGTACAACTTGCCCAATATATCCAATAAAGAAAAATAAAAAAGAGCACAAACATTGATATCATATAACCATGTTAATGGTAATGACACATGGGAATAATATATCTTATCACATAAAAATGGAAGTAATAAAATTCATAATAATATAATTAAAACTATAATGGTTAATGTGCACCTTGGGGATCTAACAATCAGGCCTATCATGGGTGAGTAAACAAGTTTACTAGATAGCTCATTAAAATGGAATCCCTCACAGTCTTCCCCAGGACCAACATGGAATTTGACATGGTCTTCCTACCAAAAAAGACTCATAGTCCCTTGGAAAAAAAGTTTGAGGCTCACACAATCCCCCCTCTGATGGATCACACATCCACATGAACAAACCATAGTAGAAGATCGCATAGTATTCTCTCTAAAGGCTTAGACTGTCCCTCCAAAAAACCCCAAGCTCACTCACCGGTTAACCCATGTGCTACTCCATTCCAACACATCCACAAACAAGTGCCAATATCAATCAAGCAATAACACAATTCATTTCAAAACAAAAGAATACCATTTTATCATAACACCTTTCCTAATGTAAAATCATTTCTAAAACCACTTATAAATTATTTCAATCCCATAAAACCCTTTAAACCATTTTATCAAATACACGGTGTGCATAAAAGCCACACATATTTTTAAAACCCAAATAAAACACCAAAATTTCCAAAAAAATCCATGAAACACAGAAATCATATAATTTTCATCAATAATAAATCATGTAAATGTCAATTTAAACAAAAAACAAAATGGTATTAGAAATTTATTGGTATTCCATGGAAGACATCCTTAAATATAGACACCTACCTCCAATTTATCCCAAAGGTCATTTCCCATTACAAAGTACACCTATAAGAGGAAGAACAAATACTCACATACTGATACCACAAGGTAAAATACCAAAACCCCAATAAAAATCCATATATTTACCCTAAACCCCCACTTGGATTACAAAAATCCATAAAAATGGAAGAAAAAGTCTAGAGAAGGTTAAAATTAGAAGAAACCATGAAGAAATCAACACAGTTCAAGAAAAAACACCAATATATCCAATAGAAATACCCCAAGTAGGAGGGTAATAAGATACAAGATAAGGGAGATGGGATTCACACCTTGGAGGAGGAAAATTATCTCCAAAATCATAAAACTCATGATAGGGGATAAATAGTAAAAAGACACCATTTATGTGAGTTGGATAGGGCAGCACAATTTAACTGCATGGGTAGGCCAACTGTGTGGGGATACTATCTCCAAAAAAAAGAAACATGAATTCCCATGGGTATCACATGGTTTTACAATCAATGATCAAACCGTGAAAAACCTCTATGTCAGAAATTGCAACATCCTCACAAGGTCATCAGTTGGGTTATCAAACCCATGTGCTAACCATGCACCATGGTCTTTCTGAATAAAATTAATTACTTTGACCCCTAGAACCCATGAACTCACTGAAATAATGTAAAGTTAAAAGTGAATCAAAATAAGATGTACCAGGGACCCGATAGATATTAGAGAAATTATGAGTACCCTTATTTTGAATAATCATCCCATATGTGAGGACAACTTGTTGCAAGATTAGAAAATGACTTGGTAAGAATAAATAAGACACTTATATCCTTTCAAGGGAAGAATGATTTGGAACTATCATTAGAGTGGGAGAGGAATTTTGTACACATGTTTGAACTTAATAACTTCTTGGAGGTTAATAAAGTTATGTTTTAAAATAATTAATCTGATTTACTATGTATGTATTTGGTGGGACTAAATAGAAATACACAATGCAATGGGGAAATTCCAATTCAAACATGGGAAGAGAAGAAGATTGTAATGTACAAAAGGTGGATATATTGTCATTACTATATATATATATATTTACATTTGAAGTTGAAACATCTTATTTAAGGTTCCTTGTGTGTGGAGGAGTACTATAAGGAAAGGTAATAATCAATGATTATATCAAGTTTTGAGGAGGTTCAAGAAGTTATGATTGAAAGGTTCATTAGTGGATTAAATCTTGAAATTATAAATATTGTGAAGTCAAAACCCTACTATTAATTGGGCGAATTTTTACATATAATGGTAAAGTTAGTGAGAAAATTGAAATTCCAAATGAAATCAAGTATGTTCTCCCAATAATTTGAAATCTAATTCGAATGATTTAAAATCAACCCTCCAATGGAATGAGTCAAAACAATGGGATTTTAATTCTACTCAAAAATAAAGAGAAGTGGCCAATTTATTTCATTTCTGATTCTAGAGGTAAAAGTGACCCCATATTTCATTCTAAATCTCTTAAAATTATGTTTTTTAAGTGACATAGATTTTTGTATATCACATACCTATTCCCTTATAATTGGATAATTATTTTTTTTATAAAAGTGACATTTTGAGTGAAGGTTATAGAAAATATGAAATTCCACCATTGGAGGAATACAATGATGTGGAAGTTGAAGAACTAGTTCACGGACTTGAATTCGTTAAAAAATATATTTAAACAATCATGAAAAATATTATCATAATTATGAGAAACATGAGAACATTTTTCATTCTAGATGTAACATCAAGTAAAAGGAATGTATCATGATCATTAATAGTGCGAGTTTCATTAATGTGGCTAGTACCTTATTGGTGTAGAAGTTTATTTTTCCTGTTAATAATAATCCTGGACCCTATAGGTTTCAAGGTTGAATTCAAGTGTCGAGGTGTGTGTAATAAAGTAAGAAATAGTTTCCTTTTCCATCAGGAAATATCACGATGCAGTGTTTTGTGATATTTCTCTATATAGACAGGTAATTTGTCACATAGGGGACTATATATGGTTGATATGAGGGTTATATAGAATGGCTACACAAACTATTTCTCCCTATCTCAATGGGAAAAAATATATTAATACCATTGAGACCCATACAGGCATATGAATATGATGTGAGGAGAGAAAATTAATTCAAAAATAGTAATGAAATGTGTGAAAAATAATATGGGTTAAATAAAAAATAAAGTGATAAAAAATAGTTTACAGAGTTGATAAAAAATTGATATTAAAAGAGAAAGAAAATAGTGCGGATGAATAAAAAATTCAAGGGAGTAAAAAAAATAGTGAATGAAAGGTGATTTTGTTTTCTAGAAAAAGTGATGTGAAGAGAATATTATTCAGTAATAAATTATTCTTACCCAATAGTAATGATTATTTCCTTGCAATTAATTAACTTCATCATTTTACCCTCTTGTGTTGTGTCTTTACTCTAGGAATATCATTATTTTTTTCTCAATGACCATTGATCGTATAATTGAATTCATCCCTGGAGCTTCAACTCCATTCAAGATAGCATATAGAACTAATCTAGCAGAGACTGGAGATATCCATTACCAAGTTGAATTACTCATGTGGAAATTATTCATGAGGGAAATCATGAATCCATGTGTTTTTTAGTGATCCTAGAACCAATGAATTATAGAACATGGATAATTTCCATGGATTCTCATTCCATAAACAAAATAATAGTTAAGTATTGATATCTCATCCCTCAATTTTTTTTAATTATTTAGTTACATGGTGTTTATTTTTATCAAAATTAATGTTAAATGTTGATACCAAAAAACATTAATCAATGAATGAGATGAATGGTAAACTTCTTTTATAACCAAATTTGGTTTTGATGAGTGGTTATTTATTCAATTAGATGTCACCAATGCACCAAGTGCATTCATGAGATAAATGGACCATATTATTCATTCATTCATTCAAAAATTCATGGTTTCCACTTTTAATGATATATTAGTATATAGGAGAACCATATATAACCATGTAAAGAACACGTGTCTAGTGTGTGAAACACTTAAAAAACTAACTTTATGAAAATATTAAAAATTCTTTATTTAAATTGATTATGTTGTGTTTCTTGGTTTTGTTGTGTGGGAATAACGGATATGTGTAGATGGATAAAAGGTCAATGAAATTCAACGGTGTCCCACTCCAAATAAATCAATTGAGTTTATAAGTTTTTATGGACTGGAAATCTTAAAAAGGAGGGTTTTAAGGATTTTTCTTCTATCTTTACACCTCTTAACAAACAATTCAAGAAACATGTAGTTTCTAAATGGGATGAAAGATAAGAAAAATATTTTAACATGCTCAAATAATAATTGGTAAATTCGTTAATTTTATTTATATAATATTTTACAGAATATTTAATATTGAGTGTGATGCATTAAGAATTAGAAGAATCACAGTTTTGACTATAAAGTCACATCCGAATTCTTAATTATGTCAGAATTGAATAGGGAAGAATTAAAAAATTCAACATTCAATAAATAACATTATTTTGAAATAAACCTCAAAAACATGTAAAAATTATTATATCCTAAAGATTTTTTTATGACCACGAGAACTATAAGTATTTGAACTCTCAAGGTATGTAAAATCATAGGAATACATCATAGCTGGAATTTAATGATGCTTTCCCCTATGTTATCAAACAAAAAATGGGAAATAAATTTTTTTTGTAAATTCTATTTGTTGAATGTATATACTTATTAATTTTATTCATATTTGATTGCATGGACTTGATATGTGAAAGGTAATTTAATAAATTGTTTTTTATTTTTCAATAAATTTATAAATCTTGTGAAAACTATTTCTTTATGGACATTTACAAAAATTATGGTTTTTTTTCAAGAGAGAAAAATTGTGCATTATAAATTTTTCAATTAAAAAATTACTTATAAAAGAAACTCATATGGGTGGATTGATGGAAATTTTTGGTGTTGATAAAACTTCTGGAATATTTTGTGAACATTTTTATTATCCAAACATGAGGAATGACGTTGTTTCTATTTATACAAAGTTTGTGACTAGTAAACTAGAAAACACTAGGGATGTGACATTTCTACAAATTTTTTATAGGTATTACCTTGATCACCATTGATAAAAGATATCGTATTCATTGTTATTGAAAGATTTACTAAAATTATAAATTTCAATACTTTAAAAAAATGATGTTCTTCATATTATAGACTTGTTTTCATAGAAATTTTTAGATTTTATGGACTACCAAAGTCCATTGTAAGTGATAAGGACATGACATTCCATATCCACATTTGGAGAACATTGTGAAATAAACATGGAAAAAAAATTTGTTCTTAACTATTTCACATCCTCAATAGGATGTACAAATTGAAGTGATGAATGAGACACTTTCAACCCCCTTCTATGAAATTTGTTCAAAAATTTATAAATAATTAGGGAAAATGTTTTCCACAAATAGTGTTTTTATATAATTGATTTCTTACATTCCAATACTCAGTTTTCACTATTTAAAATTATATATTTATTTAACCTAATGAAATTTTATCTTTTTCTACTAATGGGGTTGTTGATCTTATAGGTGATGAAGTGGTAAAAAAATTCGTATTTTAATGTTGGAAGTTGAATATATGAATTAATTAATTAACAATTTTTTTGATAAATTACTATCTCATATTATTTATTAAATTAATTTTTTTTTCAAAAACCATTTATTATTTACATGTTTTAATGCTTAATGTATTCTTAAAATATCAGTTTTCTATGTTTTTCATTTATATATCTTCTATCATTTCTTGGGTGCTTATAGTAAAACATTAAGGGTCTACCAGGGCTAACATAGGCCAACCCTCAACCAAATAGGGGTCCCAATTGGTAAACCCAATGGGATAACTATCCCACGTTCCAAACACAATGATATTAGTGTGCCTGTGTATAAGACCTAGTTGACCACACATGTGAATTCCTGAATTAGGCCATCTATGCCAACAGGCTGAAGCTGAGGTGAGTGGATAGTGGTGTACGGGTGATAATCCCTCACTGAGAGATATATGGTTCTATGGGAGCTTTTAAAAAATATACTAGAGGCTCAACCTTGTGGATATTTGATGTGAGACTATATCATGCGAAACCAGTGTAGGGAAGTAGCTTGTCTACAGATCAACCTAGTTCAGCAGCACCTAGCGGCACCGAGGTGCATCAACATGCTTTCATCGTTGTAAGTAACTTTACCATGAAAAATCCATCCACATTACCACGAGTGAACATTTCATTTGAGTGAACTTATCATGAGAGTTACCCAACCGTACAATGAGTTTTCTACTTACCATGGTTCAACTCACCTTACCATGAGTATAAAGGTGAACTTACCATGAGTAATTTATTTTGTCTGCCTTTTTTTACTAACCAAATGTTTGTTTCTAAAGTTATTATGCTATCATGGTCAGAATAATAACTGTGAGGTGCATGGAATGAATTTATTTAGTGTGTTTTGTTCCTCACATAGTCAGTACTACACATTGTTTATTTTATAGAAAAATTATATTTTTATGACACTCTGTTTTAATTTCATTTTTTATAAACTGTTTTACTACAATATTTTTTATGTTTTTTGACTATTTTATGGAATTATAAAATAATTATATATAATGATTACAATTTTTATAAATTTTAGAATATAAAATATAGTTGAAATTCATATGGAAAGTATAATTTCTATGTTATTCATTTTTTTCTCTTTTTATTGTAACATGTTAATTATTCATTTTATCTAAGTTTATAAGATAAATTTTATTTTTATTAATTATATAAAATAATTTCATTTACTTTATATAATATATTAGACATTTTTATCAAGTTTCATGATGAAACAGAAGAACATGTAAACTATTTTTTAAAGAGAGCTACTTTTTAAAAATTAAATGTAATTAATTTTTTTGGCTTTTTATTCACTAACAAGTGGCATGTAGTGATTGGATCTTATGACACTATGAGAAAATATTTAAATTAATGAGGTTATGGGATTAATCAGTAATAGATTTGCTCAAGGAATATAAAAAAACTACACAAAAATTAGTTGAGATTACTTTTCAACAATAAAATGGTATTACACAATTCTTATTACTCTCATGAGATCAAGAAACATATCAACTTCTATTCCTTTTCGATGAACATAGTAAAAATTAATAACTTGATCTTATTCCATTGATGTGATCAATGATCATCAATATTTATCATCTTCTATGAATTTTTATCATCTATTGGGGTTTCTTTGTATTTGTTTTTATTCATATTATTCGTTTCTTTTTGTGTAGAGTTTATGATTTTCCCCATCAAAATAAGGTCTTGTTGGTTTAGGTTTTTCACCACTTAGAAGAAATACTAAGTTGTGACACCTAAAAAAATGAAAGGTGAAAGACTAGGTTTAATGTCTTGTAAAAATAATAGGGTTTTCCTCTGAGTATTATAAAAGGTAGGGTCTTTAATAGGTTATCACACCTTTAAAAGTGATATTCTTATTGTGTACCAATATCCTCATAGAGTAGAGAAGGTTTAGGAGTGGACTGTGATATTGGTGATTATAACCACTATAAACCGCTATGTTAATTAATTTTTATATCTTATATATTTCATTTCATGAAAATAAATCTCACCACATAATATTTAATAAATAAAACTCTGATTTTTTTGTTTTTAATTTTTGAAAATGACTATTCAATCCCACCCTATAGTCTTAATTTTCATCATTTATGATCCAAAAATTGATATCATGGGAATTTATTCCTTAAAAGATTATTTAGTGTCTCTGATTTTTTATGTTTTAGATTTTTAAATCTATGCTAAAATAATTTCCTAAACATAAAAATCTATTGAATGAAATAAATGTTTCTTTTAAGATAGAAGGTATCAAAGAAAATGATGGTTGGATTCCACAAAAACATGTATTCTTTAATGGAAGTGACTACGAATACCGGAAAGATAGAATAGAAGCCTACCTGAAATAGTTTAGTGTGGATCACTATACTATCATGGATAATCCATATTATTTACCCAAAGTTGATCCAGAGGAAGTTTTAGGTAATGACATGGTAAAATATGTTTTGAATTATAAAGATAAAAATATTTTTTTAATGTTCTATAAGTAGAACTATCTATAACCATGTCTCAGCTTATAATAAATCAACTGGTATATAGTGAATACATTAAGTGACTCCCTATGGGACTGAAAATTGCAAGAGAACCAATCTAGTAATTCTCCGAGCCGAATAATAGTACTTCACTACAGGAGATAAAGATTAGAAAACCAGATATTCCATCGCATCACATGTATCACATATGGAATGAGTTCCCTTAGTGAAGTAATAGAAAACACAGTTTAAGTTGAAGGAGTACTGAGAGCTATTCCAAAAATATTGAATTCAAATAAGGTGTTCATCAATGAGAGTAATAATTTTTAAGAATATACCTTACATGAACTAATAAGATCTATAATGCAATATAAAATGTTGTTGAAAAAATTGCTGATGAGGATTTTATAAAGAGATAAGGTATATGTTTTATGTCTAATGTTAATGATAAATATAACACTTCTGAAACTTAGTTCAAAGATAGTGACAAATAGATGGCTTATTTTATCAAAAAATATTTCAAGTTCATGAAAAAAGGTTGTAACATGTAGTTCAAAAGAAAGTTCAGAATGGATTAAAATAAAGATAATTATAATAAACAACTATTTAAAAATGAGAATGAAATTTCTCTTGATTCATGTTCTGATTCTAATTTTATGAATTTAAAATTTAAACAACTACTTTCTTGAAATAAATAATTAAGGAATAATGCATTCATGATAATGGAAAAGTAAAATGACATAAAAATGAAAAATAATAATTTTATTAAATAGAATGAGAACATAAAAATAGAATGAGACAATATGAAAATATATCTTTCCTATAATGAAAATTCTAAAGATAATTATGATTATGAGTCCTAAAAACATAATGAGGAAAATAAAAGAGTTAAAAATATTCTGGAAGTGAATTATCAAGATGAATTAAAAATATTTTATTTAGTTTTGGATTATTTAACTAATGTTCAAAATGATTTTTTGAAACTTAATGAAGAAAATAAGAAATTAAGAAACATAGATTCTAGATCTAATATAAAGGTTTATACATATTTTGAGAATATTCAAATAGAGAATATGAATTTGAAAAATGAAGTTGTCTATATAAAATAGAATTTACCGAAATTTGTTCAAGGTAAAGAATAATTAGAAAAAATTATGTATTTTATGAATATAGACATAAATAACAATGGTTTTGGTTATAATAGTTTATCTCCAAGGATAAATAATACTAACATTGTTAAAATATAAAAATTAATTATTTATATTGTATCCAATTTTAAATGAATTATTGTATAGAATTATTCCAAAGAATGTTAAAAAATATTTACCTAATCAGTTGGGTATACTATAACATTAATTTTTAGGGATTTTTTTTTCTAAAAAAGCCACTAATAAATTCTTTAAATATTGTTGGGATCCAAAAATTTCTACTACAAATCCAGTTGTACCCAAGTTAGCTTGGGTACCAAAATATCATGTTTGATTGTTTAATTTTAGGAAATATGACTTAAGTGTATCAAACACTAATGGTATTTAGACAATGGATACTATAGGAATATTACAGGTGATATTTCAAGTTTTCTATCTTTTAATCCATGTGATGGTGGCCTTGTCACATTTGGAGACAATACTAAAGGTCATATTAAAGGTATTGGTAAATGGATTTTATAAAAATATTTTTATTTTAAAAGAATTTTTTATAGTTGGTTTAAAACAAAATATAACAAGTATATCACAAATTTTTTATGATGTATTAAATATTATTTTTTTACATTGATAAATTTACTATTTTGAAAAATAAATCATTTTTATTTTTTACAAATTTAAAAGGGAATGTTGACACTATTGACTTCTATGATCTTACCAAACAAAATCTTAAGTGATTGAATTTTGTATAAGAAGATTAAATTATTTTTAATAGGAGGCTTGGGGATAGAAACTATAGAATATTGAACAAAAATTCAAAGTCTGAACCTGTTATATAATTTAAAAAATTCAGTACAAGTTTGTATTTTATATGTGATTCTAGTTTAAAGGGTATGTATTACAAAGAATGATTTAAATCTATAAATGAATTTATTATTACATGATGTGTATAACTATTAGATTTTTATTTTTTTCACATTTATAAACATTTAGATTTGGTGTTAATAAGTATGTATTTTTAATTTATATTATTACAATAGACTTATCTGGATTTATTTCATATCACATAAAAATGAAACTTTATGTAAATTCTGTGCTTTTGATAAACATATTCAGAACATCATGATTTTTTTAATCATCACTATCAAAAGTGATAGAGGTGGGGAATTTGATAATTTAGAATTTGAAACTTTTTTTGAATAAAATGTATACAAGCATTATTTTTCATCCCATAGAACACCACAATAGAGATGTGTGGTTTAATTAAAGAATAGATGTATATAATAAATGGCTAGATCAAAACTAATCGATTTTAATGTGCCAAGAGAATTTTGGAATAATTCTATGAAAATGGATTTCCATATTTTAAATAAAGTTTATATTAGACCATTTTTAAATTAGACACCTTATCAAGTGTTTAAAGGGTTTAAACATAAAGTTGGATATTATGGGGGTGTATTTGGTTGCGAAGTTTTCATCATAATTAAAAAAGAAAATTTAGAAAAAATATATTCTAAATGTGATGAATGGATATTCTTATGATATTCAAATACTAGAAAAGATTATATAGAATTTAATAAACATACATTAGTTTTTAAAGAGTCTATACATGTTTTTTTAAATAGTAATAATAAGAAAAATTATGTTTTAGATAATGATGATGTTGAATTTTTAGAGTTAAATTTTAGTGAAGGTAATGTCCAAGAAAATGAGAATTAATTAGCTTAGGGTAACCATATCACTTCTAAAACATATAAAAATGAATGGAAAACTCTTAATGACCATCCAATTGAGAAATTAATTGGTAATATAGAATCTTGTATGGATACCATAAAATATGTTTTACTTAATTATAGAAAATATGTTTTTTGATGATTATGTTCCTTTAAAAATTTGTAATTCTCTAGTTGATTAAAATTAGATTAATTCTATTCATGATGAATTAAATTAATTTGAAAGGAATAAAATGAATCATTTTTTGGTTTTCCAGATGATAACCCTATAATAAGAACTAAATGTATTTTTCAAAATAAGTCTGATGAAGCTGGAAACATTATTAAAAATATAGTAAGACTAGTATCTCAAGGTTATTTTTTGGAAGAGAAAATAAAAATTGAAGCTTTTTTCTCCTCTTTCTATGATGTAAGGTATTTGAATTTTATTATCCTTTTATTATTTTAAAAATATAAAATTATTTCAAATGGATGTAAAAAGTGAATTTATAAATGTAATAATTTCTAATGATTTTAATTTTAAACAACCCCTAGATAAGAAAACTATAAATTTCCAAATCATGTTTTGAAACTTAAAAGAGATTTTTAAGGCCTTAAGAAAGCTTCCCAAGCTTGGTATGAAATAGTAACTCTATTTTTTACTCAAAAATATTTTGATAAAGGTTGATTGATCCTTTTTTATAAATAGAGTTTTAAATGATATACTTATTATACAGATTTGTGTTAATGATATAATATTTGGTTCCAAAAATTATTTAATGTGTAATGATTTTTATAATCTAATGAAAAGTTAATTTGACACGAGATTAATGGGATATCTGATATTTCTTCATGGTTTAAATATTAATCAAATTAAAGTTGGTATTTTATTAAATCAAGCTAATTATGCTAACAAAATTGTTAAAAGTTTTGGGATTTATTCTCGCAAGACGTTGAAAACTACATTGAGTACCATTTCCAAATTAGACATGGATTAATTTGGAAAGACAGTTGATGTTAAAATTTATAGAGGAATGATAGACAGTTTATTATATCTCACTGTATCTAGACCATACATAATTTTTTAATTTTTTAGGTGCTATATTTTCGTCCAACCCAAATAAAATTCATCTTAAAGCTATTAAAAGAGTAATTAGACATATTAAGGGATCTGTAATAATTGGTTTATTTAATTCAAATTATTATTATTAATTTATTATCTTACTCTAATTAATTTTTTTGAGGATATAGTGTTGACTAGAAAAGCACAACAGGTATATGTCATTTTATAGGTAAAATTTTAATTTCATGGAGTTGTAAGAAACAACTCTTAGTAGAACTTTCTAGAACTGAGGATGGATTTGTTGTTGCTACAAGTTGATGTTCACAATGTATATGGATAAAAAAACATTATGTGATTTTAATATTTTCTGATAGAAATCCAATATTATGTGTTTATTATAATTATATTTTATTTTCTAAAAACCCAATCCAACACTCTAGATGAAGACACAAAATGTTTGATTTCATTTTCTGATGGATCATGTAAAAAAGGTGATATATGTTTATAATTTGTTCATATTGATAAATACTGGATGAATTTTTCAATAAAATTTTTGATTCTATCAACTTTGAGAAAATTGTGTTTTAACTAGGAATTCTTGTAGCTTAACATTTCAATTTAGTGTAACTACTTCTTTGATTATACTGGTATTTGTTTTCCACATCTTTTTACCTGTGTTATGTAACTAAATGTTACTCTTCCTAAAATATTTATTCTATATGAATCATATGTATTTGATACTATTTAAGAGGATGAATAAATTCAATATTTAATTTTAATATACTTTTGGATAAATTTCAAAAAGGCTGATAATCTTTTTGAAAATTTCACAAATTTTTTGTTTGGTAATTTACAAAAGGGGGCGATTGTTGGAATTTTAATATATATATATTAATTACTTAATAGTTTTTATTTTAATGAATTACTATCTCCTATAATTTATTAAATTCAAAATTTTTAATTAAATAATCATTTCCTATGTAAATATTTTAATTTTTAGTTTTTTCTGAAAATATTAATTTTTTTATTTTTTTTATTTAAATCTCTTGTAACATTTCTTGGAGGCTTATAGTAAAAAGATAAGGGCTATACTAGATAACCCGATCCATATTTCAACCATATAGGGGGCCTTTGGGTTCAAACCTATGGGGGAGCCAAACCAAGGTCCAACCATAGTGGCAGCAGTCGACCTACATATTAGTCCTGGAGGAGGCCGCCTCTTATCACATGAATGAAGCTAGCTATGATTGCGGGTCGATGCCTATGTGAGTGGATAGAAGAGTAGAGGTGATAATCCCTCGTATTAAACTCTATGGTGTTATGGTATAGTTGGACTGATATTCTAATGGCTCAGCCATGCAGATATCTGATGTGGGACTACAGAGTGCGATACCAGCGTAAGGTAGTATATCGTCCAAATCTCAATTAGGTTTAGTGACACCCAGCAGAACTGAGCAGCAGCAACAATGATTCATCATAGTAAGGAACCTTAAAATTTGTAAGCTTTGCACCTTACCTTGAGTGAACCTACCATGTGAGTGAACTTACCGTGATAGTTACCTTACTATAACGTGATTTTTTGATTATCATGGATCAACTCACCTTAGTGTGAGTGTGAAGGTGAAGTTACCATGGGTATTTTATTATATCTGAAAATGTTTTTTATGGACCACATGTTTATTTTAAAAGTTACTGTGCATTCACATCCAGTATACCAACCATGAGGTGCATGGTAAGAATACCAAACATGAGGATTTTTTCACACATTCTCAGTTATACACTTTGATTATTTTCTAGAAAAATTATATTTTTATGACACTCTTTTTTAGTGTCATTTTTAATAATAGGTTTTACTAAAAATATCTATATATTGTTTAAAATGTTTTATATATTTATAAAATAGTTATATATCATGACTACCTTTTTTAGTAATTTGTTTATTATAAAATATTATTGAAATTGATATGAAATTTATAATTTTTTTATCATTAATTTTTTTCTATGTTTTCTATAATATTTGAATTATTCATTTGATGAAATATTATAAGAGAGGTTTAATTAGGTTTAATTATATGAAATACTATAATTTACTTATTGAATATATTAGAAATGTTTTAAATAGATTTATTTAAGTAATTTTTGAATTCATGAAATATTTTTTATTGATCACTTTAATTTAAAATTATAAGTAACAATGATATATTTTGTTTCTATTTTCTAACATGTGGAATGAAATGATTTGGTATCTTGAAATTATGGGTAGATCATTAAATTAATGATGCTATGGGATTAATCAGTTATATATGATATTAAGAAATATTAAACAACTACATACATATCATTTGAGATTACTTTTCAAAAATATAACAGTGTTACACAATTTGTTATTCTCTCATACAACCAAGAAACTTCTATAAACTATGTTCATTTTCTATGATCATAGAATAACATAAAAATTCCACCTTCTTCCTTTGAAGTGATAAAAAATCACTGAGCTCAATCATCCTCCACATATTTTGACAATCTTTTGGGTTTTATTTTTATTAATTTTTTACATTATATTATTTTTTTTCTTTATCTATTTATGATTTTTGTGTGTTTGCTTTCTGATTTACCCCATCAAAATCATGTAATTTTTATTTTGGTTATTCTACCACCTAAAAGGAGTTATTGATTGTTACACCCAAACAAAATTAATGTCACATACAGGGTTTAGTCTCCTATAAAAAAACTTGGTTTTACTTATTGGTATTACAAAAGGTAGGGTATGTAATCGGTTATTATACCTTTAAAAGTGAGTTTATTAGTAGGAATAAATATTATAATAGAGTAGATAAGTGTATAGAGTGTACCAGGATATTTGTCATTTGACCCACTATAAATCCATGTGTTTTTTAGTTTTATTTCTACTACATTTCATATCATGAAAATATATCTCACTACATAATCATTAATTAATAAAACTTCTATTGTTTTCCTTTTAATTTTAGAAAATACCTATTCAACCCCTCCCCTATAGTCTTAATTTTTATCTCTAATGATCCAAAATTTCAATAAAATTTGAATACCAATATTTAAAGAATAAATGAAAAATATGAAAAGAAAGTAAACAATGATCAACATAAGGTTTTTCATGTTCCTGGGGATTGAGTGTGTGTTTATTTGAGGAAGGATAGATTTTTCCCCAATGAAATTATAAGATAAAACCTTGTAGATATGATTCATTCCAAGTATTAGATATGATTAATGAAAATTCATGAAATATGAATCATCTATATTTTTAGTGAAATGTTAGAGGATCTTTTAATGGCGTTGATCTTTCTTTTTTTTGATTATTCATATTCATGTAAGATTACTTTTCCCAATGGTGAGAATGATGGAACTCATTTTTTTGATATTGATAAGAATGGAAGGATTAATAAGGGTGAAGATATTCAAGACTCAAAATTATAAATTCAATGTATCCATAATATATAACTGGTACCCCAATGAAAATGGATTTATTGAGGCGGAAGAAATAGCCTTTACATGGCCTAAATCTGAATTTTCAAGATAATTCATTCCATGCATGCATTGAAGGATAAAATGGGAATAAAATCACTCTTTTTAAATTATAAAAATGAACTGAAATGGTCCACCAAAATGATCCAATTAATTTAAATCCACTTACAAAAAGGAATCCATCAATGTGAAAAAATGGTGGGACATTTATCTCCAATGTCAAGGTGGTAATGTTCAAAGACTTTGAGGCGGTACCAAAATGTTTTGCTAATAGATATTTCCCCCTAAATCCATGAACTTGTGTAAATAAATTCAAAATTATATATTTATAATTTATGATATTTTTGACATAGTTATCTGGCTTGTGTCACTTTTATTTGTCTATAAATATCCATATAATTTGTACTCCTTGAAGGTTAATACATATTTGAGTGTTTTTTAGTATTTATATTCCCATGTTCCTTTTGTTGTTAGGTGAATGTAAGTAAGTCTTATCAAAGGAGTTATCAACCTTTCTAGGATCCATATAATTCGGGATTTGTGGTGAAAGTCTCCTTAGGGTCCTAATTAATCATCCCCCTTATCATCTAAATTATTTTCACATTTATTTTTTTACATCTCACTTATTACATTTCCATCACTTGGGTTTTCCGAATTTCACCAAAAAAATAATGAACCCTATATGATATCATGTCATGAGGCATATGAAATTCATTCATATAAATTCTTATGATTATATGAAACTAAAAACCCCTAAAAGTGCATGCATGGTGAGACAACCAAACAACCCCATATATTCTTGACAGAGCATATGCTCTAAAGCCATTGAGCAGTCCAATTCCAAGTATCACTATTCGCGATTCAATACTCAATAAGGAAATTAATTTCATTTAATTCTAACACCTAATAGATTTATAATATAATTAACATATAAATTCAAGCACAAAGCTCTATAAAAAATCAAAGTCAGGGTTAGAGAAAACTAAATCTTATATTACCATTGTTACATTTTAACTAACAATATAATCATAGGATACACGAACAAATTCATATAATGAATTAAGTATATATATATTATGATAATATATACTGTACAATTAATACACACATATAATGCATGTAAATTTTCAAGAATATGATGAATGAATATATGATATATATATATATATATATGATATATATATATATATATGATATATATATATATTAATAAATATGAGTAAGATTCATTTACAGTTTCTTGTGATGAAACATTTTTCCAAATGGTTTCAATGGTTTAGAACCAAGGATTTGGTTCACTTAAATCTTTTCATTTATTCATTGAAATGAGTTTAATGAATTATAAAAAATGGTAAATAACTCATATGATGAGTTACAAATGATAAGATATAGGATTCTCCAATAAAATTAATATGATCTCCTTTATTGTGGGTGTATTAATTGAATTTGTTCGAATGATTTTTAATCTTGTGTTTCATGAAAATTTCTTTAGGATATCATCTTCAAAAAGTGTGGTTTATTATTCTTGACAAAGGAACTAGCACCCATTTAGCATTCAAGTATACTCTTAATATAATGAAGGATCCTTCAGGTACAATAATAACTTAGAGATAGGGTTCTTTTGTACATTGATACTTATGATATTCCTCAAATATTCACCCAAATTCACGGAATATGTCTATTATTGTATAGGTTTTCTAGGTCAACTGTGATGATTTTTTTCGATTATACTTACAAATTGAGTTCTTAGTGATATATTTTCCTATGTTTTGGGTTGTTTCTACTAAAAATCATCATTATGTGATGAATTGAAACTCATTTGTGATATCAGAGCTTGTTTCATCAAGATTTAAATGTGTTTGACTGAATAGTTTTTGAGAAAATCCTTACTAGAAATGAAGAACATTTTTTCATAAAACTGTTATAGTATTTCAAACCATTACATAAGCTACATAAAGGTAATATTAGATTTAACATTATGTGAGTGTTCTCATAATGGAAACCTCAAGACCTCCCTTTATGTTAAGGGTTCACAAAAAGGAATTTTTTTTCTTACCATTACATGGAGGGATGGTACCTCACTCTCTGGGTAACCCGCTCTCGGTGAACTAGGTTTTCTCATCATTCCTCTTTTGAAAAAAGCTTGATCCTCCTTGGTTTTGGGATCATGTTTTTTTCACTCTGCTACTACAAGACTCTACTCATCTTTCATAGTGGATTACCTATTTTATTTCATGATTCCTCTATCTGATCAGTTTTTTCTCGATTTATTCTTATCATCGAAGTCAGCGTCATTCACTTTCCCAGATCTATTCTTGATTTGTGCTCCCTCTACCTGATTCGATGACCCTCTATGTTTATAGGTTATGGTAGTTCATTTGGATGAAAGCGGAGGTTTTTGGCGGTGCTTTCAGATGGAGGCTGGGGACATAAAGTGGTCTTTGGTGCTACACTCTCTCTCCAGAGATGGTAAGATGAATGGTGTGGATCTCTCTTTTTAGATCAAAGGTGTCATTTTCATCTTTAGTGGCTTGGTTTCTTCATTCCTCTCGCACGTTTCTTCTACATCCCTCTCAGTCTTCATGCCTTCTCCATCTGTATCCTTCACCAATTTGTCACATCGTGGAAGTTCCACCACGTACTGCTACTCTATTTGATGGTTTGGGGGTCTTACACCTCAATGCTCTCAGATGATTTTGATCAGAGTCCTCCGGCTGGGTTCGATTATTGAGGGATGATACTTCATCCTATAAACTTGTTAGAAGCATGATGGAGTGGGCTTCGATTGAAGATTTGGTGGGTTTCCTCTTCCCTGACTCCAATTCGTGCATCTCATGATGGATCAACACTTGTGTGGGGGGTGCGGTGGTGATCATGTTTGGGTGATGGTCATTCATTGGGGATTGTTAATCCGAGGGCTCCCTCAGATGATGTATATGGTCTCCTGGTGGAAGATGGATCCTTATTGTGATGGTGTATCAAGATCATGTGGATGCTTTCCGGATGCATGGGTGGTCTTCGGAAACCTCGAAAGTTGGATTTGTGACTAATATTGGTTGGTCGTGTTAGCACTGGTTGACTGACGTCAAAATGGATTGATGAATTCTCATGTGAGGTAGGATTTACTTTGTGCGTATTTTTTTGTAGTTCATGTTGCTTTATTTATGTGTGGTTAATGAATTGTTGATGGCCTTAAATGTTGGGAATTTTGTTTCATTGAATTTGGATACAGTGCTTGTTTGTACTATTGGGAGGGTGTCCTTAAAAGAGGGATGGGTGGGTTAACACCCATCATCCAGCCATCTATCCTTGTTTGAAATATGGGTGCCTTGTTTGATTTTGTGTTGTGTTGTTGGTCTTGAGTTGTGGTGCATTAGGTTGATTTGCTGTGATTTCTTCACGAGCATTATCGGGTGGGCGACTCGAAAGAGAGATAGATGTGTTGGCATCTATCATCCAGTTCTTCCTTCAAATTTTATGTGTGTAGTAGGAATTCCATGCCATGTTTTTCTGCCAACATGGTACAACCTCTTGGAAGGGGGGCTAAACTCCTCTTTGACCAATCGTGTTTTCACACTTTCTTTTAGGGGTGGGTGGGGGGCGATGAAACTCTTTCCTTCTTTTTTTAATATACTCTTCATTAATCACCTTGTCCATCCTTCGGGTTTGTTTTATTAGCATCTTCCATATTTATTGTAATGGGTCACCTATTTCCCCATTTTTTCAAAATAAGATTTCATGATTTATTTTCAATTAAGGGGTCTCCCCCTGATCTTTAAAAAAAATTACATCAATAGTTTTCATAAAGTTAATTTGTGACTTGACATTACATAAATGGTTTACAGAATCATAATCTGCAACATACCTTTAAAAAAACTTTTTTATTATAGTAAAGAGAGTTCAATCTTACACAAATGAGATGTTTCAAGGTATTCTCTTAGTTTCTTTTACGCTGATGAGTTGCGTAAAAGTAAACACTAACTTATCTTTACGCAAGGGGTCCCAGATAACCTACTTAAAGGTAATGTATGGATTAAACTTATGAAGAATATTTGTGTAAGGGTAAATGGAGGTTATATTTATGGAGAATTGGTTTTAAAATATTTATGGTTCTTAATGGTTTATAAATATTTTATAAATCATGAAAAAAATGAATTTTGGGAATATTTAGTTTTTATGGTATTTATAAATTAAATATTTTTTTTAAAAGATGAGGGGAAAGCCCCATTAATTGAAAATAAATCATGAAATGCTATTTTGAAAAATTGGGTAAGAGGTAACCCATTACAATAAGGATGAAAGATGCCAATAAAACAAACCCGAAGGATGGATAATGTGATTAACAAATAGAAGATGACAAAAAGAAATGAAATATTTTCATCTCCCCCCACCCCCTAAAATAATGTGTCACAATGCGATTGGTCAAAGAGGAGTGTCACCCCCCATGCCAAGCGGGTATACCGTGCTGGCGACACAACAAGGAATGACATTCCTCCCACATACATAAAATGTAGAGGGAGAACTGGACGATAGGCGCCAGCACATCTATTTCTCTATCGAGCTGTACACCAAACAATGGTTGTTAAGAAATCGCATCAAGTCAACCTGATGAAACACAAATGAAGACCAACAACATGACAAAAAATCCCAAAATGAACCCATATGTCAAACAAGGACAGATGGGTGGATGATGGGTGTCAACACATCCATCACTCTTTCGAGGCCACTCTCCCAACAGTACAAACAAGAACTATATCCAAATGTGATGAAACAAAATTCCAAACCCTTAAATCCATCAACAATTCATCAACCACTCATAAACAAATCAATATGAACTACAAACAAAGATGCCTAAAGTAAATCATACCTCACATGAGAATTTATCAATCCATTTTGACGTTCGTCAACCAGTGCCAAGAGGACCAACCAAGAACAGTCATAAATAAAACTTTTGAGGATTCCAATGACCACTCGTGAATTCATAAAGAAACCACATGATCCAAAGACATCATTGCAAGAAGGAGCCATCTTCCACCAGGAGACCATCATTATCACCCGTGGGAGTCGCCAAAAGAACAAGCCACAATGAATAACCATCACCCAAAACCCATCATTGTCGTGCCCCCCACATGGGGTCGATCTGTCATGAGATGTCCGAATTGGAGCCGGGGAAGAGGAAACCCAGCGAAGCTTCAATCAGATCCCACTCCTCCAAGACGCCAACAAGGTCACATGAAGAAGTCCCCTCCCACAACAATAAAACCCAGCCGGAGGACTCTGATCAGAAATATCTACGAGCTTGGTGGTGAAAGACCCCCAATACTTCAAAGAGATTAGTAGGACGTAGTTAAATGGCCACAATGTGACAAACCGGTCAAGGCCGCAGATAGAGAAGGCATGGAGACAGAGAGGGATGAGGAAGAAACATGTGAGAGGCATGAAGAAACCAAGCCACAGAAGATTCAAACGACACCTCAGATCCAAAATTTGAGATCCACACCATTCATCAAACCATTTCCTTCAAGAGAGTGTAACACTAGAGACCATCGCATGACCCCATCCATCATCCAAAAACATCACCGCAAAGCACGTCATTCCACCAGATGAACCATTGTTGCCTATGAACACACAGAGTCATCGAATCATGTAGAGGGAGCAGAGATCAAGAATAGATCTTGCAATGTGAACGAGGCTGATGTCGATAGCAAGAATGAATAAAGCAGAAACTGATCAGATGGAGGAAACAAGAAAGAAAAGAGGTAATCCACTGTAAAGGATGAGTAGAGGCCCATAGCGGAAGAGCAAAAAAAAAACACGAACCCAAAATAGTTTATATTTATAATTATGAAATGTTCATAATTAATTAAATTTTAAGTGTTAATAATGAAGGGGCCCTTTGTGGATATTATTTATACCACAACAAAAATGTTTTGATCCAAGGTTTAAATAATTAAAATTTATATTATATTTTGATTATGTAAAAAGTTTACAAAATAGAAATCGAATTGTAAAATTTTTATCATTCTTGAAATATTATAAAAATATAATACAATATAAAATATGGACAATTTCATATTTAAATGAATATAAAATTTTAATATTCATGGTTAAGGAATGTCTGTAAATTTTTGTTATTTTAAAAAATTTGATATAGTTATCTTCTATATTTGAATTATTCATGAATGGTTATCTCATTTTTTGAAATATAAATAAAAAATTATATTTATTTATTAAATTCATTTTAAATTCATTTTTTTGTAACACCCTAAAATACTAGAGTATGAATATTTATTTCGATAGCGTGTATGAAACGTGACACCAAGCATATAAGAGAATATCATACCAAAATTCATTAAAATATATTTACTACATTAAATATATTTAACATATTATATATTTTTTAATTAATGAAACAATGATTTAACTAGCATTACATGCAAGAGAATCCTTCTTTGATGGCTTGTGTTACTTGAAAGACTAAGTTTTACCGAACAATAATATATTATTAAAATATTATTATTCAATATAATAAGATCTAAACTACCCGTTATGAATAATATTAACTAAGTAATAAAAATTTATAGTTTAAATAAATAATTTACTGGTTAAAAATAAATTAGAAATGAGTATAAGAACCAATTGAATATAAATGGGGTATTTTTATATACAACAATTTTATTCAAAAAAAAATATTTTACCCTAATAAATAAAATTAATTACAATTAGTGAGTGATATTAATGTAATATATATATATATATATTATTCAATATAATATTTTTTTTATATTAATTTAATGGATCTTTTAAATATAATATAAGAACAAACCCAATTTTATTTAGAAAATACTATATTTTATTAAGACATTTTTACTACCTTTTAATGGATAACCAATTTTAAATCCAATTTATGACCCTTTTATAAATTTAATATTTCAAAATAAACTTCTTACTTGAAATATAAACATAAAAATTAGGGTTTTCGATTTTTTGGTCTTTTTCTATTAAATTTCATTTTTAATGAATAGTGAAAAATACTGAATTTTAATCCAAAATTTATTTTTCATCTAATTTATTTATAAAGATAAATTACTCTTAAAATTGGTTTTAAATTTTAATTATATAAAATTTTTATCAACTAATAAAATTTAGGTAATTGGAATCAATTTCAATTTTAAATTGACTATAAAAATATAAAAAACTTTCGGACGTTTTTACTTTAAAACCCCGTATTGTCATCCCATCTGTGGGATTAAATTTAAATTAATTTCTTCCAATTATGTCTTTGAAATTTTTAAAAATGGATTAAATATTTTGAAACAAAATAATTTATAATTTATAATAATTTCAAATTATTTTTTTACCAAAATGATTAATGAATGTAATTAAAATAAATTACAACAATTAAGGTAAATTTATGCTTAATAATAGGCTAAACCTAAATCATAAGAGCTCAAATGACTTAAAACTTGTAAAAAATACATTGGATGGCCATATTTATTCCTTATAATACATTTTATAGAATTGGATCCATTATTGGTTCCACTTTCAATGTGAAAAATGTGTATTGAATTCCTTTGTCAAAATATTTCAAGAGTGCCACTCCTCCTCTACTATAAAAGGGACTCCTCTCCTCTGACTTCCTCGCACCAATCAATACACTTTTTCTCAACAATGATCTAAAAAAATATCTCCTAAACATAACTACCCTCATCCTCTAATCCTAACTTTTGGAAAGAATAAATCCAAGGAATCCTTTTTGTACAAAATTAAAAGAGTTACTTGAATAAGAGGTAATAAATTTCCTCGAGCTCTTTAGTTTCATTTCCATTCTCCACAACCTTAAATATATTTATTAAATGATTATATAAAAAATAAGTATCATAAATATAATAATATTATTTTATTATAAGATTTATACCTACACTTACACCCCCATCTCATGTGTACTGAATATACAGTTTATGAGATTGACGAACTACCGCCTCACAAAATGATGATTGTTCGTTATTCATTTACCACATCTCATGTTGGTAATTATAATGGAAACTCTATTTATTTGTGATATATATTATATTTATAATTTCTTTACTCTTCTTGAATTATTTTATAACACATACCCTTTTACTTTCCATTTTGTATAAATATGATAACATTGTTTTTGGAAATGTGGACTACCGCCTCCTCAAAGTGATGTGACTCGTTCATGATAAACATGGAACTTTTTAAGTATGATTTTTATAAACTTATTTAAAATATATAACAAATATATTTTAATGTAATTATAATATAAATATTTATCATTTAATTTTTATTCTTTTATTATGACAAAGAAATGAAAGTAGCGTCCATGCGCACATATGACCTGACATCTCCATGAATGATGCATTTCATTTATTTTCTCCAAAAAAATAGATTATTATAAATTCATATGTACTGAATAAATAAGGTAATAAAAGTCATGGTTTAAATTATTTATATTATTAAATAATTAAATAATTAATATTAGAAGCAAATAACAAGTCAAAACATACTTGAGAAAACTAGGCAATTAACACCTGAAATAGTGACAATCAGGAATGATTGTTAATAAATTGGTAATATGTTGATATAAGAAAATGATATATAATATTATAAACATTATTATGGTTCTGGTATAAGTTAGTAACATATTTTAATCCATTATACAAGAGGATAAATAATATAGAAAAAAGGAAGGTTAAGGTAAGATATTCTTGTCTTACTTTTCCTTCCATGAGGCATAAACCCTATACACTGCTTTATTATTTTGTGTAGTGTATATAATGACACTTTTATAAATTATTTCATGAGTCATTTTTCTTCATGTTATGAACTAATTTCTCTCATGGTTCTTATTATTAGAATGTTTTATGTGGTATGGGACACTTTGGAATGTTAAAAGATTATATTCCTAAAAATTGTTCTAAATTATTTTATTTGTAATATCACTTCATGTTGTGCTTATTAAATTTCTCTTGAGTAAATAAATTTATTGTAATTATTTTTCATTTTGAATTAAATTTAATATTTATTTATCACAAAATTTATATTATTATTGAATAAACCATATACCATTTTGCATATGGTGTTCACTTTGTTAGTTATTTGATCAACTAGGGAATTATTGATAAATCTATATCTTCTATTCAATACAGATACATTTGGATAAGGAAATTTTTTATTAAATGTATGGGGAATGCCTGGGACATGAAATACATGGGATGGGGAAAATTTAATATAATCCCTACGGGTTGGGGACTAGTTAATGAAATCCCCTTGATGCATCAATATTCTAATGAGACAAATTAGTAGGCCAAATCAAAATTGTTAAACTATCTCTTGATAGTAAAGGAATCATGTTCCTGAGAAACATGACGTAGAATAATTAAGAATTCCCTTTATTATAATTCAGTTATTCTTTATCCATGAGTCTTTTTGGCGACCTATTTATGCATGCATTTCATTTTTAGTTCATTGATTTAATGGCATGTGTTTTAAATTTATTACCTTTCCATATTCATATTGCATTATCTTGTTATTTGAATGGAATGTGTTATAAGTTATTTACCATTACATGTTAATTTATGATTATTTATTAATTATTATTTTTCTTTCTATACATTAACTATGAATTTTAGCTCACCCATATTATGTTTCTTTCCACAGGTTCTGAAGAAGAAATATTTGAATAGGCATTAAAGGATGTAGTTTATTTCATTTTATTATGTATCATGTTTGTATTTTCAATTTTACAAAGTATTATTGGTATCATTTATATAATTTAGAATTCCAAGAATTCTATATTGATCAGAACTTTGGGATTTGATTCCTTGTAATCATTCAAATGTAATAAAATAACGCATAGGCTCTCAGCTTCTAGGGTCGGGGCATTACAGTTTGTATCAAAGAAGTTTAGAATCAACCATCAAATCTATATTTAGAAGGCATAGATTATGGAGCACAACCTTGAGATATAAATTAAGGTTATGTATACAATAAATTCCTATAATTTTGGTAAGGTAGTGATTATGTGGGTTTTTCTAGAAATACATCCTTGTATGGATACTACAACTGGACATGGTTCCTACATAGATGTACCTAGGAGTAATAACTCTGACATGGTGTGTCAGGCCTAACTCGATGTAACCTTGTACACAAAAACATGCCTTACTGCACACCCAGTTTGACACTCCAAGAGGATACACTAAAAAAAATTCAAATTTTATTTATCTACCATTATGATGGATTTAAAAGTAAATATTTCCCAAAAGTAAAAAACGTTTATGATTCTTGGATTTATGATGCGCAAATTTACATTATGTGTTATACCATATTTATAGTTATACAATGTTAATTATTTGAAATAGTTAATCTAGTATATTCCATTATTTAGAAATGGTGCATAGTAGACAAAATGGGAACTCCACCAATGCACGTGATCGAAATAGTAATAAAGATAATATCTTTTATGGCCATAAGCTAACATTTCGAAGGGAAGTAGTGTCCCACGTATTCTCATAATATGACGAAATTGTATCATGTGATAACAAAATTGGTAAAAAATTATCCAAGTTGTATAGATTTTAAGGGAAGAAAGAGAAGAAGATAAAAAAAGAGAAAAAATATGGATGAATGAAATAAGGAAAATAAGTAATTTACCGCATGTAATAATTTTGGAAAGAAACACCATAGTAAATTATTAAATGAAATTGGATTTTTCTACATGTTTTGAAGGAAAGGCCACCATTTTGGTGATTTAAATAGTAACAAAAAGGTTTCTAATGTACAATGGTTCAACTACGAGGAGATTTAACACTATGCAAATCAATGTCTCAATCGTCAATGGAATATACCCCAAATGATGCTATTGGATAATGATAAAGTTATGATATTTCCATAGATAAAGATGAATCGTTAATATTAATAGTCAAGAATTATGTCATTTGAATATTGTATCAACAATGTACAAGAAAAAAGGGTTATAGAATATATTAGGATTCCACTATAGTACATTTTTCATTAAGTAATTGAGATCATAAGTTGAATGCTACCAAGAAAAGTTATTCAGTAGAAATTAAGCCTTTCTAGAAAACACATGGTTGTGTTAAAGATAACCCTTAATATGTTCTTGGTGATGAGATAATAATGAAGAAATTATTGTTTTAGACAGGTTTTAACTACCTTGGAAATGATTAATGACTCATCAACAAGTGTTCTATGCTATCACTGATTGAGTTTACAACACATAAAGATTAAAGTAATATATATAATAACATGTGTCTTAATTATGTAATAAGGAAGAATGAAAATTTCCAATGTGGTTTTATGGTGATTTGAGTTGTTACCATATTTCAAGAGGATACATGATTTTTTTATTCACATATTTGGAATGTGAAAATTTAGAGCTGCTTCATGTTGATTAAAGGATAATGATAAGTTAATTTTGGAAATTTAGTAAAATTCCTTCAAAAGTGATTGGATCATAATATTTTAGAAAAGTTCACCATTTATTAAATGGTTTAAGGTTATCATTGGCTGATATTTTAGAGTTTAATGTATTAATTCACCACAAGATGCATTATGTGCTAAAATAGTAAGTAGAAATAGTTCAGGTCATAATCAAATTAAAATATTATCTTTATTGAAACATATATTTACTTATATTCTTTTACAGTGAAAAAATGTATTAACTACATAAAAAATGGTTTTGAAACGAAACTTTTTTCCTATTATCATCATTTTTATGATATCAATGACCTTTATTCACACATATGGTTTATGGTTTTTTGTTCAAAAACTTTCATCTGAACATGTTCTCCAGAACTCTCCAACAGAACATGATTGTTTGATCTTTTCTTCCGTATACATGTTTCCATTTCCCACCCATGTTCTCCTATCAGGAAACCTAGTTTTGTGACAATTGCACTTTCCTTTCTCACTTATTATTAAGATGTGATATTAACCCTTTTAACAATGTGGGTCTTTCAAAAATAGTTTTTTTTTTCAATCCCTATATTACTCACATCAAGTTTAAATTTGGACGACAAATTTTAATAAAGGTGGATAGAATATAACAGCTTGAAATTCTAGAGTATGAATATTGTATTTTATAGCTTGTATGACACACACCACCAAGTACATATGGGAATATAATACCCTGATACTTTAAAATATATATACTATTTTAAATATATTTAACATATTATTTATTTGGTAATGCATGAATCAACAAGTTAGCATGAATTAAAAACAAGAGAAACCTTCTTCAATGGATTGTGTCACATGTAAGGCCAAGTTTTACCAAAAATAATATATTTTTAAAATATTATTATTTAATATAATAATATATAAACTAATTTTTGGGAATATTATTAACTAACTAATGAAAATATATAGTTTACAGTACTAATTAATTGGTTAAAACTTAATTACAAATGATTATAAGAAACAATTGAATATAAATAGATTATTTTTATAGAAAAATATTTTTCAATGTTACTAAGGCCCGCACGGTCAAACAGTTTGGCCCTTGGATAAGGGTAATGTTTTGGATATTTTTTTCAAAATTATCAAATCTTGATGAAAAATTTGAATCAAAAAGTGTATGTATGGATTAACAAATAGTTGTTAAGTTTTTTATAATTCCCTTATGGGATTTTAGTGAATGTGGGAGATTGTTAGATATGAAATAAAAATACCTGCATAAGATGCATGTACACATGAATATAATTTATGAAGTAAATATATATAATATGATATTATATAGTGTGAATTTAATACATCCATATGCCCCATGTTGGTGGTGTGGTGGTAAGGATTAGGGTGTGAGGGGCAGGTTGTGAGGTCATTCCCTTGGACATGCATGTTTAATATTATTTATTTCCTTTCACCATGTTCCGTGGTGGAAGATGTAATCAACCTTAATACATAAAAATAATGCATGTATATTATAAGACATTCAATTTATGAATATAATATATACAAATATATAATATATACTTTATATTAAACATTTATGAGATGCATATAAAGTTTCATGCAATACAACATCTCTCCCAAATGATTTCATCATTTTAGAAACATAGAGTTTGTTCATTTAAATATTTAAATTTATTAATTGAAACATGTTTAATTAGTTATAACCAAGGAAATGTAATGAATATAATGCATTAAAAATGAGAGGTCTGGGGAATCACCTATAAAATTGATATGAACTTTTCTATTTGGGGTTGATGAATCACATTCAATCAATGGATTTGTTATCATCATTTTCATGAAAAGTTAGTAATGCCCTCATTTTCTCAATGTGTTTTTTATCATTCATTATGAAGCTACTAACACCCCTTTAGAATTCGTGTATCCTCCTTATATGATCAAGGATCATTCAGTTGGTGTAATCCCTCAGATGCAGGGTTATTTTTTCACTCCTCCACGATCTTCCTCAAGTATTATCCTGAATTCAAGGAAGATTACTAATGTCATACAACTGTACTAGGTATAATTTGATGCTCTATTTTACAGTTATATTTAATTTTTTTGTTCTTACAGATAGATCTTCCCATGGGTAGTTTTTTTCTTCCAATGACCATAAAATTATCAAATTAAACTCATTAATATTACCTATAATGTAATTCTTGTATGAATGGTATGGAAAATTATACGAAGCGGTTCAAAAAATTTAAACAAAATCATGCAATATTAAAATGAAAAATTCATATAAATGAATATTTTAAAGGAATAAAATAAGTAAATGGAAAATTAAATTATTCAACATGATATATAAAAACATTAAACAATCATCATAATCAAAACCACTTTTAAAATAGTATAAAGTCACAAAGATTCGGTGTGTACCGAATGGTTTTTGAATAAAACCAATTTTTATTAATTTTATAAAAATTAATACTTTTCATAGTGATTTGGTTGTATTTCCCAAACTATTTTAGACCATGCCATAATATATAGATTCATTTCATTTTGGTTATTTCATCTCACCAAGAACAACAAAAAACCTAGTTGATCACCATCGTGGATAACATAGTGATCGATTATCAAAGGCATGGTGATGTTAAAAATGATGATAAATTTAAAATTATAAAAACCATTATTCTTTCCCATAGACCATGAATTTTTCATGTAAAAATATAGGTGATCATATAAACACTCAATTTTAAGAGAAATTTAGTATACTATAGTAATAGTTCTATAAAAACAGAAAAACCAGTTATCAATTTTGGTTTCCATCCTATGTATTCACAACTGATAATATATGATACCAATAATGGTTATTGTGATAAATATTTATTCCCATATAAATAGGAAGAATAAGAAAAATTATTTCCAAGATAAACCAAGTGTAATCAACAAGATTAAATAAGGAAGTCATAAAACAAGCGTACCTCATTATCTATATTCCTAATATTAAATGAAAATTAGTTTAATCAAGTCCCCTCAACAGTAACCAATTATTTATTAACTCCAATGGTATTCACTAGCTATAGAAATCATCAAAAAACATTTGTCGGCCCTCTTCTCTAAAATGGTGTTCTAGAACCTCCTCTATGAAGGCAAATAGAGAGGGAAAATTAAAAGAGTTTAAACTAAGATAGAATTAAGTCCAATGTAGGAATGAGTTTCATGAATATCTATTTTATAGGTCTCCTACACTAAATGGAGGATCATCTTGGATTTTTAACATGTCATTTAGTCAATTAGGTGGAATCCAAATGGTTTGGATCTTTCTTACATTATAGAAAGGCCAAACCATTTAGCTCCCACCTCATTGATTAAATGACATGTTAAAACTCCTAAAATTCATTTAATATACACATCATCATATGATGTGTCTCAAGACAAGGATGAATGATATTCACCTTGGTAGAGTTGGAAAAATAATATTACATATCTTTTAATAAAACACCACTATATGGTATAGATGACCATGAGAGGATATAGACCATGACATGGAGATTTTAACCACCCGATAGTATGATCTTTAGTGCACAATATTTAACATAATAATCATAAAAATTATAATAAACATAAATAAATTAGTAAAAACACTCATTCGTCAATATTTATCATAAAACTGAAAATGAGAAAAGGCCACCCACCCACATCATTATATCTTAAATTCATCTACATGAATCCCAAAACCACAAATACCCTAAAACATTTATTTATAGTAAGGAAATGGTGGAATGATAAGTTTGCACCAATAACCCTACCACAAGGTTATGATGAGGTTCTTCATCCTTTCCTCATTTGGGGTGGAGAGGGAGCATTATAGAATTCATGTGAGATTATTTTTTCATTTGATAGTAAGGAAAGGGTGGAAGGAAAATTCCACAATAATAACTTTAACGCAGGGTCACAATGAGGGTCCTCATCCATTCCTCTTATAGGGGGAGGGGGAATCGAAGAACTGATCTGGTTATTTTTTTATAGGAAGAAACGAGTAGAAGGATAAGTCTAAACTAATAAACCAAATATGGGGTTATGATGAGGATATTTATACATTCCTCAGATAGGGGTTAGGGAAAATCATAGAACCAATATGAGGTTATTGTTTCTTTTGAAAAGAATGAAAAGGTAGAAGGATACGACCACAATAATATCCCTAATAAGGAGTTATGTTGAGGGTATTTCTTCTATATAACTTCATAAATCAAAAACATTAGAATCGATGCCTAGAAAACACATAAACCAAAGGAAATGGAGAAAAACACATCACATGTTGAAATAACATCAAACATGCATGGTCAAATCCCTATATTTCTTAATATAATTTGTAAAAAAATAAATTACATATGAAATTGAGTTGGGAAAAAGATGACTATAATTGAAAACATCATACAACCAAATCATAAAATTCCAATCATATCATTAACTTCATATCACATCCAACCTAGAGAGGGACATTACAAGCAACCGCGAAGTGGAAATCAATAGTGAGATTGTGATAGCAATGCTCGAGTGGGTAGTTAATTTGAAGAGGAAGGAAAAAATACCAAAAAAAATATATATAAAATAAGTTCATCCAAAGTATAATTAAAAATAAAATAGGGGAATCTATTATTAATACAATAGGAATCAAGACACATGGTCCAAAAAACCATCCAAAACTTAAAATATCATTTTTTTAGTCTAAAAAAGTTTCTAATGAGTGGAAATCTTATTTATGATCCACCTCCACATAATATATTCTTGGGCCTTTCCCCTCATCCTGGAATGCTCTTGAAACCATTTTTGATAATCAAATTCAATAAAACAACACCTTCTTACCTATACATATGTCATCATCATCATTATCATAATCACTCATTAAATTTCCATTCCCATAACAATCACCCTTCTCGTGAAATTTCAAAGAGTTATATCTTCATTCAATGGTATAAGTCATCAATACACTTTGATCTATATCATTTTTTGAAGAATCATAGGGCATTATTTCAGAAATACCCAACTTGTGAATCTTTAGTTTTAATATTATGTGATCTATAGATGCTAAGGCTAATCTACAAATGACTCAAAGGGTAGGGTTATAGTGATACTAAATGAATTCTCTGATGAAGGTTTCCATCCAAGAAACACTTTTATTATCAAAAAACAAAATATCCATGTTATTTATATTGTAAAATAGTTCTTGATTAATAAATGTATATCCAAGAGAGCCCAAATCATCAAATCACCCCAAAATCAAAGAAGAAGAATTGTGAACTTTAATTAAGGATTAGGAATTTTATTCAACACTATTTAGATTTCAATTATATTTAGCTAAGATCTCATCATAGTATTCAACATTCTTTTACATAAAATATGATTATATCATTCATAAAATAGGTGATTATACCCTTTAAAAAATATTACACATATTGATGGTATGAAATTAAAGGCACTTCCATGCACATTAATAATTAATTATGTGTTACAACAGGATTTTTTATATCAACATCAAGTTATAAAATGGTGTTTTGATATAAAATTTATCAAACTTTTATAAGAAAACTATTTTCAAACACTATATATTGTATTCCAAAACGTTAAATAATAGTTTCAAATTCAAAGTTAAAAATATTTCCCATACTAATAGGTAACTACTTTTCCATTGTTCCACATATCTAGAATACCCTATGTATTCAATTTTATCAAAAGAATATAAACATATTTCACCACTTGATTTTTTTGTACAAAACCTGACAAAGACAATGTAATATATTGTAGTCAATAGTTCATTTTATGAAAAAATTTATTAAATAACAATCCTTAGTAAAAATATAAAAGAAATGTGCATACCACATTTTACCATGTATGTTGGGAGTTCAAAGCTTGTGACATGGGTGAGATGGAAGTTTTTCTATCAAAATCACACATCGAATGCATTAGAACTTTGTATGTTGATCCAAGGCATTATTCATGTCTTCCAAGGCCACCTCATGGGTCAAAAACTCTTCGGTCTTTTGTTCCTAAAGATATTCTCAACCATAAAATAAAAACAATCACAATGGTTGAAATTTTAGTGTTCTTTATGAATTGTATTTCTTAATTCATAGAAGGAAAACAAGTCATAGAAAAAAATAACAAAAAATATAAACAAATATAGATTTTCTGTTTGTATGAAAGGAATTATCTTTTAATGGAAACTTTGAATGAGGGGTGCGATTTGGGATTTGGGTTTGTGTCCCCCAAACATAGATCCCATGATCATTTTCCCATATTCAAGGATCTCAAAGCAACTAAAAATCAATTGTTTCCTTGGCTTGTTGGATCTTAC
Organism: Viscum album; assembly: GCA_963277665.1. NCBI lineage: Eukaryota > Viridiplantae > Streptophyta > Magnoliopsida > Santalales > Viscaceae > Viscum > Viscum album. Next base: position 1,881,150 of record CAUJRU010000030.1, on the reverse strand, counting down.
CATGACGGAATTTCCCCATCCCAATGGATATAGGATGAGTTCCCATACCAAATAAAATGGATTTAAAACAATAATAGTAAATCAGTTTAATTTATAACATAACCATTGACTTAGGTATTTATTTCCTATATAATCCATGAGTGAAACAAATAATTTTGAATGAATGATTTGGGATAACTAAGAGACACACCCATGTGATGTAAATGTTCATAAAACCTCTATGAAAAATAACCTGCAATATAAAACAGTTGAAATTGGATGGATTGGTTAAATATTCATGTATTGGTGACAGTGAACCATACCCTAGGAATCAAATATTCATAATTGAAAAACTTGAGTATGGTGACTATTGATTCATTTCCTGAATGATTTTTTCCATATCATTTGTTTTGAAAATCACAAGTAACATTATAATTCAGTTGTGATAACTTGAATTTTTTTTATTTCTATTTACAAAGTTTGATCATCTCATTCATGTTTTCAAGTGAACTAATTATATTCCATTTAAATTCATGAACTTTATGAAGCTACTTAGACTACTTTTAATGGAAGATCATGTTTTATCCTTAAAATTTTGTTAGAGGTGACAATTATTCCAAAAAATTTGAGTTACTATTGAGGATTTTTTATGTATGTTACTATAAATAGATATCAAGTCTTTTAAGAACTAGGGATACTAGAACACCTTTATTAGAGAGTTTTGAATCATCTTGGTGTTTGAGTACTTCTATTTGAATATGTTTTATAGAGTGTTCCTAGAGCTTCTGATTGGGATGCCTTTATTGTAAATGCTCTATGATTTCAAGCTATATTTTTTTTGAATACAATACTATTTGATCAAAGGGATTCTGAATATAGGTATAGATGCTTTCAAACATCTAGTTGAAGAAGTCCAATGATAGGACTTGTTTTTGATCACCTGATCGAAGAGGACCTCAGGGATATAGCTTTATACTACAAATTTGTATAAAAAATGTTTGGGGATGGGACTTGTATTTTCAACTTTTTAGATTGTGGTATTTATATAGTTTTGTAACATAGTTCTTTGGTATCTGGGTACTAATCTTTCTACTTCATTGGATTAAAAGTGAAAAAATTTCATTTAATGGAATTTTTTAGATACTTTAATAGAATGTTTTTGAATGAGTATACAAAAATTCATCCTCAACTCAATTGTATAATTTCCTTATGTGTTTTTTCTCTTTCCATTTGGTTTGTTTACCTCGAATAGTTCATAACTTCCATGTTTTTTAATTTCTCCTACAATTATTACTATCATACTATGATTGTTTAGAACTTATAACTTTTGGAACAACTTATTTTCTTTAGTGGATATTTTTATTAAAATTCAGTTCACCCCCTTCTTAATGTGGTCATATTTGGGACAACATTGGATATCAAGACAATTATCTTTTTTTAATTTACTAACATGTAGTTGGAAAAATATTTACTAAGGGAGGTTCTCTACCAGTCAGATGATTGGAAAACAAATGTATGAATTTTCCACCTATCATTGATGGTTCAAATTATTATTATTGGAGCGATTTTATGGAATCAGATTTTATTAATAATTTATTTGATAAATATATCATGTTGATAGTAAAATGCAATATTCTATATAAAGTGACTCTGAACTATAGTTATGAGGATAAATCTATGAATCAGTTGAATTTCAGAGTTTAGAACACACTTTTATATATGATAAAATGGAACATCTACAGTCAAGTATATTATTGTAGAAAATATTGCGGTATTTGAAAAAAAACATAGATATTACACATTTTTTAAGATCGATGTTTCTTGAGATTAAGAGAGAAATGTTAATAGAAAACTATCTGTCTTTTGATTTTATAACTATAGAGTCAATTAAACATATGCATAATAGGTTTACGACTATCATGAATATCTTACAATTTATTTGTGAGAAAACATTAGAGATGATTGGTCAGTGGAAAAAATCATTGACATACTTTGGAAGGAGTGGGAGTCAAAGATAAGTATAACTGATGATACTAAAAATATTACTAAGCTAATCCATGATTATTTCAACGAAACATTGATTCAATATGAAAATAATCTAAATAAAGACGCAGAGAAATAAAAGGGGAATAATGCAGTTTCTTTTGATAATACTATTTCCAGTGCTACTATATCTGTGGAAAATATTTCATAGCATTCTAAAAATTATTCAGAAAATAGTAAGAAGTAACATATTGAAGGTGAATGCGTAGTTAGTGAGATGGATTTTTTCAGGAGAAAAAATTTTAGAACTGGAATTTCTAGAATTGAGGAAAATATAGACATGAAAAGTTAGGAAGAAGAGAATATTCTACATATGTTATATTTTATGATTCAAAGAATTCAGGGAATATAATACTTAAATTTATGAAATTAAAGTATAAAGATAAGGAACCTAGAATATCTACAAATAAAAAAATTAAAGATGGTTTTAAGAGATGATGCTGACACTTGGAGTGCTAAAAAAATCCATTGACTGATAACAGTGATGCAAATAGTGGTAACATCATAAATATTACCAGATTTCATGTGAGGTTTCTTAAAAACAATATGTGTGTCATGACTAAGATAATAGGTGAATATTTTAAAAAATTTACTTTATATTCTACATTATATTATTCTTAAGATTATGAGGATGGAACATTATAATCAAATTGTGAAATTAAGGAGTATGTTTTTACAGAAACAATGGGAGTCACAAATAATGGGGATTGTAGATGAAGAAAAGATAGAACAAAATAATAAGAATAAGATCAACATAGACATAATGAATTAAGTGGTTCTAAATAAAATCCCCACATCCACGAAGAGTGAGAATCGCTTCACTATAATTCATGTGAAAATTATAGTGAGATCAATGTTTTACACAGTGAAACCCTATCTCAAATTAGCTAATAAAGAATAATAAGGACTATGCCACCAACTGCATAGTAAGTCCATTATTCCACCAACCACACATTATGGTACACAAGAATTCAAACCAAAATCATCCAAATGAATCAAGATAAACCAATCAAAAATATGTGATTGAATTTGAAGATACCTATCAAAGACTTTTTAAGGATTCCAATGAGTCTAATACAATTTTTTTCTATTGTTAAAAATAATATTTATAAGATTAATTCCAAGTTGAATTACAAATATATTTCTATTTATGAAAGTAATATGATTGTCTTTTGGTGCGGTGGGTGTTTGTTTACGTGTTTATAGCAGTTGGGGTGAGTGTTTTTTGTAGGGTAAGTATAGTACTTTAGAATGAGGAGTTGTGTTTTCCAACTATAGATGGTTGGGTGTTTAATATATAAGTTGATTATTGAGAGGGGTATGAATATTAATTTTTTTCTTTTCATCATCTTGGTTTCTTGTAGGGATAGACCATAGTAGGAATCAGCTATGGCCTCTAGAGGAGTGGTCTTTTTACGATGTGTTATTTATCTTATCCTTCATTTCCTTCTCATACTTCTACTCCTAATAGCTACCATAAAACCTATGATAGCTTACATTTTAGTGATTCTATAATTTATTACTTCTTACTCCCTCAAAGAAAAATTTTCCTAAGAATTTGGTGACTCTGCTGGGGAATCAATCACTATGAGTGAACAAGGATCAATGTTGGAAGCTCGATTGTAGCACTAAGATTAACACAAGAAAGTCAATCATTATTTAGTGGAATAATCAATTCAATGGGAATATTTTACAATCTATGTCGACGAAAGAGTTTCAAAGAGAATATAATGCTGGAAAAAACTATGTTTTTTTAAGCTTTCCTCTCTCTCCTCTACCTACTTTCTACTTGAAAACATTGCTAAGAAAACTATGAATAATGAGAATAATGATAGAGAATAATATAGATAATGTATAATCGACAACAGATAATGTAAAAATTACATTGAAGACAATTTGGTAATGTTTTGATAAGATGATATATGGAATTATTTAGTAGCAATGTTCATCTATTGTAATGTTTTTGAAAGTAGAACAAAAATAATCACTCTGGAAGTGCGACATTGAGGAGAATACAATGTTTTAACAGAATCGAGAAAGAAATATATATGAGTCTAAAGAATTTTTGAAATTTTTTTCTCAGAGGCAAGTAGGGATTGAGACATGACATCGTAACCCACAAATTTAACTAGAAATATAAAGAGGATTAGATTATAGTAAGTAGTATGTGGTAGTTTTTGATATTCTGAGAGGTTTTATAGATCAAATAAAATACCTTTGTTTTAGGGGAAACATATCATTCCAATTTTTATCACCGACTAAAGGAAAACTGAATTGCTCAATGATAGTGGATCTACATGGTTTTTGTTTTAGGATCCCCTCGATTGTTACACATAAGGAAAGGTGTATTTTCTAGAATATTGGAAAATTAAAGATATGAAGTTTCACAATGCATATAATTTCATGTTAGGTGTTTCTATATACTGGTTTTTTGTCTTGGCACAAATCTAACCTAGAATTGACATTGGAATTGTTAAAACTTTGTTTAATGGATAGAATTGGGATGATGAAAGGGGAAGATACACTATAGTCATTGGAGATGGTTAAACAAACCAGTGATGTGGAAGAGCGGTTTATATTCAATTTGGAATGGCCTTGTGAAGACTTTCTTCATTTGAGTTATAGCCAAGGTGAACGGGGATTGGATGACATAAAGTAGGAGCTAAAATGATTTTTGTATTCATAACCGTTAACTAGGAACATATAAAGACAAGGAGTTACACCATATGTTCAAGAGTGGTGAGGGGTAGAGATGATTGTTACACCTTCCTTTTCTTATAATAATTTATCCATTTAGGTCATGATGGAAGAATATTAAGGTGGTTAGTAGAATCAAATAGAAACTATATAAGAATACAATGATTTTTTAGTTCTTGGTATGCATTATATAATTCTATCTATGTATATTGAGCATCTAGGAGATCATATAGTTTTATAGGAAACCTGAAAATCGGGTGTATATGTCCAAACAAAAGTAGGAATCATTCCCTATAATGAAAGTGGAGGAAGTTTGATAGTCAAGTTTGGAAATGTTTTTGTTTACTCATGGGTCATAGAGGTTTCTCTCATAGGCCATGTGGATGTAGCCTTAAGAGACGATGCCTCCTTAATGTGAGAAGAATATAGCACTTGTTCTTAATACTATAGACAATGATGAGTAAAAACATGTGAATAGAAAAATTAATCCATACAAGTTGTTCTATGATTCTGAGGTAGCTGATAGTTGAATTGGATTTGAGGAGCACATTTACGAATCGATGTAACTTATTTCAGGACTAGGGTTTGTTCCATTCCCAAAAATCAAGAAAAAATTATAAATTTCATATTTGATCCATGTTTCAGGGTTGTTTAAATTCCTTATATGAAGAGATTTTTGTTTAATCAATGTGATAAAACAAGATCTGAGGGATAAAGGGAAAATGAGTGATACAAAAGGGATGAAAAAGAGTGTTACAGATGGTTTCTAGAAGCAGCAGTAGAAGAAGTTGGGTTCCAAATGAAATTCATTAAGAATAAAGAACCACCACATCTAAATTATTACCATCATATTCCCAATATTTTTTCTTTAGAATTAGTTTTGGTTGATGATGTGTTTTTTAGTCCAGACACTAATGGGTGGGGAACCACATTTTCATTATTGTATGACTATAGTTTTAATCCTATACATGAATTGAAGTTAATTTCGGTGTTTTTTTGTAGAATACATATTTATTTATTTAGAGGAGGTAAATGTGTGTATTATATAACTGAATGGTGATAATGGCATGAGAAACTCATGGAATATTAAGAGTTTTCATAGAACATTAAAATCATCAGCTGATATTGGAAACGCAAGGATGCAAAAAGTTAACAATATGTTCAACAACATAATGCCTAATTCTTGTTCATTTTTTTGGTTAATAAATAAAAACACTAAGTGATTAATGTAAAAGAATAATTAAATTTACTCCTCATAAATTGTATTCTGCAAAACTAGGTAATATTAAAAGATTGTACAATCTACAATGGTAATTTTCTATTTGGATATCATTTAGAGAACTTATTATCGGTACCTGCATTCCTACTATTCAAAAATATGTGGTGATTGATGATGGATCTTTGTAGAAATTTTATCCAGTGTATAATCCTATTAAGGTGAATAAATTTAACTCTTTAGAACTCCAAATGATACATGAAAATGGTTTGGTACTACTCACAGTTGTCACTATAGGATGGATGCAACTTTTGAGGAAGAAAAAATTTAATATTCTCAGAGAGAAATACTACTAAACTATCATGGTGACATTGTAACTTTATTTTCTAAGATGTACCATCACACTAAAATTTATTTAATTCAACTTTGTGCCATAACTAGAAGTGTTTCTTATGTGATCATAAGTAAAAACATGATCGATGTGATTTTATGTTTCATTCTCTAGGAGTGTTCTAATAACATGGTTGAGATATATGAGGGCAGTGGATCTAATTTGATACTAGTAAAATGTGGGAATCGTAGAAATATTAGCATCTTCAAAGATTTATTGTTTAATAACGAAGAAATGAAGGACACTCCTATAATTTTACGTTACTCCCAATATTGTATAACAGTGGATTCATGGATTGGCTGGGTAATGTGGATCTAAAAAAGATAGTTCTAGGATTGGATGAATATTTTTATGATAACTGATTTACTAATGTGGATCTTACATTTTCTTCTCTTGGGTGAAAGGAATGAATTATTCCGAGGAAGAGAACCAAAACCAATGAATTTAAATATCAACATGACTTTTTATCAAGATGTAGTGTCTTAATAGAAGAGGTTTCATGAACAAATCCAAAACAATCCTATGATATATGAACATGAAATGATATGATATAAGTGTTTTACAGAAATTCCTTCTAATACAGCCTACATTGAAACTAAGAAGTGCACACATTCCAATTGCATAAAAATGTTATCTCATAGGGTTAAAGAGATGCATGGAATAAAAAAGAAATTTATTTCAGATATACATCCATATTGAGTAAAAATTAGCTTTTAAAGGAGGGGATAATACTAGAAATATTTTTGTGTTGTTGTTGTCGTGGTTGTTTTCTTTATAAGGGGTTGAAGAAATTGCGGTGAGTGTGTTTTTTTAGGGAAGTATTATACTTTTCAAGGGGGATTTGTGTTTACAAGATATAGTAGTACGCATGCGGGGTATTAAATAGGGTATCTAGGTGTTGATAGGGGGTATGAATATTAATTTTGGGATTCCCATAGTCTAGGAATCTGGTCGGTTTGGTCCTTGGTAGGAAGTTTTTGTGGTCTCAATTTGGCCCCGGGTTAGCGACTAGCACCGAGGGGATAAAAATATCCTAAATTTGGAGGCATTAAACTCTATAATATAAATAGGATCATGAGATAAGATGAATCATCAACCAGAAACACCATGGCATAATATAAAAAGAAACCAAAACAATCCCACAATGCATGTATAAATCATATTAATACAGATAAAATTCACCAAAAGTAAAGACCCGAAAGAAAATCTATAGCAATGGAACATCTAATATCCAGTGTCTGATCTAGTAAGTCCCACACGGTGTACATAATCATGATGGAAACATGAAAATATATTTATATACATAGCGTGAGCATACATGTATACTATATAGGGAAAACCAAAGTCTCTCATGCACATGTGAAAGAAGAATACTAATTTACCCATGAAAAAACATTAGAACCAACAACACTTAAACATGTTAATTATCCATCGCAACCAAACTAAGACACACTCACCAAATAACTCAATCCAATTATAGTGAAATAATAAAAAACATATCGATAATGTGAACCCATACATCATTCCCACTAGTATTCCTCTCTCACACCCCATATTCGTGGGTCCTGGAAGTCTCATCTTTTATGAATAACAAACTACCCACAATCACGATCACCCCACATCATGCTAACAGACACTGGGGCTCACCACCCCATAAGCATGGAAACTTCATATCACGCCTGAAAACACCAGTGCTATAACACATCCACAACCATTAAAAAATCAGTAGTGTATTGGGAACATGAAGTACCTCAACCTCATACCCTCTTCCTATCATGAACGAACCCCATCGTAATCCATTTAATATCCTCTCATCCCACCCAAAGACACCGATGATACATCACATATCAACTGAAGACATCTTGGAACACCACCCTAGAAGCATGGCCACATAACATATCAGATGAAGAAACCTGGTGTAACACCATGAGTTTTTTGTATTAATTTTTTTTGAATGAATTAAAATTATTTGGTGGACTACAATACAGGCTAAAAAAGTTAAGATTCGTTTATATGTAACACCATGTTAATCTTTAACTACAATAAAAACTCAGTAATCTTTTATGACATGAAACATTAATTTTGTATTGAATTACATGCAATACTAAGTTTGTCTTATGTTACACACAATTTAGAGTTTAGCTTGCGCTATAGACAACACCAAGTTTAAACCAAACATGGAATACTATAATTATAATATTTATAAAAATTATATTTTAATTATGGGTATAAATAGGATTAACTAAATTATGAAAATATTGTTTTCACATATTTATAAGATAAATTCTTTTGTGACCAATTAACCAAAAATGAAAATAATACCCTTGTGAAAATATAGTATATAATTTTCTATAAATCTTTTTTTATGAAATAAAACATGTTTTAACATATAATTTAGTTAAAAAACTATTATTTTATGATTTTATGAAAATTAATATAGTATATATTCACTCAATTATTGCATCCTAGTAGTTGCGTCTTGAGGTGGTGTTCGGGAGGTATGAGTTTCAAGCTTTTACGTGCACAATTAGGAATTTTTTCATTTTTTTATTCCCCCACCCATGAAGAATGTAATATATAGTCACCAAAATATTTACCATTCATATTATGTTTATTTTATAAAAGATATAGGAATGAATCCAATGTTATGCTTAAAAGTTATATTTTTTTTCTAAAAAGGGGTTTTGTTGCCTTTTTACGACAGACCCATTTTAAAACTTATTATGAAACTTTTATATAATTAATGTGATATATTAAACATTATATTTGAAATAATAATAAAATAATTATATTAGGGTGAATTTTTGGTATTTTTCTAATAATTTTCATTTTTGATAAATAGTGAAAATACTGTGTTTTAATTGAGAACTGTATTTTAGTTCAAATTATTTATACAGTTAAATTATATTTTATCGTGGTTTTAAGGTCACATTATATCAATTATATAAATATTAATCCAATTTAGCTAAATGGAATCAATTTGACATTGAAATTAGAAATGAAATAATTTCAATCTTTCTATCTTTTCTCCTTAAAAACCATATCTCTTGTCGCCTCTATATGAATAATATATTTTTTTACATTAGTGAAATAAATTTGAAAATTTGGAATCCATATTTTGAATAATAATAATTAATAATTTATAATAAGTTCAATATAATTTTTTACCAAAATTATTAGTGAAAAAAATTAAAATTAATCACATTGATTAAAGTAAAAATAAGTGTACAAAGTGACTTCACTTTAATATTAAGTGAACAAATAACCCATAAAAATTTAAAGAAAAACTTTTAGAGAAATATTTTGACCTTATAACTTATATTCTCAAGTTTTTTTCATTATTAGATCCACTTTACATGGTAAAAAAAGTTTGTGGACTTCCCTTATTCCAAAGTTTACAAGTTTTCCACTCACCCCACTTATAAAAGGTTCTCTCCAATACTCTCTTTTCCAACCATCCCAAGACTTTTGGTTCAGATAATACATGATAAAATAACCTCACAAAACCCCCACCACCTAAACCTATAATCCTTACATTGTGAAAAAATCCAACCAAGAAGTCCTTCGGTGGAAACAAAAATGTGTTACCCGAAGAAGAGGTAACGTTCGTCAACGACCACTTTCTTTTTTATTATTTATAAAACCCCTTAAGTAGTATTTATAGAATTATTACATAATAAAATAAATTTTTAAAATATATTAATATGTTAATATGTTAATTTTATAACCTAAAACTTCACAAACTTCCATCAAATGGTATACACATTCATCATTCGTGTGTACGGTGGACTACCGCCTCATTAACCAATGTCATTCGTTCATCCATTAACACCTTTCAAGGATGGGGATAATGATGGATTTATAGTATATATCTTTTTATTAAATTTATTATTTATTTATTATTTTTTTAATTATTATATAACACATATATTCATGCTTTACATTTTTTTGGAATATGATAACGTCGTTCATGTGTATGGCGGACTACCACGTTGCCGAGCGATGTGATTCGTTTGTGATTTACATGGATTGTATTAACGATGGTTTTAGTAAAAAATTTGATATATATTAAATAATTATTCTATTGGTAATATAATATATATAAATATATCATTTACTTTTCTTTAATTCGATATGATATGAAAATGAAAACAATATTCATGTGTACGTACGTCCTACCATCTCCATAAATGGTATATTTCATTTCCAATCTCCAAATTTTATGAATTAATATAAATAAATTTATACTGAATATATATTATATTTATTTCATGTTTTATATTTTTTATATGATGAAATCATGATTAATTTAAGAGTACCAAAAATAAAAAGTCAAAACATATATGAAAAACAAAGGAGTTCTTACCCAAGAAATAACATTAACATGAAATTGTTAATAAGAGTGTAATATTAAGTCATAAGAAAAACATACATGAAATGATACATAAAAATATGGTTATGTGATATATTTATAATTTATTTATATTTATTCTATAGGATTTTTGAATAAGTACAGTGAAATTCAAGACTTAAAGAATTGGCTTCCTTGTCTCACTTTTATTTCTTGGAGATGTATGCCATATCAATCACTTATTTTTGTTCGATGGGGTATCATATTACCATGAATATATTTTATGATTATTATCCTTAAATTTATGATTATTTAAATTTCCATTTTTAGGATCTCTCATTTAGGGGGATTACTATGAAAAATTAATCTTATCGGTAAGGGATTTCTGTCTCACTTTTTTCATTTCATGAGACACATGCCATATTCACAACCTATTTCATTTGTGTGGTGTATATAATGAACCATGAAATTATATATCATGAATCCAACTCATTTAATTATAATTAAATTTTCCCTTGATTTTACTATTCCTTGAGTATTATAATTGAAAAGTTACTCAAGCAATACGAGATTTTTGTCTCTATTTATCTTCTTTGAGACGTACGTTATGTTATGCACCTATAATCATTCACAAGGTTTATATAAAACCCCTTTGAAATGTAATATAATTAACTTGTCTATAATCATGATATTTTATATTCCATTTTAGGTTATTATTTCATGGGGATTATTATTCATGGTTTCCAATGTGCTAATGATTTTATATTACAATCTAATCATTTATCAATATTGTTTATGACCAAGTCTCCAATGTTCACATATTATGATATACATATTAATAATTCTCATGAATTTGATTATCCTCTGGTAATTCATGATACATTCATGTAATGGTACCATTTTCCCACTCCTTGGTACGTGAGATAATTAAGAAAAGGTCTTTTAAAGAACCTATCTTTATTTCTCACTTCGGCCAAAAATATGATTTACTAAAAAAAACATGTTTTAAAAAAAGCAATTTTTTAACCTCATACATATGATTCATTAAAGAAACTTTTACAAACAAAATCATAGGAATATTTATGTCATTATCAAAATAATTTCCATCTAAATTTTATTGAAAATATGAAATGAATATTTGTTTTTAACATGCACGAGATGAACAATATTTCCCTCCATCATGACCACTAAAGGTTTTCAAGATTCCCTCACAACATTCAAAAGAACATTTCAAGGAAAAAGGTTTTAAAAATTTTTTATGGTTAAAAAGAGTTTTAAATTATTATTACTTGTTTTAAAAAGTTATTTTCAAAGAAAGGTTTTTATTATTATGAAATTTTCTAACTGATCTTTCAAAATAATTTTATATATAAGATATCATTATTTGATATAGTTTATGACTAATTTGTATATAATCCAATGAAATAATTATTATTCTTTATTAGGATGATTTATGTTTATGATGAAAATTTTTTATGAATCCCATTTCTATTCCATGGGTTATATTCTTATGAAACCCAATTTCTTTCACAGGTCATGCTATGATGAAATGATTATGAACATATCTCTTTTCAATAGTTTAAGATATGATGAAATGTTTGTGATACCAATTTCATTTCAGTGGTTATGATATTATGTATGTATATGATATTTTTTCACACATAAATATTATTCTCATTATGTTATTAGTGGTACCTATATATCCCTCTAATTCATTGGATAAAGATAAATGTTCTATGATATCAGAGGGTATGTGGGTAGTTAGATGAAGATCGAAACAATAGGGTACATGAGAGCACATCCCAAACCCAAAACAAGTGGTAACATGAAAGGTCATCCCAAACCTAAAACATGAGTGTTACCAGGATTTCATCCCATGATTGAAACAAGAGGGTTTATGAAAGGCCATCCCAAGCCTGAAACAAGAGGGTATGTTGGAGGTCATCCTAATACAGAATTAGGTACATGGGTGATTAGCCCAATCATAACATGTCAGGAATTTATTGTTAGGTATCCTTGACATAATATTTTCATACCTATGTGTATGACAAAAATTCAATGTCTTATGCCAATGATATTCTATGATGGATCATGTTCTTTGATTATCTTATGATTGATGTATTATTAACTACAAATACTTATTCCACAATTCAAGATTTTGATATTTGGTATGTAGATTATGATTTTAAAATATTACGCTCATGTTGTCATGCCCTTATTCTCCAGTTATGCTTACATATCATCATGATCATCTGAGATCACCATTTATTTTGTTTCCATTCACATTGTTATAAAGAAATGATTTATGTAGGTGTACTAAAGCTGAAGATATTTAAAGAAGAAGATCTTTCACCATGTTAAAAGATTATGTTTCCTAGTTTCCAAAGAAACTAAACTATTACGGTCATCAGGTGTGTGTTTGTGTAATTTAACGAATATTAATAAAATAATATGCAATATCCATGTATAAAAATCCATCGTTCGATATACCTATTCTAACACAACCACCATCCAGTGCACTATCATACACCTAACCATCACAACCAGTGAAAGAACTACCTCACTTGTAAGAGAGTATATGAAGGAGAAGGTACCCATCCATCCATCCTTGTCAAAAGATGTTGGAAAAGAAACCTTATGCGGTTATGCTAGCGTTGACACTTAGTTCTCATCATGGGTGGGTTATGTATATAAATCACAAATAATATAAAAGTATATACATATAGCTACACACAATACCAACAAATGGGTTCACAACTAAACACTAACCAATTCTAAACATCTCCACATTCACTACCACCTCAAAATGAACAACACCACACAAACCATGATCCACATCAAACCACCAACTAGTATCCATTACCAAGTATGTTCATTTCATTATTGTGAATCAAAAAATTAGACCACAAAAAACAACATTATTTTTTCACTGACCATTTCTATCCCAGTATCCAAACCAAAACCATTCCATTTCAATCATTATTAAATAATTATTTATTCCATCACTACTTGGGCATCTAGAAAAAAGAAACTATACATCACAATAATCTCGTAACATTAATTGAACCATAACATCATCACCCCACAAATATGGGTAAACAAACCACCACCTTTCCACCCCAAAATAATGAACAATGAAACAACCACATCACCACCCAAAAAGTACAGGAAAATATCAACCACCTCACTACACCTTATGTACGACCAAACAATAACCACCTCAGCACCAACAAATCATGTTCAAATTACCACCACCTTTCTACCCCAATGTCATGGTCATCAAACCATAAGCACCACATTCCCCATCCTCACATAAAACACACATCTCTGAACCAAAAATAATGACCACACATCAAAACAAATCAAGGATCATTTTATAAAATTAAAATGGTGATTTTATCACATTCTATTTTATTTTAGTTGAATTTTCACACAAGCTATAATACTTGGGAACCATTTTTCAACCAAATATAATTGGTTAATCAATTTTAATTTTATTCTGATATCAGAAAATAAAAAAAGCAATGGTCACAACAAAAAAATATAGCCCAAAAAATCCCCTAACAACCACAATTTCCAATGGTGTATCAACCCATACCATCATAATATCACAATCATATTGAAGAGATAAAAGAATATGAATCATTCAAATTTCCAATTTCAATTTTAATTAGCCAATTATTTATCCTTAATTAATCCAGAACAATCATAACCCATTGGTAAAAGAGAATAAGTTCATCTTGCATGATACAAAAAAAAAGATAAATGAGGTATTCCTTTCCTCAATGAATATTTTTTGACTCGCTACGCACTGCATGGTGAAGAATAAATTCTTGAAAACCACAACCACACTATTAGAAAAAACTTATCCATCTATATCTCATAAAATATACATAAAAATAATTCCTAACTCTCAACCATAACCCAAACTTTACCCCCACAGCAGGTTCCTAAAAGATGAATTAAAGAAAAACACCATTAATGTGAGAAAAACATACCACATATTGAAAATATGGATAAACTAGAACCAACATATTGAAGATATAAGGAGAGGTTATGAATGTGACTTTGGAACACATGTTTCTCTTCTTAAACAGGCAGTATAAAAATTCCATTATGCTAGGAAATGCAGGATTATCAAATTTCCTTCTCACAATTATTCCACACTGTTTCCCAAACTCTCCACAACCCTTCTACGATAATTTCATCTGATGATTATGACCAATAACTACTCTCAAAAAATAAAAAAACCCAAAAATGGTTTATAACATAACAAAAATCATAACATAAAGGTAGATATTCAAACAAAAAACATAAATTTTCATGAGTTACCCATTACAATCAAGAAATTGGAGTGGATGTATATAGATAATTATAAGATAAGAAAGAATTAAGAGTAGGTAAAATAGTGGGGAAAGAAGTTTTTCTCAGTGAAGGAATATGGATATCTCAGGGTAGATTTGCGTTAATTTTTCACTTGTAATGACCAGTGTATTATGAAACATAAGAAAATTTCAATTAAAAATTGATTGATAATTTTAAGAGTAATGTAATATAATATTCTTAATATATGTGTGAAACATTAATTCATTACAAGACAACATAACACATGAAAAATTAAATTGAAAATTATAGCAATAATATGATATTTTTGGCCCACACATCATACTATTTGAAGAATTTTAATTGCTTGTGAGACTCTCAACATCTTGAAACTACACTACATAATATATAAGGTATGATAAAAAAGGATATGAGGCACATTTAAATCTAGACAACATAGTATTTCATGAAATTTAATTAAATATCAGACTCTCAATATCTTGAACATGAATGGAATAATATATAAGATATATGGGAAAAATACTAATAAAAGTCAAATTTTAAGCCAAAAACCAAGATCAGATATCATTACAATGTTCACCACTAACCCGATTAGAGATAAAAAATAATAAAAACTTATATTTCAAGTTCTACTGTATTTGAACTCAATTAAACGATTAAAAAAATTCTTTGTCATTGGAGAACAATTTGTCTATTTTTTCCGAAGCAAGGATGATCCCATGATGATGGGTGAATCAGGGTATATCAATTTTTTAAAAGACCAATGCCAAAACAAATTTCCACTAATAGTAGAAAATATCCTCTATCACACGCTTTAATGTTGATAAAATAATATATTAAATAGGGACACAAGCATTTCAACTTGGTTTACCAGTACTAGGATAATCCAAGGAGAATACAGCAATGATGTGTCAATGTACTAAAATCGCTAATCAAAATGCTTTTTTTAAACAAAAATTGAGTAACCACACAGACCCTCTAGGTTTTAAATATTCACAAAACAAATGAATAACCCACTACTCTCCTGACAATAAAAAAACACAATACTCTTATAAATCTATTATTCCTTCCCCGAATGACAAAGTGAAATTGCATTAGTGATGGTTTAGTAATCAGATCTATTTTAATCCCCATGAGGAAATTCGTTGATATTCTAGAAAGATTAACTCATGGATCTCTTTATACTAATTTTTCTCCTTCCAACACAAAGTTTATAATTCCCACTAAAATATACATTCAGTGTGATGCTATAACTTCATGTTGGTCTCAAGAAAGATAAATGCCTTGAGCGTGGGGTGAATCAAATTATTTTAATCTCTTAAAATGACACTAGAAAACAATCCTATTTAACTATTATTAGGAACACCTATATCCATCACAATATATATTAAATGATAAAGCAAACTAGGGACACAATCAATTTTACTTGGATCACCAAAACTGGGATCTAAGGATCATACAATGGAGATGTAGTACCCCCTCTTTCTGGTATGTAACCATTACATTTGTATTTTTATGTTTATAAAGTATATTGGTAAAAGATGGGACATTTATATGATCTTTAAAAAAAATTCAGTGTAGCGCCGCAAGATTTCATTGTACGTTATCTCTTCAAATTAATTAAATAACTTGCACTACACGTAATAGCGAGTTCAAGCGCACCACGATTTACCAAAACTAGCTGTTTAAAAAGTGGTTATGAATAGTAAAAACTAAATTTTGAATTTTATATACTCCATACAATTTTAGAATCCATATTATGTGTTTCTTCGACATATTATAAGAACAAATTCATTTGTTTCAAATTAAAGAAGTATTTTTCAAAAAATGCAATTTTCCCGCCTTTTAAGGGAGAACCCTTTTTTAAAACTAATATTTGAAACTTTTATATATTAAATTTAATGAAATTAAATTCTCCTTTAGAATTTGGAAATAAAATTTAGTTTGGATAAATTTTTGGAACTTTTCTTATAACTTTCATATTTTGATTAATAATGAAAAATACTAAATTTTAATTGAATACAAATTTTTTAATCAAGATAATAAATTGTGTTAAATTATCAATTTTAATGACTTCAAAGTATAATTAGATTATATTTTTATCATTTAATAAAATTTAGTTCATTATAAGTAATTTCACATTTAAATTTGACATAAACACAAGTCAATCTTTTGATTGTTTTTACTTTTTGAAAACCCGCTTTTTGGTTTTGACAACAGGAATTAATTATAAATTAATTAATGAAACTTATATGTTTTGAATTTGGTAAAATAGAAAAAAAATTTGGATTCGGAATATCAAAATTAGCTTAGGGTGAATTTTTGGTATTTTTTTGAAAACATTCAATTTTTGATGAATAGTGAAAAACACTGTGTTATTGTTTAAAACCGACATTTTATTTAAATAATTAGTTATTTTAATTAAATTTATTTTAGGTAAAAATATAAACATAATACCTATATATTTTCAATTTAACTCCTTGGAGTCATTTTGTAATATTTTTAAATATATAAAATTTTATTGAACTGTTTAACCTCTTTTACCCACCTTCTAGGAACATTTGCAAATTTGCATAAAATGTAATTTTACCACTTCTATGAATTTAAATTCAAAAATACGAGAGACAAGGTTGACATGAATAAGTAAAATTTGGTTTTCAATAAGATAAAAATAATTTTTGGTGAATAGTAACTTTTGACTTTTATTTACCACGATTAAAAGTAAATAGGGTAATTAAAGGTAAAAAATGATAATATAATTACCGTAACACATGTCCTAATTCTATTGGATAAGTGTATTTAAAAAAACAAACTTAGGAATAAAATATGATCATTTTTATCCACTTTCATTAGATTAGGACATTTATTATTATTTTATTGAAAGAATAGTTAAAAGTGTTAAATTCAATGTTTAATTACAAAACCATTTTTAATACAAGGTAAAAAATAAGATAAATTCCACTGTAAATATTCATTAGAAAGATAAAAAGATTTCCTACATAATTTAATTTTATTTATAATTTTTATACCTTAAATAATTAACATTATTTATGACACAATGATGATGTATTAATTACCTTCTTAATGAAATATTAAAATAATTGATATTATATATATTAAAATAAATATAATTTGAAAGTTTTGAAACCATAAATGAACTTTCGTAGTGAATATGACATGTTTAGGTTAATTAAATGTATTTGGTTTGAATTAATCAAGTTGCGATGACTTTCAAAAAAACCAAATACTAAATAATGTCAAAATTGACATAAATTAGTTTTTAAAAAAAATATTATATTATAAAATGATATAATATTCCTAAAAATATAAGGTTCCTCCAAAAGACTTATATCACTAATAAACCACTTGGTGTTCTCTTGTAATTTTATAGTATGTTTATTAACCATTTATTATAATAATAAAAGAAGACATTGTAAAAGTTAAACATTTTAACTTCGAGTTAAATCTAAAAGATAAGGTTAATATGGTGACATAAAATTGTTTAAAACCTATTGGTTGAGAGGATTTAGAAAAATCCCCACATTATAGTCTAAATAAATTAATTTTAAGACATTATAAACCTAAAATGATTTTATAATAAATTAATATTTCAAAATTTTCCTAAAGTGACCCTCACCTCTCCTATAAAAGGTCACTTACCCTTCTCTCAAATTCACACCTCCAAAACCATTTGGCATGGCCAAACCTTGCCCAAATATCGTATCAAATATCCTCCCTTAATCATAGAGGCCTTAATTTTGTAATAAAGAAAACCTAGGAAGCCCTTTTGATCAAATATAAAGGAAGAACCTGAAGAAGAGGTAAATATTTTATCACCTCTTTCAAGTTCCTTTCTTCTTCCACTTCCTCTTTCTTAGTTGTTTATATTCTAAAAAAATAACTACAGTATCATATACATACTATGGATTTATTATAAAAATTTTACAACCATATTCATTATTTTATCCATCATATGATTGAAAAAGTCATCATATGTGCATACATACGACTTACCGTCTCCACGTCGTGGTGTAGTTGTTATTCAATACATTATTATTTGGATGGATATAATAATGTGTATAATTGATGTAAATAATAAATATAACTTGTTAATGATTATTTATACATGATATAACATCTATTTACATAATATTTTAATATTAAAAGAATGATATTTTCACTCATGCGTATGTATTGATTACCGTCTCCACAAATATGATGAGATCCATTTCCCCATTGTAACCATTCAAGAATAATTTTCATTTTATGATTAAAGTTAATGTTTAATGAAATTAATGTCATTTTATATATGAATAAAATAAATCCTATCCATAACAAACCCAACATAAGTAACCACTTATATAAAATAAAACTAATCAGTTAACAACCGAAAGGATGATACTACTGAAATATGATCAACAAAGAAATATTAGAAGATCATATATGATGTCATATATATGTATATGGTTCTTGTATAATTTAATAAAATGATTTAATTGTTATACATGAGTTTAACATAACCTCCATCAAGGAAAAGTACAATGTACGGGTTAATTCTACAATCTCAACATTATCTGAGGTTGTTTATACGTAATTATCTAATGAGACCTCTTTATCATCCACATCCATGTTTCATAAAATTTATTTCAAATTTTTTTTACTATTTACTAGACTATGGGTTAAAGTCATTTATACACTTGTTTGACTTTTTATAAAATTCTTTGAAAGGAATCTTTCCTTCATTTTCCAAATAATGTACTCTTTGACCTTTTCGACAAATTAAGGTAAGATTGTTTTTTTAACTTATACGACGAGTGCGGTTATTATCTGCCATTATAACACCTTTGAAACTTCCCTTACAAGATTATAAAAATATTTTAAAAAAAAATTCTTTTATAATTACATGAAATTTATATGATTTCAAAATAGAATGGGATATTTCACTCAAATAGTATGGATTTCATCTATGTCAACATCCTTTAATAGATTTTATACTTGTTTGAAGTTGATTTATTATGATAAAAATCTTCCATATTTTATTGAAGGTTTTTTGATATGCTTTAATGTGGATGTGTTATTTTTACACCATTCATGGTTTATGGATAAAGTATTGACATTTTGTATGTTAGTTTTAATATGATTGTTTATGTTATGTTTAAACCTTTTCATATGAGGAATGTATTGGACTTAGTATGTGACAGGTGGAGCCCGCTATAGCTCCTTGATGCATCGGTAGGTCTAATGAGGCAAACTAGTGTCTTGGCACAAGGCCTTGACAAAATCTTATTTTTAGTCTTAGTAGGAGGCCTTGACTATGTGGTTATGATGTCGGGCATTATGCATTCCATCATTATGAAATTAGATATTGATATTGAATGTGATTATTCGACTAGTAGAATATCCATGTGAATAAGTCAATGGAATTATTTAATTTATATTTTTCATATGATCCTGAATTTTATGTTTAAAAGTCCTATGTTTTAGTTTTATACAATTTCTTAAATGTTTAAGCTTATTTTTGAAAGTTTCTGCTATATTGTTATCTTTATTCAGCATCTGAGCTCACCCCATTCTATGTTTTATTTTTTCCAGGACGTGAAGAAGTATATTATGACTAACCTACAGGGAGAGTCTAAAGGAAATTAATTTGGTCAAAGGAGACAATGTTATTTTTGTTTTTAACTTTATTATATAGTGTAAAACTTATGTATCTATCTAGTACTTCCAAGGATACTAAACTAATCGTTCATTCTGGACTTGATCATTTGTGATCATGCCAATTTTATGTAATAATGCACCGACTGTAGTTAATTAGGGTTGGGGCATTACATTTGGGGCTAAAGGAGAGGTGCCCGGGCTGTGCACGGTTTGTCCAAACCGTATGAATAGTCTAGTAGAAACCATGAAAAGTTGCAGATTATGGATAGTAGCTTAAGCACGGTGTGTGCACAGTTAAAGATATCGTATGAGGAGGATGTGCGGGGTGATATATAAGGAAACAACTAATGCATGCTTAGTGAATAGTTTTTTTAACCATGCAGACTAACCGTGCATGGGTTAAGAACCACCTCCTGAAAAAGTGGATCTAGGCCGGCCATGCCTTTAATCCATTCTTTTTCCCCAATTCATCTCAAACTCAATATTTCTCTTATCCCAAGGCCAAATAAGGTTTAAGCATCTATTTATAGGTAATTATAAGGATTACCTTGTTTATTTGAATAAATATTCTTGTGGTTTGTGATCATTCTTCATCATTCTTGATCGGTTTCTTTGATCAACTTAGATCTACTTCTCCTCTCCTCTCGTTTTCCTAGATCTACATCCATTATGGGTAGATATAAGATAGTTCATTCTAGATATTATAATATTTGGACTTTTTTGGTAGGATAAGATATATAATGAAATTTCATGGAGAATTAACATGGCTTTCTTTATCTTTCTTCAGCCGTTTTCAGTTTTCATCAAAACATTTGAGGGAGGTGTCTTCACTCTTGACTCCCCTTAGTAAAACTGAATGTAATGGTTTCAGATTTATTTATTTGTGTGTATTAGACTACTAATTGGCTATTTTATGAATTCCATAAACCCTATTTGGTGATCGGTGGGGAAAATGTGGAGATTTGGTTCTTTCTATTAAAGTGTTAGATTCTTGATTTTAAAATGTTGTTTTTAAAATGGGATTTATCAAGAATAATGGTGAATGGATTTTATAAAACGGGTTTAAATAAAAGGAATGGTTTTATTGAAATGGAATTGGTGATTGGAATATAGTTTGTTTATATGGATTTCAATAAAAGAACAGTTTTATTGAAATACTTATGTGAAATGATTTTGTCATAATAATGGTGTGTGTTTATAATTAATTTATGAGGTTTGGTTGGAATATGACCTTGTGATCGGTTCCAAATGTTTAATGGAACATGGGGTATAATTATCACGTGATGACATGGTATATTGACGAGAGACCACTCATGAATATGGAACTATCATAATGAAGAATGCATAGTTTGATGTGTCAATAAGTGGAATGGAATGGTTATTCCAAAATGTTATTGAGAAATTATTTGGAAAGCCTTGTTTGGTTGTTTTTCTAGAAGTATGACTTGCTGGAAAAGTTTTGAAATAACACTTGTGCACTTTTGGTCTTGAATGGTTTTAAGCTTGTTTATATTTAGTTATAAACTATTTTGGTAAATTGTTTTATATAAAATAGTTTATATAAATGTTTCTAAGATTTTTATCCCAGTGGCATGAGTAGGGAAGTCATTGGGGAAATCCTATAAATTTTTATACACTCCCCTTATTTTTCACTTCAGTGATTTTTCAAATGATATCTTTAAAGACATGTGTAAAGGTAATGTATCACACGTATTTAGCACCACCTTGTGATACTTGGTTTGTTTGATGATGTTAGAGCATGAAGCTTGTGGATCATGGATTCCTGTGGTTATCTAGGAGTTTCATGTACTTATCTTCTTCTATTTACTTTGATTGTTACTTTCTCTTCTGTTATATAATACTTTGATGTGGTTTTGTTATAAAGATGATGGTTGAGTTTTCTTGTTTTTATCATGAATCATATAATGATTTTTTGGTTAGTGTTTTATTCCTTAAAGTGTAAATTGGACCCCACTTTCCTTTGAAACCCTTCGACATTTATTTTAAGCCTTTGGAATCTTGGGGGTGTCACTTAAGGACATTTAATGATTCATTTTATTCTCAAGACAATGTGAATATGTGGGTCATTACAAATGGTATCATCTTAATCGGTCCTTGCGGAATAAGAACTTGATAGTTTTATTAGTCTTGGAGTTGAAATTCATTCATGTATATTCCTTGGATTGTTATCTTATAAAGGAGTAGTATTTTCAGGACTAGAAATGTATAAAATAAAAAAATGTAGCTATCCTTTTTATACTGTACATAAAGTTACTAGGAAGTTGGGTACATAGGGTTTTTTGGAGACACTTATAGGATTTTGGAATATCATTGTCATGAGTTTAGCTAATGAGATGATTATGAAATGCATTGTACAAGAATAAATTCCAACTAGGACTTCATATTTCATTTGGAGTAATGATTTATTATTATTTACAATGGTGTAAATTTCATAAAATGAAAAAACTATTTTGAAATGAAATATTTTGAAAAAACAAGGATGATGCACTTTGAAAATGGTTTGATTTTCAAATGAAAAAATAGATTTTTCAAAAATGATTGAAAAATCATGAGCGGTCTCTCATCGATCTACCATGTCGTCACATGATAATTATACCCCATGTTCTGTTAAATATTTGGAAGTGAGCACAAGTACATATTCCAACTAAGACTCATAAATTTGTTATAAATAGACACCACTATTAAGATATAACCATTTCACACAGCCATTTCAAACCATTTCAATAAAACCATTCTTTTATTGAAACCCATTTAAACAAAACAAATTACAATCATCCATACCATTTCAATAAAATCATTCCTTTAATTAAAATAATTTTTGTCAAATTCATTCACCATTAATCCAGAGAAATCCCATTTTAAAATCCATATTTTATAATCAAGAATCTTACACCTTAATCAAAAGCACCAATTTTCTAGATTTTCCCCACCCATCACCAAAGAGGGTTTATAGAAATCATAAAATTTTCAATTAAAAATAAAATACACAGAACAAAATCAATTTGAATCCATTACATTTATTTCAACTAAGAGGAGTCGAGAGTAAAGCCACCTACCTCAACCATTTTGACCAAAACCGAATATAGATGAAGAACTCTCAAGAAAACCGGGTCGATCATCCACAAAACATCCTTATATATATTCTAACACCAACAAAAATACCAAATATTATAATATTTTCAATTAAATATCTTATATATTCCCATAATTTACATAGATCTAAGAAACTTAGAGGGGAGGAGAAGTAAATCTTAGTAGATCTAAGAAACCGATCAAGAACGATGAAGAAAGATCACATACCTCAATAATCTGGGTTTAATTCACAAATAGAATGCTGAGGATTCCTCCAGATCAATTGGAGAACCTTTTTTGTCCTTAGGAGAAGAAAAATCCTGAGTTAGAGCTAGTTTGGGGGAAAACGCGTGGATTAAATCCAATTTCGATGTTGATCCACTTTTTATGGAGATGTGTTTTAACCCGTGCACAGTTAGTCTGCAAGATTATGAAATACATGTGCTAACCATGCGTTAGATACTACCTTACATATCACCCACAATGAACTCCTCACAAGGTGTCCATAACTGCATGCACACCAAGCTACAACTACTATACAGAATCTGAAACATCACATGGTTTCTAATAGGATTTCCGCACGGTTTGGAAAAACTATGTGTAGCCTATGCGCATCTCCTTTGGCCCCAAAACATATTGTATGTTCACAAAAATCTAACATAATTCACACTTACACTTTATAAACAAAAAAATCCCAACATAATGGTTACAAACCAGAAAAAGAGTGTTCTACATTCTTCCATTCATTGGTCTTTCTATCTTTAGAAAATAGAAAACCACTTTTTCACTGAAAGCATTCCAACCTTCAATCCTTCATTTCCTTCTCACATTCCCAAGTCTCTTCCTAAATATAACCATGTTTCTATAAAACCCACACTAGAATGATGAATGTTTCATGTAATATATTCTCTTTCCTATCAAAAATCTGCACTAGGATATGTAGCAACATAGCATCTGACTCTAGGTCAACGTGATCCCATCTGATCACATGGTAAGTATCAGGCTGATACTTTTTCAGCTGAGATATGTGGAATATATTATGAACCAAACTGAACTATGGTGGAAATTACAACCGATATACCACCTCTATAACCAATTCCAGTATCTCAAAAGGTCCAATATATCAAGGGGATAACTTTTCATACTTCCCAAAACGATTATGTCTAAGACTAGGACAGGTCCTCAAGAACATATGACCACTCACCGAGAAGAAAATTGGTCTTTGGAGATGATTTTCATACAATTTCTGAGGACTCTGAGCTGTCTCCATCCTCTTTTCAATCAACTGAATCTTATCCATCATTTATTTTACATGGGTCATCCCAACTAGTGAAGTCTCACCTCTTCCCTCCCAAAAAATTAGAGAACGATTAGCACACCCATACAATGCTTCAAAAGGATCCATATGTATTATGGCCTGATAGTTTTTATTATACGAGAAATCTTCTAAGGGTAAATTCTTTTCCCACGAGCCAACAAAATCCATTACACAATCCCACACAATGTCTTCCAAAGTTTTTATCATCATTTTAGAATTCCCATCCGTTTGAGGATGATACTTCGTACTCATAGTCAACTGAGCCCCAGGGGCTTTATCTAAGGATTTCGAGAAACAAGATATAATCCTCATATCGCTGTCTAAGACTATCGAAACTGGTATTCCATGTCTCTTTACGACTTATTGGATATAGATTTTGGATAGATCATATACCATATAATTTTCACAAATAGGAATGAAATGGTCGGACTTGGTAAGTTGATCCACTATCACCCATATGACATAGTGTTTCCAGACTATTCTTGGAAGACTTGTAAAAAAATCCATCCCTATCTTATCCCATTTCAACACTTTGCGTGGTAAATACTGTAACATACGTATCGTTCATTTATGTTCTACCTCAACTTTATAATAAGTTATGCACCTTGAAACAAACTCATCCACATTCCATTTCATACCAATCCACAAAAACTATGCTTTCGATGCCTTATAAATCTTGTGTTTTCCCGGATGAACAAACGATATGGAATGGTGGTGTGAATAGAGAAGTTGTTCTTGAAAACCACAGGTACAACCATAAAATCTGTGAACCACAACACATAACTCCCATCATGTTTCCATCCCTCAATGGTCTCCTCACCATTGGTTTTTGAACTCGTAACCAAGCATTCTGCATTGGATTTTTTGATTCATTAAACAACTTTACCAAATATGTAACCAAAGAAACTGAAAAGAAAACTATAACATGACCTCATTCTTCACATTCCACATGCATGTCGTCTAGGACGGACATCAAATTCCACTCATCTAAATATTCTTTCACCAACTACCCATATGACTTTCTGCTTAATGCATCTGACATTATATTTCCATTATTGGGTGTATACATCAACTTAAAGTCAAACACATTTATATAATAGACCTATATACTTTTCCTTATATTCAAATACCATTGTGAGAAAATATGTTTCATGATTTTGTGGTCTGTGAACACAGTAAATTTTTCAACAAAGAGATAATGACACCAAATTTTCAAAGCATGGATGAACGAATCTAACTCCAAATCATGTGTTGGGTAATTCATATGATGATCTCTCAACTAATTTGAACCATAAGAAACGAAATGGTCTCCTTTCATGAGAAAAAATCCCATCCCAGATCTTGAATCTTCATAGTATACCACTTACCCCTATCCTGATTCAAGAAAAATCAAGATAGGTGCTGATTTATGATGAACCTTCAACTCTTTAAAATATTTATCACATTATTAACTCCATTCGAATGGAGAATTATTCTTTGACAATGATGTCATTGGAGAGACTAGTCACGAGAATTCATGTATAAAGCATCAGTAATAACTAGTTAGACCTAGAAAACATTGTATCACAAAGACATTCTTTAGTAGTTGAACAGAGATAATATATTCCATCTTCTCTTGATCCAAAAAAATTCTTTTGAGAAATTACATGTCCGAGAAATCATAACTCTTGTATCCAAAAATCACACTTTGATAACTTGGAATAAAAACGAAGATCTCTCAAGATTTCAAAAAATATTATCAAGTTTTTTTCATGATCAACCCTTGTCCTTGAATACACCAACATGTCATCCAGAAACACAACAATAAAAGAATCCATATATCTATGAAGTATCTAATTAATCAATTCCATAAAGAATATTGGTGAATTCGTAAGACCAAAAGGCATGAATATGTATTCATAGTGTCCATATCTACTTCTGAAATTTTTCTTTCGAATATCATCCTTCCAAAATCACAATTGATAATATACTGATCCCAAGTCAATTATAGAGAACCACTGGGCTCCCCTCAATTGATAAAAAATATCATCAATGTGTGGAAGTGGATACCAATTCTTTATTGTAACTAGGTTAAGCTTATGATAATCCACACACAACCTTAGGGATCTATCTTATGTATTCATGAAAATGACTGGTGCTACCCATAGAGACGTACTCTGCTGAATTAAACCTTTTCTTTCCAACTCTTCCAATTGTAATTTCAATTCCCTCAACTCTATCATTTCCATCTTATAATATTGAAGAGAAATAGGAATGGTCCCTATAAAGAGATCAATTGTAAACTCCACTTCCCTTATAGGTGGTAAACCTAAGAAATTTTTAGGAAACACATTAAAAAATTGATCCACAACTAATGGAAAATTGGTTTCATCGATCTCTTCTATCGATGACAAATTCAACACCACCAACTGGTAAGAGATCGTTCCCACAACTAGTTCCAAAAACACCATTGCACATGTCTTTATAACTCTTTCTCCTATGAAGAGATGATCGACGCTGACCTCATTTATTAAACTAACCATTTTATATAATAGTTTATGTGAGCTTTGAATGTTGTCAACCAATCCACACATAGTATTACATCAAATAAATACATCTCCAATACTATGAAGTTCCATGTTATCCCAGAACTATCAATGGTTATAGAACATTCTTTACACACCAAGGATTGACATTCTCTTTCACCGAGATGATTTATAAGTTTTAACAAATAGGTCATCATCTCAAGTTTTAAAAAAATAAAATAAAAAACATGAGAAAAAGTGAAGGAATGTGATGAACTAGAATCAAATAGTACATGCATAAGTGTAGAATACAATAGAATCACACCTTTAACCACAGATGGTCCAACCTGATAATCTATATTCATCTTCTCATCTCCATATAATGTCTACATCGCTAAACTATACTCCTTATAGTATTGTTTAGATTTAACCTACTAAGGAGTCATGGTGTTCCAATAATCACCATGGCTAGCTCAATTCTACTGACAAGTCTGATTTTTATAGCCTCGTCCAATCAAAGCATACAATGCTTGAGACACATGAGAAGTGTCTCGATAACCTAACCTCAGATCACTATGAAAAAAGTGATTAGGACGTCCCATATTGTTGCAATTATGGTTATCCCTTGGTGGTGTTGTAAACACTCACTTCATGTGGTCAAAGGAACCACATTGTAAACATCCTACTTGGAACTTGGGGTGTAGAGGAAGGTTCACTGATCCAGTCGTTCGATTATGTTTCTCTCTCCCACCTTGGAAATAAGTTTCCCTCTTCCACATGATCCTAGAATTACAGTTCCTGCGATTTCCCTTAGGTATCATCATAATTAATCCTCCCACAGATCCTGAGATATCACAGTCATTCGCTATTGATCTGTTCACTATCTCTGTATAATCCGTAATACAAAGAACCAGAATCTTCAAGCGAATCTCCTACTTTAGACTTGATTAGAAAATTCAGGCCTTCAAGGCCACACTCACCAAATCTTCTGGTGAAAATCACACTAAATTAATTAATTTAGTTTCATATTCTGTGATAGATACATTTGTCTTCTTCAGTATGAAGAAGCCAATCATTCTCTGGATCCTAAACGTGTGAGGACAGAATTCTTTGTTAAACAATTACTCAAAATCCTCTGAAGTAAGTCCTTGATACAATTTATCTTACACCTATAGATCACATTATTTTTGTGAAATATCCTGGATAATATAACTCACAACCTTTACTTTCAACTCTGATGGTGTACTGATGAAATTGAAGATATGATTCATCCTGTTCAGCCACACCTCCACTTTTTCGAGTTCAGAATCACCCCAGAAGATGGGTAGATTATGCTTCATGAACTGGATGGAATTATCCACATTCTTGGATCATCCATTTATTTCCTGTAATTCATAGACTCAAATGCTTGGATGATACTCCAAACCATCTGTTGGTTCACCTGTGGCTCTGGTGCAACCATATTCTCTACACCTTGTTTCTAATGGGTTTCTGCGATGCCTACCGGGTTCCATTTTCTAAACCAACACTAAACTCTATAAGTATCACTCTATAACTCAGTATGTTTCTTCTTCTAAGTACAAATAAGGTTCTCCCATCAATTCGGAGGCAATCCTAAGTCCGTTTGTGGTTATTCCAAGCCATATTCTTGAGGTATGTGATCATTCTTCACCGTTCTCAATCGGTTTCTTAGGACTACTTAGATATACTTCTCCTCTCCTCTATATTTCTTAGATATATGTCATCTATGGGTGGATATAATATATTTTATTCAGTATATAATAATACATGGAATTTTTTAGGTATGAGAAGATATCTATGGTGGTTTCCTAGAGAATTAACCTGGTTTTCTTGAGCATTCATCCATTTTTGGTTTTCATAAACACGGTTGAGGTTGGTGGATTCACTCTAGACTCCTCTTAGTAGAACTGAATGAAATGGTTTCAAATTTATTTATTTTGTGGATTTTATTGTGAATTGTATATTTTATGATTTATATAAACCCACTTTGGTGATGGGTGGGAAAAATATGGAAATTTGGTGCATTTGATTAAAGTGTTAGTTTCTTGATTTTAAAATGTGGATTTTAAAATGGGATTTCACTAGAATAATGGAGAATGGATTTTATAAAAAGGTTTTAAATAAAATTAATATATTATTTAAATGTAATGGGTGAATGTAATTTGTTTTTTAAGGGTTTGAAATGGTTATGTGAAATATTTTTCGTATAATAATGCATTCTATTTATAACAAATTAATAAGGATTAGTGGGAATATGAACTTGTGCTCGGTGCCATAGTTGTAATGGCACACGTGGTATAATTATTCTGTGATGACATGGTAGATCGACGAGTATCTTGTAATAGTTATGGAACTATCATAATGAATCATGAATAGTTGAATGTGTGAATAAGTGGAATGGAATGGTTATGCCAAAATGTTATTGAGAAATCGTTTTGAAAGCATTTTTTAGTCATTTTTCTAGAAGTAAGACTTGCTGGTAAATTGTTGAAATATAACTTTTGCACTTTTGGTTTTAAATGGATTTGAATCTTGTTTATATTTAGTTATAAACTATTTTGGGAATTTTTTTATATAAAATACTTTATATAAATGTTTCTAAACATTCTATCCTAGTGGCGTGTGTAGGGAAGTCATCGAGGAAAGCCTACTAAGTTTTATACTCACACCTGATTTGGAACTTCAGTGCTTTTTCAGATGTTATCTTCTGAGATATCGGAAAAGGTAAAGTATCACACATATTTAACAAAAACTAATGATACTTGGAATGTTTTATGATGATCAAGAGAGGATCCTGTAGAGCATTGATTCTTGTGGTTGTCTCGGAGATTATTTTAGTTATCTTCCACTGTTTACTTTGATAGTTTATTTTTCTTCCACTATAGTACACATTGGTGTGATTTATTTATAAAGATGATGGCTGATTTTTCTTTTTTTTCATGCATCATATAATGGTTATTTCGTTAGTAGTTTATTTCTTAAAGGGTAAATCATATCATACTTTCATTTGAAACCCTTTACAACTTATTTCCTGCCTTTGGTGTCTTGGGGATGTCTCTTAAGGCCATGTAATTATTCATTGTATTCTCAAGACAATGGTAATAAGTGGGTCATTACAAGAGATGTGTCAATATACCAAAATAAGAAAGCATAATTTGTATTTCTTATGATTTAAAGTGTTTACACTAACCCTATAGGTTTATAACCTTCATAAAATAGAAAAATCATTACTCTTAACCAGTAATAAAGTGAATTATTCTTCCATGTGAAACTGTCTTGATCTCCCCAAACCTGGAATAAGATTACACCATCAATGGTGTGTCAATAAACCCCAGTTTTATCAATGTTATGAAATCTATGATCCTTTAGTGAGATATGCTCATGGATCTCCCTTTTATTATCTAAATTTCTTGTACTTATCTTGAAATATTCATCTTTCCTACCTTAATCCATGATCCTCATATTTTTGATGAGAGAGATATATTCACTCATAAGATAATCTATAGGTTTTCTATTTAATTAAACTTTATTTCACCCTCATTAATATTGGAAAATCCATCCAATATCCATCTTCAAAACAAATCTAAAGGAGCGCAAATTCTAATCATTGATTTCCTTCTTGAATGATTGGATACTTGAATACATAAATCTTCTAACTTGACTTATTTATGGTGTTGTCCCTAATTTATTTTGGTTTCATTTTTTTCAATATGTCTATAGAATTGTACACACCACATCAAAGAGTGGAGGATACCTTTATGTATATATAGATGAAAATAAATACATGTAAGAGGAAAACAATGTGGGACTCTAAAATAACCTAAAACTAGTCCTACACTCCCCCCTCATGCTAGAATAGTCATCACTTGGAATAAGATTCCAATAAATAAAAAATAAAGAGATAATACATCATAAAGATTGAACACACTCCCCCTCAAGATGGAACATTGATGATTTGTATTATTACCATATTGTTGCATTGAGAATCTAGTCGAAATCACAATAATAATTTGGTGAATATGTCAACAAGATTATGAGTGATTAGAATGTTTCTAAAGGTGATATGTTTTTGCTAACAGTTATAAAGAAGGAAGTGATATTAAATTTCATTATGCTTCATGTGTTCATGGAAAACTAGAATATAAGCAATATTTGGGGCTATATAATTATCACACCAAATATGAGAAAGTATATGGTGGGAAACCAATTTCATTTATAAGGAGATGAATCCTATGAATTTATGTATTGATCATGGAAATCACTTGGTATTCAAATTCATCAATGAATCTGGATATGATTTTTTTCTTACTTCTCAAGAAGATAATGTTATCAACAAGAAAAACTAAAAACCTAGAAGTAGACTTATATATAAGTGAGTATCCAAAGAATTCAGCCTCAATAAAGGCCTCAATGTCTAAGTGATCATGATGTCAATACCAAAGATGACGATCATGTATTTTATTAATGTATTTGAAAATGTGAGGGACATCATCCCATTCAGATTTCGTCAGATGGTCCATGAATTGACTGAGTTTTCTAACAAAATAGAAAAAATATGAATGAGTTATTGTAAGAGAATTGAGTATTCCTATAAGAAGAAAATACTTATCCCGATGAGAATATGGGTTATTGTGATCCTAGAGGGACCATTACCCAAATTCAAGAGGATTTTCAATGATAGTTTCATGAGAAAAGAAAGTATCCTATAAGATATCTAACAGATATATTTACTATGAAAGAATGACAATAGTTGGAGAGCTAGATACTTCAATTCTAATAAAATCATGAAAAGTATTCAATTCTTGGGTTTGAAATTATTGTTTAATATAAGACTTGAGATGGTAATTGTCATTCAAGTCACTAAAGGTAATAATGATGTCATTAATTCACACAACCAATAAGAAACATCTACAAGGAATTTTTTTGATAAAAAATAGGGTGATCCTTCATACACTAAGATAGATAAAATGTAGTTATAACTATGGAAAATGTATCAACCATGCATGAGGAGACAACTTGAGTCCATAAATAGATCGAAAAAACCAATAAACACAAGATTCATTCCCTAAGCCAATGAAGCTTGAATGTTTTTGCATGTAGACTTCCTTCTCAAGAAAATCATGTAGTAACACATTATAGTCATCAAGTTGATGAATATACTGATGATAAGTTATCTAAATATGGTAGTTTTAATATTTATAATAAATTTAATAGGTCTGATAAATATGGTCATGGTACTAATTATTGTATGACTATGTTACAAAATCAAGAGGAAATCATAAAAAATATGTTTCAAACTCAAGGAAAAGATGAAATTTTGAAAACTAAAGATAATATGATAGATTCATTTGAAGACTCGTTAACTAAGAAAAATTTAATAACAAACTCTATAATGGCTGATCATAAGGAAGAAAACAACATCTCATGCTAAATCTAAGAAGAAGATGTCTAGATTGAGAGAGGACTCTTGGTCTAAATGTTTCTTTTAATGAACATTTAAGTTCCTCTCTATTCACATTATTCATGTTTATTTAAAATAATGTTCTGGGAATTGATGGAGTATAGGAGATGGATAAGTGTGATAGTGATTTTAGAACAATAAGATATATCCATCATGAAATATTATGATCACCAAGATGAGGGATTCTGTGTATCCCTTCAGGGTAATAACAGATTAAGTTGAGATATCACTATCACACTTTCCTTAAAGGAGGAGTGATGATAGATAAAACAATTGACATGCATGGGGAGTTGTTTTTATACCCTTAAAATTTTTTAATGTGTTTGTTGAGATGGTTGTATGTTTTATCTCAAAAAATATAAATAGATGGACCTGGATATAAAGATATTGGAATAAAATTAAGGAAAGTATTACATTAAATAATTTTTATGGACACCATTGATCATAATTATTACACACTCTGGTTTTCTACATCATATTCACTAACATAAAAATAGAGTTATCTAAATAAAGGATCTTTTTTTAGATAATCATATGAAACTATTATTCTTTAAATTAATGTTATCAGTATTTTTAGATGAAAGAATATGAGTTGAGAAGACCCTTATGTTTCCCTTTGCATTTTATTTTCAATGAGGGGAAAAAAGAAAATTGACACACTTATGGTGTATAATTAATTGAGAACACATATTAACTTCAAATAAGTGTGGGGATATTTATCAAAAACACAAACGGAGATATTTTTGTGTCTAATTTATTTTTGTTTCATTTGTTGTTAATGTGTCAAAATGTGTTTATAAGAGAAGATACATAAAAAATAACAGGGGATTTAATACTTATTTTAAAGAAAAACTATCATGTAAGACGTTTTTTACTGGTTCTTAATGTTTCTAATATCATGATTACTCAAATTTCATAATTCCAAGTGAGTTTGTCAAAAGGGTGAAGTTGTAAAAATTTGACTTTTTCAGAATGATGTTATCATACATATTTTTAGTTGTACAAAGATAAAGTTATAAAGACTATACAGAGTTAATGTAATAAAGTTTGTATAATGTTCAAGTATTGAAGTCATGGATATGTGGTTGTATGATGTTTGATCTCGGAAATTATGATGTTATGAAATGACCAGATGAAAAAGAATATAAGGTTGTTGGAATGATTTTAACAGACCGAGTTGATTGGATTATGAATTTCTGAGGATGTTACAAATAGAGAAAATTTAAAGTATTAGATAGAAAGTATGCATAATGTTCTGGATGGAGAACGTTGATTTCACTGGATGAACATTCACGAATCCATTGAACGAAGATCTTCGAGGAAAAAAACCTATGATGATGTTCTCCTTCATCAGATGAGGAATGGATTTGTACCCAATAGAGAAATATGGATTCATCAGATAGATAGAATCAGAAAGATATGTTTGTACATCAAACAGGGGTTTGAGGAAATTTACAAAAACATTTTAAAGTAAAAAAAAAGTAATGATAATGATTTGTTCCTTCAATGATTATAAATTCGGCCGATATTTGTGGAATATTTTAAGAGCTTGATGATGTTGATAATTGGGGAATATTTAATGAATAATTTTGGCTCCAATTTCTACAAATGTGTTGAAGGAACCTGGTCATTAAAATTGAGAGTTTAGCAGGAAATTAAAATTTTGAGTTCATGTTTATTCCATACTTTTCATAGGAAGATGATATGATAAAAAATTTGAGATTTCATTAAGAGAAATATTTGTTGATTGATCTCATTATAATGTATTATTAATTTAGTGTGAGGTGTAAACCAAAAATCTAATTGGATGAAATATAGGAATACAAGAAAAATCATACCAAAAAAGGTGCATCAAATGGATATGATAAAGAAGGAGATCCATCAGACAAAGGATTATTGAACATAGTGTACCGAAAATAGTCACACCGAAAAATGATGCAACAGACTAACGAGTATCAGAAAAATCATACATGATGGTGTTTTACTAGATGAAATTTTTTTGAGGAATATTTATATACAATGTTTTGGAATGTTAAGATTTGAGTAGATCTAGGCACTTCAAACATCAAGAAGAAGTTTCATTTCTGGAAGACTTTTTAGAGTTATTTAATATCCTAAATAAGTTTTACATGGGAATACATAATCAAACATGATTGTAGAGGAAGACTATCTAGTTAAGAAGATATTTCTATAGTAAATATGCATTGAAGAATGAGCTTATGGATAAGGGGAATATCTAGCTACTAGAGTCTGGTTTTTGGTGGGTATAATTAGTCACTGAAGAAGATTGTAACTGGTGTGTATAAATGGTTGCTAATTTTTTTATTAGGGGGTATAACCAATTATTGTGGTAGTTAATGGGAAATCTATGTTGAGGGTATAACCAACAGATCTTGGAGTAGGTTCTCACATTGAGGTTAAACCCTATAAATATCATTTTTTCATCTCTATCATTATATTTATTTCATATGTGTTATGGTTTATAGATAAATTTGAGTGGATCAAGAAATCTAACACATTTCATAGGTTGAGTTATGAAAAATAATTTGTGAGGTAAAGTGATCATTTATTCACTCTCTCCTGCACACAGTGATTTTAAACTTCTATGAGAATCAAACATGATAAGAGAATCACCATCATGACCTAACCCTCATCCCATTATGAAACCTTGAACATGAACTCTATCCTCTATATGAACCTCCATATACACCTCCATGGAAGGAGTTCCTTCATCATAGTAAAATATAAGTAAACAACCAAATCCAACCAATACCGAAAAGTATCGCATTTAAAACCCTTTAATAATTGTCGAATGATGCTTCAAATTCTACCGATCAAAAAACCTATGGTAGAATGATCTACTACTTATACCTTGAACATATACAAATAGAAAATAATAACTCTAATATGCCTAAACCTATTCGTAGTGTGGTGATCCTTCCCACTGCATGAATTCTTTTTATGTATTTCATTCACTTTGGTTGTAAATTAACATTTCTTAAATATTCTCTCATGATACTCTTATATATTTAAAGGTTATATCAAAACACATGTAGACCCAACCATTCATGACGTGATCCTTGTGCCCATGTGATGAATTTTCCCTTCCAAATTCACTCGAATATATTATGTATCTCAGTGAGTGTTTTACCCTTGTCCACATTTCAACATCTTAGAAGATATTATGTATATAAAACCTTAAGCAAAAGAAATTTCCATTTTCCATTAATTCGCATCTTTAAACACTACATGAAAACAGCTTCCACAACATGAAATTATCAACATTAAACAACCAAAATCCTAACTTTCATGTAGTCCCATTCAAGACATGAACCACTCCTAAGGAAAACAACCTCCAGAAAATTTTATTCTAGTATAGACTTCTCGCAGTGTGACCTTGGAGGTCACAACATGATTTTTTCTTATAGAAAAATCTTTTATAGTTACTCTCAGCTTCTTATAAGTTATTAGTGACTTTTCACGAAATTTTGGACTTCCCTTCAACCACCTTAAACAAAAATAATCCAAAAATACTCATAGAGGATCTTTTATATCAATTATCCTCTTTGTTTCTGTTGATAACTCTATTAGAACTGATTCAACAAATCTTCATTCGAAAACATCATAACTTACCAGTAACATGGTCTGCAACCTCTTACCATCAGCTAGTGTACTAATTATTTATTTTAAACTAACTATATTCCCTCATGGTTCAAACTCCTCATGAGAAAAAAGAGTTAAATGAAAATATAAACATAAAAACACTTTTTGTGATCTCAATACTATTCAACACTTCTGAACCAATAATCTTCCCCTAAATAGACATTTATGTACTCTCCTATTTCTCAAACCATCATCATGGTATGGACCCCATATCAATAAGGAAAATTATCTAATTCATATTCATCAATAATCAATGAAATATTCACCTAAAAAATCATGGAACACTTCTCCCCCTTTTTCAGCTAACCCAAAGAGCACTTCTCTTAATGTTTAAAATAGAATTAGAAATAAAAAATTAAATTTAATAGAATCACCATACCATGTTATAAATAGAAAATTTCATAGGGGAGTGGGGGTTTCTTCTCCTAAAAATCTAGATGGATGGTTGGAATCTAATATCCAACTGATACCTCTTAAAATAATCCTTGAGTAGTGAATTTTTCATGATTCTACAACTTGATTTCATTCTTACATGTTCTATAAGTCCATATAACCTCACCAAACCTTATCCATGGTGAGATGATACCATATCTCGATGTTCTTTTCCTTGAGTTATTGATTGGATTTTTACAAATATTGATATAACTTGAGTTATCACACGATATTGATATAGAATATTTTACATCAGCTACAAAATCTTCATGTTGTTTCGTCATCCATAGAAATTAATTTCATGAATTAGTAGCCACAATATATTGCTTTCATACTGATTAGTGAAATAAAATAATTTTTCTTTCCTATCCATGAAATTATCAATCTTACAAAATAGAATTCATTTCTTGTTTTCTACTTACGATCATCTGCTGAACCAGCTCAATCTACATTCATGAATATCAATAACTCATGTGGCGGTGTTTCATGATAAAATAGTCTGATATCCATTCTGTTATAGATAAAATAATAAATAATCTTTATAATAAGAAAGAGTATTTTCTTGAGACACCATTAGTACCATAGATATTGAAAACTTTAAAACACAATGTTAGGTCATTCCATTGTTAGGTACAATAAGATTCCAATTATGTTTCTGTATTTTGCTACATCAACCTTCCTTCTATCGTCGTCTCTTGAAAAATTCATCCAGGTAGCCCCTGATATTTTCATTATCCTATAATCCTCCATTTTAAACCTCTTGTGTATTTCATTGGATTTTTTTTATTGAGAAATAAATTTTCTATGTTTTCTTGATTCATACACAGATGAGAACCATATCGAAGGCATTGAGTCGATTGCTCTGAGGGAGTCGGATTTTCAAGGCCTGATGACACAGTGGAGATTAAAGATGTTGAAAGCTACAATGTGCACTGATCTCACTTCATTAAAGTCCCAATTGATCTCACCTTTCATAGATGTAGAAAATGTAATATTATCTCTCTTATTCTTTCCCAAACATGATTTTTTAAGCTTATCCCACATGGTTGCATGATTTTTGAAATCCTTTCGAACATGGAGATTTTATAATGGAATATTTGGACACAAAAGTAAAATCCTTTGGGCTAGGTAAGTCAAATAAAATGATCTATGGGTGGAAAGAAATGTCTTACTTTTCAAAAAATTCTTTGTTAGAATTTACCTTTTTTAATTTAATTGGACAAGGTAGGGATAGGCTTTGTGACTTTAGATTATTAGGCCCTTTCCCATTTGTGTAAACCATTGGTTATAAATTGTCACTCTATGGAATTTTATTTTGATGCATGATTGTAATAGAGATATTATGATTTTTTATCCATTGTGTGAGTATTGTTCCAATTATCCCCTTTCACATGTACATTCATTCCTTGTTAGTCTATATATTCTGCATGTGATCCAGGATCAGAAAATCCCCCAACTCTATACCTCAACCAAATTGGATTTTTTTTGGATTGGTCATCATATCCCTCGTTTGAGTTTTTTTGTCTATGTAGTAGGTCATGATCCTTATAGAGATGGTAAAATACATGCATCCACTATCCATACGCATGTCCTAACACTGAACCCCAAAAAACATCCTTCATCAGTCTCCCTATTCCATGAAGATCAGGCCACCTTGATCAACTCGCATTAGTTGGTAACAGAGCTCAAGATAACATGGTATGAATTTACCCCTTAATTTAAATTACATATATCCAATACCCTGGTTTTTTTCCCATATTATCCACCAATTAAACAAAAAAAACTTTTCTGTGAAAACATATAGAATTGGCCTTTGTCGTGCAGGCTTGAAATATTTTACATTCATCCAATTATTCATTCGTCTTCTTTTCTCATTTGATTATTTATATTTTATTTTTATAAAAAATTAAAATAAAAATTTCTCACCTCATCATTTTCTTTCTTTGACAGATTTAAAAAAAATGGTTCAAAAAAATGTTACCATCACTTCTATATTTCTTTTTGATTTAAATTATTACAACATTCCATTTCCATATATCACTTTATCCATCATTTTACTACATCACCATATAAAATTAAGATCATATTGTTATTAATTTTTCTTATTTTTCACAACTGTAAAAACCCAATACCAAAACATTCTACCATTTTCTACCTTTTACAAATATTTTCTTCCCACTTTTCCATCCTTTACCATTTGATAACACTTTACCTGTAATAATAGTTGTGTTAATTAATTTTAAAAACCTAACTTGGTTGTTTAAGGATTGGAATCTTGTTATATACATAAATGATGTATTAGATTTCATATGTTTTTGGGACTTGAATTGATTTTTCTTTGGTGAGAGTGGAGAGAAACAAACCAAAAACCAATTTGGGTGTGTATCATCATGTGTAGAGTGTGTAAAATTTGTGTGTGTGAGTGTGTATCCTTGAGTGTGATAGTGTGAACATATTTTTTGGGTGAATATGTATCCTTGTGTTTGTGAGTGTGTACATATTGTGTGTGTGTTTACATCTTGCATGTGTGTGTGTCCTTTCAGGTTTGATTGTATCTTCACATGTGTGGTTGGGTGTGCATCATTAGGAATGTGAGTGTGTGTATTTATCCCCATATGTGTTTTTTTATCAATTTACTTATCCATTCAGAAGATCATGTGATGAAAATCACTCATGCTAGTGATAAAGGAAGCTGATGTAGATCTCCCACATTAGAATCCAAATAACTCCAAATAAAATATTCGGTGATCCATTTTGAGAATATTATTCATACTAATATGAATGTACAATATGAGAGAATTTATAATTTGGAGAATAAACCAAGCCCAATGAAGTTCCATGATTACTAGGGGTGCGCTCCAGAACCATGTCACCCTAACATCATGGGGGAGATAGATAACTTTGATGATGATTTTGAGCATATCCCACAAAAGAGTAGGTTGTTCCAAAAACTGATAGGATGCCCAAGGATACCACATGAAGATGAAAACCATGGAGGTAATAAGGTGAAAGTCCCATATTATCAAGAAAAAAAAGTGATCTAAAAGCATACTTGGATTTGGAGATACGAATCAAGCATGCATTTTCATGAAATTAATATTCCAAGGAGAAAAATGTCAAACCTTCTTCCCATTAATTTTCTGTTTATGCTTTCATTTTTTTGGATCAAATTAAAAAGGTTAGGGATTGATATGGTAGACATCACATCTACACTTGGGATAACATGAGATTTTTCATGAAGAAGAGGTTTGTTCCCTCACACTACTATAGTGTTCTCCATAACAAGAATCAATTACTCACCCAATAGAGTAAGAGTGGTGAAGATTACCAAAATGAGATGTAGATTATCATGATTTGAGAAAACATTAATGAATATCTATAGGAAACAATGGAATTGTTTCTAAATAGAATCAATCAGGATATTTTATATTGAGTAGTGATGTTACACCATATGGAGATACAAAATCAGATCCACCATGCCACCAAGTTCAAAAAAATGTTGAGAAACATGACAAAACCCACTGCCCCTTTTAATACAAGATAATTTGAGGACAGATATTGAAGAATCATTAAATCCAAAAGAAATAGTTAATTAAATAAGTGACAAGGAAATTATTCCACCTAAAAACCTACTTTGGAGGATAACCAAATCAGGAATGAGGATGTTTGATGTAACAAAATTCAATAAAGGGGTCACATTTATAGTGAATTCCAAAACTGGAACACCATGATCATCAACATGTCTAGAAAATGGGAGACCGATGGAATGATATTGGAGGAGGAAGAGGAGGAATCCCCCGAAATTGATAATGGATAATCTACAAAATATGGTGAGATTATTATCACTAGGATGGTTATAAGTGCACAAATGATCATTGGGGAGAAGGATCAGTGGTATAAAATTTTTCATACATGATTGTAGAACCATTAGAAGGTATGTAGTTTTATTATTAATGGAGGATGATATATAAATGTGGAAATCATCGATATAGTAGAGAAGACAAGACTTTCTTCTTTAAAGCACCGACATCAATAATATATTCAGTGGTTGAATGATTTAGGAGAGCTGAATGTAACCAAATATATGAAGTTATTTTTTAAAATTGGGAAGTATAGTGATGTAGTACTATAGGATGTGGTTCCAATGAAATCATTCCACTTACTTCTAGGTTGGGCATGGAAATATGAATGGAATGGGAAACATGATGGTTTTATGAACCATCATTATATTTTACTCTAAGGGGAACCTATAACCCTCATCCTAATGTACCCAATTTATTCAGAATACTGAATTTTTATAGAGAAGAATAAAAGCAATGAAAAAATAGAAAAAAGGAAAAAAGAAGAGAATGAGGGAAAATAGGAAATGAGAGAAAAAAATTAGAGAGCTAAGAGAAATCAAGAGGAAAAAATATTCAATAAAGTAGAGAAATGTGATGTTGGAAAAAGAGTGAGGTTTAGGATTATTTGATTTCTCATAAAAACCTTATAGTACTTATGTACAAAGAGGTGATATTGAAAATGGATGACTTAACATCTCATTTGTCACATGCTATTGCATATTTATTACATGAATTTGATGATGTTTTTACCAAATGGGTACCAACTAGTTTTCCACCAATTAGAGGTACTAAGCATTATATTTACCTCATACCTGAAAAATCACTACCAAACCATCTTATGTATTGCACCAACCCGGTGGAGAAAAAAAATAAAATGAAAGTTCAATATTTTTTGGGTGTGAGACATATCAAGGAGTGCCTTAGTTCTTATGTTGTACAGGTGCTTCTGCTGTCCAAGAAGGATGGAAAAAAAATAATGATCATTGACTATAGAGATATCAATAACATCATGGTTATTTATCTTTATCATATCCCTAGGTTAAATGATATACTATATGAGTTAAATGGTTCTTCTATTTTTATCAAAAATTGATTTATGAAGTGGACACCTTCATATTACTATGAGAGAAGGAGATGAGTGGTAAACTAAATTTAAGAAAAAACATAGGATTTATGAATTTTTAGTTATTCCCTTAGGTCTATCTAATGCACATTGCACATTTCTGAGTTTAATGATTTTGTATTACATGAAAATATCATAAATGTTTTGGTAGTTAAAATGTGTTAAAAAATAATTTTGTTAAACATTAAAAAGTATTAATTTTTATTTAATATAGTTATTTTCCTTAGATTTATTGAAATCACTGATGGATTTAAGGTAGATATTGAGAATATCAATTCCATTCTGGAGTGGTTGACTCCCACCTCTATTGGGAATGTAAAAATCTTCCCTTGTCTTTCTAGTTTATACAAGTGACTAGTTAAGTAATTAAATAGAATAGAGGCACCATTTAAGGAATTGAAAAAGAAGAACATTCCTTTCTAGTGGGAGAAAATCTAGATAATAATTTTTAGGAACTCAAAAAGAGACTCACCCATGCACGCTTTCATTCTCTCCCAGAGTTCAGTAAGTCCACGAGGTTAAATGTGATGCAAGTCAAATTGGTTTTGGTGGATTAATCATACAAGAAGGTAATTTTATTGATAATTTTAGATATAAGATAAATTTTTCATACCTAAAATATTATACATAAGAAATATTGTTTTATGAATTATTTAGAGTAATAAAAACATTGAAGTTTTATTTGTAGACTATAGATTATTTTTCCATTCTAATCATGAGGATCTTGAATAGCTTAGGATCTAACATAAACTGAATTGAAGATATGCTAGATGGATAGAATATATTGAATCATTTTCATATGCCATAAATAATAAAAAGTTTATAGAAAATATTATAGCAGATGCACTTTCATGTATATATTTTCTTTTTTCCTTACTGGATTCTAAAATCCTTGGTCTTGAAAATGTTAAGGATTTATATTCCACTGATATAAATTTTGGTGAACCTTATGGTCATTGAAAACCTATAGTTAGTTGGAAAAAGTTTTATTTACGTGATGGATTATTCTTATGGATTGATAATCTCTGTATTCCCATTTGAAATATATTTTTTTATTTTACTAAAGGAGTTAAATTATTATGGGTTAATGGGACATTTTGGGGTTTCAAAAAAACACGTGTTCTTTGTGATCATTTTTATTGGCCTCAGAATGTTGTGATATGTCGAAATATTTTAGGAAATGTGCATTAGCCTCCATAAATAAAAATCAAAACTAAACTCATATGGATTATATATTGATATTAAAATCCCCAACACGCATTTAAAGGAAATATCAATGGACATTATTGTTGGGTTACCAAGGTCCAAGAGGGGGAAATATTCTATTTTTATTATGGTGAATCAGTTTTCTAAAGTAGAAAATTTTATTATTTATCACAAAAGAGATGATTCCACTAACATTACAAGACTTTTATTTCAAAAATTAGTCAAACTCCATAGAATTCCTTGGACAATCTTATTAGATTAAGAAAAAAATTCCTTAGTTAATTTTTGATGAAAATGTGGAGAAAACTGATTTCAAAGATACTATTCTCAAATACATTTCAACTAAAAACCAATGGGAAAACAGAGGTGGTAAAAAATACATTATCATCCCTTTAATAAAACATTGTTACAAAGAATCTCATTAATTGGGAGGAGTTTC
Organism: Viscum album; assembly: GCA_963277665.1. Taxonomy (NCBI): domain Eukaryota; kingdom Viridiplantae; phylum Streptophyta; class Magnoliopsida; order Santalales; family Viscaceae; genus Viscum; species Viscum album. Next base: position 1,837,369 of record CAUJRU010000030.1, on the reverse strand, counting down.
TACCACATGTGGAATTCATATATAACAGGGTCAAGATTCCCAGTACTCAATATTATGTAATTGAAATCGTTTAAGGCTTTAACAGCCTTTCCCATATTGATCTAGTTTTTCCTATGCCGAAATAATATAATATGGATGTGAAAGGGAATTCAAAATTCATCAATAATATCTATGAAAATTCAAGGAAAAATATTGACTAAATGACCCAAAAATATATTGATCATGGAAACAAGGGTTGCAATAATTTTTTATTCAAGCCTGGTGACTTAGTCTAGATTTATTTGTGAATGGAATGGTTCCCCAAAAATTGAAACATAAAACTCAATCCATGAATTGAAATACCTTTCCATGTTCTTGAGAATATTAACAACAATTATTACAATATAGATTTTTTTGATGAGTATAGTGTATGTTCTTCTTTAAATCTGTCTAATCATTCTCCATTTTTGGGTGTATAGGATGAAGAGTCAAGTATGACTCCTTTTCCATAGGGGGGATGATGAGAACTGCATCAAAGGCACCAAGTCAATTTATTAGGTAGAGGAGTTCGATTTTAAAGGCCCGATGATGTAAGGGAGGATAATGTTATTGAATACTACAATGGGTGGTAATATCACATCATTAAAGGGTCAATGGATCTGCCCTTCCATAGATGGAGAAATGGACCTGTTATATCTCTTATTGAAGCTCAAACACGATGTTTTAATCTTTAACCACACGGTTTCAAGAATTTGGAAACCCTTTCCCACATGGATATTATAAAATTACATCTTTGGACACTGAAGTCAAATTATGTGGGATAGGTATTGAAATTCAATGCAGGGTGTAAAGGAATGTTCTACTTTTCCAAAGTGTTTGTTAGACTTTATTTTTTTGACTTTATGGGGACATGGTTGGAATAGGATTTATGAATTTAGGGTATTATAAAATTGAACATTTATGTCACCCCTTGGATATAAATAGTCACTCCATGGAACATTATTTTTATTCATTATTATAATAGCATTTATTCTCTGTTTCTCTCTATTGCGTAAGGATTGTTCTGATTATCCATCTTTCTCTTGTGCATTATTCTCTTGCTAGTCTACATATTAGATCGGTGATCCAAGATAAGAAAATACCAAAACTTTTTTCCCCAACCCAAGTTCATTATGTGTGTATATATCATCACATCCCTCCCTTTACTGTGTTGTCTATGTAGTAAGCTAGAATCCTTATAGCGTTGGTTGACTACTTGCATCCACTATGCAGAATCAGCACTCGACACTTAGCCTCAAACTCTAATCCTTCAACCGCCGCCCAATAATATAAAGATCAGGCTGCCCCGAGCATCTCAGATCAAATGTTAACCAAGAAATTTATTTAACTTATCAATAAAGGACATTTAGAACTTTCACTTCATATATAATTTAAATAGGTTGCATTATTCTTTACCTGATCCCTAAAAAATTATGTCATCCACATAAATGAGCACCAACAACCTTTAATAATTCTATTTCTTGATATAAAGCCTGCCTCACTAGAATTAAAGCTTTCTCACATTCATTATTTTGGTGATTTCTTCAACTCAAACAATTTCTCCTTCTACTAGATATTTTTTTTTATCATCTTAATCTACAAGGAAACCATTTGGTAGTTTGACGTACACTTCCTCCTCAAAGAATACGGTAAGAAATATTGATTTTACATCCATATGGTATTCCTTGAATTTTATCTTCACTAACATTTTCATGAATTATTGAATACTTTTCAACTCATCCATAGGGGAAAATGTTTCATCAACACCAATTCCTTCGATTTAAGAATATCTATATCACACCAGTTGTTCTTTGTTTCGAATCACCATATCATCTTCATCAGATATTTTAAGAAACACCCACTTGTTTTCAATGACACCAATGTCTTCCAGCCATAAGAAAATTTATCATGGTAGATTATTCTCAATTTGTTCAATCATTATTGAATTGCTTTGATCCAATTATAAGCTTTGTAAACCTCTTCACAACACAAAGGCTCTACTTGAGATAAAAAAAAATTATAGAGTCTTCATCATACATATTTACACCAAAGCTATCTGATCACCAATCATATTTCCTTCATTGATTTCAGATCAACTAATTGTCTTATTTGATTCTTTTGAACCTTCTTTGATTTCCTCATCATCAGTATTTTCTTTTGAATGTTCTTTATCCCCATGTTCTCCCCTTAGGATACTCACCTCAACATCACAATTTTGCGGAAAAAATGCATACTAGAATTATAATTCTTCTCATGTTCCATAACAGTAATGTTTTTACTTTATATGATTTTCCCAGCCTTTTGTTGAAGCATTATTATCTCTTTCTCATTGATGATTATCCAATAAAAATATTTCCAATCCCACAAGCTTCAAACATGCATTTATTGTCTTTATTTCAAATAAAAGACTTCTAAAAATTAAAAGTATTTCGTTGTTGGATTCTTCTCGTACCACATCTCCTAGGGGTTCTTCTCTTCATCCAAACATAAAACCCTATTATAGAAATAGACAGATGTAAGCACTGCTTCCTTTCAATACATCTTTGGTGGATCTTTCTCAATGATCATTACAACTGCCATGTTTCTAATAGTCTGGTTGCTCCTCTCCACAACACTATTTTTTAACATGTCTTTAGCACTAAAACCTGGTTCTTCATGAGATATTTTTTCACCTAATTATTGGGGAATCCTATACTAATATCAGTCCTTAATTTTTGAATTTTTTAGCACAAGCATATTCTCTACCAATATTCAATGATGTGTAATAATCTTGAACACTTTATATTTGTAAGATATCACCATAATCCATGTCATCTTGTTGTAATCTTCAATAAATAGAACACAATACCTTTTTTTATTCATGTAATTGGGTGATATTGGCCCACACACATCAATATGAACCAACTCAAAGATATATCATTGATTTCTTATCCTTCGACTTGTTAGTATTTTGATTTTTTACATTTTTAAAAAGTAACACATGTGTGAGTGATATCACTTGAGAATTTAGGGATAAAACATGATCTTTAATTCTTCCTCTAATATTCCAATGATGTTTAGCTAAAGTGGGAAATCCTTTTATTCCACAACATGTTTTCTTCTTCCTTGGATAGAAAACACATGTCTTCTTCTTGTCCAATGAAATATATATTCCACTTTGTGTGTTTTCCTTGTATCACAACTGTACCATTTCTTCCTTTTATAATTAAAACCTTCTTTTTCATACTTAATCCCTTTGAAAATATTTTTTTCCCATCATATGGAATATCAAGGACACACACTCTAGCCAGATTCATTACAATCAAAATAATATTTGCAACATTTTCCTTCTGAGCCTTTCCTTTCTTGATCCATGTTCGTTGCCTCTCTTCCTTCGATGGTGAATGATATTGTTCCACCTATGACTCCATGGAATCAACCTCGTCATATAGGGATGAAAATTGAGTATGATATTTCATCCCACATGATGATTATTTCAACTGTTGAGAACCCTTTTTGTGGATCTTCTTTGGAACATCTCTCTTCACCCATGATGATCAATTCACAGATTTTGTGTCCATAACCTTCACACTAAAATCAATATTCATTAAAAACATATGTGTTGGAATCTATGATCATCCATTTTTCTTTAACTTGAACCTTGATATTAATTTTAAATAGAATATTGTGTATACCAAATTTCCATAATAGTAACTCTAGATTCATGGTGTATTATCGAATGACTTTTCATCTCCACCTATAGCTTTTTAGGTATTTTGTGGGTCATCCAAATAAAACATTTTCTAGTAGGTGAGTGATTGTGGGTTTCTATCAACCACCAATTCATTTTTCTCATTATCACCCACCTCAAGAGATTTTACGTTTTTTGAAGTGTTTCACTTTTTAGAACTTGAATTCCTTTTTTTCTAACTCCTAATGTTTCTCTTTGGAATCTTCAGCACTCTGTGCACACCAAATTCCTAATGTCATGTAAATATTTAAGAGACTTTATATATTTTAAAGCTCCGATATCATATTCATAACTTCTCTATTGAGCTCCTTGATACATTTAATAAGACCTTTCATAGAATCAGTCAAACCATTAATAACCAAGGGTTTCTATTCAATTTTGATCTTGATATAAATTCCATTATTTGTGTTTCCTAGATTTAAATATTAGAGTCATTCAATTTCATCCTAAAAATAAAATTTTCGTTCTTCTTATTTATATATATAGTTTTGAATCATGTAACACTCACTTGGATTTTTTCATTTTAGTCCTCAAAACATCAATTTATTCAAGAGAAGCATCTAGTTAGGCCTCCCACAGCCTCTACACTTTCATCATTTTTTTCATTTCATTATGGTTTATCTATGTCATTCATAAGGATTCATGGAGGTTTTTCGGGGAATCGGAAGTACCCAAGTTCACACATAATAGTGTTTTAGTTTGTTTTTTCAAATAAAGTTATCATAAATCGACAAATAATCCCTAGATTTTTCATAGAGAAAAAATTTTCACATATAATTTGTAATTAATTTAAAACAAGAATTACCATAGCATAATAATTATTTATTTGATGTTGATCAATCCATTTTATGCTCACGTAGTCTTCTTGTTGTACTGATGAGTCCAAAGCAAAATTCCACTAATGATATCCTCACATGCTCTAGGAATATTAGAACATCATTGTTGGAAATTTGGGAACTAATATGGAGGAACCAAATGTATTATGTCATTCACTGTTGATCACTACAATAATTATCTTGAGCTTAAATAATTCCTAGATCTCTCAATTTGGTAAGAGAGGACGAGGACCCTCTCTCAATCATGAGAGAGTTATTGTGAAATTCCATATGGTAGATTGAGATAATTATCTATAGAATCATTTGTATAAATGATTATTTAATTATGTAAAATTATATTATTAGGTTTATATAATTAGTGTTAAAAAATATAAGTATTTACACCAAAGACATTTACTAATTGTTTTTCCTAAATGATAGGATCGTAGGCCCTAACAATGAGGATGATAATATGTCTATATTATCATATTAGGTATTGCAACAAAATCTACAAAATAAATAAATAATGGAGAACAAAGACTCTTTAGATTGGTCCATAAATCCAAGATAGAAGTATTACACTACAACTGAATAGTAATAAAGAAAAACCCTTCCCAAAATACCCTATTAAATATCCCCCACCCACTAACAACAAGGAAATAAAAAATTCACCCTGGCTGCTAACCAACCATAGAACTACATTGAAAATTTCCCCTATAAGCTTACCGACATAACACCCACCCACTTAGATAGCCCCAATACACACTGAAATACCAACTACAACCCCTTCCAATCACTCCCACATGCTTTGAAAACTCTATCATCCTCATGGTGGGAACAATTAATTCATATCACCTGCCAATGTCCAGGTCACTTCTTCAACTGATTTGTCATTCCACATGATCAACCATGACACAATGAAATGGAAAAAAAGGAACTACCCACTTGTCCTCACATATCTGCTCCCACAGTTCCAACATGACATAACCTCTTTTAGGAAATGTTATACCTTTCATGATAGAGAAAGAATGATAGATATACACTGAATATGAGTGTATATTATCCAACTGGAACTAAAACATCAGTATAGCTACTGGCTCTATAAGAGTAATCATAGGTTCCGATAGAAAAAATATACAACAATTATACTAGAAAGATGTATGCGGTCATCATCCACCAAAGAACATGTAAACTTGAGAGACTGTCTAAAATAAATGCATCCTAAATCCTTTGGCACCACAATTGAAAATGGTTTTGGTGGATCATTTCCATCATTATTCATGACTGTCATTTTCATTTTCCTCATAACTTATTGCAAGAACACACCAATCCTAAAGATAATGGTCCCCCCCCCCAAATTCTCATCCAATAATATTTTGATTACCTTAATATCTATATATATTATTTTGAAATGATAATTTCCATTGAGATGGACCAAACCATCAATTGTATGAAAGATTATCTCAAAACACTTCTCCCAGTATATTTTTTGGAGATACCATGGAAGAATTAATTAAATAAGTAAAAAGTAGATGACATGAGTATGATGAACAGAATATTATTATAATGTTTATCAAAATAAGGAAGAAAATCACCAGGAAAATCATCCTTCCATGTAATGTCCTGGTTTACTCCCTTTTGGAAAGACCATCTGCAACCATGTTCGCATCACAAAAGGCATTAGTGGAAATGTAGTTAATTTATGTGAGTAAAGTAAGGCAATTCATCCAATGAGAAGTATGCGTCCAGTCAAGACGCACCACCCCCTTCCAAATAGCTTGGAAAATAGTGGTTGAATCAATTTCAATCCAAATATTGTTCCAACCCTTTTGATTGGAAAAGTCAACAACATGGATTAATGCATCCATTTGGGTAAAAATCATAATCAATGGGGATTTCTTGTCCTTAAAAATTAGTTCCTAATAAATTAAAATGATTCTTATGTCTCATCATGATTAAAATTTTAACTTCATTGTGGAAATATGAACCATTGTGTGCACTATAATAGATTAGTTTCTTAACAGCAGTGATAAATAATACATGCTATCATTATGACACTACATGTGAATCTATTAGATGATGATAAAAAACCAATACAGATGCATGTCCCTAAAAATACTTGCTCGTTTATTGGTATTGTGAATGAGATTTTTCACATAAACATTCTCATAATCAGATATGTTTCCCTATATTGAAATATTCTTCAATTTTTCCAGACTATTAACTCCTCAAATGATATTACCATGTTGGAGGCCCCAGTGATGGCTTTGGAAACAGAACACTTTCATCCTCTATAAGTGTCTCACCTTCTGAGGTATCAAAATCACTCGATGCATCTTTTATATCATGGAAAACATATCCTTCAAGCTTAAAACACATCTACGGAACTACTTTTCTTCTAATCCACTTGTCTAAAATAAATCCAGAATCATAAATTACCTTAGCAGGAAAAATGTTATGAGAACCATCATATTTCTTAACAAACCTAAACGAACCACACCTATGTTTTTTCAAACTGTTTCCACTACCTTTCGTGTGCTACTTTTTCCTAATAAATGGACGGTGTATGTTCAAGATGACTTTGCAAATACCAAAACTTACCTCAATGTCCTCCACTGGCTTCTACTGCACCTGGGGGATCCCTGGAGAGGGAGGATTCAAAGAAATAGAAAATTTCCAATCCTCTTCCACTTGAGTAGAAAATGTTAAATGAGAAGTTATCTCACATTCGACTCATCCAGAGAAAAAAGTTTCGAAGAAAAAGAAGGATGTTTCCATTCCTGCTCAGGTCGTAATAACAGTTGTGGCCGCCACTCGATCTCATATGATTGAATATGGATCAGAAAAATTTCCATCATCTAGGAAAGCTCATCTATTTGAAAAGGAGTAGTTTTCATTTCCATTTTTTCTCTTAAAATCAACCGTCCAGACTACTTTAGAATGGACACCTCAAATTTTGGTTTTCAAAATTCTGAAGGTAGACGGTGAATAGAGTATAAAAAATGTTTCCATACAGCTTAAGCATTTATATTCATTTCAACCAAAAAATTATTCGAAGAAAGAGGTTGAAATTGAGAATGAAATACATAGATTGTGCATTTAAACCTGCTCAAATCGTTGTAAATCTTGTGGCTGAACCGCATTTGGATACATCTCAAAATTAGCTTCACTGTTTTTTCCTCACCAGTATTAAATGAATCCATCAACTCTAGGAATTTCTTTATGAGCTCCATATGTTCTCTAGAACGTTCCTCTAGGGCAGTTGCTAAATCTCACACCATCATTCTGGTCGATTTAACTCCTACATTCCCAGATCCCTATATTTTATCTCAATAAAATAACCAAGTAGATAAGATCACAGGTTCTAACAGTGACGAATATATTATTTATCTATTAATAGTGTGGGTTTTTAGATGAATTTGTAGTCGAATAAGTAAGAACAAATAGAGAAGAATACTCACTGAGTTGTTGCCCAAATCCAGGGTTGAGTCCTCTCCCACTATAGTTAATGATGTCTCCAAAATAAAATCCATTACAATCCATATCATCATCCAACAATCCCTATTTAATATCTTATATCCACTAACTATATAGAAATACAAAACTGTACCTAGAAGCTAACCAAACTTACCCGGACACAAACAACTTCCCTTGGCAGTTAACCAGCCCATCACCCCTACTCGATTAGCCCCAAACCACACTACACCTCCTTCTAAGACCCTTTACTATCCATAAATAAACCCCATGTCAAATAATAATGATATTATTATGATTATTATATTTCATGACATGTGCTAACTCACTTATATTTAAATATAATTTGTTAAATGAATTGATTAAAATTTATTTAAATGATATTAAATATAATATATCATTTTCATTCATCCCTTAACTCAATACATAAATCCTCTCTAGCCTTTATCGAATGTTGATAATAAATATTTATTTAAATAAATAAATATTTTTATATTATTATTTTAATAAATAAATAAATATTATATTAACTAACTAGTGGATAAATAATTTTTTAAATATGATCTTAAATAAATAAAAAATTATTTATTACACTATGAATAATAATCAAGATATAAATATATATTATAGCCTCTAATCCATAAAAAAATTATTTAATATTCATCTCACGTATATTATAACTTAAATAACTTGTAATTGAATTTATGCAATCAACCAAACTAGAATAATTGTTAAACCACAAGCCAGGAATAATATTTATTTTCAATATTAAATTCAAATATAATATTACTTTGTTTTTTCCTGAACTTAGTCTCTGACCCTTTAGGTCTTTTTTTAGTGGCATTAAATGAGATGACCTAAAATCCAACATTATAAACATGCAACATGTCAAGTAACCCATAATGAATGAAGTTTATGATTCAACAACAAAAACCTCAAATAAAAACTTACTCTGTGATATAATATCTTTATCTGGATATCTCATAAAGTATGTTTCATTTTTTTCATCAACCTATATGTTTAATTTCTCTTTATTTGAATATACGAAATGAACTCATCGATGAACTAAAATAGTCATGGACTTAATTAGAAAATTTAATTTCAATCAAAAGGATTAATATATCAACTTTCATTATCAAAAAGGTAAAATAATCCTTTCATGAATTATTCAATTCATTTATATCACTTATGACGCACCCAACATATCATACCTCACTGTGCAGATATTCCATCATGGTTTTTATCAATATATCAATGAACATAATTAATGATACATATTAATAATAATCTCAATTATAAGGACCAATAAACATGCTTGCAAATAGGAATATCCATTGAACCATATAACATATGGATTTACTATAGGTGGGTATGTCCTCATAACCTCCTTTCGTAGATATTTCCAGGTGAAAAACATCATGAGTTAGGGTCTCATATACTTGCGAGTATCTGACACCTGATAGTCAAACATCATTTGTGTCCCATCTGATAGATGTCATCTAGACTATAGAACATATGTTTTAAAATATTTTCATATCATTTTAAAGATCTCATCATGGAGGAGAACTATTATAAACATTTAATTCATAACATACTCTAATAAAATTCTCGCATTAATGATAAAAAAAAGAAAACCCACATGTGATGACATATTTATTAATATTCCGGTTTTTTATTATTCTCTTAATTGAAATTAAAATGTTAGTTGGTTTTAGGGAAAAAACTCCAACAACTTTCTCATCGAATTTGTTGACATCCTAAGTTTATTCTACTTTAGTTTCACCCAATCTAGCATCTTATTACAAAACAATGTTCTTAATTTCGAATTTTTTGTGAACTCCTCTTTCCTATCACACCCATAGGGGAATATTTCTTGGGTAATCCATATTCATCATCATCCCATAATTTCATTGGTAACCTTGAAACGAGATACCTATATTTTCCCCATCAAAAGAAACCATAGGAAATCTTGTCTTTTAAATTTCCCTTTTCCCCTATTGAGATTTGATGAAATGAAATACATCACCTCATAAAATACCCTATCTTTAGGATCGTCCTCCCATATGAGTTTCTTCAATTTCTTGAACGCGACTTCCTGATAATTTCTAATTTCCAAGAATATTTTTTTATTATTTACCATCTCATATTAAACAAGGGTATTGTGAATACTATCTACTGTCATTACCTTTGGGTTTTTCTCTTTGAGAACTAGGAACTTATAATTGAAATGCAATAGAATTTTTTTCTAGATCTTCTTCAATATTTTAATATCATCAATGGTTTCTATGATTCTACGCATGTCTTCAACAATAATTTCACTTGATCAATGAATATATCAACAAACTCATTTGGTAGAACCCTCAAATCCCCATACTTGTTTCATAGAACCTGAAATTTAGCATCATGTAACTTTCAATCACCTTAATATATATTGATAAGTTCTCCCACATGGTGTGTGAGGATTTATATGACATCACATTCATGTACACGTTGACTCCATGGGAATAAACATCAATCCACCTCCAATATTTCTCTAATAATAATTCTATCTTCATGTGGATGGATATCCCATGTATATAAGACTTGTAGAAATCCATTCCTAAAAATCAGAAATAGTGCTTCACATGATTCTTCCATGATTGGAAATTGTTGTTATTGATGATCTGAATTAACTAGTGGTTAACACTCACTGCCATTACCTCAAAGATAGAATACATCACCAAAAACCTTTAGCTTTGATACCAATCATTGGTCTCAATCAAGATAAATATCTTGAAAGGGGTTGATTCTAGGTATGATGATATCTAAAAACAAACTTTACCAATATTCTTGTTCCACTGTTGGAAGAAATACCTCTGTATCACAATATATATTAAATGGTTAATAAAAAAAAGAGGGATACAAGAAATTTTACTTGGTTCCCCCAAAATTTCCTAATTAAAGGAGAATACAACAACAATATGATGATATATTTGAATCACTATGTGAACTTCTTGTTTCATACAATTTATATTGGTTATATTGAACAAACTGATTTATAAATTTCACAAAATAGTGAAATTTATGATCTCAATAAATCAGAAACCTCATTGAGAATCCAAGTTAGATGTCCTTAATCTACAAAAACCATGATTAAGATTACACCATCAATGGTGTGTTAATCAGCTACACTTTATTCCATGTGATGAACTCCATGAACCTCCAATGAGAAATCCTTATGTATCTCCCTTCATTTATTCTCTATATTTCAAGAAATTATATGGAATTCCCCATCTACTCTACTTCCATCCACAATCCTTATTATAAAGATAGATATCTCTCTACACTTGAAAAATCTATGGGATATCACCTTAATTAATATTTAATTCAACCAAATTATGATGGGAAAATTCATCCTAATAACCATCTTCAATACCATGTCAAAATTTCCCATTTGAATCATTGATCTCATTCCTGAAAGATAACATACTGGAATTTGAAAATATGTTTACTCATCTTCTTTACAACATGAGAATTATCATCATGGCATGTCCCACATTCCATTATAAAAACTTGAACCTAAAAGATAACATCCAAAGGAACCTCCATGGAATTAATTCCTTCATCATGGTGTGATCCAAGTGAATAAAAAAATACAACCAATATTGAAATATATCCCCTTTATAACACATTTTGGACCATGACCTGACACTCCAAATCATCTCAATATCCAAACCTATTGAGGAGTGATTTACTGCTTCACAACATGAACCTATCCAAATAAATCTTCTTAAAACTCTTCAGGGGGTGGTCATCCCAACCACAGTGCTGCTTTTAATTACTTATTGATTTGAATTCTATAGTAATGGAATGTTTCTAAAATATTATATTTGAAATCCCTTACGTATTGTTCAGGTACTCTTACATCACATGTGGATCCAACCATTCATGTGTGACCCTTGTGCTCGTGTTGTGACATGTCCCTTAAACTTCAATAAAAATGTTTATGTATCTCAATGATAGTTTTTACCTTTTATAAATTTCAACATACTGAAAGATATTATGTAAGGATAACCTTAAACATATGTCTTTACCATTTTCCCATAATATGAAACTTCAGTCTCGGTTGACACCATCTTCCAGGATATGAAAAAATAATAGGCTTCGAACATCTGAAAGACTAATTCACAGGGCCCCCTTCATATAATAAACCACTCCCCATTATACTAACTTATTGAATAGGTTATTTTGAAATATCCTACTTGTGGAGTAACCTAGAATTTTGTCGTGTTAATTTTTTCCTATGGAAAAAGCTATTACAGTCACTCATAGATCCTTATATAACTCATTTGGCCTTCATTCTACAAGTTCTCCATTATTTTTCAAGAAACATTAGAATTTCCTTCAATAGTATTGTCAATAAAAACAACCAAAAAATACTCTATTAGGATAATTTCATTATATTCCCTTCTAATTTGCATGTATTCATTGAAAATCGCCTGCAAATTAATAATTTCCACCATGTTAGGTTTCCGGATTGAATTCCATCAACAAAATCCATATAATTCCATTTTTAAATTAAAAATAAAATAATTTTAATAAATTAAACCATAAATTACAAGTCAAACCTTCTTGATATCTCCCAAAATTTTCTCAATTTAAAACTCCATGTATGTTTTCTTGAAAAAAAATTAATTTCTTTGATTTTATCAACATGTATTCATTGTGATTCCTTAAGGATATTATGATGTTATTAACCATGATTTTTCAACAAAGAGAATCCAAAATTAATCCAACTATTTTTGTTAACATGTTTCAAGGTATTGGTTCAGTCTACCTAGAAAACCGAAAAAACAAACATAGAACAAGGAAGTTCATGGATTAAAGATCGCAAGAATTGTAGTCATATCAAATAATTAAACTGGATAATAATGGACAGTAATCATAGGTAAAGGATTGAATAATTTTCCTAAGATCTTCATAGATGAGTGTTTTTAGAAAATATCCAACAACATCTTCCTTCGCAACAAAAAGAGGACTTGAAAAATTCAATCCATGATGCTAATTTCATGTCATTACATATGCATAAGTAAAGCCGGTGAAATGACCAATGCATTTTTTATTTTAAATATGTGAAAGAGTTTAGGAAAACCTACCTTAGTCTTCCAAAAAGTAACGTCATTATGGTAGTGTGAGGTGTATATTACTCAAATATGAACCTATCATTGCAGGGGTGGCTCCACCATCAACTCCTCTATTGCCAGAAGCACCCCTACCTCATGGAAACCCATAGATTCCTCTGGGGTTGGTGGAAAACCAGAGAGAGGACTGAAGAATTTACATATTCACATATCCTGTTGATAAGGGGGATCAAGGAAACATGGATGAAATTACATATACATCAAATGAGATTTCTCGAAGAGGAAATTAGTATGTTCCCCTCCATGGATATATTCAGCACCTACTATGAAAGTTCTTTTCCTCACTCTTAGTATTATCAAGTAGCTATTGTTTATATCATAAAATAATGTTTTGATTAATATTTTGGAATCGTGATGGTAGAGTAAAAAATTAAATGAGAAGTCCCTATTTTTGGTTTTTGGTATGATGGAATTGAATTCTATTGGGATAGTGGATTCCATCATGGGGGAAGAAGGTCTCTACTATTAAAGAGTGGAAAGTGATGGCTTCTGAGGGAAGATAAATTTTTTGGTGAATATTATATTAATCCATTTTTTAATTTTTCTCCTTCTCACATCAATTACTTTCCACCCCCAACTCCACCTCATCTCAACTTCCATTACACTAATCCTCCTGCTTCCATTATCATTGAACCTATCCTCCTGCTCCCACTTCTATCATTGTTCATCCTTTTCTCCTTCTCCCATTACCAATACAATATTTCTATCATCATTGATGAGATTCTTATTTACAACAAATTCTGCATAGCTCGTGGTTTTCACTTGATTCCACCAAACTCCCTCTTAATCCATTTTTCTCGGTGTAACCATGACCCCCAAATACCCAGATATATCGCCCTCATTCATGGAATGGATCTACTTCTTGATATCAATCTCACTTTACTAAATCCTAAAGAATCATGAAGGAAATGTTCCTCATTACCAAAATAATATAGGATCCTGGGAGGGGGCATCTTGCTGGGAATGAGGTCAATAGAGAACCCTTAGGAGGTTACATCTTCAAGATGCATACGAAATTTTATAAAAAAACAAATTCAACAAATTCAATTTAATTATCAATAAAAAATTAAATGGATATTCTCAACAGAATACCATTTTTCATCAACAAGATCATTATTCAAAGATTTTTCCAAATCTCGTGTTTCCTATTTTAGGTTTATAAAGAAGATGATCATCGCCAATATATTACGTCTCCCACCATATCATCACATGGAACCAATAATTCTTACACCACACTCATAGAGAGATATCTATTCATGGATATTATTGCAGGGGAGTAGTATCCACTACTGGTTCAACGACTTCTGGGTAGAATTATTTTTGAGATCATCACTCAAACAGCATTGCAAGATCTTCACATCTACCAACTAGTTTTCAGATAATGTAATCTCATGATTCTTGATATTCCTTATTTAAAATTTACACCCTCATAACGAGAAAATTCTCATGTTATTTTTTACAGTACATCAATGATTCCATCAATGAGTTATGAATATGCCAACATATCATCTCCACACCATCCCACATTAATAAGGTTGTATATTTTATCTTATCACTATATTTATAAAATGTGAAGGTGTTGGAACCCTCCAATTTAGGGTTTCAATTTTGGTTCTTGTTCTCTCACCCAACCATTTGAATGTTCGAACCCAACACCAAAAAAATTCATTCACTTACCTTTCTAGGGGAAATCAATAATGGTACATTCCCAGTGACCAACACAATCTAATTAAAATATAAAATCATATGGGTCATGCACTTTTGTTAATATCTCTACTCTATTTCATGTTCGCTAACCCCTATGAGTTAATGTTGAATTAATTTTTTTTAGTTTTCAACCTGAAAATGAGTCTTATGTGTTAACATACCATGATTTGAATTTTATTACTTTGGAGTGGAGGTATGAAGGGGAAATATTCTTCCCAAGGATGGTTCATTTGGATGTGCATGTCATTGGGATTATAGTGGGAGAAAATTTCACGGGCTACTAAAAAATGGACACTGCATGCAGAACACCAGTGGATATGATGAAAACAAGGTGATAATAGAGTTAATGTGGATCCTGAATCCACACCTGTATGACTTTTTTTCGAATTGTGATTTTGTGGAATATCGAGGGATGTTGGGTATTATTAATATAATAGGAGTGTAGGAAGTCATAGAATAATATTGCATTAATCTATGGGTGTTTGAAAATTATTTTAATTGGAAGGTGAGTGGTGTGTGGAAGAAAAAACATGCAATTGAAGTAAAACCCACTACTTCACAGTAGCCTCCTCTGGTAGCACGTGGAGATTTCCTAGTAGTGGTGTTTTGAGTAGGTTTTGGGATTCTCATCTGGAATGATTTCATTATAAAATATATAATAATGTGCAATAAAACCTTGGAATAAAAAATTTCTCCCGTTCTAGTCATCATTGTTTACATGGACTAGGGTCCATGCCTTCTATGTAACCATTCATCATAAAAAATAATGTTTGAGGGATGATTTTCATTCGTTGCTAATGATCAACCACTTTTACATTCATATTTATTTATTTCTCTCAAAAACTATTAATGGATTTTTTTCAAATCACTAATTGAGATTAGGGGATTTTTTGTAAGCTCAAAATTCAATGGAATCAAAAAAACAAAAAAAAACATGTGTTTGGTACATTATAATTGGAAATAGAAGACCTACTCCTTCCTTAAAATGATGTAAGATTTCCTTTCCTCCGAATTGATCAGAACCATGCTTACCATTTACAAGTGGAAAATTTTTCCTCCCCCTACACAATTGTATTGTTCCACTACTACTATCGTACTTCCATTTTACCCCACCACTATGTCATCACCACGATAATACACTATATCACGATCCCCACCACCATCATCATGTATCAGAAATACCCGGCACTGCCCCTACACAATCACTTCTTCATTTATAAACCCCACCATAACCATTTCTTAATTCCCTTCCATCATCTCCAATTCACCATCATCACCACGTTTTTTTCACTATCACAGATCGCATCCTGCACATCGTCAGATGTTATCAGTTCTAAACATAAACTTTTGATAAAAGGGTAAACACTACTATAAATTACCCCTTTAGTGACCAACAAAAAAGGTTACTAATGGTATTTAGAAAACAATAACTGAACATATTTTGAAGTCATAGTTGGCCCATCGCAAAAGGGAAATAGTTACATCTATTAGCGGTATCTATAGGTTCCTTCCAGATTACCGCATTGGTAGATGCTGGAAATAGGTTTAGCGATTACCATAGTCGATTAAAAATTCTTCCTTAAATTAATAAAATCATAAAATCGGTCTATATTTCCTATTCAAACACCATTTAAACAAATATAGGAAACAAAAATACTATTTTTGGAGAATCACTATATTTTTAATGATACATAATTGAGATAACTCAACATTGATGGGTGAGATCACTAGGAATCACACAATTATGATTAATAATAAAAATAAACTAATATAATTCGAAAATATATAATTATATATATCATTCTCCCACATTAAATGAGGTAGATATGGGTATGTAAAGATTAAAAATCTAAAAGATGATAAAGAACCACTGGAACTACAAAAGAAGATAAGGTGGAAAAAATTCAAATAAAAATAAATGTCACGTGCCACTTGATTACTACGATCATCTAGAACAACATCAAAAAATGACTTGCATTCCCATAAATATATGAGTGTTATATATTGTGTAGGAAAAGGGGGAAAACAAAGGATCATCAACCTGTACATAATTCTAAAAGAAAATGTTCCCTTCACTGACCACCCACTAGTAAGAGATGATTATGGTTGGAATATTCTAAAAAAATATTTCTCATCCACGATATTTTGAAATCTAAATGATAAAATGAACATACTAATATCAACAATTATTAATCAATTGAAACTTCCCAAAAAGAATCTCTATGGTCTAAAAAATCCCGATACACTGTCTTATGATAAAAAATCCCAATATAAAATATATTTTTGATATATCAATGTATACTACTTACCACTATAACTATAAATTATATTGCCTTGAAATGGAACCATATGTCAAGACATACCAAGATTTTAGATGAAGATTGTAATTACCTATAAACATATACCAATCTTAAGTCTCATCTACTTGTTGAAACAAAATATTAATGGAGTTGAATATGCAGTCTAAAGTGACATTGATGTTGGATTAATATCATAGTAAGATTATAATGGGTTTCAATGGAAATTGATGATATTGAATATACAAATATATGTATAATTATTAGGTGGTTTATAAATATAAGTTTATTGTATAGTCTAACATAATCTAAAGAATATGAAAAATCAAGTAGATGATAATTTGTTACACATAAAGTATATATGTAAATTGTGTAGAATAAATCACCCAGATTTGAATGTTTCCACAAATATAATGCTAGAATTGAACATCAATTTCCTCCTATACATGCTTGAAGTATCATTTTCTGAATATATTAGACATTATTTGAAAAATAACAAATTGAAAAATAATTTTTTTGCTAATAGTGACTATTAATGGAACATTGATATTTTCAATAACATGAAACTATATCCTTTTACCCGAACCAATTGCATTGTTATAGTGTTTAACAGTGAGTTTCAATTAAATATTGATCTCATTTTTTCAATAAAATTGGGATTAAGGATTCTATAGTTACACCTCTGAAATTTTTTTTGTTTATCTCATTACCAATAACAAAAAAAACATATTCATATAAATAATGACCAAATATGAAAAAATACGAACTTGTTCATACAATAATGAAAAATATGAACATGCATAAATAATATTATAAACAAAAAAATTATATATAATAATGAAAAAATATAAGCCTATATGGTAAAGTGGAACCTATAATTTTGTTAATAAATATGAAGTTATGTGAAAAAATATAAATAAATATGATCATGTTTTAAAAATTATCAACCTGTATGAAAAAAAATAGATTAAACATAACAAAAAAACGGGGGTTAAAAAATATGAACAAATTGTAAAAATATCAACCTAAATATGAAAATGGAATTAATTATAATAAATATATGAACTACTATGAAAAAAATAAAAAAATGCACATATAAAAAAATTAGGTACCAGTATGGAAAAAATATATGCACCTCTATGAATAAAAATATGTTAAAATTAGACAAAAATATGAAATTGTAAAAAAAATATAAACCTATAAAAAACCACCCAAATCACCATTATAAGAGAACTAAAATGAACTTTGTTATGTGATACATAATGGGTGTTTTTAATCCCATATATATACATTCTACAATTGAGATACCCATAAAAACATTGAAAAAAACCTAAATAACATCCTAAAACTAATCCAAACACTTTTATGATAAAACAACATAATAAAATAATAAAAAACCTTAAATTGGGTTTTTTACATCCTCACTCACTAGTTTATTACAAGTTTAATACCAACTCATCAGATTCATATTTTAACTTTATTTCGAAAATATCAATTGTGCTAAATAGTATAAAATACACTAAATGTAAATTTAATATGAATACGTTCAATAAAGAAAAAAATCATTTCCAAAATATGGTGTATGTTTTGATTAAACCATTTGAGAAATTGTGGATAAATAATAATTTTGTTATGATTATCATGTGGCTCAATAAATTTTGGATGTAATTTTTAAAACATTTTGTTAAGATGAAACAGAAAAATAATATACAATAAAATATTTTAATCATAGTTCTGTTTTAAATAATATACATTGGTTAATTAATTTTTTTAAACCAATGGTACTCTAATGCATTGAATGTACTTGTCCAAACAAAAACACTTGTGGAATGAAGTCATTGTATATATTTTTTATCATTCATAAAGAATATGATAATGAATATCAATATTAAAAATGCAAAAGTAAATAAACCTTTAATTCACCAATTCCATCATAAACATGAGATCCAATGTTTGATTTTCAAAAAATTGGCACGATGTCCTGAAAAAATGTAAAACTAAATAGAATTAGATAAATTATTTTGAAATAAAAAAATAAATGAAATTAATGGAATAATATTAAAACAGTGATGGTTAATAATCATTCAATGTTGGTGTATAAAAATAAAATCATAGTTTTGAGAGGGATATTAGTATACAATGGTTTTGATTTTGATTCCATGGGATAATATAAACATGACTTAATAGGTTCTTCTAAAATTTACATTTTTATATTAAAAGTATACTAAATCTAGAGACATGGATTGTGTAATAATATATTTAATTTTACAAAACTTCATGAACTATTGAATCTTATCAAAGAATGTTAATGAGATTTTTAAAGAATAAAACAGACTATAACATAAAAAAATTCATGAGAATAAATTCAAAATTAAGTATTTTGTAATATTATAAATGTAAAAAAATATTAGAATATAAAAATTTTTAAATCTCAAGTTTTTTTACATGTCACGTGAAGGAATAGATGAATAAAACACCGTATTTAAATAATCCAGAATAAAAGGAAATCATTGATGACCATATTCATCTCATAATGAGAAACCTATTTTATCCTATAGAAAAATAAAATAAAATAGTTTCTAGGTAATCAAAGAATGAACTGTGTTGGGAAATAAATATGTCAATGTCAAAATTTCTTACATCAACATATCCGAATAGGTAAATAACTGGCTGGGAAACCAGTTTGGAAACACCAAAGGCAATGTCATAAATAATAGGATTATGGTGGGGACCCAGTGACCTACAACCAAAACATAAATCCCCTTTAAGGAAAATATTCATTCAATTCTTGAATATAATGAAAATAAAATTTTAAATAGACATACGATGGGGAGAATTTTTCATACGCAAGAGACAACCAAATGATGTATTGACTGGAACTACACTCTAATATTAGTCTCTTTGGAGAAACTTGTATATTAATCATAACCCCAAGCACAAGGAGATAATTATGAAATAAAAATGGTATCCTCTATAACAATTAAATAATATTGTTTCCAGGGAATCAATGAAGGAACATATTTGGGAAATATAGAATACAATGTCATCCCTAATAGGATCATGGTAGGGAACCAAAAATCTACAAAAATAAAACTCAAATCCCTAAAGAAAATATTCATTATATTAATTAATGGGAAAGAAAATTTCAAACATACATAAGATGAGGATAAATTCTTTTATAGATTTTGTAAAGTTCATTGAAGAGATCACCCAACAATGTATGGGCTAAAACTGCACCCTAATATTATTCTATTTGGAGGAACTAGAACATTAATCAGTTCAATTATAAATATGTCTACTATTTTTAAATATTTATATTCATCATGATTTTAAGTTAATATATCACTTCTCATGAATATGTATTACATGTTATAAATGTGCCTGTGAAAATTCACAGGACATAATAGGTTCTTAAACATTAAAATTACCATTTGGTTATTAAGACAAGTTCAATATGAGAAGAGAAATAAATTATTGAATGATTTTTAAGTAATGAAAATTAATCAAGGATAATGAAATAATTAGTATTAAGGTAGAAACTCCAATATATCAAATTATAGTTACTTAGAACAAAAACACATTATGTTTGTGTTAAAAAAATGAACGTGTTTCTCATTCCTTGTATCCATCACATTAATGTTTTCCCAGAATATGAATTAAACTTTTTAGAAAATTGTTTCCAACTAAATAATAGAAGGATACATAGAAAATAGACATGTAAAAAACAACATATTTAGGATTAGAAGTCCTTTCTATAAAAACAATTTAAAATCGGGCTGGAAACTTGAGTGTGGGCTCCAACTATTGTGAGTGAATTGATCACTAAATCCTATTGAAATTTAAAAATACATAATAAATGTGACTATAAACAAATTAATATAATGAAGGAAGAAAAATTATAATGATTGAAAAAAATATTAAGCATTCATATACCATTGTTAACTATTTTTTAATAGAATACTAACATGTATAGAGAACACTAACACTATATTCAATAAATAATTTTACTAAAAGATACCGAAATTGAATTTATACATATTATCATGATGAAATCATAATTAAATAAGGCTAAAAGAAAATAATTATATTAATTATTTCATTCATTTTTAGTAGTATACTAAAAATTTGATTAATGTTTATATTTATTATTAGCATTTTTCTAATAGTTGATATAGCATGCTAACAATGAATATAGAATTCTAACATTGAATGTGAATCCAAATATAACGTATCCTTAAACACATATATAAAATGACAATAGTGAATATAAAATGTTTTAATCACGCATGATTGTCATGAAATGGTCAAAAGAGTCACAACTTATCATTAACACGTTCCCAATTTTGATTCTTGAATACATTTATTAATAAGAAGTTAAAAAATGAATGAAATAAAAAATATATGATTCATGGGTCTAATATTTCATAAATGACCAATTTTTAGGGAAGCATGGGCAGGTAGGGAACCGCTCCTACTGTTGACCCCTAAACAATGATAAAATTTTATGGAAAAGTGTAATTTTTATTTTAATTTATCAACCAAGTGAAAAACAACTATGAAAATTGGGAACCTAAAGTTTCTATAAAAATAAAAGTGTAAAAAGACTGGAAAAAAAAACATGTCAACAAAAAGGTCTTACTTTATAGGAGTGTTTCATGTAAATTTGTTCCCCGTTATCCAAAATATGCAATAATTACAAATGTAAAATAAAATATAAATTTATAAACATACACCAAAATGATATCAGAAACTAAAAATTCTAGAATTCATAAATTTTTTTTACAAGTTTAATAAATAAAAATATAATTGTAAAAAACACCTTTTCCCAAGTTTTTTTCATCAACAATTTTATTTGTTGATCCAAAATCATAACCTAAGAGTGGAGACCACCAACCCTTAGATAAAATGTGTCCCAGTAAATAAAAAAAATTGCTGTTAAAATTAAAAGAAAAAATGAAATAAATATTTGATAATTCTAATTTCAATATAAATATATTTGAACAACACATGGATATTTAATGAAAAAATATTTTAGTTAATGGTTTAGCATCATGGATTTCAAAATAATAACATTTACAGAAAAGAGAAAATAACAAAAAACTCAAATGTGAATAATAATAATCATAAGAAATTTGAGACCATTTATTATTTACCATGGTATCAAGAATAACGTTTTCATCTAGGTTGATGTGCTAACACCATCGTAGTTACAATTCAATAAAATATTAAAATTCACAATGTCCTTAAACAATCAATCTTAATCAAAAAAAAATGTGAATTAAAATAGACATCATTAAATCAACATTAACCTTCTTATACATTAAACTGTGTAAAGGGTAAGGGAGTGGATAACATCGGCCGGTTGTGTGGTGAATTTGGTTCATGAAGGGTGGCATATCTGGTTCATGTTAGAGGATATGGTTCGTGAAGGGTGGTAGATTTGGTTCGTTATGGGCAGTGACGACTATGGGTTGGGTGGTAGAGGATATGGTCTGTGAGGGGAAGTGTTGGTTTGTGATGAGAGGGTTTGTTGAGGTGAACTCTCAAGGGTGAGGGAGATGGTTTTTCATGATATTGGTGGGTGGAAGATCTAGTTCATTATGAGCAGCAACAGCTACAAATGTGGTGGCGCTGACTCTTCTTTGCGATGGGGAGGGCTGGTTCATGATAGAATAGTTTGGGGTGGTTAATTCTCTCATGGGACCCTTAAGGGGGGATATGGAGGGTTGTGCAAGGGGGGAATGATATCCCCAATTTTGAGTACCTAAGATAAATAAAAATCGGATCATTATCGGCGCTAAGAATAGTTCTCATAAAAACTTTTAATACAAAATGTTATTAATATATATAAAATTTTAATAGTTTTATTCAAAAAAATGTTGTTTGTTTATATAAATTTTCTAAGTATATAAGTATATAAATATATTTAAATTATTATAATTATTAGGGGTTATGATGTTGTAGGAAAGACAATTTCATTGATTTCGTGGTGATTAGGTATTTTAAATGGGATGAACCTAATTTTACACTGCTATATTGATCCGGCTGATCTCCTTCTTGGACCTTCAATGTTGGTTGATTAGAAGAGGGAATCGTTTTTTGTTCTGGATGTCTCGATTACTATGCTGATGGCTAGAATCATAATGGATCATGTTGCTCTTGAAAAAGTTAACAACACTCCCTTTGCTGAAATGGTGATAATTAAGCGGTTTTTAAGGATTCAAGGAGTGTGATTCATTCTAGATTCCTGAAAAATGGATCTTTAGAAATTATAAAACCAAATTAGATGTTTATTTTATAAAATATTTAAGAATAAAAGAATTCAATTCTATTGAGTATGTCTTTCCAGGGAAAGGATAATCTCTCAAAGATCGAAGTCATGATGAATCGACTTCTTTAAATCAGTGCCATTGGTGGATTAAGTTTGTCCTAAATAGGTAAAGAGTATTTTAATATTTTATTTCCATCTAAAAATCTCAAATCTAGACTTTGGGTTTTAGGATTCATATCACATAAACAAGAAATAATTATGATCTGAGATCGGGATCCTTTCATCAATATAGATTTAACAAAGATTTATATTAGCAAAATGTGTATACAAATCCATGTCCATCCATGGATTTTTTGGCATCCTCGGTTGTTGTGGGACATTGGTCTTTCATTAGGGACACTAATTAAATTTTATAGAGAAATTTATATTTCTATATTTTGGAACTTTACTATAGTGTTAGTGGAAATTGATCTTCAATCAACTCTTACTAATATTGTTATTCTTCTAGCTACTAATGAAATACTAGAACTATTAATAGAGTTTGAGAAGAAACATTCATTTTGTAAGAAATGTGGGAATATTGGGATCTTGTAATATGAATGCATAAGGGATCTTACAAGTACCAATTGAAAGAAAATTAAACATTCCCTTATGAATTGAAAATTGATAATGACTCTCATTGAGGAACTGAATGATAGAGGAGGCATTATTCATGATGGAATTAGGGATCCCTTATCTCTGTGGGGTATGGAGGAATATGGTGTGGATACCTTGGCTATGTTGGGTAAGTAGGGATATGGCTTGGATCCCTTGGCTATGCAGGGTAAGGTGGGATTTGGTTTAGGTTAACTTATTGCCAATTTTGTGGAGGATGGTGGAGATCAAACACGGGTGAAGCCTCCCAAGGATGGAACTCAGGATGAGATGAATGGTTTTGGGGAGCCCTCCATTCCTTGATCCTAAAGCATCAGGCTTGGGGTGATGGCTAGAAATAGTGTATTTGACACTGGAAAAGGTTATAATAAGAGACATGATGTTGTTAGTGTTTCATCTTAGAATTATATCAATACTCAGAGAAAGGTTGGGGACATGAATCAATGGTCTTCAAGTGTTGATGATGTTGATTCAGATGACTTACAACAAGATAATTTCTTGAAATTTAGGGGTAGTAAAGTCAATAAATCTCTTGATCTGGTGGGTTCTTCACCTGTTCATGTCCGTGAGAAGAAGTTATCCTTGAAGGGATACATGCATGATCCACGTCCTGCTTCGTTGGAACATGATAAATCATTAGTTACTAAATTTAAGGACAAAATTATTCATTTTTTCCGTGCTAATTTGGATAGTAAGGGAGGTCTAAATTCCAAATCAAAACCAACAACAATGGTCCCTAGACCTGACGTTAACAAAAAGGAATCAAATGATGCTCCTAAAGCTAAAATCCTATGTGATGTCTCTATTGTGGATGGTAGATGTGATTTATGGGCATATCATTATCTATTGGTATTTATCAAAGTAGATATATCTAGTTAAGTTAGGATAATATAGATATTATGGAATTATAAGTGAGATTTTGAAGGATTGAGGGTGTCCCTTCACCCAATTTCTATTAATGCATACATATATTAACAACCATAAACATCATATGCCTTAC
Organism: Viscum album; assembly: GCA_963277665.1. Classification (NCBI taxonomy): domain Eukaryota; kingdom Viridiplantae; phylum Streptophyta; class Magnoliopsida; order Santalales; family Viscaceae; genus Viscum; species Viscum album. The sequence goes on along the minus strand of CAUJRU010000030.1, from coordinate 1,812,223 downwards.
CTGGAAAGCCTTGAAAATAAATTCATATGATAAAAGGATTAAATATGAACTTAATGAAATTTCTTCAACTATGATGAATGTGATAGGCTTAAATGATGCCTCCCTTGTGGATGTGGTTTCCAATCAAGAGAATTCAACACCCAATGATACTTCCAACATAGAGAATCAACAAGGTGATATTCTCCCTAGTGAGAAAATTGGGTATGGTGATCCAAAGAAGGACATGGGTGGTGATGATCCCAAATTTAAAATCATTGGATCAGAATAAGACATTGTTGATGACTGACCCATTGATACACATAATGATAAGTATGAGTTATTGGGAATGGAAGATCAAAATACATCATGGAAATCTCTTATACAATGGAGAATATGCAAACATATTAGGGGTCGACGCGGCTCCCAAGTCAGAGGTTGTAGACATAAGTAAAGGTTAATACTTCTAGATGGTTTAGGGGAACTATGATTCTTTATTGCAGATACACATTTTCTTCTTCGCCCCGTTTAATTAGGTGTCTTTTTGTGGCGGTGTGTGCGCCACTTTTTTGAACATGTAACCCCTGATGCTTGTATTTTAATTTTTTTTGAATAATATTTTGGGGTGTGGGTTGGGTCACAGACTCACAATCTCACCTATTTGGTGTATATAAATATATTTATATTTATATTTAAATAAAATTATTTATAAATTTTGTTATAATTAAAATTATAAATAATAGTAGATTTATTTAAATAATTATAAAATTATTATCAATATATTTAAATAATATATATTTTTATTATATTTATAATTATATATACTTATATATTAATAGATATATTTAATTATATATATATATTTAATTATATAAAACTATGGAGAGTTTTTCTCTCAATAATGGAGAGATCCTCACTCCTGGCGATTTCCTTGATGGTCACAATTTGGTTTAGACTGTCTAAAATGGGAAAATTGGTGGCCGATTATTGGATGGTGACATCATTTCAATCATCGAGTTATTGGTAGCATGTTGTTCCAAAAACCCTCAGGGGAAATCTGATGGTGTGAATCTTAATTAAGATGTTGATGAAATTTTCCCTAGCCCCCACCTAGAGGTTTCTCCAATTAATAAGGCTATGATCTCAGATTTACATCATGATCATAGAAGTGGGACCTCTTCCTTAGGGGTTTTCAAAGCACAGGGTGGATGCTTCCCATGGTAGACCATGACATGATTTCAAGAGGCACCATATGTTTGATGGGGCAGTGGGCAGGACGATGATGGAAAGTGAGTGGTTGACTAGCAATCAGGTATGGTGATGTGAGAAGGATGGAGAGTGGGGTGTTAGCGATGACTTTACCGTGGAGCTGGCGATGAGTTTTTTTAAACGCGTTTTATAATTTAATTTAAAAATGTATTGGTTAGAAATAATTTTAAAAATGGTCGCGAAAGGCAGCATATTCGATGTCGGCTTCACTCCACCCTCCATGTTTAGCTTAGATTGATGATCTGGAAAAAGAGGAAGGGGGTGCCGCCATGCACCTTTGCATGAGTCCAAAGGAAGCATCGGCGGTGACACCTTTCGCCTAACAGAAAGGGTAAAGGCGGCACCGCCAATGCCGCCTTTTTCCCAACGCCCTATAAAATGGAACCCGCCCCCTTCTCCTCACTTCCATTTTCCAACATCTCTCTTTATTCCACAATTTATCTCTCTAAAAAAATTCATTTTCACGTGTGATTTAGTCAATGGTCCAAAAAATGATTGGTTTTTTGAGAAGCATCATCAAGAGGTATTTTTTTTTAATTTAATGTTTTTTATTTATTTAATTTAATTATTTTAGTTCTAAATATTTCATTTTAAAAATTAGTTTAGTTATTTCTAAATATTTTGTTTATTAAGTAGTTCAGTTAGTTATACATAGTTTGGAGAAATAATTATTATTAATAATGATTAAGTATAGATTAACTATAGATTAATTATAGAATAAATAAGGATTAAATATTGTAAAATTTTTGTAGCATAAAGATTATGGCGTTATCTAAGAAATAAAATCTCTTTATGGATACAAACAAGTGGATGTGGCCCTAGAACATATGTACGTAGGGTTAAAACCCAAAAACACCGCTTTGAGCTAGACTTGAACGAGAACTGGTGCATGATAATGGGGCTTGCTGCACACCTAGTTTGAAACTCCCTCGGGATATGCATTATATGATTCATATTTTCATTATAAACTAATAAAATACCTATGAAAAGAAAAATAAAATATCTATATTTAACAATGAAAAAATGATAATTATGATGATATAGAATGAAATTGAGAAGGAAAAAGGCATTAAAGAACAAAGGTTATTATTAGTAATTGAATTCGTTTTATTTATGTTTTAAATATGTGATTTATTAAGTAGTTTAATTAGTTAAATATACTTTAGAAATAATACTTATTTTTAGTGATGATTAATTATAGATTAATTAATTAATAAGTTATGATTAAAAAATGAATACGTATAATGATAATCTAATAATAATTAACTAATGAATATCATATTATTGATTACTGAATAATGAATGATTATAACTAATGAATAACTTAGTAATGATTAACTAGTGATTAACGAATGATTAACTTAGTAAAAAATGTACTAAGAATCATTAGTATCAAAGTTTAGGATATTATAGAATGTTTTAAAATTTAAGTATCATAAAGATAATATGGTTTATAAATAATAGTTATTATTGTTAATGATTAATAAAAGATTAATTAATGAATAAAATATGATTAAAAAATGAGTATATTTAATGATTATATAATGATACTTATGATCATGTAAAGTGAAATTGTGTAAAAAAAACGCATTAAATAACACATGAATTCTTTACAACATACAATAAATACCTTGACATTTTTCAATAGAATTCGGTTTGGATGAGATGAGACTCACTTCATACATGAGGTAAAATCTATCTTATTTTCACTTGGTAGATTAAAAACATCTTTGAAGGATATTTATTTATCTTTGGAATTTTGAAAATCCTTTGGCCTTATACTAACATACAAGATATGTTTAGTTTAAATCCACCTACTTGACTTTGGAATCCTATAAAATATAAACTATAAGAACCATATAAATAAAAATTAATACAATGACTATTTAATATTTTTTAATCCCTGTTTTAATTTTAATTTTATTTGTCTTATATTATATATTTTATAGGTTAGAAATTTCATATACTTGAAACGTTTTTAAGTTTCAAGTTGGTGGATTAGAAAGCTCATAAAATATATTTCATCAACATTTTTTAAGAAATTATTATTATTTTCAACAATTTATTATATTATTAATCCATATTTTAATTTTCATTTATATTTATCTTATAGTTTATATTTTATTTTCTAGCAAGGTCATATACTTGAAACATATTTAATTTTCAAGTTGGTGGATTTGAATGCTTATAAATTATTTTCCAAAAACATTTTTTAATAAATTTTTTTTATTTTGGAATATTTCTTATATAGTTAATCCGTGTATTAATTTTCATTTATATTGGTATTATATTTTATATTATATAGACCTGAAAAATCACATACGTGAAACATTTTTATGTTTCAAGTTGGTCGATTAGAAAGCTTATAAACTATTTTTCATCATAAGTTTTTAAGAAATTTTTTTATTTTAAACTATTTATTATATGTTTAATTGATTTTTTAATTTTCATTTATATTGGTATTATAGTTTATATTGTATAGTCTAGAAAATTCATGTACTTGAAACCTTTGTAAGTTTCATGTTGGTGGATTAGAAAGCTTATAAATTATTTTCCTCAACATTTTTAAGAATTTTTTTTATTTTCGACTATTTATTATATATTTAATCTATGTTTTAATTTTAATTTATATTTGTCTTATAGTTTTTATTTTATTGGATAGAAAAGTCACATACTTGAAACATTTTTAAATTTCAAGATGATGTATTACAATGCTTATAAAATAGTTGTCATCAACTTTTTTTAGGAAATTCTTTTTATTTTAGAAGAGTTCATATATGTTTAATATATGTTTTAATTTTCTTTTATATTGGTCTTATAGTTTATATTTTATATGCTAAAATGTCATGTACTTGAAACATTTTTATGTTTCAAGTTGGTGGATTATAAATCTTATGAATTATTTTCCAACTACATTTTTATGAAATTCTTTTAATTTTTGACTATTATTCATATGTTTAATCCATGTTTTAATTTTAATTTATATTGGTCTTATATATTATATTTTATAGGATAGAAAATTCACGTACTTGAAACATTTTTATGTTTCAAGTAGGTGGATTAGAATGCTTATAAATTGTGTTCATCAATTGTTTTAGTAAATTCTTTTTATTTTCGACTATTTATTATATTTTTAATCTATGTTTTAATTTTAATTTATTTTGGTCTTATAGTTTATATTTTATATAATAGAAAAGTCATATACTTGAAACATTTTTACGTTTCAAGTTGGTGGATTAGAAAGAATATAAATTATTTTTCATCATCATTTTTTATGAAATCCTTTTTATTTTAGACTATTTCTTATATGTTTAGTCCATTTTTTAGTTTTCTTTTATATTATTCTTATACTTTATGTTTTATTAGCTAGAAAAGTCACGTACTTGAATAATAGATAAATTCTATGGAAATATTCGGTTATATAAATATATATAAACATAAAAAATAAAAAAATAAAATTAAAATTTTAAATATATAAGAAAAAATATTTAAAATAGTTTTTTTTGTTTTAGTGGAAAGGTCGAAGTGCCACTGCCGCCTTTGGACCAAACCAAAATGCAATAGTGGCGATGCAACCTTTGAGGCATAGTTTTTTAAAAACAATTAACCTACGCATTTTAAAAAAGTTTTTAGAAAACATATTTTAAAAAACCCACCGACGATGGTGTCAGGATTAAGATAAGATCGTCCTTCATTGAATTAGGGAATTATCCTCATGGTCTGATATCATATGAAATCAGGAAGCATAATTGTCTCATGTGGCATTGACCTTGGATAATGAAATGGATGCAGCTGGTAATGGTAGGTGGGTGACATCTTTAGACGCAATGGCTTTGTGGAGGAGCAACCTTAGATCAATGTGGGAGGTAGGTGTGGGTTCCCAATGATGATTTTTTGGGCCCTCCACCATGTATGATCACAAATAATAAATATGATGACGGAAACTAGTGAGCGGGTCGGGGGTGACCTCGGGAGGCAGTATGATAGCCTTAGGTTGCGTGGAGGACAATATTGGGATTGATGTTATTTTATTATTTGGTGGAATTTTCATGGTATAGGAAATATGCTTGAATTAATTTTTTCTTACCATGAATAAATTGTTTTTATTGGGATTTAATTGCACATCCAATGTTCAAATATGCCATTGGGACATATTTTAATGTTTCTGCTCTTTGAAAAGTTGAACGTGATCAACGGGTGTTGGTCTCAAATGGGCTTGACATCAAGAAACCATCAATGATTAATGGGAATTATTTCTTTTATTTGGAGTTGGTTTCTCAAGTGGGAATCGATGGATTGGGATGCCAGTGGGAGTTTCTCAGTGTGACCATCAGCGGTATGGGATGCTGACAGGTGTGCTGGCCCATGCTCATTTAGACTGTTAATAGAATGGGGCACTGATGGTTTCCTATTAAAATTTACAATGTTTAAGTGATAGAACATGGATGATATATGGGTGGAGATTATGATGGAACAATGATGCACACGAGGTGGAGTTCAAAGGACAACAACATGATGATGTTTGAACTTCATATGTGCATGTGTTTTCACGGGAGGTGGGTTCAGGGTTCCTACATGGAATCACATAGTGGGGCTTCAGCCCAGTTTCTTAGAAGGGATTCATAATGGCTTGTGTATTAATGGGGGTCCTCGAGTCTCTTTTCTCCTGGGTATCATAATGCAAACTTTTTTGTTTGGGGGTCTTTATTATTCCACATTATTTTTTCCTTATACATTACTTTTTTTTAAAAACAATCGTGACCATGGCCTAAAACTCATCGTATGCACCGCTTTGAATATACATAATTATATAGATATTATTATAATGATATAGAAATATTTTATAAATATATTTATTTAAATAAAAATATATATATTTAAATATTTATTAATTTATAATTAATATATTTAAATAATAATTATATTTATTTGATTTGTGAATATATATATTGTGTATTGATAGATATATATATAATTATATAAATATATATAATTATATGAATATCTATAATTATATAAATAACTATATTAATGTAAATACATATCGTTATAACAATATATTTATATTTAAATACAAATAGTTATAAATATAAATATTTAATAAATTTATACATATTTAAATAATTATATAATTATAATAAATATATTTAAATTAAATATATATTAACTGTATTTATAATTAAATATACGTATATATTAATAAAAATATATAATTATGTATATATAGATATATAATTAAATATACTTATATAAATACATTTAAAAACATTTAAAAATATTTGAAAAAAAATTAGTTATTTTTATAATTATAAATAAATATATATAAATATATATAAATATAGGTTTTAAAATAATATTTATTTAGAACTACAGGAAAATTGTATTAAAATTCATGGTCTGAGAAAATTATTATTAAATAAAAAGTACAGAGAAGGGACAAAGAAAGGAAAAGAGTAAAGAAAATTGCACAAGAAATGAAATCAACTATAAAAAATCCGATAATAAACACTTTCTTTTATGCTTGTTGCCTCCTGTCCCAAAGCATCCCCAACCTCTCAGGTGCCTTCCTCCCTTCCACTATTTGGGGGCTCATCAATTGATATCACAATCATCCATACTCAATGAGTAACTGACCTTATCATGTGGCTCAATGCCCCTAGTAGAGTCATTCTTCATAGAAGACTCATCTGTATCGAGTGCATTGTCACCAATTTTTTCATCAATCCAAGGGTATCCAAATTCCTCAGGAAATGCATCCCTACTATGAGACCTATTGAGAATATCAACCAGGGTGAGTTTATCACTATGTCCAGAGTCCAACATGAAATTGACACCCTCTCCTGGTGTCGCATTCCCTTCCAGTGAGCCCCCAATAACAACACCCTCTTTACCTTCAATGACATATCATAGAGTAGGTGTCGAGAGTGCTAGGAAAAAAACTGAAAAGAAGGTTCAAAAAGAGAAAAAGATAAGTCGTACCCATTATTAACATCCACAAGGTTTTCACTCTCCTCCTCTTCAATTAGATTCACTTCTTATCCAGATACAAGAGAGGGTGTCCATAATTTTCTAAAAGAAAGCTTACGAAAGCCCTCATCATCAATCAATATTTCTTTCCCTTTTCTTTGGCCAGTGATAGGTTCTTGCCCTTGATTAGAATCAATCACATATTCAACAAAACACTCACTTCCAGATTGTTCATACGTGGTTTTCTCATTCCTCTTAAACAACACCACATTAATGGAGAGGTTTCCCTTCACTGCCTGCACCTCCTGCTAATTCCCAGACACATCATAACCAGGGTAAAGCCTCCTCAACTAGCATCACTGGAGAGTCTTCAAGCTGAAGAGCTTGTGCATATGATATATGTGAGATAATTTCCTCCACTCCTTATTCATCAGTTGAATATCCCTATATAAGATTTATAACATTCCTACAATCCTTCCTCGTATAACATTTAGCATTGCATTTACAACAGACAACCTGACGACATAACTCAATTGAATGCCCAAAAAAGTCACAATCCACACAATACATAGGTCATTTTTCATACTCAATTATCATATGGATATCATCATCAAGTACACAAGGAGTTAACTTATCAATGAGGGTGGTGATAAGGTCTACCTCTACTAACATTCATCCAAAAATGGACAAATCTCAAATGTTCTGTCTCCCAGTCTAATCTGATTAGAACTCCAATGGCGGTGGTGATGTTGTATAGGATCTTCAAATTCCATAAAATCTAGTTAAGCCCATAAATCCTCACCCAGACATGCCCAAATGCACTCCAATCACTAGAATGGTCAAAATCAAGACTCCAATCGTGGAAAAGAAGGGTTCTCAGTATTGATGAAAGAGATCCAAAACCCCAAGCTCTCTACTTAGGAAATAGACAATGAAAAAATAAAGGACTGGTTGAAAAAATTTTCCAATTATATGTGTATGTGTACATATTTATGTTTGTAATTCACGTAATTTTTAAAACTTATCTTTTTAATAACATTTTAATTTATTTAATTTTTTATTATTTTATTAATTTATTATTATATATTCATCAATAATGTTAAAAATATATTTAATAATTTTTTAATATATATTTAAACATATATTTATTTTCTACAAATGTAAATTTTCAATATGTTTGTAATTTATATGGAAAATATTTATTAATTTTTATTTATTATGTTTTAGCATCTAAAATGTGTTTTAAATTTATATAATTAATTAATTTAAATAATTATTTTTATAAATTTTCTAATTTAAATATATAATTTGAAAATAATAATCATATAATTATATTAAAAAGTAATTATGAAATTATAAAAAAAAATATATTTATATATTACGGGATTTGGGGTAAAATTACATCAAACACACACACACACCGCACACACACAAGCCTGTAAGGCAGGTGATAGCCCCCTTAAGGGATAACCCACCCAACCACTGGCTTTTATTACATTACATATATTTTTTCTAAATGCTCAAGGGACATATAGCCCATTACATGGCATGTAGGCCCAAATTTTTAGCCCAAGGCCCACATTGTGAATAATACCGCTATAGTACACATGATGCTACAATACTTCTATATTACTGGCAGCGCTATAGTACTCGCTATAGTGCCCACTATTGCTACAACTATAGTGTCTTCCACTGTTACAGTTTCACCATTTCTACGGTGCCTTCGATGCTATAGTACCACTACAGTACTACTATAGTAACATCTGCCCAATGGGGTTTGAACACCATTTTTCATGTAGTATTATAGGGTGCTTACCACTAATCCAAACCCCAACAACATAAATAAATAATTATATATTTAAATAATTATAAAATTATTATATTTATAATTATATTGTAATAAATATATATTTATATAAATATAATTATAATTATATATAAATACAGAAATATTTATAAAATTATAAATTTATAATAAATACATTTAAATAATAAATATATATATTTGAATTATAATTATATATTTACAATTATATATAATTACATTTAAAATATATTTATTCATATTTAAAATTATAAATATGTAAATATATTTAAATAATTAAGAAATTATAGTAGATATAATTAAATATTAAATATGGTTATTGTATTTATAATTATAAATAATTTTTTATTGATATAAATATATATATATTATATTAGGTGCTTGGGAGTACAATTAAATTTAAACACACACACACCGCACACACACAACCCTGAAGGGAAGGTCATAGCCCCCCCAAGAGATAACTCACCAATCCAGCACCTTTATTATAGTATATATTTATAGGTCGAAGGCCTAGTGGGCATGAAGCCCATTACATGGCCCATAGACCCAACATTGGATGGTCTGAAGGCCCTTCATGCATCTCACATGTGTCACCACCAGCACATCATTCTTGTGTCATAGCCCCCTTGATGGCCCGAAGTCCGAGTGGCCTGAAATCCCATTTGGGATGAATAGTGCTACCGGAATAGTACCTCAGTATAGTACAAGCAACAATACCCACATTGCTACAATGCTAAAGTGCCGCTATAAATGCCTGCTACAGTACTTGTGAAAATTCTCTCCGACACTGATTTGAATCCAGGTCTGATGAAAGATTACGAGGAGCCTTTACCACTATGGTAAGCCCCCAAATGCATATAAATATATATATTTATATAGAAATTTTTTCAATATCTTTATTTATAATTCTAATTAGAATGAAATAAATTTATACTTAAATAATTATAAAATTTTAATAAATATATTTAAATAAAAAATGTATTTATTGTAATTAAATATATATATTAATAAATATATATAATTATATAAATATATATAAATATATTTAATATTATATTCAAATATTTATAAATATATTAATTTATAATTATAAATAAAAATAAATATATATTTCTTTAAATAATTATATAATTATAATCTATGTATTTATATAAAAAAATAAATTTATTTTATTTTTAATTATATAAAAATTTATAATAATAATAATATATAAAATTATATAAAAAGTTTTATAAATATATAAAAATATTTTTAAATATATAGAAATATTTTTAAATATATTTATTAATAATTATAAATATAAATAAAAAAAATTTATTTTTAAAATTATATCATTATCAGCACTGATAAAAAAACTCTTTAACAAAGCTAAAATTTTGGCACTAATAAAAAATAATTTTTTCAGTGTTAAAAAAGTGCTGATAAAGAGTAATTTTATCAATTATTACTGTTTTAGAATTGAAAAAACTACCCTTTATCAATGTTTTTCTAAATGCGATGATAAAAGCATGATGAGGTATTATAAAAAGAATCCTACTGGAGTCTCCTCTCTCGTTCCTTCAATCTCTCGCAGAACCAAACTACTGATGCTGCACTCGCTGAACCCTAATATTGTTGTCTCTATGCTTTCTCAACAAATTGATCCTCTCCAAATCTAAGGAATGTGAGGATTTGTTTTGTTAGCACCTCCGACCACACTTAGTTCTTTAGTTGTTGAACCTCATCTTCATGAATCTATTCAGACAACCATTTTTTTATTTTGTGTAAGAAACATCATGATTCTCCTCGATCGTGGATGATCCTCTTCTTGTTTAACCAAACCATCGCTGTTGTGCATATCAACTTCTTTTTAATTCTAGATTATTATATAAAAACCCTCATTCACATAAAGTATGGTTATCATTATCTGTTTCAGATGAAATTAATTATATGAGAATATCATTTGAGATCTCACTATACATGTGAAGATATAGATAGTTCTTCCCCTATTCTTGCAAACTGTCTTGAATTTTATATCCACTCTATTGATTTATATAAAATTTTGAAAATGGTATCTTGAGGGTATTTATAAATGAGACTCTAACAAACTAATACCTCTTCAAATATGTTGATCTTTTGGATCTAATGACTTACTCAATCTGTCACATATGGATGTATGATCTGCTTCAGCTTTGTGAACATCTCGTTTCATGAACCAGGCTGAGTTTTCATCCGACCCGAAGCCCGAACTGGTCTGTGGCAAGGCCCGAATGGCATTCCTGATCCCCATGAGATGGCACAACTGCCTAGGTATCACAAATAATACTTGGGAACGATTTACTCGAATAAAAAAATATAAAACAAACAACAAGCTGAATAAATTGAAACTAAAATCAGACAACGAAACAGAGCCTTATACCATGTTCAGATTTGAAGTTAACAACTTGAACTAAAAACCCAAAAGAGACTACATCATGGGAAAACCAAAACTCCAACACAAACCTTAGTGCAAAATGGGTAGTCACATTCCCAAGACACCACCGCCAAACCAACATGATGATGCCATTGACAACTGGATCCACCAATACTATGCTTGATACCTCAACCTGGAATACAAAAAAACTGGATCTACATACACCAAAAGGTGTATGTAGGGTCATAGATAAAATCCCAGTAGGATTCCACCGTGAAAAGGTTGCACACACAATTATTAAATGACAAATAAATTTTCAATTTAACGAAATAATGAAAAATATGTTCTTAAACAATTTTAATGAAAATAGTTTTTAAGGAAAACTACTCTAAAGGAAAACAACTTAAATTAACACACAGACACACACACACACACACACTTTCTTGTTAACCCAATCGTCACACTGTGTGGCAACGGTGAGCACAAAGGAAAATAGGAGCATAATACATGGGAGAGTCCCTAAAGATACTAGTGAGAAGTGGGACCCTAGAACATCATGTCTTAGTGTACAATGGTATAAAAACACAACAATATATGTTCTTATGCACGAGCCACTAGTAGGGAAACACATCCACAACCTAGCGGTCTCCCAACATCATCCAAATGTTTAGTTAGTTTTGTAGTCATCAAAACAACTAAGTGAAATTGGGCCGATGCCACATCTGTATCCCTAGCACACTAGTCCTAGTTTTCCCACCTAGTACCCAGACTTCCCGTTTCTACTCAAGTAGTTCAGAGTTCATGTCACATGTTATAATCATATAATCAAACCAAAAAAGACACTACAGATGCCCTAACCAACAAATTCACACACAAAATCCATAAAAAAATATTACTCACACTATAAATATCCCAAAACCAAATCTTCATCACATACACAACCAATTAAAATGACTGCATAGTCAAAGAAATCACTACCATCGTCAAACACCCCATTAAAAGAATTTATTAAACAATTTCCACACATGTCGCATGACATTACACACCAAAAACATTTACAAAATTTAACCAAAACAAATTTTCCCCTTAATAATTATTTAATAAAAAAATTCAAATTTTCATAACTAAATTTTAAAGAGAAAAAGACACCACTTTACACCGTAGACCGACCCAAACCCCTCTTACATGACCATATGCACACAACGTCCTCCCAGAACACTATTTTCATTACACACGCAATTAATGAAACCACCAGCACAGATAAAAATACCATTAATATTGTTAAATAAGCCGTCAAAAAAATTACCCAGGCATTTCAAAATACACTGCACGACTTTAAGCACCAAAAAACCACTCAAATATTCACTTGCAACAAAACACATCTAGACACTACTCCAAAACACCATTTTCTCCCTTTTTGCATCCTAAAAAAACTGCACAACTTATGAAACACTAGTAAGAAGTTCGAAAATGGTATTTACTAAAAAACCATACTCATTTCATATTAACACACCAACAAACACAATAAAACATACAAAACCTCAAGTAAAAATTAAATTCGCACTAAACTAACTAATTCATAAACATTCTAAATTAACTAATTAAGCAAATGAACTTAACAATTAATACTCATACATAGAACCACCTACCACGGTGTAGAAAGCATTGTGGGCTTGGCGTGAAATACCCGTCGCACAACGAACGCACCGTAAGGAGTCTCTAACTGACCCTAAACAAAGTAATTTACATATGCATCGAAAATAAACAAAACACTGTCGAACCCTAACCAAAATAAACACCCAATATAAAAATATGATCAACCTTGTTAATTCGAACCTACCGTGAGGAGTCCGAGAGGCTAGACTAAGGAAGATGGAGGTCGTTAGGGTTTGCGTGGTGCCGGAAAAGTATTGGGGGGAACACTGTAAAGAGGTGAAACCAATAGAGGAGGCTCTTGGAGCTTTGGATGAAGCCGGGGGAGGTGCGTGTGTGGCTGGATAAAGGAGGGGTGGCCGCTGATGGGAGTAGAGGGTGTACGTAAGGGGGTTTCAGTGCACCAGAGGAGGTCAGGACACCGACTAGGAGGGTTCCGAGCTGGGGGAAGTGCGGCGCGAGGTGGTCGGAGAGCCAGAGGTGGATGGATGGGGATGCTGATGGGGCAGCGCCGAATGGGGGCAGTAGCAGCGGGTCGACCCCAGACTGGAGTAGGAATAGCGGGTCGACGTCGGACAGGATCAAGAATGGTGGGTCACGCTTCTTCAGTTCGCTAGAAAGGGAGATGAGTGTGGAGGTGCGGTGTGTGCAACATGTCCGGGGAGGAAGAGGCATAGGAAGGCCGTGTTGGAATAGGGTGTGTGGCCAAGGAGCAAGGTGAAGGAGGGGACGCATGTGGTGAGGAGGCCGGTGAGGCTACCCTTTTGAGAGAAGGAGGAAACGTCCAAGGAGGGTTGTACAACACACTAGGGTTGGAGGGGAAAATGGGATCTGCTCGTGGAGAGAGGTGAGAGCAAGATAGAGTGAAACAAAAGAATAAAGAAAAGAGATATAAAATGAAAAAAAGAAAGAAAATAAATTAAAACAAAATAAAACATAAATGAAAATATAAATTAAAAAAAATTAATAACAAATATATTAATAATAACGATAACATTAAAATTAACATACTGATAATTTCATAACCATTATAATACCTTAATATAATCCAACTAATTAAAATATTAAATGAAATAATAATATAAGATAAATATTCCAAATATTATTATTTTTTTCATTATTAAACAACTTTGAATTTTTTTACCATTTTTCTTATTTCATTTTTGTTCTTAGATTATTATTCAACTCATTAATTAATTAATTATGCACGCGTCAGGCAGGCCACACATTGATCAGGCGAAGCCACATGGCTTCATTCGTGTCATGTGCATGCGTGAACATTATGACGCCAAAATGCTCGTTTATCAGCAAAACATAAAAACTCTCGTCGGGTCTGGCTCGAACGTCAACAATGTAAATTTAATGAAAAATAAAAATTATAAATTAAAAAATAAAAATTTACTACAATTGTTTGGGTTTGACAATTATCCCCACCATGAAACTTTCTGCCCCCATAATGTCCCAAAATAATAGGTCTTCCAAGGGTTCTAAGTGAGACCATGAAGGAACTTAAAACAAATCCTCAATCGCCCGAAGACCAATTATTCAAAACACTCATAACCAGACACTCCAAAAAAACAAAAAACTAGAATCACCAAGAAAAATAAGCAACAACAAGGAATTCAGCTCTAAACCCAACTACAATGTGGAACACCCCAACTCCTAACATAGCGATCACTAGGGTCACTCGAGATCCCCATGAACTCTTGTCAAGCAACCCACTACCCATGATAAATAGTTACATGGTCAAGGTTATTCAGAGGGGAAGTAAGGGAGTGTCCCCACCAACCGCTCTTTCAAAATAGAGTATCCACCAACGTTCTTCCTATGGTGGTCTCCCCACCATATTAGGATTGTTGTCAAACATTAGTTCTCTAAACCAAAATGACTCACAAACCCATAAACCTCTAACACTAGCTTGAACCTCAAAGTACCCTATGTTTAACCAACACAAGAGGGGACATCGGCGAGACCCGCACTGGGTCTCCCCACCATTTTAAATTTTACTAACACCATGAAACCCACGCAGGAATTCCTAGTTTACTATGAGCAATACTGACTAAACCCTTCATTAAGAACCCACCAGCACGTGCCGATTGCATGGAAAATTCCCACAGTGAACAACTCTCTAGCACATGAGACAGTTTTGATAGTGGAAATTGCTAACCTAGTGGAAAACCGGATAGGTGTGCATTAATCCCTCAAGAAAAAATCATCTCCAAGATGAGTACAATTCCAATCCATAAACGACCATAAGAGGGTTCACAGAGCATGCCCGCATGCTTTACAAGAATACTAATTCTTTAGACCTCTTTAAGGCCTAAGAAGAACTCCCACAAACTAAAACTGCAAGAAGGATACACGACCTTCATACACATGAAAAAAAATGAAGCCTTCAGAGGAGATACCTCAATAATGAAATTTAATTTGTCCCCATCCGCCACTACAGACGTAAGTCAGACCAAACTTGCACCACGTCCGTTGAGTTTTGACTGGGCGCAAGATTCACCCCGAGACCTATGGCTGGGGCCCTAATGTCTAATGAATCTATTGTCTCGCAGTCATAAGTTGACCACCTCTGACTGAAAATTCCTCTGCTGAAAAACAACCTGAATACTTCTCCTCGTGTCCCAAGTGTCAAATCTATCAACATATCAACTAAGAATTTCAGTGAATGACCTAGGGTTTCCAACTAACCACGCTAGATATAAGAGATTGAGTGGTCTGTACGACATGCAACACAAACTGATGGAAGGAACACTCCAAGAACAGGCCCCTTAGGTTCACACTCCTCATCGGATGAGGAACTTTCACTTCCTTAGGTACAACCGTGGGATGAGGTTAGTCTTAAGGATCTCTCAAGACATCCTTATTCACAAACAAAATGGAGCGATCTTTGTTTACTGGTTTAGTGCCCCTCCACCAGGAATACTCGATACAACTTACACCACACAAATTTTGGAGTTCCTACAAAACCGAAGAAACATCCAACTTTCACAAAGAACTCAATGATATCCAAATGACCTCGATGTCTATGAATAGTTGACACCACTGAGAAGAACCCCACTCCGCCAATCTACTGGGAGTCTGGGCTGATAGAAGAAAAGAGAGACTTTCTGGAAACCCATGCGACATTTCTAGGGGGTATACCCTGAATAAGAAACAAAAAATATTTTTATACAAATCCAAACACATCAAAACAAAACATCCACACCTCAGATACAATTCTAGTAATTCCAATCTAAAACATCAATTTATTCTTAATGAAAATCATTCGATTGAAAAACCAATCACTGCACAAAAAACCCAAAATCTCTTTTGAAAAATCCATCTTCACTCAAAACTCAATGTCATTTTCCAATTTCCAAAACCATTTGAGTACAAAAACCCATTTTAGAAAAAAAAACCACTTTCTAGGAAACAATAAGAAACCTTAGAAATCAATCAACCACCACTGATATTATACGGTTCCTTGAAAATATGCATTTTCATGCCACTCAGGAACCCTTCTACACAATCAATAAACTGTCCACTAATCACGTCCACATGAACATGAGATCACCCATAAGAATACCAATGAAAAAAAAGAATACACAGTTGTCAAAACAAATAATTCTCAATATTCAAAAATATTTTTTTGCAAATCCATTTGAAAAATTCAAACCGAATTTCCAAAATTCTATCCATTTTTAAAACAACCCACTTCAATTTTAGATAACCCAAGACATTATTTTAGGAATTCAATTTCAAAAAATCAAATTCCAAATTCCAAAAACAAGGACCAAGAGAAACTCACCCCAAAAATCATGCCAAACACACACCAAAATAAAATAATAACAACAGCAAGGTCTGCTTCCATTTTTAATGGAAAACACTGTCGGGCCAACCCAAAACTAAAGTAAGACATATCAAACATTAAAGAACCTAGACGAAGGACTAGTGGTCATGTCTAACCTGGGTACATGGTTTTGAAGGCCATGCCCTAGATAAGTACCAACCACTAGGAGTGTCGAACCATACTCTTGGTCATCACATGGGTCACTACTCCATGTGAGACCGCGTGCAGTACCATTTTACTCCTATTGTCATCCCCCATCCACACAGACCAAAGCCAACAAATTAAATCACAGACTATCCCTGGTTACTCGAGTATCGGAATGAGTAAGATTTCATGATGCTCTTCCAACACCTACTACTCGAGTACCGACAACCCTATCTCTGATCTACCTGACACCCCCCAAATAACAAGAACAAACCTCACTCTAACAATATTTTCACGAACAAGGTCGGGTTGTCATCCGACCTGGCGCCTAACCTGGTCCGTGGAAAGGACCAAAGGGCGTTCCCAATCACAAAGGGCTGGAACAAGTGCCCATGTATCAAAAATAAAACATGGGAACGATTTACCCAAATAAATAAACATAAAACAAACAACAAGCTGAATAAATTGATACTAAAATCAGAGAACCAAAAAGAACCTTATATAAAGTTCAGATTTAATGTTAACAACTTGAACTAAAAACCAAAAAGAGACTACATCAAGGGAAATCCAAAACTCCAACACAAACCTCCGTGCGACATGAGGAGTCACATCCCCAAGACACCACCACCAAACCAACACAAGGATGCCACTGACAACCCGAACAACCAATGCTATGCTTGATGCCTCAACTAGGAATGCAGAAAGAATAGGATCTACATACACCCAAAGGTGTATGTAGGGTGTGAGCTAAAATCCCAGTAGGATGCCACCAAGAAAAGGTTCCACACATAATTATTAAATGACAAATACATTTTAAATTTAACGGAATAAAGATAAATAGGTTCTTAAATTTTTTTAATGAAAACTGTTTTTAAGGAAAACTAATCAAAAGGAAAACAACCTAAATTAACACACACACACACACACAATTTCTTGGTAACCCCAACGTCACACAATGCATTGATGGTGATCGCAAGGCAAAATAGTAGCACAATACATGGGAGAGTACCTAATGATACTAGTGATAAGTGGGACCCTAGAACATCATGTCTCAGTGAACAATGGTATAAAAACACAAAAATATAAATTCTCATGCACGAGACACTAGTAGGGAACCACATCCATAACCTAGTGGTCTCCTAACATCATCAAAAAGTTTACTTAGTGTGGTAGTCCTCAAACTAGCTTAGTGAAACAAGGCCGATGCAACATTTGTATCACTAGCACACTAGTCCTAGTCTTCCACCCAGTTCCCAGGCATCCCGTTTGTGCTCAAGTAGTTCAGAGTTCATGTCACGTGTCAAAATCATATATTAAAACCAAAAAAGACACTACACATGCCAAAACCACCATTTTCACACACAAAATCCATAAAAAATAATAATACGCACACTAAAAATATCCTAAAACCAAATCTGCATCACTTTCACAACCAATTAAAATGATTGTACCGTCAAAGAAATCATTTTCATCGTCAAAAAAACAATTAAAAGAATTTATTAAATAGTTTCCACACACGTCACATGACTTTACGCACCAAAAACATTTACACAATTTAACCAACACAATTCCCCCCCCCCCCTTAATAATTATTTTATAAAACAATTGAAATTTTCGTAAATAAATTTTAATGAGAAAAAAACACTTCTTTACACACTAATCTAAACCAAACCCCCCTTACATGACCATACGCGCACAACGTCATCTTAGGACACTATTTTCATCATGCACGTAATTAGAGAAACCACCAGCATGGTGAAAAAGACCATTAATATGGTTATAAATGTCGTAAAAAAATACAAATCCATTTCAAAATATTCTGACTAACTTTAAGCACCAAAAAAACCACTCAAATATTCACTTGCAACAAAACACATATAGACACTACACCAAAACACCATTCGCTTCCTTTTCACATCCTAAAAAAATAAAATAAAAAATAAACTACACAACTTATGAAACACTAGCAGGTAGTTCGATAGGGGTTTTCACAGAAAAAAATACTCATTTCATATTAATACACTAAAAAACACATTAAAACATACTAAATCTCAATTAAAAATTTAATACACACCAAACGAACTAATTCATAAACATGCTAAATTAATTAATTAAGAAAATGAATTTTACAATTAATACTCTTACGCAGAACCACCTACCTCGGTGTAGGAAGCATTGTGGGCTTGGCACAAAACTCCCATCGCACAATGAACGCAGTGCACAGAGTCTCTAACGGACACTAAACAAATTAATTTACATTTTTGTCAAAAATAAACCAAATACAACCAAACCCTTACCGCAAAAAAACCCAAAATAAAAATATGTTCAACCCGGGTGCTTCATGAGGAGTCCGAGAGGCTGATCAGAGGACGATGGAGGCGGTAGGGGTTTGTGCAGTGCTGGAAAAGAAACGAGGGAACCACCAGAAAGATGCACAACCAAGAGATAAGAATTCCATAGCATCAGATGAAGCCGAGGGAGGTGCGCACGTGGTTGGATAAATGAGGGACATCCGCTGATTGGAGGAGGGGGTGTGAGCAGGGGGGTTGTGGTGCACCAAAGGAGGTCAGGACGCCATCAAGGAGGGTTCCGATATGGGGGCAGTGCGGCACGAGGTTGTCGGAGAGCCGGAGGTGGCTAGACGGGGAGGCTGAAGGGGCAGCGCTGTACAGGAGCAAGAACGGCGGGTCGTGCTGCTTCGTTTGGCCAGAAATGGAGATGAGGGTGGAGGTGTGGCGTGTGCAGCAGGTCCAGGGTGGAAGAGGTGCTGGTATGCCTTTCTGGAATAGGGTGTGTGGCCAAGGAGCGGGGTGAAGGAGGGGAAGCATGTGGTGAGGAGGTCGGTTAGGCGCCCCGAATTGGAGCAGTAGGGCGCGACCAAGGGGGTTGTGCGGCGCATTAGGGTTGCAGGGGAAAAAGGGATCTGCATGGGGAGAGAGGGGATAACGAGATAGAGTTAAAAAAAGAAGAAAAAGGAATAATGAAAAGAGAGAAAAAGAAGAAAAAAAGAAATAAAATAAAGACAAACAAAATAAAAACTAAATGAAAATATAAACTAAAAAAATTAATAATAATAATAATAATAATAATATTATTAATATTAATATTAATATTAACATGTTGGTAATTTCATAACCATTATAATAATATAATATTATCAAACTAATTAAATTATTATCTGAAATAATAAAATAAGATAAATAATCTTAATATTATTATTTATGTCATTATTAAACAACACTTGAATTATTTATTCATTTTTCATTTTTCATTTTTGTGCTTAGATAATATTCAACTCGTTAAATAATTAATTACGCACACGTTAGGTATGTCGCACATTGATCCAGTGCAGCCACATGACTTCATTTGTGTTGTGCACGTGTGTGAACATTAAGATGCCAAAACACTCATTTATCAACAAAATGCAAAAACTCTCTTCGGGTCTGGCCCACACCACAACAAAGAAAATTTAATGCAAAATAAAAATTATAAAATAAGAAAAATTTCTACAATTTTCTGGGTGTGACATCTCGTCCTTTCCATTTACATAGCTTGCTGAAAAATATAGATTTCTCATCAAAAAAAATTCTTTTGATGGATAAAATTTAATTTACTATTATAGAATTTTTTAAGGAAAGAAAATAATTTTAGTGAAGTGAAATTTAGTTTGATCCTACAAAAAAATATTGATATAAAACATTTAAAAGAGAAAAATAATCAATGTATCAAAATATATGCTTTTATTTCTACATTTATATTTATTTTTAACAAAGAATTTAAAATTTTGTGTTTAAAATTTAAAATATATATTCTTGACATATATTTTCTTAAATCTGTCTAAAATTATAAAACTAATTTTATTGTTGTATCCTTATAATAATTAATTTTATATATTTTCATCATATTAAATATATGAATAAAATTCAAGAAATTTAAACTAAAATAAAATATCAATAACTATTATATAATATGTTTTTTAATGTAACTCTTAAATATATTTTGAAATATTTTATAACATTATATGTTTTATTAAATGTATATTTTGATGTATCATTAAATATATCTATATATTTCTAAAATCTACATAAAGAATATTATTATCTAATTTTATATAAAAGGATTGAAATAAAATTTTATTAATATAAAATTCAATTCGATGTTAATTTCATTTACTTAAGAACATATTTGTTAATGAATATCTTACTAAATTTTGGAAAGAAGCATTATTATTGATACTTAAATTCGAGTTAACCTTTCTTAATATTTGAAAATAATTAACAAACTAAAATTCAATTACACCCTCAATGATTTTTTTTTCTAAAATATCATTCATATTCCAACATATTTTAATTTGAAAATAGACATTGAAAATCACAAATAACGTCTATTATCTTTATGGCCAATTTTATAGCTGACTTTCAATGGTGGTTTTCAAAATAACCATTGTACAATTTTATATGTATTGTTTTAAAAAACTATTTTAGTAAACATGACTCCCATTGGAATAGTATACTTGATGAAAGAACTATAAAATTACTGAAACTAAAAAATAAGAAAAACACTCAATGTTGTGGATTCTTTTCCTTGTAGTTCTGGTTTTGTAACAGACCAACCGAGGTCAACCAAACAAGTCATCCAAGTTAGCCCATTATGGGCAGGGGTAAAACAAAGTAAGGAAACCAAGTATCACATATAAATATAACAAGACATAAAACCATAGTGAAAGGTGGAAACAAGGGATACAAAATAGATCCAAATAGGAAAAACCAGAAAGTATGAAAAAACTAGACAAAAGTAGTCTCCATGTGACAAACTGTCACCTCCAAAACAAAACAAAAACATAAATAAAATCTTGAATTGAACATAATAATATTTACATTACCTGTATCCATCAAAACATGGTATATAGCCACCCAAATATAGATATGTGGTGTCAGAAATATATTCCAATAGGATACCAACAAATAATCTATAGAAGTTATAATAAAAATAATGCACATGTCCAAGATTTAAAAAAATGTAGTTTTACAAGAATTTTTATAAATAAAAAAATTTGAAAACCTTTTTTAAATAATCCTTGAGTTTTCAAAAATTTCATAACATGTTTCCAAAGAAATAAAAAAAGTATGAAAAGATACCAAATAGAAATAAACATGCGAGTCAACATCAATGAAATAAACTATCATGCATTAAACAACCAGAACCAATGGAGCACCAAACAGCTGAGATCTAGCCTATGGGGAAATACATATTAGAAACTCAAAATCCTAACAATACATAAGGTTGGATCCAACTAAAATTTATTCATGCCATAGACCATCGACATACAAGAGGTTACCTCTTAATGGTTTCATGAACACTATGGTTGCTCATTATTAATTTCCATTTTTAAAAGCATGCTCGCATTTTTATAAAACAATTTCAGAGACAAGAAAATTTGATTCAAGGTTTTAAAATTCATTTTCTATTTCAAATCAAGGAAATTAATTTCTCAAAGAAAAAAACTCTTTTCAAATTAGAACCCATACCCTTTCTGATTTCATCACATGGAATTCCATTTCAAGTCTTAAGTAATTCATAAGAATAACAAGAAATTCATGAAATTAGAACAATTTAACATTTCCACCAACCTAAAGGATGTATAAAACCTGAACACCATTGAAAATGACTACTGGAACCCAATATAATGAACTCCCCAAAGAAAGGAACACAAGGAATCTAAAGTGGATTGATATAAAAACCTATCAAATAAAAAATTCTAAACCGAGACATAGCCACAAACCATACCCAAGATTAACAAAGATAAACAATACCTAGAGAAGAGAAATACAACACCATTGGAAATAAATTGCAAAAAGAATCAATACAGATGGAAGGAAGTCACCCAAAATAACCTAGGGTAAGAGCTCTGGTAGAGAGGAGAAGGCTGAAAAAGCGAAAGGAGCCTCAAACTACCGCATGACACCATAAAAATTACAACTGATGAAATTTAACATTGTGTAATAACATTACACACAGTGAAACCTTTTCATTTTTAGTTATATTGAAAAATAATAAACATTTAAATTAAAAACTGGATTTCTACATTATATAATGTGTAACCCTTATAGGTTGTTTAACATCTTCATGTTGTATAATCCAGTTCATGAAACTTTTCCAGCAGCCATTTCCAGTTGAGTAATTACCCAAAAAACAACATAATGTTCTGGAAAAACCTGAAAATTCCAACAAATCTCGGGTATCACCATTAGAGGCATCCTACCAATTGAAGGTTGATAATACTAAAATAATGGCAAAAAGGAAACCAATAGAAAATACTACGACATACCTAATATAAAGGTAACATGGCATTACAATATCCCCGCCATAAAATCATTATGTCCCCAAAAAGAGATCAAGATCATGGATCTATAAAAAGAGAAGGCCACTGCGTCGTCAAAAACATATGTCACTTCCATGTCTCATAGAAATCATGTCTGCACTAACATTGTAACCACACTAGGTGGATCATTTTTCCACATAGTACTTTATCCTGGTGATCCATAATCTAAATTGGCCCCTTAACTGAGAAACATGAAATACATCATGTATATAAGTAAAGATATGTGGTAAAATAAACCATTAGACCACCCTCCCTGGCCACTTGATGAAATAAAAGGGTCCCAAAATCCTTATTTACAACTTACCCTACTTACCCAACCGATAATGTACCAAGCGAAGTGAAACTCTGAGAAAGACCAGATCAATAACCTCAAACTCCAACAGCCGATGACAATGGTTTACATAAAACTAATAATGACTTTATTCCATGATCAAACATATCTAGATCAACTGGACCACCTCTATCATCTTATGTACAACACTTGGGCAAACTAAGGAACACTCTCCCAACTCTTCTTAGAATAAGGTAGATCGACATGGATGCCTATAAAAATCCTTAAAGGGTTTCATCCTAATCAAATCCTGATAACTATTTTAATAGGAAAACTCAACAAAAGGAAAATTCTTGTCCCAAGATCCATGAAATCAAGAACACACACCCAGATCATATCCTCAAGAACCTGGATAACCCTCTTTGTCTTTCCATCCGTCTGTGGATGATATTTTGTCATGAACCAACCTTGGTCAACTATGAACCGGTTACCTGAGCCGGCCCATGACATGGGCTGAGTGGTGTTCCCGATCCCCATGGTCTAGCAACTAGTGTTGGGCATCAAAACTAAACAAGTGGGAACAATTTGGACCATAATTTAAAATCAAATAAATAAACAAAAATTTAATAGTGAAAAAAAAACAAGGAAAGGCGAGAAAACAATGTTGTACATAACTCTGTGTGACCCTAGGGTCACCATCGACCTCAATCCAACGCCATGCCAGGGAGATCGAATCCAAGCAAGGAACAACACCCAAAGCTAAAAAAATGATAAAACTATAGGCGTGAGTATTAAAACTCAGTAGGCTAGGCCGACATCAATTCCCAATGCACTAACATTAAAAATAAATGAAACACAATTTCAAGATTGAACTACAATTTATAAAACTATGTTTTCCAAAGTGTTTTAATTAAAAACAAAATACAAACCATTTACCTTAACTGTTTTAAAATATCAATTCATTTCATTAGTGTTAATGGAATTTTAGATAGGGAAAATGATATTTATTTATTTATTGATTTTTTTAAAGAGGATCAAACACATTCATTTGAAAACAATTTTTAGTATCCTAATTAAAAATAGTTTTACCATTTTCCAAGGAAAACAATACAAGAAAATGCACAAGAGTAAGTACACAATAAGGGAAATGTAGTTATACATACAGGTACCAAATTCATCACTCCATGTAACTGAAAGTCAATAGACATGGGTAAACCTAGGAGATCAAGAATAATCCAGAAGACACCAATACATGAGACCTCATCCTCACTGACATGTCACACACGATGAATTCAAAACGATCAAATTCTCGGCCATCTTTTCTTAGGCAGGCTAAGGGAAAATCCCATAGCAATGAACCCAAACATATCTGCCTACTATGGGCCACTGGTCAATACAATAACCTACTAGTGCAGCAACCATTCTTAGAATATTATATCAATATGCCAGGGTCCCATGTCTCAATTATTTATAAAGGGGGTGATCCAACCGATACTACCCAAGCATCCAATCACAATATATATATATATATATATATATATTAATAACTCACAATAGGTCTCACTCCGAGTCTCCCCTAGGATTCTTCTCGAGCTTCAAAAATAAAAATAAAATATAAAGGGTTCCAACCAAATAACACTAACATTAGATTTCAAGAATCCCCAACAAGGACCTCCCGCCCATTTCATATAGTTGAGGCATGAGAAGCACCCAACGAGGGTTTTCATAATTTATATTTTTCACAAATATCACCAAGGAACCAAAAGGACCTTACGTTCTATCCAAAAAACATCATTTTTGAGAGAAATGAACTATATTTCAAAAAGAGTGTAAACACACCATTTACATTCCATAACCATTCATAAAATAGTCTATTTAAATACCACATACATCGTCTAAAAACCAAATCCATTTTTACTAAAACACCAACGGGCCACAATCCTTTATCACATGTCAATTCAATTTATAGGTTAAACACATGATTTCACAACCATTTAATAAATCTCATTTCCTCAGAAAACCAAAATCAGTTTGAAAACATTTAAGGAGCCTCAAAATACTACTTTGCATGTTGCCAATATTTTTATAAAAACAAAAATAATCATTTTCTATTCCAAGTAAACCATAAGAGACAACTGAGAAATTTACCAGGGACACATGAAATATTTACTAAAATAGTTTCTAAACAAGACTCAACCAGGTGCAAAGCTAATGAGACATTTAATTAAACGTACAATGTCTGGAATTGTAATAAAACAACCTTTTTTTTCTTCAAAAAACCAGAATTTAACTACCAATTTGCATCACAGATAAATTAACCAGACGTTGAACAATAATAAATAGCATATATATATAGGGTGCAAAAAGAAGTAAATAGATGCAACATAAGTTTTAAAAGCCAATGCATTGGGAACCTAATTAGAAGTCATGGTGCAAGGATGATGCTCACCCAAAAACACGTGGCAATGCTCAATGCACTAAAAATAGAATTTATAGGATTATTAAAACACCCAAATAAAAATAAATAAAAACTAAGTGGAAACATGAGGCAGGTGAAAAACCATACCACAGAACCAATGCGAAAAGACGACGCAACCCGAAACCGGTGCAAAGCTTCATTCGCAACTTACTGGCACCATTGCGGGTCAAGAACAAATCTAATCATGGAAATAAAATGCATAGAAACAAAACAAAATCACCAAAACATGAACCCTAGATGCTGGTAATCTACCAAATGGGATAAGAAAACAATTGATGTACAACGCACCTATGACGATGGTACATGAGGCTGGCCGAGCGGGACGAGGGTAGGGTGGTGGTTGGTTGGTCGTAGTGGTGAGGAGCGAGGGAAGATCAATAGGGGGTGAGGCTGGAAATCGAAGGGGATCGGTGGGAGGTGGTGTCGGGTTCACTAGAGATGGCCCGACTGGAGCAAAAGGGAGAGGGGGTGTTTCTGGTGCGGCGAGGCCGGTGCAAGAAGATGAAAGGGCCGAGACGGCCTGGTGAGAACCGAGGAGCCCAGATCGGCAGGAGTCCGGACTATGGAGGGATGAGGCACGGAGGGCCGGCTGGAAAAGTTGAAGCCAGGGGTGGAGCATGTGGCGAAGAAGGCAGAGGGACTGTTTGAGGGGTGAGTGCGGAAAGCTGGGTCATAGAGGCTTGTAACGGCAGGAGGCCGGCTCTAGGGAGGCTAGAGCAGTGGCTGCTAACGTGACTGGGAGGAGTGGGGGGCCTGGGAAGACACTACGTGGAACAGGGGGTCTTAGAACTAGGTTTTCTCTTTTTTTTTCAATCTATATAATAATAATAATAATAATAATAATAATAATATGGTATTAATAAAAATAATATTAATACAATAATAATAATAAAACGAATAAGAATAATAATCAGAATAATATGAATAATAAAAATAGTAATAATAATGATAAATAATAATTCAAAGAATAATAATGATAATAATAATAATAATAATCATAAATACTAATGATGACATTTAAAATAATATTAATAGTTATATATTCATAACGACATCCTTAGATTCATTAATAATAATAGTAGTAAATTGATTCCGAAAACAACCTCCAAAATAATAACAATAATAACAGTTTATTATTAATAATATTATTAATTACATAAAAACATTATTATTATTACAATTTAATCATTTAAATAACTTTATTTTCAAAAAATAATTGTTTATTTCAACTGCTGGACATTTGCGCGGGCACCGGAGCTGACCCTGCGGCTACCGCCCAATGTGCGGTGACCGTGCATGGGTCCGAACCCAGTAAAATTTGTTAAATGACAAAAAATTTAAACCAAGAACCAACCCGATCCTTTGCGCGATAACCTAGAGTCAAGAAATCATAAAATAAAAATAAATTAAAAAGTCAGGGTGTGACGGTTCTCCCCACCACAGACACTTTCTTCCCTCAGAAAGTCATCCAGCCGAACAATATAAAAAACATGAATCCATTCCCAAATGAAACCAAAATAAATTATAACACAATAGAAAAATGAGAACAGGAGAGAGTTCTCCACCACCCCCACAAGAACATAACTAGTGCAGAAATTTAACACCCAAACAGATCACCACAGAAGCGGGGGGGGGGGGGGGCGAAGCGGGAACTCGCAACCCGAATGTACCAACTTCTCCACATGATTTGAACGAGACCACTTAGAATTAAATGGAAAAACCACTAAAAGGCCACCTAGGAATATCGGGGAACCGAAACAAGGAACTCCCTATAACAACACCGCTAGAACTAAGAATTCCCCAAACTGATTTAAAACACCCAAAACATCCAACTCCCTTAGTACGAGCGAGACAACGCTTCCACTAAAACCTGTAACTCTCGACAGAAGACAAAAAACCCCCAACACTCACATCTCCAAACGATCACTAATAAATCTAGGAACAACCCACATAATAGACAAATACAAATTTAGGAAAAAAATGATTCTAGAGGCCATATTCAAAAGAACACGACTACTATGACCATGAAAGAATAAGTTCGTCACACAATTACCACAAAAGATGAACTTACAATAGTGGAAAAAAAGGAAAAGGAAACCTTGAATGACTCTATTACAAGAAGAAAGATAAAGAAACAAACGAAGGTCTTACATGCCTGTAACACTCTGACTGTGTGCGAGTTTCACCTCGAGACCAGAGGTTGGGGCTCTGAGGGCTGAAGCGTCTTATGCCTTAAAATCATACATCAGAATCCCCTAATCAGAACTCCTTCCTCCAAAAATGCATCTTATAGAACTTAAACCGATACCATGAATGGAAAAAACAATAGTAGTGATTTGTAGGGATGAGGCAAGGCGTCTTGGAATGCCCAAATTGGTAATACCGATGGTACATTAGAAAGTAGTCTGACAAACTAGAAGTTGGCACCGAAAAAATGGATTTCTTCAGAGGTAGGTTCCTCCCGTACATCCTGCTCGCAAAATGGGGAACCCTTACGAATGACGAGAGGCACCATATTTTCCATGCACTTGCGATCCAGATGTCGACTCCTTAAAGTGGCCAACACAGGCCTTCACCAACCACTGTCCTTGTTAACTATGGACATGCTCTCACCTTTTTTCACCTTCACCTCAACATGTATGATACATTGGATGGAGATGGACTTTAACACCTCCCACATCATACCAACTATATATATGATGAGACATCCACCCCCATTGGTCCAAGGCTGGACCATCCACTAAACCCAAGACAATATGAACTCTAACAAACTAGAGAGTCCCCAACAACCTGAACACATTCTCTACTCCCCTAAACCACTTCATTGCACCTAAAGAACCTTGAATGCCTCAAAACACATGCAACCCTCTATATAAACCATAATTGGGAATTAATCATTAAAAACATTTGAGGAAATTTCTAGGTGGCATATTCGGAACAACATGAAAAAAATAAAAACTGGCATCAAATAGAAACTCAATCAAAAGAAACACCCCGAGCCGAGACAACCGACTCAGAATCCCGAACACGCTAAAAAACAACCAAAAGAAGAACCACAAGAAAAAGGTAACAGACTCAAAAATCAAACATATACAAACAAAAGAAAAATACACTTTTGAAAATACCAAAACCAAATTTTTGAGAAAAAACCAAGTCTCGAAATCATTTTTTTCATTCAAGTACATTTTAGAAAAATCAAGCCAAGCCTTAAATTCTAAAACCCCACCCATGGCATCCTATGAACTGCCACATAATCCTTCATACCTTTCAACTCAAATCACTCGTACATATGTGCCAATGTGAACTTCATGTATCTACCCACACATATGTGGACGATCCTAAGGAATAACATGGATTTAATATTCCATTCCATTACCAAATCCAAACATAAGCCAAAATTTTCCAAATTAAAACACTTTCTCATTAAAAACACACTTTTCCAATTTTAAAACAACTTAAATGAAATCCCCTTTTTACTAGTTTTAAAACAATTAAAGAAAGACCCTATTCAATTCAAAACCACATTTATTTCCCAAAACCCTATAAAACCAGCCAAAATCAAGACAAAGAACAACCAACAATGGACCACCAAAATGAGTAAATAGTTCTTATTCCCAATCCGGCGACATGTTAGTGATCCACGACCCAAGTAAGACATAACCCCATAGGACCTTGAACCAGGCACCTAGGCTCCACATGGGTCAATACACCAAGTGGGGTCACATTGTGACACCGAGTCACCTCTATTGTCATCCCTCAATCAAAAACAATTCCAAAAGACCCAAAACCTGAACTACCCCTGGTAGCTCAGTTCTTGTCATGAGTGGTGGTGATCAGGCACTGACCCGCAACCTACCTTTAGAGCCCGAACAATCCTAATCACCATCTACCGAAATCCCAAATAATTAGAACCTGCCTCTGCTACCATATTTTCACGAACCAACCCGGGTCAACTCTGAACCGATCACCTCTACCGGCCCACAACATGGACCGAGGGGCATTCCCCATCCCCACTGGTGGGAAACTAGTTTCATGCATCAAAACAAAACAAGTGGGAAATATTTGTCCCGTAAGTGAAAGTGAAATAAATAAACAAAAACTGAATAGAGAAAACAAAAAACTAAGAAAGGTGAGAAAACAATGTTTTACATACCTCTGTGTGACCCTATGGGTCCCCACCGACCTCAATCCAATGTCGTGCTATGACGACCGAATCCAAGAAAGGCACAACACCCAATGATAAAAACAAATATAAAACTATAAGTATGAGTATTAAAACTCAGTCGGCTAGCCTAAAATCTATTCCCAATGCACTAACTTAAAAAAAAGAAACACCATTTCAAGTTTGAACTATAATTTACAAAATAATGTTTTTCTAAGTATTTAACTTAAAAACAAAGTATAAACCATTTAATTTAACCATTTTTAAATATCGATTCATTTCATTAGTTATAATGGAATTTTAGAAAGGGAAAATTAATGTTTTTTATTTCTATAAAGAGGATTTAACACTTTCATTTGAAAACCATTTTTAGAAACCTAATTAAAAACATGTTTATCATTTTACAAGGAAAACAATACACAAAAATGCACAAGAGTAAGTACACAACAAGGGAAATGTAAGTATATATTCAAGTACCAAATTCATCACTGCATGTAACTAAAATTCAATAGACATGGGCGAACCTAGAAGATCAAGAATAATCCAGAAGACACCAATACATGAGACCTCATCCTCGTTGACATGTCACACACAATGAAATCAAAACGCTCAAATGCTCGGCCATAATTTCTCAGGAAGGCCGAGGGAAAATCCCATAGCAATGAACCCAAAAATATCCACCTACTATGGGCCACTGGTCAGTACTATAACCTAACAGTGTGGTAATCATTCTTAGAATATTCTCTCAATATGCCAGGTACCCATCTCTCAAGTATTTAGAAAGGGGGTGAGCCAAATGATGCCAGCCGAGCATCCAATCACAGTATATATATATAATAATAACACACAACAGGTCTCCCCGATGTCTCCCCTAGAATTCTACTCATGCCTAAAAAATAAAACAATTATAATGGGTTCCATCCAAAGAACCCTAACATTAGATTCTAAAAATCCCCAACAAGGACCTCCCACCCATTTCATGCAGACAATGCATGAGAAGCACCCAACAAGGGGTTTTCCAATTTATATTTTTCACAAATCTCACCAAGGTTCCAAACGGTCCTTAATTTCTATCCACAAAACTTCATTTTTAAGAGAAATGAACTATCTTTCAGAAAGAGTGTAAACACACCGATTACATTCCATAACCATTCATAAAATAGTCCATTTAAATCCCTCATATAGCGTCTAAAAACCGAATCCATTTTTATTAAAACACCAATGGGCCACAATCCATTATCACATGTAAAATCACTTGATAAGTCAAATATACACTTTCAAAACCATTTATGAAATCTCATTTTAATCAAAAAACGAAAATTAGTTTGAAACCATTTAAGGAGCCTCAAAATTATATTTTTCATATTTCCAATATTTTCATAAAAAAACCAATCATTTTCTATCCCAAGTAAACCATAAGAGACAACTGGGATGTTTTAAAACAACACATTAAACATTTACTAAAACAGTTTTTAAATAAGACTCAACGAGGTGAAAAACTAATGAGACATTTAATTAAATAAACAGTGTGTGAAATTGTAATAAAGCGATCTTATTTTTCACAAAACTAGAATTTAAATACCAATTTGCATCATAATTAAATTAACCGGATGTTGAACAATAATAAATAGCATATATATATATATTTAGGGCGCAAAAAGAAATAAATAGATGCAACTTAAAATTTAAAAGGCAGTGCAAGGGGACCCTACTTGGAAGTCATGGAACAACGATGAAGCACACCCGAAAATACGTGACAATGCTCAGAACACTACAAATAAAATTTATAAAATCCTTATAACACCCAAATTACATAATACAAACTGAGTGGAAACATGTGGAAGGTGAAAAAAGTTACCTTGGAACCAAGGAAAAAAGATGACGCAACCTGAAACTGCTGTGAAGCTTTGTTTGCACCTTACTCACACCTTTGCGGGTCAAGAACAACTCAAACCATGGAAATAAAACACAAAGGAACAAAACCAAATCTCCAAAACATGAACCCTAGATTCCAGTAATCTACCAAATGGGAGAAACAAACAATTTAAGTAGAACACACTTACGACGACAGCGCGAGAGGCTGGCCGAGCGAGACAAGGGTAGGGAGGTGGTCGGTTGGTCGTAGCGGTGAGGAGAGATGGAAGATCAGAAGGGGTGAGGCTGGAAACTGATGGGGAGCGGCCGGAGGTGGTGTTGGGTTCACCGGAGACAGCCTAGACGGAGAAAAAAATTGCAAGGGGGGGGGGGGTTGCAGGTGCGGCGAGGTCGACGCTTGGAGATGCAATGGCCGAGACAGCGTGGTGAGAACCTAGGAGCCTGAATTAGTAGGAGGTTGGACTGTGGAGGGATGGGGAATAGAGGGTCGGCTAGAATAGATGAAAGACAGGGTTGAAACATGAGGTAAGGGAGGAGGAGCGAATTTAGGAAGGGCGATCATGAAAATCCGAGTCGTAGAGGGCCATAATGGTAGGACGCCGGCGATGGGGAGGATGGAGAGGTGATGGCTCATGCGACTGGGAGGATAGGGGGCATGGGAAGATTCTACGTGGAACAGGGGGGGTGTAGAACTAGGATTTCTCTTTTTTTCATTATATATAATAATAATAATAATAATAATACAAATAATAATAATAATCAGAATAATATGAATAATAATAACTGTAATAATAATGATAAATAATAATACATAAAATAATAATGATAATAATAATAAATAATAATAATAATAATAATAAAATACTAATTATGACATTTAAACTAATATTAATAGTTATATATTCATAACGACATCCTTAATTTCTTTAATAATAATAATAATAGTAAATTGATTCCGAAAGAAACCTCCATAATAATAACAATAATAAAAATTTATTAATATTAATATTTTTAATTACATAATAACATTAT
Source organism: Viscum album (assembly GCA_963277665.1). Lineage (NCBI taxonomy): Eukaryota > Viridiplantae > Streptophyta > Magnoliopsida > Santalales > Viscaceae > Viscum > Viscum album. The sequence continues at coordinate 1,778,955 of CAUJRU010000030.1, read as the reverse complement.
TATTATTAAAATTTAATCATTTAACTCACTTTATTTATAAAAACAACTTTGTTTATTTCAACCACTAGACAATTGCACGGGAACCCGAGCTGACCATGCGGCTACCGCCCACTGTGTGGTGACTGTGAACGGGTCTGAAACCCACTAAAATTTGTTAAAAGACTATAATTTAAACTGGTACCCAACCAGTACCTTGGCGCGAGGACCCAGAGTCAATAAATCATAAAATAAAGATTAATTAAAAATACGGGGTGTGACAATCCTTGCTCAATTTCAACTGGAAAACCATTTCCTTGTGAAAATCCTTATAGAGTATAGATGTGAACCTCGAGTAACTATCATAAACAACTATAGAAGGAACCCCATGATGTTTCAAAATATCTCATAAATATAAGTCCCCAAGCTATTACATATTCACCATTTCCTTTATTGATATAAATGTGCCAATTTAATGTGTTTTCCAATAATAACCCAAAAAAAATACTTTCCACAATGATTCCATGGTAATCCAATGAAGAAATAAATGGAAATATCATCTCACTTCTATACCAGAATAGGTAAAGGCTGAAATAGACCTATAGATCTCTGGTGTTACTTCTCAACTCTTTGACAAGTGAGACACCTAGATAAAATATCTTCAACTGACCACCCCATCATTGACTACCAATACATATGTCTCAAATCATGGTACGTCTTTATATCTCAGGGTTCATGAACCAACATGATTGGTTTCCACTGTCTAGAAACTCCTATCTCAATTAAAATGGAATAGTCAACCTACTTTATAAGAAAATATTTCAACTAGGATATTAAGGCCACTCACTCAGGTTCTCCCTGCCATTTATGATTTCTCCTATGCATTGGATTTCAGTTTATGTCATCTAATCAATTCAAACTCACTCATCAAGGGAAAATTCCATAATTTATCCAATCCAAGAACAGATTTCCACCAACCTCCTTAACTCCCATGCTCATCTCAGAAAACAAGCTCATTAGAGACCACTTCTAAACTGATTCCTTCACTTCTTGTGTCCGCAATTTTCTACTCAATACGTCGGCTACCATATTTCCATTACTAGGGTTATATATGATATAAAAATAAAATATTTTAAGAGAATCCACCCATTTTCTCTATCTTAAGTTTATATACAATTGAGTTAAGATACATTTTAGGCTATTATAATCATAATATACTATAAACTATTTTCGAAAGAGATAGTGATTAATTTTTTTGAGTGAATGGATAACAGATTCTAACTCAAGATCATGGGAAGGGTAGTTCTTATGATGATGGTGTAATTGGAATGAGACATAAGCCACATACATTTTATCTGACATCAAGACACAACCCAAAACTATTCCATAAGAATCATATAATACATCATAACCCAAACCTAGTTTTAGAAGAATCAAAACTAATGTTGAAGTGAACATCATTTTCAGCTCCTCAAATGATCTCAGACACCTATCATTCCATTCAAAATTTACACCCTTATGGGTTAAATATGTTATACAATATTTGATCATGGAGAAGTCCAAAAAACTATAGTAACTTACCAACTCCCAGAATAACTAGATATCGAAAACATTTTTTGGATTATCCCAATACATAACTGTCTGTACAGTTTTTGAAACCACTGAGATCCCACTATTAGATATCAAATTTCCCAGAAACATCATTCCAAGATTCAAAACTCACACTTTTAAATCTTACCATACAGAATACGTTCCTTAAATGTTCAAAGATTTCTTTCCAAATGGTCTACATGCTCCTCCTATGTCATAGAATTAACTAATATTTAATCTATGAACAAAACAACAAAAGATTATAATAACCAATGAATGAATCGGTTCATCAAAGCCATAAATACAACATGAGTGTTAGTGATACGAAATGGAATTAACAAAAAAATTAAATTCCCATATCGACAATGAAGTAATGTCTTTAGTATATCCTCTTCTCAGACTCTCAACTGGTGGTACCTCGACCACCGGTCAATCATAGAAACCCAAAAATCTTGTCATAGATGATCAAAGAGATCATCCATTTTGGGTGAAGGATACTTGTTATTAATGGTCAGCCGATTCAACTTCTGATAATCAAGATAAACTCTAAGTCACAAATTTGGCTTCTTATAAAAGTGTACAGGTGGAGAACATGGTGAAACACTTGGATGAATAAATCATTTTTCCTCCAGGTGATCAATCTGGACCTTATGTTCCATCAACTCACCATGTTCCATTTCATAGTATTCCATAGAAATAAGTATCATTACAGGGAGAAGGTTAATAGTAAACTAGACCAATAAACATGGTAGTATACTAAGAAAATCATTTGAAAAACCTCACGGTATGCACACACAACAACAGGTAGTTGATTGCCTAAACATCAATCAACTGCATCAAGAAACATTTCTAACAACTGGTAAGAGATTATACACACGTAAGGAACAACAATCCCTGATCTTAATGATATATATTCCCACTCACCCTATAAAATATGAGTGACCCCATCTATAGATAAGAATAGTAGCCGATGAAAATAACAGTCTATCAGTGAATTCACACTGATAATCCAATTTATACTAATAATCAAGTCCAATATATCAATATCAGGAACTAATAAGTCCCAAACCTCCTGAAAGTCACAAATAACCACCCAACACATGGGACACTTGGAAGCCTATTTGGAAGTATTTCCCAAAGGTGTAGAAATTTCTAACATTAATGGAATGTGATTCGAATGAAACCATAACATTTAAACCATATTTGGTTATATAAAAGAATTATTTTTATCTGTATCCAAATAATATGTCCTAATAAAAGATGAAATAAACATCATATATTTAATAGTATTTAGAACTGATTCAAATTCCTTTAGTGCACACTCAACCACATAAATCTTTCTAGACATAGCCACTTAGAGATCCCCTTTGTCCAAAGAATGAGACCCACCACCCTTGGATGCACTATCCTGAACCTATGACCCCTTAGTGAAATTTGATCCTGCCATACTACCTTGGGGAATCTAATCATAGAAACATTTCAAATATTAAGATCGCGCACAAAGAAGATAAGTCCAAGGATCCTCCATGCCTTGAGTCCTGGTATAACCATTCCTTCCACACCAGTAGTAAATAACATTTTACTACCCTAATGAATCGCCTGAAGTTGGTCCTGCATAAAATTGACCACCCATGCACTTCTTATTCAGAAAAAAAGAATCACCCTAGCTATCTGCTACAGAAACTGATGTTCCACCCAAATATCTCCTTACAGCTATGTCTGCCTCAGCCAAAGCTGATTTATATACTAACTGAAAAATGTTTGTAATAAAAAAAGAATAGTCATTGACCAAATATTGGACCACATGTATATCTACAACCTCTAATCTTTTAGTTAATCATTAATGATAATCTATGGTTTCAGATATACCAACTTAGAAAAGTGGAGAGTAATCTAGAATGGTATGATCCCCTTTATTAATGTTCCGAAACTCTTGGGTATTTTCTGCACGTAAAGTATCTAGATAAAACTAATGATTAAATATCTTCTTGAATGAAACCCATATAAGACTTTCATGCAACTTATATTTCACTATCTAATCATACTATCTTATTCTAGTTCCCCTAAGAATATATGTGGAAAGAACTGACCAGAAAATATTCAATAATATTTAAGAAGTTGAAGATCCTCCCAATCCATTCAATCCACTCCTCTAAAAATTATGGTCTTTTGTAACCATGGAATATAGGTGGATTCTTCTAGGTAAATTATTAACGATTATCCACAAATAATCTTGGCTTCAATGTTTCAACTGACACCAAAGTCTAAATGGTACTGATTACAACCTTTACGAATGAAGTGTTCATTGGAGGATCCACCATTGGAACTTGCCCCACGATGTCCTCTCTCATATTTAGTAGATCACTTCTATGATCCATTGTATATTATACACAATAAAATAATCAATTAGTAATAATAAACTCAAAAAAAAACGAACCAAAAGCAAGAATCCAAAAAAATTCTTTAAAACCAAAGAACTTAAAGAAATTACATTTTATACCATGAATGGGAAATACCTTTATAAAGGAACATGTACATCTAAATAAACTCCCCCAAGTAGTTTATTCAAATGAACATAAAAACAATTCACCAGATTTATAGATAGGTAAATTAAAAAAAAACATTCCCATACCATTTATACAAATGAATCTATATAATACGTCTTGGACTTACTAAATATTTTTTCGAAAACCCATAGAAACTAAGATTTAGACACAAGATTGAGCTGACCGTACTCCTTTTTTGATCCTACTTTCTGAATTGTAATGATCCTACTCCTCTATAACAAGGGAAAAAATCCAATATTGGGAGTGATGACTCACATAAGGATACAAAACATCATTGATACCAAATTGTAACAGACCATTCCTGGCAAACCAAACCAGTCACCCAATTCATCACATTACGTGGTGGAGTAAAAAAAAGGGAAATGAAACAAGTCTCATATATATGTATAACAAGATATAGAACCATATTGGATATTGGAAACAAGGGATAAATAACTGATCCAAATAGAAAACAACCAGAATGTATGAAAAAACTAGACAAAACTAGTATCCATGTGACGAATCGTCACCTCCAAACCAAAACAACAATTTAAAGAGAATCCTGCAAGCTATAGAATGCTCTTCCATTTACATTTATCATGAAAATCGAGTTTTACAGATACCTATAGGCAAAAGTAGGGTGTGATCAATATATCCCAATCGGATACCACCAAATAATCTATACGTGTACTAATAACAAAAATACACGCATCCAATATGTAAAAAAATAGTTTGAAAAGAGTTTTTATAAATAAAACAATATGAAAACCTTTTTCAAACATTATATGAATTTATAAAAATATAATAACATGTTTCCAAATACATAAAAAATTATCTAAAGATACCAAACATAAAAAAAACATGTGATCCAACATCCATGGAATAAAATATCATGCATTAAATAACCAAAAAAAGTAGTGCACCTACCATATAGTAACTAGCCTATAAGAAAATGCATACTAGACACTCACAAGAAAAAAAGTTGTAAGGTTGGATCTAACTATCATTGAGGGAATCTATAGTCTATTTATATACAAGAGGTTACCACCTTGTGGTTTTACACACACAAAGTCTACCTGTGTCTCCTTGTTGACGCACCAAAGGATCTAACTATGTAATGTTTATCAATTTCAATTTTAAAAACCATCCTAACATTTTTATAAAACCGTTTAATAGATAATTCATCCTCTCCATGGTTTCAAAATCCATTTTCTATTTCAAATATAGGAAATTATGTTTTCAAATAAAAAACCCGTTTTCAAATGTTAAGCCATTCCCTTTTTAATTTCAACTCATGCAATTTCATTTCAAATCTCAAGGAATTAATAAGAAAAATAAAAAATTCAGGAAATTAAAATAATTGAACATATCCAGCTACCTCAAGGTTGTAAGAAACGTATCTGCCTTTGTCAGCCAGGATTAGAACCCATTAAAATGGCCTTCAAAAAGTAAGGAATACAATGAATATAAAGAAGATTTATAGAAAACCCTATAAAACTAGAAATCCACAGAAAAGATATTTCCACAACCTGAACCAAAGAAGAACTAGGAAAAAGAATTTCAAAGATAATAGAAATCCTACCCCAATGGTGATCAATCACAAAACAAAACAATTCTGATGGAAGGAATTCACCCAAAATCACATAGGGTAAGAGCTTTGGTGGAGAGGAGAATGTTGTAAAAGAGAATGAAGTCTCAAACACCCTAATGATACCCTAAAAATGAAACTCAATAATTTACACAGTGTGTAATACCCTTAAAAATCATAAAACACATTCATTTTTTATACATCAAAAATGTATTTATTTTTAATTACAATTGAATTTTCACATTACATGATGTGTAACCCTTACACGATTTGTATCATTATCATGCTATGTAATCATGTTCAGGAAATCTGTCCAGTGGTAATTACAAGAAATGAAATCCCATTAAAAATTTTGTATCTACCCAATGAACATAAATAACTCTATATAAAAGATGAAAATTCCAAAAAAAACCTTAACTTTACCATTATATGTATCCTTCCAATTTAAGATCGACAATACTCGCGCATCAGAAAAAAGAAACCAAATTAAAATACTAGGGTATACGTGATAAAAAGGTTACATGGCATTACAAGTGTCCTCTAAATCTAAATATCATTTATTAATATTCAGTTATTTTCAAGGAAGAATACATTCGATATTTTAAACGTATTTTTAAATAAATGTGGTAGAAGCTTTAACATTTATACTCTATTTGAAGAATTCATGTTCTTAAAAAAATGAATCATAATATAAACATATATATTTATTTATTTGAATATAATAAAACATAAAAGAATCCAAATAATGAAAAAATATTATAAATATTACAAATGGATGTACCCCACTGAATGGTATATGATGATTTTAAAAGGGTATGTCAAAAATCAAAGCTTTCTGGAAGGTTGTATTAGGGATTGGTATATTGGTTTTGAAGTCATTAGATTCTATATTGAATACTGGTCCAGTGTGAAAATCATTTGTCTACTAAAATATCATCACACTAGGTGGATTGTGGTTGACTAAATTTCTAGAATAGATGTTCTCACAGTCATGATTACAGACTGGGAACAATAAAACCTTTACATTTATCATAACATTTAATAGGTGTTCCCATATTTTGAAACACATAAAGAAATTATTGGGTATTTTAATCCCTCAAAAGGTGAAATAAGGATATCAAATACACATAGTAAAAATTTAATAGGATGGTTTCAAAACCATATTTTTATAGAGTCATCTAAAAATTTGGATTCGATTTCAAATCGACTTTTATAGATAGAAAGAAGACCCAGTGTGTATGTATTATCTTATAATGGATATGTAATTAATTGATATATTATCTATAAAAAATAAACAAGATTAATGAAGTACCATGAAATATAGTTAAGTTACAATTATGTCTAATATGAGGCATGTATCTATTACCAAGGACATAAATCCAATTTATACAATTTTCTCATAGTTTGACATCCTCAATAAAATATGGGAATTGGAATATAGAATAATATAACTACAAAATTTTCAATGAAAGTGGGTTGATAATAGTATTATTGTTAAAATAGATGAAATGAGATTCGTGAACGTGGATTTTAATAAGGAAGCGTACAAATAAAAAATATTTTTAATGGTATCAGTGGTAGTGTAAGTATTTTACATTCTAGATCCCACAAATTGAAAGTGGTCAATTGTCCTGTTATTAACCAAAACAACTGAAGGGTCAGATGAAAATTCAACTGAGGATGACCCTTTCATTGGAAAATAACAATCTTTTAATAGCGTTCATAATTTTAGATGAGGTATTGTATTCCAAAGGAGACTACAATAAAGGGATTTAGATAGGTCATAGGGGAGTTAAATCCCTTCAACATTTAATAAAATAGAGAGTTCAATAATCAGGTTATATATATTTTTAATATAAACTGTATTACCTCATAGTATTATATATTCACTACAGTATTTAAGTAATATAAATTAAATTTTCAACCACTTCTGTAGATAAGGAATTATTCACATAGTTATGCTCCCAACCTTGAGGAACAACATGTCACTCATCCTGCTTGTGATCCAAATGCAAAGGAACAAAAACATATTGTACATATTGATTCTACTAATCCATAGGAACAAGATATTGATGATGTTGAACTCAAGGAAATGGTATATAAATAACGGTTCCTAAAAAAGGATCATCATTTTGTGATGGTGTTAGAAAGAAATTATTAAGGTGAGAAGCAATGGCATCAAATTTTTTGTTGGGTGGAAAACATGTGGCCAATATATTGACCCCAATAAGTCCATCTTTAGTTGTTTCAATGGGAACAATAATACGAATCTTGTTCAAATTGATATATAATCATGGAACAATGTTGTTCTCATGATTAAGATGCTGATTCAGGAAGTTATTAGGGTATCATTTTGATATACATTCATTGTTTTACAAAAAAACAAAATATTGAAATATTGAAAGAATATTCATTATCCCTTGTAGAGTGAAGTTATAGTAGATTAATCCCTAATGAAATTTTGATTGATGGTTAATATAAATTATCACATAGGCATTCCTAAAATTTTTATAATGTTTCATCTAAAATATGATTAAGGTAAAATAAACCTTCACCCCACCACAGATGTATGCACAGATAATAAGCCAACAAGTGTGGGATGCGTTTACAATCATTTGTGAGGAGATATACTTTCAGGTAAATTGTGATAGGTATTAAATAAATTTTCAATATGTAAATCTATCACATTAATTAAAAATTATTTATTTAGAAAAAAACAATTTAGTACTGAAATTATGCAACAGGATGAAAAAATAATGTACCCCTACTATAAAGAATGGATGAGGTATGAATAAATTGAAAAAATGGTATGTATTTTAAATATACTATAATTATTTTATGTGATGTGAAAAAAAGATTATTTTCCTATGTTTATATGAATATTGATGAATCCAAATCCAAGCCACTTCTATCCCACATCATGTGCTATAGAAATAGGTACCTTTAAATAAATATGGGATAATGATAGATGAAAATACACAAAAATTGTTGGAAACATGTGTAATTATGACATAATAAAAACTATTTTTTCTATAAATCAGTATTAAATAAAATTATTGTGAATTTTCCTATTTATTTTATCCAACATAGACATAGGAATAATCATCATATATTACAAATGAATAGCTTCTATCCGTGGCATTGAAGCTGCCAGAACATTATGGCCGCATTAGAGGTGTGGGTTTTGGGGAGAAACCCCAAACAAATTTTTATAAAAAGAACATGGGATAAAGATAAATAAATGGAAGTGATGTAGACATGATTATCTACTATTGAATAAAAATTTCATTGGAAGTATGAGTTTCTATAAAATTTTATGCTGAGAAAAAAATGGAAGAAACAAATCAATAACAACCACTATATTAAGATCCCCACCCCCACCCGAATTGCAATGAATTGATCCATTATCCTAAATGATATATCTTATATGAGGTAATCAATAATTTCATTATTGTTTCTATGAAATGTGGATGAATAAGACACTAATACCGTTCCTATAATAATATTCTATAGGGTAAAAATGACTGTGATTTATATCTATCAACACCTACCCATATCCTTGTTTCAAGGGTTATCGTTTTCAATATCCCAAAAGACAATATATAAATTAGAAAACTTCCAAATAGTCATGTGAGAGTGGCGATTATCATAAATCATGATATGGGAATCAAGATATTGTTCCACTCGATGATGAAAATATTCATTCGATCGAGCAATCAGTTAGATCATTCACATCATGGTGGTCATATCTTGTATGAACCGTGTTTATAAGGAGGTATTCATTTCTAATTTATTTTCCATTATAATCCTTTATCTATTAATAAAAAATTGTCTAAAATGATGAATTTTATTATAGATAGACAAGGGGAAGTGAGTGAAATGAATTTTCAAATCAAACCAATCTAAATGATCATTTGAGCAATCTAAAATATCTTGAAAAATCACCTTTACCCCGACCATTCAATATCATCATTTTCTAAAATTGATAGTTCAATCAGATATATGTTTACTATGTGATAGTAATTTCATAATTGATTTTGAAGAAAAAATAATGTAAAGGAAACTAAAGATTATATTTCTATTGAGAATGTAAATGAAATCCCTAATTATGAATGGCTAGGAGTATCAATTGTAATTGTACACATACAGTGTTTTTCAATTATTTGTTTTTCTAATAGATAATTTCATATGTTAATTATGACTAAATACAATTCATATTTTTTGCAGGTTTCTATATCAATACTATTTTAAGGGAAAACACTTTGAACATAATTGGGGAATCAGTATTCCTCACATCACTTCTATATATCAAAAAAAAAATGGAATCAGATAAAATTGATGATATAAGGAAAAAATTAATGAAGTGATTGAATAAAAACTTATAGGGAAAATACTCTTCTTATTAACAAAGATTCATGGGTAAATATATAAAATTTAATAATATCAAATGTATATTGATTACTTTAATTACATATTCATTTTTTTAGGTAGCGTTGTTTACTCATTGTAGTCAGTTTGGATACTCCAAAGATTTATTTTATGGATTCACCTTATGGATACCCAACAAACTGACCACACGTGATGACGTTTTTCAATTTTAAATACACTATATATAATGTTTTAGAAGTAAACATCAAGTTATATATTTTATGTTATGTTTTAATGATAATTTCTTTATTATTGGGTGGTGTTTAAATATTGTGAAAATCATGGAATGGTCACTGTCAATGCACTCATGGAGCATATCAGCGCATACAAGTGGAGAAGTAATGGGGTATATATAATTAGATTTAACTATCAAAAAACATATCAAAACAGATTACTAATTTTTTTCATTGTTTCTACAGTGTCTAAAATAATTCAATGAAAATGATTGGGATTATTATGTTTTTAAATTTATGATAGATTTCCTATACCATCAACAGACAAGCATCCCAAAAGTGGTATTTTTCAAGATAATTAAAATTTAATTTAAGATATTTATTAATCCATTATGTATTAATTTTTTTTCTAGTAATACCATGAATTTAAAAAGTCCCTGTATTCACAAGATTAAATAGATTATTTTAAAATTCTCTGGTAAGAATACATGGAGTTAAAATGTACACATATATCATGAAGATGGTAATTAATACAAATTATTTTGTTTATTTTATAGTCATTTTATATCCTTTTATTTTATTTTATTTTCGTATCATTTATATATGATACTTATTTTGTTATTTTTCACAAAGATAGTTAATAAATGAGTTCATCAACAAGGATGAATCAATCATGTACTATGATCATGCACTCAACACATATGATGCACTCATGATGACACAATTTTATGTTTATTCTCTGATGAATTCAATACTCAATTAAATCATACTGTGATATTTTCATATAACCTAGAGTGTTGAATAAAGTTTTGGAAAAAAAGACATAGTGGAATCAACCATACCACAATCTAATAAACAATGTACCCAATATGAATCAAATAGTGTGATTTCGGTGTAAAACTCACTTCTGATTATTGTATTACTTCATATATATATATGTGTGTGTGTGTTTAATGTACTTATTTATAATATTACCAAAATAATAATTGTATTCTTATATAGGGATATTCTTTTTCTCATGTTGGGGTGGTGTTTTTAAACCTATAACTCAAATAATGACAATAGGGAAATGGGTCAAGAATTTATTCAAGTATTTGGAAAAGGTGAATTCTTACTACTTATATAGTTAATTGTGTCCTCATTTTATCTAAAAGTTTTAATTTTAATTTTATTATCATTTTTATCTGATGATTATTTAGTTTTCTTCACAGATATTTTGGGATGTCATATTTTCCTTTCAACTATCAAGGACAAGCCATAAAAGAGAGAACATGTACCATGTTCTGCCTTTTCTGGCTTGCTATAGTCATATTATAGAAAAAAACACATCACATTTCCTATTGGCCACATGTAAATCCAATAAAAAATGTGATCAATATGAAGTGAGGTATATGTTTTTAGTTTATAATTTACATTTTAGTCCCAAACACACAACACATAACCAAAACTATGAAAACACATTCATATTATTTTAATAATATAGAAAAATGATCCATATATCATTTATGATGTGTAGAAATGATAGAAACCTCAAAATTACACATTCTATCACCGATATGACTCCAATTTCATCGTTTAATTTAAAATTGAAATTAATTTTTGTGAAAAACTGAAGTTATATATACAAAACCAAGAAAACATATTCGGATTGTTTTGATAATTTAGGAAAATAATCTATATGACATTTATGGTGTGTAGGAATTAGACTCACTTAATATTGATGAACAATGTTCTTGTTATGACTTGAACTATATATTTTTAGTTTATAATTTACATTTTAGTTCAAAACACACATCACATACTCAAAACTAAGAAAACCATTCAAACTTTTTTGATAAATTATGAAACAATCCATAAATAATTAGAGTTTTATAGGAATCATCCCCACATTAATCTGACACATGTCGTGACTGATATATATTCACATGTGTCTTTTTATTTAATGTTGACAATATTTTTTGTAAAAAAAACAAGTTAAATACTCAAAACTGAGAAAAAATTTGGATTGTTTTGATCTTTTAGGAAAATGATTCATAACTCATTTGTGATATACAAGAATCAACCACACTTCATTCTGAAACCAAGTGTAACCAGTAAGACTCAAAGTGTTTCTTCATATTTAAAATTGAAATTTTAGTTAAAAACATAAGAGACATACTCAAAACCAAGAAAAATCATTTTGATTGTTTTGACACTTTATAACAATGATCCATAAGTCATTTTGACATGTAAGAATCCTCTACACCTCAATCTGATATAAGGTGTGCCTAGTGTGACTCAAAATGGTTGTTATCATTTTAAAAATAACATTTCAGTTCATAATGTGTTTTACTCATGGAATACCAAGAAAAGGTTCTCTATATGAGTTGATAATTTATGAAAAACTATTCATAAGTCAATTTTGATGTTTAGGAAGTAGTCTCACATCAAACCGACACATGATGTGACATGTATGAATCAAGGATCATGTTTCCATTTTAAAATGACATTTTACTAAAAAACATAAGTGACATACACAAAATTAATAAAATGCATTCAGATTGTTTTGATACTTTTGGAAAACAATTCTCAAGACATTTCTGATGTGTAGGATTCATTCTCACCTAAATACAACACATGGTGTGACCAGTATAGCTCAATGTGTGTATTTTGATATAAAATTTTCAATAATTTTACTAAAAATGAAATGTTAAATACTTAAAATTTAGGAAATGAATTTGTATTGTTTTGATACATTAATACAAAGATATAGAACTCATTTGTGACATATAGGAATCAGCCTCACCTCAATTCAATACACCGTGTGTCTGGAATGACTCACAGTATCTGTTATCAGTTTAAAATTGACATTTACTTCAAAACACGTGTCACACACTGAGAACCAAGAAAACAAACTCTTACTATATTGATAATTTTGGACAATCATTCATAATTAATTTGTGATGTTTAGGAATTAGTCTAACATAAAACTGACACAAGTTGTGAATTGTATAAACCAAAGTGTAGGTTTTTATTTTAAAATTTCATTTTATTAAAAAAATGTGACATACTAAAAATCTAAGAAATTACATTATTATTTGTTTAATATTTTATAAAAATGATCCATAAGTCATTTTTGATGTGCTAGAATCAACCAAATCTTAATCTGGTGCATGTTGTGATGGGTATGACTCCAAGTGTGTCATTTGATTAAAAACATTAATTTTTATAAAAACATAAGTGAAATAATAAAAACAAATAATACACATTTATATTGTTTTGATCATTTAATAAAACTATCCATAAGTCATTTGTGATGTATAGGAATGACATTCACCTTAATCTGATAGGCGATATTCCAAGTATGATTCAAAGTTTCCATTGTGAGTATAGAATTTACATTTCATATCAAAACCAGTTTCACTACCTTAAAACCAAGAAAATATGCATGGAGTATCTTGATACATTAGTAAAATAAGTCATATGTTATTTGTGACGTGTAAAAACCAGTATCTTGTCAAATCGATATATGATGTGACCGGTATAAATCAAAGTGCATGATTTCAGTTTATAATGACATTTTATTAAAAAAGACAAGTGACATTCTCAAGAAAGATCAAACATATCTGTATTGTTTTAAATTATTATGAAGAAAATCCATATATCATTTATGACATGTAGAAATCATCCCCACCTCAATATTACACACAATGTGACCAATATGACTTTATGTATGACCTTTTATTAAAATTAACATTTTATCATGTTTTGTTTCATATTATGTTTAATTTATTTCTTTATAGTTTTAAGAACATAATAATTTATTTTGTATATTGGTGGATTATTTGACTTAATTTTTGGATTATTATTCAGAAAATGATACCATGATCATGCTTTTTTTAGAGAAGATTTCAGGTGCCAAAAAAAATGAAACATTAATTATTTCTTTAAAGGTTTTTCATATTAATTTATAATTGAATTATAAAAACCATTGTTTGGAATGTATATAATAATGTTTTTTTAGTATTTGTGATGTAAATATTATTTTAATTAAACTATGAATTGTCATATAGGTGTATTTTCATACCTATGTATTTGTTGGAGTATGACGTAATTCTAACAACATGATATAGAAGTAAGTCCATTATCATAACTAATGAAAGAACTAATAAAGGGGTCCCCTTTTAAAAATGTTTCAGAAAATAATGTTGTTAAATCGTATTTTACACACTGTTAGAGGGGAGATTTGTGGTAGTGTGTAGCCGCACTGCCCTGCCACTTCATCGTCCCCACACCCTACCACCACCATCATATCCCACAACCACTACTTTACCAATACATTGTGACCATAGTTCCCCACCTCTACACTCTTCCTCCACTATTACACCCCACCACTAATACTACGTCACTTTTCCATGTCACCGTCATGCCCCTATTGTCATACATAACCCATCATCTTCATCCCGCCACTATTGCACCCCATGTACCAGATATATATTTTCATTCTAATTCTCTTTCTATTTCCATTTCCATTTACCCTCCCATTTTCATTGTAATTTGATCTTACATACCAAACAAGTCCTAGGGATTTGGCACAACGAAGAGATATGAGACCATCAATTGTAGTTGTGGATGATGGATTTTACCAAATTTCATGTATCTCTTTTCAATTTATGAAGAATAAATACCGTCTATATGTTAATGAGATCTTTCCAAAATATCTTAGTACACCCATTTATATCACTATCTCATCACATGGACCCAACATCCGTTCTTCACCAACACTCTCACGTCATGTTATATGTTAACGAAGATTATTTCATCCAAGTAGAAACCACTACAACACCAACAATTGTTGGTGAAATTATGAATGAGATCCTCACACAAGCCTCATTATAATAACCACACACCCGATGATTGGTTTGTAGAGAATAGAACCTCAGGATTCATGGTCCCACAATATTGAAACATCACACCCTCAGAACAAGATCCCTCCCTCAAATATTTCATGTACAATAACACTTGTTGAAATACGATTTTAATGTTCAATCACATCTTCTGTTATGCACAATACTATATCAATAAGGCTCCATATTTGGAATTTGCACCCGATTTTGAAAATGCGAAGGTGTTAACTTCCTCCAATGTGATGGTTATGCTAATGTAACTATGTTCACCATCTATCTCACATAATAACATTCATTTTCATACATTTCCATTTTCCAAGACATTGAGTAACCATGTTTTACATGATGTATGTCAATCCCATATAGATCCCCTAAACATTCTCTAGCATTTGAGTATAAACGTACCAACTCGAAGTATACATCACGTCTCATTCATCATGAATATGTGTACATAAATTACTCTCATTAATGTATAAAATTACATCATATGTAAATTTTAAATATAGTCTAAATTTTCTATGTCTAATTAGGCCGAGGTCCCAGATTTCATACTCATCATAAGAGAGGAAAATTATATCATGGCTGAGCTCCAATTCATCATATGATCAATAATATGACCAACTTCCTTTTGGTTCGATAAAAACAAAGGATTGTGTAAAAAATCTATCTATTTATGTAATTTCCCATTATTATGGTAGCATCATGACCATTAGGACACTCAACTGCTCCCCTAACCCAACATTACATAAGAATGTTGGTGCACATCCCTATATTCACTACTAGAAATTTTTCTTTTATAGACCACCAAACAACCGCTTTTGGTGGTCATGGTTGGACTGTCGCTATAGGAAATCCCCATCCAACCATAATGTCAGTCTCTAGGGAGATCAGTAGAGACCATAAAAAGGATGCAACATATATATATATATATATATAAAGTTCCCAACATAGGTGGTTGATAATGCTACTATAAGATAAAAGAAATTTTGACAAACTATGGCGGTCGCTAACCTATAGTTTTTTTAAATATTACATTTTAACATCCACCAAATTAAAAAAAAATCCAAAAAATTATAAAAACATAAAATAAAATACCAGCATCCAGAAAAAACCCATGATACAAAGAGAAATAGATCCTTTGAGTCTTCTATTATAATGAACCTATTGATAAGATAAAGAAACAATTAAATAATGAAAATAAAATTAATATATTTAACATCAATAAAATTTATTCAGTTAATATATATATATATATAGAATAAAAAAATAATTCATATATGTCACATATAAGAATCATCGAAAATATAGAAATGATGAAAATATAATCTGAAATGTATGTCTACAAAATTTAAGAATTATGCAATGACTATGAAAAGATGAAAAACAAGTTTACCATTTACTAATCAATATGGTCATAAGATTGATGCGTGGTTGATTCTGAAATATCATATATGATTTGAGGAACGTTCTCATAGCTTTTCACATCAATCAAAAATTCTTTTCTTATTCTTGACCCCCTGAAATGAGATATGTCATTTTTATAACACTAGACAACGCTACCCAAAAGTTTCCATCATGTCAGGTGAAACAAGAATCCAATGGATGTAGAGTTGATTCATAAATGTCAAAAATGGATCAATGATCATTCTAAAATAATTTCATGTCAGTAAAAGTGTGTTTTCATGGTATTGGAACCTTTTACATGATTAATCACATAACTCTAAATCCAAGGGACAAATGTAACTTTTGATCATACTGAGAAATCCAGGTATCGAATCTAGATGCTAATTCTTCCTATAGATTTTAAATTACTTAAATATAATTTTCATAATATTTCTTGTTAATAAGAGGTTGTTTTGTCTATTTTTACCCCTACACACATGATTTGACAATTATTACAGAAATCATAACAAATGTGCAAATGAACCTATAATTTTATTTACCAATCCAGGGATCGTATTGACATGTAGTCAATCCCAATATGTCACATTTGATTACTGGAATTTTCTCCTATATTTTCTCATAAATGAGAATTTTTATTCTCACTCTTTACCCCTTGATGAAAAGATATGTCATTTTAAAACCATTAGAGAACATTATCAATTATTTTACATCATACTGGGAGACACGAGCATCTGATGGATGTAGAGTTGATTCATATAGATCAAGAATGTCTCAGTGATCATTCAACCACGATTTAATGTATATTGGTGGATTATTTGACTTATGTTTTGGATTATTATTCAGAAAATGATACCATGATCATGCTTTTTTTAGAGAAGATTTCAGGTGCCAATAAAAATGAAACATTAATTATTTCTTTAAAGGTTTTTCATATTAATTTATAATTGAATTATAAAAACCATTGTTTGGAATGTATATAATAATGTTTTTTTAGTATTTGTGATGTAAATATTATTTTAATTAAACTATGAATTGTCATATAGGTGTATTTTCATACCTATGTATTTGTTGGAGTATGACATAATTCTAACACCATGATATAGAAGTAAGTCCATTATCATAACTAATGAAAGAACTAATAAAGGGGTCCCCTTTTAACAATGTTTCAGAAAATAATGTTGTTAAATCGTATTTTACACACTGTTAGAGGGGAGATTTGTGGTAGTGTGTAGCCGCACTGCCCTACCACTTCATCGTCCCCACACCCTACCACCACCATCATATCCCACAACCACTACATTACCAATACATTGTGACCATAGTTCCCCACCTCTACACTCTTCCTCCACTATTACACCCCACCACTAATACTACGTCACTTTTCCATGTCACCGTCATGCCCCTATTGTCATACATAACCCATCATCTTCATCCCGCCACTATTGCACCCCATGTACCAGATATATATTTTCATTCTAATTCTCTTTCTATTTCCATTTCCATTTACCCTCCCATTTTCATTGTAATTTGATCTTAAATACCAAACAAGTCCTAGGGCTTTGGCACAACGAAGAGATATGAGACCAACAATTGTAGTTGTGGATGATGGATTTTACCAAATTTCATGTATCTCTTTTCAATTTATGAAGAATAAATACCGTCTATATGTTAATGAGATCTTTCCAAAATATCTTAGTACACCCATGTATATCACTATCTCATCACATGGACCCACCATCCGTTCTTCACCAACACTCTCACGTCATGTTATATGTTAACAGAGATTATTTCATCCAAGTAGAAACCACTACAACACCAACAATTGTTGGTGAAATTATGAATGAGATCCTCACACAAACCTCATTATAATAACCACACACCCGATGATTGGTTTGTAGAGAATAGAACCTCAGGATTCATGGTCCCACAATATTGAAACATCACACCCTCAGAACAAGATCCCTCCCTCAAATATTTCATGTACAATAACACTTGTTGAAATACGATTTTAATGTTCAATCACATCTTCTGTTATGCACAATACTATATCAATAAGGCTCCATATTTGGAATTTGCACCCGATTTTGAAAATGTGAATGTGTTAACTTCCTCCAATGTGAAGGTTATGCTAATGTAACTATGTTCACCATCTATCTCACATAATAACATTCATTTTCATACATTTCCATTTTCCAAGACATTGAGTAACCATGTTTTACATGATGTATGTCAATCCCATATAGATCCCATAAACATTCTCTATCATTTGAGTATAAACGTACCAACTCGAAGTATACATCACGTCTCATTCATCATGAATATGTGTACATAAATTACTCTCATTAAAGTATAAAATTACATCATATGTAAATTTTAAATATAGTCTAAATTTTCTATGTCTAATTAGGCCGAGGTCCCAGATTTCATACTCATCATAAGAGAGGAAAATTATATCATGGCTGAGCTCCAATTCATCATATGATCAATAATATGACCAACTTCCTTTTGGTTCGATAAAAACAAAGGATTGTGTAAAAAATCTATCTATTTATGTAATTTCCCATTATTATGGTAGCATCATGACCATTAGGACACTCAACTGCTCCCCTAACCCAACATTACATAAGAATGTTGGTGCACATCCCTATATTCACTACTAGAAATTTTTCTTTTATAGACCACCAAACAACCGCTTTTGGTGGTCATGGTTGGACTGTCGCTATAGGAAATCCCCATCCAACCATAATGTCAGTCTCTAGGGAGATCAGTAGAGACCATAAAAAGGATGCAACATATATATATATATATATATATATATATATATATAAAGTTCCCAACATAGGTGGTTGATAATGCTACTATAAGATAAAAGAAATTTTGACCAACTATGGCGGTCGCTAACCTATAGTTTTTTTAAATATTACATTTTAACATCCACCAAATTAAAAAAAATCCAAAAAATTATAAAAACAAAAAATAAAATACCAGCATCCATAAAAAACCCGTGATACAAAGAGAAATAGATCCTTTGAGTCTTCTATTATAATGAACCTATTGATAAGATAAAGAAACAATTAAATAATGAAAATAAAATTAATATATTTAACATCAATAAAATTTATTCAGTTAATATATATATATATATAGAATAAAAAAATAATTCATATATGTCACATATAGAAATCATCGAAAATATAGAAATGATGAAAATCTAATCTGAAATGTATGTTTACAAAATTTAAGAATTATGCAATGACTATGAAAAGATGAAAAACAAGTTTACCATTTACTAATCAATATGGTCATCAGATTGATGAGTGGTTGATTCTGAAATATCATATATGATTTGAGGAACGTTCTCATAGCTTTTCACATCAATCAAAAATTCTTTTCTTATTCTTGACCCCCTGAAATGAGATATGTCATTTTTATAACACTAGACAACGCTACCCAAAAGTTTCCATCATATCAGGTGAAACAAGAATCCAATGGATGTAGAGTTGATTCATAAATGTCAAAAATGGATCAATGATAATTCTAAAATAATTTCATGTCAGTAAAAGTGTGTTTTCATGGTATTGGAACCTTTTACATGATTAATCACATAACTCTAAATCCAAGGGACAAATGTAACTTTTGATCATACTGAGAAATCCAGGTATCTAATCTAGATGCTAATTCTTCCTATAGATTTTAAATTACTTAAATATAATTTTCATAATATTTCTTGTTAATAAGAGGTTGTTTTGTCTATTTTGACCCCTACACACATGATTTGACAATTATTACAGAAATCATAACAAATGTGCAAATGAACCTATAATTTTATTTACCAATCCAGGGATCATATTGACATGTAGTCAATCCCAATATGTCACATTTGATTACTGGAATTTTCTCCTATATTTTCTCATAAATGAGAATTTTTATTCTCACTCTTTACCCCTTGATGAAAAGATATGTCATTTTAAAACCATTAGAGAACATTATCAATTATTTTCCATCATACTGGGAGACACGAGCATCTGATGGATGTAGAGTTGATTCATATAGATCAAGAATGTCTCAGTGATCATTCAACCACGATTTAATGTAAATTAAAGTACATTTTGTTGGTATTGTTTCCTTTTATGAGATTTATCACTTTACTCTAAATTCATGGGACATGCAACAATTTTGATCAAAAGTAGAAATTTATGTATCTGATCCATCTTTCAATGCATAATATAGATTTTAAATTAACTAAAGAATTTTGTTTGAAATTTTTACATCAATCATATCCCATTTAGTCAGTTTTTACCCCTAACCACACGATTTCTCCATTATTAGAATAATGATAATAAATGTGAAAATGATCATGTAATTGTAACAACCAATCTAAGCATCAGATTGTTGTATGGTTCATTCCAATAGATCACATATGATTTGAGCAATTTTTTCCTAGATTTTGATGTCAATCAGAATTATTTTACTCGTTTTTAACCCCATGGAAAGAGATATGTCATTTTAATGACACTAGACATCATTATCCATCATTTTCCATAATAATAGGAAACTCAAGAATCTGATGGATACATCATTGATTCCTACAGATCAAAAATATCTCAGTGATCATTCTCCCATGATTTCATCTCAATTTACGCATGTTTCCTTATTATTTTTCTCTTTTATATTATTTTTTACTTAATCCAAATCTGAGGGACATACACCACATTTGATAATTACATGTAATTAATGTAACAAATCCACATTATAATTATTAATATATACTTTAAATGAATTAAATATAATTTTCTTATGATTTCATATCAATTAGAGATTGTTTGGTCGATTTTGACCCCTACACATAAGATTTTCACATTATTAAAAAAATTATAATAAATGTGAAAATTAACTTTTTATTATACCATCCAATCAATAAATTAGATTAGCACGTGGATGATTCCAAAAGATCACATATGATTCGAGGAATTTTATCCTAGTTTTGAACATAAATCAAAAGTATTTTTCTTGTTTTTAACCCCTAATGAGAGATATGTCATTTTAGTAACACTAATCAATGTTCTTCATCATTTTTCAACATACAAGGCATCATAAGCATCCGATGGATGTGGAATTTATTCCTACAGATCAAAAATGGAATGGTGATCATTCCAATTTATTTTAATGTTAATACAAGAGATATTTATTGGTATTATCATCTTTTATGTTATTTTTAACTTTACATCAAATTTGATAGACTAATGCCACATTCAATCATACCACATAATTCTGTTATCGAATCGATATATCGATGCTTCCTTTAGATTTTAAATGATTTAAATATTGTTTTCCTAACATTTCATGTTAATTGGAGATCCTTTGGTCGGGTTTTAACCCTACACGAAATATTGTCCCATCATTACAAAAATGACAATGTATGTGAAAATGAACTTTTAATTGTACCGACCAATGCATGAATCAGATTGATGCATGGTAGATTCTAATAGATAACTTATGATTCATGGAATGTTATTTTGTATTTTCACACCAATCATAAGTTGTTTTCTCATTTTTAACCACTTGGTAGGAGATATGTCATTTTAATAACACTAGACAAGTTATCTATCGTTTTCTATCATACCCGGAAACACGAGAATCTGATGGATGAATTTTTTATTCCTACAAATAAAAAAATGGATTTTTTATCATGATTCCATGATTTCATGTCAATATATGTTTACTTACTAGGCATTGGAACCTTTTACATGATTTTTCACTTAACTCCAAATCTGAGGGACAAATGATAATTTCAATAACACTGAGAAATTTAGGTATATGATCCATGTGTCGATGATTAATATAGATTATAAATGACCTAAAGATCATTTCCTAATATTTCATGTCTTTTAGAGTTTTTTTGGTCAGTTTTAACCCTTACACACATGATTTTACCAATATTGAAAAATGATAATATATACAAAATGAACTTTTAATTGGTCTAATGAATCTCAGAATGAGATTGATGAACAGTTCATTCCAATAGTTCTTATATGGTTTGACCAATTTCTTCCAATATTTTCATCAGAATTTGTTTTATCATTTTAAACCCCTAATGGGAGATATTCCATTTTACACCACTTGACTATGTTGTACATTATTTTCCATCATACCAGGTGACATGGGAATCTGATGGATGTGGTGTTGATTCCTAAAAATCATAAAATATATCAATGATAATACTCCCGTTATTTCATATCATTCCAGGTGTTTTTTCTTGGTATTTGTCCCTTTTATGTTTTTTTCACTTAAATTAAAATCCATTGGATGAAAATGACTTTCGATCATACCAAAACATTTATGTATTATATACATGTGTTGATGTTCTTATAGATTTTAGATTAACTAATGATCATTTTTCTATGATATCATGTCATTCAATGATTTTTTGGTTAGTTTTTAACACTATACACATGATTTACCATTTTAAAAAAATGATAATAATTGTGAAAATGTACTATTAATTGTACAAACCAATCTAAGAATCATATTTATGCACATTTGATTCCAATTGATCACATATGATTTGAGGAATTTGCTCATATATTTTCAAATAAATTTGAATTAATTTTTTAATTTTTTACCCCCTAATGGTAGATATTTCATTTTAATAACACTATATATTGTTATTTGATGTTTTCCATCATACACGGCGACATGAGCATCTGATGGATGGAGAGTTCATTCCTAAAAATTGAAAATGGATCGATGATTAGTCTCCCTTGATTTTATATAAATTCAAGGATTTATTCTTAGAATTGTCCTCTTTTATGTTATTATTCACATAACTAAAAATATGATTGGAAAAATATAATTTTTATCATACAAAGAAATTTAGGCATCCGACCACATATCAATGATATGAAAATATTTTAAATGAATTAAAGGTAATTGTACTAAGATTTCATGTTATCCAGAACTGTGGAAGAGGATAATGGAGAGTGTGGAACATAGATGATTTTTGTTATCCAATGAAGAATATGGGAATAATGAAATCATATACCATAGTTGTGATATCACAAAATCAATTTATAATGGGTTTCAAAAAAAATATTGTGAAATGATACATATTGAAAACTGTGGTGAGGATGATGAATGCATGGTCATTTTTATTACTAGAAGATAATGGTTGAGGGAAATTAATATTTAAATAGCACTTCCTAAGTATGTTGAACCTAGAGAGCTCTATCAGAATGAGGGTCACTTTTTTACATTAACCCATCCCTCCTAAATTATCCAATAAAAATTCCATCTATAATACTTAACTTTTTAAACATGGTTTATA
This sequence comes from Viscum album, assembly GCA_963277665.1. Lineage (NCBI taxonomy): Eukaryota > Viridiplantae > Streptophyta > Magnoliopsida > Santalales > Viscaceae > Viscum > Viscum album. Next base: position 1,755,040 of record CAUJRU010000030.1, on the reverse strand, counting down.
ACATAATAACCATATAAAATAATATTTATGTAATATATGATTTTAATGATGGAAAATTATTCTTTTAAGATAATACCAATGTGACATAGAGGCTCTCCCATGTAGATATCCTATAGTCATAGATTACAAGTCTATGAATGTGATATATATAAAATATTCCAACATTTTGAGTAAATATTTTTCTACAAAAATCACATAAAATTCCTGACCTGTAGAAATTCAAATTCATGAAAATATAATGACAATCCAATGTTAATGTAAATAATTTACAAAATTGTGGATATCATAGAGATTTTTAAGGAATAAATCCAAAGGAAATTACCACTGGAGTCTCCAATATCCTCTAAGTTTGATGTGTTTTGAAATTATAGTGGAGAATTAGAAGAAAAACTCTTGTAGAATAAGTATTGAATCTTATTTCTTTAACTATATAAATTAAATAATAGAACAAGATAATTATTTTATGATTCTAAATTTGATATACACTTCCTTATGTAGTCACAAAAGCAGACTCTGAAAAAAAAATAGATGGATAATGATCCCCTATTATAGATATACAAGGTCATCTGACCATGAATCATCTAGGTTGTTTTTTTAATTCATAGACACAACAATTGTGGTACGATTCCATATAAATTTGGAAACAGGGGTCAAACCTTTATTTTCATGGAAAAATATAAATTTATTGATTTATTTCATAAGTTTTCTCGTCATTATAAATGTATTTAGTTGGTTTTTAATCCCTACATTGTGAAATTTCATTTTAATGAATATATAAATTTGATTTTTTATCTTACTAAAAATAAAAAAACCAAATTATATACACAATTTAAATGATAAAAAATATAAAACAAACCATACCTCATTAATCAGATGCGTCATGTAGGACCATGGATGCTACCTGCATCGAGTGTGGTAGGGGCCTATAAAAATAAAAATTATAAATATAATAATAATGAATTTAATAAAAAATAAATAAATTCATTAAATATATACTTGCATCATAGGATCCACTGCACCATCACCCTAACACATATACTCCCATAATGCTCTAACCTCAGCTAACATCTGCGCATTTTTACCCCCACAGAAGAATGCATCTGTTCATCAAAACCTATCATCTTTTATGTCATCCTAAACATAATTTGAGACACATCCTTCTCACATGATAGTAAATAATTAGGAATCCCCATTCTATATGTCACGTTAAAGCTATATCTATATTTAACAACAATTTAATGAAATATATCATCCCTTCACATGGAAAGTTGTTTTTGGTCTGCTAGATGTTGTGATAAATCATCATAAAATTGAGAATTTGTAATATATAAATTTATATATATATTTAATTATTTATAATTAGTACAATAACATAATGTAAGTGATGAAATATCTGGATCATTCTGATCATGGGTCATCATCCACATTGTCATTTTATCAGACAGTGCATATTTCTCTTGTAACTATCTATGAATAAGATATAAACAAGAACAAAAAATGATATTAAATAATAAATTAAATTTTTTTAATAATAAATACATCATCTCAAATATTGGACATAAGATGATTCCCAAGCCTATGAGGTGGTTTCTACAACACTTGATTTTCAAAATTATGCACTACCACATACTACATTTGATTAATTCAAATTTCAAACATATAAAATACTTAAAATTCTTAAAATTATTCCAAATATTTAATCCAAAATAAATAAACTCACTTTTTCTTCTTCAATGGACCAATATGCAACTATCAAATGCCACTAAGATAGGATAACGCCTATTGGGACTCTATCCCGAATGTTTGGGGCACCCACATTGGGTACCCAGTTCCCCTTTGGACTCTAACATTATAATAATTCCACATTTTATCTCATTTTTTCATATACACTGGATGGAAATCATTAGTAACACTATCAGACTATTCTAATCAAGAAAAAAATTTATCACAGATGTTTGTATTTTTTAAACATAACTATAAAACTACAATGACCCTATTACTTGAACATAAATCCATAGAAAATCTAATATATCCTGGGGGAATAAAGACAAGTCACATCTAATTAATTAATTAATTTGTGGGTTGCATATGATATAGACCAAATGGTGAATAAATGAAGGGGAACCCACTCCCTGCTCTAGAATAGGTCAGAGCAGGGAGCGTTCTCCTTAACATTGCTGTCTAGAATTGGATGTTTTGAGAGGATATGGTGTTTTCCATCAGTATTAGGCCCGTGAATCCATGCATGAGACAGCTAGCCGAGCAGCGGTGAGAAGGTGTACACTAATCATATTGTTTTTTATTATTTGGGGTGGGTATTTTCTTTGACCTTGAATTAGAATATTTTGATCTTATGATCCTAGTATGTGGAGGAATGGTTGTTTTTATGACGTTGATGTCATCTGGTTTCCCACTTTTTCCTCAAAAGTGAATTTTTTAAAAAAAATTAAATTCCAGTTAGTCGTTAATTGATATCTTAAGGGTTATATTAGAATTCCATGATGAAATACCACAAATAGGTCCTCTCCTATAAGAGGAAGAAGTAGACACGTCTGATCGCATTGAAACAAATTTCATATATAATTAGATAAATGTGTATATAAGTTTTTAATTATTAATTAAAAATATTAATACACATTTATATTCTATTTCCTATGAAAAATATTTCGCTCGATGATTGATTGAATGGGGTTTAATTTTGTTCATTCATTCTTGTGGAGCTCAATATTTTCGATCAAATTTCAACATAATTAATCTAGGGAAACAAAAACACCAAACATTTCTATATCAATGGGAGACCTTATTTCCAAAGGCAGGTGCTCTGGAGTATATCATTACCTAGGGAGACAAGAGTTGTTTTGAAGTAGAGAATGGACCTGTTAATAGGATTCCTATGTATCCTTTTAAAATAAATCATAACCAATGTAGTTTGGTTCCACATAAGGTGGTACATCATACATTTTATGGTCATGTGATAAAGAATGAATATTTTTTTAAAATTCATGTGGTAAGGACATCTTGGTGAAATATTCCTATTAAAGGTCTGGTGTGGGACATATACTAAAGATTACCATGGAACCTGGAAGGGATATTAATTCATAGGTTTAATTATACCCTACTAGTAGTGTGTCCAAGAGTGAATTATGATTGATTTGAACTATTGTATTTGGACCACATGAAGGTTTCCTACATATACCACTTATATGGGAATCAAATAACAAACGGTTCTATTGTGAATACCCATGCCTATATAGGCCCTCTAATGGTTTGTATAATAGGGGAGAAATGCCAATTTAGAGGATTAAGTTTGGTCTTATTCTTGAAAATGGTTCCCTAATGGTTTGAGAGATTTTGTTGTGGATTACTCCTAAAGAGTATTTCCTTTGATTATGTTGGGGTTTACACATGGTATGATTCCAATCATTTGGATTTTGGGTCTTATTAATGAGAAGGATGCCTTGGTATAGTTGGGGATTACACTTTAAATGATGAAAATTGATCTCTATTCATAGGCAGGAATCCTATGTCCCATGGTTATAGATAGAATCATAGTTCTCATAGATTAATTCATCAGTGAATATACACTTTGGTTGCCTTCGGGTGTGGGATTAGGTGAATTTCGTGATTGCCACCAACCTTTAATCCCACACGAGTCATTCTTGGTGTGATAAACAAGAGGAAGTGACAAATTTGGGAGACCAAATAGTTTTATTAATTCTATAATTAATGAGGCCTAAACCCAAAGGAAGATGGAAATAAAGTAGGCTCAGGTTCTCATTCCCTCTCAACATTGTATCATGGGCCCAATGTGTGTGTGTGGGGGGGGGGGCTTTGAGGTTCCTATATACTATTTTTTATTGGTATAGAACATAGTAATTTATAACTCATAGATATGTACATGGGTATGTATAAGGAGGAATTAATGAAGCCAAATATGTCTTAAAAGAGAGGCTAGGGGCTTACTCCAAAAGGGATGCCTGAAAATTGGTTCCAGGTGTAGGATGTCATTCACTATTAAAGGGAATAGAAAGTGTGTTCCTCACCCTCTCAGACTGGAATAGGAGGATTTGGGTACTAGAGACGTTTATGGAATTAAATGGTCCTAAACCTAGTACCCATGACTAGGAGTTCCCTGAAACAACCCCCATGGTTAGGGTCTTCATAACCGAGGGAATTCGTACTCATATAAAACCCGAGGACCCTACCGATCAGGTAGAAAAAGTGAGGGACCCATCTGATCAAAGGGATTTGTACCAAAATGGGAGACACCATGGTTCACCTCATTCCACTGTTTTTCAATTCCATAGGCTTAAGGGGGGATTAAATTTTTCCCTCTCAAAAAAGGGAACCAATGGAAGAGAGGCTCAGCCATTAGTGTCTTGGAAGTGGGCCTAAAAAGTGGCTCGTGAAGGGTAGAGTCTTGGCCGAGCCCAGGTAGTTTCATGCAGGGTATGCGTCCATGGCTGGGAATGCTTCCCGCGTGCCAGCCTACATGAAATAAAGTTATGATGGGAAAAGAAACACCTTGGAATAACATGTGGGAGAGGATTTTATGAATTCTTAAAAGATCTCCACAAGTGTTCCCAGAAGGGTCTTTCACAGGTCCATAGTTACGAAAGGGGACCTCGCTTTAGTGTTAATCGACCACAAGGATAGGGTTCGTCACACATGTGTTATGTTTTTTTGATACCTTTGTGGACTTTGGTCCTACATACCACCCTTTAATACCTATTATTTAGGTATTTTAGGGTTACTTCTCACATGTGTTATGTTTTTGAGGGCCTATGTGAAGGAATAGGGAGAGCATAGCATCAGGAGTTATTTGATATTTTTTTCCTCGAGAATGAATACCCCCATGGTCCTATTTATAGGAAAATATGGGACTCTAGGAAAAGTGGATAAATCATGCAGGTCTATCATGTAGGCTAATGTGTAGGTCTATCACACAATCTAATGTGTAGGACCTTCATGCAGGCTCATGCGAAAGTAACCTGTGCACTGACGTTGTTCTATGAGACCTATGTGAAGGGCCTTCGGAAAAGATGCATTACATAGATGTCTTCACTCCCCATATTTTCTTCTCCTTAATCTATTTTTCTTTAACACCTTTTCATCCATGTGAGAAAATGGAATGTCAAAAAAATCCCCCCACCCCACAATATTGGATCTGATTGATCGAAAGAAGTGGGTCTGATCATAAGGTAAATGGATAAAAAGGGACCACGGACCGCAGAGGTAATCCATGCAGGTCTCCTTCATAAGTATGTTTCATGGGTCATTCATGTATGTAGGGTGAGAACACATTCCATACACAAGGGCTCCCGCATCTATAAATAGGGACAATAATTTTAGTAGACAGTCATAAAGCTTATGAACCACTATTCTCGCCACAATATTGTTCCATGCAAACCTTCTGCTTGTGAATTTTTTTATAAAGAACCATTCATGAAAAAAAATAACCCACCTACCTATATGATATGTATGTATATGATAGTGACATGTTCAAGGCCTCTTAGGAGGGGGACTGATGCGAGGTCACTTACACGAGAACCCTATGTAAGATCATAGATTTTCACAATATACACATTTCCACAATTGTTTCAAAATTAATACTTATTTATAATTAAAATATTTGTGTTTATTGATAGTTTCAAAAGAAACTTGGTAGAAAATAGTTTCTAATGAACAACATTGAAATCACATTGAGGATATGGTAAAATCTGCAGGGCTAAACTACTATGACGTAAGCGATAACACTCCACCTAATCTGGCGGGGCATATGAAGAAGTATCATCATGAGTACCCCAAGAGTAACCATTCACCACTTTATGGCCATTTACATCTAAATGAGGTATTTATACCAAAGTTAAATAATTACACTCCACTTTCCTAGTTTTGAATACTATATGAACTTCACTATTACCAACGTTTCTCCCATGGGTGCAAATATTAATACAGGTACATCATCTGTGAGTTATTTCTTGCCTCATAGACAATGTGCTCGATATTTCAAACAACACATTACTAAATAAATTCCACTCCATTACCATTCATTCTTCTATGATTCCAATAATGAATAATTGAAGGGTTAGCAGGATCTCTGGGAGCTCTAATTAGGAGGGTGTGTTTGGCCTGATTGGATGTGGTCATATTGGGGTGCCTGACTATTGATGAATTTTTAGCTAAGTTTAAATTAGTTGAAATATATGAATCCATATGTGTGTCCTAGAAAAATGTATATAAGAACTATGAATTCATCTACAATCTATTAAACCTATGTAGCCCGTAAAATAAATCTTTCCACAAGATGCAAGTAGATGTTGGTAGTAGCCTATGTGATGTCCACAAGATCTTCGAGGCTATTATATATGAATATATATATAGAGATTTTATCCCACATAGAGAAATGCGTGATAACGCTAAAAGGAAGACATTTCTATAAAATTAGATGCTAAAAATAGCTTGGTGCATTAAGAAGGAAGACCTCTGCATGAGTGGGATATCCATCCTGAAACATGGATGAGTTCATTCTTGGAGACGAATGGGAAATGTAACCCTTGAAAAATTCCTATGGGGTGTCCCACTATAGTGAAGTAGGCTGCTCCTGGTAATTTTTGACCCACTATTGAAATGGGGGAGTTAAAGCAATGGGTGTGAAAACCCAGGTCTAACATGGCCATGAAGACACGTCTTGAAAGATTTTTATCCATGTGGCTATCCATCTACCTGCTTACAATCTATGACTCCAATGGTGGCATGAGGAAAGGGACATTCATCATTGTGGCTAAATTGGCATAGAATAAGCACGTAGGGCTATAAATCCCTATCATAGATATGATTCACTGATGTCTGATTCACATTCATGTAGGGAAGTCTACTTTCAATATTGCAGGGAAATTCTAGGTATTGTGGGGATGGGTTGCATCGCAATTTAGATCCTACTCCACGTTAAGTGTCATCGATATTCTTAGGGGCCAATTTTGAAAGATTTGTTCAGGAAATTTATGTTATTCAACCTTTTTCCCTGAAACCAAGAGATACCTTGACGAGGATGAACCTATTAAAGAAATTCAATTTCATCCCATATGAAGACCCACCAATTGGGATATTTACTGATGATCGAAATACTAGAAACTTTCTATGATTTTACCTGACTTACATTAGGGATGGAATGATAGTGACCTATATTGATGGTGAAGTTATATGTGAGGCCTATTATCTATATATATTTTCATGTCGATTCTAGTGCCTACAATAAATAACTGTAACTCCTTCGGTGTCCATCCGATCAGAAAATCATCCAATGGTAGCCTGAAAAATATGGATTCCAATATTGATGGAGCTAACTCAATTGGTAACCAACCTTCCTCTAGTGTATGAGTCCACTAGATTGACTTAATGGTATAATGGTACCAAGATTTCATCATATCCTAAGGTAGTGTTAGCAGACTATTTTTTTTGAGTTAGTGTTGAATCAACTGCCATGCGTGGAATGTGAGGTAGATAGGACCCTCCCCCTATAGAAGGTGTTTAGTCTCCCCTAGAGGGTTCTTATTCCTCTTAATATTGTATAGTTTATTAGTCCCTAGATCTCATAAACATAATAATGTATGGTTTAGTCCATCAAATAGGGTCAAAAGGGTTGTGACATCTAAAGTTAGGCTTAGGTGGTCCAGTCACTATTGTCAGGAGGAGACCCCTGTTCTGTTTTCCAATCCGTCATTTACAATAGATAGATTAGGATGACTTTGTGACAAAATTTCATTGAATATTTTTCTCAGTAGGTTGGGATTGCCTTTGAAAACAATCTACCAGAGGAATCCAATTTTGGAAGGACATGTATCCTGATGTTGAAGTCGAATGGTCACTTCTCTGTGATGGGCTTCAGCTTACAGAGATAGGTGCTGCTCGAGCCCCACCCAATTTTCACTTTGAGGATAATCCCACATAGGTGTGGATTTATATTTGATAACTATATATTCTTATTTAGGAAACTAAAATCAGATCATTTCTATGAGATGTGTGGAGGACATGTCAAGACTGGGTGCTGCTAAAGTGGTGGACCACCCATCACCTGAGTAATAGATGGACTACGTTAATCTATAAGATGTATGTTCTCATTTAATTATCTCTATTTTCTTATTTATTTATATTACAATGGAAAAAGTGTTGTTGCTGAGTGGAAAGTCATATGGATTTTCATTGGTCTGGGGGAAATCAACTGATATTTCATCATCGAAATATGGCCCAAATCGCACCCCACATAGAACTGATTAATCATCTCCTAAACCAGAAGATCTCTAGGCCAAAAGAAAATTTATTCTTTAATAGAGGGAGAAAATATAATAAAACCATCAATACCTATCTTTTATGTGGCTAGTGCTAGATTTACTGCGTTGAAAAGGAACGATCATTGGAGAATAAAATTTTTGGCTAAGCAGCTTGTGAGTAATGGTAAGTCTCCATGGTATTATTAATATATTCTTTATCCATCACAAATTTATAACCCTATTTGTTTTCATAGAATGATATTCCATGTACTCTCTCAAGGGTCTTGGAAACAAGAATCCTAGAATTGAGGAGGGCACTCCAAACCAAGAAAGGATTCTCGGTAGCATGTCGGATCCCTTGATAGAAGAAGTATCAAGGGTTGAGAATACATTATCTACTCCTATCATAGCTCCTTCCACTATAGAGAGGGAGGAGGATTTTTGTAATGTTAAAGGTAAACTATAAGGTGTCATATTTATACTATTGAATTTCATCCTTATGATATTTCAGGTTCATCAAATGCACCATAGGACCTATGATGACTGATTCTGACCCTATGGTTGGCTTCGATGAAGATGCTCAGGGTCTCAGGTCCTCTCAAAGGGGTGTTTTGTTGGTTCCATAGCCAAATTTTTCAGGCATCCCCTCAGTTATGACATCCATGGGGCTTGGTAAATTAATACATGACATTATAAATAATGAAAAGAAATTTTATAAAATAATGGAATATATTAATCATCCCAACTCTTTATAAGAGTTTTATTAATTTGATAGAGAATTGAATTGGTGATAGTATTTATTTATTTTCAAACCTATTTTTCATTCCTGATGTTTTGATCATGACTTGTTGAATCATGCATCCTCACCCATAAATAATATTATAGAAGAAATGCATAGAAAAGGTGTTGAAGTGCATCCCACTCCCATTGTATAGGAATCACCAATTAAAGGGGATCCTAAAATGGGGATATTTATGTTCTTATCCCTAGGAGCTCTAGGAAGACTCAGGAGAGTGACTCTTATCAAGAGGATCCGGATCAAACTGTTGTGGTCAGAGCTGTCACAGAAGAATCCACCCAGTCCATTAACCCATCACTGTTTGAGTGTCACCAACTACTTTGATAATCTATTTCCTCTTCCATTTTTAACATTTTCAGGATGAAATTGACTATTGTATATGTCCAGTGCCATCAACGTCTTTTGGCAGGCCTTAGGGTGGAGTCTCTGTACCAATGAAGAGAATATTTGAAAGTGACGTTGTTACTATCCCGAAGGTTGTGGGGTAAAGTTATTCATTGAGTGGAATGATCCAAGAATACATTTATCCCTATGACAGTGGGTCTGAGTCATAATTGGGGACATATAAGTTCCTTTGCATCACACACCATAGGACCTTACAGGACAATGAGAAAATAATCATTAAGATGTATTTTGATTACCTATATTTTTGATTCTATCATATCCCATTCCTGTTTGGTATGCTGTGACAATTTAGGTTTTATTACCACATGATTCATGCCACTATAAAGGATATCATTATAAAATGGGATAATGAAGACAAACTTCAACAAAACCCCATACATGTGAATATTCTTGTCAACACTGATGATCTCTGGGCTATATTTTCCCAGGAGGAAAACCATTCTAAGAAGATAGATGAATTAAGAAAACTAATAAATGATTAAACCATTAATATATCATGAGTTCATAATGGAATTTATTCCACTCATGGGGAGATCATACAACATCACCATTAATTATAAGGATCCCAAACTGACTGGTAAACTATTGTTGCGACTGGATCAGAGGAACTTCACCAAGATAAGGAGATAAAATATGTTCAATTGGTTGGGTTTTGATAGGTTGGTGATGAGGCTTGGGATGTCGTTCAATAAATGAAGTTTTATGTTGATAGTAATTTTTACAGTCTGATGGAGAGGCTCCATCTTATGGACTCTCTTCTGATTTTCATTGTATCATAAATGAATATATATTTTTTAATCATATGTATCACCATCCCTCTTTTTATTCTTCAATAAAAACATAATATTGAATATTATTTTCATAAAAAGACATATTCTCATTAGTTATTCATAACCATAGTGATAGGGATGTGGAAATTCGCTAAATTTTACATAATTCATGGGTCCTAGTGAGTGTAGTTTGATAGTTTATAGGTTCATGTGGACAACTATATAAACTTTACGTCTTATGTATCATCTCCCTAATTATTTTCTATGTCCAATATAAGTATAACTTAGAAGTTTATACATGTATTTTTCTTAGACATATATTTTCTCATTTTTATCCTAACATGTTTTGGTCCTTTTTTCATTTCTATAATTTTTTCCTCAACCACATGGAGTGTAGGTCTAGCGTGATGAGGTTGGAATTTTTTCTGGATTTTTAATTTTCAAGGTTTCAATTTGGAGAGTATTATGTCTATTTTTGTTGGTATTTTTATGATTTTCAAGATGGACCAGTGAGGTTGGTGTTTTAGGTCTAACATATTTGACCATAATATTTTAAATAATGATCCAAAGAAAGCTTATTGGAAAATAATGTTCCAAAATTTTTCAAATAACCAATGGGGAATTGGGATCCAAGATTTTATGGTTCCGGAATTTAAAATATGATATTAGATAATAGAATATTTCTATCCTATGGATGAATTTACCACTAGTTAATAAAACCATTTTGTTTGAGAATTTATGAAAATCCAAATGGGGAATGTTACTTTATAGTCAAACAGTGGTATCCTATGGATAAAATTCCCTGGAATTTGGTGGGTGACTTATGAAAAGACAACTAGGGTGTGCTAAAACATAGTCATGAAAATTATTTCTCAGGAATTCTGACATGATATTATTGTGGAAAAAGGAAATTTATGGATATTCAGATTTATCAAGACCACTATGGGTGGTTGTTTCGAGGGAAGATGTCTGAGAATGAATAGATCATCTTTATTGGAATTTTCCATGATTGTGAAACCTCTCCAAAATGAATATTTATTTTTTAAGGGAGGGTATATATTGATAGATTACCTATTTCAGGGGGTAATTCCCCTTTATAACAAGGTTTGAATCATCAAGCAATTTAATGTTGTGCAACCAGGATGTGGAATGTATAGATTAACATCTTACATTGAGGATGTTATTGTATAGTTTAACGTCTTGTGACTTGGATGATATTCTATGTAGTTTAATGTTGAAAAATGGACATGATTCTTATCATTTTAATTTCACATAGAAATGAAATTAGGGGGGATATAATTTAAGGTCATTAGCTTTGACTGAAATATTGATGATTCAATCATTCATGGAAATATTAACAAGAATGTGCTATCATATTTAGGTGTGATGGGAGATTGTTGTAACCTATTATATGGGGATATTCAAATCCAAAAAGCGGTATGGGTAAATGTTCTTATAGTGACATAGGAGGTCTCTCTAGAGTATGATGTTACAGTTTATTTTCAAAAAAAAATTGTGGGATAATTTATGAAAAACGATCAGGAGAATGTTACTTCATTATAAAATAGTGGCATCCTCTAGAAGATAGGCTTGTTTTGTGGGTGAATTATGAAAAATCAATTGGGTTGTGTTATAACATAGTCAGAAAAAGTAGTTCTCATGAATTATGACACTCCATTTTTGTTTCCTAAAGGATGTTTATAAGGATACAAATTTCACCATGCATAAGGTTATGTTTGGTGGAAGAAACGTTCAAGAATATGGAAGGAACATTTCAAGTCAAAATTAACCAATATTGTGGGGAATATGATTCATATGTAGGTCTGACCCAAACATAGGAAATATATTTCCTAGAGTTTTAGGTCATATGAATAGGACCATATATTTATGGAAATGATAGGTGATATGTGGCATACCGAACCAAGATTGTTCTAAAATACTTTATACATGAGGGTGAAAATTATAAACCACGGTCTTGGGGTTTCTCGAATTGGGAGAAATGATATGGGAAAAATATGAGAGCGATGACCACAGGATAATTCAAATTGCAGGTTCTAACATAATGTCGTTAATGAATATGAGGATAGAAGAGTCTTCTCCCAAAGGAGAAGTTACCACTAGTTTAAAAACCCCTTTTGTTGGAAATTTTTTGAAAATCCAACCGAGGCTTGTTACTTCATATTCAATCATTGGAATCCTTGTGATGAAAAACCCATTTTTTGGTTGATTTTATCCATATCCAACTAGGTAATGTTTCTACATAGTCAGGTAAAGGAGTCCTTAGGCATCAGGAATTCTATCACTGAAATATGAAGTATGATAATGAGGACCCAAAAGTGTCTAAAATATGAAGTATGATGCATGTAAGGGATATATACAAGAAAAAACAAAGAATTTGGACTAAAACAATCCATGGAGAAAAAATTCCCTTTCATAAATCACACTCACATGTAGGATGGGGAATATTTATTTCCAAGGAGGCCCAACTAGTGAGGGGACCCGATTTAAGATCTCCTACATAGACCACTATTTTTATATAGGGGGGGTGGAATTTTTCATTAAAATGTTGTTGAGACTAGGACACGAGGCATAGTTTCCACTACATATCTCATTGGAATGAAAATCAAGACACATGTAGTTCTTGATGTACCTATAGTTTAATGTTATGTGGTGAGGATAATAGTCGTGTAGTATAACATCTTCCAGTAAGGACCAAGGTGACTTGATGTGAATAATTAAAGGAATATTGTGGGAGGAATATAGTATATGACTCAAGAACCACTACAAATCTTATTAGAGAAATAATCAAACTACATTATTTTATGAAGAGGTTACCCATACTGATTTAATTCATGAATTTAGAAACTATTTTTTCTAATATGGAATCACACATAGGGTGATACAAAAAATTGAATCCTCTTATATAGATCTAAACCAAATATATAGGACATCGAAGGAATTTCTAGTCTTGTGTTGTGGCTGGCGCAAGGATTGATGATCCGGAAATCACTACATATCTCATTGAAAGGATAATCAATGCACAAATAGTTCATGATGAAATTTAGTATTTTTTTATCATGTGAAGAAGACATTAGGTGTGCCTTTATTGTTCTTGTATCCAATACTATGATAACCCCTTGAAAATTGACATGCCTTAGTTTTGTAGGGGAATATTTTAACAAAAATCCTAAGCCCATGTCAGCTATGGATGGAGTGATAAAAAAGGAGTGGTGGTGTTTTCATTAACCACACTATGGAAATTCAAGTGAATTAAGGAAAATGGAATTTAGATTTTATGGTTTTTGGTCAAGGAGGTATGATCTAGGCTTTGCTACGTATCTCATTAGGATGAGAATCAATCTATATATAGTTCTTGAATCCCATGTTGTTCAATGTAATGTAGTCAGGATGAACATGACTTGATGTGAAAGAGATAAAATGTTGTGGATGGTCCCATGAATGAAAATTTGGACATCACTACATATCTTATGTTATTAGGAATCAAGCCACATGTAGTTATCAAAAGGTTCCATGTGAAGGTTTGATTCATAGGCAAGGAGTGGGGTTTTTTTTATGGATGGACCTGGGATAGGAGATTCAGGTTTCAACATTTATCTCATTGGAATGAGAATCAAACCACATGTAATTATTAAAGAGACTGTGGATTTTATCATCATGCAATGAGGATATTCTCGATGAAGATTAATGTTCTGCTGTAAGGACATGGGTCACCTGACGCCAAAAAAACATTATGTCTAAATCCAGGGATATGAACCAAAAATCACCACATGTCTTTTCAGAGAAATAATCAATCCATTCATAGTTATTGAATTAATTGTTACCCAAAACAATTATATTTTTATGTGGAGAAAGGGGGATTTGATTTTTTTAGAATGATGTTTGGGACAAAGATAAAGGGTCTAGGATTCACTACATATCACATTGGAATGAGAATCAATACACACACATAATTATGGATGGTTACCTATGCAGTTCTTAATCATACAATGGAAAGGGGGATTTTGTTTTTAGTTGTGGATGGAACTATGATTGTAGATCTGGGCATCACTATGTATCTCATTATAATGAGAATAAATCCACAAATAGATTTGGATATGTTCCCTATGAAGGTATAATTATTACATAAGGAAAAGGTGGATATTTTTTATCATTGCTAGACAAGGGATGAAAGGTTCTGGAGTCACTACGTATCTTATTCGAATGAGAATAAATCCACCATAGTTCTTGAATGAATGTGTAGTATAGGAATAAACACTGAATATTTTTATCCACTAAATGATGGATGAAAATGTTACACAGTTTTTCTTCATGAAAAAATGAAAGGTTCCATGCAGTTTAATGTTTTATTATCATGATGATATTTTACATAGTTAATAGTCTTATATCTTGGACTATATATGGTGTTATAAGTTTAATTCCTTTCACTGGAGATGAGTGTAATGTAATTAAACAATATATTTCATCAATAACAGTTCATTGGTTAGGGTCATAAAGATCTATCCATCCATTTATATTAATAATTAGTATTCATTAGAGTGGACCTTGTGTAGGTACTAAGGTCCCTCCCACATTGGTTCATACTTTGGAGGCATCTTTCCTGGTATCATTAGAGTCCTATGGATCGATACCAATTCTCCTTGGAGATTTTAATAGAGGTATACCTTCTTCATAAAATATCATGTTATCCCTTTTTATGGACTTATATGTTATGTAAGGTATGAAATATTTTTGAATCATATCACTCAAATTTCTCTATACATTTCTAGGATTTCTCATCTGTGGATAGATGATCAAATATGGAAATATGGAGTGACGGAAATTCGACCACGATGGGAAAGACTTCCTCCATTACATATATGATCGAGCATGGGGTGTCATGTATGGTAGTATGGGTTGTAGTTTGGTAATACCATAAATCATTAAAGATATTTTTAGGACAAGACATTTTATATTTATACACTATCTTCTTGATTATGTTTTATAGGGTCTTATTAAAGGACTCTATTAGTCTGTTAGTCAAACCATGATTATTGGATAAATTGTCAGATTTGATACTTTATTCTTGATATAGATTTTTCACTTCATTAGATCAAATTTTTTTAACGTTTTCCATCATTATTTGATGAGGGCGTAAAATTTGTTAATTATATTAGATTTTATGAAGATGAAAATGCATTTGGACTTGACTTATTTGAAGGGTGTTGCCTCATCCCATTTGGAGAATAAATCCCTTGTAGTTAATATGTATTTGATCTTCTTGGATGTACCTGGAGGGTACAGACGCACAACATCAATTCCCCTTCTGGAAAATGGCTAGGAGTACTTGGCTTTATGTAGCAACTCTAAGGGAATATGTGTGATGTTGGCATGCACTTGGAAAGAATGACACTTCTTGGTGAATTATGTGAAATAATATGTCACAATGTGCCAGTAGTACCCAAGCCTTATTTTTTTTGGGAATTCATGTATCCTGATTTGTGGGCCCTACAGGCTCCCATGTTTACTTCTGTCATGATAGAAGCGGTCTATACTCCATCAGTACACGTGATAAGGGATCAATGAATGCCTCATTAATAGAAGGTCTTCTAGTTATTTGGGCTATCATAAAGTGTGAAGCTGGTTGAGCGCATTCATATTTTCTCTTTCTCAACTCTATCTTCTCTGAGTTCTCTATCCTGATGGTATTCTGTGATTGGAATCATCGACTCAGTGGTAGGACAATATGGACCAGGGATAGGACTGATTTCATTAATATTTCCTATTCTGACATGAACCAAATGTTAGAGCATTTGACAATACAAGATGTTGATCACCATTTCATCTATATTTTTATCTTCCAAATCCTTAGCATCATTTTACAAGGCCTCTTCCTGGGAATTCTGTGATTTACCCTCAGAAAAATTCAAGAAGGGGAACTCTTCCTTTAACCCTTCGACATAGTCACATAGGGGAACTAACTCTTATTTTATAATATCATAATCCTCATTGATATGTTTGATTTCCAACTATGGGTCTCCATTCACCTATAGGTGGTCCACTAGTATTTGGAGTTCCATAACCAAGCCTAAAACGAGGACATGATATTCCACGTCATTGATAGTATAACATTATGATAATAGAAAGGAGTAAAGAAAGAAATTTTTCTTAAGAGATTACCATGATCCCTAACCATACATTGTTAATCTTAGATATTCAATTATCCTCCCTATTGGGATCCTAGATTCCCCGTTAAAATACATTTCCCAAATTTGGGTCCATCTTGAATAGTAAATATCGCTTTATCTAGAAATTCAATATTTAATGATGTTATTTATGTAGATGGGTGTTCTTAAAGGAAGTCTTCCAGGACCAAGCCTTTCACTACATTCCAATACACTAATTTTATATCAAACTACTAAAGGATAATTTCCCATCACGCCAAAAATCCTATCAACAAAGGAAAGTTAAGGATATATTTTATTGGGTTATTGCAAGCGACCAATTGGACCTCTTGTTGATGATGGTAGTTCCTCGGTTTCTAAATAGATAAAATTAATTCCAAAAAACTCCTCTTGATATCTGAATAATGAGTCTTAGCATCGAGAATGGTTCGAATGAGATAATAAAGGCTATTTTTATTCCAAAAATTGTTCTTATATAAAATGGAGGAACCCATTTATTGATCTAAGGATATCACACATATAATGATAAGATTTCCCCCAATATGAGGAGTTAATACTTGGGGACTTAAGAGGTATTTATTAAGGTTTTCAATTGATTCCTAAAAAAAACTAGTCCACTAATATGTGACCCCCTTATTTATTATCTTGGAGAAGTGAAAAAAAATTATTTCAAGGTAGAATATGAAGTACTAGATTTAGTCTAAGTGTCTTATAATTCCTCTCAACTATTTAATGTTTCAAGGAGGTGGCATGTTAAGGATAGATTTTTTTTCATGGTCGAATTTGATGCTGTGATGGCGTACAAAAATCAGATAAACATTATTAAGGTTACCCGAAAAGAAAATCTTCAGGATATGTTTTTTAGCTGGTTGAAGATTGCCTGTAGGTTAGCTAGGTGGTCAAAAAAAATTTGGGACTTAACCAGTAGATCATTAACATAGAATTAAAAAAACATCCCCAAAAAAGGATTGAAGATGAGATGCATTGTACGTTTCTATGCAGAACCAGAGTTCTATAAGAAAAAAGTAATTACCTGATAGGATAACACTCCATGGAGGGCTCTAAAGTTGGCGGATTCTTCATCGTCTAGGGCATTCATATATTTTTTATAATGAATAGAAATATATGAAGGATAGGGGTTTATAACCATCCATGACCTCAAAAAGAATTTCATTTATCGGAACTCGGAATTCATTTTTCCAACAGTGATAGTTGAGACATCTAAAGTCAATGAAAAATAGGATTTTCCTTTTTTTCTTCTCTAGAGGGAATTTTTTTTCTATCCATTTTGAATACTGTACTTCCTGAATATTGTTTACCATGATGAGAATATCCACTTCAGACCCAATTTCAGAGGCATGAGTTGGGTGTGTATTTCTGGATACCTTTTTGTATCCATGTTTGTCTTATGGAAAACCAAAGTGGTGGATGGCCACCTCAGTATCCTGACCTGGTATATCTATGTAATTCCGGATGAACACATCTCAGAGTTTCATCATAATGTAAGTATCTAACCATTTCTCAACAAAATTTATGGAATCATTGATCAATGTTGGTCATGGATATTCATCCGTACCTAAATTTATTTCTTTGAGTTCATCAAAAGTGCTAGAGACACCTTCCTCAAATGTTTGAGGTGTATTGTTGAGGTCTTCATCATCTTCCTCTTCCTCTTAATTTACCACTTCTGCCTCTTCGTGTGAAGTAGGTGAAAAAAAAAATTCTCGAAGTTATGGGAGGAGTCGACCTCTAAACATTCAGAAGATGAAGAAACTCTTTCCAGCATGATTGATGGAATAAGGCCATTTTGGATATATGAAGGGGAGATGAAGGACTGAGAATGATAATCTTCATTTTCTCCCATTTTCATGATGACTTATTATATCCAAGTCAATGGAATAGGGATTTATTGAAACTATGGGGATGGAATGAAGACATTTTCTCCATGATTTCACTAATACTTAGAGAGTTGAAAACTTCTCCAGTGCTACCAGATTCAGTTTTCACGATTGAAATCGCAAAATTTTCTAAATATTTTCTCAAATATGGGCCCACCCCTTCAAATTGGTTGATGATAGGAATATACAATTTATTCAGTTGGTTTAAAGGGTAAGACGAAATCATTTCTAGAACATTCAAAGAATTTATTCGTGTGGAATTGTTAGTCATGCACTATTTTCCATCCCTTTAGTAGAATCCTACATCAGTGTAATGTGACTCACATGATTTGAATGGGGCTTTATCACCATGAAATATTCCCAATTTTTCCATTTATACAATATTTTAGGAATTGGTGGTATGATGTGGGGAATGACGCATGCTATTGCAGCCAAGGTATTCCAAGTAGAGTGATGAAGTTTGTACATTTATGAATGACCATGAATTCTGAGTCAGACAAGATAACCATGAACTGAGTTCTGAGTTTGATTCTTAAATGAGACATTTGTTAATTCCATTCATAAACCTATAACATTAATGTGGTGGGGGAAAATGAAATTCATTTAATCAATGTTGATGAAGTGTTCATATTAGAATGAGGCTGAATCCTGATCTGTTTTCCATTATGGGTCATCATTTATCAATTCTATTTATTCTTCCAGATATATACAAGGGCCTGACATGTACCTATATGACGGAATCCTCATCTTGGTTTGTGAAAGAGATTAAAATGTGGTATTCTATAGGACATTATCTATATTGTAAACATAACTAGTGGAAACATTGACATCAAATTCTTTAGGGCTTGGCAAGGCCTCCATGAGTGCTTCTTTAAGGTATTTTGATACTTTTAAGGAATCTAGGGTTGATAACTTAGCCAAAACAAGGGATAATTGTTTTAAAATAAAATACTTTTGGCCTAATGGTGTGTGATTCCCTGCATTGGGACACTCTTTTGTAGGTTATTTAAGAACTGAATTACTTGATGTGGATGGATCATCCCTTGGAACAAGAACAATAGGTTCTTTTTCTCTCGATGGATTAGGTTGACTAGGTTTAACTGGACGTTGATGTTGATTAGGTGATGACTTATACACTAGATAATATTTCAGGATGATCATATTACGTAAGACCCTTTCATGTGTGGGGGGAAATTTTTTTTCCTTAATGAGCTCATTGGAGAGATATCCCATCAATTTCAGCTATTTAGATAGTTCGAGCAGAGATGTTGTCAAAGTAGTGACTCTTAGCATGACCACATATTCCCCTGTATCCTTGAATCTAATGGACGCTTACCCAAATTCCCTAACAAATTGTATGCAATTCTGGTTCATATTCACACTAATCATATAATAAGGGATCTATCAATTGAAAAAAATTAATGGTGCCAAATATAAAATCTTCATTTTATGTTGATTTCAACTGGAGGGTTGAACCTTGTTGTACCATTTGGAGGGGTGGTGCCCTTTCTTCTGGGATTGTGGGCATTAAGTATACTAAAGTTATAGACAAATTTTTCCTCTACATAATCTCGTGTTTCTATTTTTCTTCATTCTCTTCCTACCATGTCTCTTTTTGGAAGATTGGACATCAGAGCTTTCTGACACCAAAGAGGTTGGTTGTGTCATAGAATAATTGTTCGAGGGCATAGTTAGTTGCTCCAATTGTTCTTAGAGGATCACATAAGTCAGTTTAATCATTTTTCAAACTGTCTAGTTATTGAAATTCTATTTACCCTTTCTGTTAACATCCTTCCATTCATTATCCTCCTTCAGATTGGTGACATAGACACATACTACCTGAGCATGTGGCTTCCCCAAATTTACATTCCTGGAATCCACTATCTTCTGTAGGATGTATTTATCAGGACCTATCCCAGAGGGGACCCTTCATTGACTACCCCAAGACCTACTCCAATAGGCCATGGGATGGTGATTATAACCGAGTAGTCATATCCCACCAATGGGATAAATTAGAATAATGTACCTATATGCACACACCCATATCCAAGCCACAAATTCTGAAATGTAATAACACTAAGTAGAAAATGTATTCAAACCACTAAATCCCACAACCAGAGTACAATTTTGAAAGTAATGGAATGTAAATAGGGAAATAATAAAATCCCACCAAAAGGATTCTGTAAACAAGACCAAAAAACTTGGTAATGTGTTGCTCACATCGTCCCAGTTTAGGAATGTGAATGCACAAGTTCTGAAAAATCATCCACAGAAAACCCTACTTGATCTATCTTGATGGAAATGGTACTGGAACTTCTATTTAAAGTCACAGGAGAACACCTCATCTGTATAGCCTTTCTAAGAATCACCTGGTCTTGGTCCACCTAGGACTCCATCAAAGGGTTGATCATCTGCACAAGACACGACACATGTGGGAAAATCCTGTGTAGGGGTGAGTAAAAAAATACTTAGTAGGATACCATAAAACCACAAAGTAAATACCATGAAAGAATGTACCATAAAGTAAATTACCACAAAGGAATATACCAAAAAAGAAATACCATGCCTAAAAATGCCCATTCATCTCCACATAGATGTATATATACCAAATATATAGCAAGAACTTCTAGATATACCCATTCCAAGACTCACAATTTAAAGGTAAGACACAACCAATTACCAGCCACAAAATTCTACTCGAATCATGATCGTTCTGAGGGAACTCACTCCTCAATCCATGATATCATCAAAGACACTCATGAAGTGGTCCATCATATATGGGATCTACCTAAATGAGAACATATTGGTCAAGGAAGATTATGGTACCATATAGAGGGGATCATTCCTAGATATGCTGATGGATACCATGGATCACACCTAGATATACTAGGGGATACAACATACCCAAACTGGATCAATTAAAAACATAGAGGATCATGCCTAGAAACCCTAGGGGATACCATGAATCAAGCCCAATACTTTGGGGGATAACACGTACTCTACCGATGTGTCCCTCTTGGGGGAGGATCAGCGCCCTTCCCACGAAGGTTACATGATCCACATACTCCACTAGGGGTGATAGAGGATCTCACTCTATTTATGAGGAGGGATGCCAGACTCTAAGTGAGAATCAGCCTCTAGAGGGGATTATAGTCTAGTGATGCGGATGTAATATCGTACTGAACCCTAAAGGAAAGAACCAAGGGACACACTCTCAAACTCTAATAGTCCAAGATAAAATCTCACCACATCATCTCAAAATAACCGTCTCAATATCAAGGTCCCAACACCATTTAATTACCATCAAATGGATGTACCATTTGAATGTTATGTTATTTTGTTGTTTTAGAAGGATGGGGGCTCACTGGACATGTGGAATGACACATGGTCGGTCCACTGTCCATCACAGTTGACAGTGGAGGTTGACCGTGGTGGTCGACTGCCCTCTGCTACCTCAGTTAATCATGGTGGCTGACCGCCCTGGGCTACCGTGGTTGACCACCCCCATGTAACATGACTGCATGGATGATAGAGCTAATGAGGCTCCTGATCGACCACTGCAGTCGACTGTGGCCCTACTCCAACCCAGTTTCCTTGAGTCTAGTTCGGATTTGACCATGCCTACTGGACCTAACCCACCCCATTGGGCCCAGACCAATGGTCTGGCCCATCCCGTTGTGCCTGTGCCAGCCTAATCTCATGGTCTAGCTTAGTCCCTTGGTGAGACCTTCTCTGGTGCAGCATGCTCTGATCCAACCTAGCCTAATGTCACTCTTCATCATGCCACCTCTGCATCCTTAGTTCCTGTAGCATCCCTCATATGCTGCACATATCTACTTTTAATATTCTGCATCCCCTAGCCCCACCAGCTCTGATGCGGTCACCTTCCATGTTCTACCTCCACTAGACTCCTCATTGGATGGATCGTCATCTGCCTTGATATCCACATATAACAACCCCATGGACCCATGCCACTACTTTCCTGGACCAACCAGATCTTCCACCCTGGATGCCACCATGCACTGCCACCTATGCCGTTGTGTGCCACCGTCCTAGACAAAAGAAATAGTTCCATCACCGTCACACCACCATTGTTTCATGCAAAAATTAAATCTGTAGTTTTGGATTGTTGCACCAATAATCGAGGACATAAGGATTGATCATTCACATGGGATATTCAAAGAGTGGAGAGGATATGAAGAACACATGAAGAATATAATAAATTGGGAGAGAAAATCACAAGAATTACCAAGGAACAAACCTCAGACTTTTTTCATGTTATCCTCAATATGTTCTTGTTAGAACAATGATGAAATCAAGGAAACTCCAAAAAATAACCCTGCAAATATAATCCATCCTGCAATGGTAGAATCATGGGCTAATATGTTCATGGATTAGTCCACATTCTTCGTAGAATTTAATAACGGGGAAAACAACTCAAAATATCATGCCCTGCCTTGAGCTGGATCACTCATTGATGAAGAGTGAAGCTACATCATCTTCATTCATAAATCCTTGATATGTCAAATCCGAGGTTGTGTTGATTGATTGATCTATCTTGATTCACAATGTTTTTCTCCAGAAGTTCTTCTCCATGTCTTAGAATAATTACAGGGATATGGTGATAACCCTAAATTCCTGAAAAAACCTTAATAAAAATAAATTCATTACATCAAAAAATAATTTTTCTTATTTAGTTTATTCTACGATGATTATTTCTATCTCATGATTTTCCATTGAAGACCCATTCCAACCAAAGTTAAGTTGTGTCTAGGGTGAATCCACTTCTCTAAGAAAAAATGTGTCCTCATATTTATGATCCGGTCACCCATATAAATGTTATTCAACCTTTTCAAGAAAACTATGTGAGTGTGCTATTAAAAGTATAATAGTTTTCAAACAATTGTTTCGAACAAACTAGGAATCAGATTCCCACACCATCTCCGCACATCGTCATGAAATAAATCCAAATAATTTCTAAAAATAGTACATTGAAAATCCTATCAATTAAATTCTCCCCACCAAGGGGATTTATGTCCCTGAAATGAAAAACAAGGGGTACTCAAACAAATGAGGGTACTAAGTACAAATATGAGCCTTCTGATCTCATGTGCTCTCCGAGAGATTCCCATACTACCACCAGACATGAACAGAAGGAGTCAAATTCCCACAAAGGAGCCTCCATTATCGATCCATGATCTCCACCAGGTACTCTGCAAAAGACACCACATCCTTGATGTCCAACTCACCCCAATCAATAATGTGTGATGGGTCATGAATATAATGCCTCATATGTGACACATGGAATACATCGGGTACTCGATCAATTTGTGGTGGTAGCTCCAAGTGGTTCACCACCTCGCCAAATCTACTTCTTATCTAGAAAGGTCCAATGATCCTTGGTGATAGATTGTTTCCCAATCCAAATTTCCATAATACGTGTTGATGTGAGACCCATAGGAACATTTCGTCTCCTTAATCAAACTCTAAAGGCCTCCACTACCTATGATTATAATATTTCTATCATCTCTATGCAGTCTTCATCCACTCATGGAGGATATACACCTTCTTTTTGGTAGCTCGCTCCAAATTCGGGCCCATAAGTGGTGTCTCTCCTAGATCAGTCCAACAAAGTGGTGACCTAAAGCATCTCTCATACAAGGCCTCAAATTGTGTCATACCAATGGTGGAATGGTATCTTTTTTTGTATGTAATCTCCACCAATTGTTGGTGTAATGCCCTGACCCCAGTTACCCAGTGTCGATGCATTATTTTAATACATTGGCCTAATTACAAGGAACCATGTCCCAAAAGACCGATCAGTTTAGTAGTCTTGTAAAATAGATTATATACATGAACGTTACATTACACATTAGAAAACAAAACACAATATAAATGATCCTTTAAGAAATCAATTAATCACATAGCTTAACGCTACATATCAATCATTATACAGTCCTTGGAATCCTGAGAAAATTAAAACATAGAAAGGAGTGAGCTCAGATGCTCAGTAAGGATAACAATATTGAGGAAACTTTTATAAATAAGCATAAACATTTAAGGCAATGTATAAGACTAAAACAAAAGCCTTTTAAACTTAAAATTCAGAATAATATGGAAAATATATAATAAAATAATTCCATTTACTTATTCCCAAGGATATTCTACTAGTCAAATAATCACATGCAATATCAGTATCCACTTTCATAGTGATGGAATGCATAATTCCAGACTTTCATAACCACATAGTCAAGGCCTTGTGCAAAAAATAAAAATAAATTTTTTTCCCAAGGCCTTTTTCCAATACACTTGTTTGTCTCATGAGACCTACTGATGCATCGAGGTGCTATAGCGGGCTCCACCTTTCACTTAATAAGTCCAATGCATTCCTCAAATGAAAAGGTTGAAACATAACACAAACATTCGTATTAAAACTATCATATGAAATGTCAATAATTTATCCATAAACCATGAGTGGTATAAAAATAGAACATTCATAGTCAAACATATCATAACTCATTCAAAATAATATAGAAGATTTTATCATAATAAATAAACTTCAAACAAGTTTAAAATCCATCAAATTATGTAGACATAAATGAAAATGATCAGTAAAATGATTTGAGAGAAATACCCCTTTTTCATGAAATAATTTAAAAGTATCACAATTTATAAAGGAAGTCATTTAAAAGATATTTTTAATCAATTTGTCCCATACCACTTTGAAACTTTTGAAAAGAATTATCATTTCAAAACATTCATGTCCATATAAATAAATCCTTAAAATCATTTTGAAAATAGGGACATTGATTAAAAGTGTTTAGAATGATAAATCCATAAAAAATTTAAGATGATGTACTAGTTAAATAGACCCTCCCATAAAACCTTAAAAGATACCTTTTGAATTTTATTTATTAAATATGGGTATCAATGATAATTATGTCCCAGAAATTACTTACACATGAACAATCTCAGATAAATAATGAGATTAAGGAAACATCCCTTACCTTGCACCTTCCTTTGGTCAAGGGTAAGTTTAAACACCTATATAATGACCATTGCATGTTATTGAATTATAACAGAACCATATTAATTTTTAGTATATCATACATGATTCGTTTATGACTTTATACTACCCAATTAAAATGATTTTCATGTTAAATTAACGATTCAGATAATAATCACTTTCTTTATCGTACGTGTTTTGACTTATTACTCTTGATTGTATCATTTAGATCATGATTTAAATAATTTAAGAATATAAACATTTATTTATATATAATATATATTTATAATATAAATATTTATAAAAGTTGTATATATGAAATGGTAGGCACCGTTTATGAAGACGGTAGGCCGTACATACACATAAATGTTGTTTCCGTTTTCATATCGTTTTGAACGGAAGTAAGTGAATAAGATATATGTAAGTACATACATTCATATACATATATATATATATCCAATTGAATAATTATTTCATATATTAAATACTTATTAATATTATATATTTTTATAATCATCATTGAATGGTGAACATGGAAATGAATCTCATCGCGTCGTGAAGACAGTAATCCGTACGTACGCATGAGCGATGATATCATTATTTTGATTTAAAATAGTATGTAAATAGATTTTATATCATATATACAGAATAATTAACATTTTATATTTATTATTTATATCAATTATACATCATTATTATACCCATACAAATAATAATGTATTGAATAACAACTACACCACGACGTGGAGATGGTAAGCCGTACTAACGCACGTATGGTGACATGTCATTAATAGGATGGATAAAATAACTAATATGGTTGTACCATTTTTATAATAACATCACAGTATATATATGATACTGGATTTATTATTTCATAATGGAAAAAAACAAAGATGGAGGAAGTGGAAGAAGAAAAGAACTTGAAAGAGGTGATGAAATATTTACCTCTTCTTCGGGTTCTCCCTTTTCATTTGATCAAAAGGGCTCCTTTGGTTGGATTTCATACTAAAGTAAGGCCTGTAAAATGTCTTTAGGGAAGTTTAGGGGATACTAGGGCAGGGGTTGGCCGAGACAAAAGGCTTTTAAGGTGTTAATTTGAGAGAAGGGGAAGATCACTTTTATAAGAGGGGTGAGGGAAACCATAGGAAAAACTGAAAATATTGTTTTATAATAGATTCATATTCGGTTCATAATGGCTCTAAAATTATTAATTTAGATAATAAGATGGTTATGGATCGAAATAATTTCAAAAAATATATTTTAGACGGGTTTAGGTCACCATATTAACCTTATCATTTAGGATTAACTCTTAGTTAAATAGTTTGACTTTTACCAAGTGTCTTTGTAGTTTTATTTTATAAGGTTAATAAGCATACTATAACAAGACAAAAGAACCCCAAGTGCTTCATTATTACTATATATAACCTTATATAATTCATTTTTCAAAACCATAGATTTTTAGGAATATAATATCAATTAATAATATAATATTTGTTTTAAAAAACTTTTTTATGTAAATTTTGACACTATTTGGTATTTTGTTTTTTCTAAATCCATAAAATAAATACTACTTAGAAAAATATTCATTTAATCAACCCTAACATGTCATATTAACCTATAAAATTAGTCAAAATCATAAAAAGTCACAAATTACATTTATTTGGGTTTTTAAAATATGAATTATTTTAATATTTCATTAATAAGGTAATTACTGCAACACCATTGTGTCATAAATAAATTAAATTATATAATGTATAAAAATTATAAATAAAATACCATTATATAGAAAATATTTTTATCTTTCTAATTAATATTTATAGTCGAATATATCTAATGTGTAACCCTATATTAAAAATGGTTTAGTTATTAAACATTGAATTTAGCACTTTTAACTCTTCTTCGAATTAAATAATAATAAATGTCCTAATCCAATCCAAGTGGACCTAAAGGATCATGTTTTATTATTAAGGTTTTTCTGTTGAGATATACTTATAAAATAGAATTATTACATGTGTTAGGGTAAAAATAATATCATTTTTACCTTTAATTACCATGTTTACTTTTAACTATGGTTAATAAAATTCAAAAGATACTTTTCATCAAAAATTATTTTCGTCTCATTGAACCAAACGTTATTTATTGATATCAACTATGTATCTCATAGTTTTAATATTCAATTCACAGGATTAGTAAAATTACGTTTTATGCGAATTTTTAAATGCTCTTAGGAGGTGGGTAAAAGGCGGTAAAAAGTTTAATAAAATTTATATATCTAAACTTATTATAAAATGACTCCAATGAATTACATTGAACATATATAGGTATTATGTATCTATTTTTACCTAATATAAATTTTAAAAAAATTACTACTTATTTAAATAAAAAGTCGGTTTTAACCGATAATGTAGTGTTTTTCACTATTCATCAAAAATTGAATGTTTTCAGAAATATACCAAAAAATCACCCTAGGATAATTTTGATATTCCTAATTCAAAAATGATTTATATTTTACCAACTTCAAAACATATAAGTTTAATTAATTAATTTAAAATTACTTCCCGT
Organism: Viscum album; assembly: GCA_963277665.1. Classification (NCBI taxonomy): domain Eukaryota; kingdom Viridiplantae; phylum Streptophyta; class Magnoliopsida; order Santalales; family Viscaceae; genus Viscum; species Viscum album. The sequence continues at coordinate 1,727,148 of CAUJRU010000030.1, read as the reverse complement.
TTTCATAACCAAAAATGGTATTTTTAAGAAATAATAACTAACAAAATATTGACACTTGTTTATTACCAATTTCAAATTGAAATTACATCTGATAACCAACATTGGGTTAAATGGTAATAATACCATCTAATTATACTTTAAAACCACTAAAATGAATAATTTAACACTAGAAATTATTTTGATTAAAAAAGTTGTTTTCAGATAAAATATAGTGTTTTTCACTATTCACCCAAATACGAAAGTTATCAAAAAGGCACCAAAATTTTATTGAAACTAAATTATTAGGTTCCTATTCTAAAGATGAAGTTTATTTTTTAAAATTTAATATATAAAAGTTTAAAATATTAGATTTAAAAAAGGTTCACCATTAAAAGGCGGTAAAAGTGCATTTTTTTTAAGAATACTTCATTTATCTGAAAAAGTAAAGTTGTTCTTATATTATGTCTAAGAAACTCCTAATATGGATTCTAAAATTATAAGGATTATATAAAGTTCAAAATTCAACAAATACTATGTATAACTGCTTTTGAACGGATAGTTTGTTAAGTCGTGGTGCGCTTGAACTCGGTGTTGCGTGTAGTGCAAGTTATTGAATTACTTTGACGAAATAACATACTATGAAATCCTGGGGTGTTGAATTATTACCTCCTTCAACAAATTGTGTCCTCAAAATTTGAAATTTTTCTTTGAAAATAAATGGTTGAAAATAGAAAATACCTTTGTGGGAAAACCCACATCGGAAATTGGGTTAATAAAATTTAGTCTTAATAAGAGAGAAAGGGAAATGAAAAAGTCACCACCAAATTATGATCTTTATAAGGAGAAAATTGATGGAGATTAGAGGCACATAATTAGAGGGAAAAAATAAATATTTATAGGGAGTTATTGAGGTCATCAATAATAAACATGTGTAAAATTGAGGGCATCAAATCTATCAATCTATGATGATTCAAAATACCATCAGTTCAAAAAAACCTAATGTATTAGGATAACACATTTTTTGTCTTAAGATCCCTTCCCTAATGTTTAAGAATTAATTTATCCATATAATAAGAAAATATATATATATATATATACTTGACAAGTAAAGTTTTATCTTTCAACTAATTCCTACCACAAACTCGTCTTTCACTCTAAAATATTTCAAAAGGAAAGATTCTATTTATCCTAATCGTATAGGGTTCCCAAAATAATGAATTTATAATTCTCCTATCAAAAATTTTAAAAAAGAAACTACATTATAAAATCCAGGACATCACGTAGGCTAGTGGTAGGTGATGCACCCTTATCGCCCTTTAGTTGTGGGTTCAAGTATTGCGGCCTTGTCGGACGCGACGAGTTGCCGCTCGACCTCTAGGTTGTCTTTTTTATGACAATCGAAAAACAATCTCAAAGTTATTCGATTCCACCATTTATAATTATCCAAAGTACTTCTATCCAAACTCACAGTCCAAAATTTATAAAGAAGGTAAACACAATGAAGATCCTTTTTGCGACGTAATAACATGTGAACACCTTCATCATGTATTCTTTTAAAACTCTGCAACATCCTAAATTAACATAAAACCTTATTGATTACATTAATGCTCCCTTATTACTTATAGAATAATTGATATAATTCTTCCATTAAAAAATTTGGTAAACTCTAAGAATGATGGAATATATAAATCATTAATGAGTTTCAAGGAAGTCAAGAATATCCAATATAATTTATCTAAATCAATCATGTATTATACCAAAATCACTAGCTCAGTATCAGAACCATATTATGGTTTATCTTTCTCTCATCCATATATTTTCCAAATATTTAACCTGCTATCGAGTCACTTTTCTTCGTTCCACACAATCTCACGTCCTTAATGAAATTGTACTGTAGTACAATCCTTATATACTTCATAATTATTATAACCAGTACATCGTTGATACAACACTCAAATGACATAAATATTTAATAACAACATAAGAACTCTAATCATTCCTCCTCATATGTGGTAGTATCATAACTTGATTACTATCCAATAGCATCATTTGGGGCATACTCTGATGATTTGGACATTGGTTCGCGTAGTGTCCCAACTCATTGCAGATGAAGCATTGTACATTTGAATCCTTTTTATTACCCTTGCGGTCACGTAATTGGTGTTCTTTTTCCCCGCACTTATAACAAACTCCTATTCCCTTAAGGAAAGATCCAGGGGGTTTCTTCCCACAGTTATCACATATGGGAAAATAATTCTTTCCCCTCATTCATTTATTCATCGTTCTGTCTTCCTTCCTTTTCTTCTCTTGCTTCCCTTCAATGCCATAGGACTCAAAGAATTCATTACTTATCTTATTAACACATTATACTACTTCTTCATATGATGTGAATATGTGGGAGACTATTTACCTTCTAAACGTTGGCTTAATACCATGAAATATATGATCCTTCTTAATATTTCGATCATGCGTATTGCTGGAGTTGTCATTCCTTCTACTGGGTGCCATTTCTAAACAATGACATACACTAGATTAGTTTATGAATCGCAATACATAATTCAAAACATTTAAAGCACTTAACATAAATTGAATAGTTTATGTATATAATCTATAATCATATAAATATTTTCATTGAGGAGATATATACCCATAAATCCTTCATAATGGTTTTTAAAGAAAATGAGAATTATCCTAAGTATATCCCCCAGGAGTGTCGTAACCAAGAGTGTATCAAGGCCCGTTGTCGTGCACTAGTTCTTTATTGAGTCTAGCACAAAGCAGTGTTTTCTGGATTTACCCCTAGGTACATCTATTCCAGAGCCACCTCTACCTGCTCGTATCCAGAAAGAGATGTATTTCTTGTAAAACTCACAAAATCTTTACAATACCAAAATTCTAAGAAGTTATTATATACTAATCCTCAAAGTCTATGTTTGGGTAATGTTCTCTAATTAGAGTTTAACTAAATCTATTTCCAAGGATGTTTCTAAACTTCCTCTGATACCAACTGTAATGCCCCAACCGCAGTTACCCAGAGTTATTGCATTATTTTAATACATTGGGATGATTACAAGTAATCAAGTCCCGAAAGACCGATCAGTTTAGCTATCTTGGAAGATATATTACATACCTGAACGTTACATTACACATTATAAAACAAAAAAAACATAAATGATCCATTGAGAACGCCATTAATCCCCTAGCTTAACCCTGCTTATCAATCATAATACACTTCTTGGAATCCTGAGAAAATTAAAACATAGAAAGGGGTGAGATCATATGCTCAGTAAGGATAGCAGTATAGAGGAAACTTTCATAAATAAGAATAAACATTTAAGGCAATGTATAACACTAAAAAATCCTTTTAAACATAAGCATCAGCATAATATAGAAACGATACAGTTAAATAATTCAATTTACTAATTCACATGGATATTATAATAGTAGAATAATCACATGCAATATCAGTATCCACTTTCATAATGATGGAATGCATAATTCCAGACATTCATAACCACATAGTGATGGCCTTTTTCCAAGACTACAAATAAATTTTTTTTTCAAGGCCTTGTACCAAGACACTAGTTTGTCACATGAGACCAACCAATGCATCGAGGATCTATAGCAGGCTCCACCCGTCACTTACTAAGTCCAATGAATTCTTCATATGAAAAGGTTAAAACATAAAATAAAAATTCGTATTAAAACTATAATACGAAATGTCAATACATTATCCCTAAACCATGAATGGTATAAAAATAGAACATTCAAATTAAAACATAGAATAACTCATTCAATATAATATGGAAGATTATATCATAATAAATCAACTTAAAACAAGTTTAAAATCCATCAAAGTATGTTCACATAGATGAAAATGATTAGTAAAATGCTTTGAGAGAAATACCCCTTTTTCATGAAATCATTTAAAAGTCTCACAATTTATAAAGGAATTCATTTAAAAGATATTTTTGAATCAAATTTTCCCATACCAATTTGAATATTTTGAAAAGAATTATCATTTCCAAACACTCATGTCCATATAAAAAAATCCTTAAAATGATTTTGAAAACATAGGCATTGATTAAAAGGATTTAGAAAGATAAATCTTTAAAACATTTAAAATGATGTTCTAGTTAAATAGACCCTCCCATAAAACCTTAAAATATCCATTTTTAATTTTATTTATGAAATATGGGTATCGATGATAAGTTTTTCTCAAAAATTACTTACACATGAACAATCTCGGATAAATAATGAGATTGTGGAAATAACCCTTACATTGCACTTTCCTTTGGTCGAGGCTATATTTAACCTCATATATAGTGACCATTTTATGTTATTAAATTATACCATAACCATATTCATATTTATTATATCATAAATGATTTATTTATGTCTTTATACTACCAATTTAATAATGATTTTCATGTTAAATTAACGTTTCAGGTAATAATTGTTTTCTTTATTGTAAATGTTTTAACTTGTTATTCTTGATCGTATCCTTTATATCATGATTTAAATAATTCCAGAATATAAAACATGATTTATATATCATATATATTTAGAATATAAATATTTATAATATATGTATATAAGAAATGGAAGGCACCGTTTATGGAGACTGTAGGCCATATGTACGCATAAATGTTGTTTCCGTTTTCATAACGTATTGAACGGAAGTAAGTGAATAAGATATATGTAAGTACATACATACATATATATATATATATATCTCAAGTATCATTATTATGTCATATATTACATACTTATTAATAATATATATTTATATAATCATCGTTGAATGGTGAACAGGGAAATGAATCTCATCGCGTCGTGGAGACGGTAATCCGTACATATGCACGAGTGATGATATCATTCTTTTGATTTAAAATCATATGTAAATAGATGTTATATAATATATACCGAATAATTAACATGTTATATTTGTAGAGGCCTGATGCTTGACGTACATGGACATTACATTACTTTTGCGGAATACTTAGTACATAACAAAAACACACACACAAGGATCGTAATAGTTTAGTGTCTTTGGAAACTCGGAATATAATCTTCTAATCGTGGTGAAAGATCTTCAACATCTCCCATAAATATCTTCCCTTTTTTTATACCTAAAACCTTTCTTTATATCCTGGTGAAAATAAAACATAAAAGGGTGAGCTCAAATGCTCAGTAAGGGTAAACAAAAGAAATATCAATCACATCATATTCATAAGAACATAACATTTTGGAAATCTTAACCTGAAAAAGAGAGAATAATTTCATAACATGGGATAAATCATAGTAGTGAAATGAAATCCCAATAATCATAAATTAAAACATGAAACTTTGTGGCATACACACATAATCATAGAGAATAATATCTTATTAGTCAAGACTCATTTCCAAGACTATCTTAGTGGACAAAGTCCATGTCTTAACCGAGTCACCCTCGTTTCAGTCCTGTTTCACTGAACCAGTATAACCTACCGTTCCATCCATGTCTATCTCATGAGATATAAAATCTTTACCCAATGTATTGGAGGGAGATATAGGTCCCACCCATCTCATAATGATACCATTCTTATGCGTGCCACAAAATCATAAACCATACATCATTGCATAACCCATGTAATAAAAATGGGAATCTTAAACATCATGACATCATAAAACAATTAATATACGATAAAGGAATTCATAAAAATAATTCCCTCACAACATAATCAAATCAATTTAATAATAGGGATAAAAACATAACCCTTTATTATCTTAGATGGAAAATAATTTTGATAAAACACTTGAACTTCATTCTTGAGGAAAATATCATTTCCGCTTCAAAAACACTTTTCCTTTATTAACATGTTGTAAAATTATAAACTAAAAGAAGTTGATTAAAAATAAAATTGAAAACTTGTAATGGAAGCTTCTTGGAAATAATGTTTCAAAAATCCATTCATGCCGTATAAGTCAAAAAAAACATTCTTCTCGTACTTTTGTCGGAAAAGTCAAAAAGTACCTCGTATGAAAAACGACAAAAGATTTCTTTCATATCTTTTACTAAAAACTCACCGGAGGGTAAAATTGGACTTAAAAAATTGTATGTGGATGGAAATAATATTACATATTGAGGAAACATGGATGTGGATGATATAATACACCCCAGTAAATACCAAAGTATAAACAATCTCGGATAAAAATGAGATTGTGATATTTCCCTTACCTTAGGTCCGATTTGCATCGTAAGTGTCCGAACCTCCTGAATAATGATTTAAATAATGTCATTGACTTATTACAGAATCATATTAATTATTATGATATCATATATGGTTCACTTATGACTTTATATTACCCGTTATTTTGTAAATGCCATGTTAAAGAGTGTTTTGGGTAAAATCGTTTCATTTGTCGTCTGTGTTTTGACTTGTAATTATTCATATGATTACTTAGATCATGATTACTTATTTTCAGAATATAAAACATGATTTATATATAATATATATTCGTAATATATATATATAATAAATCAGTAAATGGAAAGAAATACACCGTTCATGGAGACGGTAGGCCGTACGTACGCATGAACGCTGTTTTCGTTTCCTTATTGAGTTGAATGGAATTAAGTAGATGACATAAATATATATACACATAAATCCAGTATCATTATTATGTCATATATTTCATGATTACTTATTATATATACTTTATAATCATTCATGAATGGTTAATCATTGAGAATGAATCTCATCGTGTCGTGGAGACGGTATTCCGTACGTACGCACGAGCGATGATATCGTTCCCATGATCGTGGAATTGTATTGAAGTGTATGTATACTATTTCAGAATCAATATTAATTTAAATTAATCATATATAGTTATTATTTAAACCATTATACTCATACAAGTAAGGTGGTGGTGGAAAATAGATTTCACCACGGCGTGGAGACGGTATTCTGTACGTACGCACGTGCGGTGATTTCGTTTTCCGTAGGATGGATAGATGGTGAAATAGTGTTGTTTCATACTTATAATAACATATCAGTATATGATTGATACTGATTTTATTATTTCATAATGAAACAACCTAATAAAAAGAAGTGGAAGAAGAAATAAAGGTGAAAGAATCGGTAACGGAAATCACCTCTTCTTTGAAGCGCCTCTTTGAGACCTCCTCTAAGGGCACTAAAATTGGTCTTTGAGGAAGGACAGAACCTCTAGGATGTTTATAGGGAAGTGGAGAAGAGAATTTTTCAGAGGTTGGCCGAGCTTGAAGGCTCAAAGTGGTGTGAGTAAGAGAGGGAGGGGGTGCCCTTTTATAAGGGAGGAGAGGGGCAGCTTTGGAATAACTAAAAATATTATTTTATTATAAAGCCAAATTCGGTTTTAAATAACTCCAAATTAATTTATTTCTAAGCTAAGGTGGGGATGGGTCGAAATCCTCTCATACAATAGAATTTGGAAATGTTTAGTTCACTATTTTAACCTTATCATTTAGTTTTAACTTTACGTTAGATAATTTTACTTTTACCGTGTCTTTTTGTGTTCTTATACTATAAGGTTAATAAACATACTATGATAAGCCCAACGAACCCCAAGTTGTTTATTATTAATATATATAACCTTATCTAAGTCATTTTTCCGAACATTAGATTTTTAGTAATAAAATAACAATTAATAATATAATATTTGTTTTAAAAACAATTTTATGTCAATTTTGACACTATTTAGTAATTGATTTTTCTGAAAATCATAACAGAATGATTAGTTCAAAAAATGTTAATTAAACCAATACTAACATGTTATATTAACCTAGAAAATTAGTGTAATTCATAAAAAGTCACAAATTACATTTATTTTGGTATTTATAACATCAATTATGTCAATATTTCATTAATAAGATAATTACTGCATCATCATTGTGTCATAAATAAATTAAGTTATTTAATGTCTAAAAATTAAAAATAAAATACCATTATGTAGGAAATAGTTTTATCTTTCTAATTATTATTAATAGTCGAATTTATCTTATGTATAACCCTGTATTATAAATTATTTACTTATTAAACATTGATTTTAACTATTTTAACCCTTCTTTAAATAAATTAATAATAAATGTCCTAATCTAATCCAAGTGGGCCTAAATGGTCATTTTTTATTCCTAAGGTTGTTTTTGGTCGAATTACACTTATCCAATAGAATTAGGACATGTGTTATGGTAATAATAATATCATTTTTACCCTTAATTACCCTATTTACTTTTAACCGTGCTAAATAAAAGTAAAACGTTACTATTCACCAAAAATTATTTTCATCTCATTGAACCACATTTTACTTACTTACATCAACCATGTCTCTCGGATTTTTGAAATTCCACTCACAGAAGCGGTAAAATTTTGTTTTATGAAAATTTCAGTTTTTTAACTACCACTTAGTGGTTTTACTATTCATCAAAAAAATGAATGTTTCCAGAAAAATACAAAAAATTAGTCCAAAGCTATATTTGATATTATGAATTCAAAATGATTTATATTTTATCAAATTAAAAACATATCAGTTACATTAACTAATTTAAAAATTAATTCCCGTCGTCAAAATAAATAGCGTGTTTTTAAGAGATAATAACTATCAAAAGATTGACACTTGTTTATAACTGGTTTAAATGTGAAATTACATCCAATGACCAACATTGTATTAAATTGTATAAATATATTCTAAATATACTTTAAAACCACTCAAATTAATAATTTATCACTATTAATTATTTCGATTAAAAAGTTGTTTTTAATTAAAATTTAGTAATTTTCACTATTCATTAGAAAATGAAAGTTATCCGAAAAGTACCAAAATTTCACCCTAAGCTAATTTTGATATTCCGAATCCAAAAATGAATTCCATTTTGAAAAATAAAATTTATAAAATTTCAAAGAGTGGTTATTACTATTCATTACAGCTATTTTTAATAATATTTTAATAGTATATCGTTGTTTAGTGAAACTCGGTATTGCGTACTACACACACTATCGAGGAAGGTCGTGATTGCGTGTAATGCAAGGCAAGTCAAGGATGCGTGTTGTGCAAGCTCCTTTTGGTGTAGCGTACAACACAAGACATTAATGAAATTAAAAAGAATATTTTTCATAAAATCTCAGGGTGTTACATTCTACCCCCCTTAAAATGAATTTCGCCCTCGAAATTCGTCGGGGTTATAAATGGTTTACTATTCGAAAGTTTCTTTAAAATAACCCCACATTGTAAAAAAGAATTCCAAAACCAATCTTTAAAAACAAAAGTATGAAACGTAATGGTTACCCAAATAAACTAATCACTGGGTTTCCAAATAGGTGAAAATATGGATATGGAAGAGAAATCTAACCATCATGTTCTGATGGAGAGTGATAGAGAACATGGATATGGAAAAGCAAGAAATCACAAAGCCGTAAATTTGTGACGATCTAAGGTACCATCTGATTCATCAGATATAAGAGCACTAAGAAAACATTTTTGGTTTTCAAGATCATTTCCCTAAAGTTGATGAAATTGGAATTAGAAGAAATACATTCGTGATTTTGGTATAGTCTCACCGTTTTTCGTTCATTGGACAATTTACACTTCATCTCTTAAAGAAATGAAGTTGAATTTGTCATTCGTGATGTGTTAGCAGATCATGTGATAGAATGATGGGTCATTCAGTCTCTTTCAAACAAAAGGTTAGCAAAAGTTATAAGTCCATCTTATGGTTAATCGTATATGGTTCCAAAAATGAACTTATACTTCATATATCATACCGCTTAATAAAATAAAACTAGTTTCTACTAACCAGGGACTTCCTGTAGGCCAGTGGTAGGCAATAAAGGCCAGTCACACTTCGGTTTTGGGTTCGATTCCCACAGCCTTGTCCGAAGCGATGGGTTGTCGCCCGTCCTGCAGGTTGTCCTTTTTCTAAAACTATACTACTATAATATCCCATCAATAATATCGAAAAAAAATTCTATCCTTAAACAATACTAACTTATGTCCAACATAATCCATTCCAATCTTTAGGCTTATCCATAATACTGCAGTCCACTCTCATAGTATAGTGAAAACGATTAGCAGAGATTTAATACCATCGTTGATCCCCATATATCATAAGATATGTCTTGTTGGTCACATTCCAAACATTCAAAGGCCTTAATCATGTATTCTCTTGAATACCCAATGAACCTTAGTGAAAACATGAATGCAGTTAAAAGTTAACACCTTCCACATACCAAAATCCTCAAAATTCTATATACTCAAACTATGATATCACTTAGTCCTTATATCAATCATAAGCTCATGAATACTGTCAAACATTTCATTTTCTCCTTATCCCTTCATTATGCGCATATCATCTTTTTTTTCCAAAAATATCTCAATCACATTCCATGGTTACCGGTACCATTGAAAACCACAATATACCAAAACATAAATATTCCAATATTCCATGATACTATATAAAACATTATTTTGGAATCCCATTACATAAACACTTAATCATTCCACCACATTGTTGTCATATTCAACATCGCCAATAGTGATCAAATGTGACATCCCTTTGTCCTTTGCCTTAAGTGGTTGCTCATGTCGATCATCACTAACCCTTGGATTAGGGCATTTATTAGCATAATGCCCCATTTCCTTGCACTTGAAGCATTGAAGTGTTGGTGGTGCGTTCTCTGCAGTCTTTTCTTTATTCCCATCATTAGAAACCCTTTTTCTATTACTTCGACACTCAGCTACTCGATGACCTTCTTTTCCACACTTAAAACATTTTCTAGTCCCTTTAAGACATTATCCACCATGCTTCATTCCACACTTTGAGCATAAGGAAACGTTCATCTTCTTTTCACCATTATTCTGAGATTTCTCCTTGAACTCCATCTTTCGTTTCTTGTCAAAACTATGAGATGGATAAGTAATACCAACTTCCATTTCTACCTTGAGAGCACAACACACAATTTCTTCATAGATACTGAAGTCTCTTATAGCTAATCCCTTCAAATATTTGGTTTTAAGCCACTGAAGAATCGATCAACTTTACTTTCAGGTTGGATGATAAATCCAGATGCATACCTTGCAAGCCTTGTAAAATTCAATTCGTATATACCAACGAATTCATCATCCTTTTATTTAGTTCGAGAAACTCCTTCTCCATATTTGTCCGAAGAATACGAGGGAAGCACTTATTGAAAAATAAGTTCTTGAACTCGTCCCATTCCATGGACTCAATTTCATCTCTTGGCCTCGTATTCTTGATAAGATTCCACCATTGATCTGCATCACCTTCCAAATGATATACTGCTAAGATTACTTTATCATGTTCAGAACATTGAAGAACTGAAAATATCTTTTCAGTGGTAATGATCCATTGTTCAGCAACAGGTGGATCAGAAGACCCACTGAAAGAATGTGGACGTTGCCTCATGAAGGACTCAATAGAATATTGTTCCCTTCTCTGCTCATTTGGAAGTCCAGAATGATTCATATCTTGTGTAAGTATACAAACAAGATTTTTCACTCCATCTCCCATAACATTTGTTTGTTTAGGAGGAAAATCATTGCATTGTCCATTGCATTGATCAACACGGTTCCTTCGGGTTCCAGCCATTGTCTAAAACCCAAAAAGAATAGTGTGAGAGGCAAAAATCACGCTAGGGAAAACAACATAATAAAAGAGAGAGTACCCTTAATATATAACATCTTAAGTTAAATTCTAATATCTTTAGCACAATTATAGGACTATAACCTATACGTATACTTATCCTTAGAGACATCCCTAGACATACCTTAGAAATATCTATAGGGATCTCACTAACGTTTTCGCATCCTAGTTTCCAAAGGTTGACTAAACCTTTCCTCTGATACCAACTGTTAATACCCGAAGCTTGACGTACATGGATATTACATTACTTTTGCGGAATACTAAGTACATAACAAAAACACACACACAAGGATCTTAATAGTTTAGTGTCTTTGGAAACTCGGAATATAATCTTCTAATCGTGGTGAAAGATCTTCAACATCTCCCATAAAGATCTTCCCTTTTTTTATACCTAAAACCATTCTTTATATCCTGGGGAAAAGAAAACATAAAAGGGTGAGCTCAAAGGCTCAGTAAGGGTAAACAAAAGAAATATCAATCACATCATATTCATAAGAACATAACATTTTGGAAATCTTAACCTGCAAAAGAGAGCATAATTTCATAACATGGGATAAATCATAGTAGTGAAATGAAATCCCAATAATCCTAACTTAAAACATGAAACTTTGTGTCATACACACATAATCATAGGGAATCATATCTTATTAGTCAATACTCATTGCCAAGACTATCTTAGTGGACAAAGTCCATTTCTGAACCGAGTCACCCTCGTTTCAGTCCTATTTCACTGAACCAGTATAACCTACCGTTCCAGCCATGTCTATCTCATGAGATATAAAATCTTTACCCAATGCATTGGAGGGAGATATAGGTCCCACCCATCTCATAATGATACCATTCTTATGCATGCCACAAAATCATAAACCATACATCATTGCATAACCAATGTAATAAAAATGGGAATCTTAAACATCATGACATCATAAAACAATTCATATACAATAAAGGAATTCATAAAAATAATTCCATCGCAAAATAATAAAATCAATTTAATAATAGGGATAAAAACAGAACCCTTTATTATCTTAGATGGAAAATAATTTTGATTAAACACTTGAACTTCATTCTTGAGGAAAATATTCTTTCCGCTTCAAAAACAATTTTACTTTCTTAACATGTCGTAATATTATAAACTAAAACAAGTTGATTAAAAATAAACTTGAAAACTTGTAAAGGAAGCTTCTTGGAAATAATTTTTTAAAAATCCATTCATGCCGTATAAGTTAAAAAAACATTCTTCTCGTACTTTTGGCGGAAAAGTCAAAAAGTACCTCGTATGAAAAACGACAAAAGATTCCTTTCATATCTTTTACTAAAAACTCACAGAAGGGTAAAATTGGACATACACAATTGTAGGTGGATGGAAATAATATTACATATTGAGGAAACATTGATGTGGATGATAAAATACACCCCAGTAAATACCAAAGTATAAACAATCTCGGATAAAAATGAGATTGTGATATTTCCCTTACCTTAGGTTCGATTTTCTTTGTAAGTATCCGAACCTCCTTTATAATGATTTAAATAATTTCATTTACTTATTACAGAATCATATTCATTGTTATGATATCATATATGGTTCACTTATGAATTTATATTACCCGTTCTTTTGTAAATTCCATGTTAAAGAGTGTTTTGGGTAAAATCATTTCATTTGTCGTCCGTGTTTTGACTTGTAATTATTCATATGATTACTTAGATCATGATTACTTAATTTCATAATATAAAACATGATTTATATATAATATATATTCATAATATACATATATATAATAAATCAGTAAATGGAAAGAAATACACCGTTCATGGAGACGGTAGGCCGTACGTACGCATGAACGCTGTTTTCGTTTCCTTATTGAGTTGAATGGAATTAAGTAGATGACATACATATATATACACATAAATCCAGTATCATTATTATGTCATATATTTCATGATTACTTATTATATATACTTTATAATCATTCATGAATGGTTAATCATTGAGAATGAATCTCATCGCGTCGTGGAGACGGTATTTCATACGTACGCACGAGCGATGATATCATTCCCATGATCGTGGAATTGTATTGAAGTGTATATATAATATTTCAGAATCAATATCACTTTAAATTACTCATATATAGTTATTATTTACACCATTATACCCATCCATGTAAGGTGGTGGTGGAAAATAGATTTCACCAAGGCGTGGAGACGGTATTCTGTACGTATGCACGCGCGGTGATTTCGTTTTCCGTAGGATGGATAGATGGGGAAATAGGGTTGTTTCATACATATAATAACATATCAGTATATGATTGATACTGATGTTATTACTTCATAATGAAAAAACCTAAGAAGAAGAAGTGGAAGAAGAAATAAAGGTGAAAGAATCGGTAACGGAAATTACCTCTTCTTTGAAGCGCCTCTTTGAGACCTCCTCTTAGGGCACTAAAATTGGTCTTTGAGGAAGGCCAGAACCTCTAGGATGTTTCTAGGGAAGTGGAGAAGAGAATTGGGCAGAGGTTGGCCGATCTAGAAGGCTCAAAGTGGTGTGAGGAAGAGAGGGAGGGGGTGCCCTTTTATAAGGGAGGAGAGGGGCAGCTTTGGAATAACTAAAAATATTATTTTATTATAAAGACAAATTAGGTTTTAAATAGCTCCAAATTGATTTATCTCGAAGCTAAGGTGGGGATGGGTCGAAATACTCTCATCGAATATAATTTGGACATGTTTAGTTCACTATTTTAACCTTATCATTTAGTTTTAACTTTAAGTTAGATAATTTTACTTTTACCGTGTCTTTTTGTGTTCTTATACTATAAGGTTAATAAACATACTATAAGAAGCCAAAAGAACCCCAAGTTGTTTATTATTAATATATATAACCTTATCTAAGTCATTTGGCCGAAACATAGATTTTTAGGAATAAAAGAACAATTAATAATATATATTTTTTAAAAAACTAGTTTATGTCAATTTTGACACTATTTAGTAATTGATTTTTGTGAAAATCAAAACAGAATAATTAGTTCGAAAAATGTTAATTAAACAAATACTAACATGTCATATTAGCCTATAAAATTATTGGAATTCATAAAAAGTAACAAATTACATTAATTTTGGTATTTATAACATCAATTATGTCAATATTTCATTAATAAGATAATTACTGCATCATCATTGTGTCATAAATAAATTAAATTATTTAATGTCTAAAAATTAAAAATAAAATACCATTATGTAGGAAACGTTTTTATCTTTCTAATTAATATTTATAGTCGAATTTATCTTATGTATAACCCTATATTAAAAATTATATACTTATTAAACATTGATTTTAACTATTTTAACCCTTCTTTAAATAAATTAATAATAAATGTCCTAATCTAATACAAGTGGGCCTATATGATCATATTTTATTCCTAAGATTGTTTTTGGTCGAATTAAACTTATCCAATAGAATTAGGACAAGTGTTAGGGTAATAATAATATCATTTTTACCCTAATTATCCTATTTACTTTTAACCGTGGTAAATAAAAGTAAAAAGTTTCTATTCACCAAAAATTATTTTCATCTCATTGAACCACATTTTACTTACTAACATCAACCGTGTCTCTCGGATTTTTGAAATTCCACTCACAGAAGCGGTAAAATTAAGTTTTATGAAAAATTCAGTTTTTTAACTACCACTTAGTGGTTTCACTATTCATCAAAAAATGAAAGTTCCCAGAAAAATACAAAAAATTAGTCCTAAGCTATATTTGATATTATGAATTCAAAAATGATGTCTATTTTATCAAATTCAAAACATATCAGTTACATTAACTAATTTAAAAATTAATTCCCGTCGTCAAAATAAATAGCGTGTTTTTAAGAGATAATAACTATCAAAAGATTAACACTTGTTTATAACTGGTTTAAATGTGAAATTACATCCAATGACCAAAATTGTATTAAATTGTAAAAATATATTCTAAATATACTTTAAAACCACTAAAATTAATAATTTATCACTATTAATTATTTCGATTAAAAAAGTTGTTTTTAATTAAAATTTAGTAATTTTCACTATTCATCAGAAAATGAAAGTTATCCGAAAAGTACCAAAATTTCACCCTAAGCTAATTTCGATATTCCGAATCCAAAAATGAAGTCCATTTTGAAAAATAAAATTTATAAAATTTCAAAAAGTGGTTATTACTATTCATAACGGCTATTTTTAATAATATTTTAATAGTATATCATTGTTTAGTGAAACTCGGTATTGCGTACTACACACGCTATCGTGGAAGGTCACGATTGCGTGTAATGCAAGGCAAGTCAAGGATGCGTTTTGTGCAAGATCCTTTTGGCGTAGCGTACAACACAAGACATTAATGAAATTTAAAAGAATATTTTTCATAAAATCTCGGGGTGTTGCAATATTTTCTATTTAAATCAATTATAAATCATTATTATACCCATCCAAATAATAATGTATTAAATAAAAACTATACCATGACGTGGAGACGGTAAGCCGTACGTACGCACGTATGATGACATGTCATTCATAGGATGGATAAAATAACTAATATGGTTGTAAAATTTTTATAATAACATCACAGTATATAGAATATACTGTAGTTATTATTTTATAATGGAAACAACAAAGAAAGAGGAACTGGAAGAAGAAAAGAACTTGAAAGAGGTGGTGAAATATTTACCTCGTCTTCGCATTCTTCCTTTTGATTTGATCAAAAGGGATCCTTAGGTTGACTTTATGACTAAAGGAGGGATTATAGGATGACTTGAGAGAATTTTATAGGATATTAGGGAAGGGTTTGGTTGATCCAAATGGCTTTTATGGTGTGAATTTGAGAGGAGGGGAAGTGTCCTTTTATAAGAGGGGTCAGGGGCACCTTAGGAAAAACTAAAAATATTATTTTATAATAAATTAATATTCGGTTAATAATGGCTCGAAAATGATTTATTTTGAGCCTAAATATGGTATGGGTCTAAATCATTTCAACCAATATATTTTAGATATGTTTAGGTTACCATATTAATCTTATCATTTTGGATTAACTCTTAGTTAAATAGTTTGACATTTTCCATGTCTCTTTGAATTTTTATATTATATGATAAATTCACTTACTATAACAAGCCAAGAGAACCCCAAGTGGTTAATTATTAATATATATAACCTTATATAAGTCATTTCTCCGAACCTTAGATTTTTATGAATAGAATATCAATTAATAATTTAATATTTGTTTTAAAAACTCTTTTCTGTAAATTTTGACACTATTTAGTATTTTTTTTTAAATTCAAAAAATCATTATTAATTCACAGACAATTCCTTTAATAAACCCTATCATATCATATTAACCAATAAAATTAATGAAATTCATAAAAAGTGTCAAATTACATTTATTTTGTTATTTAAAATATGAATTATTTTAATATTTTGTTAATAAGGTAATTATTGCATGACCGTTGTGTCATAAATAAAATAAATTATTTAATGTCTAAAAATTATAAATAAAATATTTTTAAGTATGAAATATTTTTATCTTTTTAATGAATTTTTATAGTCGAATTTATCTTATGTTTATCCCTCTATTAAAAATGTTTTAGTTATTAAACATTTAATTTAACACTTTTAACACTTCTTTGAATTAAAAAATAATAAATGTCCTAATTTAATCCAAGTGGACCTAAATGATCATATTGTATTCCTAAGGTTGTTTTTGGTCGAGATATAGTTATCCAATAGAATCAGGATATGTGTTAGGGTAAAAATAATATCATTTTTACCTTTAATTACACTATTTACTTTTAACCGTGGTAAATAAAAGTCAACAGTTACTATTTACCATAATTATCTGCATCTCATTGAACCAAATTTTAATTAATTATATCAACCTTTTCTATAGTATTTTTGAAATTCAATTCACTGAATTGGTAAAATTAAGTTTTATGCGAATTTTCAAATGCTCATAGGAGGTGGGTAAAGACAGTAAAAAGATCAATAAAATTTTATATATCAAAACTTATTATAAAATGAATCCAATTAATTATATTGAACATATATAGGTATTATGTATCTATATTTATCTAATAAAAATTTAAATAAAATAACTAATTATTTAAATAAAAAGTTGGTTTTAATTGATAACGTAGTGTTTTTCACTATTCATCAAAAATTGAAAGTTTTTAGAAATATACCAAAAAATTACCCAAGGATAATTTTGATATTAAGAATTAAAAAATGAATTATATTTTACCAACTTCAAACCATTTAAGTTTCATTAATTAATTTAAAATTAGTTCCCGTTGTCATAACCAAAAAGCGTATTTTTAGGAAATAATAACTACCAAAAGATTGACATTTGTTGATTACCAATTTCAAGGTGGAATTACATCTAATAACCAAACTTTTGTTAAATGGTAAAACTATAATCTAATTATACTTTAAAACCACTCAAATGAATAATTTAACACTATAAAATTATTTTGATTAAAAAAGTTTTTTTCAGTTATAATATAGTATTTTTCTCTATTCACCAATATATGAAAGTTATCAGAAAAACACGAAATATTAATTGAAACTAAATTATTATGTCTCAATTATAAAGAATAAGTTTATTTTGTAAAATTGAATATATAAAAGTTTCAAATATTAGATTTAAAAAGGGTTCACCATTAAAAGGCGGTAAAAGTGCATTTTTTTGAAAAATACATCATTTATCTAAAAAAATAAATTTGTTCTTACATTATGTCTAGGAAAATAAAAATATGGATTCTAAAATTATAAGGATTATATAAAGTTCAAAATTCAGTAAATAATATTCATAACTGCTTTTGAATGGATAGTTTGGTAAGTCGTGGTGCGCTTGAACTCAGTGTTGCGTGTAGTGCAAGTTAATGAATTACATTAAAGAAATAAAGTGCTATGAAATCATGGTGATGTATGAAACTCTCTCAGAACCTAGATGTACCGCCAATGGTGGTGTATGAAACTCCCTCAAAACCTCCTCCCTCAATGTTACTGTCACCGCTATGCACCCTATGAAAAGAACGATGTGCTCCCCACCTTTTGAATGTCCATTAAGAGCATGCACTATGGAAAATTGAGCACATAGGGTCTCCCAATAGGTATCCCCACGTTTTTACTCACTGACTCACTGTGGTAGTGGAGGGGTGACAACCATCTACATGAGGTATGATGCTCCATCTCCTTCCACAAAGGATAACTGCAATGAACCCAACTTCTCTAATGCCTTACTCAACAACTATAAGCTAGATATCCTACTGAGTGGATCTGCCACCATTTTAAACTTCCCAGGAGTATTGAAAATCTAAAATTCATAGTCCTGTAAGAACTATAGAAATATCTTTTACATCAGTTTCATATCCTTATAATAGAAGATATTCTTGAGACTCTTGTGATCAAAGTAGTTGGTAAACTGTTTTCCCATCAGGGAGTGTAGCCACATCTTCAATGAGAAGACTACCAATGCTAGCTCAAGATCATGGGTCATTTAGTTATACTTATTAAACCTCAATTGACGTGATCAATAATCAACCAGTACTTTCCCCTACATCAGTAAACAACCATGCTCAATCCCTAATGCATCGCATAACACCACGTACTCGACGCCCTCCTCTGGAAATATCAAGATGGGAGCGCTCGTCAACCTCTTCCTCAACTCATGAATGCACTACTGGAACTTCTCTATCCACACGAAAGGCTTTAACTTTTGTGTCAAATATTTCAAGGGTAATTCTGCTCTGGATATGTTAGGTACAAACTTCTGATAGTACCATTCCAAACCAAGGAAACTCTGCACATCGGTAACACTCTTAGGTGGATCCCAAGTAAGAAATGCCTTAACCTTCACTAGATCCAATGAAACTATGTCCTCTGAGATGACATTTCTTAGAAAATAGACCTCTTAAATCCAGAACATACACATAGAGAGCATCCTGTTAAGCTGATTCTCTCGAAGTGTGCCCAGAACCATCCTCAAGTGTCTTGTGTGCTCCTACTGGGACGCTGAGTATAGTAGGATGTCATCATTGAAGATCACGAAGAACTGGTCCGAGTAATTCTAAACGATCTTGTTCATGTGTCCAACGAACAATGCTGGGGAATTCATCATTCCAAACAACATCACCAAGTACTCACAGTGACCATAACAATATCTGAACTCCATCTTCAGAATATCCTTATCATGTACTCAAAACTGGTGATAGCTTGACCTGAGGTCAATTTTTGAGAACCATCGTGACCCTTTAAACTGATCTAAGGGTTTCTCAGTCCTCATTAGTGGATACTTGTTCTCCACTTTCACCTGGTTAAGGCACCTAAAGCCTACACATAACCTCAATCTCCCATCTGTATTCTTGGAAAACAAAACTGGGGCTACCCAAGGTGAAATATTGGTCCTCATGAATCCCTTCATCTGTAATTTCTCCAACCATATCATCATCTAAAGAAGCTCTATGAGAGACATATGATATGTAGGTGTAGATATTAGATCCTTATTAGGGAATAGATCAATTCATAAGTCTACCTCTATGTTGAGACGTAAACATGGAACATCATCAGGAAAGATGTCCCCATAATCCACCACTGATGCAGGAAACTGAGGACTCATATCATCCACTGAACCATGGGTGAGGCTATCCAACTGATGAATAAATAGATTCACCCTCCTTTATGTGATTCCATCTGGTACTACATGTGTATCCTTTTCACCAAAAAAGAAAAACCTAGTCCCATCTCTGTGGAAACACTACAGTCTGTTCCTAAAATAGTCAATCTGAGCATGAACTGTGGAAAAATAGTTTATACCAAGAATGAATTCAAAATACCTTGACATCACTACCAAGAGATCCTAATCAAAACTATCACTTAAAAGAGTCCATTCACACTATCGACTCTAGTGTGTGATCATTGAATCTTATCCCATTATATTCTCTAAGAGTAAGGGTCAAGTCAATGGTTCAACCAGAATCTATGAGTCCTGAACAAGGTTCATGGAATGAAAGGAATGACTAGAACCTATGTCTATAAAAACTACAACTAAGGTGTAAAATACAATGATCATACCTCGAATCATCCATAGAGCCCCTGGGTCATAATCCTCCATCACCTATAGCTAGACTCACCCCTTCAGACCAACTCCCTGAGCATGGTGTGGTCCACCTCGGGGTGGTGGTGGTAATTAATCAAACCTCCAACCACCTCCTACTACCCTTCCTGATCCTCTTCCACATCCACCGCCCAACAAAAAACCATTATCCTATCTCTTTATCTACCTTGTAGGTCCTTCAACCATCCTCCAATCAGCTGGATGATGGGTAGGGAAATCTCCTACGATAATTCCTTGACTGCCACATGTGTAGCATTGTCTGTCTCTGGGATTACGTGAGATATCTTGGGAGCCCTTCACTACTAACCCTACATCCTTGGATTTTCCCTAGAAGCTCTTGAGTTTCTTGGGTCTATTTGACTACCGTTGACTATATGCTTATAAGGTATCAGCTACCCAATGCCCACTGCTAGATCCCACTACCAGTGTCTGCTCTGATAGAGAAATATCCCCTATAAGGGATCGATCAAGTACCCCAACATAAGTATGAAATATAAGGGATACCACTGATACCCTGATGTCCCATTGTAGTCCTTTATCAAAGGTTCAAGCACTAAATAACTTGTATCATACCATATCCCTGGAGTAGGTCGAAAGATCAGTAAACCTCTCTTAATACTCCAACAATGTCATGCCACCCTACCACAGATTCATGAGATCTGATATATTTACCGACCACAATGTGGTTGGATAGAACTACTCTCTGAATAGATGCTCAATTTCTATCCATTAGATAGATATCACATCATGAGACTATGTCACTAAGCTCCAACATCGCCCCACAAATCTATAAATATGACTCACGATAAGGACTTCCATCTGGTCGACATGCGTCCTCACAATGCAGCAAACATGAGTGACCACCTCCAGAAAATCCTCATCCAACTAGGGGTCCAACTCACCCATAAACCTGGGAGGTGGCTACCTTTGGAAATAGTGCACTACACTCAACTTGCGTGAATCTATAGTTGGTAGTTCTGGTAGTAGTTGTGGCTCGACGTGTGGTGGTATAGCTGGTAAACCACCCAGAGGTGCCATATCTTGTACAAGACCCTATACTGATGCCTCTTCCTTAAGCGGATCATCCTTGTGATCAAATAGTGGAATCATGGATGTCTGTCTATGAGGAGGCACCCTCAAATGAAACATGATGTACCATGAGAAATAAATTACATATGGAAATATGACTCAAGAAGTACACTGAAAATACAACCATACCTATATGATGAATGTACCATTTTTCCGCTAAAACCATTGTTTTCATGTACCAAGTTAAAAATGAGGTTCCCAAAGTCTTGGTGTATGGATACATTGGCCACCACACCAACACTGGATCCCCTGAACTAAAATCCAAACTTGAAACACATAACACTGTTTCCCCAAACCGATCTCACAAACTCCCAGTTCTATTGTAGAGCAAACCACCATTGATACCACTATGTCACAAACCGTCCCAGATGGGCCCAAGCCGTGACTACACCAAGTCTTCCTCTAATAAGCTAGGGGCTACTGACTATCATAGAGTAGGCATATCCCACAAATGAGAGGCATTAATCAAAATTACATGTACACACACACCCTTCTCCAAGCAAAAAATGATGAAAAGTAAAAAAACTGATTAGACAATGTATGAAAACCACTAAATCCCACAAAAAGTGTAAAAAATGAAAGTAATATAAAGTAAACAGGGCCATAATAAGATCCCCCAAAAAATAGTCTATAAACAAGACAAAGAAAACATGACAATGTGTTTCCCACGTCATCCCAGTATAGGAAAGTGAATGAAAAAGTTCCTAAAACCAATCCACATAAAACCTTACCCAATTCAACCTGAGGGAAATGGTACTGGGCCTACTGTCTAAAGTCATAGTAGAACACCTTATCTGTCTGGCGTCGCTATGAAGCGCCTTGTCTTGGTCAACCTAGAACCTATCAAAGGGTCAAACATCTGCATAAGACACAAAACATGCAGGCAAATCCTATGCAGGGGTGAGTAAAACAATTCTCAGTAGTACACCCCAAAACCACAAATGAAATACCACTAAGGAATGTACCACAAAGTAAAGTACCACGAAGGAAATACCATGAAGGAAAATGCACAGGAAACTCCCCATAGGTGTATGTATATCACACAGGTAGAAAGAACATATAGATATACTCATCCCAAGACTCTCAGTCTAGAGGTAAGACATAAATGATTACTATCCATGGGATTATTCCAAAAGAACACTCATTTTGGGATAACTCACTAATTCATCCATGTTATCATCAAAGACACTCATGGAGAGGTCTAGATCATTTAGGACCTTCCCAAATGAGAACGTATTTTTCAAGGAAGATTATGATACCAAAAAGAGGGGATCATGCCTAGATACAATGAGGGATACCACATATCATGCCTAGATATATTGGGGGATACCCCAGACCCAATCTGCATCAATTCTCTATGTTAGGGATTGTTCCCAGACACCCAGGGGGATACCATGGATCACACTGAGAAACTATGGGGGATTCCACATACTCTAATGATGCAGCCCACTAGGTGGAGGATCAGTTACCTACTCACAAAGGTTATACTATTCCACATACTCCACTAAGGGTGATGTAGGATCACACTCTAGTATCAAGGAGGGATTCCTAACTCTATCTGGGACTCAGACTCTAGAGGGGATTACAGTATATTTTTGTGGATGTAATGACATACTGAAACCTCAATAAAGGACCAAGGGAAATGCTCTCAAACACTACTTGTCCATGGAAAAAACCCACCACATCATCAAAAATGGCTCGTCTCAATGTCAGGGTCCCAATGACTTAGAAGGATCATCAAACAAATTTACCTCTTCAATGTTATGGTGTTGTAATGTTTCATAAGGGGGGGGGGGTCACTAGGCCTATGGACCGACTCACGGTCGGTCCACCGACCTCCGTGGTCGACCAGGGAGGTCGACCACCCCCTCCTTCCATGGTTAACTGGGGAGGTTGACCTCCCAGGTCTTTCGTGGTGGATCATGATGGTTGAACACCTCCTTCTTCCATGAACACATGGTAGTTGGAGGTACCGAAACTCTTGGTTGACTACTGTGGTCGACCATGGCAGGATCCAGCTCGGTCACCCAGGGTCCGGTTCGTATCTGAAACAGCCTATTGGGCCTAGCCTGTTGGTTCAGCCCAACCCACTTATAATGACCCGTCCTTAAAACATTACTTAATCTTGAATTAAATAGATAATTCACATTGAGGATATTTTCAGTTACAGAGTTTAAGAGAATTATTCCATAACTATTACATTACATCTCAAAAATACAAAGAATACACTCATACTCAGTTTCCTTTTTTTCACAAAATAAAAACTCTTGAAAAAAAGAGTCATATCTAATTCCAGGTTTTAGACAGCATGAATTTTCCATGATCCCATCCTTGACCCTATTCTTCTATATGTCCTATGAGAAACAATTCAAAAAACATAGGATGAGCATAAAAAGCTCAGTAAGGGATACACCAAGAAGGAAAACTGTTAGTTTTTCAAAACATCAAGTAAACCATGAATACTTTATCATAAGTAATAATTTCCACCTTTATGAAGTAGTAAATACTCTTCTCTAAATAAAATATCATTACTTACCCTTTTGTGACCAAAATATTAGCATAAAACCCATATAAAGAACACATAACATATAAAGGTAACTTGGGACATAAACATACTTAAATGGAATAACCATACGGTCAACTTCCACACATATCACTAAATGGAATAGACATATGGCCAAATTCTATACCCAATGCATTGGAGGTTATAATGTTACCATTCGTCCTGGTTTATCACGACACCACCCATCATTTGGTTTATCACGTAACCACCCTTAAAATGTCCACGTACCATTATAAAATCATAAAACATACAAAAAATATAAAGGAAAGAAAACATTTCCACATTTCAATCAAAATATATCACATAAATATATTGGCATAAAAAAACCATTATCAAAACCATTTTCAATATTAAAATACATAATATATTATATGGAATTTATTTTTCCTTTTAAAAACATTACAGCTTGTTAAGGAAGCCAATGATCAAGTAATACTCTCGGAGGCGGAAAGGTCGTTGTCACCGCGTACGTTAAAAAAACAATCCTTTTTGTCATTTAGTGAAACTATTCATAGAAATTGATTCAAATTTAATGAAATGAAAAGTCAAATGTGTTTATACAATGTATAAAATAAAGTCTTGTATTAAAACAAAATATACCTCAATGAAAGGAGATTGAGACGAAGTCCCTTACCTCGTGTCCGACTTGACTCGATCGTTCTTTAATCTCCTAAATAATAAACTAGAGTCAATATATACTTTCTTAAGAACCTTTTTCATGTTCATAATTCCTTTTATATCACTTATTACCATGTTATGAACATTATGTAATCATTGAAGTTAATAATGGTCGTTTTTTCGATCTTTGGTACTTGAGTCAACAATAAACTTCTTATAATTACATGTTGTTCATGTGGTAAAATATCCATTATATACAGAATTATATTCATGATCTAGATATCATATATATCCAGTATATACATTAATTTATAATATTATATAACATTTAGAGGTAAGAATTGAAATGCACCGTTCATGGAGACGATAAGCCGTACGTACGCATTAACGCTACATTCATTCCTATTTTCATATTTAATGGAATGAAATCATAAGGATATAATGGTATATTATAATTTCAATATAACATCAGATATAATATCATTAAAGCTATCCTTTATACTTCCCACATATGGCATTAATGATTCAAATCACTTTGAGGGGGTGGTAGTCCGCACTTCCTAAAATGAAATTATCGCGTTTACCCATAATGGAAACCATAAAGGTACTCCAAAAATGAAAAATACAGAAGCATAAGGAAAACATAAACATAATATATGTCTTATAAAAATAATGACATCTTAATGGCCACCATTAAAGGTGTTAAAAGAAGATTGAACAATCATCATTTCATGAGGCAGTAATTCCCCACCCATAGAAACAATATGTTCTTTAACCATTAGATGGAGGTGTGTGTAAGTTTCAATCAAATACTTCTCATAACAATGTCCTAGTATATGTATGATATTTGTGTTGTAATGGAATCAAATAATAAGAATTTTTGGGGGAGTGAAGAAGGAAAATAAAAGAAATAAACTTGAGGGATGACATTAACTCTAAGTTGTGTAACACTTTTTGATTTGAGCCAATGTCTTCATTGGGAAAACTTCTACACAAAGTGAGGCTTTTAGGAGTAAGAGAGGGATGTGGAGAGATAATATGATCAGAGTTTGGTCGAGGAAAATTCTTGGTATGTGTGGGTGTTTCCGATGCTTTCGCCGGGGCGCGCGCCCGTCCATCCGTGGGGGAGGACGCGCGGCGCTTCTGTTTCCCCGCATTCCCGCTTTCCAATGGCGGGCGGCATTCGCTCCTTATTCAGGGACGTCTGCTCCTTGATTGAAACGGGGTGATGGGATGTCGGTTCTTCCTCCTGTGGATTCCTCCTCAAAACTCGTCACCTAGTCCGGGTCTCCCTTATAGATTTAATACGTAGTTCGTGAAACTCTTCCCAGTGCCGTGTTTCCATGGGCGCCGGTTAATTACACTGCTTCTGTCGGGACATTCCAAAGGGTCCAGTCAGGGCAGCAACCTTCAGTCAGGGGAGTAGTCACGTTTAGGCATCAGTAGTGTGTCTGGATGCTGGGGTACCTGGCATGTCTGTCTGTTATCCTTGACCACAAGGCTTCTCGAGGGCGTGGAAGCTCAAGGCATCCCACATCGAGCGCAGGGAATTATATGTCATAGACACATATCTGAGGTTTTCCTCAGCTTCTCGTGCTCAACACAGGGTATGCCGCAAGTTTAACGTCCAGCAGAGATGGATCAACCCAACCAGAGCATTAGCTAGGATAGATCGGATTGAGGGATCCTCCTTGGAGGGATATCGATACCAGGGCCATCCCATGGGCGACTGTGAAGAAGAGCGTACCGACATGGTCTCACCAGGATAAGACGGTCCGGGTGAGAATCGGAACGGGTGGTAGGTTGATGAATGGAGTGGAAGGAGAGTGAAATGGGACCATCGCAGGGGAGACAGTGAAGTTGGTCTTGAGCCTTGACGAGGCTTCCTACGTATCCCCGTGGCAGGGAATCAAAGTCCGCATAGTTCGGGATGATGTCGATAATCTAACGTGAAGGTGGACCTTGGCCCGATGAGAATCTTCAGAATACCGACGTGAAAGTAGACCCGTGGGTCCACTAGTGGTGGGCTTGAACCTTGGGAAGGTTTCCTACGTACCATGCCTTGACATGGATCAAAGTCCTCGTAGTTCGGGTTAGTCACAGCGGCTTGCCGTCGGACTGGAGTTGTAGATTAACGTCGTGTGGGACACAGGTGGAACACGACGTGAATTGGATGATGGGTGGGCTTGAACCTCAGGAAGGCTTCCTACGTACCATGCCTTGACATAGATCAAAGACCTCGTAGTTCAAATGGGGCTTTGTCGGTGAACCGACGTGAAAGTGGACCTTGGTCCGATGGGTGGTGGGCTTGAACCTTGGGAAGGATTCCTACGTACCATGCCTTGACATGGATCAAAGACCTCGTAGTTCGGGTTAGTCACAACGGCTTGCCGTCGGACTGGAATTGGGTGTACAGTTTAATGTCATGCGGGACAAAACGAGGCAAGCAGTTTAACTTCATGCTGGACGAGGGAGAAACTCGACGTGAATGAATGACCGAGCAACGTGGCTTGAACCTCATGCAGGCTTCCTACGTACCATGCCTTGACATGGATCAACGTCCTCGTAGTTCAAATGGGATGAGTCGCAGCGGCTTGCCACTGGACTGGAATGGGACCCGACGTGAAATGATGGGTGGGCTTGAACCTCATAGAGGCTTCCTACGTACCATGCCTTGACATGGATCAAAGTCCTCGTAGTTCACTAGGATGGGTCGCAACAGCTTACCACTGGACCAGAATACAGTTTAACGTCGTGTTGGACGGGGGTGAGACCCGATGTGAAATGACGGGTGGGCTTGAACCCCATGGAGGCTTCCTACGTACCATGCCTTGACATGGATCAAAGTCCTCGTAGTTCACTAGGATTGGTCGCAACGGCTTACCACTGGACCAGAATATAGTTTAACGTCGTGCTGGACGGGGGTGAGACTCGACGTGAATGAACGACCGAGCAATGTGGCTTGAACCTCATGGAGGCTTCCTACGTACCATGCCTTGACATGGATCAAAGTCCTCGTAGTTCGCTAAGATGGGTGTCAGGGTTGGTGCTCACTCTAAGCCAACGTGAGTCATGCTCGGTGTGAGAAACAAGAGGTTGCAAGGACCTGACGATCACGTCGCGAAGGAAGCGTCTGTGAGAAGGGAAGAGGGGCTTACGCGTTAGGTGGCCCACGGTGCCGGGACTTACTCCAGGATGGAGGCCCATGGCGCGACAAAGTGCGGGAAAGATGGACCTTGGTCCAATGATGGGAGGTGCCTCGTCCCCTATCACGCCCTCCACTGACCTTGGTAGGGGGGAAGTACGGAGATGCAGAGGTGCAACCATCCGTTGGGGGGCTAGGGTCGCCCTTCTCTTACGAACATACGCCACTCCGACAAAGGGGGATCTCATTCCATGTGAGGAAGAGTTCCATTCCCGTTGAGACGAGTGGTTTAAAAAATGTTCGAGCTGGGGGGACCCTTCGCGAGGGGCACAAGGTCGGATCACAGTTTAACATCATGTGTTGAGGACGTGGTCCTTGGCAGTTTAACGTCCTCCAGCTCGGACGATGTGGGTTCACTCCACACCCCTAGGACTTACATAACCGGTACCCTCTGGTCCTTGGGGAAGGGAAGGTACCGGTAAGGCCATGGTTAAGGGGGGTCGTGGAACGAACCATCGAGGGGTCCACGTTAGCGTGGCTATGCGAAGGAGCAATAGCCGTTAGCGTGCCCATTCGAAGAAGCATTAGGCGAAGCAACGCTACGGGTGGTATTGTCCATGGGACTTTGAAATCACATCGTGCGAACCTGGAGGGTCGCACGGGAAGATGAATTGCTAAGCAAAGGAGTGTTCTTCGCAAAGTGGAGTGCCTTGGCCTTAGCATGGGGAATAGGTGTGGGTGGAAGGTGCTTCGCGAAGTGGAACAGTGTTCACGGAGCACTGCCTCACGAGGAAGGGGTGCCTCGCGAAGCAGGGTCCCGCGAAGCAGTGTGCTTCGCGATGTGTAATGATCCTACCTTGGCATAGGGATCACTAGCATGGGTTGGGTGTTTCGCGAAGCATAAACGCTCTGCGGCTGCCCGGGTTCCCTTGGGAATCCCCTTCCTTCGCGAACTCCCTTGAGCTTCACGAAGGGAATCCCTCTCATAAGAGGGGCTCAAAACGAGACAATGCATAGGATTCTCGCGAAGGAGAAGTACCTCGCGGAGCTCATGATTCCCGGGGAAAAGCGTGCTTCGCGATTCGGGAGAGTAGAAGCCAAAAGGTCGGATTGTCCATCCTCGGGACTCAGGGGGAGTCCAGTATTTATAGGGAAGGGGCGCCGCGAAACTGGGCTCGCGCGCCGCCTCCGGTGCTTCGCGGCACGCGCGCGAACGTCAACGCTGTTCGCGGAGCATTACCGCCTCAGGATCTTCGCGACGGCTCGCGAACTTAAACTTCATTCGTTAAGGTTTACCTCCTCAGGAGCTTCGCGGCGGCTCGCGAACGTCAAATGCATTCGCGAAGGTTTACCACCTCTGGATCTTCGCGGCGGCTCGCGAACGTCAAATGCGTTCGCGAAGGTTTACCACCTCTTGAGCTTCGCGGCAACTCGCGAATGTCAAATGTGTTCGCGAGGGTTTACCGCCTCAGGAGCTTCGCGAGGCCGCGATGGTCGAGGCGCTTCGCTTGGGTGCTTCGCGTGGGTGCTTCGGGTGGGTGCTTCGCGGTGGTGCTTCGCGAGGCAGCGCGCCGGGCTTCTTTTCCATTCCTTCCTTGCGGGCCATATTTTTGGCGCCAACAAATTCCCCCCCTCAGACTTGGAGCCGCGGAGGGCGAAGGGTTGAAGTCTGAGGGAAAATCGCCAAAATTGTCGGTGGTTCGCGATGCAGCATCGCGAAGGGGCCCCGCGATGCTCTCCGGGGCCGTGGATCCGGCGCGCCGCGATGCTTCACGCGGTTGAGGCACGCCACGATGCTCCGGGGTCTCCGCCTATAAATAGGGGGTCCGACCTATTTTGTCTTCACGTTCCTTCCTTGTCTTTTTGTGCTCTCGACTTCGCGAAGCTACGCGTACTCCGCGACAACCCTCCGTGAGTCGAGCTTTGCGGCGAACCGCGGGTCTCCGACTCTGCGTCCACGCCAAGCGAACCTCTACTTGTCGGCCTTGGCCAGACTTTGCGGCTTGGTCTCATGACCGATCTTCGCGATCCGGCTTCGCGATCGAGCTTCGCGATCAATTCGAAAGAATCCTTTTCTGAGGGCCAGAGTTAAAATGGCCCATCAAGAAGCTGTCTTGGGGGTCCTTGCAGATGCTGCTCGTCGAGAGGAGATGGCCAACTATCCAGGATTAGGGGAGATGATCCAGAGCCACTCGGACCACACTTCTTTGACAGATCTTCTCTCGGAGGGTCAGAAAGATTATCCGCAGTGCAAGAAACTGCCGTTGTACGGCTTCGGGCTGAGGGATGACGTCTTTATCCCTGAGGCGAGTAGGGACGAACCAGCTTGCTGGTTCAGGAGCACACCGTGCCAGCACCAATGGTTCAGGGCGTCTGATGGTCACACACGGGAGGACTTCGCACCCGTCACCGCTGACTATCTCTACAACCATGTGAACGGTATTGACGGGAAGCCACTGCAACCGGAGACTTCCCCTCCCCTCTATCGTACCATGCTGAAGGCGGCTTTGCAGGATTCGAAGAAGGGATGGTCTGATGAGTGGGACCTGCGCCAGGGCGGCAACTTTACTGATGACTGGGCCTGGGCCTACTGGGTAGGAACCTCATGCGAGGAGTTCGGGGCCGAGTTGAGGAGAGTGGGGTTGTATGAGGCGGCATGGGCCTCCCAATTCCACATTTACCAACCGAAGTAGCTAATGCCGGAGTTGCTGAGTAGATGGTCATCTAGGACCAACACCTTTCACCTGCATCACGGGGAGGTGGGCATCAGCCTGTGGGATGTCCACCAGATTTCTGGGGTCCCGATCTTGGGGGCCATGTATGACGAATTCCTCCCTGTTGTCAGCGCGTGGGGAGATGCGGAGCAAATTCTGCGGCTGGCGTCGGCGCTGATGGCACTTGTCCCTGGAGAGGACAAGGAGGCAGTGAGGGACATCCACTTTAAGAGGTGGTTCAAATGCTTCCTGAATCTCCCAGAGAATCGAGAGTTCCCTCCAGGGCCTCGAACTTGTCCAAGGGCAGCCCAACGGGGCAAGGGGCACTCGTATTGGCGGGTCTTGGAGGACAGCCAATGGAAAACTTGGGGTTTCAGCGTCAGCACTGAACAACAGCCGATAGTCAGGCTGGCGGCGTTCATCGCGGCTCTCATCTGTGGTTGGATCCTACCGGTGAGGGATACAAGCATGGGGGTATGACCCAGCTCGTTCATCATGGCATCGATGTTGGCCATGGGGCAGCGGATCAACCTGGGGATCCCGATGCTCACCAAACTGTATAGAATGCTGCGGCATATTAGCGAGGGCAAGAAGCCGCCAAGGATATGCGGGCCCTTCCACCTCCTGTATGGGTGGATCGCAGCGCATATCAGGGGGATTTATGAGTATCCAAACCCCATTTCGCCACCGGGATCAAACTTCCGCCCCTCTATCCTGAACGCGGTCGGGAGCTTCCCATTCTAACTGGCCGTTCCAGTGGTGCTGAATCGGGTGTGGAGGGCGGATGAGTTCAATTTCCATCCCTTCCCGTTGCCGACGGGGATGCTTACTGATGAAGGACGGGGAACGGAAGAACATCGTGCTTACCTCCTGGCCTTCCGAGGTGGAGTTTTGGTGGAACGAATAGATCGTGAGCCGCTCTGTGAACCGTACACTCTGCATCGGTTTGCGAGGCAGTTCCGGTGCCACCAGCGGCTGACCCCGCAGGTCTACTAGGAGGTGCGTCACGAGGAGCACCCGTGTGTGATGAGGTAGCTGTGGATCATGTTCTCACGGGAAGATGGAATGATGCGGATTGCATTGCCTCCATCCACCGCCGCCTTCGGATTAGTGAAGGAGTACGCCATCAGTTGGGAGGCTGCTTACCCAGGGGAGATGCTGAAGCAGCCAACGATCCAGGTTGGTGACGGTGGGCCTCCTCTATCTCGAGGTCGGGGTCAGAGGGCAGCTAGGGCCGCTCGCGGTAGCGGGGCTGCCATGGCGGAGAGACCCGCACCGGCCGAGGGTATGGCAGCAGCGGTAGATCCAGTGATTCCGGAAGAGCAGGGTCATCCGGAGGGGCGGCCACCGAGGGGATTTCGTAGGATATCCACCCAGGCTCCGGGGAAGCGCCTGCGTCACATTGATATGGTAGAGGATGCCGTCTTCCTGGAAGCTTGGGACATTTGGGATGTCAACCGGCAATTCCTCTGCCCATCTGAGATATGGGCCCACCTGAATCGCCTCGAGATGGAATTTTCGGGCATAGGACCAGTTCGGGCTGGATTCATGGCGTCTCCGGCAGAGGCAGAACAGTACCTGGAAGAGCTGGAGGATTACGTCCACTCCAGTGGCGTCCCTCGCCCAATGACGGACCGGGTGAGGGTACTGTTGAATCAGACGGTCCCCCCCACAGTTATCGGCTTCCGATCTGAGGGAGCGCTTCCCCTTGGCGGAGGAATCAGAGGACTCCTCTCGGGAGGATGAGGCTGGAGGAGGGAGCCCGCTAGAGGAGGGCGAGGTCGGAGACCGAGGCTCAGAATCCGACGATTTCGCGGAGGCTCTCGAGGTAGCATTCCGAACTTCTCTCCTTACGATCTGTTCTTGGATCCCTATGGACTTCTCACCAATGTTTGAGCCATGCAGGAGGAACTTGTTCGCAGGCCTCGTTCTCGCTCCTTGGCGGGTGATGATGCGGGACCTTCAGAACCTGCGCCTATGGCTGCGTCCAGTTCTGCGTCTGGTGGGACCAGGGGGCCCGAGGTGGCTCCTCCGGAATCTACAGACCTTCCAACAGTATGCGGGGGGCCTTGTCTGAGGGTCCCGTCAGTACAGGCTCAAGATAATCGCTCAGAGGTTGATCTCCGTAAGTCTCCTCCACTGGTCTCCTCGTTGTCACATGTAGACCATGCCAACTAACATTTATGTCTCTCTGTCGTACAGTTCTTCGACTGGCGTGGGCCGCTGCGGCAAGACTGGTTGGGATGTCTGGTGGCGTCCCTCCTAGGGGCATGCCGGTGATGGTGGTAATAGTCCCTCCATCTCCTCAAGATGCGACGCACATTATCACTGGCGGGTCCACCAGCAGGGCCGTACCCGAAGTCATCGAGGTGGACTCTGAGGAAGAGGATCAACCGGTCGGTCCCAGTTCTGTCGCGCCTGCTTCGGCGCCAGGTGTCGCACTGGATTCAACACCGGATGTTGATCCTGCCGAGGATTTCCTGCAGGCGTATCCCGCGTACGAGCCTGCCAATCGTGCGGACTGGGACAAAACGGCCTCTGACGAGGAAGACAACAGCATAGTCCGTCGCTGGTCATGGAAGCTGATCACGCGCTTTATCAAGGACACTCCCCAACAGCAATGGCTGACCGAAATGGATAGACTCCGCTCACCGTTGCGCGAACTATGTGCTGGGGGAGTGGATGCCCAACGTCCTCATGCACTCATCCGAGATCTTATGGCTGAGAAGATCTGGGAGCATGATCGTGGGCTCAGCGTGGGCTGGCAGTGGAGGAAAGCGACCAGCATTAAGAAGCTCCAGGAGGCTGAAGGCGAGGTTCAACAGATGCAGACCCGATCAGACGAGCTTTCAGCCAATCTTGACGCAAAATCTGAGCTGGTCTCATGGTTGAAGGCCCAGCTGGCAGAGGAAAAAGAGAATATGAGGCAGACCTCTGGAGAGATGGCTGTCGTTCAAGCTGGCGTGGAGAGGGCCAATGCCAGAACTGACGAACTGCGCCCCGCCGCTGCTGCGGAGGAGCGAGTGTTAAATCAGCGGCAGCAAGCCCTGGATGCCACAAGCCAACGAGTGGCGGAGCTGCAACACTCTTTTGACGGGGTCAACCCGTCCGTGGGGGGAGTCGACCCCTGAGTATTGTAACAATCCCAAAAACCTTTTATTGTTACTTTCGTGCTTCGAATTTTTTCTTCTTTGCTTTGAATGCCTTAGAACGCACGATTTCCACGGTTTGAATTGCCTTGTTACATCCGTACAATGTTGGCGGGATGTTCGGTGACAATTCCCCAAGCCCACACAGGTCGAGTCCGATGTCCGGGATTCGGACTACCAGTCCGGATTCCTGAGAGATGGGAAAGGCTTGATGGGAGTAGGAACTTTCAGGATAGCCGAATTACCGTTTCTTCAACGTGCTCTTATGCACGAACGGGGCAACGCCAGGGGCGCTGAAATCGGTCCAAACAGATGAAAAATGGGAAGTGTGAATCACGATACCCAGGATTCGGAACATTGTGGGGATGGCGTGACAATAAGGGGCAACCGTTAACCGTGGCGGAGAAACAGTATCCTTACTGCATTCGCCTGAAATGGGGAAAACAAATGAGGGTCGACCGTTGACCATGTTCGAAACACGGGACCATGTCACAAATGTTGTTGATCGATCCTTCGGGATGTTGGCCCAGGACAGTTGGCGGACCATAGGTCAAAAATCCATACTGTTAGGGGGTCCATCCAGATATGACCCGTCTTCCGGAATGTTGGCCCAGGACGGTAGGTGAGCCGATGCGGCATGAGACCAGGCCGTTAGGGGGTTCCGTGAGACATGAAAAGGGACGAGGGTCCGAATAAGGGGCACGCAAAGCGTGGAATATGGGGTGATGGTCTGTCCGAACAGAATCCAACACTTAGGTAGTTACACCACCGTGGTGGGAGCACGCCAGATAGGCGCATCGGTTTGATCATGGATCATTCCTTCTTTCAGAAAGGGCCTCTCTGGCGAGGGGGATCTATCACTTCCCATTGGGATCTTGGGGCATCCTGAACTTGTTCAGGGTAGAACCGCAGTTTAATGTCATGCATTGATGACACATAGATTCCTGTAGTTTAACGTCATACGATAGGACGTGGAATAAGAGGGAAGGAGGCATGTGGCGCGGTAGATATGAAACCGACACGAATGAGGACTTGGAGTCCAAATCACACCATGTACCCCTGGAGGAAACTCTTCAGGTCGAGGGACAAAGAGTGAGGATTGGACTGGGCCCGAAGCAAAGTAGTCGGGCGTCCCTACGTACCCCACGAGGATGGGAATCAAGCCATATGTAGTTCTGAAAGCGCATTTTAACGTCACGCATGATGAGGAGCAGCCTGACCACGTTGGTACACATCTCTCCAAAACTACTAAGCCCACGTGATTCGTGCTCGGTGTGGGAAACAAGTAGTAGTGGTGGGATTTTCCCGAAACAGAGAGGGGCAGGTTAGGGAAAAGGGACGCTCGGTGAATACTGACCCAATGACACTAACACAATCATTTAGCGCACCTAGATGCGCGAAGAGAAAGAGCCGAGTATGATGGAATTCCACATGAACATGAGGAAGTGGAAATGTGTGAATCATGGTGCTCGAGATTCAGATCACGATGATGGAAGCGTGACGATGGAGGATAACTGCTGACGTATTCGCAACACAGCACCCTGTCACGTTAGCCTAGAATGGAGACAGACAAATGAGGGTCGATCGTTGACCATGTTCGAAACACAGGACTATGTCACAGATGTTGTCAAATATCCGTAGGGACGTTGGCCCGAAACGATTGAAGGGCCCTTAGGTCCAGCATTCATGGAGATCCCTTTAGCCAAGTATCCATGTCGTCCGGGGGACCTTATGGACGTGGAAGAGGATGAGGATCCAAATAGAGAGTTCACGAAGCTTGGTCGTGGGACGAAGGGAATGTCCGCATGAAAGTCCCACACTTCGGGTTCTTTGTCGAAACACATCAGAATATGTCAACGAAACGTATTAGAGGGAGGGAGCAGATTTCTTTCCCTTGGGGAGATCTTAGATTAGGGTCGTAGAATTCGGACCATGAAAAGTTAGACTGGGCCCGTGGGGAAGTGCCTGGGTGCTCCTACGTATCTCATAGGGATGAGAATCAAGCCTTACGTAGTTCTTGATGGACCTTAGACCATAAATGAGTAAAGGGAGCAGGGGACGCATGGAATCAAAACCCGACATGAAGGAGGACCTAAGACCTACTTACCATGCATTCTCTGGGGAAATGCTCGAGTCGAGGGACCGAACACAAAGGCCAGGCTGGGCCCGCGGGGAAGTACCCGAGCGCTCCTACGTATCTCATAAGGATGAGATTCAAGCCATACATAGTTCTGGATGATGACACGGTAGGATACCAGTGTCAGGGGAAAAGAGAAGTGCGGGCGTGGCCCTTGCACTAAAAGAAGTGGAATTTGATATATCTTGTTTGTTCTTTAGGGTGAATGGTTTTTTTGTGAAGCGACAGGCCTAGAATAGTAGGCCGTGATGTCTCCACAAGGATCAAGCCGCGATGGGCATTGACAAATGGAATGGCACGTGGCCGGTACCCAACGTGATGTCCTCTACAATGAGGTTACCACAATGCAGTGCCGTTTTTCGTCGTGCAGCCAGGACGATAATGTCACAGTTTAAGGTCGTATGATAGGACCAAGCATGCATTTTATCGTCACGCAGTGCAAATGTAGCAGAGATGATGCTAGGCGGGAAATGTGTGCAGTGTTGTAAAACACAATTGACAGAGACATGATCCCACACCAGATTGTACGCCATTCGGAGAGGGAAACCTTAGGCTGAGGGGCCTATATAGAGGGGAAACAGGTGGAGAGACTGGTTTCCTGAATGGGTTGTACCCGGAGACAGGGCGTCTCGGCGGTCCTACGTATCCCATGATGATGGGAATCAAGTTGAACGTAGTCCCGAATGGATCTTAGTTTATGGTCATAGAAATCGGACCATGGGAGCCCTGAAGGACGCCAGATTGCAGCTTTGTCCCCCTGACATGCAAAAATGCACTGAGGGATAGTGCCAAAATTATCGAGATTCCACCTGGACATGATGGGGTGGAAAATGATGTGAATCATGAAACCAACATTCAAGGACTGAAGGGGCTGGCATGAAGACAGAGGATTACTGATGACCATGTTCGTAACACATCATCCTGTCACGTTAGCATGAGATGAGGACAAACAAATGAGCATCGACTGCTGACCATATTCGCAATGCGGGATTTTATCAATTTGTTGTCCAAAAACCTCGGGGGCGTTGGCCTGTATCGGTAGGAGAGCCCTTGGGCGTAGTATCCAGGCCGTTCTTGGGGGTCCCTCTGGGTGCGAAAGGTGATGGAAGCCCGAATGGAGGGGAACACGAATCTTGACAAGTGGAAGGAACTTGATCAAGTTGAATCTAACACTCTTGGTCCTAGACCAGAGTACTCTTAATACATGGGTGAACCACTGCAAGGATTCAAGGGACTCAACCTTGAGGGTGATCGAGAGATGGAAGATTCCTAGGGGAAGGGGGGCACGGTGCCCAAAACCTTGTATCATACCTACACATCCCCCTCCTGGAGAGGGATAGGCCAAGTGGCCTAGGTGTCCGGGACATCAGGAGATCACTAGGAGGTGGGGATGGACCCGAATCTTAAACATTCAGGTGGTCCTACGTATCCCATGAAGATGGGAATCAAGCCACACGTAGTTCTGAAGGATGCCTTTTAATGTCATGCAGGACAAGGAATAAGAGGGCTAACTCTCAGAACGGGGTATGCGTGGTGCAGCTATTGCAAACACGACGTGAATGAGGACATAGTCCCACATTACGCCACGCGGTCCCATGGTCGGGGTCCTGAAGGCAGGACCGGAGAGGTGAACATGATGAACTCAAGCTGGACCCAAAGACAAGGGGTCTCGAACGTAGTTCCAGATGAGAATCTTAATTTATGGTCTTAGAGCTTGGACCGTGGACGGTGACAACTCCCGAGCAAGCACAGATGTCAACCCAATTCCTAAGCCCACGTGAGATAAACTCGGTGTGGGAAACAAGGGGGGTATCCTCATCACAATACTTGGGGCGTCCATCAAAGGGGAGTCGGAGGAGAGTTTCGAAGGACACCTTTGATGCATCTTGTTCTCCCAATGTGTAGACGTGCACAGAGGAAAAGTACCAAGAGTTCTGAGACTCTACTTGGACATGATTAAGTGATGAAGGGTGTGAATCATGTACCCGACATTTTGGGCTTAATGGGTTGGCGTGGCGATAGAGGAAAACTGTTAACCATGGTGGAAACACAGTGTCCAAATCGCATTAGCCTGAGGTGGGAACAACAAACGAGCATCGACCGCTGACCATATTCGCAATGCGGGATTTTATCGATCTGTTGTCCGAAACCCTCGGGGGCGTTGGCCCGTATCGGTAGGAGAGCCCTTGGGCGTAGTATCCAGGCCATTGTTGGGGGTCCCTCCGGGTGTGAAAGATGATGAAAGCCCTGATGCGGGGATATGCAAAGCCTGGAAAGCGGGTGCGGACGTGTCCGAGTAATGCTTGGCATTCCAGGTAATAAACCAGAGTACTCTTAAGCACCTTGGTGAACCTCCGAAAAAGGGATCGATGAAACAGCTCAGTAGGGGGGGAGCATGGCGTGGTCATTACGAGATCGTCGTGACTGAGGACATAATCCCACACCACACCATATAATCCTCTCATGGATGAAGGATAGGCCAAGGGGCCGGGATGGGATGAGGATTCCTGAGAGATGGGGCTGGACCAGAATTTTGGACATTTAGGTGGTCCTACGTATCCCATGAGGATAGGAATCAAGCCACACGTAGTTCTCTATATGTAGTTTAACGTCATTATTGGACGAGAAGGGGAGAAATATACCCCGAAACAAGGGAGGTGTGTGGTATGGCGAAGAAGCCGACGTGAATGAGGACGTAGTCCCACACCACACCGTACACCCTGGGTAAGAGGGGACCTGGGCCATGGCCCGGAAAGGCCAAGGGGCCTAAGGTCAGACATCAGTCATGAAGGCCTGACTGGTTTTCAGTTTAACGTCGACGAGGGTCGGGGACCCGAGAAGGCCAAGGGGCCTGAGGCTGGGCCTTGTAAAGGGAGGGTGTACGGTATGGTACATGACCCCGACGCGAATGAGGACATAGTCCCACATCACACCATTCACCCTTATGAGGAATCCTGGTCCGTGGCCTGGAGAAAAGGGAAAGTTATCAGTCAGAAAGGCCTGACTGGTTTGCAGTTTAACGTCTTACATAAGGACGAGGGTCGGGGACCCGAGAAGGCCAAGGGGCCTGAGGCTGGGCCTCGTAAAGGGAGGGAGTACGGCATGGTACATGATCCCGACGCGAATGAGGACATAGTCCCACATCACACCGTACACCCTTATGAGGAATCGGGGCCGTGGGTCGGATCGCTAGCACCACATGGGGGAAGCTTGTCACCTCGGGATGGGGCGGAATGAATCACTGTTCTTGATGCCTGGGACATCTCGGGGTGGACCCGAAAATCCAGGACACTGTCGACCATGTTCGAAACACAGTGTTCCTATGGTGACCCGTATGGGGGCAACAAATGAGCGTCGACTGCTGACCAAATTCGCAACGCGGGACTTGTATCGGCTTGTTGCTTGAAAACCCTCGGGGGCGTTGGCCCGTATCGGTAGGAGAGCCCTTGGGCATTGTATCCAGGCCGTTCTTGGGGGTCCCTCTGGGTGTGAAAAATGACGGAATCCCAGTCAAGGAGTGCATGAAGCATAGTTGTATCCATCCACGAAAGGGGAAAACACCTCCAGGGGGGAATGTGAAGCCGGGTCGAGGCTTGATCGATGTGGGTCGGGGAAAAAGTGTGCACCCTGCCATGTCTTGACCCGAGGGGAAGATTTTGGCTTTTGGGATGGGCCAACAGACGAAATGTCCGGGCGTTCCTACGTATCTCATAAGGATGAGAATCAAGCCATACGTAGTTCTTGAAGGCCATGCAGTTTAGCGTCATGTGGTGAGGACGTAGGAGGATAGAAGAACGGGAGTGGGTGCATGGTGCGACCCTTACAATCTTTGTGCGAGCGGGGTTGCATAAGCGGGGCCATGAAAGCCTACTCCCTGCTACACAAAGGTCCTCCAAGAAAACTATTCCTAGGGGGGATAGTGGAAGGGAAAAGCTTGGGGCTGGGCTCAAGACGAGGCGTCTGAGCGTTCCTACGTATCGAATAAGGATGAGAATCAAGCCACACGTAGTTCTATAAATGCAGTTTAACGTCATGCGGGATGATAAGAAGCATCTCATTTGGGGATATGTACGGTACGACGAGTAATCCGACGTAAATGAGGACATAGTCCTACACCATACCGTACAATCCCACAAGATAATAGAGCAGGGAAAACCAGGGGGCCTGAGGCCGAGCCGCGGTCAAGGAGGCCTGACCAGCTTGCTGTTTAACGTCTCGCAGTGAAGACGGGGTCGGGGCCCGAGGAGGCCAAGGGGCCTGAGGCCGAGCCTCAGTCAGGAAGGCCTGACTCGCTTGCAGTTTAACGTCTTGCAGTAAGGACGAGGCCGGGGGCCCGAGGAGGCCAAGGGGCCTGAGCCCGAGCCACGGTTAGGAAGGCCTGACTGGCTTGCAGTTTAACGTCTTGCCGTAAGGACGGGGCCGGGGGCCCGAGGAGGCCAAGGGGCCTGAGGCCGAGCCTCGGTCAGGAAGGCCTGACTCGATTGCAGTTTAACATCTTGCAGTAAGGACGGGGCTGGGGGCCCGAGGAGGCCAAGGGGCCTGAGGCCGAGCCTCGGTCAGGAAGGCCTGACTGGCTTGCAGTTTAACGTCTTGCAGTAAGGATGGGGCCGGGGGCCCGAGGAGGCCAAGGGGCCCGAGGTAGAGCCTCGGTCAGGAAGGCCTGACTGGATTGCAGTTTAACTTCTTGCAGTAAGGACGGGGATGGGGGCCCGAGGAGGCCAAGGAGCCTGAGGTCAAGCCTCGGTCAGGAAGGCCTGACTGGATTGCAGTTTAACGTCTTGCAGTAAGGACGAGGCCGGGGGCCCGAGGAGGCCAAGGGGCCTGAGGTAGAGCCTCGGTCAGGAAGGCCTAACTGGCTTGCAGTTTAACGTCTTGCAGTAAGGACGGCGCCGGGGGCCCGAGGAGGCCAAGGGGCCTGAGGCCGATCCTCGGTCAGGAAGGCCTGACTGGCTTGCAGTTTAACGTCTTGCAGTAAGGACGGGGATGGGGGCCCAAGGAGGCCAAGGGGCCTGAGGCCGAGCCTCGGTCAGGAAGGCCTGACTGGCTTGCAGTTTAACGTCTTGCAGTAAGGACGGGGAGGCTTTTTAGGGTCGTGCGGGACCATCTCGCAGTTTAGGGTCGTGCTGGACCATCTCGCAGTTTAGGGTCGTGCTAGACCTTCTCGCAGTTTAGGGTCGTGCTGGACCTTCTAGCAGTTTAGGGTCATGCTGGACCTTCTTGCCCTAGGAAAAGTATCGTTTGAGGAATTTGGCATTGGTGGGAGGGGTTATACGCTCTCCATCCATGGTCACCAAGGAGTATGCTCCATTGGGGTAAACCTTATGGATGATATAAGGCCCTTCCCATTTGGGTTCTAACTTGGGTGGTTTCCTACCAGGAATCATTGGTGCTCGAAGGTCCAGTACCAGGTCGCCCTGTAGAAAAGAGAGAAGACGAACTTTCTTGTCAAAGGCTCTCGCTATC
Source organism: Viscum album (assembly GCA_963277665.1). Taxonomy (NCBI): domain Eukaryota; kingdom Viridiplantae; phylum Streptophyta; class Magnoliopsida; order Santalales; family Viscaceae; genus Viscum; species Viscum album. Next base: position 1,685,479 of record CAUJRU010000030.1, on the reverse strand, counting down.
TTGTCCTGATTCCTTTCCAGATTGTGCATGGCACGAAGCTGGTTCTCGTCCAGTGCCTCTAATTCAGCCAGAAGGATCTCGAATGCCTCATCTGATGTCTGGTGGTCGTAAACTGCAGTGCGTAACGACGGCAGCTGGATCTCAATGGGTAGGACGGCCTCATCTCCATACACCAGGGAATATGGGGTCACCTGGGTAGAGTTGCGAGTCGTCGTCCGGTAAGCCCAGAGGGCGTTGGGGAGCTTGTCCGACCAACTTTTCTTTTTCTGACCAACCATCTTCTGCAGAATGTTAGAGAGGGTCTTGTTGAACGCCTTGACCTGTCCATTCGCCTGCGCGTGGTAGCGGGAGGTATGGTTTGACCAGATGTCGTACTTTGCGTACAATTTCTTCAATTCAGCTGCTCGGAAGTTGGTGCCATTATCGGTGAGGACGGCGTGAGGAACTCCAAACCAGTGGATTATGTTGGAGCTCACAAAGTCAACGATGGAACAGGCCTTGACCTCTTTGAGAGGAACTGCCTCTGCCCACTTGGAGAAGAAATCTGTAGCAGTCGGGATGAACCTACACTGACGGGCTGTTGCCGGTGGATACGGTCCCACTACATCAAGCCCCCATACCACAAATGGACAAGAGTACTTGGTGGGGTGGAGGGGCTCCGGCGGCCGATTCAAGAAGTTGGCGTGTACTTGGCACACGTGGCATCTCTTGGCATATCCAATACAATCGTGGATCATAGAGGGCCAAAAGTACCCCAACCTCCGGATTTGATGGGACAGTTTCGGCCCAGCTTGATGGGTGCCACAGGAACTGGCGTGAACCTCTTGCATAACTTGAGGTATCTCCCCTCCTTGGAGGCAACGGAGAAGGACACCATCGAAACTCCACTTATAAAGGATCTGTTCCAGACTGGGGCCGCTCTGGAGGGTAAATTGCAGCGCACGGCGTCGAATTCGCTCGCGCTCGGCCCGATCATCCGGGAGCTGACCATTTTGGAGATACTCGACAAAGGGTGCTCTCTAGTCGGGGGTGGTTTCAACCACTGCGTCTGACGAACCCGGGACTCCCGATATGGAGGGTCCGGCGGTGAGATGGCTTACCCACAGGCCATCATGGTCCTCTTGGGTGATGGGGGAAATGACTCTCTCGTGTTCCACATGTTTGACCAAATCATCTTGCTCAGGTTCCGCAAGCGATGCGGCTAAACCAGCCAAGGCGTCTGCTTGTCCGTTCTACGACCGTGGGACATGGGTAACCTCTAGTCGAGGGGAGAACTGGGCCATTAGGCAGAGGGTGTACTCCAGCAACGGTGCGAGCTCCGGCTTCCTGATGACGTAGTCGCCATTAACCTTTTTGATTACCAGCTTGGAATATCCCTTCACATGTAAATGGGGCACATGGATGTCAAGGGCCAGCTCGAGGCTGGTGATGAGAGCTTGGTACTCTGCCTCGTTGTTCGTACAACCTTCTGATAACAGGAACGAGTATGGCAGGACGACTTGCACCGGGGTAATGAAAACAATACCCAGGCCCACTCTGTTGAGCTTGGGATCGTTGAGCCTCCTACCGGTGGGGCTCCGGGAGGCGCCGTCGAAATGCATTTTCCAACACGGGGCAGCATGATCGACTGAGAGGATCGTCTAATCAGGGAAATCCAGGTCCAGGGATTGATCCGCGGAGGTTGGATGGGCAGCTAAAAAGTCTGCCAATGTCTGTCCCTTAATGGCCTTCTGAGGTACAAACCTGATATCAAACTGCTGGAGAATCACCGCCCACCGTGCTAGTCGGCCAGTCAGCATTGGACGGTTCAGGATGTACTTCAGTGGGTCTACCCGGGAGACCAATTGCACCTCGTGGTGATACAGGTAATGTCGTAACTTCTGCACGGCGAAGACGAGCGCGAGGCAGCTCTTTTCGATAGGGGAGTATCTGACCTCCGTATCGAGAAGCATGCGGCTGAGATAGTAGAGACTATTCTCAGTACCCTCAATATTCTTCTAGGCAGGTAGCGCACCGAGGGACCTCTCTAGGGCAGTCACGTAAAGGACCAGCGGCTTTCCGGAGATGGGTGGCATCAAGACTGGAGGTTGGAGCAGATACTGCTTGATTTCCTTGAAGGCGGTCCGACACTCCTCATCCCATTCATAGGTGGCGCCCTTCTTCATGAGCTGGGAAAAGGGCTTACACTTGCCGGACAGATTCGCGATGAATCGGCGTATATAGGCTAAGTGGTCTTGAAGGCCTCGATGCTCCCAAATGTTGCTCGAGGGAGGCATTTGGCTGATGGCCTTGATCTTCTCCGAGTCGATCTCGATACCTCGCTATCTGACAACGAAGCCCAGAAACTTCCCGGAGGTGACCCCAAAAGCACACTTCAGCGGGTTCATCTTCAGGTGACGGGAACGGAGGAATCCAAACACTTTCTCAAGGTCTCTGAGATGGTCCTGGCACTGGCATGATTTGACTACAAGGTCATCCACGTAGCATTCCACCAATGTCCCGAGGATCGGTTTGAATATGCGATGCATGACCCTCTGATAAGTGGCACCTGCATTTTTCAAACTGAATGGCATTACCTGGTAGAAAAAGGTACCCTGGGGAGCCCTGAAGGCAGTGGACTCCTCGTCTTCCGGGGCCATCTGGATCTGGTTATACTCGGAATACCCATCCATGAAAGAGAGGGCTTGGAACCTGGCCGTGGCGTCAATAAACAACTCTGTCACTGGGAGTGGGAAGTCATCCTTTGGGCAGTGGCGATTAAGATCGTGGAAGTCGATACAGACTCTGATCTGCCCATTCTTCTTCCTGACTGGCACAATGTTGACAAGACACTTGGGGTACTGGACCTCCTTGACGAAGTTGGATTTGATTAGCTTATCAACTTTGGCCTCAACCATAGCACCATGGGAAGGGTGCATCTTCCTGGGAGGCTGCTTAAACCCGCGGTGTTTTTCCGGGAGGCCCAGACAATGAACGGCTACTTGGGGATCTAACCCTAGCATCTCGTTGTAACTCCAAGAAAACACATCACGGTGCTGTTTGAGGAAGTCTACGTACTACTGCCGCTCTTCGGAGGACATGGCTACACTGATCAATGTGGGTTTTGGATCTTCCTCGCTACCAAGGTTTACCTACACCAGTTCATCAACCATGGTAGAGACGCCTTCTTCAAAGGCTGGGGTAGCATCCTCCATGTCTTCCTCCCCACCCGTGGGGGGACTTCCCGCGATGGGGGGGGGGGGGGTTGGGGCTTCTGGGCTATCAAAATCCGAGGGGCAGCTGGTGCCGTCTTGGGCAGCAGTGGTCATCACGTCAGAAGACTCGCTTGCCATTGAGACCATAGCAATGAAGGCAGTCGACCCTATCCCATCTGGCCTTCGGCCTAAAGGGCCACGTTTGTTGATATCAAAGCAGTGGTGACGTGTCGGCCTGAGTCGGTTAATTCCAGCCCGGTGGAAGAGACACGTATGGCGCACCGCCGTTGTCATGATCTTGACGTCCCGGTACCGTACAAGGGTAGGGGGTTCCGGGATGACTTGAGCCTAGTTGATGTAGGAGTACGAGGTGATTTTCCGTCGTCGCTTGGACACAGGAACATGCCTTCTTTTCGTACCCGAAACAACGAAACATTGTCCCATGTCGGGGGTCGTGGCCTCCAACCGGTGGATCGGGAGGATGTAGGCGTCATCCATGCTTTCCCAGGGATCACTTGTGATCGGGGCGGGTTCATCCTCGTTTACCAGGATTTTCTTTTCCTTACTTTTGTAATAACCCGCATCCAGATAGCGGGCCTCACAAGAAGCGAAAGAGGACGTGTCTCCTTGGAGCAAGCCTACTCAACCGTTGAGTGAGTACTTGAGGCACTGGTGATACGACGAAGGGACCAATGCATGTAGATGGAGCCATGGTCTACCCATCAATGCGTTGTAGGTAGTGTCCTGAGAGACAACCATGAACTCGGTGCTGGCAATTAAGCCACCGAACTGAGTCTTCAGGTGGATCGTGACGACTGGGGTTTTCTCCGTCCTGTCGTACCCCTGGATCCTGAGGTCAGAGGGAGTTAAATCACCTTCGGACAGACCCAGCTTTCGCAGCGTCCGGGTTGGAATTAGATTGATTCCGGAACCTGTGTCAATGAGGTAACGACGGACTTCCACACCATTGAAGTGGCCAGTGATGTACAACGGGCGAATGTGCCCCTGTATAGGAGGGTCCTCATCTTCACCGGAGAACGAGATAACCACCTGACATTCGGCGTTTTCGATCGTCTCGGTATGGAAGGCTTCCGCAGCTGCTACTTCCGTCTCGAACTGGAGGGGGCTCCTTAGGGCCTCGGCAAGTACCTCGCGCATTTCGGATGATAGGTGAAGGGCCTCAAGGATGGAGAGACTTGCCGGAATGCTGGACAGGTGCTTCAGAACATCGTACTTTCATGCCAAATGCGAGCCTCTGCTTACAGGGGGTCGTTCGGCATTTGGAGGCACAGCGGGTCCGGCCGGCTGAACCGGTGATTGACTAGTACTGGGTACATCTCGCTTCCTACTAGTAGAAGCCTGAAGGGCAGTCGCCGGACTGGGATCGGACAGCGGAGGCTGGCCTGTAGCTGGGCAAGACTGACTGTGATACGAACAAGGCGGCTCCCCCCGATCCAATAGCACGAACGGCGGTGGAGGTAGAGCCGAGGGTGTTAGATGGGTTTGCGCGTGCTGAGATCTGCGCTGAGCCTGCTGCCTAGTCTCGGTAGCGTGCACGGCTTGGCCAAGATTGTCTGCTGACATACCTCGATGACCGGCGCGATTGCAATTCCGCTGACGTTGACGTCGGCTGGAAACGTTGGGGAGGTCTGCCTGGCATTCCCCCTCGTCGGGGTTCATATAGGGATTTACCAGCTCCACGGTGTTAACCGAAGCGTACCCCTGGCTGTCGCTCGAGGAGTCATCCACCGCTGGGCGGATTCTGGGAGGGATCCCCATTTCGGGGGGCATAAAGTCGCCAAGAGTGCGGGATGACGACAGTATTGGCGGTGCACGTTGCTTATTCATGCGTCGCCGCCGCTTGCCCTTTTGGGCAGAGGTCGACTGTGAAGATGATGCGGAGGCACTGACTACTTCTTCTGAAGGTTCTGACTGCTTCAGGAGCGCCCGGATGATACCCTGGGCACGGACGACAGTTTTTCGAGCCATCCGGTCGTCGTATTTCCGAGACCCGCGGCTAGGGACCTGCTGCCACTCACCTTCACTGTCGCTGCCGATCTCTGATCCTGCAAAGACACCTGCCACTTGCGCTGGTGCTGGGCCCAACTTGACTATGTTGTTGTTGACCTGGTCCTGAAGCCAGTCTTTAAACGCATAGCATCGCTTGAGGGTGTTCCCCAGGATCCGTTGATAAGGGCAGTAGTTGGGGTGATCGGTGAGATGCGCCTCTGTCGGCCTTCTGCACTCAGGCAGACGCACAATCCCTTGCTCTAGAGCACTTCGGAAGTAGACAGGGACCTGATTTTCGTTGAACGAATAGGTCTGGTGCCTTTTTTCCGGATAGGGGGCCCTGGGGGCCTGGTCCTGACGAGGGGCCGGAGGGGCCTGCCGAGGAGGCGGCGCCTGATTGTCTCGCCTAGGTGGCGGTGGCGCGTTGCGCGGGGGAACCTGTCGGTTCTGAGGCAGCCGTTGCTGGGCAGGAGCCTGTGCTTGAGGTGGAGGATCTCTGCGGGGTTGCGGGGGTGGTGCCGCCGGCAGCAATTCCAGCTGCCTCGGGGCTTCTATTTGAGCCACCACGGCGGGTTCAGCCCTGGCAGTCCTCTTGGCTGGGATCATAGGGGGCAACAAGCGTGCCTGACTGGCCTGTTGCAGGGCTTCGTCGAGGCGTTGAGCCTTATCCAAGAAATCTTTGAACCCTCCAGGGTAGTTCTGGGTAATCAAGGAGGGTACCAGCTCTGTCATGATGTTCCCCACACACATCGTCAGTAATTGCTCCTGAGTCAGTGGCATATCGAGGGAATATGTATGTCCCATCCACCGGGCGATGAATTCTGCGACTCGCTCATCAGGCCTTTGCTAGCACTTGAGGAGGTCTGCACCGCTGGTCTTTCGCGTGGTGGAGCTGAACTGGTATAAGAACTGCCTGCGAAGATCCTCCCAACCGGTCACCGATCCGATAGGGAGCTGGCTGTACCAGACGAATTCCGGACCTTCCAACGTCGGTACGAAACATCGGAGCTTGGCGGCTTCTTGCTGAGCCGGGGTCCCCAGCATGGGGCCACACCTGGAAGAAAATTGAGCCAAGTGCTGCGGAGGGTCCCCTGTCCCGTTGAAAGGCGATAAGGTGGGGTTCCCAAAACCCGGAGGTGCGGGCATATCATCCACCCATGCGGGATAAGGCTTTCCATCTGGTGGGACCGCCACCTGCCGCGTTTCCAACGCTTCGAGGCGAGCTTTGAGCGCCGCAATAAGATCCTCCGGGTGGGGGTCCCTGTCTTGACGGGGATCCCTAAAAACAAGTGCATTGCCAGGTTCTTCAACGCGGTAGATGGCTTCGGCCGCTCGCGGGTCAACTGGCTGGACGACCTGCGGGGCGACTGGGGGAACCCGGATTGGATTCTTCAGATTGTCTTGTCGCTCGGGGGGATTTGGCGAGACGTATCGCGCCCTCTTGACGTACGTTCCGGCTTCCGCCCTGTCTGCAGCAGTGGCATGATCAGGGTGGCCTGGAGGCATCTCACCAGGGGGAAATTGTTCCTTCCCCTACTGCCCTGGCCTGGGATTACCATAGTCGGGTCGCCGCTCTGCGGCGCGCTCAGCCAAGAGTTCATCAACCAGCTTTTTCTGTTCAGCAAGCAGCTCGCGTAACGTGGCATTCTCGGGATCTTCGTCCGTTTTCTGCACAGAGGCGGATGGGTCGGAGTGCTTGACTGTTCTGACGTGCTCCTTACCCTTTCCAGTGTTTTGACCGAGTACCAGCGACTCGGTGGGTACGGGGAGACCTAGCAGGTTCCTCTGCTGACAGGTAACTCTCCCTGACGGGTCGAGCAGTGGCGGTACGCCCTCGGGTGGTAAGTCTCCATCAAGGAACTCAATCTCATCTTCCTTATCCACAACGTCGGCCATGTGGACTAAGACCCCTCTTGAGGGCATATCCTCGATGTCGCATAGCGAATCGGGCTTCCGTCGGATAGGGTCGAAGAGAGAGCGGCATAGTGTCCCCAACCACGGACTTGCACATGGGGGGTGGCTTCCCTGACGATTCTGCGGAGTGCATTATGACTCTGAATGCATTTTCGTTGAAGGGCACTCTGGTGGCCTGGCGACTAAGGGTGCTGGGCCACAAGAAGTGCGGCTGCATCGATCAGGCGACACTGCTCGCCGATTTCTTCGAAGTGCTCTCGACTCCTAGGGTACGCCACCCGTTCATAACGGAGGCGGAAGTGTGTCGCCCATAAGGTTCGACAAAAGCACCCCACTTCTTCCGGGGTAAGAATCTCCGGTATGCGGAAATTCAGTGCCGCCGTCGGCCAGAACTTCTCCGAGAAGTAATCCGCTGCAAGGATACTCCAGAAGCTTCTAGGCTCGGACTCAGGATCTGGCTCTGTGTTGCCCCACTCGTCAACCGGGGGCGGCTGAGGGACCGGTAGCGGTACCGAGGTGGACCTTTGGGATAGTAAGCTCGGCGGTGGAGAATACGTCAAACGAGCTGACTGGCCGCTGAATTCCGGGCCATCCTCCGAAGAGTGAGGTGACCTGGCCACGACGTCACGATACGACGGTCTGATAAACGCAGCTTCCGGAACCGGAGCCGTGGCTATCGGCGACAGGTCGTGTCATCGCTCTACCGCCGTTGGCCCCCAAAATAACTCTCTGTGATCTCTGGTTGAGGTAGAGGGCTCTTCTGGTGACAGAGGCGGTGATTGCGTGGTCGAGACCTGCGGAATTCCCAGGATTTCTTCCTCTTGGATGTACCTGCGGAGGGAGATGGGAATCTGGTGGACCTCAAATTCCGGGAGAATGAGGCTAACACGTCTGGTTCCTGCCCCAGTCCTTGATACGGAGGAGCGAGGAGAAGGTTCCATCGCTGAATCGCATTCCGCTTCCGAGTCGAAGAAGCGGGCAGGTTTGATCTCCACCTGGGCCTTCCCAGGGTTCTTCTTGTTGCGGTGACGACCCTCTCTCCCGCCCCGGGGTGGCTCTTTGGGACAGGGTTGACACCTATCAGGAAGCCTCGGGGCGGCGCTGGCGCCGTGGCGGAGAGGGCCCCCACTCGAGATAGTTGGGGTGCGAGGGGCACCGGGGCAAATGTCGAAGGGTACATGGGGAGGACCTCCATGAACAGTACCCATGCGGGCGGGGCCTCTGTTGGAACTGGCAGGAGCATGGGGAGGACCTCCATGGTCGATGCGAGTGGAGCGAGGCTGACCTTCATTCCTCGAGTTGCTGGGGCGAGGAGGACCTTCGCCAGTTGCAGAAAGAACGTAGGGAGGTCCCCCACGTTGAAGAAGGATCGGATGGACGGTTCCTTCAGGAGGATGGACTCCATGACGAACCTCGGAGCGGGGAAGGCCCATGATCTGTGGAGTAGTGGTAAGGGGAGGACCTCCGTACGGGGTGACATTACCGAGGGTTAGCTCGCGGCGATCACCAATTGGGCCTGAAACCCGGAGAGTCAACCCAGTCTGCCCGTGGGGCGGTTGGGGTCTCGATCCTGGTTGGGTGAAGGAGTGCCCCTGCCTAGTATATGCAGGGGCTTCACGATGCACGTCGGCGGTGGCTCGGGCCACTATAGCTGTTGACGTCGACATGCCCGGGCGAGCTCCTCAGCCCGGGCCCGGCGCTGACGTCGGGTTAGGCGGGCTGGCGCAGGTGGTGCAGGGACGTAGTCCGCCTGCTCTTCCTGCGGGGCCGGACGGTGGCACTAACGCGGCCGGGCGGGAGCTCTCGCCTGGAGCCCTCGGGTCGGGACCCTGGGCAGGCTGAGCCGGACAGCGCCCACCTCTTCAGCGTAAGGCGAGGATTCGTCAAGGAGTTCTGGAGACGAGCTCCCGAAACGGTTGAATGTTGGGGTGGGGAGTAGGGGATCCATGCACGGCATGTTAGGGCGGCGTTGACGGCAGGGCCTGGAGGCCTCTAGGTCCAAGCGGGCCATATCCCGGGTCGGGATGACCCCTTCTTCCTCGTACCTGCGCACGAGGTTGTTGATCACCCTTCGCTGGATGACCTCTGATGGGGAAAGGGGACGTGGGCGCCCCGTATTCCGCGATGCAGCGGCCGTTGTGGCGGTAGCGGCGTTACATGGGATGGTCGTGGCGGTGTTTCCCCTGCCTCTGCATGGGCGAGGAGCGGACGGTGATCGCGTCTCTGTGACAGCAACCTGGTTCCTCAGAAAGGAAGGGATCAACTCATCAGTACTGAAAGGAAAATGATTGACAGCCGGTGCCCCAGTGTTCTTCCATTCTCCATGTCTGTGAGAAGGATCCACGCCAATACGCTGCAGAACGGAGTGCCCCAAGTTCTACTGCCCCGACTTCCGGTGAGTTTCACGACAGGCTCGCTATTTTCTTGGCGGGACCAGGCACCGGATATCTGGATCTGGTGACACGTCAATCTACTGGTGTCTCGAACGCTACTAATCCCTATATTGAGGAGAAGAATTTCACGTCGGGTTCACCATTTCTGTATCCGACGCTTTCGCCGGGGCGCGCGCCCGTCCGTCCGTGGTGGAGGACGCGCGACACTTCTGTTGCCCCGCATTCCTGCTTTCCAAAGGCGGGCGGCATTCGCTCCTTATTCAGGGACGTCTGCTCCTTGATCGAAACTAGATGATGGGATTTCGGTTCTTCCTCCTGTGGATTCCTCCTCAGAACTCGTCACCTAGTCCGGGTCTCCCTCATAGATTTAATACGTAGTTCGTGAAACTCTTCCCAATGCCGTGTTTCCATGGGTTCCGGTTAATTACACTGCTTCTGTCGGGACATTCCAAAGGGTCCAGTCAGGGCAGCAACCTTCAGTCAGGGGAGTAGTCATGTTGAGGCATTAGTAGCGTGTCTGGATGCTGGGGTACCTGGAATGTCTGTCTGTTATGCTTGACCACAAGGCTTCTCGAGGGCGTGGAAGCTCGAGGCATCCCACATCGAGCGCAGGGAATTATATGTCATAGACACATATCTGATGTTTTCCTCAGCTTCTCATCCTCAACAAAGGGTATACCGCAAGTTTAACGTCCAGCGGAGACGGATCAACCCAACCAGAGCATTAGCTAGGATAGATCGGATTGAGGGATCCTCCTTGGAGGGATATCGATACTAGGGCCAGCCCATGGGTGACTGTGAAGAAGAGAATACCGACATGGTCTCACCAGGATAAGACGGTCCGGGCGAGAATCGGAACAAGTGGTAGGTTGATGAATGGAGTGGAAGGAGAGTGAAATGGGACCATCGCAGGGGCGATAGTGATGTTGGGATTGAGCCCTGACGAGGCTTCCTACGTATCCCCGTGGCAGGGAATCAAAGTCCGCGTAGTTCGGGATGACGTCGATAAACTGACATGAAGGTGTACCTTGGCCCGATGAGAATCGTCAGAATACCGACGTGAAAGTAGACCCGTGGGTCCACTAGTGGTGGGCTTGAACCTTGGGAAGGTTTCCTACGTACCATGCCTTGACATGGATCAAAGTCCTCGTAGTTCGGGTTAGTCACAGCGACTTGCCGTCGGACTGGAGTTGTAGTTTAACACCGTGTTGGACATAGGTGGAACACGACGTGAATTGGATGATGGGTGGGCTTGAACCTCAGAAAGGCTTCCTACGTACCATGCCTTGACATAGATCAAAGACCTCGTAGTTCAAATGGGGCTTTGTCGGTGAACCGACATGAAAGTGGACCTTGGTCCGATGGGTGGTGGGCTTGAACCTTGGGAAGGCTTCCTACATACCATGCCTTGACATGGATCAAAGTCCTCATAGTTCGGGTTAGTCACAACGGCTTGCCATCGGACTGGAATTGGGTGTACAGTTTAATGTCATGCGGGACAAAAGGAGGAATGCAGTTTAACGTCATGATAGACGAGGGCGAAACTCGACGTGAATGAACGACCGAGCAACGTGGCTTGAACCTCATGGAGGCTTCCTACGTACCATGCCTTGACATGGATCAAAGTCCTCGTAGTTCAAATGGGATGAGTCGCAGCGGCTTGCCACTGGACTGGAATGGGACCCGACGTGAAATGACGGGTGGGCTTGAACCTCATAGAGGCTTCCTACGTACCATGCCTTGACATGGATCAATGTCCTCATAGTTCGCTAGGATGGGTCGCAACGGCTTACCACTGGACCCGAATACAGTTTAACGTCGTGCTGGACGGGGGTGAGACCCGACATGAAATGACGAGTGGGATTGAACCTCATGGAGGCTTCTTACGTACCATGCCTTGACATGGATCAAAGTCCTCGTAGTTCACTAGGATTGGTCGCAACGGCTTACCAATGGACCAGAATACAGTTCAACGTCGTGCTGGACGGGGGTGAGACTCGACGTGAATGAACGACCGAGCAATGTGGCTTGAACCTCATGGAGGCTTCCTACGTACCATGCCTTGACATGGATCAAAGTCCTCGTAGTTCTCTAAGATGGGTGTCAGGGTCGGTGCTCACTCTAAGCCCACGTGAGTCATGATCGGTGTGAGAAACAAGAGGTTGAAAGGACCAGACGATCACGTCGCGAAGGAAGCGTCCGTGAGAAGCGAAGAGGGGCTTACGCGTTAGGCGGCCCACGGTGCCGGGACTTACTCCAGGATGGAGGCCCATGGCGCGACAGAGCGCGGGAAAGATGGACCATGGTCCAATGATGGGAGGTGTCTCGTCCCCTATCACACCCTCCACTGACCTTGGTAGTGGGGAAGTACGGAGATGCAGAGGTGCAGCCATCCATTGGGGGGCTAGGGTCGCCCTTCTCTTACGAACATACGCCACTCCGACAAGGAGTATCTCATTCCACGTGAGGAAGAGTTCCATTCCCGTGGAGATGAGTGGTGTAAAAAATGTTCAAGCTGGGGGGACCCTTCGCGAGGGGCACGAGGTCGGATCACAGTTTAATGTCATGTGTTGAGGACGTGGTGCTTGGCAGTTTAACGTCCTGCAGCTCGGACGATGTGGGTTCACTCCACACCTCGAGGACTTACATAACTGGTACCCTCTGGTCCTTGGGGAAGGGAAGGTACCGGTAAGGCCATGGTTAAGGGGGGTCGTGGAACGAACCATCGAGGGGCCCATGTTAGCGTGGCTATGCGAAGGAGAAATAGCCGTTAGCGTGCCCATGCGAAGAATCATTAGGCGAAGCAACGCTACGGGTGGTATTGTCCATGGGACTTTGAAATCACATCGTCCGAACCTGGAGGGTCGCACGGGAAGAGGAATTACTATGCAAAGGAGTGTGCTTTGCTAAGTGGAGTGCCTTGGCCTTAGCATGGGGCATAGGTGTGGGTGGAAGGTGCTTCGCGAAGTGGAACAGTGTTCGCGGAGCACTGCCTCGCGAGGAAGGGGTGCCTCCCGAAGCAGGGTCGCGCGAAGCAGTGTGCTTCGCGATGTGTAATGATCCTGCCTTGGCATAGGGATCACTAGCATGGGTTGGGTGTTTCGTGAAGCATAAACGCTCCGCGGCTGCCCGAGTTCCCATGGGAATCCCCTTGCTTCGTGAATGCCCTTAAGCTTCGCAAAGGGAATCCCTCTCAGAAGAGGGGCAAAAAACGAGACAATGCAGAGGAGTCTCGCGAAGGAGAAGTACCTCGCGGAGCTCATGATTCCCGGGGCAAAGCGTGCTTCGTGATTCCGGAGAGGAGAAGCCAAAAGTTCGGATTGTCCGTCCTCGGGACTCAGGGGGAGTCCAGTATTTATAGGGAAGGGGCGCCGCGAAACTGGGATCGCGCGCCGCCTCTGGTGCTTCGCGGCACGCGCGCGAACGTCAACGCCATTCGCGGAGCATTACCGCCTCAGGATATTCGTGGCGGCTCGCGAACGTCAACTGCATTCGCGAAGGTTTACCGCCTCAGGAGCTTCGCGGCGGCTCGCGAACGTGAAATGCGTTCGCGAAGGTTTACCGCCTCTGGATCTTCGCGGCGGCTCGCGAACGTCAAATGTGTTCGCGAAGGTTTACCGCCTCTGGAGCTTCGCGGCGGCTCGAGAACGTCAAATGCGTTCGCGAGGGTTTACCGCCTCAGGAGCTTCGCGAGGCTGCGATGGTCGGGGCGCTTCGCGTGGGTGCTTCGCGTGGGTGCTTCACGCGGGTGCTTCGCGGCGGTGCTTCGCGAGGCAGCGCGCTGGGCTTCTTTTTCTTTCCTTCCTTGCGGGCCATATTTTTGGCGCCAACAGTGGGTAAGGGGGTAGAGGTGGGGGCCTTTTATAAGACGGAGGATGGTTACTTTTGGAGAGTCTTGAAATGTTACTTTATAATAAAATAATTTTCGGATTTTAAAGGTCCCAAAATGATTTATTTATAGTATAAGGTGATAAGGGTTCGCAATACACCCATAAAATAGGTGTTACACAAGTTTATGTCTTAGATTTTACCTTATCTTTTCATTTTATTTAAATAGTTCATTAATGAGGTAATCACTGCATCATCATGGTGTCATAAATAAATTTATTTATTTAATTTATAACAATTATAAAACAAATACCATGATTTAGGAAATATTTTTAGCTTTATAATGAATATTTATTGTCAAATATATAACTTGTATAACCCCATGTAATTTTTTTTAGTAAAACAATACATGTTTGTGACATTTTTATTTTTACTTTAAATAAAAGGTATTAATGAAATTATCTTACCCAAGTGGCTCCATGGTGTCCAAAAAAATCAATCAATGGATTTTAATGGTCGGAAATAACTCATAAAATAAGTGTATGACAAGTGTAAAGGTAATTTCATATTATTATAACATTATATTTACCTTAAATTACACTAATTACCTTTAATCATGATTAATAAAACTTAAAAGTCACTACTCACCAAAAATTATTTTCAACCCATTGAAAAACGCTTTACTTAAAAATGAAAACCATTTATGTCGGATTTTTGAAATTAAATTCACATAAGTGGTAAAGTTCTATTTAAACAAAAAAATAAGTTCTTTATCTACCACTTAGTGGTTTCACTATTCATCAAAAATTGAATTTTTTCAGAAAAATACCAAAAATTTACCCGAAGCTATATTTGTTATACCAAATTCAAAAATGATTTCTATTTTAAAAAATTAAAAACATATAAGTTTCATTAATTAATTTAATAATTAATTCACGTTGTCAAAACAAATAGCATGTTTTTATGAAACAATATATATCCAAAGATTGACACTTGTTTATGTCCAGTTTCAAAGTGAAATTAATTCCAATGTCCACCGTTGAATTAAATGGTAAAAATGTATTCTAATTGAACTTTAAAACCAGTTAAAAAGATAATCTATCCATATAAATAAATTATATTAAAATGAGGTTTCGAATTAAAATACAACATTTTCACTATTCATTAAAAAATGAACGTTATCAGAAAAAAACCAGAAATTTATCCAAAGTAAATTTCAATGTCCCAGTTCTAAGGAATAAATTTATTTTGAAAAATACAGCTTATAAAATTGTCAAAAGTTAGATTTAAAAACGGTTTTCCATAAAAAGGCGGTAAAACAATCTTTTAAAAATATTAGAGTATTATATGATTGAGATTGGATTTATTCTCATTTTAACCCTCTAAAACAATATCTATTTCATAAATAGACATAGATATGAAAAAATATTATTCTTTACATACATGGGATGTTACATCCTTCCCCCCTTTTGGGAATTTCTTCCTCGCAATTTTATTCACTTATCAAATAAATTGTGGTATTTATCCCTCATAGAATTTTCAGATTCCCATGTTTCCTCTTCAACCATATGGTTTTTTCACAAAACATTTACCTGGTGAATTACATTATTCTGCAACACTTTCTCGCTATAGTCATGAATCTGGGCTGGTTGTTCCTCATGAGAAAAGATTCTCTTCAAACTGAACTACGTCTTGGCTCAAAACATGAGATGGATCTGGCATATACTTTCTCAAACTTGAAACATGAAAAACATTATGTACCTAAGATAAACTCGGAGGTAAAGCCACTCTGTACGCAACTGATCCAACTCTCTCTAGAATTTCATATGGTCCAATGAACCTTGGACTGAACTTTCCATTCTTACCAAATCACATCACATTTTTCCATGGTGAAACTTTGAGGAAGACATGATCACCTACCTCAAAGGAGAGATCCTTTCTCCTGTTGTCTGCATAAATTTTCTTCCTACTCTGAGCTGTTCTCATTTGTTTCTATATCAGCTGATCCTTTCTTGCCATATCTTCTACCAATTCTAGTCCCATCAACTTCCTTTCACCTACTTCATCCCAAAAAGCTGGAGTTCGAAACCGCTTCCCATTTAATGCCTCAAATAGTTCCATCTGTATACTAGAATGAAAACGGTTATTATAAGAAAACTCAACAGATGAAAGATGTTGGTCCCAACTTCCCTGATAATCCATCGAACAAGCACGTAGCATATCCTCCAATGTCTGAATTTTTCGTTCTGACTACCCATCAGATTGAGTATGAAAATCTGTACAAAAATTTAATTTAGTTCCCAACGACTTATGAAGGCCTTTCCAAAAGTTAGAAGTGAACCTGGGATCACGATCAGATACAATTTAGAGGGGAACTCCATGTAACCTTACTATCTCTTTATGATACAATCAAGAAAGTTGATCTACGAAAAAAGTATCTTGTATTGAATGTAAATGAGCATAATTAGTCAAGAGATCAACAATAACTCAGATTTCATTTTTACCTTGAGGTGTCATCGGTAATCCCATAACAATGTCCATAGATATATTCTCCTTTTTCCACTCTGGCACTGGTAATGGTTGAAGCATCCGTTTCGGTAACTACTGCTCTTCTTTAACCTGTTGTCAAGTCAAACACTTCACAAAAAAATCAGCAATATCTCTTTTCTTTCCATCCCACCATTAATACTCCCGAAAGTCTCTATACATCTTAGTAATGCCTGGATGAACTGAAAATGGAGAACTATGCACTTCACATAATAACTCTCTCTTCAACTGTGAATCACAAGCCATACACAATTTATTCCCAAATCTCAAAACACAATCATCATCAATGAACAAAACCATAAACTTATCCATGAACTCATGGAAAATTCTATTGATTATATCCATGAATACATCAGGTGAATTTGTTAACCCAAAAGGCATAACTACAAATTCATAATGGAAATATCTAGTATGAAATGCGGCCTTCGGAACGTCTGCTTCTTTTAATTTCAACTGATGGTACCCCGACCTCAAGTCAATCTTTGAAAAATTCTGAGCTCCCTAGAGCTGATCAAACAAATCATCGATATGAGGAAAATGATTCCTATTCTTAAGAGTGGTGTTATTCAATGCCCTATAATCAATGCAAAGTCTCATTGAACCGTCTTTCTTTTTAACAAACATGACCGGAGCACCCCATGGTGATGTGCTAGGTTGAATGAAAGCTTTATCTAATAACTCCTGCAATTTTTTTCTTTAACTCTAAACGTTCAACTTGAGACATTAGATAAGGGGGATTTGAAATTGGTTTAGCATAAGGAACTTAGTCTATAGAAAATTCAACATCCCGATCATGTATAATACTAGAAAACTCATGAAGAAAAATATCAAGATACTCATTTACCACTAGAACATCATTAATCTGAATAGTTCCTTTGTTTTCAACAATATGTGAAAGGTAAAATTCATTTCCATATTTTACTAGTTTTTCAACTTCCTGATATGTTATCAAAATCAAGGGTTCATTCTTGTACACAAATTGAAAAACTTTCTGAAAATAAACCCCTTTAGCTCTGCATTCAATCTTAGCATGATAAAAAAAAGATAATCCACACCCAAATTAACATCAAACTCTACTAGAGGCAAAACAATAAGGTTTGCAGGTAGATTCTTTCTGCACATATGGACAGGAAGGTTCTTATGATTTCTTTTTGTCTGAACATTTCCTCCGGGTGTTTTTACCATAAGATCAGAATTCATATTTTGAGACAGAATTCCATATTTACTAGAAAAATTTTCAGAAATGAATGAATGTGTAGACCCTGAATCAATAAACACATTGGCATAATCTAAACAAACAAACAGTGTACCTGATTCTACTTCATTCGATGGTCTAACATCTGCAGAAGTAGTTGCAAAGGATTTCACCACCCCTTTCTGCATGTTGTTCGGCTTCTTTCCCACAGTTGAGTTCTTTTCTTGACACTCGTTTGCATAATGACCCATTTCATTACACTTAAAACATCTTACCGCTGTATTTTCATTGCCAGCTTGATCATCTGACTTATAATTACGAGCAATATGACCAGACTTACCACATCGAAATCACTTTCAAGATGTGGATAAACATTCTCCAAGATGCATTTTACCAAACTTCTCACATGATGGATATTTGGTTTTCTTACCACCAGGATTCTTTGATGAATTATTTACCTTTGCCTTCCAAATAGACCTCTTATTCTATTGTTTGTCAAAGAACACCTGATCATCGGAAAACTCAATTTCCATATTATTCGCACATCATAAAAGTTATTAATAACTTTTGAACACATGAGAAGATAAAGCCCTTCGATAATTTGAATTTAACCCTGGTTAAAAATATTAAATTTAACGATCAAGATCTCGTATGAAATTTGGAGCATACCATGCTAGTCGAGTGAACATTGTTTCATAAGTAGCCACTAAGTCATCCTCCTACCTCAAATCATGGAATTGTTTTTCTATCCTAAGATAAACCACCTTAGGAAAATATTTCTCAAGAAACATACCTTTGAATTTATGCTAGTCAAGATCATCAATCTCCTCACTGCCCCTGATATTTTTCACCATCGACTACCACTGATCAGCTTAATCTTCAAAACGGTAAATAGCGAGACTAACCTTTTGATGTTCTGAACACTCGATGACATCAAAAATCTTCTCCAGTGCTTCAATCCACCCTTCTTCTAGCACAGGGTCAGATGATCCTCTGAATGAAGGCAGATATTGCCTCATGAAATTCTCCAATACTGACATGTTCCTCTGTGGTTGATCTGGATGATCTTGTGTATTGATACCTCCACTATTTATAGACTGAGTCAACTGTGCCATCACTGCAACAAATTGTTCAGTTCCGATTCTTACTATCTCAGGTTTCTGATTTGGAAGGTTGTTTTCCTCCTGATGTCATCCCAACATAGCTTCCATGTTTCCTCTACAGAAAACCATTCTGAACATAGAAATATCTTAGGTGAAGCAACATGGTAATATTTAAAAACTATATCATTTCAATCATACCATAAATTAATTTTATGGATATGAATTTAACAATATTATAACTCCTAAAGTTGTCTAAACCGACCTCTGATACCAACAATAAGGACCCGACCTTAAAAAATTACTTAATCATGAATTAAATAGATAATTCACATTGAGGATCTTTTTAGGTTTAGAGTTTTAGATAATTAGTCCATATCTATTACATTACATCTCAAAAATACAAATTATACACTCCTAATAAGTTTCCAATATTCTCACAAAATAATAAGTCTTGAAAAGAAGTGTCATGTCTAATTCTATGTTTTAGACATCATGACTTTTCATTGATCCCATCCTTGACCCTATTCATCTTTATGTCCTGTGAAAAACATTTCAAAAAACATTTGATGAGCATAAAAATCTTTGTAAGGGATCCACAAAGAAGGAAACTGTTAGTTTTTTAAGACATCATGTAAACCATGAATACTTTTTCATAACTAATACTTTTCACCTTTATGAAGTAGTAAATACTCTTCTATGAATAAAATATCATTACATGCCCTTTTGTAACCAAAATATTACCATAAAACCCATATAAAGAACACATAACATATAAAGTAATCTTTGGACAAAAACATACTTAAATGGAATAACCATACGGTCAAATTCCACACATATCACTAAATGGAATAGCCATACGGCCAACTTCCATACCCAATGCATTGGGAGTTATAACGTAACCACCCATCCTGGTTTATCATGGCACCACCTGTTATTTGGTTTATCACATAACCACCCATCAAATGTCCAAGTACCATTATAAAATCATAACACATACAACAAATATAAAGGAAAGAAAACATTTCCACATTTCAATCACAATATATCACTTAAATATATTGACATAACAAATCCATTATCAAAACCATTTTCAATACCAATATACATAATAGATTATATGGTATTTATTTTTCCTTTTAAAAACATTACAGCATGTTAAGGAAGCCAAATATCAAGTAATACTCACGGCGGTGGAAAGGTCATTTTTACTGCGTACGTTAAAAGAAACATTCCTTTTTGTCATTTAGGAAAACACTTCATATAAAAAGATTCCCTTTGAATTAAATGTAAAGTAAAAGTTGTTTATACATCATATATGGGAAAGTCTTGTATTAAAACAAAATATGCCGCAATTAAAGGAGATTGAGACGAAGTCCCTTACCTCATGTCCGACTTGACTCGATCGTTCTTTAATCTCCTGAATAATAAACAAGAGTTAATATATACTTTCTTAAGAACCTTTTTCAAGTTAATTATTACTTTTATATCACTTATTACCATGTTATGAACATTATTTAATCATTTATGTTAATAACAGTCATTTTGTCAATATTTGGTACTTGAGTCAACAATAAACATATTATAATTACATGTTGTTCATGTGGTAAAATATCCATTATCTATAGAATTATATTCATTATCTAGATAACATATATATCATATATATCCAGTATATACATGCATTTATAATATTACATAACATTTATAGGTATGAAATGAATTGCACTGTTCCTGGAGATGGTAAGCCATACGTACGCATGAATGCTACTTTCATTTCTATTTCATATTTAATGGAATGAAATCATAATGATATAAAGGTATATTATAAATACAATATAATATCATATATAATATCATTAAATCCATCCTTTATACATCCCACATATGGCATTAACGATTCAAATCACTTTGAGGGGGCGGTAGTCCGCATTTCCTAAAATGAAATTATCGTGTTTACCCATAATGGAAACCACAAAGGTATTCCATAAATAAAAAATATAGAAGCATAAGGAAAAAATAAACACAATATATATCATACATAAATATAGTGACATCTTAATGGCCACCATGAAAGGTGTTAAAAGAATATTGAACAATCATCCTTTCGTGAGGCAGTAATTTGAGACCCATAGAAACAGTATGTTCTTTAACCATTAGACAGAGGTGTGTGTAAGTGTAAATAAAATACATCTCAAAACAAAATCCTTCTATATGGAGGATACTGGTTTTTTTATGGAATCAAATAATAAGAATATTATGTTGAGTTAAGAAGGAAAATAAAAGAATGAAACTCGAGAGAGGACATTACCTCTAAATCGGGTAACTCTTATTGATTTGAGACAAAGGCTTCCTTTGGAAGAATTCTTCCCACAGTGAGGCTTCTTAGAGTAAGAGAGGGATGTGGAGAGATAATATGTGCAGAGTTTGGTCGATCCAAAGGCTTGGGAGGTGTGGGTAAGGGGGTAGAGGTGGGGGGATTTTATAAGAGGGAGGAGGGTTGCTTTAGGAAAGTCTTAAAATGTTACTTTATTATTAAATGATATTCGGATTTTAAAGGTCACACAAAGAAATATTTATAGGATACGTTGATAAGGGTTCTAAATCCACCCATACAATAGGTTTTAGACAATTTTAAGTCTTATATTTTACCTTATATGTTCGTTTTATTTAAATCGGTCATTAATGAGGTAATCACTGCATCATAATTGTGTCATAAATAAATTTATATATCTAATGTATAAAAATTAGAAAAAATACCATGATGTAGGAAATCTTTTTATATTTCTAATGAATATTTATACTAAAAAATATAACTTGTGTAACCCCATGTAAAAATTGTTTTATTAAAACAATACATGTTTGTGACATTTTTATTTTTACTTTAAATAAAAGTTATTAATGTCATTATCTTACCCAAGTGGCTCCATGGGGTCCCAGAAAATCGACCAATGGATTTTAATGGCCGGTCATTAATCATAAAATAAGTTTAGGACAAGTGTAAGGGTAATTTCTTATTATTATAACATTATATTTACCTTAAATTACACTAATTACCTTTAATCGCAGTTAAAAAAACTTAAAAGTTACTATTCCCAAAAATTACATTCATTCCATTGAACAAAATTTTACTTACTAATAACAACCATGTATGTCGTATTTTTTAAATTCAATTCACAGAAGTGGTAAAGTTTCATTTAAACGAAAAATCAGTTTTTTACTACCACTTAGTGGTTTCGCTATTCATCAGAAATTAATGTTTTTCAGAAAAATACCAAAAATTCACCCAAAGCAATATTTGATATTCTGAATTCAAAAATGATTTTTATTTTAAAAAATTCAAAACATATAAGTTTCATTAATTAATTTAATAACTAATTCTCATTGTCAAAACAAATAGCGTGTTTCTAAAAAACAATATATATCAAAAGATTGACACTTTTTTATGTCCAATTTCGAATAGATATTAATTCCAATGTCTACCATTAGATTAAATCATAATAATATATTATTATTTCACTTTAAAACCAATTAAAAATATAATCTAACCATATAAATAAATTAGATTAAAATGAGTTTTTGAATTAAAATACAACATTTTTCACTATTTATTAAAAAATGAACATTATCAGAAAAATAACAGAAATTTATCCAAAGAAAATTTAAATGTCCGAGTTATAAGGAATGAGTTTATTTTGAAAAATAGATAATATAACATTTTCAAAAGTTAGATTTAAAAATGGGTTTCCATCAAAAAGCGTTAAAACTATATTTTAAAAATATTAGAGTATTCTATGATTGAGATTTGATTTATTCTAATTTTAATCCTCTAAAACACTATCTAATTCATATATAGACATAGATATGAAAAACAGTTATTCTTTACTTACTTGGAATGTTACATCAATACCTCTGGACCCACCTCCCCCTGGGATAACATGGCCTGGCCAACTTCCTCAGTTTGTCCGGATCCCCTGGTGAGGCCTGCTCCGGCTAGGGCTGGTCCACTCCAACCTGACCTGTTGTCCCTCCATATTGGGCCACCTCTATGTCCTTGGGTCTTGCCCCATCCTGTGGATACCTCCCCCAGCCATCTACTGCAGTCCACACCCACAGGCCCTGATGGATCCCATATAACCACATATTGCGTGCTGCCTCCTCCATTCACCTCGCTGGTTGCCTCACCTTTTGCCTAGACCGACCCCCTAGATCTGCATCGCTGCTCGCCTTGACCGACCAATGTTTCCACCCCGGCCATGGCCATGAGTTGCCACTGGAACTACCGTGCATGAACACCAGCACTACCGTGTGCCACCATTTTATCCAAAATGAATCGTCCAATAACCTTCACACCAGAGTTTCATCATGCCAAGATCGAATCCACAGTTTCAGACAGTTGGGCCAAGAATCAAGGACAGAACGATAAATCATTCACACAGGGTTTCAAAGCATGGGGAGGAGATGAAGAACAAACAATGAATGAAGAAAATTGTTGGAGAAAAGAAAATGAATGTCCAGGGAATGAACCTCATTCTTTGTTCTTATGGGCCTCAATCCGTTCTTGTTAGAATGAAGAATAAATCAAGTAAAATACCAAAAATAATCTAGAAAATATAATCCATACCACAACGATCAAGCCATGGGATAATATATTCACGGATTAGTCAACATTCATCATATAATTTTTTAACAGGGAAAATAACTCAAAATATCATGCCCTAACTTGAGTTGAATCAATCATTGATGAAGAGAGAAGATGTGTCATCGTCATTCATTAATCCTTGATCCGTCCAATCTGAGGTTACATCGATTGATCAATCTATCATTGTTCATAAATGTTTTATCCAGAGTATATTCTCCACATTTCATAGGAATTATAGGGTTATGGTGATAACCCTGAATTTCGGAAATATCCTTAATGAAATGAAATTCACTACGCAAAAAATAATGTTTTTTATGTAGATTATTTAATGATGATTAAGTCATTTTTTTCATTTCCACTGTAGACCCACGCCAAAAAAAGTTAATTCATACCTAGAGTAAAGAAACTACATTGACATCAATGGTGTTCTCGAATTTATGATTTGCACACCCGTTTAAACGATATTCTAATTTTTAGTAAATCTTCTCATACATGCTATTAAAAGTTTAATAATTTTCAAACAATTTTTTGGGCACACTCTTCCTTAGAATCACATGCCTAATCAGTTCCTGGTCTCGAAATCAATCTATATAATTTCTAAAAAAAGAACATGGAAAATCTGAGATGTTATAGTCTTTGAAAATGAAACATTCCTGGATGACATGCACCAATAATTTATGGAAGGGTAAATAGTTTTGGAGATATTCATCACCATATATCCTAGTCGTCTTGGTCTTTAGAAACATGATCAAGTTGTTTTCCAATTATGAGATAGAGTAGTCAGGGAATTCCTCTCTTTGAAAGGAATAGACCTTGTTCTTCATACCCACAAACTATTTTTTACACTTCACACTATGTTCATCATAACGAGGCAGGCATTGTTGCTAATTCTCAATAGGTGAAACCACACACAATGGTGTGGGATTTGGAGTGGGAGGGGGTGCTGGTTCAAGTGCATGGGCATTCATAAGTGTAATAGTGGTAGCCATTTCTCTCCACATTCCCTTTCCCTAATATGGTAGAATTATATGGGACATATCCTTCATCTATGTGATTATGTATTCCAATATTTTAGCAATATCGATGAGGCCCCAAAAAAAAATGTATTTTACCAGGATTCTTGGTGTGCACAGCTTTCTTTAAAGATTCTCTATATGGATGGGCAACTGGTCTTCTTTAGGAAGCTTCATGTTTAAGAATTAGGTCAAACCTTTCCACCAAGTAGTGAAATCTGAGACCCTATCATTCTCCCACTATTTTTAGTTTGAGAGGTATAGGATTATTGTTTTATGTAATTTCAAGTTGATTTGGAAGAGAAACCTCTGATGGAGATCTTCTTAGCACATAATCGACCAATCCTACAAGCTAGTGTAACATATATTGGATGGTACCTGTAGTGATTTCACGAAGCAGTTGAGTTTTATTGCCTCTTATTTTTATGGGGTCCCCATTATGGGATCACCACAGGTCATGAAAGGTATCATTTTATTGTCTAGGTCCCCAGATCCATTGAAAATTGGGAATGTAGGATTCCTGAAGTTTGGTGGTGGAATATTCAGGTCAACCAATTTATGGTAAGACTTTATCTCTAGTTTCACCAGTTTACACCATTCCTCCATGGATTATAGTAGATCTATTAAAAACTCATTGGTATTCATCATATATTGAGGAATGTTTGGCTATGAAGGAGCATTTACATGTGTAGAGGATGGTATGTCAATCTATGGTGATAATTCCTATATCTACCGTGGGTAACCTATAGGTGTAGGCATGTATAGATTTTATGGACCCTGTTTTAGTTGTTCACCCAACCGAGGAAATTCCCGATCCACTGATGTGGGATCCAAGTATATTGGTGGTGTGCATCCCACATTGAGTGGATGTTCTGGATCAATTTACATTGCTATAGAAAACCCTCTTTCTTGATGTAGGTCAGTTGGGAGTGAACGTATAGGATCTACTTGTTGAACATACCCTGAAGGAAAGCTACCATGATGTAGTTTTACATTGAGTCTGCTCAAGTCATTTATATCTTCCTCATTTTGATAAAATCTTTCCTTAGTTATAAGGGATCCAAACCCTTCAGGTGTTGGGTGAGGAGAAATATTACCTTATCCCTTTTCCATATTATATTCTCTTTGATGAGGTAATAATGAATTTCTTTAGTGAATTCCCATATTAATGGAAATACAATTTTTCTAGGTACATTCACCTCCTTTAGTCGTTTTTGTGTACACTATATTTTGAATATAAATTTCCACATCTAGATCCTTGTATGAATTGGCCTTGTGTCCTGTATGGTTTATAGGGGCAGTGTTTGGAAATTCACTGATGTGTAATGAATTGCAATAATTCTGTCATTTTAATTATGAGACTAGCTTTTTCTACACCCTCTATGATGACCTTTCCTCTCCTTCACTAATTCATTGGTATCTGCTTGTCAGAAAGTAATCCAAAGGGATTCTACAAATAGTTCAGTTGTACGCATTACTAATGATAATATCAGTTCACTAAGAGGATCCATTCTATGATGTTTCTCATAATCGGTAGAAGGATAACATCCATTTAGGTAGATGTTGTAGAGGTGAAAAGGACTCTATCATTGATAGCAAGGGATATTCCTATTCTTCTTTCACAACTCATTGAGTTCCGTCTACTGACCTCAATGGTTGTATTGAAAAATATTCAGCCTCATGGGCTGGGGTTTCTCCTCGACTTCTATGGAAGCTACTGCCAAAAATTTCCTTCTCATTTTATAGATTTCTTTTCGAACCTGTTTTGGGTGAATCATTTACACCCTAGAATAAACCACTTAATAGAATCATTGCACAAATTTTGACATTTTCAATATCTGAAGACTAACTTCCCCAAAGAAGGTGGTTTTCTTGATAATTTAAAACACCAAATGAAAATGTTTGTCAATAGCCTACTAATTAATGGGACAATGTTAGTGAGAGTCAGTTGATTCAACTTTTTGTTGAACATGTCTCCAGTTTTGAATAGAGTCCATTTGTTTACGCTAGCCTGAAGCTATGCCCATGCATGATACCAATTTCGGAAGGCTTTGCAAGTTAGGGAGAATGGTGAAATGTAATTCTATTTGTTCACCACATTGCTTTATATGAACACCAGATGGGTCATCAGTGATTATCTATCTCAATATTTTTAATATGTTTACACAATCATGTTTAAGGGATACATTAAATTTAATGAGCATTGGATTTCATGCATCTAAGAGAGAATCCATGTCAATTTGGTGTTGTATCCATTTTGTTACATTAACATGACTTTGATACTCTTGTAGGGTAATTATTCTTCTCTCAAGTGACGATGATATTTTTCCATAAAATGACGTGGATTTCATGCACACAATATTCTTACAACAATTATGGAATGATCTATTGAGGGGTTGATAACGGACAAAACATGACCATTACATCTTCTTTATCAAGTTATTTCCTAAAATTTAGCATGTTATTTTCTTCCTTTTCCTGAGGGTCCTCGACATGGTATGACCAAATTGGACATTTTCCCACGACATTATCACAAAAAAAATATTAGTAGGGACTTAAACTATCATGATGGAAGGAAATAAATCCAAGGGGTTTGAAGAATAACCATCAACATGGGTTGTATTATGGTTGAGAAATTATTCCACTTGTCAATGATAAGGCATCAAACATGACTGACCCTATTTCACAATGTTCCTCGAATTAGGAAGGCTTTATCAACATTAAATCACCAAGGGGGATACCTTATCTGATAAAATGAAACACTATTATGGATTATAATTTCACATCAAATGAAATCATGGTTATAAATTCCATGGTGTGTTACAGTAGGTGGTAGACCCTCTTACTCATTGATCTTCTATCCATGGGGAGGGTTGTAGTGACTCTCATCGGGATAAGAGATCTTGAGACTGATTATATTATGGTCATGAAGTAAGACATCATGGCGAACTATCTCAAGAGGACCTTTGAATTACTACTACAACTCTAGTAATTTAATAAAGGGAGAGTACGATCTTGAGCTACCATATATAAGAATATGAGGGATTCAATACACCCTCATCAAGTAGAGAAGTATTGTAAATCAGAACTTAATTTTCTAGTCATATTTGGTGAGGCTTCTATTTGGAAACCTTCTTATGAGATACTATGACCATTTATTGTGGGAAATGGTTTTCACATATAGAATATTTTTTCAATGGATCTTGTGTTACTGTCAGAATATTCCATCATGCTTCTAGAATTCTCCATGGGTTTTTTCCTGCCTCAAAGTGGCCATTGGGATGGGATTATTACCTCATATTGTGACCAATGTATGTTATAATTCCAATTCTATGTATATCAAGGGGGATTTTTCCCCATCACCATCCTATATGGATGCATAGGTTTGTTTCCTCTCTGAGGTGACTTGTTGATGAGCTACCCCAATTGTAGGTATGGAGCTATGTTTCCATCTCTCTAACAATACTATTGTCACTATTATGATGTTTTTATAGGTCTGTAGGATGTGTTTAAGAATCTTCAACTACAATTTCACAATTTTCAAGATATTCTTGGTGACTTCGGTGATTTGAACTGGGATATATGCACATTATGCATCTAGAGTAGGGGTATGTGCTTACTTCTGTTCTCCATTTACAACTAGTTGATACTGATAGTAATCAAGTGTTGGGTAAGATAGTTAAGAATTTCCCCTATTCACCATTGGGATTTTATGAATAAAATCTCTTGGTGATATTGTATGAGGATATTGGAGGGGTTGATATGTGTGGGAAGGTGGGTGTGACATTTTATGGTATGCCACCAAATTTGATGAGTGAAAATCTCTGGAAACCACTATACGAGGCATCTAGTATTCTTGATTGATGTGGGCATGTGTTTGTGCATTCTCACATCTTGCTGTGTAATTTGAATAGATGGATTCCTTGGGTTCTACTAGATGAGTCTAATGGTAGGATTGGTATGTGCGGGTAGGTGTTTATTTATGATCATTAAGTTCCATTGGATTTGAATTGAAGGCTTCCTAGTATGCTACCAAATAATTCGGTTGGCCAGTTGAATTATTGTGGGAAGATGTATGTTCCCAATATTATTTTTTCACCAAATATGTTTTTTGGGATTCACTAAAGTGAATGGAGGTGTTTCCTTGCACCCTGTTGTCCATTTTCATCCCCCTATGAGTCATCTTGCATGTCTAGGACTTGATGACCTAGAACGAACTACTGAGGATGACCACCTCATAATGTTTTTTTCACTACTGTACAGTTTTTGTGCTGACAACTACCTGAAGGGTCACCTTGGAAGGATCTATGTGTCTTCTGGATGAGGTCTTCTATGGCCTCATGATCCACCTCCCTATGATAAGGTAATGAATCCTTGTGGGGTTCTGTGGATAATCACATTAAATGGTTGTAGATGGTGATGAGTTTCATCTAATTATGAACCAAAAAATGTCATTGATTGGATGATCACTGGGTCATATTGATCTAGTAGGCATGTCGGAGAGTCTCCAAGGTTGGGATTGTACTATATTGTGATACTCCTAGACCATTTCATTCGATACCCAGCATTGAAGATACTGGGTTGGTGATAGGGTCCTATACATGGATGATGAAAAATTATTTACTGCGGGTAGGGAATATATTGGTGAGAGTTGGTGTGACACCACTTGGATTGAAGGAAGATCCTGTTATAGGTCCCTCTAAGGTAAGGAACAAGAATAAACAAGAAAACCCCATAAAATAATAATCTCATTTAAACAAAAAAAATCACAATTTACCATCTTGTTCAACCCTATTTTATTTTGAAAGAAAAAGGGTCATGAAAAGTGGTTGAAACTATCATCATGGTTAAGGATCCACGTAGGCTTTACCAATTTTGGTTTCGATGATTTTTTTTCCAAAGATTGATTACATGCGGTTAAATATTGTAAAACAATTCATGTCGAGGTCACTATTTCTGAACTAATTCCTATAGGATTTGTTCATTGATATTAAAACACTAAATTATTATATATCATTGAGCTAACAGCCTTTTAAATGGGGTGATTTTGGGGATGTTTTTTCAATGATACATAATAAATCACATTGTTTGAGAGGATCAGAGGTTGGGATCATAACACCTTTTTGGGAGGAATTATATCATACTCTGAGACTCTCTTATAGATTTAAGATATGTTCATGAATACTTCATTCATTTCCAGGTATTTATTAGGTCACCCATGAATTAATAATCAATTGTTAGAATGTATAGAACTTAGAATCAACCGTATGTATATGAGGTTCTTAATCAATGAGGATATCTTTATGTATCTGAGGATCTCCATCAATAGTATCCTCTTATGTATTGATTTGATATTATTTTATTTTTATTGAGATGATTCTGGTTTTTAGCCACATAGTGGGGTGATATACAGTGTATCATCATCTAGAGAGATGAGAGTTTTTTCTTCCAAGATCAGACCCATGAATTATATTCCAACGTATCCTTATGAAAAGAATCAGAACCCACATAGTTTAGTGCCACTTAATGGGGAACATAATACCATATATAGTCATGTGAAATTGAAAATGATGTGTAGTTTAACATCATGTAGTAAGGAAATCTAGGTTGAAGATTCCTAGTCAGATTTTGGTGTGAGAGTGATGTGGAAATATCCCTAGGAATTTTAAAGGGATATGAATTCTGAGGTTGAATCAGACCCTACTGAGAGTGTGGCCCTAAGGAAATTTGGGTTTATTTAGGGTGTTGGGTTTGGACCTCGTGGAGGCTTCCTATGTATCCCACATGCATGGGAATCAAAGCCCACATAGTTTGGTTACAAGGACCCATGCTTATGGACTCCCCCTTAAGGTTTTTCCAACATGGGAGTATAACCATTCAAGGGGACTATGTTGTGGCCTATTCCTAAAAAGGATACAGTGATGGTCTGAGAGATTTTTTTGGGGCCTACACATATAAAGGATTCACATTGATTAGGTTGGGGTTTACCCTTGGTATGATTCCATTCGGTTATATTTTAGTGAATATTCATGAGAAGGATCCCCTAGTTTGGTTGGGGAATACACATGAAATTATTCCCATAGAGCTCGAGCCTAAGCTTGTCATCCTTTGTATCTTGGTTATGGCATGAATCCGAGTTCTCAGGGTTCAATTCATCAGGGATTAAAAACTATGGTTTCCTTCAGCTATGAGATCATGTAGATGTCATGATTTCTTCCAACATCAATACCCACATGATTCATGCTTAGTGTGATAATCAATAGGAAGAGATAAATTTGGGAAACCATGCAATATTCTTTTTTCACTTATTTATGAGGAAAAAACCCATTGGAAGTGGGAAAGAAAGTATTATTTGGTAACCATTCCCTCCCATAATTGTACCATAGACCCAAATGGGGAGAGGGGGGGCTTTGAGGTTCCCATATCCTATATTGTTTTGGTATCCAAGATAGTAACATTTGACTTCTGGATGCACCTGTATATATGTAGATAGAGGAAGAAATGAAGCAGGAGAGGTCCCATAGGAAATGAAAGAGGATTACTCCTGAAGTGATTCCATAAAATTACTTCTGGGATGGGGGATATCATTCCCTATCAAAGGTAAAGGAACGTGTGACCCTCATCCTTCCTACCTATAACTATATGCTCCATTTCATAGAGAAAAATAGGTAATGACATTGTCATAACCCTAGTACTCGAGATCGGGAGTTTCCAAACACTACCACCAGGGCCAGGGTCCTCATGAATGAGGTAACACAAACTCACAAGCACCCCAAGGAACCTTACCATTAGCTAGGATAATTGTGGGAAAACAATGAATGAATTAATGAATGAATACACAAATGGGAGTGATTATGGTGTGCCTTTTTCAATGATTTTTAATGTTTAGATGCTTTAGTGGTGGTTACAATTTTTCCCCTCTCGGAAAGAGGAGCCAAAGGAAGAGAGTCACTTACATTGGTGGCCTAGAAGAGGGCATGGGAAGTGCCTCATACTGGGTAGAGACATGGGTGAGACAAGGGACTCACTTATAGGGTATTCTTGAAAGGCTAGGAATGATTCGCAGAGGCAGGACTATTGAGCTGAAGGTAATTAGCATAACAGACAACCTGGGAAATGACACTTAGGTGAGGCCATTCTCATGGCTTTAAGGTTCTCCACATGTGTTCCTAGAATTTTATCATGTAGGCCACTGGTTAGGGAAGGATACTGTACAACAGTGTTTTCCAACCACATAGAGAGGGTTCCTCTCACATGTATTATACATTTTTGAGACATGGTAAGACTCTTGTTTAACTTACCCAAATTTAATCCAAATTCACTAGTTTTTGGAGGGATACCTGGATGGTTTATGATGGTCTGGGTGAGGGATAATGGTGAGAAGAGCATTAGGAGTTCTTAGAGGTTTTTTCAAAGAAAATTTAGATCCCCAGTGTCTTATTTATTGGAAAATATGGGACCCTAGGTGAATGGGCTAGCTCGTGTAGGTCTGTCATAAGAGATGATGTGTAGGTCCATCACACTTTCTAATGTGTAGGTCTATAGTACATGCTCATGTATAGGTACCCTCTGTATCGATGCTATTCTATGGGACCTATTCCGAGGGCCTTCCGTGAAGTTGTGATCCTTGGCTATCTTCACTTCCATTATTTTCTTCCGCATAAGGTATTTTTTATTATTAGGTTTTCATCCATTCTAGAAATCAAAGTGTCAACACAATCATAAATACCTCAACTAGTAGGCACAGATGGATCTGAATAATGAAGTGGATATTGTTCACGTTCCCCTGGCATTTCTACAGTCTTAGAAAAAATTAGTTTGGAAGGGATTCATTTCCTATTGCAATTCCATATAATGTGAGCTATAAGGGACTCATATACCTTTTATTCATTGCACACATATTTAATCAAATATAAATGAGTGGATGGATCCAAACACATGTTTTGGACAAGCTAATATATATATATATTTTTTCACCACCACGAAATACCATAGAAATTATAAATATCCATTGCCCATTCATTTAATTCCCCAACAATGAAAAATTCACAAAGGCTGAGTTTCTCAACAACAGGAAATAAATGGTGTTTAATGTCTCTTTCCACAACAAAAACATAAATATAATAACTATAATATATTTGAAAATAGGCATATAAATAAATGATAATAAAATATTACTTCATGTGTCTTAAATAGAGACATAAAACCTAACAGTTATAAGATTATAGAAAAATATAAAAAGGCTATTCAAAGGGGACCACACAAGTTGAACTATAGCCAATGATTTCATCGGGATTAATTATTGTTAGAAAGATAATATAAGGAGTATTTATAGAAATATTCCCCCCCCCACTTAGGTAAGGTTATTATAAGGGACACACATATGTAGAATGTAAAGTGAGATAGAGAGATAACAGGTGGAGGTTGACTCACACTTTTCATCTCTCAACAATTGGGATGTAAAAACCTAATATAATAATGTATAACTATAGGGGAGCATGTCACATAAAATTGATCAAGTGAAATAAGAAAATTATCATGGATCAATATTAAAATGTTGAGAAATCTAATGGAGATAATTTAGGTATGATTTCCATTGACTGAATGGTGGTTTATTCTATCCCACCAATTATGATTCATTCCTTATTTATATCCTTCATTGTTATAACATATAATTCATTAAATTTCACCAATAAATCCATTTTGAGGAGGATTTTTAGGCTATAAAAGATGAACGGGTTGAGCTCCATGATAGGGAATAAATTTTTTACTCTATATTTAAACATTTTTTGTATTCCCTACTAGGAAATATTGGGTGAGGTAAATGAGATTTAATTAAATGATTGTTTCATGTTAATAAAAATATATAAATATGGGATTTATGATCTTGTTCATAAAAATATAATTGATTGATTACTAGTTAATAGATCACAAGGTGAGCGTGATGGAGAGATTCTAGAAGAATAAATATTGGGAAACAATTATGAACATTGTGTTTTTTGAATGTAATTTTAGGGACTACAGTGGGATCATAATAATAAAAATTATTTCACCTCTTCTGATAATGAGTAGTAAAAAATTATATAAAATCATGACCTTATTAGTAATTATATGGATATCCTAAGATAGAACATTAAGAAATTCATGATGTTGAGAATTTTTTTTATAAATTCATTTAATATGAATTATAATGTCAAATATAACTAGGATTACCCAACATATCTTTTATGAAATTAATAATCATTTTTACCTCCTGATAACTCATTTTCACCCTCACACAATTAATACAAAACACCAAAAACATTTAAATTCTTATCCTGATTCCCACAAATAATACTGTTCATTATTAGTTTTAATTATTTTTACATATGTAAATCAATGACCTAATAAATATCATATCCTAAGAGATATGGTCTATTACTTACCACTTATTTTGATACTAATATCTTACACACTTGTAGGATTTGTGTTGTTTAAAATTATATAAACTCATCAAGATAAACATGGAACTATTGGAAGGGATAGGAGGGGTAAAAAAACTATTTCAAATCAACATTTTAATGAAATAATGGAATAATGTGTGATGTTATTACTATGCGATTTTGTTCATAGTTTATATCATTACATAAACCATAATATTCTTGAATAATTATCATAAATATTAAGTACAATAGAATAAATACATGGGGAATTATGACAAAAATCCTATGAGAAGTGATCCATTATATAGTGTATATAATTTTTTTAGAGGGATCATCGTTACTCATATTGAAGGTAGCAAGGAAACTTTAATCAAGCGATAATTACGGGTTTCAATGGAAATTCCAATAATGATATCACAATGTATTTTTAAATGGTATTAATTTTCATAAAATATCTATTTTCCATGTAGAAGGGAAAAAATTATTTTCTCATTTTCCATAAATTTAAATCTAAATTTCCATGGAATGAAAATGAATATAATTATTAATTCCCAAAAATCGAACCCAAATCCTATGCAAATCAAGGAATATTTTCATTAATAGAAAAATGGATGGACCAATTTTCTCAAAATACCCATGCATGTATCCAAGAAATTTAAATTCATGTAGAGAAGATGAGCACATAAAATAGTGTGAGGGATAAAGGATGTTTAATAATTAGTGATAAATTTAATCCAATTTTGTGTGTAATGTAAATTACTATATGTAATAGTAGTGATATGTATTAATAAGGTCCAAAAAAATATAATCAATGATTTAAATAATGATAAATAAGATATAGTGAAATTTAAGAAATGAAATAACCTTCTATGTGAAGAGAAGTTAAGGAATAGAACTAATCATGAAGTAATGGAAAAATTTGAATGAATTTGGAACAATATATTTAGGATGGGATAGAAAAATATGGGCATTTTGTACCATTAAAAATGGGAGAAATGAATATAAACAAATGAGGGAACATCATCATTATAAGAAAATATCTATTTCATATGATTAACTGGAAATTTAAATTTCAAATAGTAGAACATAAAAAATGAGACATGTTTTTTTCAAGAGGTCAGGAAGGAATGGAAAATAGAAGAATACCGCAAGGTCTATATCATAATATTGGAAAATATTTGTGAATAAGAAAGAAAATTCTACATGGATTTTTTATCAAAAAAGATATTAATGTTCAAAGTAGAAAAAATATGTTTAGGAATTATATAATTTTGGGGATATTATAAGAATAAATATGAAAAAAAATATGAAATTTATTTAGAAAAAAAAGGAAATATAAGGAAATTAATTTGTTTATGATCCACCTGGGTTCTCACTAATTAAGTTACAACTCTCCATGGACAATGTATAAACATATGGATGAAGAATTCATGCTGAAAAATATAAAAAAAGAACCCTTGGAGGGAAAACTAATCATTTTACATAAAATTTATTATTTTAATTATTTTTCTCCATTAAAAAATCATTCATACCATTGATTGTATTACCATGTTTATAAGTGAATCTTACTAAAAATTTAAAAAGGTAAAATTAATGAAGTATATATATCACATGGAAATACCACAAATGAAATGTGGTATTATACCCAACAACTATATATCACCTTCATAATAAATATATAAATTTTTATATAATTCAATACATCACACATGTTGTGTTTATTTTGAATATGTAAAAAATAAGTGAGTTTGGAGTACATGTAGTTTTTTTCTATTAATTAAAAATTTGAGACAACCTTGTCTATCAAACTCAAAGAGAAAATATCCCAAGGAAATCATTGATTCTACTCTTCTCATTACACGAGGAATATATTTAGTTGAATGTAATTTAAGATAATCAAAATTTATCTTGCATGATTTGGATTAATAAAATCAATATGGATTTACTTGGGCGGTATGCATGAGTAGCACTTAAATGATTCATTCTAAAGAACCTTTTAAATAAAGTTATTTTAATTAGGGTAAAAGGATAATTTTGGGACATAACATTAGGCTTATTGAGAAATAATTTCCATTTGCCTATGTGTGTGTGTGAAAAATTAATTCCATGAATAAGTGTTATTAGAAATTTAAGAGCTGGTTATAGTTTTTAGATTCCATGACATAGTTACCAAAATTAACCTCAAGAGAAATATTATTTTTGGAATGGTTTAGTTCTATATTTTAATATACTCATTACATAAATTATTTTAAATCATAATAAATTGATTAAAAAAATAAATATATGCATGATAAAATCATTCCTTTTCATTAAATGACATGTTGAGGAAGGGGGATACTGAACTACGATGTCTAATAGGAAAGTTAATAAATTTTATTAGTTGTGTAGTGATTAATGTTTGATTAGATGAAATTAGGTAGAAGGGTGAGAAGATTTAATGGGATGATATTGAATGTGTTTTTTATAAGAACATTAGGATTTTGATAATTCTATTACAATTAAAATTTAATGACCTGGGCCACATACATTTTAGGAAATTAATACTTAGTGAAAATTTTTATTGCGTGAAATTACATGAAGTAAATTAGTATCTCAATTTTTCAATGATACAATTAATATATAATGTTTTATTATATGAATATTATTGGATTTATTTTATATTTTTCTAAAAAAATCCATATATTAGTTTGACTCAAATTCGTTTCATTTTTCATGCATGTATAGATAAAATATAGAGACAATAAGAAAACAAAAAAAATCATAACATTTCATATAAATTTAATAAATTTAAAAAACGTTTTAAATTTAAGTGTAGTAAACCAATCATACCTTTCATTTAACATGGAAATCCACCATTTATTCTCCAATGGTATCTCTAACTAGATGAATATCTTATTCACATTAAACTAAGGTTTGTTGATGAAGCTTTTACAAAAAAACGGATACAGTTTCTGGTTTTTATCATTCAATTAAAAACAATCACCTTAAAATATTAACATAAAATTTCTAATTTAGATTACATGGAAAGGTAACAAAGAAAACATGTTCTTCATGTGATTACAAAATGAAAGGTTCATTAATAACTCTATTATATCTATATAACATACTGTTAAAGTTAACTAATGGAAAATGATATTGATTTACATTACATACAAGAATTGGATAAACATAATTACACTCCAGCAATATACATTTCAACTTTTAAACATATAAAACTACAATGATGTCTTTCAATTGATCATAGTAATAACCTGAATCGACAGATGGACATAAATTACCATATTTTCTATTCCTTGTTTTTCATCCACATATTTAATAAAAAACTAAATGTAATTATCTTATAATGATTTATAATGAAGATAAATTATAGATTCACACTCATCTAGTCGGTTAAACTATTCCTTTAGGGTAGGGTCACCTAAATCTCACGGGTTGTGGAATTATAAATTTTATGGAATTCAATAAAAATTTATTGATAATTCTTTTACTATATTTCAATCATAATGAAAATAAATTTATACATAAAAAATAATTTAACAAATCCTGAAATGATGCATAATGAGACTGTTTAATTATATTATCACCCAAACATGACATAACTTCTTTTAGCTCATTAACGTGCTTCCTATAAATGATAACAACATGTTTAAATGATCATATTTTATATGAAAACACAACATATAAAATTTTAAAAATAAAAGTTATAAGACCCATACAACATCAATGATGGAATTTATGGAGTATTGAACAATATATATCAATGAGAATATAACCACTTGATGTTTTTTATATCAAATATAGTTTCTTCTCCAATTGTAACATCATGATTCTGAGAGGGATTATCTAATTTTTTTCAACACGAAAAATATTTTTTTCACACAATTTAGTACACTCATTCACTAAATAAGCATTGACTATTGTTTCCTCCAAAAAATATATGTTATGTATGAATAGTTTGAATTTAGATACTACTCAGTAGGATACATCCACCTTAACTGAATTGGACATGTAGATTTTAATTCATTGTTTAGGTGTACTTTCAAGTGAACCATAACATCAAAAAATGAGGGTGGAAATATTTTCTCTACATGAAAAAGTGTATGTAAAACTATATCCTGAAAAGTTTTAAAATCATGAATTCTTTGTTTTATTAGAAAATATTTGTCAATAATTAATCATCTCAATAAAATACTAAACAACATTGGGTGATAAGAAATCAAAAAATATGATTGGAATCAAATACTGAATTAGTATGTAATTATCATGACTTTTAAAACCATTCATTTTCATTCTTGTAACATTCACAAAATTAGAAATATTAGAAGAGTAACACTCAAAAACTATAAGAATCTTCAAAATAGAAACAAAGGTCTCTTTCTATTTCTTACTCATTGTATACTATGAAGCAGTATTATTTTCCTTGTCTCCCTCACCCAAATGTAGGTGAAATTGTTTCAATAAACCCATATATTTTAAATCCCATTATTCATTTATGTGGTCCATTTATTTTCCATTGAAACCTGAAATGGTCTATAAAATATTTTCACAAACATTTTTTTCAATGTGAATGACATCCAAATTATGCCATAGTATGTTAGTTTTATTGTAATGTAGATTAAAAAAATACTCTTCTTCTTTTAAGTAATACTGTATTGTCTACCCACACAAAAAATATCGAGTGATGGTTGATCCACTAAATACATAAATTCATATACAGTATTGATGTTTTCTCCTTAAATATATGATAATATTTCTACTCCAATCATGACATTTGTTCTAGGTTGAATTTTATAGAACCATAAAAGGACATTCGGTCCTTTCTGAACATATGGTGAGGGGAAAGAAAACATCTATGGCGAATATATTCCCATTTTTTATAATGTCTAAGCCATGATGAATTTTTACTTTTATTAAAGTAAGGGAAATAAAATCACCTTTTATAATCCAACCTGAGAAATATTTACAATTTGAGAATTCATTGATTTTAAATAATAATGTAGCCTACGGTTTGAACATTTCATTTTTTTCACCTTCATAAGTGATCACACAATCACCCCAAAATTCATTCAACTAATTAATAAATGGATGAATGTTAAAAAAAATCTTATCTCACATACTTTTAGGTCAATCAATAAGAGTGGAAAGTAATAGAAATTGTTGTTTCATAAAAATAAACTAAGGAAGATTATAACAAACCAAAACCATGAGACATGTGCTATGAGTTGAACCAACCGGGGAATTTAATGGATTTAAACTATATGTTCCCAAACCCAATCATACATTATGACTACCCTTATAAAATTTAGGTCATTATTGACCGGAATCCTTCCATGCAAGAGAGTCTTTCGGCTGTGTTAAAATATCAATTTCATTATTTATTTCCACATACCATAACATTATTTTAAAATCTATTTATGATATAAAAAATATTTTCAAAATTGAATTCAATAGAAAGTAACACATTTTTTTTATGTCAACCGTTTTCCCTTATTTCATAGTATTACTTTTATGAGTCTGGTTTCCACAATTATCTATCCACTTGGAAGATACACAAATCATACAATTATCCTAATGGATGGTTTCCTTTCTAAACAAACTAACATTTATTTCACATGCATCAATGGTCGCATATGTGAAACCAATATTATTAGTCAAATTATGAACATGGTAATATGGCTTAGGAATATTAGCATCATGAGGATGTACTTTTTTCAATTACATCAATAATAAGTCGAATGATGTATATTACCATTGATTCAATGTCTTCATGTGAAAAACACCATGATAAATTGAGCTCTATTATATATAGTACGCCCAGAATATAATTTAGTTTGTGAATCATAATGTATTTCATAAAACCTCAATGAATCATGATATATAATAGAATTTATATTGATACCACTGGTATTTTAATCTCAGATGTTAATTCCTTCAAGAGATAACCCGCATATCATTTGAATAATAATTTCATTCAAGGTATCATTCTTCCTCACATAAACATCCATGTAAACTGTTTTGTATAATGGAAATTAATATATTATTACCCAGGACAGTCTATCTCTTCTAATTGTTCAAAAAATCATTCAATAATAGGTTTTACCTTATGATATACCATATTAATTCATATCTATTTTCAAATTTTCTACATTAAAAACTAATATAATCACTTCTAAATCCTCAAGTGAAGTCAATAAACTCCAAAATTCCCCCAAAATATTATATCAAAGTTTTATTTGGAAGATTAATACTACTATTATCCATATTCGTATCTGTACAACAAGAATTGACATTTACACAAGATTTCATATAGCATGCATTTTATAAATTTCAAATCAGAAAATATATTTAAAACAAAGACTAACCAATTGCATGTAAAATTCAATTCATGCTCATACCAAATGAGAAAACAATTGGGAAATGACATGATAATCACATTTTTTTTTATATTTAATTATTTAAACCTTTTTAATATTTAAAGTCTTCTTTTGTACATGATGAAATATTTTTTAGAGAGGTTATTATAAAGAAATGGATGATAATGAAATTTAAAAAGTGGAAAAACAATTAGGTATATATATATATAAATATATATATATATATGAACAATGGTTATTTTAAAATTTTAGTTATCAAAAAACCAGACTATATAAAATTAATTTAGTCGACTATAGTTGATCTGGTAGTGTATAAAAAACTTATTATTATTAAATATATATATTTTATTTATAATAAATTATTTTTTTCAATACACATTTTATATTTCAAATTTCTTTTTTGAGGTTTTTTGATAGAATTCCATTTTTGTTCGGAAAAAATAATGAAGTATATGATAGATATTTTGGAAGGATATATGTAATGAATATTTCATAATAAAATTTGCTGGTTATTTCATGTGGAAAATTAATTTACTAGATTTTTTTAAATATGAGAAAAGTATACGATTGGTAAAATTGTCAACATAATTATAGTTATAACATCAGAATAAAACAATAAATATTAGGATAATGAAGGAAATCTTATTAAATATTATAATGATGAATGTAAATTTATTGAAAATGTAAAAATAAAATATTACAATTATAATATTTATCACCTTCATAATTATCATTATCATAAAAAATGGACTTAAAAATGGGTTTTAAATATAATAATCATAATATATGATGAATAATAATATTTATAATCATCATCATATTCATCATTAAAATTAAATAAAATTTTAAATATAACAATCATCATTTTTAAAAAATATTAATGTTTTTCATTATTTTCGTAATTATCAACTTTTCGGAATATATCAATTATCAATTTTGATAAATAATAATTTTGATTACCATCGTCATCATTATTTGAAGGTAGTGTCCTTAACTGGCCATCTTAGAGGAGATAAGTTCGACTCTCCATTGGTGAATGTGTGTGTATTTTCATTATATTTCTACCTTTCCTAACCCATATAATTTATTAGAATGTGTTTTATTATACTATGGTGTGGAAATTGACTTTTTCTATGAAAAAAGATAGGATAAAGAAAATATTTTTAAGAGAAAGAAAATATTTATCAAATGAATGATGAATTATTAATTCCAATGAGTATAAAATTTTGTATCAAATGTTGAACTAAGAAAATAAATACATGTGTCAGTGGGTTTATCTAAGATTTTTTGATGAATATGGAATGGTAGTGAGATCATTAGAAATGGAAGATATGGGGTGGAGACAATTACCAAGATCAAACGATGTGGTCGCAGCAGCTTCCGCAGGGTTAAAGTGAGGGTAAAAGAGAAGAAACAAAGGGAGCATGAAAATAAGATGCACCCCAGATGTGGTTTTGGTGAGGTTTATTCAAGTGGGGGGAGTCAAGGTGGACGGGAGTCAATCACAGTGACTCTGTTTCTGGAGGGGAGGGGTGTACGTGAGTGGGGGATGTGCTTGCGGGTTGGTGTATGGACAAGAGGCGATGACTACGAGGGAATTAGTGGTGGTGTGGGGGAGGGGTTGAGTAAGGTGACGAGTTGTGATGGGGGAGGGGTTGTGTGTGGGGTGTGGGCACTATAGGTAGGTAATTTTTTGAGGACCAGTGACCATCTTTAGCAGTGGTCCGTTTCATGGGTCGTTGTGTCCCATATTGCTAGTAGGGATTCCAGAGGATTTCTTCTAGTAGTGGGGGTCTAAGGAAGTACCACGGGGAAACTATACCCCAAATAAGTGTGTACAACAACAGATAAAATAAATTATAATAATAAATCCATTGTAAACATCTATATATAATATTTATAAAACATCCAAATAAATAACAATATGAGATGAAGAATCCATAGAGTCATACAAATATAATTTTAAACTCGGATGATCAGAATTACAAATAAATAAATAAATGTACATGAGGCCCTACTACATCCCTGAGAATAACCTCTTATTAATATCTAATCCCACTGAAACTGATCTAGATCGATAATCAATAAATTATTGGGCCTCTCCCCAACCTATTCATGTGACAAGTATGCAGTCTTATTAGGAACCGTGGTGTCATGTCATCCCGAGCAAGGAATGAGTACATAAACTAGTAGGAAACCACCATCTCAATCCCATGAATAAACACCAAATTCAGTGCTTGTGAGTATGAAATTGTCAAAATAAATAAATAACTCTTGAAATATAAATAAATAACTACCACTGTAGATCCCCAGGTCCATGACCACGATCGAAAAAACCATATTTGGCTAGTGCTAGAGTGACCTTGAGCATGTCACGTAATCATGAATCTACTAAGGTGATCATCCTGAATCCTAGGAATTACCCTAGAAATTCAAATGAAACTAGGCCCAACAACCATGTACTTCATTGATGAAGGATCAACTACTAGATACAAGGAATCTTAGGCATCCACCTAAACTCCATGTCGATAATCTAAAAGGTGATTCTCTAGTATACTAGGAAATCTCCAGTCAATGACATCCTCCATGTCAACATGCCACCTAGATAGATCCTAGCCTGCATGGGAATCCCAATAAAATATCAATATCACTAGTTTCAATTGGTCAGATCCTAAGGGATACCTAGACAATCCATTGAATTAAAAATAATAATAATAATAATAACAATAATAAACCCCAAGTCGAATGGATGGATCCTGGTCATTCCATGAATCATAGAGACTATGAGCATCTATGGTGTCCCATATAAACATAAGGTTCAATCTCAGCATCATAGGAATTCCATCACACAACTCAAGAAAGGATCATAGAAATCATATATAGGAATGCACATTGATATGATCATCATGATCTCATATATGATCTCATAATCTGAACCCAAGACGCACATTTTGGAATCCACAAATGTATCACAAAAACTCCAAGGGTGTTTACCATATTGATCTATGATTGTTTTCTATTTCAATTTTAATAATAACCAATTAATTTATACAATATTAAGAATATTTATATATAAATATCATAAATATGGGTGGATATAAGCTTATACCATCCCGAAAACCACGACCAGACTCCAAGGATAAAGAACTAATGAGATAGGGCCATAAAATCACAAATAATCCATTCAGGTACTAAGGTGAAACTCATGACAATCACAACAAGTTCCCACATTCACCCTCTCTATAGGGTCACAGTTCATAGGGGAACCTACTAGGGTCCAACAGGTCTCATCAAGGCCTATTTGACCTCATAGAAAATTCACACTAGGGAGATGGAATTAAGCTCAATCCTTTTCCAAGGCATCCTAGGTATGTCAAAATACATGATTTGTTTACTGGTATCATCAAGGCCAAACCACCTATCTAATCACATCTTAGTGGGGGAAGTACACTCACCTCACAGTCCTCTCAATGAGCTCGATGGTACTATGGTATCACAAGATTTATTATGGACTACATGGGCCAAAAATTCTAGTACAACACCTTCCTTCATAAGGAACTGTCTCAATAAACATATACAAGGTCCACTAAGGCCTACTAGGGATAGCCAAATATATCCAAGACACTCATTTATATGGAGGTGTATTAGGGATCCCACACTATGTCTACTATGTCACATTCATTTCATTTTATTTAAATTACACATATCATGAAATTCCTATGTTCCAAAGTAATTGATTCAATTTATATTCTCATCCATCAGCACCAGATTCATACAACCAGTACACTAGGTTTCCATAATTTTAACACATAATGAATGTATAATATGTCTATGTTTGATAGCATACTAGACACACAACACTACAATAAAATTAACAATGAAATATTACTATTTTATTTGGCAGTTATCGCCTAGCCCTAAAATTGGAGAATATAAGTAGGGTCAACCATATTATGAAATATATAATAAGGTAAAACTAAATAAAAATGTTTTGATTAAGTCTTAGGAAATTAAAACTCAATTTTTAATAAAGTCATTTTATGATTTAAAAAATATTTTTTCTTCAAAAATTATTTTTTAGGTAGTATTATAATTAATTTATGGAACCTATAGAAATAGTATATGATAAAAAGGATATTGTTTTTTAATTCGTCATGTTAAAATATAAATAATACAAAATATATTCATACATATAAATTTCACAATTAGATAACAACAAAATACTAGGAAGAAATAAGTTCCAAATACAATCCCACTAAAAATAGTAAAGATGACCATCCGGGTAGTAAAAGTGGACTATAATCAAATGTGACTCCTAGAATGAAACATAGCCTATATAGTTAAAATATATGAGTCTTATAATCCTAGTCCACCAAGAATCCAATTGAAAAACTGGTCATCTACATAAAACATGACACATGCGGGAAGTTCCAATGCAGGGGTGACTATAGAAATACCCAATAGGACACCCCCAATAACTAAGAATAAGGAATAAAGAGTATTCCGATCATTATAGGATATATCAATCATAATATGAGACATAATAATAAAACATCTATATATACTCATTAATGGGACTCATTCTCAAGCTAAGGCCACAATGAAATTTCAATCCTATGCTTTTTCTCTAGGGTTTGTAACCACACTTGTCCGGGTTAACTCACACTATGAGTCTGATAACACTGATGGAATTTATCCTAGAATCCATACTTATTAGGTATCTACATAAGGAAGTAAAATATAGATGTCTGAATATATTAATACACAGACATGGATCACACCGAGGGCCATGGGTTATACAAACAAATCAATCTTGATTAACCCAGTAATTAGGAGAATGATGCTTGTGAAAAGATGGTCACACTAATTATGAGAATCAGACCAAAAAAAATATGATAAAGGATCCCATTCAAGAATATATAAGGTATTAATACAACTTTATTTTAAAATAATATCTTATATAGGGTCATAAACTATGGGTGAGGATGCAATTCCATACTATACCCTCTCTAACTCCTTGAGATTCTGAAATAGAAAAATTATATTTTATTGGCTTAAAGACACGGAATGATGAGATTATACAAGAATTAAATATCTCCAGAATTTATGTTATCTATTTTTTTTTTAAATTTAATCACTTAAATATCTT
Source organism: Viscum album (assembly GCA_963277665.1). Lineage (NCBI taxonomy): Eukaryota > Viridiplantae > Streptophyta > Magnoliopsida > Santalales > Viscaceae > Viscum > Viscum album. The sequence goes on along the minus strand of CAUJRU010000030.1, from coordinate 1,640,698 downwards.
GTGGTATAAGCAACCCTAGGATATTTTTATGTTCGATAGCATATTTAACAGATAACACTAAGCTTAAATGACCCTTGATATATCTAATTATTAAAACATAGCTATTAAAATGGAAGGTAAGAATAATTTTAACTAAGTTATGATATATATATATATATAAATTTCACAATCAATATAATATATTTATAATTTTTTAGTAAATAATCAATCAATTTTTAGTAAAGTAATTTTATTCTTCAAAAATATGTTTTCATAAAATTTCTTTATTTCATCATTAAAATTTTATATTTATTTTTATGAAATGTTAGAAAATTTAGTGGATAAAAAAATTAATTTTTTGAATATTAAAATCAAAATTTTCTTCAGGTCAGATTTTGGTATTTTTATGAAAATATTTATTTTGGATTGAATTTTTAAAATATATAGATTATTGTAAAAATGTCAATTATTTTCAACAAATTAATTTATTTAAAAGTAACAATATGTTTGGAATATTATTTCAAGTATAATAATTTTTTAGTCTTATTTAATCCACTTATTTTCTTTGGAATCAACTTTATATTGGTTTTTAGTGTATGTTTGTTTTTTGGTTTAAAATGATATTTTTCTAAACATTGTTTTAAAATATATAATATTTATCAATTTTAATTAATTTAATAAATCCCTAATGGGGGATGTTTTAAATGAAATGAGTAGGTTATATCTCAATAAAATTTATTTTATATTCATATAATTATTATTATTAGACAAAGATGTAACATAAAATCATCTTATTCCGGAAAACAATACACTTAATAAATACCCTCGTTTTCATCACATTTGCGAGTTTTGTTTAAAATTTAATATTTTATACCAAGAGAAAATTTATTTTAAAAAATAAATATAATTTTTAAAAATTCATTTCAAAATTATATAGTGTTAAATTTTTGATAATTATCTGAAAATATTCATTTTTGATGAATCGTGAAAAATGGGGAATTTTATTAGAAAACATCCTTTTCATTTATATTATTTGAAAAGATAAATTATATTTTAAATTATTTTTATCATAAAATTATTTATTATATATATATATAATTTAATTACTTTTAAACAATTTCATGTTGAAATTGGATATAAAAACTCTGCAAACATTTGATCCTTTTCTCTTTATAACCCAGCTGTCTCGTAGCGTTTGTGTAATTAATTTTAAATTAAATGTTTGAAATTATGTGAATGGAATTTGTAAAAATATATTTCATATTCTTTATCAGAAATATTTAAAATTTATACTGATATAAAATTAAATTTTTATTAAAATTATGTGTGAATAATTTAAACATTAATTACTACAGTTAGGGTAAAATGGGTTTACAAGAGGTCTAAAAAAGTTAAGGGAAAAAATTACCTATAAACAAGTAAAAAAACTATTTTATGGAAACATTTATACCATTAAACTTATAATTGTTGATAATAACCAATTTTTACCCATGTTACACATTAAAACTATGGGAGCACTCAATTCTTCTCAAAAATACCAAGTCTGTCCTCTCCCCCCACTAATAAAATGAAACGCCCTAGTATCTCTTCTTCAGACCTTAAAAACTATTTGTTTTTGAAAATACATAAAAAAGTAACTTGTACAAAAATTTAAACTATAAGCCTTATTTTTTAAAATTAATCCAACCTTGGACGGATTTAGTAAAAACATAAGGAGGATACCCGAAGAATAGGAAATGTTCTTCAACGAGCATCATTATTTGATTTCTATCTTAACATCCTTAATTTTTTATTAAAACTTGATGATATAATAAATTAATTATATAAAATATTTTTTTATATTTTTATAATAAGGTAATGACCTACAATGATCTCCTCTTCCCCCAAATGGGTTATGAAATCATCATTTGTGGGTACGACATACTACCACCTCATGAAAAAATATCATTCATTCTTCCATTACCACCTTTCACAATTGGGTATGATGATGGATAGAAAGTATATATATGATATTTATAACATAGGTTTACCTATGTAGTAATTATATCATATACATCCTTTTATTTTCCATTCTGTATGGGATACGATAACATCGTTCATGTGTATGGAGGATTACCGCCTCGCAAAGCGAGGTGATTCATTTTCCCACTAATGATTTATATGGAAGGTAATAAGGACAAATTTAATGATTACATGTGATATAAATGAAATTATTATATTATTAATTAAATATATATCATGATTAAAATAAAATATATAATATTATTACACTAAAAATGTGATAACATCATTTTTGTACTTGTAGACTATCGCCTTCACGATGCGTTTTGAGTCTATTTTCATCACCACACCACATTGATGGTATATATAAGTAAAATTAAAGAAATAATATAGTATATATGATATTATTATAATTATTTAAATATAAAATATTTCATACCTCCATTCCATAATGATCATTGAAAAATAAAGGCGTTACTCATGTGTATATACGACGTACCATCCCCATGATCATAATGTACTTCATTTCTCATAAAAATCTCTCCTGATGGGTTTTGAAAATATAATTTTTGTATAAATATGATATTTATTTCATTCTTATTATTATTAAGATGATATAACTATATTATATTTCCAAGAATCTAGAATTTCATCGGGAATCTTGAATGAGAATACAAGGCGATTAACAAACTAAACAATGAAAATAATCAATGAGTATTAACTAATGGCTTTCCTCACCATTTGATAAACCATTACACACCATTTTCCTCCTCTGATGACAATGGATTATTTGAAATTGCATTGAGATTCATTGGTCAAGATTCATCTATGTTGAATGAGGAATGACGTCTCAGGTGTTGTATGGTAGTGCGAGGGGTGGATCATGGTGGTCTATGTGGAAGCTGTGAAGGTGGAAACGGGCAACAGTTCTGACTTGTGTTGAGGTTTCTAGTGTGTCTTGGCTTTTATATGATTTCTAGTGATGGTTTTTGTTTCCATTTTACTGTCTGCATGGATTGGATTTAGATGTGATTGTGTATGATGTTTGATTTCACGGAGGAACCAGTGGTGATTTTGGTTTCGAAAGTGTGGTTTTATTTTCTTGGTGGTATGAATTTCTTGATGCTATCCTATGGTATGTGGGGTATTTTCATATGATTCATATTTTTATTTCTTATTACTTGGTGAGGGTTTATTTAGTCTCTATTGGTGTGCATTGATGAGTGTTTTGTGGTTTGAATTTTGTGTGTTCACTTGTGGCATTGTGACCTTAGTCCATGGGACATTGCATACAATTTACTTTCAACAGACTTCTCTATAATATATTTAGAGTAGGGAGCATACTCCTTATCATTTCTACCCAAAGATGTAATTTTTGAGAGGGTATGGAATTTGCCATTAGTACCGTTTTGGTGAATCCTTGCACGAGATAGCTATACGAACAGTGATGTGAAGGTGGAAGCTGATTATATTGTATTTGTTTCTAGGGTGGGTCTTTTCCTTTCTTTGGAGTTGGATTGTTTTTGGACATGATGATCTTAGACATTGAGTCATGGCTGTGTTTTATGTATTTGATGTCATTCTGGTTTCCCACTTTTTCCTCAAAAGTGATTTTGAAACAAAAATTTAATTTGCAGTCATTAAAAAACGGGTGATAAGATGTTATAAATGAATCATATATGATATTATAAATATTAATATCATTATATAATAAGTAAATTAAAATTTTAAAACCACTATACAATATTATAATGCATTTTCTACCAAAAGGAAGCGCGAGGTAAGGGATTTCCTCCTCACATCTTAATTCGAGAGACACATGCCAGATTGACCACCTATTTAATTCATGTGGTGCATATACTACCCATTAATGTATTTTGTTAGGATTATACTGAAAATTATTTGAATTTACATATCCATTTGAGGATCTCTCTCTCATGGGGATTACGATTCAATGTTACTAAGGTGGTAAGAGGTTTATGCTACAATCTCATTTTTTATCAGGACTATTTGTGATTAAGTATCCCTTGTTGAAATATAATGATCTACAACTACATTTTTCTCATTAAGTTTCTTATCCTATGTATATTCATTACCTTTTAATGTAATATTTTCATTTTTCCACTCATTTTCCAAAAAAATACATGTTTGGATTAAACTGAAAATATAAAAGGAATCATTATTTTAATGTGTATGTCATAGAAATAATTTCCCACTGTCATGAACGTTATTTTATTTTAATTTTACTTTATATTAAATGATATTTTAAAAGAAAATGAATTTAAATTTTTTTTAATTTTTTTAAAATAGAAAGGATAGTTTTCTCAAGAAATGTTTTAAATTATTTTTTAAGCTTCCTTTAGAAGTTTCCAAGATTTTTTAGAAAGAAAAATATTTTCACAATATTTTTTGAATTCTTGGACATAAAAATGTGGTACTAAAAATGAAACGTTTATTTTTTCAAAAATTTTATTTAATAGTACTTAAATTAATCAATTTTAAAAAAACCTTATTGTTAATTATTTCAAAATGAGGATATTTTATAATAATTCCATCCCCATTCTTTCATTGGATGGATTAATACTGTTGTAAAAAGATTTTATTAGAACCGATTTATTTTCCGTGGGTTAATCATGTTTCAATGAGATTATTTTTGAACATGTTTCTTTTCAATGGTTAACCATATTTTAAAGAGATTTTATGTAACCCATTTATTTTCCATGGGTTAATCATTTTTCAAAGAGATTGACATGATTCCCATTTCTTTTCCACTGTAGATAATGTTATGAAAGGAATAATGTTTTTTATGAGTTTTATGATAAAATGAATGATATTTTATCTTTATTCTTGTTTGTTTCTTTGAAATTACTTATATGATGGGGCTTCTCATATAGTGATGGGTGATCTCATTACTACTTAAATGATAGAGAGGCATAGATAGCACCAGGTGAGACCATTATAGCCTATATGATGGGTGAACCAAGATAGAGTTCTAATGCATTTGGTAATGTACCTTTTATTGAGATGCAAGAATAAGGGATTTACCTGAGTGTTTATCCTATTTATTTAACTTGGATATAGTTATTTATGACATATAATTAACATGGGTTATGGAGAAAAATGTTCTAATATACCAACACTCTTTTTTGATTCTTGTTATGGGTTTATAATGTTTATTACGGTCAATATTGATATCACATGTATTATGAGTATAGATTTTGATAACTCTTCCATTTTCCATGTTTTCATATTTGATTATATAAGTATTTATAGGGTTTATTTCATTCATTAATCTCTCATTCACTCTCATTATGTCATTATACAATTAATCACTTAAACAATCAATGATAACATTCAATTATTATCACTTATTTTTACCCTTAATGTAAATTTGATCCCCCACTTTTTATGATTAATTTTCCCAAAGTTATAAAGAAATTATTTTAAATGTTTTTGGTATATAATTGGTTCATAAGGAAACTTATTTTTAATTAATGTGAAATAATTAAAGATGAATTAAGTGGGAGAAATTTGCATTTAACGACATGGGTATTGTTTACGTAAGAGTTTTAACATAGTATATAAAACCCTAAACCTAATTGTTCCTTGAGAATGCAAGTGATACAATATTTAATTTTGATATTATATGTTTTCGATATTATAAATTTGGTCACCTCCATCAGTATGAGATCTGTAAATGTAGTAACGATATTAGCACTAAATTCGAGTGTACGGGTTCGAGGTTGTTAAAGTTTGTACTAGTGGAAATGTTTTGATATATTTGGAGTTTATGAATTTGTAATGAGAGTTACTAATAAGAAATAAGGATACATTCTTAGGTATATAAGATTAAGTATTAAAATAATTTCAAAGTATTATACACCTCTTTGAGGATCTAAACGATGAGATCATAAAGTGATTAATGAAATTTTAGGAGAAATTTTAGTTGGTTGAAGTATTTTTAAACCCATGGTTTAACATTAAGTATGTATTTACTTTTTTTTGGAAATATTATTAATGTAATTGATAACATTTAGGGTTTATTTAATGTTGTATATTGAGAAAACAAATTTTTATAGTATATATAAAAGTAGGATTGAAAAAGGGATTTATTCACTATGTGACTAATCTTATCACAAAATAAGATCGCCATTTTTTCATAAAACCTGAAAGGTATGAGATAACCTTTTAGGTAAAACAATCTTTAATTTATTGGATATTGAGGTTATTTGGGATATAGGGTTATGGAATGATTTAGTATTGAAACTTGGGTATTACTATTGAATTTTGAAGATTAATGTATCAAACTATGGTTTATTCATTTTTGTAATTATCTTACAATGTGATTACCATTTTTGTTTTGGTAAATTTCTAAATAATGTTTGAATAGTTTTTTATCGCTTTTATTTTTATTTTTCCATTAAAAGTTTATTTTAGTGCTTCATGCATGAGGATTTCATCTTGAATACTAAATGTTTAGAGAAAAATATGATATTGTGGTTGAATTTGGAAAAAAGATGAAATTTTACTAATAAATAAAGTATATTTCTTTATAATATTTTTATAGAGGTAAAATAACTCCTCAAACATAGGAAAATTATCTCGAAACCATAAGGTTATCCAAAAACATGAATATCCGATGAATTAGGTGGCCTTTTAGACCATCACAGATTTATGGTTTTTAGGCCCTTAACATTTCATTAACCATAAAATTTATTATAATCAATGAAATAAATAAATCTCTATAATTATTTATGTTTTTTCCAATCCCACATATGTTCTCATATTTGGAAACCTACTTTTATATTATTATATATAACCTTTGAAGTTTGATTTATCCCTTATTAAAGAGGATTTTTTATTAACCGTTTGTATGATTTTGGTTTAATACAAAATTATTTTCAAATATATATAATTTTATTACCAATAAAATTTTTAAATTTTGATGATGTAATTTATTAAAGGGGTTGGATGTAACACCCTGATATTTTAAAAGATGAAAACTATATTTACTAGCACATGTGAAACTGAACATTGGGCTAAGTTGAGAATGTAACACCTAGAGTCTTTATGATATATTTATTTTTAAATAAATTTAATCTATTAAATTTCTTGGGTTACCTACAACACATATATTAGTTTCATGTTTGACAGCATATTCAACCCACAACATTGAGCTTAAATGGCCCATGATATATACAACCGTTAAAATCAAGCTATTAAATTGGATGGTATGAATAGTAAAAGCTATTTTATAAAATATATATGTATATATATATATATAAATTTCACACTCAAAATATTCTATTTTTAAATTTTATTAATAATCAATCAATTCTTGGTAAGGCCTTTTTTTCATCAAAAATATGTTTTCTTCAAAAATGTTTTTTTTTTGCATTACCTGGAAATAATATTATAAAGACATTTTTGGGACATTTAGAAAATTTATTTTATAATATTAGATTATTTTTTTAATATAAATATCAAAATTTTCTTTGGATGAAATTTTGTTATATTTCTGAAAATATTGATTTTTCAATAAACAGTGAAAAATATTAATTTTTTTAAATGTCATTTCATTTCAATAAATTAAGAAATTTAAAAGTAAAAATATGTTTTGAATATGATTTATTGTAACATATGAATTATATATTTATATTTAATTCACTTAATTAATTTTGTATCAACATTATATTGTTTTCTAGTATAGGTTTGTTGTTTGGTTTAAATACATGATTTTTCTAAAAATTGTTCAAATTGAATAATGTTTCTCCATTTTAATTAACTAAAAAAAATACCTCATGGAGAATGTTCTAAATTAAATTTTTATATTATATATCAATAAATTTTAATTTATATTATTTAAATGATTTTTATTAGACTTAGAGTTAAATTAAAATCATATTGTTCTTGAAAAAAAGTACACTTATCGAAAACCTGCTTTTTCATCGCGTCTTTGATTTTTGATTTAAATTTAATTTTTTGAATCCTAGATTAAAAAAAATTAATTTTTTAAAACTTCATTTCCAAATTATATAAGGTTGTATTTTTGAAATTTTTTTGAAAGTTATTAATTGTTGATGAATAGTGAAAATACAAAATTTTAATTGAAAAATGAATTTTCATTTAAATTATTTATAAAGTTTGATTATATTTTAAATTGGTTTTAAAATAATAATATTAAAATTATATATCTATTAATACAATATATGTCACTATAGAAAATTTAATATTGAAATTATATATGAAAACTTTTTAAACATTTGAACATTTTCTCTATAAAACCCCATTTTCTCATAGTGTCATGGGGATTAATTTTAAAATAAAACTTTCCCCATAAGTTATGGAATTTAAAAAATTGGATTAAATATTTGGAATAAAAAAATTATATTATCTAATAAGTTCATTTTTTTATCAAAATGAATAGTGAATACATTAAGAATTAATTATCACAGACATAGTAAAAAATGGTTTACCAGGGGTTAAACTAAAAATATAAGGTTAAATATTACCTATAAAATCTAATAGAAGTTATTTTATTCAAATATTTAGACCAAAAAACATCTACGTTTCTATATTTTAATATTTTTACCCTTATGAAATATAAAATGTGTTGGAGCACTCAATTCGTTTAAAAATACCATATATTTCCAATCCCCCACTTATAAAAGGACACCCCCTATCCTATGTTCTTCACACCTAAAAATATCTTATTTTTTTAAAAAAAACTTCTCAAATAACTTACCATATAACATAAAATCACACTAGAATCCTTAATTTTGATATAAATCCAACCTAGGAAGGATTTGGTGAAAACCTAAGGAGGATACCCAAAGAAGGGTTAATGTTCATCAAGGAGAATCTTATATTATTTCTTTCTCAACCACCTTCAATTATTATTAAAAAATTATTATATAATAAACTCAATATTTTTAATATATTAGGATATTTTTGTAATAAGGTAAGGACCATAAAACATCTCCACTTCCATCAAATGGGTTATGAAATCATCGTTCTTGTGTACGACAGACTACCGCCTCACTAACCGAGGTCATTCGTTCTTCCATTTACACCTTTAATGATTTTATATGATGTTGTATATAAATTATATATATATATATATATATGATATTTATAAAATATTTACACATATTTATTCATTATATGAAATAAATATTTTTTACTTTCCATTGTGTAGGGGATATGATAACATTTTTTTTGTGTACGGAAGGCTACCGCCTCGCGAAGCGATGTGATTCATTTTCTCAATAACGATTTACATGAAAGGTAATAGGGAAAATTTTAATTAATATATTTGATATAAATGAAATAATTATTATATTAGTTACATATTTATCATTATTAAATGATAATATATCATTTTATTTTTTACACTAAAAAGATGATAATATAGTTTTTTTTGTGTTGGAACGACCGCCTTCACAAAGCAATGTGACACTCTTTTCATTTTTACACAACATGGATGATATATATAAGAATATTTAATGAAAAAATATATTATATATGATATTATGATCATCATTTATGAATAAAATATTAATTACCTCCTTTTCATAATGATCATTTTAAAATGGAATATTACTCTTGCATACATACGGCCTACCATCCCCATGATCATAACATACTTCATTTTCATAACCATCATTAATGAATGAATTTTAAAAAATATAATTGATATATAAATAGGAAGATTATTTATTGATTATTATTCTGTAGATGATAGAACTATATTATAATAATAGTAAACAAGACGTTCATAAAAAAGCTCGAATGAGAAAAGAAGATGATTAACATGAGATCAATGAAAATAATGAATGATTATTAATGAATGGGTGATAAGATGTTATAAAAGGATCATAAATAATATTTTAATAATTAATATGATTCTATAATAATATAATAACTTGTTTAAAACCACTATACTGGAGGATACAACCTATTCAACCAAAAGGAATCGTATGGTAAGAGATTTTTTCTTCCTTGAAAAAAATGCCATATTCACCATATATTTCTTTTATATGGAGTATATAACTACAATGAATATATTTTATGATGATTTCAATGTGAATTATTAGGATTTAAATATCCATTTTAGGATATCACTATCATGGTGCTTATGGTTTAATGTTACCCAAGTTGTATGACTTTTATGCTAAAATCATATCGTTTATCAGGAATGTTTTTGATCAAGTCACCTATGTTGAAATATTATGATTTAATTCTCAATAATTATAATTAATTTTAATTACCTATGGATATTCAATATAGTTTCAAGTAATATTACAATTTTTTCACTCTTTGATAATTTTAATAATTGATAAAATGTTTTTAAGAAAAATCATCATTATTCCTCTCTCCAGCCGAAACCATTTCTCTTCTAAAACAATATTTCCTAAACAGTATTTCAAAAAAATGTTTTTTTAATTCAAAAAATTATTAATTAAATACAATTATACCCAATTTATTTCATTTTAAAAAAAAATTGGAAGGAAACCTCATGTAATTTTATAAATAATGTTCATTTGGATTTTATTAAAAACATGAAATAAATAAATATTTTAATCTGTAAAACAAGAATAGAATTTTCCACTATCATGAATAATATTATATTGTAATATTAAATTATAATTTATAAAGGTTATTTTAAAATAAATGGATTTCCAATTTTTTCTAAAAATTATTTTCCAAAACCAAAAGGATTTTATTTCTGAAGAAATGTTATAAATTATTTTTAAATATTTCTTTATATGTTTCCATGGTTTATTTCAAAGAAAATAATTTTCTCAATATTATTTTATTTATTAGTTTTTAAAAAATTATTTTCAATGTGAAAAGGTTATTTACATCAAAATGTATTTAATGGTATTTCCATTCACCAACATCAACATCCATTTTTGTTACTTATGATCCAATTGTGATATTTTGTAATGATACCATACTCATTATTTATTGGTATGGATTATGATTGTTTCAAAGAGAATTTAAAGGAATCAATTTTTCTTCCATGTGTTAATCCAATTTTAGTGAGATTTTTGTGGAACCCATTTATTTTCTATGGTTTAACCATGTTTCAAATATATTGTTATGTAACCCATTTATTTTCTATGAGTTAATCAAGTTACAAATAAATTGAAATGAATCCAATTTCTTTTATATGGGGTAATCCTGTTATGAGAGGAATAATGATTTTTTTTGAAAATGTTGATGGTCATGCCCCCTTTATTGAACATAAAAAAGGGAATACCACTTTTAAAATTTAAAAAAGATGGAACCCATTTCAAGTAATGGAAAAGAAATTAAAGAATAATTATAGCTCGGGGTGATCCCGTTACAAATTATATGATGGGGTGGCCCAGACATAACTGGGTGATCCTATTATATCTTCTATGATATGGCGGTCCAACTAGTGCTAGGTGGGCCCATTATATATTAAACGATTGGTGTGTCTAGATAGTGTTCCAATGAAATTAGTATTGTACCATGTCTTGAGAGATAAGAATATATCGACCCTCAGTTTTCAACCATTGAAATGACATTAAATTTTCGTAATACTCAACATTATAAAAATAGATGCCCAATGACCCGGATTGGTATAATGCCTTTGGAAACATGGAAACATAAACACTGGTATATATGAGAGCTATATAATCTACCACAATGTTTTTATTAACTAAAACCCTTCTTAGAAATATTATAAATAATATATATCATCATAAACTGGGGTAAATAAAACATAAATGGGGTGATATCAAAAGCTCAGTAAGGGTAAACAAGGAAAACATGTAAGCATAAACCTGAGTATAAGGGTATGAGAATGTGATCCTGAAAATAGAAGATCATATCGTGTATATTGAACATCATAACCAAAATCATCGAATAAATACTGGAAGTTCATAAGACATGAATAATTTGAATTTAAGAACCTAATACAAGAAATCATAACATAGGATTAAGATAGGGAATTGTAGAAAACGCATAAGCATGTAATATGATTTTCATAGTACATAAGGAATCACTTCCAAGACCATCATAGTGGAAAAATTCCTTTAATGAACTAGGTGAACCCTGTTCCAGTCCATTATTACTAAACCGAGTGAACCCTAATTCCATATATATATTATTGAACTGATTAAACCCTATTTCTAGCCCTATTTATCTCATTAAATATAAATCCTTACCCAATTCATTGGATGGAGATATAGGTCCCACCCATCGCATAATGAAATCATACAAACAGGTGACAAAAGATTAGAAATAAACATATCATAACCCATTAAATGAAATGGGTATCTTAAAAATGTAAAAATATCATAACCTTTGGAAATAGATAGGTTTCATAAACATAACCCATGAGAAGAAGTAGGTTTCAAAAGCATATAACCTATGAAAGAGAAACATGCTTTATAAACATCATGTCATCAAAACACAATCTATGCATAGAATGAATATGAATGGAAACATCGAATAATTAACCCATAAAGTAATGAGTAACACCAATGGATGTTATCTTATATGAGAAATAATTTATAACGATCTTTTAAAAACATTTCTTGAGAAAAATATCCTTTCTTTTTGAAAAAATGATTTTTAAAACATAAAACTTATGAAACCCTTATTCTTTGAAAATAGATTTGAAAAATTATAAATAAATTTTTTAAAATAGTAAAAAAAATTTAAAATCTATTTTCCTTGAAAAGTATCTTCAAGTATCTTTTGAAAAAAAAAAAATTTTTTAAACATGGTTTTTTAATACAATAGATTTCTGACTGAAGAGAGAGATGGAAAAATTTTACACAAAAAATATTATCTTAAGAACCAAAAATTGAAATATGGTAATAAAAATAGAGGATATCCTGAATAAACATAGGATAAAGATACTCATAAATATTCTTGGGATATGTATCATCAAATTTAATCAAAGAAAGCATAAGCATAAACAATCTTGAAAAAGAGATGTTATTGCCTCAATATACTCTTATGACGTGGTAACATGAGATCATAGTCTCCATGTAAGGGAAGGAAATTAAATTAAACTTAAAATGTCATTAACATAATTATATTCATGATATAACTTGTAAAATAGAATCATATACACCTCAAAAAAGAGTTTAGGTGCATAATAAAACATGAATCTTAAAGATGGAAAATTAATATAAAAATGTTTCACCAATTTGGAATATTTTAAAAGTTAAACCCCATGAAATAAGTATCATAAAATGGGAATGTTAATAACCATAAATTTGAGTAAAATATACATATAATAAAATCATGTGTATTAAATACACCACAAAAAAGGAAAGAGTGGAAAACATAGCTTATATCTCACAAAAATTAAAAGTGAGATGAAATCCACTTGCCTTTTATATTGACTCTCTCTGTACTCATACAAGATTCATGTATAATAAATATAATTTTATTATACATAATTTAAATAATAATATTATTGTATCTATTACCATATTTTTTTTTATTATGAACTTATATTATCCACTTGATAATGATACTATGTTAAAGTTTCACTTCGGGTAATATTCAATTTGTTCTTCGCATGTGTCCTAATTTGTCATATCATTGATCCTTATAATTATATAATGAGTCCATAATGTATAACATGATATAAATATTAGGTATATACATTATGTTTATATTATAATAATATATATCATTGTTAAGTAAGAAATTGAATACACCATTCATGGAGATGGTAAGCTGTACGTAAGCATGAACGTTGTTTCCATTTTTTGTCATATTGAAAGAAAGTATGTAAATGACACATACACACACAAAAATATAAATATTTATTTATATATATCATCATTATAGTAGAATTAATATATCATATATATCATATATGTTCACTAAACCTATCCTTAATACATTCCATGTTGTGTGTGAAGGAATCACATCGCTTTGGTGGGGCGGTAGTCCACACTTCCCCAAATGAGATTATCATATTAACACCAAAAGGAAAGTAAAAATATTTGTGTTGTAAAAAGAATAAATAAGTTTAAATAAATAAAAAATATAATAAATGACACATATAAATATTTTTCAATCATAATGGCCACCATGATATGTGGTAAATGAAAAATGAACAATCATCGTTTTGTGAGGTAGCAGTTCGCCATACACAGAAATAGTATGTTTGATATCTGATGGATGAAGGTGTGTGTAATATTTGATATAAATATTTTAATAAAAACATCCTATTATATATATTATACTGTTTTTAAGAAAAAATAATGTAATAAAGAGAGTTTATGGGGAGAAGAAGATGAATAATGGAAAGGAGCATGAGAGAAGACATTACCTTTTGATCAGGTAACTCCTTTGGGTTTATTCCAAAAGGGTTCCCTCAGAGGATTTATTCACAAAGGGGGGATTCAGGTTGAAGGTATTATTTTTTTGAGGATATATGGGATGATATTTTCTAAAAATAAATGTTTTAAAGGTGTGTGGAATGGGTAGATGTGGTGACCTTTTATAGTGGAGGAGGAGTGACACTCTTGTAAATATTTGAAGAGGGAATTCCAACCATGATTTTCATGTTTCAAGTGGATCAAATAATAGAACAATTTTGAGATAATTTATTATAGGATAAAAATATGGTTATAAAATGGGTGGTGTAAAGGTGTCTAGGTTGTTTTGGGTCTTAAATTTAAGGTTTAGTACTTTATTAACCTATTTTTCCCTTAACCGATGTAATTAATTTTAATTACTTTCAAAAAGATTTTTGGTCAAAAAATATTGACCATATTAGAAATTAGAAATTATTATTATTTCAAATATGGAATTAATTTTCCCCAATTATAATCATAGAAGTGGAAGAAATTAATTTAAAATTAATCCTGCTTTCGGGACGACTCTACATGGTTTTAAGTTAAAACAGATGAAATGTTTGCTAAGTTTTTATATCCAATTTCATTGTGAAATTGGTCCAATGGCCTCCAATGGAATAATTGGTAAAAATATTATCTAACTAATCTATTAAAACATTAAAAAATATAACTTATCCTTACAAAAAAATTAGATGAAAAAGCAGTTTTGAAATAAAATGCGGTATTTTTAACTATTCGTTAAAAGATGAATCCTTTAATAATAATTAAAAAAATTATAACAAAATTTTTATGTTTTTATGAAAAATATAAAGTTTATTTGGACATATTAAATCTATAAAATTACAAAAAGTTGGATTTAAAATGGATTCTCCATTAAAAGGTGGTAAAACTACCTTTATAAAAAATAAGTTCTTATTCTTAACATTGGGTTTGTTCTTATCTTATATCTATCGAATCTATTGGATGAGTCTACATTTTTTTATTTATTATATATCCTTTTTATTAAATTATTTTAACATTTCATTTTTAATTAATATAATTTACTAGGTTAAAATTGTTTTGTGACTATAATAATATTTCACTTAATATTTAATCGGTTTTCTTGTTCATTAGTCAGTAACCTATGAATTCATATTATATTTTTGTAATCCAAATTTTTTCATAATTTATATAACAATATTAAATATCTTTAAAAGTAAATGCTAGTTTATATTCCATTATAATAAAATCTTTAATAATATATTATAGGTAGGTAACACACGATATTGTGTGTTACACAATCCATTAAGGAAGGTAAATCTTACATGTAATGTACGATATCCTTGTTGTTTCATGTAACATATGCCATGTTTGGGGTGCTTGTAAGATACTACAAGTTGGATCTTTTTGAAATTAATATTTGACTTAGTGAACAACTATTTTGATTCTTTCCTGAAATGAATAATATCAAAAGATTAAATTAATTCAAAAATAATTCTCCAAAATCTCAGGGTATTATATTATACCCCCATTAAAATGAATTTCACCCTCAAAATTTGTCTTGGTTATAAATGTTTTAATACTTTAATGTTTCATTAATAGAAACCCACATTGTAAAAATTGATAATAAAAATTCCCTTAAAAAGGAAAATTTCGAACCATAACAATTAACCAAAGTAACATATAACTCGGTTTCCACATAGTATAACATAGGTTGGGAGTTAATATGGAACATGAAGAAAAAATGATAAATATTTATAGGGAGTGGTTGAGTTCGTCAATCCCAAACATGTGAATGATCAAAGGAAATTTTAGGGCCTCAAAGTCATAAATCTATGATGATTTAAAAGGCCACTAGCTCAACGAAAATTAAGGTAATATGGAAAAAAATTGGTCACTTTTAGAACATTGAGTAATTCTTGATAAATTTCTATAAACAAAATTTCATTCTTAGTTTGTTATTTGATCAATTTATAATAAATCCATTACCTCATGGAATGAATGTAAAGAAATTATCTTTAATGAATAAAGTACTGAAGTATGTTTTTAACGGATCTTAAGCCCCATAAAAGAAGAAAAAGTATAACTATTTATCTTTCAAAAAAAATAATAATTAATTAATCTATAAAAATAATAAGTAACACTACTTATTCATCATAAATAATTATACATTAAACCAAACATCGTGTAGGCTAGTGGTAGGCATGATATCGTTATCGTCCACTGGTCATGGGTTCAAGACCCGCAGCCTTGTTGGACTTGTTTGGTTATCACCCAACATACATGATGACATTTTTTAAGACCAAAATAATATAATATATAAGATGTACATCCTTGAAATAAGTTTAATCATTTATTATCCTTTTATTAAAGGTTTTATACACAAACACAGGGCACAAATACATCCTGTGAATTTTAACTTAAACTTTTCATGAATTGTTAACCTTGTAACCCTTCTCAGAGATGAGAAATACAAAAATTTATAAAGAGAGTCACAGAATTATATTAACATTGATTCCCTTGTATATCATAATGTATCTCTTGGTTATAAAATTCCAATCATGTGAATAAACTCATCATATTTTTTCTCGGAACAAGGTAACAACGTGAATTACCATAAATATTTTTGGAAAACATCTAATCTTCCTCATTCCAATGTATATTAGATTTAATCCTTAAATCCAAAAATGTTGTAAACTTCATTAGTGGCAGCAAAAAAAACCTATAAACAAGTCCTTACTTACTTACAAGGAAATCAATACTATCCAATTTACTTATTCATATCCCACATATCTTTATCCATATAACATTATCATATCATAAAGAACATATTAAGGGTTACCTTCCCTTAGTCAAAATGATATATTTGTATTAAATCGCTTCACCTGTACAACATAAACTTGTAAATATTGATAAAAAACATAAGTTCGATAATACTTGTATATTTCATCATTCATAACACTTATATCAAAATATATAAATACATAAATTACTTATTACTTAATCCATCAACAATAATACATCTTTCCTTTAAAATTTCATCTATAGTCTCTTCATCATCCATAATGTAACCATTACTTGAACCACCTTGATGATTCTCTATAGGAACATCCCTCTTGGGATATTAGGTTTCATAATGACCATTTTCTTTACAATTAAAACACTTAACCTTGGATGATGATGTTGGGAGGAAAAAATTCACAATTATTTTGTTAACCAAACTCTTCATTTTTCACTTATAGTCACTTGATTTGTGTCCTTATTTTCTATAGTAAAAAACCTTCTTTCTCCTCTAAGACATTCAATTATGTGATTATTTCCACATTATTGACACAATGAAAACTGAATCTTCTTTCCACCATGGTCTCCATTACCCGAACTCTCAACGAACTCATTCTTTCTCTTCCTTGGAGCGTTCGAGAGTTGGTTAAGGTAAACATTGTTAATCATGTTTTCTGAAAAGCAATGAGGCATGATCATGAAATATTTCACAGTAGTGATCATCCCACTTTTCTACTTATCATAAAATATTCCATCACATTCAACATTAATCCAGCTCCTTCCAGTTCCCTCCATTGACTAAAACCAGAACCATAGTGTGAGCTTTACTTATCATAAAATAAAGCCACATAGACATGAAAATAATTACTTATAGGATTTCTAAATCATTAAACCTTCCATAATCTATGAAGAATTTGGTTTATACTATGTTATTAATATATAACATATATCTAAATACTTCATTATGGTTCGTGAGGAGTTTGCGAATTCCAAAAGCATATCCCCCAGGTGTGTCAAACTAGGTGTGCTGCAACGCCCGTTGTTCTCTACCAGATTACCCTGATTCAAGCCCGAAATATCTTATCAGAGTTGTTACCCCTAGTTACATTTATTCAAGATCCAAATCCATTTATAGTATCTATATAGGGATTTATTTCTTGGAAACCACTCACTATATCCTTTACCAAAATTTTAGGACATTTTTCTAAACATTAACTCATCCTTATACTTATTCTTAGAGACATCCCAATACATATACATATATATATTCCTAGGGATCACACAAGGGTTCACAAACTCATTTATAATGGTTAACTATATCATTTTTATTATACCAAATATAATAACCCTCACTTTTCAACCATTGATATTACATTACATTTTCCGAATTCTTAAACATTATACAAATAGACACCCAAATATTGAGATTGGTATATTTCTTTTAAAAACATGGAAACATAAACACTGGTAAATATGAGAGCTACCTCATCTCCCAATAGGATCTTCTTGACTAGCACCCGTCTTAGACATATCATACATAGTAAATGTTATCAGAACCTGGGGTAAAGGAAACATAAAATGGGTGAGCTCAAAAACTCAGTAAGGGTAAACGAGGAAGACGTGTAAGAATAAACATGAGTATAATGGTATAAAAACATGATAGAGAAAATATAAGATCATACCATGCATATAAAATATCATAACCTAAACCATGAAATAAATATTGAATGTTAATAAGACACGAATAATATGAATTAAAGAGCATAATCCATGAAATCATAACATATTAATAAGAAATGTAATTGTTTTAAACACATAATCATATAATATGATTTCCGTAGTAGCCAATGAATCACTTCCAAGATCATCATAGTGGACAAATTCTGTTACTGATCTGAGTTAACCCCTGCTCCAGCCCTGTATTACTAAACCGAGTGAAGCCTCATTCAATCCCTATATTATTTAACTGATTAAACCCTTATTCCATCCCTTTTTATCCCATGAGATATAAATCATTACCCAATACAATGGAGGGAGATATAGGTCTCACCCATCACATAATGAAATCCTATATACAAGTGCCACAATATCATAAATAAACATATTATAATCATTGAAATGAAATAGATATCATAAAAATGTAAACATATCATAACATATGAAAAAAGATAGTTTTCATAAATATAACCTGTGAAAATAAGTGGATTTAAAAATCATATAACCTGTGAAAGTGAAACAATCTTCATAAACATCATGCAATCAAAACATAATCAGATTAGAGAAATAATATGAATGTAAACATTGAATAATTTCCTCATAAAGGCACGAGTAACAAATATTGATGTAATCTTAGATGGGAAATAATTTTGAAAAATCTTTTAAAAATATTTCATTATGAAAATATCCTTTCTTTTTTGAAAAATCCTTTTTAATACATAAAACCTTTTGAAAAACTTTTCCTTTGAAAGTATATTTGAAAACATATAAAGGAAGTATTAAGAACAATAAAAAAATTTAAAATCAATTTTTCCTTGAAAATTATCTTCATATATCTTTTGAAAACATTTTTGAAAACATTTGTTAAAACACAGTTTTTGAATATAATAGATTTATGACCGTAGAGAGAGATGGTCATATTTTACTAGAAAACATTATATTAAGTACCAAATAGTGGTAAAATGGTATTAAAAATATATTATATCATTAATAATCATAGTATAAGTAAACTAATTAATATTCGTGGGATATTTATTATAATATTTCATCAATGTAAGCATATATATAAACAACCTCGAAAAAGCAATAACATTTTCTCAATATACTCTTATAACTTGGTAACATGGGATAATACTATCCATGTAAGGAAAGGAAATTAAAAAAAGATTAAAATATCATAAAAAGACTTAATTCATGATATAACATCTAATATTTAAGTATATACACCTCGAAAAAGTATTTAGGTTCACAACAAAACATGAATCTCAAAGAAAGAAAATTGAGAGAAAATTGTTTTACTGATTTGGTAACTTTTGAAAGATAACCATATAAAAGGATCATCAAATGGTAACATTAATACCCATAATATAAAGTAAAATATACATATAATACATTCATGTAAAGTACATAATCCATAAAAAATGAAATACTGGTGAACATAGCGTGTATATCAAAAAAATTAAAATTGAGATGAAATCCCCTTACCTTGGGACTTGAATATCTCAATAATTATAAAATATTCCTGTATAATAAATATAAGTTTATTATAAATATTTTAAATAATAATATTATTGTATCATTTATTATATATTGTTTTATTATGAACTTACATTACCTGCTTTTTTACGATTCTATGTTAATGTTTCACTTCGGGTAATATTGGCTTTATTCTTCAAATGTGTATTAATTTATTATAGCATTGATACTTGTACTTATATCTTGATTCTAGAATTTATAAAATTATATAATTATAAGTTATATCTCTTATTTTTATATTATAATAATATATATCATAATTAATTGTGAAATGGAATAAACTTTTCATGGAGACGGTAAGCCGTATGTATGCAAGAACACTATTTCCGTTTTTTTTGTTTTTGTATTGAAATAAAGTATGTAAATGAAATATATATATATATATATATAATCATTATATTATCATTAATAAATCATATATATCACATAATTTCACTAAACCCATCCTTAATACATTCCATGTGGTGTGTGAACGAATCACATTGCTTTGAGGGGTTGGTAGTCCACACTTTCTAAAACGCGATTATGGTATTAAATACAAATAGAAAGTAAAGACACATGTGTTGTAAAAGGATTAAATAATATTAAATACATAATAAATATAAAACATTAATTTTATAATTATATTTTCCATCATAATTTCAACCATGATAGGTGGTAAATGAAAAATGAGCAATCATCATTTTGTGAGGTAATAGTTTGCCATACACAGAAATAGTATGTTCGATATCAATTGGATAAAGGTGTGAGAAAGTTTAGATCTATAAATTTTCATAAAAAATACAAGTATATATATGTTACTAGTGGTTTTAACACAAGAATCTAATAGAGATAGTGGAGGGGGTAAATAAGGAAAAGAAAGGAAAGGAGAATGAAATAAGTCATTAACTCTTGATCGGGTAACTCCTTTTGGATTATGCCAAAAGGCTACCATGAGGGGCCCAAACAAAGGTGGGATTCATCTTTTAGGGGAGTATTGTTGGGAGGATAATTTTCCATATCTCTTATGAACTTAAAAGTTTTGATAGGTGTGAGGAATTTGTAGATGTGGTGGCCTTTTGTAGTGGAGGAGACGTGACACTCTTGTAAATATTTGGAGAGAGAATTCCAACCACGTTTTTCATGTTTCAAGTTGGTAAAATAATTGATCAAGTTTGATATAATTGAATATAAGGTCAAAATATGGACATCCACTGAGTTTTGTAAAAGTTTTTAGGTCATTTTGGGTCTTAAATTTAAGGTTTAGTACTTTGTTAACCTAATTTTTCCCTTAACAGATGTAATTAATTTTAACTACTTTCACTAATTTTTTTGGTCAAAAACAATGCTGAAATTATTAGAAATTAAAAATTATTATGATTCCAAATATTTAATCCATTTTTCTTAATTATTATAACATAACTGGAAAAATTAATATAAATTAATCGCGTTGTCGGGACGACACTGTAGGTTTTAAAAGTAAATGTAATCCAAAGATTGCAATGTTTTTATATCTAATTTCAATGTGAAATTGGTTAAAATGTTTTACATTGGATTAATTGGTAAAAATATTATATAAATAAACTATTAATACATTTATGAATATAATTTATTATTATAATTAAATTATATGAAAAAACAGTTTTGAAATAAAATCTAGTATTTTTAACTACTCATTAAAAGATGAAACCTTTTATAAAAATAAAAAATATTAATCCTAAGATAATTTTTATGTTTCAATTCAAAATTTAAATTTTATTTTCAAATATTAAATCTATAAATGTTCCAAAAATTGTAATTAAAATGGGGTTAACATTAAATGGCAGTAAAACTAGCATTATAAAAAATAGGTTTTTATATAAAAAATTGTGTTGGTTCTTATCTTATTTATATAAAATATATTATATGAATATCAAAAATATTTGATCGATTATATATAATATTTATTAAATTAATATAACGTAATGATTTTAATTAACTTTAATTTACTAAGTTAAAATATCTTTTGGACTATAATAATATTTTCCTTTATATGAAATCATTTTTCATGTTAATTAATTTTTAACCGAGGAATTCATATTATATTTCTATAAAAAACATATTTTAAAATTGTAGTTAACACTATTTCATATCTATAAAAATAACAACTATTTTATATTCCAATATAATATTATTTTTAATAACATATTATAGTTAGGTTACACTTGGTCTTGCATGTTACGAAAGCCATCGAGGAAGGTTAATCTTTTGTATAATGTACGCTATCCTTGTTATTCAATGTAACTTATTCCAAGTTGGGAGTGTGTGTGACATACGCCACGTTTTATCCATGTGAAATGAATATTTGACATAGTCAAAAGCTATTTTTATTGTTGCGTGAAATGAATAAAATCAAAATATTAAATTAATTCAAAAAAATCACCAAAATATCGAGGTGTTAAAAAAATGGTGGCATTTACCAAAGGGTATCTCATACATATTTAACTAGGATCTATTTGATTCTAATATGGGTTTGACATGGGTTATGAAGAAAAATTTTCCATGATTCAAACACATTTCTGTGATGATTATTATGGAAATATAATGTTTCTTACAATCATGATTGATATCACATGGATCATGATTATTGATTCTTATAACCATTTCATTTTCCATGTTTTCATATTCTATGATCCAGGTATTTATGGGTATGAGTTCTTTTATGATTCTATCATTCACTCTGATTATGTCGTTATATGCTTATGGACTCCTTATTCTCATTGATGAAATTCAATTGTTAATGCTTATTTTTACCCTTGCTGAGCATTTTAGATAACCATTCTTATGTTTAATTTTCGCCAGGTTATTAAGAAATGATATTGAATTAATTATGTATATAATTATTTCATAAGGATTATGATGAAGACTTAATTAAAAATATGTAATGTTAGAGTAAATGGCAGAAAAGATCATTTAATAACATGTATATTGTTTGTGTTGGAGCTTATCGTATTTCTCTAAAACCCTAAACCAAAAATGTACATGGGGGAAGTAAGTGATCCAATATTTCCTTTTGGATACATTAACATTTGGATTGTGAAAATTGGGTCACCTCTATCGGTATCAATTCTAAAAATTTAATGTTATAATTTTAGCACCGAATCTGGGAGTGCAGCTTCATGGTTTTTATACCATCACAAGGATGGAACAAGGGAACTTTCCCTTAAGAAAACTAGTCCACGATGTGGGGAACACGGTCTCTAAGTCATATTTGAATAATTAAATGTTGTGTACTATCATTAAATGATGTTTTCCTTCATAACTAGGGCTACTCACATTTCATGGACCATGCTCGTGTTTGTACTGGTGTACACCTGGTTGTGCCTGTGTACCTAGCAGTGTCCTTTTACTAGGCCATCTTCGAGTTCATGGATCAACATATGTAATCTAGTACTATCATGTAACTATCCAGCTTTATTCCCATGTATCCTCTAATATAAATTCCATGCCACCAGGAAAGGCTTACATGATGCGTGTTATTTAATTTCACATGTAACCATAGAACCAAAGACAGAGACCCACACAGAACGTGTGTTATTCCATTACATGCCATGTAGTGTGGAAATTTCTAGAATCCATGGATCTTCACGTGGACTCCTCCTCTACTGGTTCCTCTCCAATTTTTTCAATGATTATTAATACAAGCTGTGGATCTGAGTCAACTGAGCTCAATAACTACTGAATATTAGATTTTATACCATACAAATCGATTGAGAAACCTTCACCATCGATTCATTCCGTTGTCGCATGCGGAAACTACAGCGGAAGGTCCCAACATCTTAACCAGATCCACTTTCATCATTTTTCATCTCTATAAATACTCATTAATGAACCTAGATCTATAATATCAATCTATTTTGTGGACGAATGGGTTTTAAAAAAATGATTTTTTGGTATTTTTATGAACCATCAGTTAAAAAAAACACCATTGATGAACGCACGATGAATGAGGGATGAAGTGAACAAAACAAAATAAAGAGGTTTAGATCTCATCTAATGTTCATGTTGGTATAAATTAAGTTCAATTATAATTAAAAAAAATAGACATAATTAATCATAAATACAAATACCTAAATCCCACATAGTAATAATGTTCCAACAAAACGTTAAACCTGCAAATCAATCTGTTGTTTGATTTGATTAGTGTTTGTCATTGGCTAATTAAGCAGTGATAAATCCACAAAAAAATGTGACCAACCTCATTTTGGATCAAATTTTGGAAAATAATGGTTTTGTGCCATTTTGATTGATGATATCCATAGGTTTCATTGGCACATCGATCAGAAAATCTCGATCTGTTGATGTTAATCCACAGAAGCTCCTCTACTAGCATGATTCCTATATTATGAGAAAAACCATGTTATTTGGTTATAAATTGGTTTATATATAATCTTATTAGGTCATCACATTATTCCAAATAAATATTAATTAATTAATTAATTAATTAATTATGCTCATGATGACTTTCTCACAAAACTCCTGATGCTAAAAAAATTATATTATGCATAGGGTAAAAACACATTATAAACACAATGATAGTCCCTGATTTCCAATAAGAGACTTTATTTTTGATTTATAACATTTTTTAAGGAGAACATATTATTTTTGGTGTTAATATAATTAATATTTTTCAAATATAAATTTAGGGGTCACTGGGCCTTGAAATCTCATGTTGTGTTATTACTTATCTTTGAAAATATTAGTAGATAAATTTCAATTATTTACATGGAAAAAACAGAGGCACTATATTATCCCCACCTTATAATTTTTCATCCCAAAAAAACTAACTACTCAAGAAGATATGGATACTGAGATATCATCTATGTCAACCACTCTCGGGTTCCCTACAGAAGATTCACATGATGACATCGGACATGCCCCAAGGGAATTGATTCACATGGATGATCCACTCTGGTTGATCCTCAATATGCATCAGGTATTTTGAAAAGGTAGCTCTATACTTGATTTCCATAATTCCCTAGTTGATAACATATTATGGTTCATACACATATATCCTCATCTACGAAATACAGAAGATATCATGTAGTTAGTCCAACTTTTGTGATAGAGCCAAGCGGTATGCCACCTCACCAACACTACACAGTATCACGAAAGGGATGATCGATCTAAGAGATAACTTAGCTCACCAAAAAATATTCATAATCTACATTAAGGTGAGACCAAAAGAACACATGGTCTCCCTTCTTGAACTCCAAAATCCTATATCATCAATCTATATTGGACTTCGGATGACTCTGTATAGTCCTTATCCGCCCTCGGATGATCTGTACCTTCTCTAGAGTAGCTAGCACTAACTCTAGGCCCATGAGTGCTGACTTACATGGATAAGTCCAAAAAATTAGTGCCCTATTGGGTAACCCATATGAATCCTTGATGGTTCCATATCTATGGTGGAATGGTAGCTTTTATTATACGAAAAGCATCACCATGGGTATACGATCCTCCTAATTATGGCAGAAGTCTAACATGAATGCCCACAACATGTCCTCTAAGTCCTGAATGGTCTGCTCTGTCTGACCATCATTCTGAGGGTGAAACACTATGCTAAAATGAAACTACATCACCAAGGCCTCTTATGGCCCTTCCATAACCACCACATGAAGCAAGAATAATAGTATAAAAGGATCATTGAGGTAACTCTGTGGGGTTGGAATATCTCATACACATATAGGAATCCCAAGATCCCTCTTTATCTCTACTCTTGATTAGCTAGTAAGTGGGAAAACTTTTTTATTTCTCCAAACATCACCTATACAGTATTTTTTCATCTGCATGTACATCGTAACCACTTCATGAAGTCTATATATATTCCATCCCACATCCACTCACTCACCTCAATGGGTTAATCTAAACCCACTAGAACCTGGTCCTCATCCTTCAGCTGAAGACAAGTGAGGCATCAAGAGACAAACTTCTCTACCCCCTTCTTCATTCTAGGACACTTGAACTAACATCGGAGGTTCGGATGCATCTTTTCCAAACCTCTATGTACTTATAAATGATAGGTTTGAAACTCCCTCATCAACTCCACCTATGGAATCACTGATACCACAATCCATCATCTAAAAGTATAACATGCTCCGCAGCTTGAAAAAATCCATTAGGAGAACATCTAGTGGATTTCTGAGTATGTAAGGTATTACAGTCATTATCTCATGATTGAGCTTCCCAAACACGTTGTAAATGCTTTGGGGTAACATCCATCGACTGAAGATTTGAGGAACCATCCATGTCCACTAGGGACAAATGAAAAAAGGAAAACATCTCTAATGACTAAAACAAAAACTGAGAACAATATATCCTACTAAATTAATATTCCACCATTTTTTCCATTCCATGAGTATATAATATCTTGAATTCATAGTCCTAGAGGAACTCGAGCCATTGCCTCTGTCTCATGTTATGATCCTTCTAAGAGAATATATATTTGAGACTATCGTGGTCAGAGTAGACGATGAACCTATTAATTGTATCCACTATAAATCAATATTAAATAATTGGAAATAAAATATAAGATAGTTAAAATTCAATACATACATAATATTAACATGACATAATCAACGAAGTTGAAATTTAAACCAATGAGTGGAAGTTGAGTTATGAAGTCCCTTACCTTATGTTTCCTTTAGTTGAACTTGTTTTAACCTCTTATATAATGTTTTTAAGCATGTTATTGACTAATAATAGAACCATATTATTATATATGATATCATATATTATCCTTTTGAAAAATATTATTTCCCATCCATCAATAATCGCTCTTTATTTCCATTTATTTAGGTAAAAAGTGCATTGTTTTTTGAGTATGTTTTGACTAGTTATATTTTACTCATAATTACATCATTACATAATAATCTATAGGATTTAAAAAATTGATATAAATAAAATATATATTAAATAGATATTTATTTAGAGTAATATATAAAATTTAGTGACAGGAAATGAAATGAAACTTTCATGGAGATGGTAGGTCGTACGTACACATTAATGAAAATTACATTTTCATTCCTATTAAGAGAAATAAAATTAAATTATATATATGTATATTATAATAAAAGTTCTATTTTTATGTAATTTATATCAAATAATTTTATTATAACTATCCTTAATACATTCCATGAAAAGAGTGAATGAACCACATCAATTTGAGGAGGCTGTAGTCCCCATGTCCAAAAACGATGTTATCATCTTCCATAAAATAAAAATCATGAATGTGTGTGTGATATAATAATTACATAAGAATAAATACATCATAAATATCATGAATATAATATTTAATCTATAAATCCTTCATTATTCTCATCCTTTAAATGTTGTAATGGAAGAATGAACGACATTAGTTTGTGAGGCGCTAATTCTTCATACACATGAACGACGATTGTTTATCCCATTTAATGGAAGTGTGTGAGGTTATAGGTTAAAACCACAACATAAAAAGATATAATTATATTTAAAATATAATGGTTATTATATAATCATTATATAAGTAGAATTAAGGAGGGGTAGAAGGTAAAAAATAAAACTTCTTTAAGAAAAATATTACATATTATTTGGATTTCTTCCTTAGGTTTTCACTAAAACCTTGAAAGGTTTTATTTTTGACCCATATATGGCTTATATGAAGAGGAGAGGGTTTTTTGGGAGTTAATCGGGTAGGTATTGTTTTACCCTAATTGGTTTTAGAGGTGGGAATAAGATTTAGAGTGGGTGGAATAATATATGTTGGGGAAATGACACACATGACATTTTTGAAAAGAATTGTGTACTCCCCACATTTTAAACTACAATTAGGCTTTCATAATTCTCCAAATTAGATACATGGAGTTTTATTGTATATATATGGTTATTATAATGGTTTTGGTCTTGGTTAGATTTATTTTTTCAACTTTTATTCTATTTTTAGTCTTTATGTAATCTCATTTTTACCTTAGTCGATCTAATTAATATTAACTACATTCAATAATCATTATGGCCAGAATTCATTTGAAGTTATTAAACATTATAAGTTATACTAATTACACATATTGAATCCATTTTTCTAAATTGAAAACAAATTTTTGGGAAAAATTAATTTAAAATTAATCTCGCAGATGCGGTGTGAAGGCTGGTTCTTAAGGTTCTAATATTCAAAAGTTTTAAATTTTTTAATATAAAAAATAAAGAAAATGATTATAATTACCTAAATTAGATTATTATATGTAAAATTTATTTAATGAAAATTTAAAAAATATTAAAAATATAATTTATCCTTATAAATTATTTAAATGAAAAGTTAATTTTCAATTAAAACTCAATATTTATTTACTATTAATAAAAAAATTTAAAACTTCTCTAAAAAATCCAAAAACAAAAACCTTACGATTATATTTTACATTAAGATTTCATAACTAATGTTTATTTTTCAGATAAAATTTACTAAATTTTCAGATTTTAATTTTTAAACAAGAGCTCTATAAAAATGAAACAAAACCGTCTTTATAAAAATACATCTTTTTTAACTTAAAATATGATTTGTTCTTATATTATGACTAATAAATATATACGATGATTGTGAAATTTGTTTATGGTATATTATATATATATATATATATATTTCATTAATATCATTTACTAATTTTAATTAATTTAATTAATTAAGATAAACCGTCTCATGGCGCATGAGAATATTTCTTTATAATTATATTTCCTTTATATTCAATTGGTTTTTATATTCATTAATATTTAATTATTTACATATTAATTCATCCATATACTTTGATAACATAGTAAATCCTATTTATAACCACCATTTTAATAGTTAGGAAATAATTTTCATTCTAAATAATAATCTTAATAGTATTTTGTAATACTTGGACTTGAGTGTAACACAAGATAACTAAGTGTTTCATGCATTTCATGTTATATCAGAGATTGAATTTATTTAAAATAGTAAATATATTATAATTTATTTGTATATTATATTTCCTAATACTATTGTTTTTTATTTAATACACTCTACCAAATACAATGAACTTATTTTAAAATGTCGGGGTCTTACATTCACCCCACGTTAAAGTAATTATGTCCTCGCAATTCAAACATGATCTCAGTAATCAAGGGATTTATATTTCAAAATAACTTTATTGAATTCCAAAATCATGATAAGGTTTAATAAAATATCTTCTTAATATGATATAAGTGGATGTAAAATTCTCATTTTTATTAACACATAACTCGATTTCTACATATGAGAACATTAGTTTTTTGTGAAGATATGGTGTTGGAGGAAAATATAGATAATTATCGAGATTGATTGAGGACATTGGTCACAATAAAGTGAGTTATCAATGGAAATTTATGTTTCTAAAAACCAAAAAATATAATTGGTGTTAAAATTTAAATGATATCATTAGAAATAACGAAATATGATAGAATTTTATTTTAATATCATTTTCCTAAGGTTGATGAACTTACCATTAATCTGAAAAACTACTTGATGTAGCTCCTAATATTCAAATATAAACCATGTTAATACCTTTAAGTTTTATTATATTTAAACATGTTAATATCTTGTATTACCATGAAACATTTTTGAAAACATGCATGCCTCATTATTGCTTATGTAAAACACATATTATTGGATATATTCCTCAAATCCAACAACATTGTAAACTCTATCAATGATAGCATAAACAAGTCATTAATCAGTTCCACGTTTTTTAGTATTATCGAAGATAATTTATCCATATAAATCATCTATTTATCCAACTATCATTATCTTAACCTAAGGAATATATTAAGGGTTCTTAGTCATGTGTTTTCCAATAAGTTAAAGTAGTCACTGAATGATTTTTATTTTTCATTATTACCCTACAACATGTGCTCTAAAATCCTAAATGAAAATGTTCTATAATACAATCTGTATATATTTCATAAATCTGATGATAATAATATCATTAATAAAATACTTTTATGACATATTTCTTAGATCCAAATTAAAAAATGTAATTAGTCTACTTCATTTGCATCAATAGTGTAACATCCCAAGTAAGTAATGAATAATAGATATTTTTACCTATGTCTATTAATGATTAAGATAGTGTTATAGAGGCTTAAAATGAAAATAAATACAATCTTATGCATGGAATACACTAATATTCTTAAAAGATTGTTTTAGTGCCTTTTGATGGAAAACCATTTTTGAATCTATATTTTGACAATTTTATAAACTATGTTTGTCAAAATAAACTTATCCTTTATTATTGGGACATCAAAATTTACCTTGTGTGAATTTTTGGTATTTTTCTGACAATGTTCATTTTTTTTAATGAATAGTGAAAAATACTGTATTTTACATCAAAACTGCTTTTTAATCTAATTTATTTATATGATTAGATTATCTTTTGAATTGGTTTTGAAGTGAAATTAGAATATATTTTTACCATTTTATCCAATGGTGGTCATTGGAATCAATTTCACTTTGAAATTAGACTTAAACTGGTGTCAATCTTTTGATACTTATTGTTTTGTAAAAACACGATATTTGCTCTGGCAGCGGGAATTAATTATTAAATTAATTAATGTGACTTATATGATTTTAATTTTTTAAAATAGACTTCATTTTTGAATTCAGAATATCAAATATAGCTTAGGGTGAATTTTTGGTAATTTTCTGAAAAACTTCAATTTTTGATGAATAGTGAAACCACTAAGTGGTAATCAAGCAAACTGATTTTTCAGTTAAATGACAGTTTACCACTAATGTATATTGAATTTTGAAAATCCGACATACATGGTTGTCATTAAGAAGTAAAATGTGGTTCAATGAGATTAAAATAATTTTTTGGTGAATAGTAACTTATTAAGTTCTTAATCACGATTAGTGGTAATTAGGGTAGTTTAAGGTATAAATAATACTTTAATAAAATGAAATGACCTAGACACATGTCCCAAACTCATTGGTTGTGTCATGGCCGACCATGACATGCCATGGGTCAACTTGGGGACCCCATGGATCCACTTTTGTTGGGAAATGACATAAATTACTTTTTATTTAATGTTAAAGTGAAAATGACACAAACATAATATGTTTTACGAAAACAATTTTTAAGTGGGGTTATACAAGTCCAAATTTTGATTATAAATAGTCATTGGAAATATAAAAAGATTTCCTATATCATAGTATTTTTTTTATAATTTTTAGACATTAAATAAATTTAATTATTTATGACATAATAATGATGCAGCGATGACATCATTATTTGACGATTTAAAATAAAATAGAAAGATAATGTAAAATCTATGAACTACACATGTCCAAAACCAATTGGATGAGTGGATTTAGAACCCTTATCACCTTATCCACGAATTCTATCAATGTGGGACCTTTTAAAACCGAAACACATTTTCAAGTAAAGTAATGTTTCTTTACTTTCCAAAAGTGCCCCTCCTCTCCTCTTATAAAAGGCCCCCACCTCTACCTCATTTCACACACTCTTCAAGCCTTTGGCTCGGCCAAGCCCTGCCCATTTGCTCTCTCCACATCCCTCTACTCATCCTAGAGGATTCCCTTTGGGAAGAATCCTTTCAAAGGAAGCCTTTAGGCTCAAATCAAAAGGAGTTACACTTTTAAAGGTAATTCATTCTCTCATGTTCATTTGTTTTATTTTGCTTCTCCAACCCCCTAAACTCTTTTTATTTACTTCTTTTGTAACAACACCAGTATCTTCAATATACTAGGATGTTGTTATAAGATTTATTTGAGCTACACTCTCACACAACTACATCAAATGGTTAAAGAACATACGGTTTCCGTGGATGGCGAAATTCTGCCTCCCGAAACGATGATTGTTCAAAACTCATTTAACACCTTCAAAGGTGGCCATTATGATGTCACTATTTTTATATATGATATATAATATGTTTATGTTTTCCTTAAGCTTCTGTTTTTTTTAATTTTGGGCATACCTTTATGGTTTCCATTATGGGTAAACACGATATCTTCATTTTAGGAAGTGCGGACTACCGCCCCCTCAAAGTGATTTGATTCGTTAAATACCATATGTGGGACATATAAAGGATGGAACTATGATATTATATATGATATTATACTGGAATTATAATATACCTTTATATCATTAAGATTCCATTCCAGAAAATATGAAATAGAAATGGAAGTAGCGTTCATGCGTACGTACGGCTTACCGTCTCCATGAACGGTGCATTTCATTTCTTACCTCTAAATGATTATGTAATATTATAAATGCATATATGTACTGGATATATATGACATATATGATATCTACATCATGAATACCATTCTGGATATAATGAACCTTTGACCAAATTAACAACATGTAAGTGTAAGAAGTCTATTTTTGACTTAAGAACCAAATACCGACAAAATGAACATTATTAACTTAAATGATTACATGATGTTCATAACATGGTATAAAAGGAATAATGAACTTGAAAAAGATTCATAAGAAAGTAGAGATTAACTCAAGTTTATTATTCAGGAGATTAAAGAACGGTCGGGTCAAGTCGGATACGAGGTATGGGACTTCGTCTCAATCTCCTTTCGTTGAGGCATATTTTATTTTATACACAACTTTCTTTTATACGGTGTATAAACCCCTTTGACTTTTAAATTTATTCAAAAGGAATATTTTTTATACGAAGCGTTTACTAAACGATAAAAGGGAATGTTTTTGTCGTACGTATGCGGCGACAACGACTTCTCCGCCGTCGTGACCGTTATTTGAGTTTCGGCTTCCTCTACAAGCCATACCTTCTTTTTAAAAGAAAAATAAATACCTTGTTTTACTTTTCTTTTATTTTAGTATTGAAAATGGTTTTCATAATGTTTTTATATCAATGTGTTTTATTGATATCTCGTGATTGAAATGTGGAAATTTTATGTTTCCTTTATGCATGTTTTATGTGATATGATTATGTTATGGTTCTTGGGCATTATTATGAAGACGGGTGGTTCCGTGATAAACTAAGGGTGGGTGAGCCCGTTATATCTCTCCAATGCATTGGGTAACGCGAAGGAGTGAAACGTTAAGGTTTCTCCGAAGAGATTTTTAGGGAATATACTGTGATGGGTATTCCAAACGTAACCAAGAGGATTAATCCCTACGTAAGAATGTTATGAATGCCTCAAGTTACCTTTATGTCTTATGATTTCTATGATTTATTCATGATTTTATGAGGTATGTTAAAGTGCCTATGTTTTATGGGTAAAGTATGATTTAATTCTTATGTATATATGAACTCATGTTTCCTTTCCATGTTTTTTTTATATTACCCATACTGAGTTTTTATGCGCATCCCATGTTTTTGAAATGTTTTTCACAGGTCAAGGGAAAGGTACATGATAAGATGATAGAGTCAAGGATGTGTCAAGAAATAATCCATGTTTTATTTTAAATGTGTTTCCATTGGTGGGAATGAAGAATACTATCTTTATGTAACCACTTTGTTTATATGTGGAATGTAATG
This sequence comes from Viscum album, assembly GCA_963277665.1. Lineage (NCBI taxonomy): Eukaryota > Viridiplantae > Streptophyta > Magnoliopsida > Santalales > Viscaceae > Viscum > Viscum album. The sequence continues at coordinate 1,606,823 of CAUJRU010000030.1, read as the reverse complement.
AAAGTTTTATGATCTAATTCTCTAAAACTCTAAACCCGAAAAGATCCTCAATGTGTAATCTTGTAATAACTCAAGATTAAGTAAGGTTTAAGGCTGGGGCCTTATAGTTGGTATCAGAGGTCGGTTTAGATAACTTTAGGAGTTAGAATTCTATTAAATGATTATCCAAAAATATTTTTTTTTCAAAATGATATAGCATTTAAAGATTACCATGTTGCTTCATCTAAGACATGTTTGTTCAGAATGGTTTTCCGTAGAGGAAACAGGGAAGCAGTGCTAGGAAGGCATACAGAAGGAAATAACCTTCCGAATCAGCATCCAAAAATGGTCGGAATTGGAACTGAATAGTTTGTTGCAGTAATGACGCAGTTGACTCAAGCGATAAATGGCGGTCGTATCCATGTACGAGATCAGCCAGATCAACCGCAGAGGAACATGTCAGTGGTGGAACATTTCATGAGGCAACATCCCCCATCATTCAGAGGATCATCTGACCCTGTGCTAGCTGAAGGGTGGATTAAAGCACTGGAGAAGATTTTTGATGTCATGGGGTGTTTAGACAATCAAAAGATTAGTCTTGCTATTTACCGTTTGGAGGGTGAAGCAGATCAGTGGTGGTCTATGGTTAAAAATATCAGGGACGCCGATGAGATTTATGCTCTTGACTGGGATGAATTCAAAGGTATGTTTCTTGAGAAGTATTTTCCTAAGGCTGTTCGACTTAGGATGGAAAAGTAATTCTTTGAATTGAGGCAAGAGGAAGACTCAGTGGCTGCCTATGAAGAAAGGTTCACTCGATTCGCAAGGTATGCTCCAAATTTTATCCGGGACCTTGATAGTAAAATCAATCGTTTCTACTCTGGATTAAAGCCAAAATACCGAAGGGCATTAGCTTCTCGTGAGTTTAAAAGTTATGAAAATCTTGTTCGATGTACTGAGAAGGTGGAAATGGAGTTTGCCGATGACCAAGTTTTCTATAAAAACCAGCAGAAGAAGAGACCGAGGTGGCAGGAGAAAGGTAAGAATTCTTCAAAAAAGTCTGATGGTAAGAGAACTAAGTTTCCAGTTTGTGATAAATGTGGCAAAAGGCATGCTGGGGAATGTCTTCTGAATTCTGGGAAGTGCTACAGATGTGGTAAGATGGGACATAAGGCTCGTGATTGCACTGAAAAGGATCAAGGTGAAGGTAAGAACAAATTTGATTCACAGTTAGTGAAATGTTATAAGTGCAATGAGATGGGTCACTATGCAAACGAGTGTCCGACAAGGAGCTTGAGTGATGGGAAGCAGTTAGACTACAAGCAGAAAGGGGTGGTGAAATCCTTTGAAACTACTTCAGCAGATGTCGGGCCATCAAATGAAGTTGTATCAGGTACTTTGTTTGTTTTTTCAGATTATGCCAGTGTGTTGTTTGATTCGGGGTCTACACATTCTTTCATCTCTGAAACTTTTTCTAGTAAAATGGGAATACCATCTCAAGAAATGACTCCTGAACTTTTGGTAAAAACACCTGGGGGAAGTGTTGAGGCAAAAAGAATTTATAAGAATCTTCCTATCCTTATCTGTGGAAAGAACCTACTTGCAAACCTTATTGTTCTACCTCTAGTTGAGTTTGATGTTATCCTGGGTATGGATTGGCTCTCTATTTACCATGCTAAGATTGACTGTAGAGCTAAAGAAGTTTCTTTTCAGAAAGACTTTCAGTTTGTTTACAAGAATGAACCCTTACTTTTGATAACATATCAAGAGGCCGAGAAACTTGTAAAAGATGGAAATGAATGTTACTTTGCACACGTCGTTGAAAATAAAGGAACTGTTCAGATTAATGACGTGCCAGTGGTAAATGAGTATCCTGATGTTTTTCCTGATGAGTTGCCTAGAATAATACCAGATCGGGAAGTTGAGTTTACTGTTGACTTAGTTCCTGATGCTAAGCCAATTTCAAAACCCCCTTATCGAATGGCACAAATTGAACTTTTAGAGTTGAAGGAGAAATTGCAAGATTTATTAGAGAAAGGTTTCATTAGACCTAGCACATCACCATGGGGTGCTCCTGTTTTATTTTTTAAAAAGAAAGATGGTTCTATGAGACTTTTCATTGATTATAGAGCCTTGAATAATATCACTGTTAAGAACAAATATCCTTTGCCTCATATCGATGATTTGTTTGATCAGCTCCAGGGAGCTCAGTTTTTTTCAAAGATTGACTTGAGATCGGGGTACCATCAGCTAAAGGTAAAGGAGGCAGATATTCCGAAGACCGCATTCCGTACGAGATATGGCCATTATGAATTTTTAGTAATGCCTTTTGGGCTAACCAATGCACCTGCTGTATTCATGGACTTAATGAATAGAATTTTCTATGAGTTCTTGGATAAGTTTGTGGTGGTTTTCATTGATGATATTTTGGTGTTTTCTAAAAGTAAAGAGGAGCATGAAAAACATTTAAGGGTTATCTTGCAAACCTTAAAAGAAAATAAACTGTATGGGAAATTCAGAAAGTGTGAGTTTTGGTTGCAACAAATTTCTTTCCTTGGTCACATTGTTTCTAAAGATGGAATAACTTTTGATCCTGCAAAAACAAAAGTTGTGGAAGAATGGCCAAGACCCACAAATGTAACCGAGATTCGTAGCTTCCTTGGTTTGGCGGGCTATTACCGAAGGTTTGTTAGAAATTTTTCACGGTTATCTAGTCCAATGACTAAGCTAACTCGGAAGGGTGTTAAGTTTATCTGGACAAAAGAATGTGATGATTGTTTTCAGGAATTGAAAAGAAGATTGGTGAATGCTCCAGTTTTGGCACTACCTTCCAGGAATGGTGAGTTTGTTATATACAGTGATGCTTCATTGAAAGGACTTGGTTGCGTCCTAATGCAGAATGATCAGGTAATTTCTTATGCTTCACGACAGTTGAAAACTCATGAGGTAAATTACCCTACACATGATTTGGAATTAGCTGCTGTTGTTTTTGCTTTAAAAATTTGGAGGCATCATTTGTATGGAGTAAAGTGTGAAATATATACCGATCACAAAAGTTTAAAGTATATATTCAATCAGAAAGAGTTAAACATGAGACAAAGGAGATGGCTGGAATTAATCAATGATTATGATTGTACAATTCATTACCATCCGGGAAAAGCAAATAAAGTGGCTGATGCTTTGAGTCGAAAAAGTAATGCTTCATTAACAATGTTGCGTTTGGAACGTGATCCTTTGGTTAAGGATTTGATGAACTTTGGAATAGAAGTTGTTGGTGCAGGAAGTCCTTCTGTTTTGTTTCAGGTATCAGTGAGATCATTTATATCAGATAGAATCAAGCAAGCACAGAAGCAAGACAGTGAGTTGCATAAAAAGGTAGAGTTGGTTCAGAAAGTTAAGTTGCCTGAATTAAACATTGATAATGATTGTGTTTTGAGATTTGGGAAGAGATTGTGTGTGCCTTGTGATTCAAAGTTGAAGAGAGAGTTGTTATGTGAAGCTCATAGTTCTCCGTTTTCAGTTCATCCGGGCAGTACTAAGATGTATAGAGATCTGCGGGAGTATTACTGGTGGGATGGAATGAAAAGAGATATTGCTGATTTTACTGTGAAGTGTTTGACTTGTCAGCAGGTTAAAGCAGAGCGGCAGTTACCGAAAGGGATGCTTCAGCCTTTACCAGTGCCAGAGTGGAAATGGGAGAATATATCCATGGACATTGTTGTTGGATTACCGAAGACATCTCGAGGTAATAATGCAATATGGGTTATTATTGATCGCTTGACCAAATCTGCTCATTTCCTTGCTATACGAGATACTTTCTCTCTTGATCAACTTTCCCTTTTGTATCTTAAAGAGATAGTTAGGTTACATGGAGTTCCTCTCTCCATTGTATCGGATCGTGATCCCAGGTTTACTTCTAACTTTTGGAAAGGCCTTCAGAAGTCGTTGGGTACTGAATTAAATTTTAGTACAGCTTTTCATCCTCAATCAGATGGGCAGTCAGAACGAAAAATTCAGACATTGGAGGATATGCTACGAGCTTGTTCTATGGATTATCAGGGAAGTTGGGACCAACATCTTTCTTTGGTTGAATTTTCATATAATAACAGTTTCCATTCTAGTATACAGATGGCACCATTTCAGGCATTATATGGGAAGCGGTGTCGAACTCCAGCTTTCTGGGATGAAGTGGGTGAAAGGAAGTTGATGGGACCAGAATTGGTAGAAGAGATGGCAGAAAAAGTTCAGCTGATTCAGAAACACATGAGAACAGCTCAGAGCGCAGAAGAGTTATGCGGATAACCGGAGGAAGGATCTATCTTTCGAGGTAGGTGATCATGTTTTTCTCAAGGTTTCTCCTTGGAAAAGTGTGATGAGATTTGGTAATAAAGGAAAGCTGAGTCCAAGGTTTATTGGACCATACGAAATTCTGGAAAGAGTTGGATCAGTTGCATATCGAGTGGCTTTACCTCCGAGTTTATCTCAGGTACACAATTTTTTTCACGTTTCAATGTTGAGAAAGTATATGCCGGATCCATCTCATGTTTTGAGTCCAGAGGTAGTTCAGCTGGAAGAGAACCTATCTTATGAGGAACAACCGGTCCAGATTCTTGACCACAGGGAGCAAGTGTTACGGAATAAGGTGATTAAGAAGGTAAAGGTTTTGTGGAAAAACCACATGATTGAAGAGGCAACATGGGAATCTGAAAATGCAATGAGGGATAAGTACCCCCATTTATTCGATACGTAAATAAATTGCGGGGACGCAATTTTCTAAAGGGTGGAAGGATGTAACATCCCAAGTAAGTAATGAATAATAGATATTTTTATCTATGTCTATTAATGATTAAGATAGTGTTATAGAGGCTTAAAATGAAAATAAATACAATCTTATGCATGGAATACACTAATATTCTTAAAAGATTGTTTTAGTGCCTTTTGATGGCAAACCATTTTTGAATCTATATTTTGACCATTTTATAAACTATGTTTTTCAAAATAAACTTATCCTTTATGATTGGGACATAAAAATTTACCTTGTGTGAATTTTTGGTATTTTTCTGACAATGTTCATTTTTTTAATGAATAGTGAAAAATACTGTATTTTACATCAAAACTGCTTTTTAATATAATTTATTTATATGATTAGATTATCTTTTGAATTGGTTTTGAAGTGAAATTAGAATATATTTTTACCATTTTATCCAATGGTGGTCATTGGAATCAATTTCACTTTGAAATTAGACTTAAACTGGTGTCAATCTTTTGATACTTATTGTTTTATAAAAACACGCTATTTGCTCTGGCAGCGGGAATTAATTATTAAATTAATTAATGTGACTTATATGATTTGAATTTTGTAAAATAGACTTCATTTTTGAATTCATAATATCAAATATAGCTTAGGGTGAATTTTTGGTAATTTTCTGAAAAACTTCAATTTTTGATGAATAGTGAAACCACTAAGTGGTAATCAAGCAAACTGATTTTTCAGTTAAATGACAGTTTACCACTAATGTATATTGAATTTTGAAAATCCGACATACATGGTTGTCATTAAGAAGTAAAATGTGGTTCAATGAGATTAAAATAATTTTTTGGTGAATAGTAACTTATTAAGTTCTTAATCACGATTAGTGGTAATTAGGGTAGTTTAAGGTATAAATAATACTTTAATAAAATGAAATGACCTAGACACATGTCCCAACCTCATTGTTTGTGTCATGGCCGACCATTACATGCCATGGGTCAACTTGGGGACCCCATGGATCCACTTTTGTTGGGAAATGACATAAATTACTTTTTATTCAATGTTAAAGTGAAAATGACACAAACATAATATGTTTTACGAAAACAATTTTTAAGTGGGGTTATACAAGTCCAAATTTTGATTATAAATATTAATTGGAAAGCTAAAAAGATTTCCTATATCATAGTATTTTTTTTTATAATTTTTAGACATTAAATAAATTTAATTATTTATGACATAATAATGATGCAGCGATGACATCATTATTTGACGATTTAAAATAAAATAGAAAGATAATGTAAAATCTAAGAACTACACATGTCCAAAACCAATTGGATGAGTGGATTTTGAACCCTTATCACCTTATCCACAAATTCTATCAATGTGGGACCTTTTAAAACCGAAACACATTTTCAAGTAAAGTAATGTTTCTTTACTTTCCAAAAGTGCCCCTCCTCTCCTCTTATAAAAGGCCCCCACCTCTACCTCATTTCACACACTCTTCAAGCCTTTGGCTCGGCCAAGCCCTGCCCATTTGCTCTCTCCACATCCCTCTCCTCATCATAGAGGATTCCCTTTGGGCAGAATCCTTTCAAAGGAAGCCTTTAGGCTCAAATCAAAAGGAGTTACACTTTTAAAGGTAATTCATTCTCTCATGTTCATTTGTTTTATTTTGCTTCTCCAACCCCCTAAACTCTTTTTATTTACTTCTTTTGTAACAACACCAGTATCTTCAATATACTAGGATGTTGTTATAAGATTTATTTGAGCTACACTCTCACACAACTACATCAAATGGTTAATGAACATACGGTTTCCGTGGATGGCGAAATTCTGCCTCCCGAAACGATGATTGTTCAAAACTCATTTAACACCTTAAAATATGGCCATTATGATGTCACTATTTTTATATATGATATATAATATGTTTATGTTTTCCTTAATCTTCTGTTTTTTTTAATTTTGGGCATACCTTTATGGTTTCCATTATGGGTAAACACGATATCTTCATTTTAGGAAGTGCGGACTACCGCCCCCTCAAAGTGATTTGATTCGTTAAATACCATATGTGGGACATATAATGGATGGAACTATGATATTATATATGATATTATACTGGAATTATAATATACCTTTATATCATTATGATTCCATTCCAGAAAATATGAAATAGAAATGGAAGTAGCGTTCATGCGTACGTACGGCTTACCGTCTCCATGAACGGTGCATTTCATTTCTTACCTCTAAATGATTATGTAATATTATAAATGCATATATATGTACTGGATATATATGAAATATATGATATCTACATCATGAATACCATTCTGGATATAATGAACCTTTGACCAAATTAACAACATGTAAGTGTAAGAAGTCTATTTTTGACTTAAGAACCAAATACCGACAAAATGAACATTATTAACTTAAATGATTACATGATGTTCATAACATGGTATAAAAGGAATAATGAACTTGAAAAAGATTCATAAGAAAGTATAGATTAACTCAAGTTTAATATTCATGAGATTAAAGAACGGTCGGGTCAAGTCGGATACGAGGTATGGGACTTCGTCTCAATCTCCTTTCGTTGAGGCATATTTTATTTTATACACAACTTTCTTTTATACAGTGTATAAACCCCTTTGACTTTTACATTTATTCAAAAGGAATCTTTTTTATATGAAGCATTTACTAAACGACAAAAGGGAATGTTTTTGTCGTACGTATGCGGCGACAACGACTTCTCCGCCGTCGTGACCGTTATTTGAGTTTCGGCTTCCTCTACAAGCCATAACTTCTTTTTAAAAGAAAAATAAATACCTTGTTTTACTTTTCTTTTATTTTAGTATTGAAAATGGTTTTCATAATGTTTTTATATAAATGTGTTGTATTGATATCTCGTGATTGAAATGTGGAAATTTTATGTTTCCTTTATGCATGTTTTATGTGATATGATTATGTTATGGTTCTTGGGCATTATTATGAAGACGGGTGGTTCCGTGATAAACTAAGGGCGGGTGAGCCCGTTATAGCTCTCCAATGCATTGGGTAACGCGAAGGAGTGAAACGTTAAGGTTTCTCCGAAGAGATTTTTAGGGAATATACTGTGATGGGTATTCTAAACGTAACCAAGAGGGTTACTCCCTACGTAAGAATGTTATGAATGCCTCAAGTTACCTTTATGTCTTATGATTTCTGTGATTTATTCATGATTTTATGAGGTATGTTAAAGTGCCTATGTTTTATGGGTAAAGTATGATTTCATTCTTATGTATATATGAACTCATGTTTCCTTTCCATGTTTTTTTTATATAACCCATACTGAGTTTTTATGCTCATCCCAAGTTTTTGAAATGTTTTTCACAGTTCAAGGGAAAGGTACATGATAAGATGATAGAGTCAAGGATGTGTCAAGAAATAATCCATGTTTTATTTTAAATGTTTTCCATTCATGGGAATGAAGAATACTCTCTTTATGTAACCACTTTGTTTATATGTGGAATGTAATGCAAGTTTTATGATCTAATTCTCTAAAACTCTAAACCCGAAAAGATCCTCAATGTGTAATCTTGTAATAACTCAAGATTAAGTAAGGTTTAAGGCTGGGGCCTTATAAATAGCATATGCCTGACCATGATCCCTTAGCTTACCATGACTCTTAGGGAATTTATTTTTGTAGTTCCACAATTCAATAAAGTTAAAACAGAAAATATCATTTTTTTTCTTTCTTTCCTTTTCACAGTTTTTCTTGATGACCCTCTTCCTCATATTTATAATAAACTCTCATCCCCTTCATGAAAGTAACAGGGTGTTTCTTTAAAAAATTATCACATTTGGGAAAATCCTTCTTCTATTATTCCCTTTATCTATTATTTTCTCTTTGATACTCTTCTTCTTTTTCTTCACTTTCAATACATAACACTCAAATAATTATTTCTCAGTTAATATATAATAGAAAACTATTTCATCACATGAATAAATTTTTCAGATACTAGTTCCCTTCAGTGGAATGGCTAAAATCTCTCAAAAACATGGTCAATATTTCACTCCTTGTTACATATCTAATCATTAAAATACCTACCTAACCTTATAAATGCATCTTCGTACTCTGCATTGCTATATACTTCCTTTTTATTTAAGCTAAGTAAATTTATATTAATCTCAGTTTGTTGCTCATGAGAGAAATATTTAACAATGAATGCAACGATTTCTATTCCATGAGTTTTATTTCCACCTTCCCTTTTATGATGGATCAACGACCACTACTGATCAGTATAAACTTTGAAAAATGTAATATAAATGTATCATTTTCCTCTTCACCACATCCAATGGTCTTAAATATATTAATCAACGACATAATACATTTCTCTTATATAATAGGATTAGTAGTCCCACTGAATGATGGAGGTTTTATGGCACTTAATATGATCCAACATTGTAGAATCTAGTCTTGTAAAGTGTTACTACATCCGTTCAAGGTTATTTTTAATAATAGGATTAATTTTCCCTAATATACCCATAATTTATCAGTCATAATACAATTTGTATTAGTTTCCACAACATGGAAATATTTACATTATCTATGAGTATTGATACCTTTATTTCTTCATGGAAACATTTATAAATAATATCAAACACTAAATTAGATCATATCCTTATGAATTATTATTTATAATCACTAATTAAGTGAAATACTTAAGATCAATTGAAAACTTTATGTGTATCTAATCTCATAATAATAAACATTATTTATTTGGGATATTATTGTATACGCATCCTTAAAGTAAATCATAGGATAATGTATGTTATTATATGGTTTCAAAAATATAGTTCCCAAGGCTTATAATAAATTTTATTTGATACAATCAGTACTGACCCCAACCGTAGAAGACAGATGAAATTTCCTTACATTATTAAATTGGCATGATTACATGGAATCAAGTCCTGAAGGACTGATTAATTTAGCTATTTTTCAAAACATATTACATTTATGATACCCATTTTACATTTTGAAATAATAATAATAATAAATGAATTAAAATTATTATCATCCCTAAAACTCATTCCGAGAATTCTTCTTCATACCTTGGTGAAGGTAAAAAAATAAGGGTGAGCTCAAATACATAATAAGGGTTATGTACAAGGGAAGAAATATTGAATCATTAAAAATAATCAACCTGGAATGGTAAATAACTGATAAAAACTCCATATAATCAATAAAATAAGAAGGATGTTCTTAAAAAATATATAAAGTCAAATAATTGACAACACATGACATTTAATCAATAACTTCGGAATAGTATCGAAGGAATAAATGTTGATAAAATAATTACATATAAATAATCACACAATCTGGACCATGGATATTCTAACTAATAGAATGACTACATGGAATATCAATAATGATTTAATAGATAATGTTGAATGTTTCAATTATCAAGATCTATGTTCAACATAGTTACTCTCAAGATCTATCCTTATAACAGTTTAAGTATATATTTAGAAACCCTTATAAAGTATCAAGATATATCCTTAGGATACTTACTGTACAGATCTATCCTCTAGAGAGATTTAAAGCATCTTTAGGACACATTAAAATGGGTTTTTTCTAACTAATTTCATCCCATTAGTCAACCAATTCATCCGGGGACATACATTAAAGGGTTCCCAATCCATTTCATACGTGTACAAATAATTCCTTATGTATCTAATAAATGATTTAATTCATAAACAATGTGACTTATAAAATATCCATATTAATTAAATAATACAGACTTATCAACATTTCCATATATAATAAAATAACTAAAAATGTAAACACAATATGTTTAAATAGTATACAATTTAAAAAATAATCATATACATGTTATGTAATGTGGATATTTTGGTAAATTTAATGTCTAATGAACACGTGAAAGTGAATATTTCATGGATAGGTTAATGAATAAAAAATAAATCAAAAATGTAATTTTAAATGCTATTCTCCTTCAAAATAATCCTAAACCATCTAGGTGAAGAATAAGGATATAGTTAATCTTACATATACCCATTGGAGTGATAATAAGTGTTTTTGTTGCTCATGAAGTAAAATCCTTTAAAACATTAATGAGGAAAATATAATTTTCATTTGGGAAAACATTTTAAAAAACATTTTCTATGAAAATAAATTTTAAACATAAATTCTATAAAAAATACTTGTAAACTTTCAAATTAAGATTGAATGAAATGACAATAGGTAATTCCATACAGGTCATACAAGGTTGAATAAACTTTCCTCTTACATTGTAAAAATGATAAAAACTGCCTTTTTTGAAATAAACAAGCAGATTAATTTGAAAAAAAATTAAAATGAAAAAATGGGTAAAAAAATATTTTAAAAAATATTTTTGAAAAGGATAAAGAAAAAAAATAAAATTTTGATTAGAAGACAGTATTTTGGAATACATATTCCCGAACGAATAGATTAATGAAAGGAGTTTTTATTGAAAACATTTTATATAACATTTTATGTACCAAAGAGTAAAATAATGGTACAATTACATTAAAAATTTCATGAATAACCATAGAATAATAAAATTGAATGTTTTATTATGAAATTATAATTTAATTTCCTTCAATTGATATTCAAGAATAAACAATCTCAATTTAAATGAGATTGTAAAATAAACCCTTAAAATGAACAAAACAATGAGGTGAAAATTAATAAATTAATCAATTCTGTCTATCCATTATAAATAAAAATAAAAAAGTATAAATACTACATAATATTAACAATTTTTAATACCTACATAATATTTTCCTGATATAATCAATGAAGTATAAATTTAACCCAATGAGTGGAAATTGAGATAAGAAATCCCTTACCATATAATATATTGAGTTGAAATTATTTTACCCTCCAATATTATGGTTTTAAGAATGTTATTAAATTATTAAAAAACCATATTAATATATGTGATATCTTATATGATACTTTTATAAAATATTATTTTTTTTAGTTAATAATCACTCATTATTTTCATTATTTTAGGTAATAAATTCTTTGTTTTTCGAATATGTTTTGAAAATTTAATTTTTGTTCCACCTACATAGATCATAATTTAATAATCTATAGGATGTAAATCGTGATTTAAATTTCATATATATTAAATATATTTTTTTTTGTATTAATCCCTAAAATTTAGTGATAGGAAATGAAATGCCCCATTCATGGATATAGAAACAGCATGTATGCATGAACACTGCTTCCATTTTCTTATCATATTAAAACAAAAAAATTAAATGATATATATTTATATTATAATTCCATTTTAATTTTTATATAATATATATATATGTCACATATTTTTATTAAATCAATCCTTAATAATTTCTTTATAATGTGTGAAGGAATCACATCTCTTTGAGGAGGTGATAGTCCATACATCCACAAACGATGTTGTCGTATTCCGATAAAATTGAAATCATGAAGGTATGTGTGATATAATAATTAAATAATAATAAAGGAATAATAAATATATTAAATAAGATATATAAACAATAAATATTTCATTATTACCAACCATGAAAGGTGTTAACAAAATGACGAATGACATCAGTTCATGAGGTGGTAGTCAGTTGAACACTCCAATGATTATTGTGTATCCAATTTGATGGAAGATTGTGAAGTAGTTGGTCATACCCTTAAAATAACAACATATAAGTTTATTTAACATACATAGGTTATTAAACAATCATGATATAAATATAATTTAATGAGGTTGAGAAGGAATTAAAAACGAAAATGTTTAATGAAAAACAATACTTGGTTTTTGGGTTTCTTCATTATGTTTTCACTAGAACCTTGAAAGATTTTATTTTTACCAATACAAGTATTATAGGATGAGGGTGATGATTTTTTTGTTTTAATTTAGTAGGTATTGTCCAAACCTACATTGTTTGAAAGGTTTTATGATGAAAGAGAGTGGTTGACCTTTTTTAGGTGGGGGAAAGGGCACACTTGGAATTTTTTAAAACAATTGTGTGCTCGCCATGTTTTTACCTATGAAGAGAATTTACTAAAAATAAATTAGATAAATGAAGTATTAAGCTCTAAATACTTCCATAAAATAGGTGTTGGACAAGTTTAGAATCATTTTTACACCTTATATTCTATTTTTAAAGGTTAAGTAAGCTAGTTTTTACTTTATTCACTATAATTATTTTTAACTAAATTTACTAATCATTATGTTAAATAATTATGTTGAACCTATTAGAATATATAAATTATGATGATTCAAAATATATAATCTATTTTTTTAAATTCAAACCACATAATTGGAAAAAATTAATTTAAAATTAATCTCATAGACGCGACAAGGCAATGGGTTTTTAAAGTGAAAATGTTCAAATGTATGAAATATGATTATATTAAAATTCAAAATAAAATTGATCCAAATGAAAAAATATTGGATTAATAGATTCAAAATTTGTCTACTTAATCTTTTAAACAATTTAAAAAAAAATTATCCCCATAAATTATTTAATTGAAAATTCATCTTTCAATTAAAATTCAGTATTCTTTTTAATATTCATGAAAAAATAAAACTTCATACAAAAATAAAAAAAAGCAACATAATCTAATTTTTACATTATTCATTCAGATATAGTGTTCATTTTTTCAAATATAATTTATAATATTTTCAAAATGTAGTTTTAAAAAAAGTGTTCCATTAGATAGTGGCTAAACAGACTTTAGAAAAATATAGTATTTTATTCATAAAATTGGATCTGCTCTTATCTTATGCCTTTTATTTTGTGCATATAGACTTGGTACATCAATCTATTTAATGGGTCTCCCTCAAACTAGAAAAAAATTGGTATTTTCGTTATTAATAAAATGAGGCTTCGACCCCAAACATTAAAAAATATCTTTATAAGAACATTTCCATTATAGTCAATTTGTTTTTATATTCATCTATAATTAATTAGTGACAAATGAATTCAAACATATATCATCGTAAATTAGTAAATATGATTTATAACTACCAATTTAACTATTAAAAGATAATTTTAATTTTGAATAATAATGTTAATAGTATTCGATAATACTTTCTCTTGCATGAAACGCAAGACAACTCCATGTTGCTATTATTTGAAAGCTATATCATATATTGAATTTATTTAAAATGGAAAATATATTTTAAATTCATAGGATATTATATTCCATTATACTCATTTTGATTAATTTCAAACACTCTATCAAATACAATTTAATTATTTTAAATTATTGGTGTGTTTCATTTACCAATGAAAACCAATAAACAAGTTAGAAAACATTTTGAAAACTAGACCATTTTGAAAAAAATACCATTTTCAAATAATCAATTAAAATAAATTTGGATTTAAATTAAAAAAAAACTTTTTTCCAAAATAGAACCAACCATAGCTCAAATAAGGGAATAAATCTCAAGGATCAACATGCTTAACATATCCAGAAAGTCATAATAAAAAATGAGAAAAAAAATCATTTTTATATAACCATATCAATGGAAATTAAAAAATGGGATTAAAATATCTCATCACATCAAAATGGAAGTAATCAAATGCATGAGAATATAAGAAAAATTGGCATTGGTAAGTTTCACCTAGCAGCTCTTATAATCCGGCCTATAATGATTGAGTAAATAAGTATACTTGTTAGATCAGTAAAACGGAATCTCTCACGGTCTTTCTCAAGAACAACATGGAATATGACATGGTATTCCTACTCAAAAGGAATCATGGACCTTTTGAAACTATGTTGGTCACTCACACAACCTTCCCTACAATGGATCGCATAACCACATGATCAACCCATAATGGAAGCTCGCATAGTCTTCCCTCTAAGGCCTCTCAAGGTCCCTTTAATGAAACCCTTACTAACACCCTAGTTAACACATGTGTTACTCCATTCCAACACATCTAAAAACAAGTGACTGAATCGATCAATCTATAACACAATCCATTTCATAGCCAAACAATCCCATTTTATTAGGACAACCTTCATAGGGTAAGCAAGTATACTCTCTAGCTCAATAAAATGGAACCTCTCATAATCATTCCTAGGAACAACATGGAAAATGACATGGTCTTCCTACCCAAAAGGAATCATGGACCTTTGGAATATAAGTTGGTAGCTCACACAGCCTTCTCAACAATTCCTCGCACAACCACTTCATCAAACAATAATGGAATCTCTCTCAGTCTTCCCTTTGAAGTCTTACAAGGTCCATCAAACGAACCCCTCACTCACACCCTAGATAACCCATGTGTTACTCTATTCCAACACATCCAAAAACAAGTTCCCAAACCAATCATGCTATAAAACAATCCATTTCACAACCAAACAATCCCATTTTATCATTACACCCTTCCTAGGGTAAAATCATTTCTAAAATCACTTTAAAAATCTTTTGAAACCCATAAATCCCTTTTAACCATTTTATCATATGCATTGTGTGCATACAGTGGAAACCAATTTGGAAACCCTACTTAAAACATCCAAATTGCCATACAAATCCATGGAACACATCAAACAACGAATATGAATCAATAAGAAATCATGTTATTGGAAAATTAATAATGAAACCAAAGGTAGTTATAAATTTAATGGAATTCCATGGAAAACACTATTAAATAGAGAGAACTACATCAGATTCGGTATGAAGATCATCGCCCTTGATAATGTCCACCCATAATAGGAAGAAAAAAATCCCCAAACAACAATAACACAAGGAAAAAAACCCAAAAAACCATGAAAACCCCCAGATTCGTCCTACATCTCCACAAGGGTTACACATATCAATAAAAATGGTAGAAAAATGACTACGAATGAGGAGAATAAGAATAAACTGTGAATAAATCAACATAACTCAAGCAAGATCACCTAGATCTCAAATATAAATACAATAAAGATGAGGGGATGAAGCTCCAATACAACGGACAGGGGATACACATTTTTTAGGTGTACAATTATATAATAAAATAATAATAGGGGATAAATCATAAAAAGACACTTTTACGTGAACAAGATAGGGCCCCATGGTTTGGGAAACCTTGCACAAACCATGTGGGGATAACATCACCGCCAATAAAATGTTTCATGGTTTTACATGGGTGTAAAATAGTTTGAAAAAAATGATAAAACCATGAAAAACTCTATTATTACAAAATGCAACACCCTCACATGGTTGGACAAACCATGCACTAACAATGCTCCTTGGTATGTATTTCCAAAAAAACTTCCAGTTTCATCACTTGGCACATGGGATCTCCAAGAATAGATTAAGAGATAAAAAATACACAAAATTAGATTTAACAGTGACCTAGTGGGTGTCAAAAACTCCCCACCATGTCACATTATTCCTTCAGAATTTCCTCAGGATTTTCTAGAAGAAAATAGGTGAGGCCATTGTTCCCTCACAAAAACCTATCGCTCCCAAGTCTCATGGATATATCCTAAATTCTTCTATAGTTAATGATATAATGGGATCAATTTTGTATTGAGAACTAGGTTCTAACAATCCATTACAGGAACAAGTTACTCCACCATAGTGATATCAAGCACTAACTATATATATTCCCACTCCAACACATGAGACGGGTCAGGATGGTATTTATTCTGCTAGAAGTCAAGAAAGAATTCACGGATCAAGGTCATCCATGGAGGTAGCTCTAACCAAAATTATACCTTTCCTAGATTCTCTACAACATTAAATGGATAAACATAACACAACACCATATTCCCCAACTTATCACTAAAATGGTTTCCTAGATGAAATGATACTCAAAGAAACACCAAATCACCAAGTTGAAATTCCAAAAAATAATGATAATGGTCAACATATTTCGTATGATGAATTTGATAAGTCTTTAAACACTTATGAATTAGCCAATCAATCTTATTTGTCTACTGTGTGGCGCTAGGCCAAATAATGTAATTCTCTCCTACCTCATCCTAACGCAAATGGAATGGGAAAACCCAATTTTACAATACCTCAAGCTATGAAATCCTGATTGAGGCTTGGTAAATGTTCCTTTAATAAAAATTATCTAGTGATAGGTTCCTTTCCCAAGAACTACTAAAATCAAGCACACTTGTTGAAATCAAATCCCTAAGAGTCTGGATGGTTTTCTCAGATATACCATCCATCTGAGGGTGATACACGGTACTCAAAATTAGCTAAGTTCCCAAATAATCCTAGAGTCCCTTCTATTAATGAGATGTAAAATGAGAATCCTGATCAAAATATATGCTAAATGGAACTCTATAAAAAAGAACAGCATTTCCAACATAATGTAATCTGAGGTTATATACCCTTATCAACTCCTCGATGGGATGAATGTGGGATGATTTCTTTGGATAATAAAAAAATCATCCATATAGAATCATTTCCACAAAGAGTGTGACATACCAATATCATGAAATCCTTAGATATTTCATTACACTTCCACACAAGCATGGATAGTGGTTGGAACAACCTAATGGGACTCTAATGATCATCTTTTATCCTCAGGTAGGTCAAGCACCTTGAAACAAATTCTACCATTGTACATCTAATACTGATCAACTAATAATGGACGTTCGTTGTATAAAAAAACATGGACACCCCTATGGTGAATAGAAAAACTAGAATGATTCTCATTATGCATCACCTCTTGCCTCAGGGTCAAAGGAAAAAACCTGCTGATTCCTGATGGAAATTGAACCATCATGAGATTGAGACCAATCACCCGAGTTCTCCTCATCATTTAAGGAACTTTTAATCTTCTGTCACTCATTGTTAGATACCTGTTCATTCCTCACTTGATGGATGAGAGAGGGTGTAACCTATAAAATAGCTAAGAACACCATCCCTCCATGATTTTTAATGTACAATTTCAGATAATAGAACAAACTAATTAGACCCCATTCATCAACTGACTGTAGAAAGGAATGCATTAGAAGCTTCCCACTCAACTCATTGATAAAAAAATTTCTATTCTCGGGAATATATGAAATCTCAAAATATAATGTCTGAAGGTACTCTACCTAGTACCTATTTTTGAGGATTATGTCCCCCTAGGTGTAAATATACTTTAGGCTATTATGCTCGGAATATACTATAAATCACCCCATGAAGAGGTAATTTCACCATATCTTTAGCACATGATGTACAAATTCAAGACTCCAGGTCATGGGTTGGGTAATTACACTATTATGGGAATAACTATCATAAGAAATATCCCACCACATGGTAAACAAGTATCAACAAACACCCCAAACATACACCAAAATAAAAAAACACTGCATAATCTCTCCCATGATCAGGAAGAATTGAAACATTTACAGATTTCAAATGATTCTAGAATTGTTCAAAATAACCATTTCACCTCTCATCCCACTTAAACATCACCAATTTTCTAGTCAAATCCAATAAGGTAGAGTTTATATTAGAGAAGTATAAATAGATGTTCTATAATACCCAATGAATCCCAAAAAAATATGGATCTCAAACAAAATTGTAGGCCACTTTGAGTACATAATGTATTGAATATTGCTTGGAAGCACCAAAGTCCTTCCCTAGAAACCATATGTCCAATGAATTTATCTTGTTTAATTCGGAACTAGAACTTTTGAATCATGTAATATAGATGATTCTCTCTCAAAATACCAAAAAAACTCCATATGGTCATCGTTCTATGCCTCCATCTTAGTATACACCAAAATTTAATATATAAAAAAACTATGATGGAGTTTAAAAATTAGTGGAAGATCCATTTAATCAATCTTATAAAGGATATATGATAATCGGTAATTCAATATGGCATAACAAAAAACTCAATATGACCATACCAGCTTCAGAAGATGGTATTTGGAACAACCTATTCCCAAACCATCAACTGGTGGTACCAAGATCCTATATCGAACATTAAAACCTAAAATCTCCCTTTGGATGATCAAATAGATAATAAATTATGAGTAATGGGTATTTATTCTTTTCTTTCACCTGATAGTCTACACAATTTTATAGGAAAAATCTACCTTCTTTCAAAATTTCACTGTAAAATCCAATGGTGACACAATGGGATGGATAAAACTCTTTTCCAAGAAATCCTATAACTAAACTCTAAGCCCATTAAACTCATCTGGAGCCAGCTAATAATATGATAGGGAAATCAAGATCATCTCAAGTAGCATATCGATGGTAAAATAAACCCCTCTTGGTGTAGAAATCCAAAAAGTCCATTAAAATCATCAGAATACTTGGCCACATCTACATGAAGCTCTCCCATTGAACTCTGATAAATAGAATCGAGAACCAACCTTTAAAGCTAGCACAAGATCAACCCAAACTCCCAAGAAACTAGTCCTAACCTCCATAAAAATGGACCACAGTCTCCTTGAAAAATGTGAATTCTCCAATTACGCATAATGATGTAGAACATATAGCGATAAAAGTCGACTACCACATTGGATTTGATAAAACATTCCATGATGATAATGTGGTCGAACACATCCAATTCCAAGACAATGAAGTACCAAATAGCTTCAACACCAGGTACCATGAAATGGAACGCAGGGAACACAAAACCTCACTCCATTTTCCTACCAACCGAGTTTAGAAAATCAATAACATTAGGAATCAACTAAGCTCATATAACTAAGGAATCAACCATCTTTAATGAAAAGAAATAATTGGATATTCCATTTTTAAATAAATCAATTAAATATAATTAGATATAAACATTATACCTATAATGGTGTTTGTCCCTTAATTTTATCCCATTGCATAACCTTTAATGTATATAGAATCCCTTGATCAGACCCTCCATATGTCTTTTTACCCTTCTGAGAATTCCCTTACTATGAGGACATATTGATCCACCCTCGGTACCCTCTGACTGCAACTAAGTGCCTTTAAATAAATCAAAGACCATGATACACCCATACAGAGACAACTAATAGAAGCGCTGGATATGTCCCACCTACCCACATTGGTGGCATGCCCATGGACTCTTTGGAAACATCATTTAGGTGTGTCCCAATTTCCCACACTGATAATAGACAACTGGCATATGCCTTGTAGGAGTCACAAAAATTAAACTGGTTAACTATTAGACTCTATTTCCACTAAATTTTGGAGACTCAACCTTCTTCCACTTCAAGCCTAAAGAAGAACTATTTCTCCCTCCAATATATGGAACTCCACTACTATCTATTTTTCAAGTAAAATTTTCTCTTCCATTGGTGCCTTATCAACCACCTCTGAATCGATCAGTAGACATAGAAGAATGAGAATATTTATGATATCTAGAAACAATACCATCTCAAAAACCCATCATTGATGTAATAATTCATGAGAAGATATATAGAGGAAATAACTTACTCAGAAAATTTGTCAGCATACTCCATCACTAAACAATCACCCTACTCTAGCATCAAGAACTCACGGGCCGCAATTCGATCTCAAAAAATATGAAAGCATACTCCATCATCAATGAATGAGAATAGATCTTCTCTATGGACTCAATATCATCTCATAAAATCTAATTTTATTCTCTAGGTGCATGTTTCGGTTAAGGGACACATTAAATGTAGTCTATGTGAGATCCTCTTGCATTCCCACAATCACAATTGATTCTAACCACTTTCTATTTATTCCATCATTCACATACATGTAAAGTCTTGTATTCATGGTATCAAGGATCTTAAAGGACTCAAAGGTCTTCTAGCAATGATCCAATCACTCCTCAATCTCATTGGATCCCTTATCACCACATAACATTGGTAGATTTTTCCTTGAAAACTCTTGAGCATGGTCCACCATCCATGTATACTAATAAACAGAAGCATAACCCATGGTTTGGATAATATGAATCAATAATGCCACCAAATCCATATTAATAGGAGGGTTAACCTATGGGGTAATTTCTACTGCACCCTCTCTATTCCTAGACAAGGTCCTTCTGAGATTCATTGTCTATAATACACAAAATATAAGCTCTATTAAGAATTATTTAACCTCAAACACCTTAAAATATCCAAAATAATCCCCCCAGCCATGGAAATCAAAAAGAAACATAAACATCATAATAAACCCTAAATGAAAAAGGTGACAAATCATGAAAAATAAAAACTATTCCCCATTGTTCACCGTTTGTCTACACAGTTTGGAAAACCATGTACTAACCATGCAGTAGTCACCCATGTGGGAAGGAAGGCCTACATGGGCTGTTCATTGTCTCTACAAACCATGTGTACTAACCATGTTCCACCTCTAGAACACCTTGTTTCACCCCCAAAACTCAAAACATCCATCGGGAATCTTTTTACCAAACATGAAATATCTAGTAAAAAACATCAAAATAACCCATAATCAAGATTAAAATATAAACACAATCCCAGCCCACCCATGGAAATTTCAAGGTTTGGGATGAAAAATAGTTGGGAAGGCACTCCCATGTTCCACAATAGTGAGTTCCAATGGTCCTAGATATAGTCTACCACTAACTCTAAAAATACAAAAAACCATCTCTGATGTCATTTTTTAAAGAAAAAACCTGGGTCGACCAGATCCTTTGTAAACCCTGAGACCAAGATACCGGACACATCACATTATAAATTCCATGTATTTATTTATAAAAAGAATCTAACATAATACACAATATTTATTATATACCAGGAACTTCTACTATTATAGGTTCTGTAGGATTAGATACAAACCTTACAACTTAACGGAACAAAATAAAATAAAAAAAGTAGAAGACCTGACATGCATTAACTCCTTAATCGAATTGAAAGCCACAAAAAACTCTACTAAACCTTTATAAAAATAATTTAAAATATGGGATGAGCATTAAATATTCCCATTAAGGGATTTTAAAATCATTTATAAATCCATTTAAAAATATCTCATTAAAAATAATTTTGAAAATACCTTTTTGAAAACATTATTTGAAATTAAATACGTTTTAAAAATACTACATCCCTTCAGAAAATTCATACATTAAAATTTTATTTAAACATATCATATTGTTTTTTAAAACAATACAGAAGCTTCTGAAAACAAAACAACATTCTGAGGCCCCATGAATCATTATTGGTTGTCTTGGGCCTACCCACTTAGCGATGTATGGGTTCACTCCCCAGTTCCCTTCTTTATTTACAACATTAAAGTGTTGGGTTTTTTAGAAACATTTTAACCTTGACTTGCTTATAAATCTATATACTTTTACCCATGTTTTTAATTTTGAAAACATTTCCCAACTATTATACACATTCACACTTATATTTATATATATAAGTATGTACATACATAAATATATGAACATTATTTGTAGATTAATTTTGAGTTTGGTTACAACTATATGGACAGTGTATAGTGGTTGCGACATGGAGATTATTATCTTGGATCTCTCAACATTTTATATTCTAGTTTTTTAGGTTGGGTCATCATTCTAGTTGATTGTATATTTTTACTCTTTATTTTTCAGTTTACACTATCGTACTCTTGTACTGTCTCGAGTTTTTACATGCATTGTTTTTGCCTTCTAATTTTATACATTTACTTTTACTTATTATATACTTATACATTTATATAGATGTGTGTGTGAGTACAGGTACTTAGGAAAAGTGATCCTCATGTTAGTTAATCCTTCGAGGCTGGTTTCCAGTGCAATCCAATAGAGGTGGTCTTTGGGTAGTTACAGCTTGAGTCCTAGCTTGGTTTGGGTCACGAAGGATTGCAATCAATGGTGGTTCAATCCTTGGTATGGTGTTCAGAATATTCCACATATGTTGATTTGATTGGTATTTGGGAAATATTTTCAAAGTGTCTCGAGTGAAACTCTTAGGCTAGGGAATCCAGTGATGGTGATGGTGGTTGACGTATCCATTCACTAGGACATTGACTACCTACTTGTCAACTCAAAATATCAATAAATTGGTTGCATGGATCAATGGTATATTCATAATATATGAATGAGTCATTGATTATACTTCTTCAGTCATCTCCCCATAGTTGTTATTTATATATTCTCATCTGGTTGTGGTATATCTTTATTAAATTTTAGGATTCCTCTACCACATTTACCAGCTTGGATACCCATTCTAGATTGCGATGACGATCTAATGAGTGATTATGCCTCATTTAATGGTCCATAACTCAATATTCATCCTTTAGGTGGATAAGTAGAATCAATTCTTGCTTTTTAGTTGTAGGTTATCCCAATAGAGTAGGATGAGGATGCCTACAGGATGAGCGCACTCTATGAGTTCTAGTGATAGAGGCTGCTAACATTTGATGGTGATCCAGATCCTCAGGAAGTAGAGGATTGGATAGAGTAAATGATATGTATCTTTAGACTCATCTGGACACTAACGAATAAGGTTTTTTCACTGGAATATAGCCTCTTTAACATAGAATATGGGTGCTGGTGGAGTCTTTTTACCTATATATATATGATGATTAATCACTTTCATGGCCTGACATCCAGTATCTATTCCATGAATAGTTGTAACCATCCTTCCTATTCTCTATCAAGATCCAGGTGCTTCTTGATCTATAGAAGGGAGGGATGAAAATATCTCATTATGTAGAAAAGTTTACATACCATACTCATTAAACTCTTGATATGATCCGAAATGGTTACTTTCAAGCACGAAAGTTTGATAAGGGACTCTGCAGAGAGATATGAGCCAATGTGGTTCCTCTGTGCATCCCAATAAATTCCAGGGTGTTATAGAGGGCACTTTTCAAAGAGATTTTCCTATCATTGGGACACCAATAAACCAAATAAAGTAGTTGGTTTCATAAAACCAAGTCATCAACAATAGCTACCAAACACCACTTGACGGGATATCAGCATAGGAGACATCCACGTGATAAGTCTCAATCACATGGTATGTGGTAGAATAGAATTCCAAGATTTCATATAGAGGGTAGTGGCTATTCTTGTGAGGTTTAGGATCACATGGAACTTGATTTCTCAACTAGACATGCCGAGGAGTGTTATGAGATAGTTGATGGACCACCATTGTAGAGGCACTTCCATTATTGGGGATCTCCCAGTTGAGGGAAATGTGGTCCCCATAGTGGCAAAGATAGAAGAGGAGGATGGGATGTGGGTGGTGGATGATACTAGGTGATCCATCCACCACCACCACTAGTCGATCCACATCATGCTCAGGGAGTTGGTAGTCCTGGCCATGGATAGTTGCCGGATCAGATGATTATGACCCCGAAACGCATGAGATGATTATATCTACAATATATGTTTATTATAATCTTAACTCATAATTAGTATAAATAGGTTCCAACAATTACCTCTTCTCTATAAAACTAGTGTGAGAGATGGCACTCCCAGTTGAGGCACTAGATCATCATCTTGGTCTCATGGTTCCTACAAGAAACACTTCTTCTGTATCTTTTATCTTCTGGAAGTGTGAGCTATCTCTTGGTGGAGAGAGGTTCATGTCAGAACTTTTGGACATCATTATGGAAATTTATGATTGAATCATGGGTATGGATTGTTTTTCCATGGTATGATCCTAGATTGAATATTACCGAAGATGAGTGAGATGACTAAGCATTGATGAGACAAGATTCTCTGTTATGGGTGATAGAGATCTCATGGAGGGATGAGTGGGTTTTACGATCATAATTCAACAACTCATAACCCATAAATTAGAAATTATATCACATTCATTATAAGTAAATTTAGTCATATGAATTTATTTATTTGTAGAGTAATATATAGATGGATTTACAATGTATGTTCTGGGACTACCTCTAATGATTGATATGTATTTTTTTCATCAACTTGCATCATGAGACTGCCTCGATATCTTATTTAGCATATCAGATGGCCCCAACCAAGAAATGAGAGCTATGTTTGTAGTTAGAGGACCTTTTATATAAGGGTTTCAATATGCCCAATGTGTCCCCCTAGGAAGCTCGAATGTTGTTCATAAAAAAGGTGGATAGGCTATTGTGGCTTTGTGTGGATTATCTTCGGTTGAACAAAGGAATGATAATGATCAAGTACCCTTTTCTATGAGTTTTAAACTCCTTGGATTGTTTTGGGGTGTAGGATGGTTCTCAAGGATCGATATCTGGTGTAGCTACCACCAGTTGAGGGTTTACTAGGTTGATATTCCAAATTTGGCATTGTGATGTCACTATAGACACTATGAGTTCGTAGTGATTTCCTTTTGTGTGATAAATTCAGCCGTTGTTTTTATGGATTTGATGAACTAGGACTTCCAACTATACCTGGACTAGTTTGTTTCACCTTCATCAATGATATACTCATCTACCATTCATAAAATGAGGAGAATATAGAGCACTTGATGATTCTTCTATATTTTCGTCGAGAGAAAGAGCTTTATAGTAATCTATTGATGTTCTAGTTATGGATCCATGAGGTTCACATTATAGGACATTTCATTTCTGAGCATTTTTTAACCAAAAAATATTGATGTAGTTCTTGGTTGAGAGCCACCCAAAAGTGTGATAGAGTTAGAGAGAATTATTATATTGTTAGGGTACTATATAAGGTTTGGGGTAGAATTCTCCATGATGAAATCCCCTTTGAAAACCCATATGTAGAAAGGGAATCCATTTATCTGGACTGAGTACTAATATAATTCCTTCATAGATTTGAGGTTTAGGCGGATGAGTTATTATATGTTGAGACTTTCCAAAGATGACGTGTAGTATATAGTTTATTATGGAGCCTTAGGAGCTGGACTCAGATGTGATTTCATCCATAGGTAGGCAGTTATCACAAACGAGTTAAGGTAGTTGAGAAACCATGATAAGAACAACACATCTCATGACCTAGAGTGGTAAGTTGTTGTATTTACCTTGTGGAAGTGGATTTACTACCTTCTGGGGTAGAGATTTGTGGTTTACATAGACCATCAAAGTCTCAGGTACGTATTCACGTAAAAAGATGTTAACCTGAGAGAGAAGTGCAAGATAGAGTTCCTACAGGAATATGGATTCAAGATAGTATATACTCCAAGGAAGGGAAATGTAGTAGCCGGTTCCCATAACAGTAAGTCCTAGGGAAATGTAGTAGCCCGTTCCAATGATATATAATAATGCACTGACTCTGGGTAACTCGGGTCAGGGAGTTACAGTTGGTATCATAGGAAGTTTAGTACTGAGCCTTGGAAGCTAGATTTAGGTAAACTCTGATTAGATCACATAGCCCTAAGATAGAATTTGAGGATTATTATAGAAGGACTTCCTAGAATTTTGGTATTTTAGAGATTTTTTGAGTTTTCCAAGCAATACATCCATGTCGGGATACGAGCAGGTAGAGGCGGATCTAGCACAGATGTACCTAGGGGTAAAACCCAAAAACACCGCTTTGAGCTAGTCTAGAATAGGAACTGGTGCATGACAATGGGCCTTGCTACACTCTTGGTTATGACACTCCTGAGGGATATGCTTAGGTTATAATTCACAT
Organism: Viscum album; assembly: GCA_963277665.1. Lineage (NCBI taxonomy): Eukaryota > Viridiplantae > Streptophyta > Magnoliopsida > Santalales > Viscaceae > Viscum > Viscum album. Next base: position 1,580,611 of record CAUJRU010000030.1, on the reverse strand, counting down.
TTTCTTTAAAAACCATTATGAAGGGTTTATTAGTATATATCTCCACAAACAAAACATTTTTATGATTATGGATTATATCGATAAACAATTAAATTTATGTTAAGTGATTTACAAGTTTGGAATTATGTATTTCGATTCCTAAACTAACCTAGTGTATGCCATTGTTTACAAATGGCACCCAATAGATGGAATGATAACTCCAGAAATATGCATGATCCAAAGAGTAAGAAGGATCGTATCTTTCATAGTATTAAGACAACATTTAGAAGGGAAATAGTCTCCCACATATTCTCATCATATCAAGAAATAGTTTCACGTGTTAATAAGATAAGTAACGAATTCTCTTAGTCCTATGGATTTTAAGGGAAGTAAAGGAAGAAAATGATGGAAGGGAGAAAGGTGGATAAATGGAAGAAGGGAAAGAAGGAATTTCCCATATGTGATAACTGTAGAAAGAACCACCTTGGTAAATGCTTGAAGGGAATCAGAGTTTTTTATAAGTGTGGAAAAAAATGACAACAAGTACGTGATTTCAAGGGTAATAAAAAGGTTTCAAATGTACAATGCTTCATCTGTAAGGAGTTGGGACACTACGCGAATCAATGACCCAGTTATTAGAGTATGCCTCAAATGATGCTATTGGATAATAATCAAGTTATGATACTACCATATATGAAGAGGAATGACTAGTGTTCTTATGTTTTTATTAATTAATGATGTCATTTCAGTGTTTTATAGATGATGTACTAGTTATATGAATTATGGCTATAAATAAGGATTGTACTGCAGTACTATTTCATTGAGGATTTGAGATTATATGGTACTATGAAAAGTGACTCAACAGCAAGTTAAACTATTTTCCTGAAAATACATTGTTGAAGGAAAGGCAATCGTTAATATGGCCTTGATACTGAGTAGTAATTTTGGAATAATAGATGGTTGATTTGGAAAAATTATATTGGATATTCTTGACTACATTGGCACTGATTAAGGTTTTTTTCATCATTGTTGGAGTATTAAACATTTTTGGATATAAAGAGTAAATCTCGTATTCTATAAGGAATAAGGGAGAGTGAATGTAATCAATAATGTTATATGGTACTTCATGGTGATACAGGGTTTTAAAATAATATATTATGAAAGTAATCAAATGTTATTACGTGGCAAAAAAATCTTCAGTATGTTTACCTTCCTTACAAATTTTGGACTGTGAGTTTGGAAGAAAGTATTTTGGATAAGTCTAAAGGTTGGAATGGATTAGTTTTTAAATTGGATACTATTATTAAGTTTAATGCATTTCTAATGATTATTTTTGGATTATTATAAAAAGGAAAACCGGGAGGTCGGGAGACAACCCGTCGCGTCAGGCAAGGTAGTGAGACTAGAACGCACAACCGAATGGCGACAAGGGTGCATCACCTACCATTGGCCAATGTGATGTCCTAGATTGTATAATGTAGTTTTTTTAAAGGTATGATAGATGAATTATAAATTCATTTTTTTGGAACCCTATACGATTAGGATAAATATAATATTGTTAAGTTCTATTATCTTTCGGAGTGAAAGATTAGTTTGTGGTAGAAATTAGTTAAAGGATGTAACTCTACTTGTCAATTATACTTTTTTTCTTTTATTCTATGAATAAATTAATCATTAAACATTAGGTAAGGTAACATAAAAACAAAAAAGTGTTATCCTAATACCTTATGTTTTGTTAAACCGATGATATTTTAAATCATCATAGATTGATGGTTTTGAGGCCTTCAATTTTACACTTGTTTGGGATTGACGTCCTCAATCACTCCGTATAAATATTTACATTTTCCTCTAATTATGTGTCTCTAATTTCAACCAATGTTCTCCTAATTGAGATCATAATTTTGTGGTGACTTTTCATTTCCCTTTCCCTTTAATAAAGACTAAATTTTATTTTTCCAATTTTTTATAAGGGTTTTCCAAAAAGATATTTTCTATTTTTGACATTTTATTTTCGAAGAACAATTTCAAATTGCGGGGATTCAATTTATTGTAGTAGGGGAGAATTTAACACCACAAGATTTCATATTACGTTATTTCTTCAAAGTAATTCAATAACATCCACTACACGCAACACCGAGTTCAAGCGCATCATGACTTACCAAACTAGCCGTTAAAAAGTGGTTATGAATAGTATTAACTAAATTTTGAATATTATATAATACTTATAATTTTAGAGTCCATATTATGAGTTTCTTAGACATAATATAAGAAAAAATTCATTTTTTTAGATAAATAAAGTAATTTTTAAAAAATGCAATTTTCCTGCCTTTTAATGGAGATCCTTTTTAAAATCAAATATTTGACCCTTTTATATATTCAATTTGACAAAATAAACTTATTATTTAGAATCAGGACATAAAAATTTAGTTTCGATGAATTTTTGATCTTTTTCTGATAACTTTCATATTTGGGTGAATAGTGAAAGATACTAAATTTTAACTAAAAACAACATTATTAATCAAAATAATTTACAGTGTTAAATTATATATTTGAGTGGTTTTAAAGTATAATTAGATTATATTTTTACCATTTAATTAAATATTGTTCATTGGGAGTAATTTAACTTTCAAATTTCACATAAACAACTATAAATCTTTTTATAGTTATTTTTTCTTAAAAACCCGCTTTTTGGTTTTGACAATGGGAATTAATTTTAAATTAATTAATGAAACTAAGATGTATTTAATTTGGTAAAATAGACATAATCTTGGATTAGGAATATCAAAATTAGGTTAGGGTGAATTTTTGGTATTCTTCTGAAAACATTCAATTTTTGATGAATAGTGAAAAACACTGACTTATTAGTTAAAACTGACTTTTTTATTTAAATAATTATTTATTTAAATTTATTTTAAGTCAAAATAGATACATAATACCTATATAAGTTCAATGTAATTCATTGGAGTCATTTTATAATAAGTTTAGATATATATAATTTTATTGAACTTTTTACCGTCTTTTACCCACCTTCTGGGAGATTTTGAAAATTTGCATAAAACTTCATGTTACCACTTCTATGAGTTGAATTTCAAAAATCCAAGAGACACGGTTGATATCTGTAAGTAAAATGTGGTTCAATGAGATGAAAATAATTTTTGGTGAATAGGGTTATACATAAGATAAATTTGATTATAAATATTAATTAGAAAGCTAGAATGATTTCCTTGCAAATGATACTTTATTTATAATATTTAGACATTTAATAATTTAACTTATTTATGACATAATGTTGATGCAGTAATTACCTTTTTCATGAAATATTACAAACAGTGATATTATAAATACCCAAATAAATATAATTTGATACTTTTTATGAATTCCACTAATTTTATAGGTTAATATGACCTGTTAGGATTTATTTAATTAACTGTTTTGGAAGTAATCATTATTTTATGATTTTCACAAAATTCAATTTACAAATAGTGTCAAAATTGACAAAAAAGAGTTTTTAAAAAAAATATTATATTATTAATTTATATTCTATTCCTAAAAATCTAAGGATCGGTGAGAAGACATATATAATTATAGGTGTATCATTAATGAACCATTTGGGGTTATCTTGGTGGTATATATTAAGTTTATTAACCATATATTATTAAAATACAAAGAGACATGGTAAATGTCAAACTAATTAACTAAGAGTTAAAACAAAATGATAAGGTTAATATAGTGACACAAACCTGTCTAAAACCTATTGGTTGGGTGATTTTTGACCAATCCCCACCTTATCTTCTAAATAAATCAATTTAAAGCCATTAGAAATAGAAAATTATTTTATTATAAAATAACATTTCTACATTTTCTAAAGGTGCCCCTCACCCCTCTTATAAAAGGGAACTCCCCCTTCTCTCAATTACACACCTTCAAATCCATTTGTCTCAGCCAAACCCTACCCAAATATCCTCTATGATTACCTAATTTCAACCTAGAGGCCTTAGTTTGATTAGAAAGAAAACCAATGGAGCCCTTTTGATCAAATCAAAAGGAAGAACCTGGAGAAGAGGTAATGATTTCACCACGCTCTTCCAAATTCCTTTCTTCGTCCACTTATTATTTCTTTCTTGTTTACATTCTTATATAATTACTCCAGTATCTTCTATATACTATGATGTTATTATAAATATTCTACAACCGTATTCAGTATTCTATCCATCCTTTGAATAAAATGTCACCATACGTACGTACGTACGGCTTACCGTCTCCACGCCGTGGTGTAATTGTTATTCAAAACATTATTATTTGGATGGGTATGATAATGATGTGTAATTGATTTAAATAATAAATATAACATGATTATGATTCTTTAAATTTGATATACCATCCAATTATATATTATTTTAATATCAACAGAATGATGTTGCCTCTCTTTCGTACGTACGAAATACCGTCTCCAAGAACACGATGAGATTCATTCCCCATAGTATCCATTCATGAATCATTTTCATTTCATGATTAAAAATAATTTTTAAGGACTTGATATAATTCTTTATATGAATAAGATATAACCTATCCATATCATACACAGATTACATAACAAATCACATAAAAGAAAAAAATTCATTTAATACAAGTAAACGACGATAATACTAAGATATTATTAAAAAAGTAATGTTAATAGATCATATATGATATCATATTAATGTATATTATTATTGTATAATTTAATAACAATTATTTCACCATTATACTGGAGGTTAACCTACCCTCAACCAAGGAAAAGAACAAGGTAAGGGTTAATTCTACAATCTCTTCATTATCCGAGGTTGTTCATATGTAATTATCTACTAGGACCTCCTTATCATCCACATCCATGGTTCTTAAAAAAGTATTTCAAAACATTTTTACTATTTAATAGAAAGTGGGTTAAATTCATTTATACCCTTATTTGACCTTATACGTTTTTGAAAGAAATCTTTCTGTCGTTTTCCAAACTAAGTCCTTTTTAACTTTTTTGAAAAAATTAAGGTAAGAATGTTTTTTTAACTTATACGGTGAGAGTATCTATTTTCTGCCATTATAAAATCATCGAAGCTTCCCTTAAAAGATTATAAGAATATTTTAAATGTAAATGTTTTATTTTATAATTACGTTACTTTTAAATGATTTCAAAAAAGGGATATTTCTCTCAAATAGTATTGATTTCATCCATGCCAACATCCTTTGATGGATTTTAAGATTATTTGAAGTTGATTTATTATGATACAAAACATCCATATTGTACTAATGGTTTTGAGATATGTTTGAAAGTGGATTTTTTATTTCATACTATTAATGTTTTATGGATAAATTATCGAAATTTCATATTCTAGTTCCGAATACAAATGTTTATGTTATGTTTAAACCTTTTCATATAAGGAATGCATTGGACATAGTAAGTGACAGGTGGAGCCTGCTATAACTCCTAGATGATTCGATAGGTCTAATGAGACAAACTAGTGTCTTGGAAAAAGGCCTTGACAAATCTTATTTGTAGTCTTGGAACAAAGCAATGACTATGTGGTTATGATAGTCTAACATTATGGATTCCCTTATTATGAAAGTGGTTATTGATATTGCATGTGATTATTCTATTAGTAGAATATCCATGTGAATACGTAAATGGAATTATTTCATTTTATCTTTGCCATATTATGTTTAAGTTCAAGTTTAAAAGGATTTTGTTTAGTTATACATTACCTTAAATGTTTATGTTTATTTATGCAAGTTTCCGCTATATTTTTAACTTTACTGAGAATCTGAGATCACCAATTTCAATGTTTTATTTTTCCCAGGATGTGAAGACATATTTTATAAATGAACTGCAGGGATAGTATGAGGGGATATGAAGAAAAGATGTTGTTTTAGTTTTTCAATTTATGATGTAATGTAAGACTTATGAATATATCTAGTGTTTCCAAGGAAACTAAACTGATCAGTCTTTCGGGATTTGATCACTTGTGATCATGCCAATGATACGTAATAATGCACTTACTCTGGGTAACTGGGGTTGGGGAGTTACAGTTGGTATCATAGGAAGTTTAGTAATGAACCTTGGAAGTTATATTTATGTAAAATCTGATTAGAGCACATAACTCTAAGATAGAATTTTAGGATTAGTATAGAAAGACTTCCTAGAATTTTTGTATTGTAGAGATTTTGTGAGTTTTCCAAGAAATACTTTCATGTCCGGATATGGCCACGTAGAGGCGGATCTGGCACAGATGTACCTAGGGGTAAATATGGAAAACACCGCTTTGAGCTAGACTTGAATGGGAACTGGTGCACGATAACGGGCCTTGCTGCACTCTTGGTTACAACACTCCTGAGGGATATGCTTAGGTTAATTCACATTTTCTTTACAAACCATTATGAAGGGTTTATGTGTATATATCTCCCCAAAGAAAACACTTTTATGTTTATGGATTATATCCATAAACTATTCAATTTATGTTAAGTGATTTACAAGTTTGGAATTATGTATTTCTATTCCTAAAATAACCTAGTGTATGCCGTTGTTTAGAAATGGTGCCCAGTAGATGGAATGATAACTCTAGAAATATGCATGATCTAAAGAGTAAAAAGGATCGAATCTTTGATAGTATTAAGAAAAAATTTAGAAGGGAAATAGTCTCCCATGTATTCTCATCATATCAAGAAATAGTGTCATGTGTTAATAAGATAAGAAAATAATTTTCTCAGTCCTATGGATTTTAAGGGAAGCAAAGAAAGAAACGTATGGAAGGGAGAAAGATGGATAAAGGGAAGAAGGGAATGAAGGATTTTCCCATATGTGATAACTGTGGAAAGAACCACCTTGGGAAATTCTTGAAGTGAATTAGAGTTTTTTATAAGTGTGGCGAAAAATGACACCATGTAAGTGATATCATGGGTAATAAAAAGGTTTCAAATGTACAATGCTTCATCTGTAAGGAGTTGGGACACTACGAGAATCAATGTCCCAGTCATCAGAATATGCCGCAAATGATGCTATTGGATAATAATCAAGTCATGATACTACCATATATGAAGAGGAATGACTAGTGTTATTATGTTTTTATTAATTAATGATGTCATTTCAGTGTTTATAGATGATGTACTGGTTCTATGAATTATGGAAATAAATAAGGATTGTACTGCAGTACTATTTCATTGAGGATTTGAGAATATATGGTACTATGAAAAGTGACTAAACTGCAAGTTAAACTATTTTCTTGAAAATACATTGTTGAAGGAAAGGTAATCGTTAATATGGTCCTCATACTGAGTAGTAATTTTGGAATAAGAGATGGTTGATTTGGATAAATTATATTTGATATTCTTGACTATATTGGAACTTATTAATGTTTTTTTCATCATTGTTGGAGTATTCAAATTTTTTGGATATAAGGAGTAAATCCAGTATTCTATAAGGAATAAGGGAGAGTGAATGTAATAAATAAGTTTATATGGTAATTCAGGGTGTTACTGTGTTTTAAAAGAATACATGATGAAAGTATTCACATGTTATTTTGTGGCAAAAAAGTTCTTCATTATGTTTACCTTCCTTATAAATTTTGGACTGTGAGTTTGAAAAAAAGTATTTTGGATAAGTCTAAAGGTTGGAATGGATTAGTTTTGACATTGGATACTACTATTAAGTTTAAATAATTTCGAAATATTATTTTTGGATTATTATAAAAAAGGAAAACCCAGAGGTCGGGCGACAACCCGTCTCGTCCGGCAATGCAGCGAGACTAGAACCCACAACCGAATGGCGACAAGGGTGCATCACCTACCACTGGCCAATGTGATGTCCTGGATTGTATAATGTAGTTTCTTTAAAGATCTGATAGATTAATTATACATTCATTTTTTTGGAACCCTATATGATTTGGATAAATAGAATATTTTTATGTTCTATTATCTTTTGGAGTGAAAGATTAGTTTATGGTAGACATTAGTTAAAGGATGTAACTCTACTTGTCAAGTATAATTTTTTTCTCTTATTCTATGAAGAAATTAATCCTTAATCTTTAGGGAAGTTAACTTATAAACAAAAATGTTTTATCATAATACATTATGTTTTGTTGAAATGATGATATTTTAAATCATCATAGATTGATGGCTTTGAGGCCTTCAATTTTACACTTGTTTGTGACTGACGTCCTCAATCACTCCGTATAAATATTTAGGTTTTCCTCTAATTATGTGTCTCTAATTGAAACCAATGTTCTCATAATTGAGAAGATAATTTGGTGGTGACTTTTCATTTCCCTTTCCCTCTTATTAAGACTAAATTTTATTTTTCTAATTTCCGATATGTGTTTTCCACAAAGTATTTTCTATTTTTGACATTTTATTTTCGAAGAACAATTTCAAATTGCGGGGATGCAATTTATTGAAGGAGGGGATAATTTAACTCCCCAAGATTTCATATTACGTTATTTCATTAAATTAATTCAATAACATCCCCTACATGCAACACTGAGTTCAAACACATCACGACTTACCAAACTAGTCGTTCAAAAGTGTTTATGAATAGTATTAACTAAATTTTTAATATTATATAATCCTTATAATTTTAGAATCCATATTATGATTTTTTTAGACATATTATAACAACAAATTCATTTTTTTAGATAAATGAAGTTTTTTTAAAAAATGCAATTTTTCTGCCTTCTAAAGGAGAACCCTTTTAAAATCAAATATTTGACATTTTTATATATTCAATTTGACAAAATAAAATTCTTATATATAATCAGGACATAAAAATTTAGTTTCAATGAATTTTTGAGGTTTTTCAGATAACTATCATATTTGGGAGAATAGTGAAAGGTACTAAATTTTAACTAAAAACATCTTTTTAAATCAGAATAATTTATAGTGTTAAATTATACATTTGAGTGGTTTAAAAGTATAATTAGATTATATTTTTAACATTTAATTAAATATTGTTCATTGGGAGTAAATTCACTTTGAAATTTCACATAAACAAGTGTCAATCTTTTCATATTTATTATTTCTTAAAAACCCGCCTTTTGGTTTTGACAATGGGAATTAATTTTAAATTACATAATGAAACTGATATGTTTTTAAATTGGTAAAATTGACATCATTTTTGGATTCGGAAAATCAAAATTAGCTTAGGGTAAATTTTTTGTATTTTTCTAAAAACATTCAATTTTTGATGAATAGTGAAAAACACTAAGTTATTGGTTAAAACCGACATTTTATTTAAATAATTTTTTATTTAAATTTATTTTAAGTCAAAATAGATACATAATACCTATATAAGTTCAATTTAATTCATTGGAGTCATTTTATAATAAGTTTAATATAAAATTTTACTGAACTTTTTACTGTCTTTTACCCACCTCCTAGGAGCTTTTGAAAATTTGCATAACACATAATGTTACCGCTTCTATGAGTTGAATTTAAAAAATCCAAGAGACACTATTTATATCAGTAAGTAAAATTTGGTTCAATGAGATGAAAATAATTTTTGGTGAATAATAACTTTTGACTTTTATTTACCACGGTTAAAAGTAAATAGAGTAATTAAAGGTAAAAATGATATTATTTTTACCATATCACATGTCCTAATTCTATTGGATAAATATAATTCGACCAAAAACAACCTTAGGAATAAAATATGAACCTAATTGTTCCACTTGGATTAGATTAGGACATTTATAATTATTTAATTCAAAGAAGAGCTAAAAGAGTTAAAATCAAAGTTTAATAACTAAAACATTTGTAATATTAGGTTATACATAAGATAAATTCGATTTTAAATATTCATTAGAAAGCTAAACTATTTCCTAAATAATTATATTTTATTCATAATTTTTAGACATTATATAATTTAACTTATTTATGACACAATGGTGATGCAGTAATTACCTTTTTAATGAAACATTAAAATAAATGATATTATAAATACCCAAATAAATATAATTTGTGACTTTTTATGAATACCACTAATTTTATAGAATGATAAGACATGTTAGGATTGATTTAGTTAATGTTTTTTGAAGTAATAATTTTGTTATGTTTTTCACAAAAATCAATTTCCAAATAGTGTCAAAATTAACAAAAAAGAGTTTTTAAAAAAATATTATATTATTAATTGATATTATATTCCTAAAAATATAAAGATTGGACAAAATACATATATAATGATAGGTATATTATTAATTAACCACTTGGGGTTCACTTCGATGTATATAGTAAGTTTATTAAGCATATAATATAAAAATACAAAGAGACTTGGAAAATGTGAAACAAATTAACTAAGAGTTAACACTAAAAGACAAGGTTAATATAGTGACCAAACCTGTATAAAACCTATTGTTTGGTTGGTTTTCGACCCATCCCCACCATAGCCTTGAAATAAATCAGTTTGGAGCCATTAGAGACCGAAAATTATTTTATAATAAAATAATATATCTAGATTTTCCTAAGGTGCCCCTCACCCCTCATATAAAAGGGCACTCCCCCTTCTCTCAATTTCACACCATCAAAGCCATTTGGCTAGGCCAAACCCTACCCAAATATTTTCTCAGCTTACCTCACTTCAACCTAGATGCCTTATTTAGGTCAGAAAGCAATCCTATGGAGCCTTTTTGATCAAATCAAAATGAAGAACCCAAAGAAGAGGTAATGATTTCACCACCCTCTTTCAAGTTCCTTTCTTCTTCCACTTCTTCTTTTTTTTCCATTATAAAATAATAACTCCAGTATATTTTATATACTGTGATTTTATTATAAATATTTTACAACCATATTCAGTATTCTATCCATCCTTCGAATGACATGTCACCATATGTGCGTACGTACGACTTACCGTCTCCACGTCGTGGTGTAATTGTTATTCAAAACATTATTATTTGGATGGGTATGATAATGATGTGTAATTGATGCAAATAATAAATATAACATAATTATGATTCTTTATATATGATATACCATCCAATTAAATATTATTTTAATATCAAAAGAATGATATGGTCACTCGTGTGTACGTACGTAATACCGTCTCCATGAACGCGATGAGATTCATCCCCATCGTATCCAGTCAAGAATAATTTTCATTTGATGGTTAAAAATAATATTTAAGGACTTGATATCATTATGTATATGAATAATATACAACTTATCCATAACAAACATGGCTTACATAACAAATCATATAAAGGAAAACAAATCAGTTAACACCCGAAACGAAGATAATACTAAGATATTATTAACAAAGCAATGTTAAAAGATAATATAAGATATCATATTAATGTATATGTTTTTTGTATAATTTAATACAATTATTTCACCATTATATAGGAGGTTAACCTACCCTCAACCAAGTAAAAGAACATGGTAAGGGTTAATTCTACAATCTCTTCATTATCCGAGGTTGTTCATATGTAATTATCTACTGGGACATCTTTATCATCCACATCCATGTTTATTAAAAATGTATTTAAAAACATTATTAATATTTAATAGACAGTGGGTTAAAGTCATTTATACCATTATTTAGCCTTATAAGTTTTTTAAAGGAATCTTTCTGTCGTTTTCCAAACAAGGTCTTTTTTATCCTTTTCGAAAAAATTAATGTAAGAATGTTTTTTTAACTTATATGGCGGGTGAAGCTATTTTCCGTCATTATAAAATTGTAAAATATTCCCTTACAAGATTATAAGAATATTTTCAAAGTAATTTTTTTTAATTACGTGACATTTAAATGATTTAAAAAAAGAGATATTTCTCTCAAATAGTTTTAATTTCATCCATGTCAACATCTTTTGATGTATTTTAAGCTTATTTGAAGTTGATTTATTATGATACAAAACTTCCATATTATATTGAAAGTTTTGTGATATGTTTGACTATGGATCTTTTATTTCATACCATTCATGTTTTATGGATAAAGTATTGAAATTTCATATGCTAGTTTCAAATACGAATGTTTATGTTATGTTTAATCCTTTTCATATGATGAATGCATTAGACTTAGTATGTGATCGTTGGAGCCCGCTATAGCTTCTTGATGTATCGGTAGGTCTCATGAGACAAACTAGTGCCTTGTCACAAGGCTTTGAAAAAATATTATTTGTATTCTTGGCACAAGACCTTGACTATGTGGTTATGATAGTCTGGAATTATGCATTCCCTTATTATGAAAGTCATTATTGATATTGAATTTGATTATTCGATTAGTAGAATATCCATGTGAATAAGTAAATTGAATTATTTCAATTTATCTTTTCCATATTATGTTGAATTTCAAGTTTAAAATTATTTTGTTTTATTTATATATTGCCTTAAATTTTTATGTTTATTTATGCAATTTTCCGATATATTGTTATCCTTACTGAGAATCTGAGCTCACCCCTTTCAATGTTATACTTTTCCCAGGATGTAAAGAAGTATTTTATGAATGACCTGCAGTGATATTATGAGGGGATATGAGGAAAATATGTTTATGTAGTTTTTCAATTTATGATGTAATGTAATACTTATGAATATATGTAGTGTTTCCAAGGCTACTAAACTGATCGGTTTTTTGGGATTTGATCCCTTATGGTCATGCCAATGATACATAATAATGCACCGACTCTGTGTAACTGGGGTCGGGGCGTTACATTAAACTATTATAGAATCCATGGCTATTTTTTATTCTCTCACAAACATTAAAATCTATTTATGTAATAATATTTCATTCCTGTAATATTATGCTGAAGTATATTTTTAAAGGCATGTTTTTTTAGTTATTCACCATGCCTAATGTTTATGATTATGGTAACTTCTGTTCTATTACTTACCCTTACTCAGAATCTGAGCTCAACCCTTTCTTATGTTATATTTTTTCCAAGTTTTCAACGATGAATATTATCATTAATGACTCTCATGAATAATATAAAAGTTTATGGGTGTTTCTAATGGAGTTGGAATGTTGTTTTTTCTTTTAAGTTTTAATATAAATCTTATATTTGTGTCTGGCTTCCCAAAACTACTAAACTATTTTTTCCTTTATGATTTTACATCCTTATAAATATGAAAATTTATTAATATATTTTACCATCTTGGGGAAACTGGGTTTTGGGTCATTACAATTGGTATTAGAGGAAGCTTAGTAGAGACATTAGAAGCTAGATTTAGAAAATGTATATTAGGGAACAAAATCCTAAGATAGAATTTGAGGATAAGAATACAAGAACATCCTAGAATTTTTGTATGGTATATATTATTTGGATATTTCTATAAAATAAATCCTTATCTGGATACTACCAGAGGATATGGTTATGCAAAATTTTTACCTAGGAGTAACAACTCCAAAAAGGTGTTCTGGGTCTGACTCAGGGTAACCCGATACACGAAAATGGTCCTTACTGCGCACCTTGTGTGAAAATCCCAGGTGATATTCTTTGAATAATTCACTTTTTATTTAAAAACCATTATGAAGGATTTAACTGTAAATATGTCCCCAAATAAAACATTCTTATTTTTATGAGATTAAACATGCATAAAATTACAATTTATGATATGTGTTTTTCTAGTTAGACAATATAAATTAGGATTCATAGACTTATTTAGTGTATTCCATTATTTTGAAATGGCACAATGTGGAAGTAATGTATACTACATGAATGAACATATCCCATGTAGGGATTTCCCTCCTATGCAAGATAATTATTTTGGTACTGGAGTTGTGACTAGTGATAAGAAACTTATAACTATACCAGGACAACTAACTCAGTTTATGAATAATAAAATTGTTTGTATAGAGCATCCTGATCCACAACAAAAGGGATAAATGTTAGAACACTTTATAGAACCATCAAACTCTATAATTTAATTGGACTATAAACCCATTTGTATTATAGTAGTGGATATGTTCCTTAAATAATATATTACTCACTTTGGGAAGAAACAGAGGGAGAAGGTTGTCACATAAGTTTATCATCTATCAAGATATGTTGATCAATGGTGGTCATTAATTCAAAAAAAGGATTAAGAGAAGATTAAAAATATATAATGGAGGGATTTTAAGGAAATTTTCCTATAAAAATATCTTCCTCCTGAAGAACAAGAAGATATGGAAATAAAATTGTTGAATCTGAGGTTGTAGGATGATGAGAATGTTTCTAAGTATGAAATAAATTTTATAAGGATACAAAGGCATGTAACAGACTACATATGTAATCCAAGGAGAAATATTAATAAATTATTTGATGGTTTAAAACCATATCTCCAAAGGGAACTGGTTTCCCAAAAATTCTAATCATATCAAAATATAGGCTCCTATGAAATCAAGATAGAGAAATAATTCTCTATGTCTTGTGAGTTTAATGGATGAAAGAATGGATAAAAGGAAGATAAAAAAGTCTGGTTTCCAACATGTGTACCTGTAGAAAGAAACACCCCATATCCTATGTAAATGGAAATGGATTTTGTTAAAAGTATGGATAAAAAGTTCACTAAGATCTTGATTGAAAGGGAATGAAAGAATCTACAAATGTTCAATGCTACAATTATAGGGAGATGGGACAATATTAAAATGATTATATAATGAATCAAGGAAAATTTCCTCATAAAAATTCATGATTGAAAGGAAATGATTATGTAATAACAACAGTTGAGGTTGAAGTTCCGAATGATGTGGTTGCAGGTACATTAATCACCTCCTCAAATTTTCCTAAAGCGTTAATTGACTTTGGATCATCACATTCCGTTATATCTTCCCAGTTTTCATTGGATATTAAATATTTACAATTCTGCTGAACAAGGGAGTTGTCAGTCAAAACCCCAAAGGGATATGTCATTGCAAAAATATGTGTCTTGAAGTTCCCAATATGGAATATAAATGTGATTTATATGCTGATTTTATCATCATACCTATGGTTGACTTTTACATAATCCTCAGTATAGATTGGATTTCAAAATGTGATGTGAGAATATTTTACAATAAGAAGGAAATTACAATTTGAAGGGAAGTTGAAGAATCCCTTATCATTAGAGTAGAAACATCCTCATTTCAATATTATCTAGATCGACCCCCAATAGCTCTAGTGAATTCAATTATTGGGGAGGAAGTGATCAAAATATCAATGGGTGAGGAAAGAAATATTCAAATTGAGTATGTAACTATTATTAAATAAAAAATTTATGAATTTACAGAGGATTTAACTAGACATTTTTAGGAGTGGGAAATTGAGTTTTCTATTGATTTAATTCCTAGTGAAAGGCCTATAACAAAGGATCTATATAGAATAGACACAATGGAATTAGTATAACTGAAGAAACAACTAGATGAATTTAGGGATAAAGGATTTTTCCACCCTATTTTTCTTCATGGGAAGTCCCTATTCACTTTGTAAACAAGAAATATGGATCCATAAGGCTGTTCATTGAATCTAGAGAAATCAATGAAATTATAATAAAGAAAAAGTATCACCTTCCTCATATTTATGATTTATTTGATCAGTTTCATGGAGCCCAATATTTTCTGAATATTTACATTTGATCTGGATATTATCAATTGTGTGTGAGGAAGGAAGATATTCAAAATATAGCATTTCGAACTAGGTATGGGGCTTTGGATTTTAGTGTAATTCCTTTTGGACTGAATAAGGTTCCCTCTATTATCATGTATTAAATGAATAGTCTTTTCAAGGAATATCATGATTAATTTTTTGTGGTATTTATTGATGATATCTTAGTATAAAAAAAATATATGAATATCATGAGAATAACTTGTGCATTATTCTAGATACTCTTAGATGAAACAAGTTATATGCGATGTTTAGAAAGTTTGAATTCTACGGTAAAATAGTTTCTTTTCATGGACATATTGTCTCTATGAATGGAATCTTAGTTGACCCTGAAAAGAAAATGGTAGATCAGGAATGGCCTGCTCCAATGAACATAATTGATGTACGTTGTTTTATTGGTTTAACAGGTTACTATCAGCATTTCATTGAGAATTTCACCAGATTAGCTAACCCATTAACCAAGCTTACTCAAAAAGGGGTTATGTTCATATGGACTAAAGAATGTGAATAATTTTTCGATGAATTGAAGAGGAGATTAGTGAATGCTCTAATATAGACTCTACAATTGGGAAATAATGGAGTTGTGATTTTTAGTGATGCATCAAACAATGGAATTGGTTGTGTCCTTAGGCATAATGATAGAGTTATTTCCTATGCGTCAAGTTGGTTAAAAACTCATGAACTATCCAACTCGTGATCTTGAGTTAGTAGCTATAATATTTTCCCCGAAGATATGGAGACATTATCTTTATGGTGAATGATGTGAGATATATACAGTTCACAAGATCTTGAAATATATATTCTCACATAAATAACTCAACATGAGGAAACATTTATGGGCCAAGCTACTCAAGGATTAATATTTTTCAGTACACTAAAATATAGGAAAGTTGAATAAGGTAGCATATGTATTAAGTAGGAAGTATCATGGGTTTTGAACAGAACGACGATTAATAAAGGATCCTATGTACATGGATCATGTAAGGATAGATATGGAAATTACCAAATAAGGTGAAACATCATAACATTTTCCACTGGTTACTCAATCATCTTTACTGGAAAAAATTAAAAGGTCATAGAGTGATGATTAGAATCATCAAAAGAAATTTTTTTTACTGATGCGATGTTTCTAGGCATTGTTTGTGATGATGAAATTATCATATTTGGTAGGAGGTTATGTGTTCCATCTATACCTGAGATAAAAAGAGAGTTATTTCAATAGATTGAATTTCTCTATACACACTTGTACCACTATGATGTGTATAAATTTGAAGAAAAATTTACGGTGGGAAAATATAAAGTGTGAAATTGCTGATTATGTATCAAGATGTTTAGTCTATAAACAGGTTAAGGCTGAGAGACAACATCCTAGGGGATTCATGAAACCTATTACTATTACCACATTGAAATAGGATGAAATTACTATGTATTTTTTCTCTAGATTACCCAAAACTGCAAGAAATAATGATTCAATGTGGGTAATTATTGACCAACATACCAAATTTTCACATTTACTCACTATAAGGGAGGATTTTTCACTTCAACACCATGAAAGAATCTATATTAATGGAGTTTTTAGACTTCAGGGAGCACCTCTCTCAATTTATTCTGTTCATGATCAATGATATACATCGAAATTATAGAAAATTATTCAGAAATATTTGGATATTGAGCTTCTCTTTAGTAATTATTATCACCCTAAAATAGGTGTACAGTCTGAATGGACCATTAAAACAATACAAGACATGTTGAGGTCATGCACCCTTGACTTTCAAGGTATGTGGGGTCAATATTTTACTTTGGTATATTTTTATTACAACAATGGTTTCCATTTATGTATTCAAATGGAATCATATTAAGCACTGTATGAAGAGAGATATTATAATCCAACATGTTGGGATGAAGTTGGTGAAAGGAAGATTGTGGGCCTAGAACTTGTGGAGGAAGAAAAATCAAATGTAAAGGATATTCAATTCCATATCAATGAAGCTTAGAAAAGGTAAAAGATCTATGCCGATAATTGAATGAAGGACTAGGAATTTCAAGTGGGAGATCAGGTTTTCATTAAATTGTCTCCATGTAAGGGTGCTATATGATTTGGGAAGAAAGGAAAACTTATCCCAAGTTATATTGGTCTTTTTTAAGTTCTAGAGCCAATCAGAGATCTGTCTTATCATTTGGAAATGTCGCATAGCCTTTCTAAGGCACAAAACATGTTCCACAACTCCTTGTTAAGGAAGTACATGCCAGGCCCAACACATGTAATCAATTATGATGTTGTAGAATTGAAATTCAAATTAACTTATTGTGAAGAGCCTATTCAGTTTCTGGACACTAATGAACAGGTTTTGTGGAATCATATGACTCATCTAGTAAAGGTACTTTGAAAAAATCATAAAATTGAACAGGAGGCATGGGAGCCTAAGGAGATTATTATGAATAACTACCCAAATCTATTTATGTGGTGACAATCTAGAAATTTCGAGGAATAAATTTTGTAGGAGGGGAGAATGTAACGATCCAAAACTCTATCAATGAAATTTACCATGTTATGTTTATTTCATTGATCATATAAAATCACTTATAGAACAAAATACAAACATCATAAATGAATAATGAATGAAATAATTGGTCTTTCTAGAAGATAAGGAACCTGTACCGATGAAATAGTAACAGGCCATAGAAATTTTAATGTGACCCTTATGAATAGTAAACCAGCTAATAGAATATTAACCTCAACAATGAATGTATAAATAAAATTGGGCCATCTTATAAATGAAATTATTATATAATTATATAAAAATATAAGTAAATTAATATTTTCAAAATTAATATTTAAGTGTTGGTATTTTTGTAAGTCATAAATATTTAACAAAAATATTATAATTAATAAAATAACATAAAATAAATTTCATTTTCATAAAATCTATCCAAAAATCATTTTTTTGTGTTATTATTTTCGAATAATTTGCTGATACCGTAGTAAATTTTATAAATTGTTATAGAATCAGTTATAAATTTAAACTACATAATTTTCAAGTAAATAATTGTTTTGATGAAAAATAAAAAATATCATATTTATAAAATTATTTTAATAAAATTTAGTTAATTTTTTGAATTATACATGTCAAAAAATTGTTAGGGTGATTTTTTTTGACTTTTCCAAAATACTTGAATTTTGTGAGTTGTAAAATATAGGTTTTAATTGAATATTTACATTACAAGTTTAGTACACTATTAATTATGTCATGGATAATGTAAGAAGCATTTGTTAGAACTAACATGATCTAAATTATTTATTAAGTAACAATAATCCAAACTATTTCTTTCCTTGATAAAAATAATAAACAAATGAATTAAATATTCTAAAGTCACTCCTCTCCTCCACTATAAATACCTTTACTCACCACCTATTCTCCTCACATCTCCATGCCATGAAATTTTTCAAAATTCTGCCCAAATACACTTGCCTAGTATCTCCCCACATCATAGAGATATTATTCTTTCCAAATGACCAAAAACAATTTCCCTAAGGAGGTTCCAATGGGGGATAATTCAAGAGGTAAACCCTCTTCCATTTTTTTTAATTTCATTTCATTTCATTTTCTTTTCTTATCTTCTAATCACCTAATATATCCAAATGATCATGATAACTATAGTATAATCTATATAATTTAATTATATCATTTTAATATAATATCCACGATCAATCTATTTACTCTCTCTATTTTATTTTAAAATTGAATTCATCATCCGAGAGGTGCCGATTTATGACTTTCGTGGATGACAAACTTATTTTATTTAATTTATTATTCAAGGATGGTCATGAAACCATTTTTATTGTTAAAATGAAATGTAAAATATGTATTAAAACCTATTTAATGTTTTGGAACCATTATATATATATAAATAATACTAATTCATATGATAAAACCAGTTTGTACTGATCAGAATACCATCGTAATAATCTAAACGATTATCACTAAATACATTATCTAATGATCCTTCTTCATAACATATAACCATATGATATATATTAATATTAACACTTCTAGATTACCATTAATAAAATTTAATTCCAATTCTATATAATTATACCCATTTTATATGAACTCCTTTACTTATAATTAAGTGAACTGATCATGAAAACCAAGAAGAAGAAAGCTCTCGAATGAAGAAATAAAACACTATAACTCACCAATATAACAATAAATGAACTTAATAAAACGACAATGAATCAAATATTTATAGAATTTTTTTTAATTAATTAATTAATTAAATTATTTAATATGATTATACAAGATGTTAAGGTAAAGTGCATAACATATTCGTACATAAGGTAAGTGTTTTCTTCCCGAAACTCGATTTTCATTCAGGTTGTGATTTATTCCTTTATAAACCAATTTAATTCCGAATTTATTTGATATAATTCTTATAAATTCTTGGTATATGTTCCAAAATAATTTATTCTAATCAGTTCATTTTTCTTTTCTAGAAAATACATGTTTTAGAAAGGACCCATCTAAATTCTTCACGCTAAGAAAACCTAATTAAAGGGATCACCATGATCTCTTACCTATTTTCAAGTGCACTATATAATATTTTTCAAGACACCATTATTTTTATATAACAAATAATTTAATCATGGGAAAAATATCTTAATTCATATCTAGTTTTATTCAATTTTTTTTAAAAGAACGCTTCTTTTCAAAGTAAAAGGGTATTACCCTCAAGAATTATTTGATGATTTTATTAGAGCATTTTCATCTATTTAAACACCCTTGTTGAATCTTATTATTAATTAATATTAAACACTTATAATTATCATATACCATATTTTTATTAAATGGGTTATGATTAGTTTGACTGTGGATGTTCTAACTAGATAACGTTCACTGTACCACTTAGAATTGTTTGTGATTATGTCTACATATTGAGGAAAATTATTTAATATGTTCATATTTTTTAGGTTTAGCCCCATTCATATGATGAATTCATTAGACATAGAATGTGGTAGGTGGGGCCCACTATAGCCCCTCGATGCATCGACAGGTCTTATGAGACAAATCAAAATTGGGTTTTGGTCGAGGCCTTACCCATGTATTTTTAGACATCATAGCTGAGGCCTTAAAAATATGTTTCAGATGTCCAAAATTATGCATTCCCTAATTATGATAATAGTTATTGATAAACCATGTGAATATTAGACTAGTATAATATCCATAGATAAGTTTCATTCTCTTATGATCATTTATATGTCTTCATGTAATCATATTTCATTCCTGCCATATTATTCTCATGTTTATTTTTAAAGGGATGTGTTTTTATCTTTTCACCGCACCTGATGTTTATGTTTATGATAACTTCCACTTTATTACGTACCCTTACTAAATATATGATCTCACCCCTTTCATGTGTTTTATTTTTCCCTAGGATATGTAGATGAATATCATTAAGAATGAATTTTATGAATAATCTAAGAGTTTATGGGTTTTTCCAATGGAGTTGCAAAGTTGTTTTTCTTTCATGTTGTAATGTAAATATGATATTTGTATCTAGTTTTCCAAATATACTAAAATATTCAATCATTTAGGATACCACATCAATGTAAACATAAAAATGTATTAATATAAGGTATCGGATTTAGGAAATTGGGGTTAGGGTCTTTATAGTTTTTGTTGTGACTCCAAAATAAAAGTCATATTATAGTCTAGGTTTAGCCTAATTTAAAAAGACTAGGTTATGCCTCCATGTATTTTAAAAGGAAATCTGTGTAATATGTCATCATATATTTAAAAGATAGTTTCTTAGTGGTTACCAATCTTGTCACAGTGTTGAGAAGGTTGAGGAGAGGACAAGGATCTTAGTGATCAGAACCACTATAAATCACTATGTTCATAATCTTCATTTCATTACATTTCATTTCTTGAAAATATATCTCACTAAATAATATTTAATTAATTAAAATATAATTGTTTTGTTTTTAATTTTTGAAAATAAATATTCAGCCCCACTTGTCTTAATTTTTATCTCTTATGATCCCTAAATTGGTATCATAAGAGTTTATTCCTTAACATGATATTTAGAGTCTCTGATTGTTTTAGTTATTTTTTTTAAACTCTGTGATAACATGATTTCTTAAAAATAAAAATTTAAGGAATAAAATAAAAGGTTCTTTTAATATGGTAGGTATCAATAAAAATGATCTATAGATTACAAAAATACCTATATTCATTGATGTAAGTAACTATGCATACTTGTAAGACTGAATAGAAACCTACCAGAAATAATTATGTTTGTATCACTGGAATATCATGGATAATCCATATGAGTTACCCAATGTTGATCAAGAGAAACTTTTTGTAGTGACATGGTAAAATATGTTTTGAATTATAATGTAAAATTTATTTTCAATGTGATACAAGTATAAGGGTCTATAGCCATGTATTAGCAAGCAAGAAACCCCAAGATATAAATAAAATACTTTAATAATCTCATTATGGGATTGAAAATTTCTAGATAACCAATCAAGGAATGATTTGATTAGAATACCAAGACATTAATAAGGGATATGATGAATCAGTAAACCAGATGTACCATCTATTTAAAAGTATCAAAAAAGATATGATTTCTCTTGGTAAAGTACTTTAAAACATAGTTCAACTTGAAAGAGTATTAAGAGATCATCCAAAAATATGGATTTCAAATAATTTTTACATCGATGAGAGTAATAATTTTAAATAGTATAACATTGATGAACTAATAGGCTCTGTAATGTAGTATAAATTTGGGTTGAAAAACATTACATATGAGGATTCTATAAAGGGAAAATGTATATAGTTTTTTGTATAATGATAATTGAATCTCTAAAACTTATGAAACTATGTTTTAGGAAAGTGAAAAAGATATGGCTCATTTTATAAATAATATTTTCAAGACCATGAAAAACATTGGTTGTAATAACCAGTTCAAGAGAATGTTAAAAAATAATTACAAGAAAGGTAAATATAATAATAAAAATAATAATGATTCAAAATTAACATTTTATGAGATTTTGAAGCAATTTAACATTAGGAAAGACTACCCCAAACTCAAAAATACAATGAAAGGTAATGAAAAAAGAGAGAAATATTTGTTTTTGAGGTTGTAACTACTCGTACATTTCTTACTCAAGAAGTGATTCTGTAAGTGAACTTGAGATAGGGAACCTTGCTATATTAGGTATACAGTGTGAGGCAACTAATTGAATTTACACTCAATTTATTACACATGCTAATATATATCATAATTATTTATCTAATATTAAAATTAAATTGATTCTAATTCATGTCCTGATTTTGATTCTATGGATTTCAAAGATAAAAAACTACCTAAAAATGAAGAATAAATAAATAATTGATTCAGGATTATTGAAAATTAAACTTCCAAAAAAATTAAAAATAATAAGGTCATTAAATAGAATAAGAAAATAAAAAATGATTGGAAAAATCATAAAATATATCATTCCAAAAATGACTAATCTAAAGAGAATTAGGATTCTAAGTTATAAAAACTAAAATATGAAAATGAAAGCATTAAAAATTTTTAGGAAATGAATTATTATGATCAATGAAGATGATTTAATTTAGTTCTAGATGATTTATCTAATTTTATAAATTATTTTAAGTAAATTATGCATGAAAATAATAAATTAAAAAACACAGTTTTTGGATATAATGTGAATTTTTTTATATATTTACACATAATTGAAAAGGAAAATATTTAATTGAACAATAGAGTTGTCAATAATAAAAAGAATTTATATAAATTTGTTCAAAATAAATAAAGATACAATAAAATTGATGTATTTGATGAAACTAAAGACAAATAATAATGATTTTGGTTATAAGAGTATGTATGAAAGTATAAACAAGACAAAAATTGATTAAAATATTATATGGATGTGTTTATGGTGAAACCTATTTAAAATATATAATGTCGGAATGTCCCGAAGGCCTTCTTTTTTTATGATTTTATGATAATCCACCTTTCAAGGGGTGAGGTGGAACCCTTACAAGGTCAGAAGGCTTTGAGAAAATTACATGACCCATTGTTCTTAGAGGAATCACCGAGACAAGACAACATGTAACTGCTCCTCCCTAACATAGGTCATTATATAAGTACTCCACTTTCATAGGGATGGTCGGCTATCTGTCCTTTGCAAAGCATCACAGGTCTGGTATTGATGGAAAATCCATACACTCTCATTCTTCCAATTCCTATTATCTCTGTTCTAGTGAATGTGTGTGCCCTGAATCATCCTCTAAATCCTTGTCCCTTGTAGTCTGACTGATAAAGCTGCAATTCATGTGGCCCAAACGCCTTGTGGTGGCCCGAAGGCCTTATAAATCAACTGTCCCGAAGACCTTGGGTGGCCTGAAATCCATGTAGGACCAAAGGACCAAACCGGTGGTGAAATTTCCCAGATGGATGAATAGTTTCATCTACTACAGTACCTGTTACAGTGCCTGCTATAGTGCCCCAGAAATACACCTCCACCCGGATTTGATCTTGGGTCTCTTGGATGCACCTACCATGTCCTCACCAACCAGTCTGAGGCTCATGTGTTAAATATATAATTAATGGGAATTATTCCAATGAATATTCACTAGGATTCAGAAAATCATTTGGGTATACTAGAAATTTTTATTCTGTAGATTTATTTTCTAAATATCCCACTAAAAAATTATTTAAATATATATGGGTTCCAAAATTTTCTACTACAAATTCATTTTGACCCAAGTTAGAATGGGTACCAAAATAGACTTTTTGAGTGTTTAATTTTAAGAAATATACCCTACAAGTATGAAATACTAATGTTACATATATATTGGATACTCTAGGCACATGACTTGTGAAATTTAAAATTTTATATCATTCAATTCATGTGATTGTGGCCTTATCACATTTAGAGACAACACTAAATGTCATATTAAAGGTATTGGTGATGTTTTTTCTAAAACTATTATTATTTAAAAAGAATTATTTTTAGTTGGTTTAAAACACAATATAATATGTATATCACATCTATGTAATGGTGGATTAAATTTTATTTTTAAAATAGATAAATGTACTATTTTGAAAAAATAATATTTTTTTCAACAAATACAAAAGAGAATGTCTACACTATTAGTTTCTTTTATCTAACTAAAAATATGGCATGTGTTTGAATTCATTAGAATCATATGAAATTTTGGGTGATTGGAGGATAGGGAATTAAAACATTCAAGTATTTCAAAAATGATCAAAGCATGAACATGTTCTGAAATTTCCAAAATTACATACAAGTTAGTTCTTTATGTGTGATTCTTGTTTAATGTCTATGTACTACAAATAATGGTTTAAATCTGTAAATTATGTTAGTATTGTTAGATGTTTAGAACTATTACATCTTGACCTATTTGGTCATCTAAAAATAATTTTATTTGGTGGTTAGAAGCATGTATTTGTAATTTTAGATGATTATATTATATTTATCTGCATTTATTTCTTATCACACAAAAGTGAAACTTGTTATAATTTCATGCTTTTTTTAAACTTTTTCAAAACATCAAAAAATATTAAATCTTCACTATCAAAAAATTCTAGAGGTGTTTAATTTTTTAATTTATAATTTGATAAATTTTGGGATGAAAATGGATACAAACATAATTGTTTATCACCTAGAACACCAAAACATAATGGTGTGGTTTAAAGAAATATTATATCTACAAAGAAATAACTAGATCATTTCTTATGGAACTTAACATGCATAGATATTTTTTTTAAGAAGCCATAAATAAATATTTTCTTGTTTTAAATAATGTACCTATTATGCCCTTTTTAAATAAGACCCCTTATTAAATATTTAAAGGGTTCCAACTGAAAGTTGGATAATTTAGGAAATTTGGTTGCAATGTTTTCTCTTACATACAAAAGATAATTTAGAAAACATTTATTATAAAAGTGATAAAGGGATATTATTAGGATATTCTAATACAACCAAATATTATATAGTTCTTAATTAGAGAACATTAATTGTTCAAGATTCTATTCTTGTTCAGTTTATTGAAAATAGTAATAACTAGAAAAATTCTATGATTATATGATGATGAATTTAGAGAATTAAAATTTTGGGAAGATAATGACCAAGAAAATGGGAATGCATTAGTTGAGGGGGAGCATATCTCTTATAAAAATAATCCAAAAGAATGAACATTTTGTAAAGGCCATCCAATTGAAAAAGTGATTTTTAATGTATAATTTGGTTTACAAACCTGAAAAACAGTTCTACTTTACTATTCAAACACTTCTTTGGTTGTTTATTATGTTAATTTCAACATTGAAAATGATCTACATGAATAAAATTGGATTACTTCTATTCATGATGAATTAAATATATTTGGATTGAATAAAATGTGGAATTTGTTTTACTTTAAAAAATGTAAAATTATAATAGGACCTAAATATAATTTTCATAATAAGAATGATTAATCTAGAAGGTTTGTTAAAAATAATGCTATACTAGTATCTCAAGGTTATTCCTAGGAAGAGAGAATTGACTTTGAAGACTCCTTTTCTCTTATTACTAGGATTGAAGATATATTAACTTTTTATCCTATTATTTTTTAAAAAAATATAAAATTATTTGAATTGGATGTAAAATGTTTATTTTAAAATGGAATAATTTCTAAAGTATTTTTTGTTAAGAAACCCCTGGATATGAAAATAAAAATGTTCAAAATCATTTTTTTAATCTTAATAATGCTATATATGGTCTTAATAAAGCTCAAAGATTTTTTAAAATATGATATTTTTTTAATTCAAAATGATTTTTTTAAAAGTTGATCTGACCATATTTATAAAGAGAGTTTTAATAGATATATTGCTATAACAATGTTATGTTAATTATATAATATTTTTTTCAAAAATTTATTTAATGTGTAATTATTTTTATAATCTAATGAAAAGTGAGTTTGACATGATCTTAATGGGATAATTTCAATTTTTTTCGTTGTTAAAAACTAATCAAAGAAAATATTGTATTTTATTAAATCATGATAATTATGCTAATGAACTTATTAATTTTTTTGTATTGATTCTATTAAGACTATGAAAAATCCAATGATCACCAATTCAAAATTATACTTAGATAAATTTAGAAGGACAATTGATATCAAACTGTATATATGCATGATATATTGTAAATTATGTCTCACTGCATCTAGTACAGACATAATTTTTTCATTTTATTATGTGTTAGATTTTAGCACAAGCCTATGGAAATTCATCTTAAAGCCGTTAAAAGAGTAATTAGATATATTAAGGGAACTATAATAACTGGTTTATTTTATTCAATATTATCTTAATCTGATTCTATATTTGGAGCTTGTAGTCTGGATAGTAAAAGAACAAAAGTTATTTGTTATTTTTTGGGTAAACTTTTGATTTCATGGAGTTCAATGAAACAAATGTCAGTAGAACTATTACAGCTGATGTTGAATATGTTGTTTCTGCATGTTTTTGTCCACAATTTTAATAGATAAAACAAACTTTATCATATTTTATTATTATTATTTAATCAAATTCCAATCATCTATTATAATTATAGTGAAATTCTAATTTCAGAAAACCCTTTACAACACTATAGAACAAAATAAATAGATGTTAGATTTCATTTTATAAGTGATTATCTAATGAAATTTGATATATGTATAGAATTTGTTCCTACAAAAAAAATTCTGAATTTTTCAATAGAAAATTAAATTTTATTAAATTTTAGAAAATGAAGTCTAAACAGTGTATTATTGAAGATTAAAATTTCTTTTTAGAGTAATTACTACTTTGATTATACTTGTCTTTGTTTTAATCATCTGATTACCTCTTTCATGAAAGTAATTGTTACACTTCATGAAAGATTTCTTATTTGAGAATTCTATGTAGTTGATGTTTTTAAAAATGAAAATTGATTTCAAGATTTAATTATATTATACATTTTGATAAATATGAAAAATTAGGATAATCTTTTTGAAAATTTGATAAATTTTATGTTTTTTAATTTTAAAAAAGTGGTAGATTTCTGGAATGTGATTATTTTTATTAATTTCTTAATAGATTTTTTTGATAATTTAATATAACCTATTGGTTTTTAAATTTAATTTTTTAAAATAAATAATCATTTATTATTTATGTGTTTAATGTTTAATGTTTTCTTAAAATCTTAATTTTCTTTGTTTTTCATTTATATATCATTTAACATGTCTTATTGGATTATAGTGAAATAATTAAGGGCCAATCTGGTTAACATGGGCTAGCCCTCAAACATATAGGGGATCCAAGGCGTCAAACCATGGGAGAGATAGCCTATGTGGTAGACACAACGACCATAGTGGGTCCTTGTATAAGGCTTAGAGAAGTACAGCTGTGAGTGCATGAATTTGGCCAGCTATGCCAGTGGGGTGAAGAATGGGTGAGTGGATTGAGGTGTAAAGGTTATGATACCCTTATATAAGCTCTATGGTGTTATGGAAAAGGTTAAATGATGTATTTTAAGACCAACCATGTGGAGATTTGATATAGGACTACAGTGTGTGATACCAGCATAAGGTAGTAGCTCGTCTGAAGCTTAACCTGGTTCACCAACACCCACATGCACCGAGCATCAGAAACACTCTTTCATCTTGGAAAGTAACCTCACCATGAGGAATCCTTCCACATTACCATAAGTGAACATACAATGTGAGTGAACTTACTATGAGTGTTACATTATTATAGCATGAGTTTTCTATATACTTTGGATCAACTCACATTATTGATAGTATAAAGGTTAACTTTCCATGAGTATTTTATTATATCTCAATATTTTTTTGTTGACCACATGTTTCTTTTTAAAGTGAATATAATTTCATGGTCAGTATACTAACCATGAGGTGAATGATAAGAATACTAACCATGAGGGTTTTTCCTAACTCGGCCAGTTCTACACATTTTTTATTTTCTACAAAAATTATATTTTTATGACACTATGTTTTAGTTTCCTTTTTTAGAAAATATTTTACATCAACTTTCTTAATATTTTTTAACTATTTTATGCATTTATAAAAAAAATTATATATCATAATGATATTTTTAATACATTTTAGAATATAAAATATGGATGAAATTCATAGGAAAATTATAATTTTTATGTTATTAATTTTATTTTTTGTTTTCTATAATAATTGAATTATTATTTTACTACACGTTTATTATATAAATATATTTTTTAATTATTTGAAACACATTCATTTACTTTAGTGAATATATTATAAATGTTTTTAACATCTTTATTATAGAAATAAAAAATGGACAAACTATTTGTTAATGAGAATTGTATTTTAAAATTATAGGTAAAAGCTATAATTTGTTGTTATTCACTAATAAGGGGCATACAGTTACTAGATCTATTCATGCTCTGAGTAGATATTTCAATTAATGATGTCACAGGATTAATCAATGTGATATGTTATCATGAAATATAAATCATGTACATATAGATCATTTGAGATTAATTTCAAAAAATAAAATGGGGTTACACATTTTTTGTTTCCCTCATACGATCAAGAAACCTCTGTAACATTGGTTCCTTTACTGTGATCACATAAGAACATCAACGTTTGACCTTCTTCCATTTAAGAGATCATTGATCCTTGAGATTCATAATCCTACACATTCCTTTATGATCTTCTGGGTTTTATTTGTATTTTTTTTCTTCATATTTGTTTTATTTATTTATTTATTATTATTTCATGTTTTCTTTATGATTTTCTGCATAAAATTAATGTCTTGTTTATTTTGGTAATTATACCACCTAAAAGGAATGAGGGGTTGTGACACTCAAACAAAATTCATGTAAAATACTTCATTTATTATCATATAAAAATATTGGGTTGTGCCTCTAGATAATGTAAAATTCAGGGTTACTAATATATTATCACCCCTAATAGTGAGTTTAATAGTGTGTATGAATCTACTCATAGATTAGAGTATGTTAAGGAGTGGACTGGGATCTTGGTTATCCTAACTGCTATAAACTTATGTTTATTTATTTTTATTTCTTCTATATTTCATATCTTGAACATAGATCTCACTACAAAATCTTTAAATAATAGAACATTTATTTTGTTGTATTTAATTATTAAAAATTAAAATTCAACCCCCTCTAGTCTTAATTTCCATCATTTATGATCCAAAATTTCATAATAATGTGAAATAAAATATTGAAATAAAAAATCAAGATTATAGATATGAAGTAAAAAATGATCGACAAAAGGTTATGCCTGATCCCATTGATTGGGTGTTGTTACATTTAATGAAGGAGAGATTTAATACTCAATGAAATTCTAAACTACATCCTTGTAACAACCCAAACATTTAAATAATTTTTTTCCTAATTTTGAGTGTTATTTTATTCTATACTCAACAAAAATATATCCTTTTAATTAATGAAGTGAGTATAAATAAAATGAGACCGTTGGTTTTCGACTTTTATATGAAGGGTGGTCAATAAAACCATTGGAAACTATACTCTTAATGCTATGATTATTGTTTATAAATACAAATGATCATGGTTAAATAATACAGAAAAAAGAGTCAACGACCTCAACCAAAATACTCAGGCTATATGAATCCCATCTATCGGAGCTTGGGAAGGAGATAACATCACTGGTCTTTGCTCTGGACTAAGCCCAAGCTGAACTCCAACACGTTAATCTTGAATGGAATCACATACAGGATAATTTCAATCTTATAGAAATCATCACTTGGGAAATATTGTCCGATCCACCCCAAGATTCTATCACCATAGCACACCTTACTCTTAGGTCCAATGAAGCTGTTGTTAGGGGCTATGTAACGAGGCCTTAAATACTTTGTGTAATCATTTTGTATCAATAATTTTTTTTAATATGGTAAAATTTGTGAATTTCAAATGTCCGGATAAATATAGGATGAATTTATAGAAGTTCCATATTAGTAATGAATATTGGAAAAGGGGTATTTTAAAATATTTTTTTATACTTTAAAAAATTAATAATTTGAAATGATTTTTAAAAAATGGTCTTCTATAGTTGTGATCAATAAGATATTTATATTCTAATAAGATCGAATTAATTTTTTATGAATAGTAAATTATGAATAGTAATATTTCCCTTATGAATTGTAATGTGACCAATGGAATAGTAACCTTACATAAGAAATTATAAATATAATTTAGGCATCTTGATTGGCAATGTGATATAATACATTAGAAAATAACTATTTTAGAAATTATTATTTAAGTATTAATATTTTTTTGGTTAAATAGTGTATTTACTTAAAAATTAAATATCTCGTAATTAGAAAATTATTTTCATAAAATGGAGTTCATTTTTATAGTGAATCTATATTTGGTTTGGGTGGATTTATTATATTTTTATAAAATGTTTTGTTTTTCTATGAATTGTAAAAATACAATTTTGAGTTTCAGTGTGTTTAAGGACATCATTAATAATTTAATCATGATGAAATAATTATGGTAGAATTTTTTATAGTAATATATGTTATTAGGTGTCCCATGTGGCTAATACCATGGGAAGATACCATGGTCCAGCCCATGGTTTTGCAAATACCACTAATGAGGTGTCCCTTGGAAATTAAAAAAATATTACCTCATTTTTTCTATAATACCAGCCCATTCCTTCATTACATTCATTCCAAATTTCTCCTCAAAGAATATATGGCCTTTTTACCTCCCATGGAGTCCTCCCAAGATTCCCTCATCCCACCAAGGTCTCAAAATTCGTGTTTTTTAAGTTACTCTTCAAGGTAAGGGAACCTTTTATCCTCCTCTTTTAATCGAGACTTCTTATATGTTATGTATTTCAATTTCCATTTACATAAGTTGGGTTATGAAATTATTTATCCCTATTACATTCCTTTTTTTATCCATATTATGATATAAAATTTTCCTCTCATCAATTCATACTCTGAATTTTTAAGTGACGTTGTTAGGCTGACAAATTTTGGTAAAATAAATCGCATCTTCTCTTTTCTTTCAGGTTTCCTTTTCCTGTGGTATATCATTCATGGATCCATACCCTGATATTATTTCTTTTCTATTATATCCCTATACTGTATAATGAGATATTTATGATTTTTTTACCCTTTTACTGTCTCTTTTTAATGATTTATAAAACAATGTTATATAGTCGTAATGCTGCAGATTTTTCATCTTAAAATCTCTATCTTTTTCTCAAGATATTATCTTATATTATTTTTGGGGATACCCAATCCTATTTAATTTCTAGGGGTATTCATAAAGAAAAAATTATATATTTTATTCTATAATTGACATACATAAAACTCTCAATCCATTTCAATGTGTTATAAATGACATAATGATCTTGTTTTAAGCATCTTTTAAAACATCGCGATTTTGATATGAAACCCATTTATTTTTTTCTCTTTGGGTTATTTATGAAATTTTTGATTATTAAATATGTTAATCACATGAAACTAGATATATATTAATGTTCCACCCATATAGATCTCCAATTCACTTATAAATAATTTAATCTCTAGATATGACAAGTTTTACGATACCTTAGTGAATAACATTGGTAATTTTTCTGACACCTTGAGGATAGTCCTTGGTGATATTTTTGTGAATTTATAAATTAACTTTTTAGCAACTTTTATATGTTATGTTTCATGTTATTATTATTATATTACTCTTTATCTCCATGTTCTTATTGAAATCACTCAAGTTCACAAGTAAACTCTTTCACTTGTTTTTCTTACTATGCCTTCTTCTAACCCTTTATTTTGATGTATGTCCCTAAGATTTGAGATGAAGTAATTGTACTTAAGATGAACCTATGATAATGACTTTCTAGTTTACTATAAGAATGTTTTTTTTTCATGAAATATGTTACTAATTTTAAAGACACTAGACTTTAAAGATCCCCTTTTTGTAAAATGTAATGAAAAGTTATATAATAAAACGGTGGGATGACATAGTTGGTATAAACGGATATTTTAGTTGTTTGTGGAAATTAGGATATGAAAAAATTATTAATACCCTATACAAAAGATTAAATAAATGAAAAACTTCCTCTTATTTTGGAGAAATATTATGTAAGTTGTTTGAAAACAAATAAATCCATGTCTAGATTCAAAAAAGTGTATGTGGATCTGGTACATATGTTCCTAGGAGTGAAAAATCCAACATGGAGTTTCAATCTTGGCTCGAGGTATCCTGGTACATGACAACAGGACTTACTTCACACTTAGATTGACACTCCTACATGATATGCATGGTTAATCACAATCTTTTTATGAATCATTATGAAGGATTTACAGAGAAATGTAACTGTTTATGAATGATGAATTAAGAAATAATATCATTTATAGTTAAAAGATTCTTAAATGAAATAATATTCTAACAATAGTTTTATTATTTTTGAAAATGGTGGGAAATAGGGGGAACCGTTCGAATGGTTACTGTAATGGACCATGCGTTGAAGACCCTCTGATGGAATCCGAAATGGAAACTTTCATGAGAATAATGAACCAACTGACTCAAGATATGGAAAATTACTTGAATCAAGCTGAGGGACCGATCTCATCGCGAAGGGAACACCATTTTGTTGAGTTATTTAAGCATTAATGACCACTAAACTTTAGTGGATCTACTGATCCATTGATTTTTTAATAGTGGATCAGCTCTATCAAGAATATATTTTTTGTGCTCCGCTATTCAGAACAATTGAAGGTCACCCTGGTTGTTTACCACATAGCGGGAGAATCTGATCAGTAGTGGGAACTGATTAAAAACACGAGGCCAAGAGTAGAGGTTGAACCTATGTAGTGGGAATAGTTTTTATGGATCTTATTCAATAAGTATTTCCCTCAATATATGAGGAAAAAATAGATAAGGAGTTTCTCAAGAAGAAATTGAAGGAGAATAAAAATGTTGGAAGCTATGAGATGAACCACACATGACTTTACCGTTACACCACAATCATTATTATGGATCCTTATGGGAGGGTTGATAGATTATTTGGTGGAATAAGACCTCATATACATAAGAATATAGCCTAATGAGACTATGATAGCTATGAGGAGATCGTGAGGCGTGTGATGAAATTAAAACTGTAGGTCGGTGAGACACAATGGTCTCATAAATCCAATGACAAGAAGAGATCAATGGATCCAGCATAGGGAGGACCTTTGATTAGAGAAGAGGAGGCAATAATGTGCAATTTCCCACATGTAATAAATTTGAGAATAAAAATTTGGGGAACTTCATGATCAGTATAGGGAAGTGTTACAACTGTGGAAGAGATGTCCATATTGCACTGTATTGTCGTAGTGAGGTGAAACATCAAGTTCCCAATAGTAATGAAAAGGGGAAGATGGTGCATACCGTAACTGATATCCAATGCTATAAGATTGGAAAAAATTGGCACATTTCAAATCACTTTCAAAATCTGAGGGTAGTGGAGGGGAACCACTATCAGCCTCATCAAAGGTCAAGGGATAATGTTCGTGATTTTGCTATCATGACATCTGATGTTGAAGCTTTAAATTATGTGGTGGCAGGTACGATTATTGTTCGTTCATGGATAGAAAGTACTTTGTTTTATTCTGGTTCTACGCATTCCTTAATTTCCACCCAATTTGAAAATGAATTTAGAATCAACCCCTGAATTTCTAAAAATAGAGTTATCATTCAATACTCTTGGTGGGATTATCCAAGGATCATCAGTGTTTAAAAACTCTAGTATTTACTTTAATGAGCACAATATTATCCAAAATCTAGTAGTCATTCCTAAGATGGAATTCTACATTATATTAGGGATGGACTAGCCCTCGATGTATAATGCTAAGATCAAATGCTGATTCAAAGAAATATTAGTAGTATTGAAAGGAAAACATACAGTTATCTTCCAAGGAGAGATATCTCAACCTAATATTTGGGTAGAATAACCTCTTATATACTTATTTATGGAGTTGATTGTCGAAGAAAAAGAAGGAAATGAGAGTATAAGGATATAAAATACCCCCATAATCTAGGAATACATTGATGTATTTCTTGAGGAGTTACCAGGACCTCCCCCAGAAAGGGAGGTACAGTTCTCCATTGAACTCATTCCTGGATCTCATCCAATATCAAATACCCTGCATAGGATAGAAAATGTGGAGCTGAAGGAATTAAGGAAACAACTATAAAATATTTTGGAGAAGGGGCTTATCTGACCGAGTTTGTCTCCTTGGGGAGCATCCATTCTTTTTGTGAATAAAAAAGATGGATCAATGTGGCTATGCATTGATTATATAGAACTGAATGTGATCACAGTGAAGAACAAATACCCTCTTCCAAGAATTTATGACTTATTTGACCAAATTCACGGAGCTCAATTATTCTCTAAGATTGATCTTTGATCTGGTTATCATCAATTGAGCGCGATGAAGAAAGATATTCCAAAAACCAACTTCTGATAAAGATATGGTCATTATGAGTTTTTTGTTATTCCCTTTTTCTTGACTAATTCTTCTGCTATTTTTATGGAATTGATGAATATAGTCTTTAAGGACTACCTTGATAACTTTTTGGTAGTTTATATTGATGATGTTATGATATATTATGAATATCGTGAGAATCATGAGGATCATATAAGGGTTATTTAAAAAAATCTATGAAAGGAGAGGCTTTTTGGAATGTTTTGTAAATGTGAATTTTGGTTACAATAAGATTCTTTCTTGGGGAATATTATAACCAATTAAGGAATTATAGTTGACCCTACAAAGTCAAAGGATGTACAGGAGTGGTCTCATCCTACAACAATAACTGAGATGCAAATTTTCCTTGGATTAGAAGGATATTATAAGAGGTTTGTGAAAAACTTTTCATGACATTATAATCAATTAACCATGTTAACTCGAAAAAGGGTCATGTTCATCTAGAAAAAGAAGTGTGAGGAAATTTTCCAAGAACTGTTGAAGAGATTGGTTACTATACCCATGCTAACTTTTCCCTCGAGTGGAGAAGGATTAGGTATTTTTATCAATGCATATCTGAAATGGCTTGGGTGCGTCCTAATGAAAAATGAAAATTCATTTCTTATGAATCTCGACAATTGAAGACTCATGAGTAGAACTATCATATGCATGATCTTGAGCTGGCTGCAGTTGTTTTTTCTCTATATATATGGAGGCACTGTCTTTATGGGGTTAAATGTGATATATATACATACAATCAAAGTTTGATGTATATTTTCACACTAATGTAATTGAACATGATATAGAGGAGATGGTTTGAACTTATTAATGGCAATGATTTTTCAGTTCATTATCATCCGGGAAGATCAAACAAAGTCACTGATGCATTAAGTAGGAAAGACCCAGTTTTTCTATCCATGATGAGGATTCAAAGAGATCATTTGATCAATGACCTAGTAAATATAGACATGGAAATTTTAATAGAAGGGACATCATCAACCCTATTTTAAATTATTTATCAACCATAATTACTAGATAAGATCATGAAATATTAGAAAAAAGATCCTTTGTTATAGAATAAGATTAAGGTTGTGATGGATGAGAAGGTTCCTGAGTTCAATATTGATCAAGAAGGTGTATTAAAATTTCGTACAAGACTATATGTTACATCTATTCCGGAAATAAATAATTAGCTGATGGATGAATCTTATAACTCTACTTTCTATATATATTTGGGAATCAGGAAAATATATAGGGACCATCGTGATCATTATTGATGGGATAATATGAAAATGGATATTTAGGATACACTACAAGGTGCCTGCTATGTCATCAAGTGAAGGAATAACGACATCTTCCTAAAGGGGTATTACAACCACATCGCACACCATAATGGAAGTGGGACAATATCATTATGAACTCTCTCACTAGTCTCCCAAGAAAATCTCAGGGAAACAATGTGATACGGGTTATTGTGGACCATCTCACCAAGACGGGTGATTTTATCTCTATTCCGTATGATTTATCTCTCGATCAACATGCCAGAATTTACATGATGGAAGTGGTAAGGATGCATGGAGTTCCACTTTCTATCGTATCTTATCATGATTCAATGTTGACATCAAAATTTTCGATAAGTATTCAACATTCTATGAGTAGTGAATTGAATTTCAGTATGACCTATTACCCCCAAACTGATTGCCAATCTAAAAGGACTATTCAAACACTCGAGGACATGTCGAAAACATGCTCAATGGAATTTAACGGTGGATGGGATCAACATATCCCATTAGTTGAGTTCTCTTATAACACCATCTTCTATTCGAACATTCAAATGGAACCCTATGAAGCTCTATATGGTAAGAAATTTAGAACTCATACTTGTTGGGATGAAGCTAGTGAGAGAAAGTTTCATAGGCCTGATCTTATGTAAGAGATGACAGAAAAGGTTCATTCCTTCCAGTAACACATTAAGGATACTCAGAGTCAGCAAAAGATCTATGAAAAAAATTGTTTAAGGGACTTGTAGCTTGATGTTGGTGACAAATATTTTCTTCAAATTTCACCATGGCAGATAGTCATGAGGTTTGTGAAGAAAGGGAAGCTCATCCCTAGGTATATTGGCCCCAATGAAATCTTTAATCGTGTAGGAGAAGTGGCCTATTGGCTTGCACTTCCTACTAATCTAGAACAAGTTCATGATGTCTTCCACATATCCCTCTGGATAATGTTCATACCTGACCCTTCACATGTACTCAATCCACAGGAGGTATAACTAAAACATGACCTCTCTTATGAGGAGAATTCAGTGGAGATCTTGGATCATAAAGACAAGGTTCTATGAAACAAGACTACCAACCTAGTCAAGGTGTTGTGGAGGAACCACAAATTTGATGAAGCCACATGGGAACTAGAGGAGTCTATGAGGCAAAAGTACCAATACCTTTTCTCTTCAGAGGGTACATGTCGAAATTTTAGCGACGAAATTTATTAAGGGTGGAAGAATGTTATGATCCAAACATTTGATTAATATTTTTGTCCTAACTTTTTGTGTTATTTTATTTTGAACTCAACAAAACTATATCCTTTTAATTAATTATGTGAATATAATTAAAAAGAAATCATTGGGTTTTGACTGTTCTATGATCATTGGAAAATATGACTGTTGGAAAATATAATCTTAATGTTATGATTATTGTTTATAAATAAAAATGATCATGGTTAAATAATTCATAAAGAAGAGTCAATGGCCTCATCCAGTAGACTCGGGCCATATGAAGCCCATCTGTCAGTGCTTGGGAAGGTGGTAGAATCACTGGTCTTTGCTCTGGACCTAGCCCAAGCTAAACTCCAACACGTTAAGCTTGAACGGAATCACTTATAGGAGAAGTTCAAGCCTATAGAAATCACCACACAAGTAATGTTGTTCGAGCTGCACCAAGATTCTATCACCATAGTATACCTTAATATTAGGTCATATGTAGGTGTTATAAGGGGCTATGTAATGAGGCTTTAGTTACATTGTGTAATATTTTTATATAAATAAATTTTTTATTTCTTATTATAGTAAAATTTTTGAATTTCAAATTTCCAGATAAATATAGTATGAATTTATAGAAGTTCCATATTATTGAATAATATTGGAAAAAGGGTATCTTAAAATATTTTTTTACACTTTAAATAGTTAATAATGTGAGATGATTTTATGAAAATGGTCTTCTGTAGTTATGATCGGTATGAAATTTAGATTCTAATAAGATCAACATAATTTTTAGTGAATATTAAATTATGAATATTAATATTACCATTATTAATATTAATGTGACCAAGGTAATTGTAACCTCACTTAAGAAATTATAAATATAATTTAGGCATCTTGATTGGTAATGTGATTTAATAGCATTTGTAAAAAACTGTTTCAGATATTATTAGTTAAGTATTAGTATTTTTCAGGTAAATAATGTTTTTAAATAAAAATTAAATATCTCATAATTAGAAAATTAATTTCATAAAATGGAGTTCATTATTTTCAAAAAATCTATATTAGGTTAGGTTGAATTCATGAGATATTTTTAAAATGTTTTGTTTTTCAGTGAATATTAAAAATACCGTTTTTAAGTTTCAGTGTGTTAAATGACATCATTTATGATGTAATAATGATGTAATAATTCTAGTAGACTTGTGTATAGTAAGATATTTTACGATGTTTCCCTAGTGTCCAATACCATGTGAAAATTCCATGGTCAAGCCCACGGTTTTTCAAATACCACTAATGAGGTGTCCCTTGGAAATTAGTAAAATATTCCCTCATTTTTCCTATAATTACCAACCCATTCCTTCATTCCTTTCATTCCAAATTACTCTTCAACTAATATCTTGTATTTTTACATCCTAATAAGTCCTACCATGTTCCCCTAAATCTCCCCATGGTCCCAGCCTTCATGTTTTTGAAGTTACTCATCAATGTAAGGGAACCTTTCACCCTCTTCTTTTAATCGAGACTTTTTATATGTTATGTCTTTGAATTTCCATTTAAATATTTTGGGGTATGATATTATTTATTCATATTAATATACTTTTTATGTAAATATGACGATATACCCTTTTTCTCTCATCAATTCATATTCCTAATTTTAAGGGACGTCGTTAGGCTGCCAAATTTTTATAAAATAAATCACATCTTCTCATTTCATTCTAGATTCCCTTACATATGTTATATCATTAAAATATGCATACCATGATATTATTTCTTTTTATTATATACCTATAATTTCTTATTAGTTATTTATGATTCGTTTACCCTTGTTCCCTCTCTTTTAATTTTTTTCTAAAACCATGTTATATAGTCGTTATGCTGTATAATTTTTGTCTCAAAATCTCTCTCTTTTTCTCATGAAATTATATTA
The DNA here is from genome assembly GCA_963277665.1 of Viscum album. Lineage (NCBI taxonomy): Eukaryota > Viridiplantae > Streptophyta > Magnoliopsida > Santalales > Viscaceae > Viscum > Viscum album. The sequence goes on along the minus strand of CAUJRU010000030.1, from coordinate 1,541,118 downwards.
TTTTTTTATGTGAATACCCAAACATATTTAATTTATGGGGTTATTAATCAAGAGATAAAAATAATATATTTTATCCTATAATTGAAAAACATAAAACCCTCATTCCCTTTCAATGGGTTATAAAGGACATAATGATCTTGTTTTTAAGGACTTTTTAAAACATTGTGATTTTGATATGATACACATTTATTTTATTCTCTTTGTTTTATATATGAAATGTTTGATTGTGATATATTTATATCACATTAAAATAAATACTTATTAAGGGTATGCCCTGATAACGCTCCAATGCATTGGGTAAAGAATTTAATCTATAGAGAGGACATGTTTTATGACACCTTGGTGAATAACATTGGTAATTTTTATAACACATTGGGGATGGACCTTGGGGATATGGTCATGAATGTATAAATTAAATGTGTTATCCATATTTTCATTTTATTTTTCAAGTTTTTATTATTATTATATGCCTCTTTATATCCATGTTATTATTGATATCGCTCAAGTTCACATGTAAACTGTTTCACTTGTTTTCCTTATTGGACCTTCTACTCACCCTTTCTTTTAATGTATGTCCCTAGGATTTAAGAGGCAATAATTGTACATAGGTTGAACCTATGTTTAATTATTTCATGTGTACTATAAGAATGTGTTATTTTCATGTAATATGTTCCTGATTTCCAATACACTAGACATTAAAGATCCTCTATTTTTAAAATTTAATGAAACGTTATGTAATAAAAAGGAGGGATGCCATAATCCTGGTAGATATGGTTCATTCTATGTCATAGAAAGGATTCATGACAATGAAAGAAATATTAACCTTCTATGTTTTTAGGGAAATGTTAGTGTATCTTTTAATGACATTGATCATTCTTTTTTTGATAATTAATATTTGAGAATGATTCTTTTTCCAAAGGGAGAGAATTATAGAACACATCTTATTGACAGTGATAAGAATGAAAGAAGTAATATAGGTGAATAAATTAAAGAATAAAACTTCTACATTAAATATATAAATTATAGGTACTTGGAACCCCAATGAAATGGTCTAGATCAAGGAGGATGAAAGAGGATTTGAAAGGCCTAATTTTGAATTTTCATGATAAATCCTACCATGAATGTATGGGAAGATAAAATGGTACAAAAATCACTCTATTAAAATCTTGTAAATGAACTGAATTTTCCCACCAAAATTATCCAATGAATTTCAATCCACTTATGAAAATCAATATTAAAAAACTAGCTTTAACAACACTAGAAATAGCCTTTATCAGTGCTAGAAAAGATATGACTACATGAGTGAGGATAAGCACCATGGTCATTTATCAAAAATATAATTTAGGAACTCTAATAGAAACATTTATTATTTATTATTAAATCACTCAGAAAAAGAACTTTTATGAGTGCTTTTAAAAGCACTGATAAAGGGACACAATATAGTGTGTTGTAACAACTCACTGCAATACCACTACAATGTGCTATAACAGCACAATGCAGCACTAAAAACACACAAAATATGAATAGAATTATGTACCAATAATGGAGTTAAATTAAATTAAATTTAAAAAAACAAAAGAAAAAATATTATAATCATTTCAAACATTGGTTTATATAATTATATAAATACAAATTATTACATACATTCAAAAACATCAATGTTCCTTTATCATTTAATCCAGACCGAACTCGTTTAATTTCTTAAAAAACCACCCTTAATCGAGAAAAATAATGCACCTATACAAAAAAATTTATAATTTTAGTAATAATATAATGATATAATCTAACATACAGTTTGAATTTTACTGAAAATGATGTCAATTTTAAATAAAAAGACACACTTAGAGTCATACCGATCACATCATGATTTGGATTGAGGTGAGGATAATTGAAACCCATATAAAATAACTTTTGGACAATTTTCCTAAAGTATCAAAATAATATGAATTTTTTTGCTCGATTTTTAGTACGTCAGTTTCCACTTTTTACAAAAATGACATTTTAAACTGGAAACATGCACTTTTGGATCATTTTATAACATCATTTATCGGTTTGACATGAAATGGATTCCTACACATCATAAATGAATTATGAATCATTGAATAAAATTATACCGAAATTTAGATCATGTTTGAATGGTTTTCAGTGATTGATAATTTCTGAACTAAAATTTTGATTTTAAGCTGAAAACGGACACTTGGAGTCATACCAGGAATATAGTGTATGAGATTGAGGTGTAGTTGATTCCTAAACATCAAAAGTGACTTATGTATCATTATTATAATCTATCAAAACAATATGAATTTGTTTCTTGTTTTTAAGTAGAAAAATTATCCATTTTACTAGAATTGATTACAATTTTAAATAAAAAGACACGCTTTGACTCATACCGGCCACACCATATGTCAAATTTAGGTGAGTATAATTTCTACACATCAAAAATTTCATATTTATTATTTCACTAAAGTTTTAAAACTATATGAATATGTTTTCTGGGTTTTGATTATGTCACCTGTCCTTTTTACTGAAATATAAATTTAAAATTGAAACATGCACTTTGAATCATACCAATGACATTATGTAACAGACTGAGGTGTGGATGATTAAAAAATATATAAAATGTATTATGGATCATTTGAATAAATTATTTAAACAATGTGAATTTATTTACTATGTTTTGAGTAGGTTAGTTGGCCTTTTTACTAAAATTTCTAACAATTTTAAATAAAAAGACACTTTGACTCATACCAGTCACACCATGCATCAAATTGAGGTTTGAATGATTCCCATAAATCCCAAATTACATATGGATCAGTTCCTAATGTTTCAAAACAATATGAATGTGCTTTCCCAGTTTTCAGTATGTCACCTTTCAATTTTACTAAAATTTCATTTTAAAATTGAAACATGTACTTTGACTCATAACGATCACATTTTGTATCCAATTGAGGTGTTTCTAATTCCTACACATAAAAAATGACATATGGATCATTTTACTAAAGTATTTAAACAATGTGAATGTTTTTTCTTAGTTTTGAGTAGGTCAGTGGGCATTTTTATTAAAATGATTCCAATTTTAAATAAAAACATGAACTTTCAGTCATACATGTCATATTGAGCATCATATTGAGGTACAAATTATTCATTCACATATCAATTTACATATGGATCATTTTCATAATTTATGAAAATATTATTAATTGTTTCACTCTATTTTGTGTACGTCACTTGAATTTTTTACTAAAATGTAATTTTTAACTTGAAACACACACATTGAATCATACGGATAACATCATTATCCATTGAATGTGAGATCTATTCCTATACATAAAAAATTATTTATGAATCGATTCCTTAAAATATAAAAAAAAATCCAAGCATGTTTGATCATTTTTCAATGAGTGACACTTTCTAAAGTCAAATGTCAATTTTAAACTGATAATGGAAACATTGAGTCATATCGGGCACATTGTTTATCATATTGAGGTGCGTCTAAATCCTACATTTCACAAATGACAAATGGATTCTTGTATAAAATTATCAAATAAGTATGAATATCTTATCTTCGTTTTGGGTATGTTCGTTTTATTTTTTACTAAAATTAATGTCAATTTTAAATATAATTAAGTACATGGATTCATATCGGTCACATTGTGTGTTTAATTTAGGTGTGACTGGTTCCTACACGTCCCAATGTCTCAAAAAATCACAACTTTCAATTTTACCATGATTTCCATTGAATTTATTTATCTAACTACCAATACGGCATGAACATCTTCAAAAAAACAACATCAAATCGAAAAAAATAATCCACTTCTGTAACAAAGTAATTATTATGAGTAATACTAAATATAAATAAATTAAACATAAATATGAAATAACACATTAATTCTGTGGAAAAATATTTTATTATGAAAATATTAATATTAACATATTGATTAAGTAGTGGAGGGAACATCAATGAAAGTGATAAATGTCAACACTACTAGGGTGAAAGGTTTTGAGGGAGAAGAAGTCTATGGAATTTTTAGTGTAGAAAGGTATGAAAGACGGATAGAGCACCCCAACTTGAACAAAAGCATCCACATATAAAATAAAACAATTATTATGTGAGTAATATTAAAAATAAATAAATTTAACAGAAATATGAAAAAAATACATTAATTCTAGGGAAAATGATTTTACTGTAGAAAACATCAATATTATCGCTATAATTGAGCAGAGGAAACGTTGTTGCTGTTCCTGAAAATTAAGTGGATGTAACTTGAAAGAATGTGATAAATGTGCCACTACAACGGTGAAATGTTTTAAGGGAGAATAAGTATGTGGATGTTTTGGTGCAGAAAGGAATGAATGATGGAAAAATCACCTCTACTGAAACAAAAGAGCCCACCTATAAAAGAAAATAATTATTATATGAGTAATACTAATAAGAAATAAATTAACCATAAATATAAAACAATACATTAATTCTATGGAAAATGATTTTACTTTTAAAACATTAATATTACTCTTGTAATCCTTTACAGGAAGCATAATTTCTATTCATGAAAATTCAATGGAGGTAACTTAATGGAAAGTGATAAATGAACCACTGTAGGGGTGAAAATGTTTTAAGGTATAATAAGTATGTGGAAGTTTTGGTGTTAAAAATGCATGAAATATAGATAGAGCGCCCCAAATCAAACAATTGAATCCACCTGTGTAATAAAACAATTATTTTGTGAGTAATAATAAAAAGAAATAAATTAAAAATAAATATGAAATAATAAATTAATTCTACAGAAAATGATTTTACTATGAAAAAATCAAGATTACCTCTTGGATTGAGTAGAGGAAGCGTCGTATCTCTTATTTCAATGGCATGAAACATCAAAATAAATCTTATAAAAAAATTATATTTACATGGAATAATAAAAAATAAATAAATATTCCATTATATAATTTTTCTGTAAAATAGAGAATGTATATTATAACATTACCTTTACAACTTTTCAATGGGTTTCCTTCATTATTGTATGTTCTTTTGAGGGATTGTTAATATCATCATGTGAACAATAAATTTTCAACATGAGTAGTCAAATATTTTTTTTAGATTATGTTAATGTAGTAGAGAATGTATAATATTATGAGGAAAATAAATAATATATTAAAAAACACTTTTACCTTCTCATTGAACCCTCTTTATTTTTTTAAAGGATTTAAGGATTTGGTTCCGATATCAAGAATCCAAATCCACTCATTATGGTCCTATCTAAAATAAATGACATTATCTACATTGGGACTGAAATGAATTGATTGTGATTTCCCAATAAAAGGGTCATCCTTGATTGAATTTTCATCTGACTCCACATTTCTTTAGTCGCCAATAGGACAATCGACCAATTCTTGTTTGTTGGATTAGAGACATAAAAAATTTCACTTCTTGTGCATAAATTCCATGTTAATTATCTCTTAGTTTCCTTATATCCTTACATTCTTCTTAATTCTGTATTGATAGGAATGTACCATACATATTTTGAAGGACATGATTAATTTTTAATGTATCAATCTGCGCCACACTTTGGGAATTTCATGAATGATTAATGGTCCTTACAAAACAAAAAGAATTCATTTGGACAAACATGTATTTTTTAGAGATCAATCCCATTGAACATATCATTTTTTAGCATCATATGTTCGGGATGGTAGTTCATTTTCTTTTGGAATAATATCTTTCAGATGACGAAGTAGTTATGCAAAGCTGGTGCCACTCCTACTTCCGAATTTCAAATTATATAACTTCAATACAGCTGAAAATTTTGTGTATTATGTACAACCTATATAAAGTGGTTTCATGTAACAACTATTTAACTACTCAAACATATTTTGAAAATCACTAATTTCATATTCAATTTCCATTTTCATTTCTTACAAGTGATCTATGTCATCTTTTACAAATATATTCATATAAAATGATTCATAAACCATAGAATCATCCTAATAAATGTTTAAATTTAGTTTTTATTGTTTTTGGTCCAACATTTATAGATTTGATCTATTCCATGAGTAATCATATGTTTTTTCAACTCTTTCGGACTAATTTTTCTTGAATAAAAATAATGTAAACACAAATACATGATTTTAGAAGGGTTTTCTGGATGTTATCTTGTAAACAAGATGAGAAATTTAAATCTATATTCATATTCATTTGTCAAATGATTATAATGTATTGATTTTAAGTTCATATCCATCCTGTTGTGTTCATAAAAGATTAATTTTATACAATATATAAATAAATACATATAAAATATTCATTATCAAAAGTGAATGTTATAGACAATTATAATAAGGGAAACTCAATGATTGATTGTTTCAAATAATTTCAGTATATTGAAGAAAATGGGTAATTGAATTTAAGATAAGAATTACTCCACATAAAATATTTCTTAAATCACCTATAATATGAAAAAATAATATAGGTAATTATAGAGTAATAACAATCTCAAATATGATAAACAAGAATAATAAACTCTCAGTCAATCAACTACATAAGTGGATTCATGGATCGAGGAATAACACTAATGATAAAAGGCATAGAACTATAATTTTTTGTAGGATTTTGGTGAGTTTGGAATGAAATGAATAAATCTTGGTTTGAGGGGATCAATACATAGATAAAGAGAAATATGGATCATTTCTACTAGAATATATGAGCACCTAGATATTCCAAATCTAACAATATGGTATTTTGGTATTTGAAAAAATAGTGGGAGATATAATATAGTCATTAATAAAATCAGAATCAGTAATCATTAAAATGTAATAAATATTTTTTGTTTTTTGTAGATAATGGAAAGTAACTTGACTACATCACTTTCCTTGTTATCTAAATTAAAGAAAGAGAATCTCATATCCAATGAAAGCTTCTAGAAGTGGTACATACACTAAAACATTATATTATACCAAGAATAGACATTAATTTTTTTTAATCACTTATACCTGATTAACAACCATGTAGAGAGAATGAGGGTGATAATGATTCCTATAGAATAAACATAGGAAATTCATCATATTTATGACAAATCATGTTATTATTTTATGTCTTGGATATGAAGATATAGGATAAGGATAGGGATGGATACACTATGTCGAATCATATCAAAGATTATGATAAAGATAGGAAGATAAAGGTAGATAATATATGATATTATCACTAAACATTATAGGTGTAAATTGAAGGATTGATAGTACAATGACCGTTGCATGAATTACCCAAACAACACCCGGTCAGATCATTGTAAGACCTCTAATACAACACAAATTCACTAAAGGATGGTTTAGATTTTGGGTGTAAAAACCCTTAAATGGGAGGTGCCCCCCCCCCCCCCGTATAGAAATAATTAGTACTAGAGGTTGAACAAAATTCTGGCATGGCCCTTGGGTTCAATGGACATGCTGATCCAAAATCATCCTTACCCGATATAGGCATACCTTTTAGAAAAAAACTATGGAAATAAATGATTCAATAGCTATTTTAAAATATTTACATGTCACATATATAAAAAATTATATTCTATAAGAAATATCATATAGATAAAAACATCATATTCAAACATAACATGAACTAATGGAACCATAATGATTTGAAAAGTGAAGTCTTGATGGGATAAAACCTAATGTGCTTAACTTGGTATGGCCCCATTAAATATTCTCCATATGAAAACTAAGTACCATAGTGAATTATAAGAGGAACTAGATCCTATGATATATATAACCAATAGAAGAACATACATCACTCCACTAACTTAGTTCGGGAAAAACAACATCTGAAGCTTCATGTCTACTGAGGTGTCAATAAAAGGTGTCAGCATATATAAAATCATTAGTAAATAAAAAAAATTCCTCAAATAATAAGTTAATAAAAAATAATATAAGGGAAAATTTCTACACATTATATAAATATATGGAAATTTTATATAGTAAGAACATATAAAACAAAGTAGTAAAACAAAAAATAATAAATCCAAGGTTTAGTGTCAGATATAACCAATAAATCCATATATCAAGTGGGTCCATACATTGGTAGTCAATCAAACAATGGATCATAAAAAAACATTTTGTTCATAATCTAAAATCAAAATAGTATGCAATCACCAGACTACAAATGACAACATATTTTAAGAATAAATCAAAAATAAAACTAAAAATAAACCAATAAAATCAGAATGCCTACCTCGTTAGGTTGAAGAAAATTTGAGACCCTCTTTGGAAACCGTAACTACAATCAAATACCAGATGCTACCAACTGGAGGCAGTCGAGTGCTGTGATTCGAGGTTCGATTCACCAAGGAGGATCACTCAAAATGGGTGGCTTTTGCAAAAAGATTCTTATATCGCGATGGGTTCGAAAATGGTTGTGGTTTCTGAAATAGATTAGTGCACTTTTATCAGCACTTACAAATAAGAGATGATAAAGGTAGGTCTTTATAAGCACTAAAAAATCACAAATAAAATAAATATTTATTATTTATCAGTGTTAAACAAAGGGCTAATAAAATAAATCTTTATTAGCGCTAAAGTTACAACACTGATAAATATTCATTTTATCAGTGCTTTGTTTAGCACTCATAAAGCCTCATCTTTATCAGTTCGAAAAAAACACTAATAAAGATGCTTCTAGCATCGCTTATTACTTAAGCGTTGATAAATGTTTTAAAAATATAATTATAAATATAAAATTGTAAATATTTATATATAATTAATATATATATATAGAAAATATACTATGTTTTAAATATATTTATTATAATTTTATAATTATTTATTTATATTTATAGATTTTTTTTAAAAAATGTTTATATCATTACATATGTGTATATAATTATACATATATGTATATATATATATTTAATAAATAAATATAAATATAAATAGAGTAAATATATTCATTATTTATGTAAATTTATTATAATTTTAATAATTATTTAAATATATATAATTAATTATTTATAATTATATAATTTTTTTAAAAAAAATTATTAATTTATAAATTATAAATATATAACTGTATAGATATAGTCAATGAACATTTATAAATATTTTTTATTTATAAATATTTTTTTACAAATATTTTTTTAACATTATTAATGAATATTTAATGTATAGCACATAAATACATTGTAATATATAAATAATATTTATATACATTAATATATATCTATAAATTTAATATTAAAAATTTAATAACATTAATTTTCATAATTATATAATTAATAAAATGGTTAATATTTAATAATGTTTACTTAATTAATTTATTTTTATTAATAATTATTTAACTAATAATATTTTTAATAATTTTTTAATAAAATTATTATTTATTTATTTATATACTTTTATTTATTAGGTCCTTTATCGGTGCAAAAATAAGCACTGATAAAATAAATATTTATCAGCGCTAAAAATAAAGTGGTTATAAAGGGTGCCCTTTATTAGAACTAAAAATAAAGGGCTGATAAAGATAACCTTTATTAGTGATAAAAATAAAGCACTGATAATGGTTTCTTATTTTAGCGCTAAAAATAAAGTGCTGAGAAAGGTTCCCTTTATCTCTGCTAAAAAAAGAGTTGATAAAATGTTAAAATTTACATCATTTTTTTAGTTCTCATCAACATGAAATTTATTTTCACTTTTAAACATGGGTTTTATAGTAGTGAAGGAATCTGTAATGTTACAAATGTTGGTCCACTTTTCTCCAAAAACATTGTGGGAATCTTAAAAGACATTGAGGTGGTACCACAATGTTCTCCTATTGGATATTTAGTCCGATAAATCGATGGACATGTTTAAAAAATGTAAAAAAGATTTATTTAGAAATTATAATTTTATGAACTAGTTTTTTTCTCGTGTATCTTTCATTTGGCTGTAAATAGCTACATTTATTGTACTCCATGAAGTTTAATCCAAATTTGGGTTTTTCTAGTATTTATATACATTATCTCATTGTGTTCGTATGTGAATGTAAGTAAGACTTATCAAAGGAGTGATAAAACATTCTATAATCTTTATAATTAGGGTTTTAAGGGGAATGTCTCCTTGGGGTTATAATTAATCATCCCCCTTCCATTTAAATTCCCTTAACATTTAAATTTTTACATCTCATTTATTATATTTCCATCACTTTTTTTCCCAATTACACTGAAAAATAAAGCACCCAATATGATATAATGTCATAGAGAATATGATATTCATTCATATAAAGGCATATAATTATATGAAACTAAAAAACCCTACATGTTTAGGAATCGTGCGACAACTAGCCAAACCAAATTTTCTAAACAGAGCAAAGGATATAAAGTCAGTGAGCAATCTGATTCCAAGTATCACTACTCATATTTCAATACTCAAGAGAGAAATAAATTTCATTATAATTCTAACACCTAATATATATAAAATAAAATTAACATCTAAATTAATTCTCATAGATAAAAACCAAATCTGAGGTGAGATAAAACTAAATCTTATGTCACTGTGATTACATGTCCACTAAAAATATTTGTGTAAGATACATGAACACATGAATATAATGAATGAAGTATTTATATATATAATATTATATTAAATAGTGTATATTTAATAAATGCATATGATGATTGTAAATTATCACACATACAATTCATAAAAAATATGTTATTAAATACACATGAGATTCAAATATATTTGAATGTGATGAAACCACCCTCCCAAATGGTTTCGTTATCTTTGAACCAATAAGATGGTTCTTTTAAAGCATTAAATTTATTTATTGAAATGATTTCGATGAATTATACCTAATGGAAAATAATTCATATGATGTGTTTCGAATGAGGAGTTTGAGTATTCTCCTATAAAAGAGATATCATCTCTTTTTTTCGGGGTGTTTGAATTTTGTTTGTTCAAATTATTTTTTATCATCAATTTCATGAAAATTTCCTTAAGCTCTCATCTTCATAAAGATTTTTTTATCATTTTTGACGAAGGTGCTTCCACCTCTTCGTCATTCAGGTATCCTCTTAATATAATATAGGATCCTTCAAGAGGTGTGATCCCTCAGAGGTAGGGTACTTGTGTACACTGATCCTTGGGATATTCCTAAAAGAAAATTCCCAAATTAAAGGAAGATGGATACTATTGTATAGGTGTTATAGGTCAGATGTGATGCTTTGTTTTTTTGGTTATACATACACATTGAGTTCTTGGAGAAAAATATTTCTTTGTTTTGGGATGTCTCTACTTATAATGATCATTAGATGATCAATAGAAACACATTAGTGGTATCGAATATTGTTTCATCAAGATTTAAATTTGTTTGAATTATTGGTTGATCAGTAAATTGTAACTGGAAATGTAGAATATTTTTTTCATAAAACTGTTATAGTATTTCAAACCATTATATGAGCTATGTGAACATTATAATAGATTTACCATTATATGAGCGTTAACATTAATTTAACCTCTATAATTACAATTATGTGAAGTGTTCACATAATGGAAGCTTATTTCATACCTTTAAGTTATTAGTTTTCATAAAGGTGATATGTGACTTGACATTAAATAAATGGTTTATGAAAAGGTAATTTGAATCTCAACTTTAAACAAAAACATTTTTGTGAAGTTAAAGAGAAATTACTCTTATAAAAATGAGATTTTTCAATGTTTTCTCTTAGTTTCCTTTATAATGATGAGTTTCATAAAAGTAAGAATTAACTTACCATTACAAAAGGTGTCTGATATATCCTATATAAAGGTAGATAGCAGATGACACATATTAAGAATGTCTATGTAAGGGTAAAGAAAGGTTACCCTTATAAAAAATTTCTTTTTAAAATATTTTAATGGTTTATAAAATGTTTAATATTCATGACAAAATGTATTTAGGGAATATATAATTTATAATATATTTATAAATTAACTAATTAATTATAATTCTTTTTGAATTTATTAAAAAAAATTATGAAACATATTTCCCAAATATTAATGGTTGATATTAAAATACATTTTACGAAAATTATATAGAATATACTATGTTCTAGAAATAAAAGGGTTTATTTCAAAATCATTAGGGGCACTTTATAATGTTTTTATAAATTACAATATAGGCCAAAATATAAAAGAGTTTATATTTATAAATATTAAATGTTCATAATTAATTAAATTTCAAGTGTTCAAATTGAAGGGATTTTTTTGGATATTATTTCAAACACATAAAATATTTTTTTATCAAAGGTTTAAATAATTAAAATGTATATGGTATTTAAATTATGTGAAAGGTTTAAATAAAATAAATTTAATTTTAAAATTTTTATCATTCAATAAATATTATATAAATGTCATATAACATAAAATATGGAAGATTTCATATTAAAATGAATGTAAATTGTTTATATTAAAGATTATGGAATTTATATAATGTTTTTATCATTTAAAAAATGTTTATAGTTAGCATTTATTTATAAATTTTTCATGAATGGTTATCTCATGTTTTTGGAAAATATATAAAATGTTTACTAATTAATTATATTCCTTTTTTATTTAGGTTTTTTGTTTAAGAAATGTGAATAAAATTTATGTTGTAGTTTACTTATTAAAACACTTCTTGGAGTTTGAATCGTACATTTAATTACAGGTATGACTTCATAAAATTTAGTTTTCCTTAAACTTTACCATGTATTTTTTTAATTTTATAATATTGAAAATAGTTGATAAATATGGTTTGTGCATATCAAGTACTAGATATATCATTAATTGAATTATCTCTTATGTATATTATCCATGGGTTGAGGAAATTGGGGTCAGATCACCTACCAGGCAGGAGGTCATTCCTTTTCTAAAAAGGTGAATGGGGTTGGTTTGAGTTTACTTGTGACACACCGATAATTTTTGAATTAACTTAATATTTTTAGATATTTTTAATTTCATGCAATTATATTTCTTTTTTTATGAAAGTGATAACTTTTTATTGTGTTATACACAACACCATGTTAAGCTTGCACTACATGAAACACCAATAATGTAATGGAATATAATATAATGAGACTATAAAATATATTTAATATTTCAAATAAATTTTTTATATTTTATATATCTTGAAATGTACATGATATTGAGTTATCTTGTGTTTCATGCAACAACGATTTTATTCAATGTCTTGAGTTACAAGCATTCACTACTAAAAGCTGGACCTATACAAACGGTTTTGGGAAAATCGTTGGCATATGTACCATAAAAGACCTTATACCAACATTTTGGCCAAACCATTGGTATATGCACCCAATACCAATGGTTTTGGACAAACCATTAGGGTATGAACCAAAATATAACCCTATACCAATGGATTTCGCAACACCATTAGTGTAGGTTGTGGCTATAAAAACAGTTTGGATAAAACCATAGGTATAGACTCTAAAAATTACAAATACCTATACCAATGGTTTTCCAAACTGTTTCTATAAGATTCCATATTTTTATGAAATATTTTATCAAATAACATTGAATAAATCAAAAATTAATTTACATTTAAATGTACATATATGTATTTATTATATTATATCTCCAAAAAAATTTCTTGTTTAGTGGATAAGTCATTTAAATATAAATCAAAGGTGTGGGGTTCAAATAAAAAAAGGGGATAATTTTTTAATTACCTAAAAAAATGTTTTTTAAAACCATTGGTATATGATTTTTATATTACCTATACTAATGGTTTTAAAATAGTTGGTATGGCCCACCTATACCAATTTTTTCCCAAAACCATTGGTATAGGTCTATACACATATAAGACAATGAAACACCCACCAAAACCATTGGTATATCTTATACCAATGGTTTTGGGGCCCATACCAATGTTTCCAAACTATTGGTATATGAATTTTTTCTAGTAGTGATTGCTTATTTTTACTAAATAGCAATTTATTATTAAAATATTATTCTTTAATATAATAAGATATAACCTAGCTATTAAATTAGTGGTTATGAATATGAATAACTAACATAAGAAAATATGCGGTTTATAGAAAATATATAATTAATTCGTTGGTTAAAAAATTATTATAATTGGATATAAAAAAGAATTTAATATAAAGGAATTTTTTATAGAAAACTATTCTTATACTTACAAGGCAATATTATCTTAATAAATTAAATTAATTACAATTAGAGAATGATATTAATTAAATATATATATATATATTCAATCATGTATTTTTTATATTCATCCAATTGATTTGATAAGCATTAGATAAAAAAACCCCAATATTTCGTATAAAAATAAATATTTTTGAGAAGGAATTTTTTTGGCCTTTCAATGGAGAAACTATTCTGTGTACTATTTTTAACACTTTTATTATAATTAATTTTAGTTAATTTTACTAATATTTTTTTCAAGAAAAAAGAATAAATTATTATAAATTACATATTATTATGATTCAGAAAAATGAATCCATTTTAAAAAATTCTAATAATAGAAGTGCTAAAATTAATTTAAATTTAATCCCTTATATGGGACGCAATGCATGTTTTTAATGTAAAAACGTTTGAAAGTATGCTTGATTTTTATATTCAATTTCAATGTGAAATTGATTATAATGAACTTAATTGGATTAATTTATAAATAATTAATATAATTTTAATTTTAAAAAAAAATATTATACCATGGAATAAAATAATGTTTCATGTCATGTTGGGTCTTTGGTTTCACCAAGAACCATGTCAATCCCAGTTGATCCTTATGGTGGATAAAATAATGATCAACCAAAAACATCATGGTGATGTCAAAAATGGATTCTATTTTACAATTATAAAAACCATGAATTTTTCCCATAGACCACATTGTTTTAATATAAATACATAGGTGTTTAGATAACCACTCCAAATTAATGGAAAAATAGTATAGTACAATAATGGTTCTTGAAAAATAGAAAAACCAGTAATCAGTTTCGATTTTCAACCTATATATTCACCAATAAAATATCTGCTGCCACTTATGAGATATATTTATGTCAAAATATGGTAGAAGAATTGTCAAAACTCATTCCAATATTAACCAAGTGGAATCAACAGAATGAAATAAGAAAATCATAAAACAAGCGTAACTCATTATCCATGAAACTAATTTTCACAAAAAATGACTTTGATTGAGTCCACTAAACATAAACAAATAAGTTCCTACCTCCAAGGGTATTCACTATCCATTTGAAGTATTGAACGTTTTTTTAGGACCTCTTCTACAAAATCTTGTTCTAGAACCTCCCCTTGATAGAACATGGAGAAGAGAAATTGAGAGTGTTTCAACTATGAGATAATTAACTCCAATGTTGGGAATTAGTTTAAAGAATATCTATTTCATAGGCCTCCCTCACTGAATGAAGGATCCTCTTAGAGTTTTAACATGTCATGTATTCAATGAGATAAAAGAAAAATGGTTTCGATGTTTCATATGATATGCAAGGGCCAAACCATTTGGCTTCCACCTCATTGATTAAATGGAATTTAAAAACTCATAACATTCATTATAGTTACACATCATCTTATGATGTGTCTCAGGATGAGGAAATATGACAATCACCTTGGAGATTTGGAAAAATAATGTCACATATATTTCTATAAGTGGACCACAACACAATATAGATGACCATGATAAGATATAGACCCTGTTATAGTGATTTTCACCACATTATAGTCTGATCTTTAGTGAACAATATTCAACCTAATAATCATATAAATGATATTAAACATAATTATACTAGTAGAAAAACATTCATCAAAATTTATAACAAAACTCAAAATAAGAAAATGCCACCCACCCACATCATGATTTCATAAATTCATCTACATCTATCCCAAACACCAAAAGTCCCCTATATCAATATTTTATAGGAATTAAATGGTGTAATGAGAATTACTTTCCAATAAACCTAAAGTAAGGTTATGATGATGGTATTCTTCCTTTCCTCATATAGGGTGGGGAGGGGTCTCATAGTCTAGATGTGAGTTTCTTATCACTTCTTATAGGAAGTAATGGGTGGAATGAGAACTCCACATCAATAACCCTAACACATGGTCATGGTGAGGGCCTTCATCCTTACCTCATATAGGTGGAGGGGCATCAAAGAATATATGTGGGTTACTAGTTTCTTTTTATAGGATGAAAAGGTTATAAGGATAATTATACACTAATAACCCTAACATGGAGTTATGATTAGGGTCATTATTCTTTCCTCATATTCAGGGGAGGTGGAATTAGAGAACCAATGATGGTTTCATGTTTATTTTTATAATATTGAATATTTGTATAGAGAAGTCCACATCAATAACCCTAATATGGGTTTACAGGGATGGTATATTCCCTTTATCTCTTTATACATCAAAACCTTTAGAATTTATGTCTGAAAAACTTATAATCCAAATGAAATAGTGAAAATCATATCACATGTTCAGATAACATCAAAATCACCCTCTAAAATCTTTATATTTTTTAAATATATTTTTTTAAAAATAATGAATTAGATATAAAATTAAACTGGGAAACATATTACAAAAAAATCATCAAATTCCAAATTTATCATTAGCTTAATATTACAAAATTCATATATAGGGACTTTACATGTAACTAATGAGTGTATATAAATGGTGAGATCTTGAAAACAATGGTCAGGGTGGGATGTTAAATAGGAGAGAAAGGAAAAATACCCAAATTATATACATACAATAAGGTTAACCAAACCAAAATTAAAATTCTAGAAGTGGGGAACTATTATCAATCCAAAGGCACTCAAGACACATGATCCAAATAATAATCCAAAAAACTCATTGTTTGTTTTGTTAATCTAAAAAAATATCTTTACTATGTATAAATCTTCTTCATCATCCATATCCTATTAATAGATTCTGGGGCCTTTTTCATCATCCTAGAAATCATTGTCGATAATTAAATTCACTAAAGCTAGAAATTTATCCATATATCTCCATCATCATCATCATCATAATCATCACCTATTTAATGTCCAAGCCCATAACCACAATCCCTCTTATGAAAATTTTAAGAGTTTTATCTTTCATTCAATTGTATAATTCATTAATCCACTCTATGATTTATCATTTTTCAAGAATCATTAGGTATTATCTCTGAAATACCTGAAATATGAATATTTATTTTCAAGATAATGTGATCTATAGGTTTTATGGATAATCTACAAAAGTCTTGATCGATGGGGTTCTAGTGTTACTCTATGAATACTGAGATAAAGGATTCTAGCCATGAAACATTTTCATTATAAAAAAACTAAATATCATTGATATTTATATTGTAAAAAAATATAGTTTAATAAATGTATTTCCAAGATATCCACAACCATAAAATCATACCAATATCAACAAAAAATAAATTTTGATCATTAATTCAAGATGAGGCATTGGTCTCCAACTCTGTTTATATTTTAATTATCTTCTGCTGAGACCTCATCACATGAATAAACTTTCTCATAAAACACAATTAATTATATCCTTGAAAAAATAGGTGATTATATCCTTCATAAAATAAGACACATAGAGATGGTCTAGAATTAAAGAAAATTTCATGTGCTTCATACATTCAGTATGTGTAACAACATGATATTTTATAGAAACATCACATTATACAATGGTGATGTGAAAACAACATTACCATATATTCATTATAAAAATTTAATCGAACAATATATATTTCCTTCTAACTAAAATGTAAAATATTTTTTCAACATCCAACTTAATAATATTTCCCATACTAATATCCATCTACTTGTCCATCTTTCAGCATCGTCATCATTCCCTCTATTACATACAATTTGATAAAAAATCTATGAACTTCTTTCACCAAAAGATTCTATTATACAAAAACTGAAAAATAAAATGTAATATATTTTAGACAATAGTCAGTTTTATGAAAACATTTCATAAATTATATTACTTAGTAAAAATACACAAGAAATGTGCATACCGCATGACACAAAGGATTTTGGATGTTCAGGTCATAGGAAGGAGGATAGTTGGTGGTTCTCCATCCAAATCAAACATACAAGGAATTTTCCCAATATAAGTATATATAAGGCTTTATTTATGTCTTACAAGGCCACCTCATGGGTCAAAAACTCCACTATATTTATTTCCTAAAACCATTCTCAAATAGAATTACAAATCAACAAAAAAGATAGAATTTTTATTTTTCGTGGTGAAAAAAATTATTTCTTCATTCATACATGGAAGACAAGGAATATAAAAATTAAAAATTAAAAAATAGAAAAAAAATTAAAAGACATAGTTATTTTGTGGTATGAAAATAATAAATTTTTAGATGTAATTCGTAATGTTGATAGTGATACTTGTTTTGGGTTTGAGTACACCAAATAGAGATCCCATGATCATTTTCCAACATTGAAGAACCCCAAAGGAAGAAAAACTAAATTGTGCCTATGGATTTTCAACTACTACCACCACAGTCTTTCCCCATCCTAGTGGACCCATGCTAAGTTCCCATGCCAACACCAATGGATTCCAAACTATAATACTATATCATTTTTAATATTAATATAACCATTGAGTTGGTGATTGATTTCCTTGGTAATCCATGAGAGACATGAATTATGCTGAATGAATGTGGTGGGATAACTAAGATAAGAACCCATGTGATGTAA
Organism: Viscum album; assembly: GCA_963277665.1. Taxonomy (NCBI): domain Eukaryota; kingdom Viridiplantae; phylum Streptophyta; class Magnoliopsida; order Santalales; family Viscaceae; genus Viscum; species Viscum album. Next base: position 1,522,435 of record CAUJRU010000030.1, on the reverse strand, counting down.
ATGTTCATAGTACTTCTATGATTAAATAACCTAAAAAATCATCCAATTTAATAATGTATAGATTAGTTAAATAGAAATTTATTGGTACTTAATAACCATGCCTTTGGAATCAAATATTTATAATTTATAAAATTGAGTATGGTGACTATTGAGTCATTTCCTAAATGATTTTATTGTATCCTCTTTTTGAAAATCCAAATTCACTTCATATTTCACTTGTGCTAACTTTAGGTTTTTTTAGTTCTATTTTTTCAGTTTTAACTTCTTATTCACATGTTCAAGTGAACGAATTATAATACATGTAATTTTTGGAGAATTATGAAGCCACCTAAAATACTTTGATTGGAAGATAAAGTTTGATCCTTAAAATTTTTTTAAAGGCAAAAATTGTACCTCAAAATCTAATATTTACCATTGGGGAGTTTGGCATGTAAATTCCTATCAACACAGACTGATGCTTTCAAGAATATGGGACACTAGAACACTTTTATTCAATAGTTGTGCATCATATCGATGTTTGTGCTCTTCTATTTGTTTTTGTTTTCCATAGTGTTCTTTATTCATCCAATTGGGATAACTTCATTGTAAAATCTATAGGATTTATAATTTTAATTGATTGATTCCTATTCTATGTGATCAAATCAATTCTGAAGATAGGGATATATTATTTTGAACTTATAGTTTGAAGAAGTCATGGGATAAGACTCGTTGTGATCATCTGATAGGAGAGGATCTTTTTAATAGAGATTGTTGTTGGCGGTGTCTATCAAAGAAGTTCAGGGATAAGAGTTGTATCATTAAACCTTTTATATAGAGGAAGTTCATGAGTTTCAAAACATATTTACTTTGCATCTGGGTACTAATATTTCTTCCTTTTTGGATTTAAAGAGAACAGATCTGATTATTGTATATGTTTATATCATTTAATAGTATTTACATGAAGGATATTATGGATAGTCATCTGGAACTCATTTCTGTTATTTTATTATGTTTTTTTCTTATTCAGTTTGGTTTTTTTACCTCAAATAGTTCATAACATCCAATTTTCCTAATTTCACATACATTTTTTATTGTGATACTCTAATTGATCACAATATATAATATTTAGAACTAATTATTCACTTGTGTGAAAAAAATTTCTGTTTAAACTACAATTCAACCCAATTGTGAATTTTTCATATTTGGGTTAACATTTGATATCAAGACAAGTTTTTTCCCTTACACTAACGTGTTATTATGGAATAATTTTCTATGGAAGGTGAACTTATGGTAATATATTTGGAAAACTTAAATATAAATCGTCCAAATATCTATGAGGGAGTTAATTATGAGTATGTTATATATAATATAGAAACATATGTTATTAAAGTAGGAGTTAATAACAATATCATGTTCTTAAGAAAATTCAAGATTCCAGACAGGCTGATTCAAAACTATAGTTATGAGGATAAATATAATAATCATTTAAATTTCAAAGCCTAGAAAAAACTTGTAGATATTATTCAATATAATATCTTCAATCAACTATCTTCTTTTAGAACATCATATGGTATTTTAAAAACCCTATAAATTACACATCTTGGAAGATTGACGGGTTTTGATAATAAGAGAGCTATGTTAAGAGGAAAATATCAGTATTTTCATTTTCTAACTAAAGATTCTATTACACATATGCATAATATGTTTATGAATATCTTAAATTGTTTACAATCTCATAGAAATAAATAAATTATAGATGATCAGTTGGTGGAAAAAATCATTTACACACTTTGGAATGAGTGGGATTCAAAGAAAACTATGATTGATGATACTAAAAATATTAATAAGTCAAGACATGATGATTTGAGGAGAACATTGATGCAATATAAAAATTGTCTAAACCGATATGCGGTGAATGAAAAGTGAAATAATGTATTTATTTTTTCTAATACTTCTTTTGGTGCTACTACATATAATGAAAATATTTCATAGAATTCAAAATATTTTCCAGATAATAGCAGTATAGAACTTACTAAAGGTGAGTTGCATAGTTTTGTAGATGGATTTTTAAGAATAAAAAGATTCAGAACTAGAATTTCTAGAATAGTCGAAATGATAGACATGAAAAGTCAGGATGAAGATAAGGTTATTCATATGTTATCTGTTATGAGTGTATGAAGTTAGGGAATATCAGACCCAAATGTCCAACATTAAAGAATAAATATAAGGAACCTATATGATCTTCAAATAAAAAATGGAAAGAATATTTTGAGAACTATTGGTAACACAAAGAGTGATACTGAAGATCTGTTAGCTGATAATAGTGATACAAATAGTGATAATAGCTGGAAGATTATCGAATATCATGTGATAATTCCACAAAATGATTAGTGTTTCAGGGCTATGATAACCAGTGATTCTATAAGGAATTTAAATTTTGAGTCTACTTACTCTTAATATTTGGATGATAGGGATGAAGATTCTTCATCATATGAATAAATTAATGATTATTTTGTTGTGGAGATGTTAGGAGTCACAACGAAAGAGATTTGTATGTGAATAAAAGATAGAACAAAATAATAATAAGATGATCAACATGGAAAAATAAATTGATGTGGTTTATGAAAAATCCCTAAATCCATGGAGAGGCCAAATCAATTAACTATAATTCAAGAGAATAATATAGGGAGATCAAATTTTCACACACCAAAATCTTAGATTGAATGAGATAATAAATAAGACAATGTACCCTACAACCAACCATATATTAAGTTCACTGTACCATCAACCATGTAATATGAACCACTAGAATTCATCCAAACATTATCCAAATATATCATGATATAATAATCCAAGATATGTGACAGCTGTTGAAGATACCAATCAAATAATTTTTGTGAAACACATTGAGTCTAACATGGAGATTGATAATGATAAAAGTTATATTACTATCTTTAATTTTGTGTTGAATGCCAAATGTATTTTTGTTTCTTCTTGGAATATGAGTATGTGTTTGGCTAGTGGGGGTCTATGTAAGGGATTTTAGAACTTGTGGTGAGTGTGTATTTTAAGGGAAGTATATTACATTAGAATGGGGGTTTTTTTCAACTATAACAGGTGGTGTCTTAAATAGGGCAGTTGGGAATTGGAAGGGGGATATGAATATTAATTTTGTGAATTTATTAAGCTTAGCTACTGGTAGGACCTTCCATTGGATTGAATCAGTTGTTGTCTTTAAAGGAGTGGTCGTCATTTGAGGTGTTATTTCTCTTATCCATACATTATTTCTCATACATATTCTCCTATCAATTAATGTATCACCTACGATAACTTATAGTTTAGTGATTCTAAAATTTCTTATTTCTTACTCTCTCATAAAAAAATTGTCCTATGAATTTTGAAATAGTGTTGGGGAATCAGTCACTATGAGTGAATATTGATGAATGTTGGAAACTCCATTGTAGAACATAGACACAAATAAGAATTTCGGTCACTGTTTTGCGGAACAATTGAAGATTTTGGAATATTTCACGAGCTTGTGGATGGAATAGGTTTAAAGCAATAAAAACTCTAGAAAAAATATATTTTTTTACAATTTGTTTCTCCATCCTCATCAGATTTCTAATATGAAAATTTTTCTAAGAGCCCTCTTAATGTTGATAATACGAATGGAGAATAGTTTTTCTAAGCTCAAATCATTAGAGAATAAAATATATTGGATATAAAATACTATTCATGAATGTTTTGATAAACTTGTACATGGAAAGACTGAGTAAAAATGTTTGGTAAATGTACAGTTTTGGAAAATAGAAAGAAAATCATCACTCTAGAAGTGAAACATTGAGAAGTGGACATAGAGGCAGAAGATTCAAGAAGCCAAGATGAAAGAGTCTCAAGAATTTTTCAAAGATTTTTCAAAGAGGTAATAAGTGATTGGGAGATGATATCATGACAATCAAAATGAGCTAGGATTAGAACATAGATAATATTATAGTAAGTAATATGTTGTATCCACTGATATTCTTAGAGGTTCTATAGATGCAATGAAATACTACTACTATAGTGGAAAATTATCTTTGGAAGTTGTAACACCATCTAAAGGGAAACAGAATTTGTTAAAGAGAGTGGAGTTGTTGGATTTTTTAGGTGAGGTTCCACTTGGTTGGAACACATCAATAATGGTGTATTTTCTTGAAAATTGGATAATAAAATATATGATGTTGTACTATGTAACACATTTCATAGTTGTTATACCTCTATAATGGTTGATGTCTTGGAGAAAGATACCCTATAATCGACATGGGAATTATTAAAACCAAATCTAAAGGAGGGGTTTGGGAAGCTGATAGAGGAATATCCACTATAGTCATTGAAGATTCATTAACAAACTAGTGATATCAAAGAGTAGTTTGTTTTAAAATCAGGGTATCATTGGGATGTTTTTCATGATCTGAGTTCTAGCCAAGATGAGTGGTTATGGCACAAAATTAAAGTGGATCTAGAACCATGTGTTTATTGAGAACTATTGAATAAAACTTTATCGAGACTAACAGTTACAATATCTATTTATGAGTGGTGAGGAGAGGAGTTTATTATCACACCATAATTTTATTATGATAATTTAGACATTAAGGTCATGCTGGAAGAATATGAATGTTGTTAGTTACAACAAATAGAAACTATAGAAGAATACAAAGAATTGTATTCATAACTTCTATCTAAGGATATTGAGTGTATATAAGATATACCAATTGAACAGGTGTAAAGTCATGTGTTATTGAACTGGGTTATAATACGAATGTTTTTGATTTTTTGTTCTATTTATGAATGGTTAATTTTTTAACCGAGCTTAGGAATTTTATTCGGAGTGTCAGAACACCTAATGGTGTCGTTTCTAGACTTGCGTAATTACACGATAAATTTTAGCGTGTGTCCCGATGAGTCTCGGGTGCACCGGATCCAGAAAAATACACTTTAATGGATCTGCATGGCCAGCGCATGGTTGCGGTCCAATATGTGAAGATGAAGACCTCAATGCCACTCGAGGATAAACAAAACCTAAATAAGGAAATAATCTTACACTCGATCTCTTCCAAGGAATTACGATGAAGAAGCTCTACCTCAAACCAGTGGCTGTTGAACATGAAGATTTCAAGTCGAGCGAGGCTGATAACGAACTTGATCCAGGGATGGAATTAGATAGATCTAGATGTTATCGACGACGATGTTTTTTATGGATCTTCTACTCGAATGAAGAATGGATGAATTCTGAGTGGAGATCGAGTGAAGAACAGATGTGCTAAACTCGAGGTTTGTTTAATGAATAAGCTATATTGAATTATCATGCTAAATTTGTGGCATCCGTGGATGGATACAATCTTATACCTTCTCATCGAACAAGAATGGATGCTAAATTCAAATGAATGTGAAGCTTGTATCTAAGAAACATGAATCATGGGTGGATTTCGAACCTGATTGCTTGGATGAGTTCATGAAGATGTTTACAAGTGATGTCATGTCACGCCAATTGAGATACGAATGAAGCATTTGCAGTAGTGGAGAGAAAACAGAGCTGGGAAATTAAATCAGCTCGACAGAGAGTATTCCTCTCTCTGTTTTCCTTATTTTCTTATTCCATCATTTGTAATGAATTTGGTAACAAAATATTTTTTGGAAAAAAAGAACCATTTTATTTAAAAAAAGAGTTTCATAATTATTAAGGGACCATTTATTATTAAATGGTGTAATGTGCTAATAATAATAATGTCTTTGTTATTATTATGGAGTCATAAATTATTTTGACTGTTTGATATTTTGATTTCATGTAAAGGAGTGTATAATTTATGAGAATTAAATGTGGATTTTGAGCTTCTCAAAGAAACATTTAATTAAATGAGGGGTTATGGGTTTGAGTATTTATCATATTAATGACATTTTAATAAATAGGGGGTTTGGGTTTTTAAATAAATGAATGTTTGAATAATAATAATGATGATGTTATTATTATTGTTGTGTTTATTTTTTTAAATAAATGTTAAAAGAATTTAATGATCAATAGGGAGTTTTATAATTAATTACAAAAAATTTATTATGAGAATAATAAATGAAGGGTAAAAACGAATTAGATAATTAATGTGGATTTAAATGGGGAGGTTGGACATAATCAAAATGAGCATTTTTTTGTTTCTTTTAATACAATTTAAGTATGGGCTTTATCAAATTTATGTCTTTATTTAATGTGGTGTAATACTTATGTGAATTTATTGAGGCTATTGGGTATCTCGAAGAAACATTTAATTAAATAAGCAGTTTAAAATTTAATGAAGGAGTGTTGTTATTTAATAGAGGTGTGGGGTTATATCAATGGTTTGAGTAATAAAAATGATATTTTTTATTATTATGGTTTTATGAGTTTCATAAATATTGATAATTATGAAGATTATTATATTAAATAATAACAGTAATGAATTGGGGAGTTTTGGTTGGAATTAAAAAATATCGAAAGTGTTAATAATAATAATAATGAGTATTTAATTATTATTATTATTATTATTGTGTTAATTGATTAAATTCAAGGAAAATAAATTTTATTAATTGTGGGAAAGGAATTATTATTTTTATTAATTTGAAGTCAAAGAGATTTAAATTTAATTGTGGAGTAAAGGGGATTTTGATTTTCTCAATGAAACATTTCCTTTAGTAAGGATTAATTGGGGAGTTTTTCACTTTTTAGATAAGTGTTTAATGTGTATCATAATAACAACAAAATGAGTATTATTATTATCTTTTATTATTATTATTATCATCACATTAATGGTAGTATTATTATTAGGTTTTAAAATTTTAATAATAACTATTACTAATGGAAATTAATTTAGGGGTTTGAAAAAGAAAATAACGGGAATTGAATTCCCCACTTCTTCCTCCCTATGCACAAGGTGCATCACGCACGCAGCGTGCGACCTCCGTGGCATGACCCCCTCTTGTAAATACTTAGAGGCACACCACCCCCTCTCATGGACTCCACTTTGCGCGCGAAGATTCCCCTTTGACTCTTCACGAATCTTGTCTGCATTGTCAAGGTGAGTCTGTCTACGTATAACTCGTGATTCGCATTGATCATTTCACTTCTATCTCTCACCTTGTTTTCTCAGCTACAAATAGAAGGTTCGGGTTTAATCTGATTGTTGCGTTCCACTTTTTTATGATATGAGAATGTAGAATCGGGACCCATTGGTCCGTAATCCGGCATCCGCCACCAAAGAAGAGGCGGATGGTTTCGAATTGCCTTGCGTCAGTTGGTTAGAGTAAGTATCTAAACCCGTTGTTTGGTTTTTCACCGGTTATATTAAGGCCTATTAATTTTTTTATGAGTTCTTGGTACCATGTTAGGGGTGCGTTGTTCATTACAACTTTGATTTTGGTTATCGGTTTAATATATTGAATTCTCGATGATCAATGTAGGAAACGGGGACACACACACACACACATATATATATTTATATAAAGGTGTTCTTGAGTGTGATTACGGACCAGTTGTCGACTAGTTTCCACTAAGCACATTAAAGCATTATGGATTTTAAAATTGTGCCACCCTGAGTAAGGGTCCCTTCCCATATGTTCAACTTTAATAAATACATTAATAAATTCCTTGCAGCGTTTTTGGGGATATTTAATTTGTGCATTGAAGTATTTATATTGTATTTCATCTAAATTTGAATTTAGTAAGTTTGATTAAATTTTTAAATGTGATGTATATTATGTTGCGACACGACTTTTGAAGTTATTAAATGATGTTTCCACTTGAGATAAATGAGGGATTGAACATGTTTTGATTTTAAGCATTTTTTTCTAATTTGGATTAAGTGATATGATTAAAAATTTGAATTCTTTGAATGGGAAAAATGTTTGGTAGGGTAATTAATTGCAGAATTAATTATCAAGACACGAGTTAGAATAAAATTGTGGCTTTTGTTGAAGATTGGAAATATTGAATATTTGAATTGTTCAAAAATATAAATTGGAAATTGGTAATAATTAATGGATAGATTAGTTATTACATGTTAAAATGTTAAATGGTTAATTAATTTATAATTTGTTAAAGAGATAATAATTCATTAATTGATTTTAGAAATAATTAATTTGCATGCATTAAAATTAATATTTTGAATTGATTTTTTGTTACGAATGTTGGCCAATGGTCTTATTTGATGCATGTTAGATTTCCATGCATTAAGTTGTCTTGGATGGAGTTGTTTTATATTATGAGATGATGTGTGAGATGGTTGCTAAATATATAGGCTTTTTTCAACATGTTTTGTGATGATTATGATGTATATGTAAATAGTTAAAGTCCTTGATGAATCACTGTTTGAGTGGACGAGTTTAGACTTGTTAAAGAATTTGGATTATTGAATGTTGAGTTAATTATTTTTTTGTCTTGCTAAGAATAATTAATTGTTAATTAATTATTTACTATTGAGATGTTGAATCGTTAATTAATGGTTTACTTTTGTTGGGCGATTTATGTCGTCAATTAGCTGTTGAATTAATTAACAGATTGGATTAATTAATTTATGAAATATATAACGGATGGTTGTGGGGTGTTAGACATGTCATTATACACCAATGATAAATATATTTGTATTATTTATAGACGGGTTGTGAGATAGGGACTGATGCTCCAATTACTCAAGGGGTGCTACACATGGTGTTTTACAACCAACTTGCATGAAAATATTCTTTTATGGGATAGGGACTTATGCTTCAAATACCCATGTGTTGTGAGATAAAGACTAACGCTCAAAATACTCACGATTGTGATAGATATGATGTTCTACACCCATTAATGGACATTAGATTCTTGGAATAATTGGTCATATAAGAAATGAATTAATGGTTAATGAAAAAATTTATGCCATAATGATTTGTGAATTGAATATGAGAAATGGTTTAGACTTATTAACGAATTGGGTGAATCACTATTAGTGGACGGACCCAAGAGAAAATCACTATTTTTAGTGGACAGGCTCAGTTATAACCTGCAAATCATTTTTTTGATTTCCTAATAGCCGGTTTGAGGGTAGCCGGTTCCCTTGCAGCCAGGTTTGACGAAAACCGGAAACCTCACAACATTCCTGCTTCAAATCAGCATAAGCGGTATACAAAAAACTGTGAATTAAATTCAAATTCAAACATTACTCGAACCACGCGCCTCCTCGAGCCGCACGCCACCTCGATTCGCGTCACCTCGAGCCGCACACCACCTCGAGGAGCGAGTCGGCGAAGACAGGCTCAGTTATAATATATGAAAGATTAAATTGAATATCTCATAACAAGTTTTCCAAGACAAAGCATAAGCTTGGATTCAGTCTTTATTTTGAATACATAGATGGTCTTTAGAGACATATGTGGTGTGTGACTTATACGAGGGATGTCGGGTTTAGGATGAATATCGAGACATTAATAATTTAATGATGTTTGAATAAATGATAAAGGAAAATGGTTGTGTAATGATTTTTTATTATGCATGACAAATTTATAATGTAGGTTCAGACACCAGCTAAGGGATGAAGCAGGTATTTGGATATATGGTTACATTTTACTGCTTACATTATTTATGCATGCTTTCACATTGTTTAAATTATTTATTAAATGTATGGATTTTGGGGTAGACACCGGTGGTACCGGCCTACTGAGATTTATATCTCACACCCTACTCGGGCCGCCATTGCACTGGGGTGCCCGAGTAGATTCTATTTGGTTACAGGATTGTTCTATTTTCATTTACTTGGAGATAGGAGTAGAGGACCGAGTGGGATCTCGGGATGCTCGAGGAGACCACCCTCGGTGCCTTCAGTCATTTTTTATTTATTTCCGTACTAGAATGTAAAGAATACTGTTTTGTTCACTTTTTTCTACTTTTGTATAATTTCATGTCATGCATACATCTGCTGTGTAATTGGCATTGTCCAATTGTTTTATACCAAATTTATAAAATCTACTTTTCGCTGCATATTCATTTATTAGATCGTTTCGGCTATTTATTTCCTTTGTCTATTTTGAACACTAAAACGAGGGTATAGTCTCTCCACTGACTATCCATAGACACTTGCTACTAGTCGACAGCCTCTGGCATACTGGAAGATGCGCTTAAGGTCTTGTGGTGACTAGTCCGGCCACCTGTTTAGTGGTGAGCCGGTTCGGGACGTTACAAAGTGGTATCAGAGATTTATGTTTTCTTTCTTTTCATTTTTCATACTATTTTGGGGTTGGTAGACAGGAGTCTAGGAATGTGTCGGCGCTTCGGTCAATAGCCATGTTTGGGACTGGTCACCCCATGTACGGGAAATGACCAAGTGTCTTGGGATGGGAATTGATGTTTATACTATTAGAGGTTACAGGTTATATGATTTCACCTTGAGTGACTGGTGTATTTTCCTCAATTTATTGATTTTGAGAATTTTAAAAAAGATAATTTTCTTGGCCTGATATGGAAAGGAAGTTTCATACATGCATCATCTTAGTCACTTAGAGATTCACATTTCATGCATATAACATGCCATTTAGTTGCATTAGTAGGATTCCTGCTTATTTGGATTATGTTCATTGGGTGTAATGCCATGTTTTGATCTTCTTTTGCATTCCTCTCTAGATAGCATGTTTCAGTGATAGATTTAACATGCTTGGGTGATTTTATGCCATACTGCCTCAGTTATTATCATGTTTTGCTGTTGTGCCATGCTTCTATGTTATTGCATGTTGTTGTGTTACTGCTTATGCTAACATTCTATTGATGTTTTTATATATGAAAGGGCTTATAAAGATAAAATGTTAAATTAATGTTTATTGTGATAAATGGGAGCCAAATGCCAGCGGTAAGGTGTATGGACGCCTTATTGATTGGTAGATGGACACCCATGTGTTTGAACCTTATATAACCATAGTATGTTTGAAAATGGTTATAAATGTAATGATGCTGAGTTTTGATTGATATGAACTAGTGTTGTGTTGCTTTTCGAAGAACCCGGAATGAATAAATGAGACCCTCAGAGGTCGTCTTCTTGGTAAAAAGGAATTTAGATGCTAAATTACCAATTTAAATTTGAATAACACTGAATGATAAATGATTAAGGAGTACATTTGTCATATCATGCCTATTTTTTCTCTAGGGTGTTGTTTTTAAATCCAAGTGACTCGTTATGAAAAAAAGTACTTCTTTGTTTTTTTGAAATTCATTCGTCCCACTTATTGGGAGGACTTCTTGGGACTCGGCTATTTTGGAACGTCGATAGGTTTATGTTACAACTTTTATGATCAATTTTTGATGTGGTGATCATGGTTCAATGAATGTCACATGCATGATTAATGTGTTCTAAAAACACGCGCTGGTGAGCGGCTGATCTTTTCTTTCCATGTCATGGAAAATCCTATGGTGGGTATTTTTTCATCGTTTTCAATTAACTTGTCATCATGTGATATTGAGATTTTAAAAAAGAGTTGTCTGGTAATAGTTTGACTGATCTTCTTAATAACCTCGGTAGGTCGATTTTTTTATTTGTGGTTCCTGATGGCTTCTCAGGGACTAGAAGTTTTTAAGGTAGGTATATTGTAAAGTACCGTGTTTTTTAACCGGGTTAAAATACAAATGTTTTTAAATTCTTTTTCAATTTATCCACAGTTTGGTTTTTTAAACCAAGCATTGGAATTTTATTCGGAGTGTCGGAACTCCTAATGGTGTTGTTTCTGGACTTGCGTAATTACCCGATAAATTTTAGCGGATGTCTTGATGAGTCTCGGGTGCACCGGATCTTGAAAAATCCACATTAATGGATCTGCATGGGCAGCGCATGGTTGTGTTCCAACTTGTGCAGTTTATATTATTAAATAAATTATTATTATTTAATTAAATATGATTATATGAGAGATTTGGATTAATTAAAATAAATTTTTAATAATAATAATAATGATGTTATTATTACTATTATTGTGGTTGTTAAATTTATTGAATGTTAAAGAATAAATTAAATGGTAGTTGAAGGTATTGACGTGACTTTTGGGTTTACCAATGAAATGTTTTATTTAAGTAAAGAGTTTTGGAATTATTAAAGCACCGTTTATTATTAAATGGAGGAATGTGATAATAATTATATTATATTGGTTATTATTATGGAGTCATAAATTATTTTGATACTTTGAGATTTTAATTTCATGTTAATGGAGTGTATCAATTATGAGAATTAAATGTGGCTTTTGAGCTTCTCAGTGAAACATTTAATTAAATTAGGGGTTATGGGTTGGATTTTTTATCATATTAATGATATTTTTATAAATTGGGGGTCTGGGTTTTTAAATAAATGAATGTTTGAATAATAATAATGATGATGTTATTATTATTTTTGTGGTTATTTTGTTAAATAAATGTAAAAATAATTTAATGATACATAGGGAATTTAATAATTAATTATGAAATATTTATTACGATAATAATAAATGATGGTTAAACATGAATTAGATAATTAATGTGGATTTAAAAGGGGAGGTTGGACATAATAAAAATGAGCGTTTTATTTTTTCTTTTTATACAATTTAATTATGGGGTTTATCAAAGTCCTATTTTTATTTAATGGGGTGTAATACTTATGTGAATTTATTGATTCTATTGGGTATCTTAAGGAAACTCTTAATTAAATAAGCAGTTTCGAATTTAATGATGGAGTGTTGTTATTTAATAGAGGTGTTGGGTTATATCAAAGGTTTGAGTAACAAAAATAATATTTTTTATTATTATGGTTTTATGAGTGTCATAACAATTGATAATTATAGATATTATTATATGAAATAATAATAGTAAAGAATGGGGGATGTTTGGTTGGAATTAAAAAAATTGAATGTTTTAATAATAATAATAGTGAGTATTTAATTATTATTATTATTATTATTATTGTTTTAATTAATTAAATTCAAGGAAAAATTAATTTTATGAATTACGGGAAAGGAATTATTATTTTTATTACTTTGATGTCGAATACATTTAAATTTAATCAAGGAGTAATGGGGAGTTTGATTTTTACAATGAAACGTTTCCTTTAATAAGGATTAATTGTGGAGTTTTTCACTTTTTAGATAAGTGTTTAATTTTTATAATAATAATAATAAAATGAGTGTTATTATTATATTTTTTTTATTATTATTATCGCATTAACGAGAGTATTACTATTGGGTTTTGAGAGATTAATAATAACTATTACCAATGGAAATCAATTTAGGAGATTGAAAAAGAAATTAAAAGGAATCTAATTCCCCTCTTCTTCCTCCCTATGCACAGGGTGTAGCATGCAAGCAGCGCGCGACCTCCGTGGTGTGACCCCCCTCCAGGAAATACCTAGAGGCACACCACCCCCCGTCCCAGACTCCACTTTGTGCACGAAAATTCCCCTCATACTCTTCACGAATCTTGTTTTCCTCGACATGGTGAGTATGTCTACGTATAGATCATGATTCGCATAGATCATTTGACTTCTATCTCTCACCTTGTTTTCTCAGCTAAAAAAATGATGGTTCAGATTTAATCTGATTGTTGTGTTCCACTTTTTTTAGGATATGCGAATGTTGAATTGGGACCCATTGGTCCATAATCTGGCATCCGCCACCAAGGAAAAGTTGGATGGTTTTGAATTTCCTTTCCTCAGTTGGTTCGTGTATGTTTCTAAACCCATTTTTTGGTTTTTCACAAGTTAAATTAAGGCCTATTAATTTTTATATGAGTTCTTGTTGCCAAGATATGGTTGTGTTGTTCATTATAACTTTGATTCTGGTTACCGGTTTAATATATTGAGTTCTCATTGATCAATGTAGGCAACACGCACATATATATATACACAGAAATATATATATATATATAAAGGTGTGTGCACGTGCGATTACAGACTAGTGGTGGACTGGTTTCCACCAAGTACAGTAAAGTGTTATGGAGTTTAAAATGGTGCCACCCCGAGGTAGGGTCCTTACCATGTGTTCAACTTTAAAAAATACATTAATAAAATCCATGCTATGTTTTTTTGGATATTTAATTTGTTCAGTGAAGTATTTATATTGTATTTCTTCTAAATTTTAATTTTGTTAGTTTGATTAAATTTCTAAATTTGATATATATTATGTTGATACATGACTTTTGAAGTTATTAAATGATGTCGCCGCGTGAGATAAATGAGGGCATGAACTTGTGTTGATTTTAATAATGCTTTTCTAATTTTCATAAAGTGGTAAGATTAAACAGTTAAATGATTTGAATGGGAAGAATGTTTAGTAGGGTAATTAATAGTAGAATTAATTATCAAGTCATGAGTTGGAATAAAATTGTGGATTTTATTGATGATTGGGAATATTGAACATTTGACATGTTCAAAAATATAAATTGGAAATTGGTAATAATTAATTGATGGATTAATTATTACATGTTAAAATGTTAAATGGTTAATTAATTTATGATTGGTTAAAGAGATAATATTTAATTAATTAATTTTTTAATTAATTAATTTTCATGCATTAAAATTAAGATTGTGAATTGATTGTTTGTTACGACCGTTGAACAATGGTCCTTTTTTATGCATGTTAGATTTCTATGCATTATGTTTTCTTGGATGGAGTTGTTTTATATTATGAGATGATGCGTGACATGGTTTCTAAATATATGGGCTTTGTTCAGCATGTTTTGTGATGATTATGACGTGCACGTAAATTGTTAGAGTCCTGGACGAATCACTGTTTAAGTGCACAGTTTCAGACTTGTTAACGAATTTAGATAATTGAATGTTTAGTTAAATATTTATTTGGCTTTATTAGAATACTTAATTGTTAAATAATTATTTACTATTGAGATGTTTAATGGTTAATTAAGGGTTGAATTTTTGCGGGTGATTTATGTCGTTAAGTAGTTGTTGAATTAATTAACGGATTGGAGTAATTAATTTATGAAATAATTAATGGATGGTTATTGGGGGTTAGAAATGGCCTTCTACACCAATGATAAATATATATGTATTATTGATAAACCGGTTGTGAGACAGGGAATGATGCTCCAAATACACATAGGGTGCTAGACATGGCGTTTTACACCCAGTTTGTAAGAAATTATTCTTTTATGGGACATGGATTGATGCTCCAAATACCCATGGGTTGTGAGACAAGGACTGATGATCCAAATACTCATGTGGGTGATAGACATGCTGTTTTACACCCATTAATGGAAATTGGATTGTGGGTATAATTGGGCATACATGAAATGAATTAATGGTTAATGAAATATGTTATGACATAATGATTTTTGAATTGAATATGAGAAATGGTTCAGACTTATTAATGAATTGGGTGAATCACTGTTACTAGATGGACCCATGAGCGAATCACTATTTTTATTGGACGAGATCGGTTGTAATATATGAAAGATTAAATTGAATATCTCCTGACACGTTATCCAAGACAAAGTACAAGCTTGGATTCAGTCATTATTTTGAATACTTAGATGGTCTTTAGAGACATCTGTGGTGTGTGACTTATACGAGGGATGTCAGGTTTAGGATGAATATCGAGAATTTCATAATTTAATGATGTTTGAATAATTGATAAATGAAAATGGTTGTGTAATGATTTTTGATTATGGATGAAATTTTTATAATATAGGTTTAGTAACTAGCTAAGGTCTGAAGCAGGTACTTGGGTATATGGTTACATTGTACTTACATTATTTATGCATTCTTTGACATAGTTTAAATTATTTATTAAATGTATTGATTTTGGGGTAGACACTGGTGGTCCCAGCCTACTTAGATTTATATCTCACACCCTACTCGGGCCACCATTTCACTGGGGGGTACCTATGTAGATTCTATTTGGTTGCAGGATTATGCTATTTTCATTTACTTGGAGATCAGAGTAGAGGACTGAGTGGAAGCTCGGGATGCTCGAGGAGACCACCCTTGGGGCCTTCAGTCATTGTTTATTTATTTCCGTACTGGATTGTAAAGAATTCTATTTTTTCACTTTTTTCTATTTTTGTATCATTGCATGTCATTCATGAATCTGATGTGCAATTGCCATTGGCCAATTGTTTTATACCAAATTTATAAAATTTTCTTTTTGCTGCTTATTCATTTATTAGATCGTTTCTTATATTTATTTCCTTTGTCTATTTTGAACACTAAAATGAGGGTATAGTCTCTTCACTGACTATCCATAGACCCTCGCTACTAGTCGGAAGCCTCTAGTGTATGGGGAGACGCGCTTGAGGTCATGTGGTGACCGGTCCAGCCACCATTTTAGTGGCGAGCTGGGTCGGGATGTTACAACAGGAAACATTTTGACTAGATGTATGTGTCGAGATGAAATTAAGGATTATTCCCCACATTGCAATTGGAGAAATTTCACTCGCTGATGTTGGAAATGGTTTTGTTTACTCATTAGAGGAATGTGGAATAAACCAACTCATGTTTCATAGGTGTATCTCTCAAAGGCCATGAAAATGAATCCTTAAGAGACGATACCTACTCATCTTGAGATGAACAAACTGCTTGATCGAAAAATAACATATGAGGATGAGGAAATACATGTGAAAAAAATGTAATTCATCCAAGTCATCCTATTATTCTAAGGTAGCTGATAGTGGACTGGGAGCTGAGGATCACATTTCCCAGTTGAAGGAACTGATCTCAGTATGTGGGGTTTTCCCATGCCAAAAAAGTGTGATAAAATCTCTAAATGGCATATTTGATTCATGTTTGAGGGTTGTCAAAAAAATTCAATGATGATATTTTTATTTAAGAAAATTGTTAAAACATTCGATGAGAGAGATAAGGAAACAAATTGATGCAATAGGGCCAAAAAAAGTGATACAAATGGTTTATATAAGAAGAACAAGAAGGGCTTCAAAAGAATTGAATTCAGAATCAAGAACCAACATATCATAATGACCACCATCATATTCTAAATATTTTGGCATTAGAAGATGTTTTGGTTGATGATGTGTTTTTAGTCTTACCGCTAATGGTTGGGGAACGAAATTTTCTTTGGTTTATGAATCTTGTTTTACTACTTTACACACATTGAAGGTAATGTTAATGTTTTTCATTGGTAGATGATGCATTAGTTTCTTCCGGAGTGGAAAATGTGTGCAGTTCATAACTGAATGGTGATAATGGATTAAAAAATCATGGAATCCCAAGAGTTCAATAAGACCTTTACAATCATCAGCTAATATTAGAATCACACGAATGTAGAATATTGACAACAAGTGCAATGAAATCATGCCTAATTTTTGTCCAATTTGGTTTGGATAAAAATGAGAGCTCTAAGAGTTGAATATGAAATACTCATTTCATTTCCTTTTGGTAATTTGTAATCTAGAAAATTTGGTGGTCATAAAATTTTCTACAATCCACCATGGTACTATAATGTTCAGTAAGATGTTAGAGCAGCGATTATTAGTACCTACATTCCTACTATGCACAACTATGTGGTGATGGAAAATTGAAATTTGGAGTAATTATATCTAGTGCAGAAGCCCTTAAAAGAGAACAAATTTATCCATCCTAAACCCCAAATGGTTCATGGAAATGTTTTAGTACTATACACATTAGAAACTATAGGCAAGTTGTTCCTTTTGAAGAAGGAAATCAATATTAGTATTCAAGAGAAGGACTAATACACTACACATGGAGAAATTTTATCTTTTGTTACTAAGATGTACCATCACACTAAAACTGCTTTATGAAAATTTCAAGGTGAAAATGGAATCATTTCCAATGTGATCATATGTAAAAATATAAAAAATATTATTTTTGGTGTCATTCTTTTATAGAGTGATGATAACATGCTCAAGATCTATGAGGGTAGTGGCTCTAATTATAGAATGGTAAAATATGAGACAACTTGAAATCTCAGTAGCTTCAAATATTCCATGTTTACCAAAAAAAATTAGGAAAATACTATAATATTTCTTTACTCCCAATCTTACGTAAGAGTGGATTCATGGATGGGATGGGTTATGTGGATCTGACCAAGAGAGTGTTAGGAATTGCTGAATTTTTTTATGATAGAGAATTTATTATTTTGGAGTCATCCATTGTTGTTATTGGCTTTAAGGAATGCATTTTTCCCACGAAGAGAACCAAAACCAAATAAGTGAGATCTCTTCATGAATTCTTATTAATTTTTAGTGTCGTAAGAGTATAGGTTTCATAAAACATTCCAAAAACCAAATCCCACAAAATATGAATATGAAATGATAATACATAAGTGTTATAGTGAAATTACTTCTTGTAAAACCTACCTTGAAGCTATGAGGAACACTTATGGTAAAAGGAAATATAAATTTATCTCATATGGTTCGAGAGATGCTGAGAATACAAAGGATGTTTGTTTTAGATATAATCCACCTTATAAGAAATGTGTCATTTCATGAAGTGGTTAACATTTTGAATATGAGTGTGTATTGTTGGTGTGGACATTATATGTGTAAGGGATTATAGTAGTTGGGTTTAGTGTGTGATATTATAAGAGAAATATTGTTCTTTGTAGGGGGAATTGTGTTTTCTAGCTATAATAGTGCATAGTTGGGGTATTAAATAGGTCATCTAGGTGTTCGTATGGGGTATGAATATTAATTTTGGGGTTCTCACAAGCTAATAATATGGTTGGTTCGGTCCTTGGTAGGATTCATTTTTGGCCTCAAAAAGAGTGGTCTTAATTCAAGGTGTTCTTGTTATTATCCTTCCCTTCCATATCTTAGTTCTTCTCCTACTAATATTTGTAACACTAAAAGAAGCTTACAATTTATTGACTCTACAGTTCCCTATTTCATAACCTCAATCTTCCAAGAATTTTCCTAATAGTTTCAACAACATCTAATGTTTTGAATGAGGTTCTAAAACATAAGTCCGAAGTTGAAAGGATGAAGAATTTTCATTACAACATTACTTTTGGAAGGAATAATTTTGATAAGCATACTAGATAATTGAAATTTTCACACAAATATTTGGATTTGACCTTATATTTTCTGGTGAGTCACATTTTTAGTCAAATTAATTTTTTTCATATAGTATATATTTATTTAATAAGTATCATAGATGAGGTAATTATATGAATTTTTGTTCATGTTATATAACACCCACCTCCAACCCACTATCTTGGAAGAACATAATTGTTAGTAACCTTATATGATGTCCCCTAGATACCAAAGGCTCTCAATAAATGTCATTTTTTTGACCAAACAGTTGGTGAAATTTTCTCTTGCATAGAGTACAACCTGAAAAAGATAGACTATAACACTATAAAATAGATAAAAATGATGCATGATATAAAAATACCAATAAAAAAATCAACGTATGAATCCTAAACCACAATCAGAGTCATATTGGAAAAATAGACATCAAAAAGACTATATCAAGGAAAGACCCAAATACAAAAAAAGAAACCAAGGCACCGATGTGACCCCATGACTAACCTCACAAAAAGACATCTCCGAGCTCCAACTCCCAATGAATGAGACTGCATCATCACAATGCTTCACTAACAAAGTATGAGAATTTTCCCTTACATGTATCAGGATAAAAAATGTATTCATATGAAGTTGGATGCATATGAAGGGGTGATCATATCAATTCAGTAGGAAATCTGCATGACATGCTAC
Organism: Viscum album; assembly: GCA_963277665.1. Lineage (NCBI taxonomy): Eukaryota > Viridiplantae > Streptophyta > Magnoliopsida > Santalales > Viscaceae > Viscum > Viscum album. The sequence continues at coordinate 1,502,772 of CAUJRU010000030.1, read as the reverse complement.
ACACGACACCAAATAGCCAATACCTATGTGATGTACCCGTCCCTCCAATCCTAACCCATCATTTGGAAGTAAAATAATTTTTAGTCAAAATTGACCTTGAGACCATGTTTAACTTGAAGAATCCATTTTTTTATCATGAACCCACACACCAATTTAGATAAAATGTTATCACATAAAAAAACTTTGTGAAATAAATTTCCTATCTCAAAAATTCATTCAACACGCTTTATGAAATTAACAAAGCCTATTTTTCAAAATCCAGTAAACAGGGAGGACTATCAAGGGTTTTTCCTGAAGAAACATAAAAAAGAAATATATGAAATTCAAATCATAATATTCTAGGAAATGTGGAGAGGGAGATAAGCCACCTACAACAAAATAGTTTAACATGAAGAATCATTCCACGATTCATAGATCTAGGATCCCCTTTCTGTTCCTTCAATGAATCCTAATGATTCATCAAAACAATCTCTAACCCATAGATCTAGTCATGGAATATTTATTCGATAGATTATCCAAAATAAAAAATGGGATTACTCTCAAGTCCCTCTCCTATGAAAGTTACCATAATGTGAGGAGAGAGAGAATGACCAATGGTTTGGTGAATAGCCCTGAGGATATAAAAATTTAATAAAATGGAAAGAATTACCATACATAATATAAATATTATTGGGATATCAGATGAATCATGAAAAACCAACACCGTGAAATTATATAAAAAGAAACTAAAACCATAACTCAATGCATGTATAAATAAAAAAGATATAGATAAAAGTATCCAAAAGTAAATGCCCAAAAGAAAATTTAATGCATCGATAAATATGTTATCCATGGTCTCAACTATTAATATATTGTAAGGTTAACATAATTCTCCAATAAACCTCAAAAAAATTTATATACCTAGGGTGAGAATACATGTATATTTAGTAGGGAAAACCAAAGTCCCATGTGAACATGTGAAAGATTCATACTAATGCACCCATGGGAAAACATCAAAACCAAAAACACCTAAACATATCAACAATCCATGGTAACCTCACCAAGGCATGATTAAAAAATAATGAAAACCATGTATAGTAATATAATGAGAATCATATCTATAAGGGGTACCCCACAATGCTTTCCCATCAGTATGAATCTATCACACCCCAATATTATATGTCCTTGAGGTCCAATGCCTTCCAAATACTTCACAGCCCCACAAGCATGGTCTTCATGCCCACAGTCACCTAGAATCTCCAACCCACTAGCAAAACCACATCACATCTTACCCGAGAACACCTGGGTAGCAGCACATCCATAGACATAACTGGAGAAGTAGGGTATTAGATCATCAAGGACATCAGATTTGTGCCATTTTCCTATCATACAATAACCCCCCCATATTCCACCTCATCACATATCATCATGCCTTTAGACATATGGGCTACATCACATCTTTCCTGAAGACGCCTAGGAACACTTCCCTATAAGAATGACCACATCAGATCTTGCTAGAAGAAACATGGGATAAAACAACCACAATTTTGTGCACTACCAAAACTCTGACCATCACAATATAGGAAATACCTACCTAACCTAGATATGAGTTTAGGAAAGAGTGAGTAACCAACAATATTTCCTCTTCACCACATGATGGAAAAAACACTCACCATGTGAAAATGAAAGTGTCGAGACATAATTCTCTATGTGGGTGGGGTGTTTATAGAAATCAAAAAATATATACAAGTTGTTACATATATCCACACACAATACCAAACTATGGTTTCACTACCAAACACTAAACAAATAAAAAAAATCTACACTTTATTTTCCACCTCTGAATGCATAACACCACACCAACCACAAGACACATCACTCCACCAACCAATTTCAATTATTCATACCATTCAGTTCATTATTAAGAATCAACCCCATTAAAATATATAACCTATCATTATTTTTTCATTGTATACTTCAATACCATTGGACAAACAAAACCCCATATATTTCATCAATAACTAAATAATTATTTATTTCATCACTACCCAGGCATCTATCACAATGAAACCACACATCAGAAGAATCCGATCACTTCCATAGAATCATCACCTCGCTACCCCAAAATCATGGCCAAACAGACCACCCAATCACCTCCCAAAAATCTTGTACAATCAAACCACCACTTCATTTCTCCAAAAGAATTTCCAAACATCAACTCCCTCACTCCTCCAAAAGCATATCCAATCTACAACCACCTCACCTCCCCAAAAGCTAGACTGAACAACCACCACCTCACCACTGTCATTATAATGAGCATAAAACCATCAACCAGACATGCACTATTCACACAGTAGCCACACATCACCATGCCACAAACACATCCACACATTACAACACAACAAGGATCATTTTACATATTTAAAAATATTCCGTAATCACATTCAACGTTAATTTAGGGGAATTATCACACAAGACATAATTTTGGGGAAACCATTTCATTAGAAAAATATAGGAGCTTAATTGATTTCCATTTTAGGGTGATATCAAACAATCACAACAAAATCAGTGGTCACAGACCAGACCGTTCCATGAAAACAAAGCTCCCAATAGCCACAATTTTCAATGGGGCTTTAAACCCATACAATCACAAAATCACAATCATATCAATGTCGTAAAAGCAAGAAAATAAATCCCATTTCCCCTTTCAATTTCAATTATTTAATTATTTATCATTAATTAATATAACACAACAATAACCAATAGGTGAATAAGAATAAACCCCTCCCACGTGATATAAAAAAAGAGAGAAATGGGGGATTACAAACATCAAAGAATATTTTTCGACTCTATATACACTACAGGGAGAATAAGTAATGCCCGCAAACCACAACCACACCACAAGAAACCACTGATCAACCTACACCACACCAAATATCCATTAACGCATCCTAAGTCACATCCCATTACAAAACCACACCACCAATATGGGTACCAAAAATATGAATAGAAGAATAACCACCAAGAAATGTAGAATAAAATTCTATGAATATTCAATAGGGATCAACAAGAACTAATGGATCGAAGCTGGAGGAAAAGGTCTAGAAGATACCTTAAAATTACCTAAGGCTCATTAAAAAATGAGAAGGAGGGTTCAAAAAAATGAAAGAAATCCATCTTCTAAATAGAATGTAAAAAATGGAAACCTTTTAGTTTCACGTTGTGTATCTAATACATGGCTCTTTATCATTGATTTTTCACAAATTTAAACATCTACCGAAAAACGCATTACTTATGACATTCAAATAAAACTTAGGAATTTCACATACATGACATATAATCGATATCATGTATTTCCACCTTATCTATTTAGAATCTGTGAACTAGCCAGCTAAAAATTTCATTAACCACCTTTACAAATTGGGTAATCACTACAAAACATGAATTCCCTACTGCAGCACATTTGCAGCTCAAGCCTCCACCAAAACTCCCAAAAATCCCCCAAACACCTCCAACCTGAAAAACTAGAAAATTAACAGACTAGGAATGCATGTACTATTACATCAGATACCTCTCAAACAATTCTCACCCTCAATAATATAAAACCTAGACCAAAAGAAAAGGGTCCAAAAAACCTCCCCACGAGATACCTCTCCAGGATCTCATCATACCTTAAATGATACAACCATCAAAACATGACAAACCAAATGGAAACAATACACATCAGAAAATATCATCAACCCATAACCACATCACCATAGTCATCCATCCTCTACACCATAGAAACCCATATCCATCTCAACTAGAAAAATACACTACCTCGAACATACGTATAATGGAATTCCACCATCCATGTCGACATACTATCTGTTCAGGGCGCCACTAACTCGCCCACATGTTTTTAATCACATCACAGTATAATTCATCTCAATTAGTAATCAGGTTCTCCCATTTTTAAATTTTTTAACTTTATCCCACATCATAAATCAAGTAAAATATCTCATCAGATAAAACAAAAGGTCTCAAATCAGAAAGAAAAACATAGTAATGAAAAACTCATAAAATATCCAGGTACTAGGCACACATACGAGTCTCTCACTCCCAACTACTCCCCTACATGCAACCATGCCTCCAAAACACACGAACAAAGGGTTTGATATTTCCATGCAGTTCATTCTCTTAGTGATCCTATATCTCTATTGATCACTCCATGAATGTCAAATTATCCTTGATATCCAACTCACCCATGTCAGTATCATGGCAGTCATCGTGAAGATACCAACATAGATAAGTGATGTAGAAGACGTCGTTGATCCTCTCCATTCATAGTGGAAATTACAATAGATATTCCACCACTACAACTCACCCCAACACCTCAAAGGGCCTAAGGACATGGGATACATCTTAATATCCCATCCAAACCACCTCTTCCCACATCGAGGTGAAACCTAAGAATATGTGTTCCCAAAAATCAAACTCTAAGGGTATACTCCTATGATCAACATAAGAATTATACTGATCATGTACTACTTTTATCACCATATGAACAATATAAACCATCTCGATTATTCTCTACACCACATTGGGGGAAATAAATATGACATCTCTAGCCTTTGTCCAGCATAAATGAGAACAACACAATTTCTCATACAATGCCTCAAACTGAATTCTTCCAATGGATGAGTGATATATGTTGTTGTATAAAAACTCTAAAAAGGGAAGATGTCATGTCCATGATCTAGAAAAGTCCTAGACACATGCCTGAAACATACCTCATATCATCTGTATGGTCTTCTCTATCTACCCATCCATCTTAGGGTGGAAAGTAGTGTTGAGGCGTAACTGAGTGCCAAAATCATGTTGTAATCCCCTCCATACTCATGAGAAAATAAACACATCCCAATTAAAGAAAACGGACCTCATAACTTCATTCAACCACAACACCTCATCCACATACCTTCTATCCAAATCATCCACTGCATCCGACTCCATAAATACTAAGAAGTGGGATGATTTTGGAAACTGCTCCATGAGCACCCTGATATCATCACAACATCCCTGATATCAGGGTGACCTGGTGATGAAATCCATCAATATGTCATCTCATTTAATATCAAGAACATATAATCACAGAAATAAACCTCCTGAAACATGATGCTTGGTCTTTACCTGATGGAAAACCAAACACCTCACCACAAACTCTACCACCACCTATTTATTCACTGGCCATCAAAACTACATCCTCAATAAATGGTACATCTTGGATAATCACATGAGTAAATCCAATGGAGAACTATGAAACTCAAAAAATACTCCATTATGCATCACTATCATAACAAAGAACCTCCCATGAATCTACATTCGGTTCCGACCATCCTTCCAGATCATCATCATTATAACACCCTAAACATTTTATGTTATGTTTCTCTTAAATACATTAAATTAATTTGATATCCTATATTGCATGAATAACTGAGTCTTTATGACAAAAAACTTGTTTATTATAGGATATATTCCTAACCTATCCATTAAAAATAAATTTTCCACTTCTTTGTTTTGAATTTTGAAAAACGAACATACACCGTTGCGATCAGGGTGATATTTGGATTCTAAGAGAATCATGTTAATTTTCGGTGAATAGTAACTTACCCTTATGAATACCAACATAAACTTATGAAAAGTAACTTACACTTATTAATATTAATTTTACCCTTATGAATGGTAACCTTACCCATGAAAGTGCAAATAAAATTTAGGTACCTTAAAATGAAGATGAATATTTTAAGTGTTTGTATTTTTTGATTAAATGATGATTTTAAATACAAATTAAATAATCATATTTAGAAAATTATTTCTGAGAAAAGGAGTTAATATTTAGATTCTACACATCAAAAAAATTTAGGGTTAATTTTTTATATTTTTCTGAAATAATTGAATTTTTGTGAATAGTAAAATAAATTAATTTACCGTATAAATACATTATAATATAAATACACTATTCCTGACATCATGAGTGATGTAATAACCAAAATATATATCTCACATGCACCTATTACTATTATATTTCATGCAATATTCACTATTTCTTGTCTTAGGGTAAAATAATAATGTAATTATTGAAATATTAAGAAAACCCTCCTCCCCTCCACTATATAAACCACCCCTCACCCCCTATTCCTCTCACACCGCTCAAGATTTGAGCCTTTACTATGTTATACAAAATAATATTCCCAAGCTCTCCCCCACATCCATGACTTTATGGTCTCACAAAAAGGAAAAAAACAAAGGTTGTAAGGGGATTCTCAAGGAGGAGTACTCAAGAGGTGAACCTCTCTTCCTTTTTCTTTCAACTTATTTTACAACTTCCATTATTTGGTTCCTCTTTACTCAAACCCCAAATCAAAATTCTTATGATTATTCCATTACCTTAAATGAACTGTAATTTTATCATTCTAATGGAATATTTCATCATAATCTCTCTTTTCTCCCTCCACTTACACTAAAAATTAAAATACCGTCTGAGATGTGTTAATTTATCACATTCCAGGACGACGAGTTTTTAATTTCAATTACTATATTAAATACTAGTCATGAAACCATTTTAATGGTTTAAAATGATCATGATATATTTATTTAACTTATTAAATGTTCTATAATAATTACACACTCAAAATATAAAATAATAATACAAAACAAGTTCATTATGCACAAAACCGCGAAGTTAATCCAAGTGTTTATCATTAACTTCTAACAAATGATTCATCATAATAGTATATAAGCATAATCATTATAAGATAATATATAGCTCTTTAATTTAAATAATAATATATATTAAAAAATCTGTATGTTGGACCACATTTCCAATGAAAATCCATTCATGAATACATGTAAATTAATCATGAAAACCAAGGAACAAAATGCTACCAAAACAGTAAAATTGAACCTCCTAAACCCATAAAAAGGCCATTAATGAACTTAACAATGTTATAATAAATTAATTTCATGTATAGGATCTCTTATAATTTTTAATTAATGAAGCTAAATTTTATTATTGAGGTCATTAAGATCAATAGAGAACACATTCGGGCATAAGGTAAGGGGTTTCACATCTCACATTTATTTCTGTGAGATTTACATTGTTAACCACTTATTTCTTGTATGTGGTGTATTTTTACTTCCATATGATATATAATATCATGATTCTCTTTCTATTCATGGTATCTAGTGATTAATTTGATGATAATTAACTCGATTGATTACAATATTTTAAAGGACTTTGTTTTGGTTTCCATTTAATTGTGATTTAGTTGGTATTGTGAACCTAATCGTTATTATGGGGTGTACCTACAGCCCCTTTGAGATAGTTTTTCATTTGAACTAGAAAATATATTATATATCCATATTCTGGTTTCATGGATATGATTATTGTCTTAATTTGTATACCCTTTCACATATGTTGTTTATTTGGGATGTTATTTTAACTATGGAAATATTGATGAATTTGTATCCTCTACTCTATTAGAATACTGAAAATGCATATTTTACTAGTATTAAATCCATTTATGAAGAATGATATATACTTTCAGTTATTACTATCCATGAGGATTTCACTATGAAAAAATATTTGGATGCATTTTTCTATTCTCAACTTATTAATGGCGTATGTTTTTCATTTATTCACCATGCCATATTGACTATGCCGATTATATTATGATTAAATTATTTTTATTCATTATTATTCTATTTATAACCCTTACTGAGAATTTGATCTCACCCCTTTAATTTTTTTACCTTCAACAGTTTATGAAGGGGAGATCATTTATTGAGTTCTCATGAATTCAGTTTATTAGTTTTTGTTATGGATTATATTTTGTTACCTTTCCCAAAGTAATATTAGTTTCATGTATGTATCTATTTTCTTTAAAACTACTATAGTTATGGTTATGTCAGGATTTCATTCCTTTTAATGATGCCAATGTAATAAGTAATGCACTGGCTCCGAGATTCTAGGTTTGGTGTGTTAGAGTTGGTATCAAAGGACGTTTAGCAGCATCCTTGGAAAATATATTTAGGAAATATAGTCTAGAAGAAAAAACCCTAAGCTAGACTTTGAGGATATCATAGAAAAACATCCTATAATTTTGGTAAAGTAGATATTAAGTGGGTCTTCTTAGAAAATACCTCCATTTATGGATATTATAAGATGGAATAGTTTTGGCACAAATGTACCTAGGAGTAACAACTCCAACAAGGAGTTTCGGGCTTGACCCGGGGGATCATAGAAAACAAAAATGTGCCTTATTGTACTCCTAGTTTGAAACTCGTAGAGGATAAGCTTAGAATAATTCTCATTTTCTTTATAAACCAATATGAAAGAGTTAAAAGTAAATATAAACCATATTCATGATTATGAGAGTAGTTGTGCATAAATTTTCAGATTATCTTAAGTGTTAACTAGTTAGAAAGAATGAACTATGACCTAATTTAGTGTATTACATTTCTTAGTTATGGAACCTAATGGAATAAGGGGAAATAATACCCGCAGACAATGTAGATATTTCCCCACTAAGCAATTCAACACATTAAATGTTGGAGCAGATCAGATCATAACCATATTGGGACAACCTACTCAGACTATGATGAATAACCATGATACACCTATACTAGATCGTTTCGTGTAGTAGAAGCCCCCATATTTTAGTGGGACTGTTAATCTTGTGGTAGCTGAGTAGTGGATCAAGTCCCTTGAAAAGATATTTCTGGAATTAAGATGAAATGAAAATGAAAAGGTAGTACTGGAAGTATATTGTCACAAGGGTGATGTTGATCAATGGTGGTCCCTAATCCAGAATACCATGGTGGGAGAAGAAATATATGATATGGAATGGATAACATTTAAGGAAATATTCTTTGATAAATATTTCCCTCGTGAACAATGAATTGGAATGAAGAGGAAATTCTTCATCCACAAGAAAAGGGATGAATAGAGTGTTGCGGAGTATGAGGATACCTTCAAAAGGTTATCCAAATATGCTATTGTTTACATATTTGATTCGGAAGATAGGATTGATCATTTCTTTGAAGTTCTTAAGCCATGTCTTTGAATGGAAATGGCTTCCCAATCATTTTCATTATATGATGAAATTGTATTAAGTTCCATCAAAATAGATAAGGTATTTTCTAGATCAAATTTGTTCAAAGTAAATCAAGATAAGAAGAGGAATTATAATAACCATGGAAAATATGAAGCACCAATGAAGAAGAAGGGAAGGAAAGAATTTCCATTATGCGAGAACTATGGAAAGAATGATCATGGGAAATTCTTGAAAGGCATTAGAGTTTTCAATAACTTTGGAGAAAAGGGTAATCAATTTAGTGAATGAAAGTAGAAGAGACAATTCAATGATGATAAATTCTACAATTTTAGATAGATGGGACACTATGAAAATGATTTTTCTAAGCAACAAGGAAACTTTCTTCAGAAAAGGCAATGAGAGTAAGGGAAATATTATATGATTACAATTGTGGAGGTTGAATTTCTTAATGATGTGGTGGTCGGTACTTTAATTGTTTCCTCAAACTTAGCCAATGCTTTATTTGATTATGGATCATTGCGTTCATTTATATCTTCTTAGTTTTCAAAGAATCTTAGACATGTCCAATTTGATTTAATAAATGATTTTTCACTCAAAACTCATAGGGGATGTATCATTTCAAAAAAATGTGTCGATTAGTCCCCATTATGCGACATAAACATGCTTTACTTTCTAGCCATATCATCATACCAATGATTGAATTTGCTATAATTCTCGATATGAATTGGATGTTAATTAATGATGCAAAGATCTATTGAAATAATAATGATGTTACAATTCATGAGAATGGTGCATAATCCCATATCTTTAGAGCAGAATCCTCACCATCTGATTCTTATCTAGATCCAACCCTAGTAGCTCTACTGAATGAAATTATTGGAGGGTAAGAGAACACAATATATATTGGAGAGAAAATAAGTCTTCAAATTTAATATATACCTATTGTCAAAGAATACATTGATGTATTTTCAGATGATTTACCTAGACATCCTCCAGATCGGTAAGTTGAGTTCCCTATTTATTTAATTCTTGGTGCAAGACCTATATCAAATACTCCTTATATAATGACCTCTATGGAATTAGTGGATATAAATAAAAAACTAGAGGAATTGATTGAAATATGATTTATTCAACCTAGTGTTTCTCTATGGGGATCATCTATCCTCTTTATCAAGAAGAAAGCTGGATCCATGAGGCTAACCATTGATTATAGGGAAATCAATGCTATTACAATAAAGAACAAGTATCATCTACCATGAAATGATGATTTATTTGATCAACTTCATGGAACCCAATATTTTTCGAAGATTAACCTTTGATCTGGATATCATCAGCTGTGTGTGAGGAAGTAAGGTATTCCAAAGACATCATTTCGAACCAGGTATCGATTTTACAATAGTGCCTTTTGGACTGACTAATTCACCCACTATTTTCATGGATATAATGGATATAGTTTTCAAGTAATATATTGATGACTTTTTTGTGGTATTTATTTATGATATCCTAGTATAATCAAAAATCTATGAAGACAATGATAATCACTTATAGATTATTCTAAAGATTCTTAGTAGAAATGAATTATATGGGAAGTTTAGTAAGTGTGAATTTTGGATTTAATAAGTTTCTTTTCATGGCCATATTGTATCTAAGGATTTAATCTTACTTGATCCTGTGATGAAAAGGGAAATCCAATAATGGATTGCGCTAATGAACATAACTAAGGTACATAGTGTTATTGGCCTAGTAGGTTACTATTGGTGTTTCATTCAAAATTTCACTTGATTGGCTACCCCACTAACCAAGCTCACGCATATGGGGGATATGTTTGTGTGGATGAAAGAATGTACAAAATGATTTGATTAATTGAAAATATGATTAGTCAATGATACAATTTTGACTCTTCCATCTGGAAATGATAGATCTGTGATATACAATGACGCACTAAAGAATAGTCTGGGTTGCATCCTTATTCAAAATGATAAAGTTATTTATTGTCCATAAAATAAGTTTAAGAATCATGATAAAAATTTCTCAACTCTCGATCTTGAGTTAGAATCCGTAATCATGTCTCTGAAAATATGGATACATTATCTCTACGGTGAATGATGTGAGATATATACGGTCACAGGATTCTGAAAAACATTATTACACAGAAATAAATCAGCATGAGGAAAAGGATATAAATCGAGTTACTCAAAGATTATAATTTTTCAATACACTACCACCTAGGGAATCCAAATAAGGTGGAAGATGCATTAAGTAGGAATGCTCATGGAATTTTGACCCAAATTAGGATTGATAGAGATATTATATTCATGGATCTAGTAAATATGGATATGGGAATTGTTAAAGAAGGGGGAACATATTTCTTCTCTGAAATGATTTCTAAACCATCTATACTAGAGAATATAAAAATCTCTCAATTTGAAGATGAAAATCTACAAAATAAAATTAATTTTGTTAAGGATGGAAGATTGGTAGACATCATGTATTTGGATGGAGTTATGAAATTTGGGAATAGGTTATGCATTCCACCAATACCTAAACTAAAAATGAAACTATTAGACAATGATCATAGAATAAATTTATCAACACAACCTGGTAACACTAAGATGTATATAGATCTGAAGGAATATTTTTAGTGGGATAGCATGAAGTGAGAAATTGCTGAATACATGTCAATATGTCTAGTTTTTCAACATGTGAAGGATGAGAGATGATATCCAAGATGGGTAATGCAACATTTAACTATTCATATGTGGAAGTGGGATGAAATTATGATTTATTTTCTCATAGTAGTACCAAGTGAAACTAGAAGGAATGATTCCATATGTGTAATTGTTGATTGTCTCACAAAATCAGCACATTTCCTTGCTATAAGAGAGTATTTACCACTTGTGCACCTGGAAAGACATTATATTAATGAAGTTGTAAGACTTAATGGTTCACCTCTATCAATTGTGTCTGATTGATATCAATAATTTACGTCAAAATTATGGAAAAGAATCCATAAGGATTTGGATACTGAGGTTCATATGATTACTTCTTATCACCCCCAATTTGATGGATAGTCTGAAATGACAATTAAAACACTGGAAGACATGTTGAGATCATGATCTCTTAAATTTCCAGGTATGTGGGATCAATACATGCCTTTTATGGAATTTTTCTACAATAATATTTTCCATTATAGCATTCATATGGAGCCATATGAAGCATTATATGGTAAGAGGTGTCGAACTCCAACATGTTGGGATGGATTTGGAGAGAGGAAACTTATAGGCCCATGAATTATCGAAGAGACAACTACAAAGTTAATGAGAATTAAAGCCCATATTATAGCATCCCAATGTAGGAAAAAGATTTACACTGACAAACAGAGAAAGTATTTGGGATTTCAAGTAGGAGATCATGTTTTCCAAAAAGTATCTATGTGGAAGGGTTTCTTAAGGTTCGGTAAGAAAGGGAAACTAAGCCCCATCTACATCGGACCGTTTGAAATTTTCGAAAGGATCAGAGTTGTAGCTTACCATTTATCAATGCCACAAAGTCTCCCCAAATTTATTAATGTGTTCCATGTGTCATTGTTAAATAAATATATTCCAGAACCAACACATGTACTCACCTATGAATAAATAAAGCTAGAACCTGATTTTTCATACTGTGAAGATCCTATAACGATTATTGACACTATAGAGAAAGAATTGAGAAATCATATGACTTGTATGCTATAGGTTCTTTGGAGAAACCATAAAATGGAGGATGAAACGTGAGAACCTAAGGATGTTATGATGAAGAACCACCCACATATTTTTAATGGGCATTAATTTCTACGGAGAAATTTCAAAAGGTGGTAAGAATATAACACCCCAAACATTTTATGGTATGTTTCTCTTAAATAATTTTGATTTATTATATATCCTATATTGTATGATGCACTGAGTCTCTGTGATAGAACACTTGGTTATTATAGGAGATATTCATAACCTAGACATTAAAATTAAGTTGGCCACTTTTATGTTTTGAATTTCGAAAAACAGACATACCCAGTTCCAATCAGGGTGACATTTGGTGTCTGATATAATCGAGTTAATTTTTAGTGAATAGTAACATACCCTTATGAATAGTAACGTACCCTTATGAATAGTATCATGACCTTATAAATTCTAATATAACCCTTATGAATGGTAACCTTACCATGAATGTGTAAAAAAATTTAGGAACCTGAAAAATGAAGATGAATATTTTTATGTGTAGGTGTTTTTTGATTAAATGATGATTTTAATTAAAAATTAAATTTATCATATTTTGAAAATTATTTTTGAAAAATGGAGTTCATTTTTGATTCTATACATCGAAAAATAGTTCGGGTGAATTTTTGATATTTTTCTAAAATACTTGAATTTTTGTGAATAGTAAAATACATTAATTTACTTTATAAATACATTATAATTAAAATCCCCTATTAAAAACACCATGAATGATGTAAGAACCCAAATATAGAACTCACATGAAATTATTACTATTCTAGGTCTTGGAATCCTGATTATTTATTGTCTTAGGGTAACATAATAAACTGATGATTAAAATATTAAGAAAACCCTCCTCCCCTCCATAATATAAACCAGCCCTCACCCCCTCTTCCTCCCACACTACTCAAGCATTTATACATGCCTAATTTCTAAAAAATAAACTTCTCAAGCCCTACTACCATGTCCAAGACCATCTGGTCTCACCAAAAGTCCGAAAACAAAGGCCTTAAGAAGATTCTCAAGGAAGAGTACTCAAGAGGTGAACCAGTCTTCCTTTTTCTTTCAACTTATTTTACATGTTCCATTATTTTGTTTCTCTCTCCTCACATCCCCACATAAAAATTATATGATAATTCTAGTAACTTACATGAAATAGAGTTTTATTAATTTAATGTAATATTTCATCATATCTCTTTTCCCCCTCTTCATACACTGGAAATGAAAATATCTTCTGACATGTGTTAATTTATCACATTCAAGGATGAAGGGTTTTCAATTTCTATTAATTTCTTCAAGACTGGTCATGAAACATTTTTAATGGTCGAACCAGATAATAGTATATTTATTTTACCTTATTCAATGTTCTGTAATCCTTATATACTCATAATATAAAATAATAATACAAAACAAGTTCATTATGCACAAAAATTCCATGTTAAACCCAGCCTTTATCATTGACTTGTAACTAATGAGTCGTCCTCATGGTATATAACCAAAATAATTTTAAGATAACTTATATCTCTATAATTTCACTAATAATATATATATTATCAATTCTGGATGTTTAACCACAATTCAAATGAACTTCCATTCATGAGTAAAAGTAAATCGATCCTAAAACCCAAGGGAGAAAATACTTCCAAAACAATAAAATTGAACCTCTTAACCCTATAAAAAAAGGCCATGAATGAAACTAATAAGTATATAATATATCAATTACATGTAGATGGTGTCCTGTAATTATTAATTAATGAAGCTAAATTTTATTATTCATTTCCTTAATATTAATCGAGAACACATTTGGGCATAAGGTTAGGGTTTTCTCATCTCAATTTTATTTCTATGTGATTTCCATTATTCACCACTTATTTCTTATTTGTGGTGTATGTTTAATATCATATGAAATATAATATCATGAAACTATTTTTATTAATGGTATTCAGTGATTCACTTTATGATTATTAACTCTATTGATTATAATATTGTAAGGGACTTTGTTTCAGTTTCCATTTCATTGTGATTTACTTGGTATTGTGCACCAAATCATTATTATGTGGTGTACCAACTGACCCTTTGAGATCATATTTCATTTGAAATTGTAAATATATTATATTTCCATATTATTTTTTCATGTATATTATTATTTTATTAAGCCATATACCCTTTCACATACGGTGCTTATTTGGGATGTTGTTTTACTATTGAAATATTGATTAATTTGTATCCTCTACTCTATACAGATATCGAGAAGGCATATTAAAATTGTATTAAATCTATGTATAAATAATTATTTGGACTTTTAGTGATGGGAGGGGACCCCTATATCCCCTTGATGCATTCACAGCTCTCATGAGACAAATCATTTAGTGAAAAACCCTTCGAGTTTGTTTCCAAAATAGAATCTGATGGGTATCTACTCAAAAACATAAACCATTTCGATAGTATAGTGTTATCATGCTCTAGATACATGATTAACAATTAAAAAAAATTATTTATTCATTTTCAGTTATTATTATCCATGAGGTTTTCACTATGACAAAATCTATGGATGCATTTTATTTATTCTCATCTTATTAATGGTGTTTGGTTTTCATTTATTCACCATGCCATATTGAATATACCAATTTGATTATAATTAAATTATTATTGAATCATTATTTTTCTATTTGTAACCTTTACAAATCATTTGAGCTCACCCCTTTCATTTTTTACCTTCAACATGTTATGAAGAGGAGACAATTTATTGAGTTCTCGTGGATAGAGTTTATTAGTTTTTGTTATGGGTTGTATTTTGTTACCTTTCGCAATGTAATATGAGTTACATGTAAGTTTCTAGTTTCTTAAATACTATTAAAATGATTCATCCTTCAAGATTTAATTCATTTTAATCACACCAATTTAATACTCAATGCACCAACTCTGAGCTTCTGGGTTCAGGGCGTTACAATCACGGCCAACACAGTCATGCATCACCTCTACCTCTAAGTCTCCCCACTGAGACTCCTCCACCTACTGCATCAATGAAGGTTGCACCATCATCTGAAAAAAAAATTCTATAGAATCCAATATTTAATCTATTTTAAAGGATTAAAACTACTTAATTTATCTCCAAGAATCACCAGAATCTCAAAAGAACATCATTCCCCGACTTCCTACTCAAAGTTTCATCCACAACATTCCCTTTTCCTTAGGTTAAGGAGATCTCAAAATCCAAATCCTGAAGAAACTTCATCCAAAACTGTTTGAAAATTTTCAAATCACGCTATGAAAAGATATATCACAAACTCTTTTGATATGTGAAGACCAAAATTTTCTCCCCATTTATGTAATTTTTCCACAAATTCAACACAAATACAAATACTGACGACTTTATATCATGGGTGGAATAGTAACGATCTTTGGAAAGCAACTTCCTAGACCCTTAAGAGATTAATACCCTCTCTTCCATAAAAAAGCATCCTAATAATTGAGAGTAATCATAAAAAAAGACATCAAAATATCACCCTTCTTAGGAAACTGAAGCACTAGAGCACTGGCCAACTTCCCCTTCAGAAAACTGAAAGCATCCTGGAACTAATCTTTTCACACAAAATTCTTGTCCTTCCTGGTCAACATATTAAATGGGTCTACAAATAGAGAGCAATTAGGCACAAACTTTCAATAATATCCTATAATAATAAGGAAACTAAAAACCACTAGAATTTTGTTAGATTCTTCCCATCAAACAACTGCCTCCGCCATCGATGGGTCTACTGCCACACCCTACTGAGTCCCCACATTCCTGATAAAATTCACCACTTTTTTCAAAAAAATACACATGGAAAACATCCCATAGATCTAGTGTTGTTTAAGTACTTGAAATACATCTCTGAGATGATCAACATACTCCTCCTATGACTTTTATTAAATTAATATATCATCAATTAATATGTTGAAGAACTGATACAGGAACTCCCAGAACACAAACTTCATAAGTCCTATGAACATGGATGGAGAATTAATAACACTAAATGACTTGGATACAAATTCTAATTGACCATACCTACATATAAAGGTAGTATTTGGGATATCTCCCACCTTCAACCCAAATTGGTGATATCCAGAATGTAAATTGATTATAGAATACCAAATTTCCCCTCTTAGGTGATTGAAAAAATCCAATATCCTTAGAATAGGGTAATGATTATTGCTCATCACCTAATTCAACATATTGTAGTCTATGAACAATATAATACTACTATCCTTCTTCTTGGAAAACAAAACTGGAGCACCCCATGGTGAAACACTGAGCTGCATAAAACCCTTTTACATCATATCGTCAATTTGAATCCTAAACTCCCACAACTCAGATGGTTCAATCAGATAAGGATCCATCAAAAACCAAGAAGCACCTAGCTGCAAGTCTATCTTGAAAACAACATCACAAAGAATGGGTAACATCATTATCTTCTTCGGTAAAAAATCCAAAACAACCCAACAACCCAGGGAACATCTACCATACTAGCCCCAACTGACTCAACTGATAACTTATCGAACAAATAGAAGGGGATCCACATGCCTAACTCCCACCTAAAAACCCCACTATCCAAATAAAACCATACACTAGACGTACAAATTTGAGAAAATAAATCTTCTCCAGAAGTAGTTGATAACATCTTGCATGGAATAGAAACATTCGATGTTGAGGATAACATAGTATGGTTGTATCTATAGTTGGAAAATATCCCCCTAATACTAAGGTGGTCCATCATCAGTATACATCCCTGAAACACATCAAACATGATAGTATGGCCTCCGGATAGCATAGTCAACACCATGGGAACAACGAGTATCTCTATGTCTAGTACTAGAGCACAGACTATAGTGGGTTCAATAAAGAAGTGTGAAGATCCTGAATAGAACAAGGAAAAAATAATGGTACTACTCAAACTGATCATACCTCTGACGATCTATAGCCCATCTAGAACTACCACCTTTGCAGCATGAAACTGACCACACCAAGTTCTTATACCTCTAATTTGATTACCACCTCCATGACCAGGCTATGATCGAGATCCCTAAACATAATGAAAATATTGTTTTCAACCTCTTCCTGCTCCATCTCCCCTTAGTGGAGGTTAGCCCTCTTGCTGAAATGGTCTCACTATAAACTACTACCAAATCTAGTGATGAACCTATCCACCCCCCACCAAAGTGAGCTCAAAGGACCACTATGAACCAATATTGACGATGGTCATGAAAGCCACATATGAATAACATTTGCATAAAGGCACCAAGAATAGAACAAAAATAACTAGGCCAAGAAGGAAGAAATCGAATGGGATGAAGTCAACCCCATTCTGGTTGAAACCTTAAACGTTTGGCCGCCTGGTACCTACCACTAACAACCCTTATCTTCTAGGAACCCTGTTGGTTCGCCTCTCACATGAAAACTCCACATGAGTGAATCTACTCAATAACGGCCCCCTCCTTTGATCTTCTATGTATTTTGATATTATAGAAAGAGTGAGTGCATACTGGATAGAAGGGTGGAGTTCCTCCTCAAGATGTCATGTACGCAACTCCTCATCTGTAAAAATATGTGGGGAAAGAGGATAAGGCCATTGAACATAATTACCAACTCCCACACTGACATACTACCCTAATTAAATAGAAATAATCTTCATTATATTCACTTCCTTCATGGTTAACAAAAGGATCTTCTTTTGGAACTCTTTCTGAAATTCAACCTAGGAAATCTCTTCCTCCTTATTCTCTCCAAGACACTGTGTCCAGAACTAAAACATATCTGTCCACATCTAAATGATTTCTAAAGGGAAGTAGTACTCCACTGGGGCCCGATTCAAACTAGAAGTTTACTTGAGATCCAATATAACTCTGTCTCCACATCTGATACATTTCAATCGTACTTCCCTAAACCCATCCGCTGGAAAGTTCCTAATTTTCTCTACAACATATCATCCCACTCAATTAGATAAAACATCGTGTGATCAAACAAATGATCATAATGAACCTAAAATTTCTTAGACACATGAAAAAGATTAACATGTTCCATAGCTGAAAATCAAAATACTTCATATGTCCGATGTTATGGAATTTCATTAAGATTAATTTTAAATCACTTTATTCATTTTAACCTTCCCAAACCACCGAGTTTAGACAAGATAATAAGTCATCATGATTCATATACCTCTCCTAGGTATCTACAATGTATGAAGATCCATCTCACATGGTAATTTAATAAGATCATATTTCGTGCCATGGATCATGACGGTCCCTAAAGTCTCTTGTCCTAGATGGTCTCCAATACCTATGTCACTCATCAAGGTCAACTATAATTTTTTCCATACCAAACCATAAAATACTTACTATTCCTAACTCCAAACACCATACTATCTATCAACCATAAATTCTAATACCACTCTATCATGACCCCATCCCACCAATGATATTTCAATGAGTGGAGGGAGATAATGATCCCTGAGTCCCACCTCATGTATTCCCCAGGTAGGAAACTAGCACGTAGGTTATAAAAATATCATAAAATGAGAGGCATTACCATCTATTATATAAATTTGTTTAATAGATAAGATGAATCATCCACAATAGAAAAAATGACCTAATATAAAAAAACAAAACTAATACAAATAAAATTCTTCAAAACTAAATATCCAAAAGCAAAGCTAATGTAGTGAAAGAGTAGTTGTCCCTAGTCCGAGATCATAATTTCCATCATGGTCCAAAAAATCTTTATGGAATCATGAAAATCAGTATATATTCATAAGGAGATAATACATGAATACTAATTAGGGTAAACCAATGTCTATCATGCACATGTACAAGAAGTATACTAATACTCCCATGAAAAAATAGTTGAACCAAAAGAACCTAAAAAGGTAGACTATACATCCCAACCTACCCAAGGTATGCTCACCAAGTAACACAATACAAGTAATGAAACATGACAATAAGTATAATGATAAAGAGAACCCACACATATTTCCTGCAGGTATGCCTCTCTCACAACCCAATGTCATACATCTTGGAACACCTATCTCTTCTGAATAACACACTGCCCCAAAAGAATGGTCACACCACATCACACTCATAGACACCTAGGCTCTCCACCCCACAAGCATGGTCACCTCACATCTCTCTTAAAAGAACCATATCCATAGCACATCCACAACCATAACCAGAGCAGTAGTGTATTTTGAACATGAAGGACATCAACCTCCTGCCATCCTCCTATCACACACAACCCCCCATAAGCCACATCATCCCATATCATCCCACCAACAAACACCTATGATATGTCACATCTCATACAAAGACACCTAGGCTAGCCACCCCAAAATAACGTCCACATCACATCTCACACAAAGACACCTACTGTTACTCCCCTAGTTTTTATGAATTATTTTTTTCTGAATAAATTAAAATTAATTTATGGTTTGTGTTACATCATACACCAAGTTTAGCTTACTTTATACACAACAGAAAGTTATTATTTCACTGCATATAATGATCTATCATATTTTATGACATGAAATACTGAGTGTATACTTAATTACATGAAATAATATTTTTTTCATGTGTTACACACAATTTCGAGATTAACTTGTGATATATGCAACACCGAGTTTAAACCAAATACGACATACTATTATTATGATAGTTATAAAATATTATTTGGAATTATGGTTATCAATATCATTTACTATATAATGAAAATATTGTTTAAAAATGTTTATAATATGAATTATTTGGTTTCTAATTAACTATACATGAAAATAAAATCCTTGTGAAGATATAGGAAATAATTTTCAAGAAAAATATTTTTATAAAATCAAAAAAGTTATACCTAAATAAATAAATTAAACCAATATTAGTGAATGAATTTAATTAAATGAATATATTATATATTCACTCAACTACATAACATTTATCTAATGTTTTATATAGAAATTTGATCGAAATAACTCCAATTTTATGCTTAAAACTATATTTTTACTGGAATGCAGTTTTGTCTCATTTTTATGGAAGACCCAATTTATAACATATTTTTAAAAATTTTAGAAAATTAATTTGATAAAATAAAATTTATTTTTGAAATAGTAATATCAAAATTATCATAGGTTATATTTTTTTATTTTTCTAAGAATTCACATTTTTATGTATAGTGAAAAATATTGAGTTTAAATTGGAAAGTACATTTTGGTTCAAATTAATTATATAGATAAAATATATTTTAAATTGTTTTTAAAGTTAAATTAGATTAATTATATATACATTAATACAATTTAGGTCATTTTAATCAATTCCACATGTAAATTGGTTATAAAAACATTTCAATCTTTTAAAATTTTCTCCTTAGAAAATTGGTTTTCTCGCCTCGTTTGTAGGATTAATATTAAATTAATTTTTTCCACTTATATGAATTTAATTTGATAAAATATATACCATATTTTGGAATATAAAAATATATAATGTCTAATAAAGTCTAAATAATATTTTACTAAAGTGATTAGTTAAACGATTAAAATTAATCACAACGATTAAGGTAGAAATGAGTTTACCAAGTTACTTCACATTAAACATAATGAGACAAATGACCAAGGGACATTTCAATAATGAATTTTATGTCAATATTTAAAATTATCCCTTCTATTACATATTTTGGTGCATTATTTTTTCCACATGACATGGAGAAAACATGGTTGAAATTCCATCTTTCAAAAATTCACATGTTTTCCACTCACCCCACTTATATAAGGCCATCTCCTCTCTTTTCTTCTTCACACATCCAAAAAAATTTGTTTTGTAAAATATCATCCCAAATAACCTCCCAAAATAAACTTCCCATAATCCTATAATCCTTACATTGGTTATAAATCCAACCAATTTTCCTTTGGTGGAAACCAAAAGGAGTTACCTGAAGAAGTGGTAATGTTCGTCAATGATCAATTTTGTTATCTTTCTTTATCAAACCCATTAAATTATTTTTATATCATGATTTTATAATAACTTGAATATATAAAATATAATGAGATGTATTTATGTTATTTTTATGACCTATAACTTCTTTCTCATGCATCAAATGGGATACAAAATCATTTTTCGTGTGTATGATGAACTATCACCATGGGAACTGATGCCGTTCGTTCTTCCATTACCACCTTTCATGGTTTTGAATATTGATATATTTATAGATTCATATAATAATATTATGATATTTATTATTTATTTATTATTCTTTACTTATTATATAACTCATATATTCATACATTCAATTTTGTGAAATACGATAATGTCTTTCATGTGTATGAACGACTACCTCCATTCAAAGTGATGTGATTCATTCAAGCCATACTAGAAATGTATCAAAGATGGTTTTAGTAAATATAAGATATATATATGACATATTAATTCAAATTTAATGATAATATAAATATATATATCATTTACTTTTCATTATTTCATTACGAAATGAGAATTGAAACAACGTTTATGTGTATATAATGCCTTCTGTCTCCATAAATATTGTATTTTATTTCCTATCTCCAAATTCTATGAATTACTATAAATTTAAGTTTAATGAATATATATGATATTAATATCATGGTTTTAATTATATAAATGATTAAATCATGATCAATGTAGGAGGACCAAAAATAAAAAGTCAAAACATATACAAAAAATGAAGCGGTTATTACTTAAGACGTAAGATTAACATGGAATTATTAATAAGGGGTAATATAAAGTCATAAGAAAAATATATAAGAAATTATACATATGAAAATGTTTATACAATAGATTTATAGTATATATATTTATTATATAGTATTCTTGAAGGATTATACTGAAATTCAATACTTAATGTAAGGTTTCCTCGTCTCACTTTTATTTAAGTGAGACCTATGACTTATCCACCACTTTTTTTGTAGTGTATATACTTCCAATGAATGAATTTTAAGATTCATATTCTTAAATTTATGATTATGTACACAAAAATTTTATTATCTCTCTTTCATGGGTCTTACAATTCAAAAAAAATTAACTATTAAGGTATTTTCGTCCCACTTTTTACTTTTGTGAGACACGTTCCATATTCAAAACCAATTTATTTTGTGTGATGTATATTATTTCATATGAAATAGTAAACCATGAATATATCTCATTTCATGAAATTTAATGTTTCCTTTGATTTTACACTTACACGGGGATTATGATTCAAATTTTACTTAAGAAATAAGTTATTTTTGTCTTAATTTTCCTTATTTGGGACAAACCTTAGGTAATGCACCTATACTATTTCACAAGGTATATATACAGCCCATTGGGAACATAATATAATTAAATTATCTATATTAACTATATTTTAAGGTTCATTTTATATTATTACAAGAACTCGCCCGTTCTATTGCACGACATATTCGATTAATGGTTTTTCTTTTAATAAGAGATTAATATTTATAAAAGTGAAGATGAAAAAGTAATGTTGAAGAAATTTTAATTAGAATGTAATGGTGTGTGATAATAAAATAATAGAACATTGAATATGAATACACCATTCAAGTAGTTGAAAAAGAAAAGAGTTAAAGTATATGAATTTTTAAATTTTGTTGAAGAATATTTGAATTAATTTTCAATTTCGATCATAAAAACTAGAATGGGGGAACTGAAACAAAAAGTGAACGATAAATCAAAGATAAGATAGTGGTTGTAATAATAATAATGTGAAATGTGAAAATAAATGAAATAGTAATATATTTATTGAGTGGGATGTTCGGGAAAAAGAAAAGAGAGTGAATCTATTCTTCATGACACTGAATAAAAAAATATATGAAGACAAATTGAATCTGGTTGTTTCTTCATTGAATGTAAATAGTCTTGGGTTGTAGTTTTATATGCAGAACCACTATCATTTAGGGGAATTTTTTGAATAACCAGAAGTCCGATTCATAATTTTTTACAATTGAAATTTTCTATACAATCTTAGTAGGTTCTTTACATCATAAGAAACACTTAATATAGACACTGAAAATTCCAAAAATAGTCAAAAACAGTAGGTATGTAAAAATGGAATTCCATAGAACATTATACAACAACATACAAAATTTTATGTTTATCTCTAATCATTTTGATATATAACATAATCCAATTATATAACCTGTAATTCATGATATCAAAGTGATATAAATTTTAATATAACGAATTTAACAACCATTTCAGTACATCATATTTAAAAACATGAGAAGAATATTTTCTAAAATCGTGAAACATAAACCAAATAACCAATATGTAATATAAGTTCTAACATTAGGGAATGAAGTATTGAGAGATATAGTGAAAAAATAGGAAACCTTTTAATGGTAGACTGTTTATTTCATTATGCACTAAATATTGAACTAATCAATAATTCAATCAAATTTACATTTTGAGGCTAACCAGTGGAACAGTAAATGCATAAAACTGAAATGAAACAATCTTATTTGTAGAGGTATTAGTCAATAAGTATAGTGAAACACCAATAATAAAATAACTAATACTGAAATTACCTTAAGAAAATAGGTAAAAAGAACAACAACAGTGGTTTGTTACAAATCATATAGGATCCAACATAATCAAGATACTGGCTCCAACAGAATATATTTCTGAATCTCAAATCCAAAAAACATATGATGGATGACAATAGAGATAGAAAGGGATGGATTTCTTAAACATGATATCACGAAAGGATCCAAAAGTTAAGATGGACATCACAAACACCTCACGTTTTTTCCATTGTGATATCCCCTTCAGGATTTGATGTTGTAGTAGGCTTCTGCTGTGGTATGGAATTTACATAGACTTCAATTTCAGCAGAAGAAACCACACTGAAATGTAAACACAAGAACCCACACTGCAAGTCAACTTGAATTTTTTCTTAAATGGGAACATAAAATCACGGATGGGTAAAATAAGGGAACACGTAGAAAGAAATGAGGAATAAATGTTGCTATATGGGAAGGAAGATCATTAAAAAATGAGAAGATAATAAAAATATGAAATTATAGATTATACCATTACCTTGGATTTGTGATGTTCTTGACAATCTTTATCCAGTAAATAGACAACTGAAATCAAAAGAAGTGAAATCTGTTTTATTCGAAAAAAACAATTCATAAATATATGGATAATTAGTTTAACTGGAAACATACATAATAATTCAGAATATTGGAATTATGTTATATAGGAAACAAACATCAAAATTCATATAAAGAGTAATATGTTTTAATAGAAGCACACTTCAAAACCTTTAATTGGGAAATTTGTTTTACCTAAAAAAATGGTGACAATTCATAGATTGGTAAATCTATTCATGTGGAGAAAAAACTGAGAAATCATAATATGGGAAAACTAATTTACTAGAAAACATCATTACATATTAGAACATGGATTAACTATTTTAATGTATATAATTTTCCCTTCATGTGGAAAAATTATTAAACACAATAACCATTTGTAATATCCTTAAACAAAAATTATTAAACAAAAATTGTTAAACAAAAATTGATTTAAATAAATTAGAAAACATAAACTATTAAACTGTTTTTATTAAAATAAATAAGCATCTATTTTAAACAAATAACCATCTGTTTTAATGTTTATAATTTAATTAAACACAAATTATTAAAACTAAAATTAAACACAAATTATTAAACAAAATTAAACACATAATATTAAACAGAATAACTATCTGTTTAAATGTATATAATTTTCCCATCATGTGGATAAATTATTAAATAGAATAACCATTTGTAATTTCATTAAACAGAATTTCGTAAACAGAAATGGTTAATCAGAAATTGTTAAATAGAAGTTAGTAAATAGAAATTATGAAACAATATTTATTAAAACAAATATGAAACTATTTTTAACAAATAACCACAAATTTTAAACACAAAAAAATAAGTATTAATATATATATTTCAATATATAGAAACTATTAAATAGAAATTAATAAAAAGAACATGGATTATCTATTTTATGATTTTTAAATTTCACTATAGTGTATTTTTAAACTACAGTATAGGTTGAAATAAATGTGGATAAATCATTTGTAATAGGCTTTTGGAAGCATATAGATTTCATAAAATGTGGTTTCAAAATGGATAAGTATTGCAAGACAAACCTATAGTCCACTTTTTATGTGTTTATTTGAAGTTTTCCATTATCCGAATATGAATATCAGTGGCATCAGTTGATGGTGGTGTGGAGTCATAAGTTAGTGAGACATTGTGTCTGAATGCATAATCAGCATCGAAGTCAGTCGACAGATATCTCTAGAAGTGAAAGAAACTATTAACTTAATCAAACTAAAATCACCCATTGCTCAAAAAATGTTACAATTACAAAATTAGTGATATAAATTGTAATAGTTGTATAATTTCCTCAAAAATCATCATAATAGTAGTAAGAATAAATTATATTTGAAATGGAATTAAAATCTATCAAGTATCATGCATTTAAAATAAGAATTAATAAAAAACATGGAAATAGAAAATTGAAATTGTGAATGTAATATAGTAGAGATTGTTTTGATATCATGGAAACATAACAATATGTTTAAAAAAGATTGTTTAAATAGGGAATGGAAGGGTGAAAAATATAACAAATAGATACTATTTTTAACATCATATGGGGTGTTCTTTTCAAAAATTATCTGTCCATACTTCCATGTATGTAATAGCCTGCCGAGAATGTTGTGTGACTTTTATACAGTGGAACAAAACTTCTGTATGTTTGTTGAGAGAAATGTCAATCACTATAACAGTTAATAATAGCTGTAGAAAAAACAGGAAAATTCGTTAATTATGCAGTATATACTCATCTGAACTATGATGTTTACCAATTTTCATATGAGAACAACAAATGCAATGTGTTTTTATAATAAAAACATTGTATATAAAAATGAAAAAAATTAGTATTTTTTACTCCAATGATGTCAAAAAAATAAAAAAACAATGAATAAAAAAACATCTACCTGAATAGATTAAATATTTTTAGTTGTAAGAAATCCAATTTCATTGTTGTAACTGACTCCTGAACATCCAGCGCTTTCATTTTCCTACAACATAAGTGTAAAATGAATATTAAAATAATGTGGTATATAGTTTCTAATAAATATAAATTAAAAATGTAAAATTAGAACCTCTTTCTAGTCAATGGTAATAGTTGTGAAGATTCGTTTCGATGATTGATCCTATATAATAAGGTTAAAATTAATTGTTGTTATGTTAATTTTATATGGTTATTAATGAAATTTATTAAATTTCAATATATAGTTACCTAGAAAGCATACAACTCAATCTTTTTTCTCTGAATAATTTCATGATAAGTACCCATAGAGGGGTCATTGTTGGTTTCCAAGTATTGTGTCATTATGTTGTCATACTCTCCACATATGCTAAAGTTAATTCGTAAGCCTCTGTAAGAAAATGCAGAAACTTTGTTGTTAATTGTAATATTTAAATCAAATGATGTTATAAGAGAATCTTACTAACCTCTCATCCTCAAACTGTGTGGATGTTTTGGTTGGTAGTCCTGATTATAGGGTACGAAAGATGAATATGTCTAATAATTTCTGTAACATTTTAAAATAAATTTAAAACCATTTGAAAAACATTAAAGCATTATGAAGGCATTATAAATTGAAACATTATTATACATTATAAGAAATGATCAAAATCAAGGGTATGTAGTGGAACCTCTATTTGTTTTAATAACATGCAGTAAACATGATTACGATTCATGTTAACCTGAAATCAAAAAAAACTAACTGGAATCAGTGAACAAAAAAGATAGAATAAGGGAAAGAAGTTATCATTTGACTTGAAAAAACTGATGGAAGCAAAAAACTGTTAAGCAAATATAATACTAAAAGTTTAATAGAAGTGATAAAATAACTAAATCTATGATACAAATGTTTTTCTATCATAGATTTGATTACCTTACATATAATGCAGTCTATGATTTTTTGGTTACAACATCAACTAAACCACCACATTTCCATTGAAAAGCTTGAACAAATTCTGAACAATAAAAAAATGGATAAATGAATAAATATAGTCTTAATGAATGAAATAATTGTTGCTATTGATGAAATGGAAGAACAGATCAATTGTAATGACATGAGAAAAAATCTTAAGCAATAAGAGATACTAAAAAATTAATAGAAGAGATAAAAGAACTAAATCTATAATAATAATTTTTTTGTTTGTGAATATAATGATGAATGATGATAATAATACAAAGGTCATATGAATGATTAATGGAAACCCACTACACATAAAAAATAGCATTTCATAAATCGTTAAAGATATAGTAAAACTAAATGAACCCTTTATCCACTAAGATACCGTCATTGAAATGTGATTACAAATCCTATCAACCTGAATTCAAGAAAAACGGGCATAATTAATGAACTAAGATGATAGAATAATGGAAGGAAATAAGCATTTGTTTTGAAAAACTGGTGGAAGAATGTAACTATAAAAAAAATAGAAATATGAAAAATGTAAGAGAAGAGATAAAATTACTAAATCTTTGATAGAAAAGTTTTTCTCTGATAGATTGGATGACCCTTTGTATAAAGCAGTCCAAGATTGTTAGCTAAGAGCTTCAACAAAACCATCAGGTTCCCTTTCAAACACATGTAATTAGATGCCAACCAATCTCTTGATGAAAAAACAAATAAAAAATGATCTACTAACCAATTGAGTAAAATATATGCGAAACAGTTTAGTTAAAGAAGTACCCATGATGATGACAGAATACTTCGAAGATCATTGAATGATTTGATTTCATCCGCAACCAGAATTGAGAATAACCTAAGTATCATTTTACGGAGATTAATGTGGTGATGACCAAGCCTGGATATATCATTTTTATTGTGGTTCTATCCCCATGGAGAACACGAACTACTTTATTTGAAGAGGAAGACCTTGAATCACGCAACCTTGTTTATGTTCTCTGTTTCAACAGATATCATTACAGATGCTCAAATATTTGAATCCCATGAATCGAAGAGGGTATCTGGAGACTACCATTTGAGTCTTGATGATAATTTCCAAACCAAAACCAATCATAAAGAAAAAATAGGATGTAAATTTTGACAATAAAAAATGGGTTACCGAGCCCAGCCGTTCCCGGATGTAGATTTCCTCGCCCTCCAATTTAGATACACCAACACCCATGTTTATCAATGTAACCTAAGTCGATGACAAAAATAGATTCCTGACGGGTATTTTTATCCACTATGAGTCATTGTCGCCGCTGTAGAATCGTAGGAGGCATCCGAGCCATATTTCGAGGAGCCGAAGCTAGAGGAGGAGGAGAAAGCGGTGGTGGAGCCTGCGTTGGTGGAGGTGGAGATGCAGGAAGCACTAGGTCTAGTTCAGGAGGTAGAAAGAGCCAACAACAGTAACAGGAACCCTATTTCTAGAGGAAGGAACCCGAGAGAGGTAGGAAGGAGGAATCTATTTTCACTGGTAACCCTAGGATTGGGAGATTAAAATCACGATCCATAAGGTGAGCGAGAATGGGAAC
This sequence comes from Viscum album, assembly GCA_963277665.1. Taxonomy (NCBI): domain Eukaryota; kingdom Viridiplantae; phylum Streptophyta; class Magnoliopsida; order Santalales; family Viscaceae; genus Viscum; species Viscum album. The sequence goes on along the minus strand of CAUJRU010000030.1, from coordinate 1,473,353 downwards.
AGAGGTGGGTTGTGGTAATGCTTTGATGGATGTCAATTTTCAATTGGTATTGTGGGGATTCGATTGAGTAGCGGAGGGTTAATTTCTAATGGGAAAGGTTAAATCGGTGACATGGAGCAGTGTGGAGGTCACACATAAGCATAGGTACACCCAAGTATAATAGATATAGTAGATATAGTAGATTTCATGGGGATTATGATTCAAGGTTACCAATGTGGTAATGATTTTATGTTACAGTATAGTCATTTGTCAGGATTGTTTATGCTCAAATTACAATAGTGAAATATTATGATCTAACTCAATGATTTTCATGACTATTATTATCCTCTGGTTATTCATTATATTTTCATGAAATGGTACCATTTTCCACTATTTGTTACTTGAGATAATTATACTATGTTTTACAGAAAATATGACATCATTTCTCTCTATAGTTGGAAATTTGTTTTACTCCAAAAGCATGTTTTATTAAAATTATTTCATTAATATCTTATCGTGTTCAAAATTAATTATAAAAGAAATTTTATAAAATTATTTCAATGGAATATTTATATAATTTTCAAAATAATGTTTTTTTTAATTTTAAGGAAAATGTGAAAAGAATATTTGTCTTTAACATTTATGATATGAACAGTGTTTCCTTCAATCATGACCATTCTATGTTTAAAATATTCCCTTACAAGATTAAAAATAAATTTTAATCACATCTCATCCCACCCAAAAACTCCTCAACGAAGTCACATCTTGCCCAAATAGACGTACGCATGCCTCCCGACAAGCACAACCACATCATAACTCACATGAAGACACATGGGATAACACAACCACCATCTAGTGTTCCATTAGACCTCTAGCCATCATATATTGTGAAATAACTAAAATTCCTATAAGATAGAATAGGAAATAGTGGGTGTCTCACACTCTATCCCCTTCACCAGATTTCCAGAAAAATACCCTCCACGTGACAATTAGGGTGTCGGTACATAATTATTGACGTGGGTGGGGTGTGTATAGAAATAAAAAAGAATATACAAGTATATACATATAGAAACACAAAATCCCAACATATGGGTTCACAACCAAACCCTAAAAAACTCAAAAAATCACCACTTTCACTACCACATCTGAATTCATAACACCAAACAAACCTCATGACACATCACTCCACAAACCATTTTACATTATCGAGCTCATTTGTTCCATTATTAGGAATCAACCACATTAAAACAAAAAACCCATCATTATTTTTTCATTGATCATTGTAATCTTAGTATCCAAACCAAACACCATCTATTTCAATCATAATTAAATAATTATTTATTTCATTAATACCTGACCATCTAGCACAACGAAACTACACTTCACAAGCATCCCATCACTTCAATTGGACTATCGAGTCGTCACCCCACAAGCATGGGAAAAAGCCACCACCTCACCACCCCAAAATCATGTCCAAACAAACCACCAGCACTCCACCCTAAAAGCATATCCAAACATAGACCAACTCACCATCCCAAAATAACGACCAAACAACAACCACCTCACCACCACAAAATCACATCCAATGAAACATCATCTCACTAACCAAAAATCATGGTCATCAAACCATCAACCCCACATTCCCTAACCGCACATCTCCACACCATAAGCAGAACCACACATCACAACACAAACAGGATAATTTTAAAGACATACAAATGGGATTTCATCACATTTTACTTTATTTTAGGGGTGTTATCACATAATCCATAGTCTTAGGGAAACCACTTTATTATCCATATATAAGTGGTTAATCAATTTCAATTTTAGGGTGTTATAAAAAAATAACAACAAAAGTAGTTGTCACAACACATATTATCCATCCCAAAAAAATCCCCCAATGGCCATAATTTTGAATGGGGAATCAAACCCATACAATCACAATATCAAAATCATATGAAAGTAGTAAAAGCATGTGAATGATTACCCTTTAACCTTTCAGTTTCAATTATCCACTTATTTATATTTAATTATTATTAAACCACCTTAACTCTTAGATAAACAAGAATAAACCCATCCCACATGATACACAAAAAAGAGAAACTATGGATTACCTACCTTGAAGAAGCTTTGTTGACTTGCTTCACACCACAAGGTGAATTTCAAATTCCAAAAACCCACAATCATACCATGATAACCTATCGATCAACCTACACCACACTGAATTACCATAAAAATGAAACGCAACTCACACCCCAAAACAAAACTATACCACCACAACAAGTTCTCGAAAGATAAAGAGTAGAAACACCACTATTAAAGGGAGAAGAACATACCAAGGTTTTCTAAAGGGGATCAACCAAAACCAATAGATTGAAGTGGGAGGTATAGGGATAGAATATCCCCCAAATCTCCTAGGGCTCACCAAAAAATGAGAAGGAGTAGGGATCAGTTGAATGAATGAAAATCAGATGAGAATAAAAGCCTACAATATAGAAACCAACAGGTTTCATGTTGTGTAAGCATTACAAAGCATGGAACGGAATGGGAAGTTGTGAACCCTTAAATTTACATAAAATAAGAACTAAAATAATTACTATTGATTCAATTTGTTTTATTCTTTAATACTTTGACGAAATCGGTCTCTATGGGGAATATGATCATAAAAATTTCTTAAATAGAACCTTTGTTTTAGGGGAAATAGAGGAAATACAACTTAGATATGAATTGTTCTATAATTAAATGAGATGGATGGATCCATCAAAATTCATGTTTTGAAATATTATTTTCCATCATGATTCTTTGGGATAGAAACATAAACCAAAATTCACATCTCCTCAATTAAAAGCCCTAAAACCAATGCAAGTCTTAATATAATTCAAGGAAACTTCCCAAAGATAATTCATGTTATGAATTCAACATTAAAATCATGAATAAAATCCTATAGATGCATTATAACTTCAATAATTCATTCTCCTTCGACAACTCTATGTGATTCATCTCAATCACTCCAAACATTAAAGGAACAACCTACAACAGGGGTGTACCTCAGTCCCAAGGTGTCAAATATTAGGTCCCAACCAAGATCATGGAAAAATACAAGAGGGTTTTTGAATATTAATCTTTAAAATAATTAGATTAAAATAAAACAATAAAGTGAAACCAAGAATAGACAATATAGCATTTTATATGTAAACAGTGAAATAAATAAAGTAAAAAAAGATGAACATACCATTTTTTATAGTATTTTGTATCCAATCGATCTTATATCTATTTTTCATACTCCAACCAAGGATTATGGATATAAAATAAAAAAAATTATTTTTTAGGGGAAAACCAAATCTTACCTATTCAAATGGTATAAAAAACCTAGAATATCCTTTTATGTGGGTGCAGACAGACTAAAGAATTTCTAAGAACCAACCCTAACTGATCACCTTTTAGTAGGTTCAATAATAGCCCAGAAAACTAATTTTAGGTCACATAGCAGAACCAAGTACTTCCTTTTAATGGTGGCATAACCATGTGAGATCAAAATTAATCTTTAAAAAAACAAAAAAAAACTGATAAAATGCGTGTAACTGTAAGTTATTGAAGATGAAATGTTAGTGGAATAATGTGATACTAGTCCCTTAAAGATGATGTAATAAGGTATCTTGGGAAATTAGTGGTGATTAAATAAACAATAATAATAGTTATGAACAATTATCTATGAAACTTTTTATCAATTTTATTTGTATGTTATGAACTTTTATTATTGTGTCTTCACCGACTTGCTTCAACTTTTATAGAGGATTCTCCAATAGTTATTTCCCCTTCGATTCAATATCCATGATTCTTCTCTTCTACTGGTCAACATAGTCTACGAATAAAATTTTCCTTAAATCTCACAACATTTAAAAAAAATTATAATAATAGTTATAATAAAAAATGAAATATTATACTAGACTTCTCACAACATCCACAACCTTAATTTTATAAAAAAGTTATTATTCACACGTCTCTACATAATCTTACACTTTCAAATCCCTAATCAAATCCACCATAAAAATCATTCATTGAATTTTTACTAAAATATAAAAACATCTTCCTTTTTAATATCATGATATTTTAATTTTAATAATGGATGTGGAATAATTTGTAATAAATAATATTTCATGCAATGATAAAATATATATTTCATTAATATAGGCATGATCAACTCTCCATGGCACAAGCACCAATAATTTAACAAATCCATGAAATTTTATTAATACACTTTGTAGTTACATGAACATCCCATAGTGCAACATCTCATTAATATTAATTTAATTTCCAAAATGTATAACTATCGAAAAACCTAACTCTAGATTCATATGTAAGATAAATATTACAACTAATAAATGTGTAAGATAATTCCCTTTATCTTCTGATCTATCCATTTCCAAATATTGAAATCCTTTTATATACGTAATTTTTCTCTACATCAAACCAATTCATAACATAAATTTCTTTTTTAAAATTCCATACATAAAAAATATAACTATTTTGTAATATAATATCTAGACTAAAAGAAGTTGCGTAACATTTTTGACATAGTAAAAATCTTCAACATTATCATATGAAATCTATGTAATATCTCAATTTCAATGCACAAAATATTATACACAGTGAAAATAAGATCTTTGGAAACACATAATATATTTTCTATAATCCGTTGAAATTCAAAATATATTCTACTCAACTCTATGTAATGGGTAAAATAAATGGCTATGCCAAATTTCTGAAAAATTCAATAGGTATTATAATTCATAATCCTCTATAGATGCATAATATTTCTAAAATTGCATAATTATGAAATCATAAATACATAAGATGATTTGATCAATACTTAATATAATGGACTATTCCATATTTTGAAAATTCTAATAAGTAAGATAAAATAAATTGGAAATCTGTAACATAAAATTGGAGGAAAAAGATAATATCTAAAATAATAATTAATAAAATGATTAACATGAATAATAAATGATATGAATGATTTAAATAGTGACATAGTAATCCTTTATTCCATCTAACCATAACATATAACACGTTAGATACATAATAAAATTAGATGGATTGTAATTATTAAAATATAACTAAATAGTAGTGGAAATGAGGCAATCAAAATTTCTCTAAATAAAGCCCATTCATTCAGAACCAGTGGAGCATTTATTCTGAAAGAACTAGGAGATGATTAACATTAAAGAGTTTGGAACACGTGGTTTCATAATGTATCATTCTCTAACATTTCAAAACATTAGAATGTTTTGGTATAAAATTATCAACTATTATTTCAAGAAGGAAAGTTTAGTACTGATGGATGAAAAGAATGGTAGATGACTACATATGAAGAAATATGCGTGATTTGTTATAATTATATATATAAGATTAAAAGAAGTTCAAAGATCTTGTGAAAGAATTTTTTTCCTTCTTGTTTTGCAATATTAGATTCATATATTTTTTTAATCCCTGAGAAAGGGAGAGTTTTCTTATTGCTAACATTCATGCAAGAAGTTCATATTTTCAAGATTTTTTATACCAAAGATAATGTATTTTTATAAGATAATATATAGAACCATCTTCTTCTGAATAATAAAATCCATGTGCATGATAATATAACTTGCATAAGAGTGTTCCTTTTATGCTTATCTTGTAAAATGTTTAAAATATGGTAAATTATTTTAATTTTATGTTATGTATTTCTTTATTAGTTTAGCATTAGATTTAACTGACATTATATATATATGATATTCAGTATTTATCCTTCCAATGAAATTTTAGGTCATGGTTTTTAGAGGTAAGTGATTTTAAATGTTCTCAGAAAGATAAGACCAGGAAGTTTAAGTATATTTCAAATAATGTAGATAAATTTTAGAAATAAAAATCGGTAGAAGCTCATAAGAAGATAAATATATTGAATCTATCAGGATCTGAGAAAGAGATTTTCCCAAATTAATAAAACCAAAATGAAGAAGGTGAATATGACGACGATGATAGGGAGGATTTGTAGCCGAACAATCAGAATGATATTATGAATATAAAAATACATAATTATACTTATCCCTAAGATAAAATAAAATATTATAGTGTTGAATCTAAGTCAAAAAAAGTTTCAAATTTAATCCCAAATCCTAGAGTAATTTCTAGGAAAGATATGATTGTGGATCAGTGTCCTTTGATAAAAAAGCATATGGATAAAATTTCTAAAGTTGTATCCATTATAATAGAAATTAATTCAATAATTTGTATTTTTCATGGTTGAGGGGTGGATTTTCAGATTTTACGTTCACATATATAAATTTTTGATCAGTAGGTGGAGTTAAAGAATGAAATGTTCAACCTTAAAGATGAATGTCATCAAAAAATTTGAAACATTTGAAAGATGGAAAAATATATTCAGAATCATTATATCAACATTCGTTATCTTCAGGATCATTATGTTTCTTTGAGGAATGATTTAAATGAGTTCAATCAACTCTCATAATAAGTTAAATGACTAAGATGAGAGACTGAAAAGACATGAATAATCATTTGACCAACCTCAAATGAGAGGATAAATTCAAAATTTCTATGATTATTTAACTTTTTTCTAATGTAATTACTTTTTATCTTATTTTTTTATTGTTATTAGTTAAATATACATGTTTTTTATTTTAATGATTTTATTTTTGAAGATCAAAACGGGGGGATAAATAGTAGTGTACTGTAGGTTTCCTTTTATAAATGGTGATAAATGGAATGTTGGCATGTATTTTATCAAAGATGGAGAATGTTAGTTTTTCAAATCGTACTGAATGGGAGTTTTCATAAGTGACATAAATATTCATATTATTTTTGTTAAACTGGCCTTTTCTTACATGTCATGGTATTTTCAAAAAGATGGATATTGTTGAGTAATTTCCCGAACAACTTCTGTATATTTTTCAAATGAAAATAAAATTACACTTAATATTTAATTTGTGATACCATGAAGTTTTTTTTGTTCTACTTATGAAGTTTTAACTTCAAATTCACATTTGTTAGTAATTTTATTCCAATCTCGTTAATTTTCAGAACCTTATGAAAGTCACCTTGACTAATTTGAATAGAATATCATATAGAACCTTTTGATTCTTCTATAGGTTATAGATATTCTTGGATAAATCAGATATTACCATTGATGAGTTTTTAATGAAAATGTCTATAAATTGAGATCGAGGATTTGTGGAACAGAGGTTTTTGGAAAACCTTCATTCAAGATCCATGCACCGTCTCTATTCTTATGTGATTATGTTTTTATGTTCATTCAGTGTGATTTCAATGATTATTACTGTGAGGAATTTATCGTAAAAGATATAATTTTAATAATTTATATTGTTTTCTTATAATCATGAATGGTTGAAGAGATCCCAAGATAGTAACTTTTGCTTTCGAACATATAGTTTTATGATATCTAGGGATGGGTCTTATGGTCGATCGTCTATTAAAAAAGGTTATCGGGGATAGAGATTTCTATTTTTGAAAATTTTCAATGAAGTTCAGGGATACGACATGTATCTTCCAATATTTTAGATCAAAGAAGACCTAAAGTTTCAGAACATGGTTCCTTTGGATCTAGGTACTTCTCCAATATACATTTTGTATTAAAAGTGAAGAGTTACTTTGACTTGAACTTTTTATATCCTTTAATAATATTTTCATAAATGATTTTATAGATTTTCATCTAAAATTCTACTACATTTTTTCATTCTATTCTTGTTCTCATTATCTTTGGGTTGTTTATATTAGATAGTTTATAACTTCTAAGTTTAATTTTTGCAACATTTATTAATCCTTTATTGTAATATTTTAGAACCTAGAACTCCGAAACTACTTATCATTTTGAGTTCAATTGTTTATTTATATAGTAGTAATACACCTTTCTGTATTGAAATTCCTTGATCTATTTTTTAGTTATTTATGTATATGATTTTTCATTAATATAACTGGAATTATAATTATTTGTGTATATTAAGTTTCCATCCCCTAGTAATTATCCTAAAACAAGTCTTTATACCTATTTTGGTTACTCATGCTTGAGAAAATTTAGTAATGACCCATGATTATAAGAAATATTATTTTATGTTATTCTAAGTTATGAATCCATACGTCACCTCACAAGAGCCTCTATTATCGTCGGTATGTGGATAAATTGAATCACCCCTAAATTAACATTTGGTAGGTCTATAAAATGTGAATAGAGTTAAATGACTTCATGTTTTGGGTATTGAATTCATATCCATGTGATAATAGGTGGTGTTGGTTGAGAGAAGTTAAGGAAACAATCCATTTTCTAGGGTCCTCTATGATTGATTTTTGTGTTGGTGGTCCATTTTTGTATTTCTATTAGTAATGGATCCCTTCTATATAGTTTACACTTGTATATAATCCAACAATTTTTTTGACATGTTCTTTATGACATATTAAATTTGAATTGGAAAAATACATGTTGTGTTTGAGAAATATGCTCTCTATTTTTAGGCCATTCCAATTGGTATTTGTCAGAGATGTTAATAAATTGTGAAGTAGTTATGTTTTTCATTCCATAAGAATTTAAGTTTTATTTATTTTATTGTTTTTTTAATACTAAAAAAACCTTACATGTTTAATTTGAATAATTATAATTACTTACTGTATTGTTAAATAACTTTCTCTTCTTAATTCATTAAATGTTAATTGTTTATACTTATTTATTGAGGAATATATAGTCACTATTTTTTCAATTTTATTAAACATGCAATTGTATTGTATCAATATTACAAAAAGGATACACTCAACATTATGATAGTCTATCTCAACATTATGATTTTTCCATACTTTTTTAATTACATTGTTTTCTATAATGTATAAAGTCATTTGAAAAATATAAATTCATATGGGATTTTGGTAATGTATTATGTTCTATAGGAAAGTCTACTGAATTAAAAAAATTTCTAAGTGTAAAATTCATAAGCACTATAAAAATTCATATGTTGGGGAAAAATTAAAAAATTTAAAAATATCTTATGGGAATCTAAAATTATTAATTATGTATTTGGAAGTCATGTGTGTGGTGGAAATGGCATATGTGATTAGAATGTCATGGGTGAAATGTATGTTTAAATTGTCTATTTTTCAAAACATCAGATTACTATCTTTTCACAATTCCATTTTATGAAAGTTCATATATGTTTTTTATTTGGATTATTAAATATTAAAAATCATATAAATACTAATGAATAGATTCATAGTGTTTATAAAATTTTTAACGAATGAAAAAATAAAGAAAATTTTAGTATATAAGAAATGATATTGTTTCCATGTTTTTTTTATTTTTAATTGTGTCTATCTGTGATTAGTTCTCATGAAAAACTCATACTCTCAATAATATATTTTGGTTTTTGACCATGGAATTATCCATTGAAGAATTTTTTTTAAAAACTTTTTTTGTTGGAACTTATTTTGGAAAAACTAGTTACAAGAAATAAGGTGTTGATGCTTTGTCACATATTCTAATGCTTTATTGATGAGGTAAAAATTAGTTTCACTGGGTATTATTTTTATTTTTTGATCAAAGAGTTGAAACAACATTCTTTTCTTCATCGTTTTATTTTAGTATTCAATGTTGTATTCTATTCAATTTATGTTTGTGTGGTAATAGTCAATTTTTGTTTTATCTAGTGAAAAACATGTTTGGGTTGTCAGTTATACCTCATAAAAAATGTTACATCTGTCCAGTTGTGGCTCTAATAAGAAGATATATTCTTGTCTACAATTTATTTTATATTAAGGTAGGTATTGTTCTGGTTTGTGCCTCCAGGTGAAAAAATGGTAGGTCTTGTAAAAGGTTATCACATTATTTCAAAAGTGATTGTTATTCCCCTGAGTATTATTCCTCTTGTTGAGTAAGAGGGGACTGAATAGTAGATGTATGGTCATTAGGATCCATACTCCTATAAAATTCAGTATTTAATGTTTTTTATGTTTTCAATATATATGTTCATTTCATTAATCATTAAACTATAAAATTTTAATTTTCATGCGGTGCTACTTAGATATTGAACAGTATTGTTTTAATATTTTAAATTTTAATAATTTAAATTCACACACCTTCTCAATTCATGTTCATGTTGGAATAACAAGGTGGACTTTTCCTTTTTTTATGTGTAAGAAGAGGAAAATCTCACCCGGTTCATTTGAAACTCGAATTTTAGTCACCATGTGCACTGAGACTAGGAACCTCTATGTTCCAAGATCTAGACGTAATTTATTAAGAGTATTGGGCCATGCTAATATTGGAATAAACCATAAAATAATTTATTTTATTTATAAAATATTAAATTTAATTAAAATAATTGAAGGAGATTCATGAAAATTAAAGAAGAATGTGTCTGCTGAGATGTGCAGAAGAATTGGGTGTCTACATGAGGTTTATTAATGAGTTGTGTGTGTGAAAAACTATTTCATAATTTTAATTAGAAGAGTTTATAGAGTTTGAGCATTAATTCTATGGGAGTGGAATGTGGGTAATCAGGATTTTCATTGTATCACTAATGCGAGATGGTTTTCTGAACTCACTCATGATTTCACATGGTTCGTGACAGATCTATGTGAATTTATATAGAACACTTCGGTGCCGTATAGAATGATGTGAACTATCAATCAGGTTTGGTTTGATAGATATAATTACATCTCGTGATTTGTTTCCTGTGTATTTACGGTGGAGATTCAAGGAGGTTGTCAAAATTCGATGAAATTGATCTTATGTTTGGTAAAGGTGATGGTATTCGATATGTTTGGCCTCTCCATACTACATGTCTAATAGGTGTGATATTTTATCTAATGGTGTGACAACTCCATTTAGAAATGGAAAATTTCTTTTCTCTATGTTGATGTGGAGAAATGATGATGTGGTGAAGTTCTAATGCAATATGTTGGTGTCACAGATCTAGTTCTTCATAAACATGATGATGCACGGTGACAGTATGATGCTCTGATGATGTGATCTGGTGGTTGTAAGATGAATCTATGTATTATTTATTGATGTTTGTGATATAGTTTTTTGTTTGATATTTTTGCATAGGTGTTGGAGTGTGGACTGAAAAGAAAACCCTGATGGATTTTTAAGACTCTTTATATTCTTCCACAATTTATCTATTAGAAATTAAGGAGGGTCAATACATGGATATTGGTTTTGGGTGACATAATATATTCTTATAGTCCATTGATCAGAAATATGTGAGGTTGAATTATGTTATATTATGCTACAAAAAATATCTTTGTTAGTTGATTACAATTTATTTTTTTAAACTAAATGAAAGAATGGGTTTTTGAAATGTAAAATTCGATTTTTGGTCTCATGAGGTTACAGGTTTAGATATAACAAACATCTGGTTTAACCATTCATAAAAATGAAATAAAAAAATAATTCCAAAAAACAAAACAATGATGGATCTCAACAAATTGAGACTTAAGATATGGAGGTTTATATCACTTTCAATAACTATAAAATGCATCTTATACAAGAGATTATGTAGCAACACTTTTAGAAAAAGTGTTTGTGCCCCCATAGATCATATCACATATCACCTACACATTATGTGGGGGAAACAAAATGATTTTAAAAACAAGTTATAACATGGTAGGTATAGGGGTGGGGTACAAAGGGAAGAAAACTGCAGATGTGGAGGATCGAATCTCAGACATCCTCAACTCACCACCATGGATACAGTCGGGGTGTAACCATAGAACTATTCCCCATTGGAAAAAAACTAGTTGTACTTAATCATGAATGGTGAAGAAACTAATTTCTCAATCCAAGAGAGTTACTTGGCTCACAAGGCTAGTCACCAAACACTCTAGGGTTTATAAAATATGTGAATCCATATTTTTTACCTAAGAAAGTGATGGTATAACATCTGTAAAAACTCCAAGTAAAGATACATATTTGATGAGGAAAAATTAGGGGGAATAAATCCATGTCAAAATATGGAATTTCAATTTAATAATTTGTGTGAATGAACAAACAAAAATGGTGAATGCATCTTTTTTGTATTCCTATTAATATTTTTTAATCATTTCACATATGTTTTACTGGATTTTATTATTAAATTTATCGATTAATGTCATAAACTATTTAATAAAATTTCTTTTCACCATTTTATATATTGTGTTGCATTTCAAATTCTATTCCCATTTTAGAGTACTTCAATACATACAAATTACCAGACATAATTATTCTATAAAACAATTCTGATGCAAATTATTATTTAAATATGAAAGGTTCACAATTGATTACATGATTCTTCATTTTTCTTTTGATATAAAAATTGTAATTGATTATATTATATTCATACTCTACGGTCATGTTAGATATATAGATGAATAATGATAGATAATGAGAATGATAAATAAAATATGTGGTTATTCTATTTTTCATGATAAAAATGAATCCTCCATGAGTAAAATAGGACAATCAAAAGGTTCCCTCCCATAATAGATGTCATGTGGAAGTTCTGTGTTTGGAGAACTATTTACTAATAAGATTTTTTCTTATCCAATTCATTTAAATTTAATTTTATGTGCCAAAATATACACCAATATTATGTTTTTTATATTTTATTTGTTTTCATTCATTATAGATTCTAGTTGTTTGTCTTTAATACCCTCTAATTGGGTTCGTTCTATTGGAGTCCTACTACTATTTTTCATTCATCTCATTCATTTATTCATTTTAAATTATTATATCTCATTTCAGTATTATAAGAGGATATGTATTTACCAACATAAAATTTTTTAGTGATCACATCAATGAAAATGAATCTTGTATATCCACATAGCCTTTCCCCCTCTGAAACCTACTCCACGATTATAACGAACCACTATAAAAAATAAATATAAAACAAACCACTAATGAAGAGGCAATAAAACATGAAAATAATTCCAACAAATGTTAAAAATATACCACTAATAAATTTTTTCCTAGGCTAAATATAGAAACTTTTTATCCCTCTGACACATGTGCAGTTCTCCAAGCCATACTAAATCCTGAAAAACCAACATGATGGAAATAATACACAACCATGATCCAAGTAAACTGTTTTTAAAAAAAAGGATAGTTAAATGTTAAATAGTAAAACATACACTCTGGTACTATTAATGGAGATGATCATATAACTGGGATCATGATTACATTAGATGATAAGATATATTTTAGTTTCATATTTTAAATTCATAATAATTATTGTATAGGGTGTATAATTCCATATATGAAGATGAAATTGAATATTTTAATCCCTTTCTAGAACTATTATTTTAAATGTTTACCGAACTAATTATATATACATGTATATACAATAAAACAATATATAAATAATAATTCATTGACTTGTGAGAATTATATATTTTTAGAAAAAATTCTCAATCTAATTCTATCACTGGTACACATAAGTATTTTTTGTTACATTCTAAGTTTACATTCATGAAAATTAAAAAAATCACATACGTAAGCTATCCAAATTCAAAAAATCAATTTAATATTCTTTTCATAAATGCACACAAACTATATCCAACTTCCCAATATTTTAATTATAAAATTTAATTTCTATAAGATATTAAGAAACACTAAATGACTCTATATTTGGTTTGGTAGTTAGGAACCAAAAATTCAATGACCCCCCATCTAAAACCACATTTCACATAAGAGAAAATTTTTCTTTGAAATTATTTTCTAGAAGAGTGAACATGTGTTCATGTTTTCTCAATTAAAAACTAAATACAATGTAAAATATGTCATAGATATAATGTTTTTGGAATGATTACAAATTCTAAACTAAATTTTTCATTTTATTAAATTTTATATTTTTCTCATGAATGTGATGAAATAAAATTTTGTTTAAAATCTAATACATAAAACAATCACCTGTTGAGAAACCACATATGAGATGTAATGCCCTGTTTGGAAGGACTTCATTGTTCAATTTTGGGTACATTGGGGATGTCTCACGATGCATAATCATTGAAGCTCGACATAGAAATAAAATGCTACAAATCATTCCAATTAAAGTATTTGAATATACTGGTATGGTATCTAGGAATAGAGGAATATAAGATTAATGATAATTTTAAACACAAGGTACTATTCTCGGATAGTCATTATACACATTCCATGAATTGTGCTAGTAAATTTGGGATTGCCGAATTTTCTTCACAAAATTCTTCCGCATTATTTACCACACTCACCACCACCTTGATACGACCATTTAATCTGATAATTATTACTAGTGAAAACTTTAAAATAAAAAAACACCAACAAAATGGTTCATCGCATGAAAAAAATCACAGTATAGATGTAGAGATCCAAACACCAAACATAAATCTGAAAGAGTTCTCCATCACACTCAAGGAATTGGCATGGATTCATAGAGACAATGAAAATATTAAAAATAATTAAGAGTGGGTAATATAGTTGTGTGAAGATGTTTTTAGTGACAAAAGATGGTTATCTGAAGGTGGAATTTATTCAATAATCAATTAGTAATGAGAAGTGTATCATGAAAAAAAATATTTATATTTAAAATTGATTGATAAGTTGAAGTGTAATAAAATATAATATTCATAAAACATGCATGAAACAGTAATTAATAACGAGGTAGCATCACACTTGCAAAATTAAGTTGAAAATTATTGCAATAATATGGTATTTTGGGCCAAAAAACATAGTATTCAAATCATTTTTATAAGGACCCAGCCTTACACATTACATAGCAGAGGACCTTTTACCGGTCTAGGTTATGGAGAATAGATACAAACATACAAATTATCAGAGTTGCAATAAAAATAATATAAAACAAATAGAAACACACCATGCGCTAACACCAAAAGTGAAGCAAATGCCTTCGGAAAACACTATGTGACTTGTGGAAAATCATTTTAAAGAAAATGGGTGAGAAAAAAAATTCCCAGGAAGGGGTTTAAGAAAACATTCGATAAATCCATATAAAAAATTATTTGAAAACAATTTATGAAATACCTAAAAAAATAACATTTTTAATATACTATTTGAAATTACATACGGCTTATAATACTAGGTCATTTTAGAAAATACTTACGTTCAAAATTTCTTTAAACATAATCCAGTGTTTTATGAACACCATACGCAAGATTCTGAAAACAAAACACTTTTTCTGAGGTCACATGAATCATTGAAGGCTGTCTGGGCCTACCCACATAGAAAAGGATGGGTTCACTCTCGAATGACCTTCCATATTTACAAAGATCAAGTGCCAGATTTTCTAAAAACATCTCAAGCTTGCTGTAGTTATGTATATATTTTCACGGGCAATTTCTATTTTAAAAACACACCGATGATTTAAAATGAAAATTCATAATTATATATATATATATATATATATGTATATAAATACATGAACTTCCATGGAATCACTTTGAAGTTTGGTTACAACCAAAAAATATACCACATATGCTTTGCATGAACCATCCAAGTATTTTATCTTTTTTTCGTGAAATACATTTTCCACAATTGATCGTAATAATTAATTATGAATATTATAAAAGAATAATTTAAAATAAAAATTTTTCAATGATATCCTTGTACTTGTTATTTTCTTTAAATTATTCATTAAAATTGAAACAATGTTTTTATTATAATACAACGACTATCGATGATGTGCACAATCACATGGCCATGACTATTTGCAGGTGTGAAGTTTAAAATAACACGTCAACATGTTATGCGCATTTTTAGAAATATGATGATAAATCGATGAAAAATTATAATCATGATAATAACGATTTCATCCATATATATATATATATATATATCATGGGTTGATTAATTTGTTCCAAAACCTTTCCAAATATGTTTGAATTCAAGGAGGAGGCTTTTTTCCTACATAAAATTAGAAATACTGTATGAGGCATAAGAAACCGTTAATATACATATATATATATAATATAACCAATATATGTGTATACACACATGTATATACACATATATGTAAAATCTATTGTGAAATTATCATAGAAATACACTCTCAGAATGAAGAGGGTCTTTAAGAATAATCTCTTTGAATTAAGAAGAACATATCACATATGCAAATTGAATTCCAAATATATAATCATACACACACACACACACTCATATAAATATATATATAAATATATATATATATATTATACATATATATATATGTTCACAAAAAAATTGCAAATAATGAAATCCCTTATAAGATTCTGAAAAAAATGAACTGCAAGTAACATAAATACACCCTTATAATGATAAGATAAAAAAATCCTTTAAATTTTAAAAAAATCCATCACATATGCGTTTTGAATAAGAGTGATATGAAATTACATAATATTATATATATATATATTTGTATAAAAATTTCTTTGCAAAGTATATAATCAAAAATTAATAGAACCCTTACAACATTATAATATCTTGAACACAAACATCCATCATTTGAAAATATGAAATATCTTGGATTTTAAATACAAATAAATATACCTATAAGAATCCGAAAAAAACTGTATGATCAGTTTTATATAAAAATAACAATTTAAAAAGGCCCCTTACATGACTTAGATGAGAGGCTTAGACCAGAGAGGGATTGCTAGAGATTTGGGGAAGAGAACCCTTAGGGTTTTCATGGAGGGTGTGGGTTTAGATTGTACTTTGTCCAAATTTATAAAATAAAGTAAGGATGTGCAAGCTTATGAGAGAAGCTAACTAAAAAATAAATAAATAAAAAGCTAATCAATGACTCAAACACGGGTGGATAGTATTTTTTTGTTCTTTTATACTTTTCTTTGTTTCACGTCACATTCATGATTTCATATTTTTTTCTTTTTATTTTAACTCATATTTTATTATTTGTTCCAAAAAATTTCTCTCTCCAATCAATTCATGCTTGTTGTTTTTTAGATTTAGTCATTACACACATTAGCATTATATTTTTTTTATAAAAAAAATATAATCATGAAAAACGTTTTGAATAACATATATATATTAAACGATATATATATATATATATATATATATATATATATATTTGAAACACATATCAGATGTGAGTTTTTTAATAAAAAATTTATTAAAGACATTTTCAATTGAAAAATACAATAACGAATAAACCTATTTTTATATTATTATTATTATATTTCGTTTTTTCAATCATCTCATTTTTTTAACATTTTTGTCAAGTTGTTCAATCATCTCATATGTAAATTAATTAATTTGAAAATATATTATATCTTTTCTATTTTTTTCTATCATTTCAAGTATTGTGTTGAACACGCCAACATTCAATCCTTGAATGTATTGTGTTTGACACGCCAACATGAAATCATTGATTGTTTTTTAATAATTTGTTTAATCATTAATATTTCATTCTTAATTGTAAAAGTGGAATTTTTTTGTTTAACCTTTTTAAAAAGAAACATGTTTTCCTTTTTAGAAAAAGAAGAAAATGAAATTCATTTTTTTTGATTAATTCATAGAATGTTTTTAAACAAAACATGCCCATTTTTTTATATATGTATAAATTTTTATTTTAATAGAAATCACGTTTTTGAAAAACATTATATACATACATTGTTTTTTAAATGTTTTAATATATATATATATATATATATAATTCATTTTTTAGTAATACTATAATTATATATATTTACAATTAAAAAAACACAATATATTTTGATATATATAAAATAAAAAATATTAATAATAATTTTCTTAAAAAAAGGTTTCACAAGATATTATTATTACTAATATTATTATTATCATTAAAATATAAAAAAATTAAATTTATTTCCAAATAATGGTAAGACTATTAATAGTATCTTAAATAATAATTAGATACATATATATATATAACAAATATTTAAATAATTAAATAATTTTTAGCAAGTTACTATTTAAATTTCATGGGGTGTTACATTATTCACCCCTTAAAAGAATTGCATCCCCGCAATTCATTTCAGCGAACTAAAAAGAATACAGAAATTTGATCTTCAGAATTTAGAAAAAAAATTTATAGTTAAAGTTCTAGACTCGACAACATCTAATCTCCAAAGTTTTCTAGAACGTTCCTCTGATAACAATTAAAAGGACCTGGCCTTACACATTACATAGAAGAGGACCTTTTACCGGTCTAGGTTCTAGAGAATAGATACAAACTTTCAAATTATCAAAGATGCAGCAAAAATAAAATAAATCAAACAGAAACACGATGTGTGCTAACACCGAAAGTGAAGCGAATGCCTTCGGAAAACACTGCATAACCTGTGGAAAATCATTTAAAAGCAAATTGATGGGAAAAAAATGCCCAGTAAGGGGTTTAAGAAAACCTTCGATAAATACATACAAAACATTCTTTGAAAATAATTTAAGAAATACATCAAAAAAATAACATGTTTAAAATACTATTTTAAATTACATACGACTTAAAATATTAGGTCATTATAGAAAATACTCACGTTAAAAATTTATTTAAACATAATCAAGTGTTTTACGAACACCATACACAAGATTTTGAAATCAAAACACTATTTATAATGTCAATTGAATCATTGAAGGCTGTCTGGGCCTACCCACTTAGCGAAGGATGGGTTCACTCCCCAATGACCTTCCATATTTACAATGATCAAGTGCCAGATTTTCTAAAAACATCTCATGCTTGCTGTAGTTATGTATATATTTTCACTGGAGATTTCTATTTTAAAAACATGCCAATGATTTGAAATTCACGTTCACAATTATATATATATATATATAACTATATGTATATAAATACATGAACTTCCATGGTATCACTTTCATGTTTCGTTACAACTAATACATATACCACATATGCTTTGCATGGACCATCAAAGTATTTTGTCTTTTTTCGTGAAATACATTTGCCACAATTGATCATAATAATTTATTATGAATATTATAAAGGAATAATTTAAAATAAAATTTGTTCAATGATATCCATGTACTTGTAATTTTTATTCTTTTGAAATTATACCTTAAAATTGAAACCATGTTTTCATTATAATACAACGACTGTCGATGATGTGCACAATCGCATGGCCATGACTATTTGCAGGTGTGAAGTTTAAAATAACATGTCAACATGTTACGCACATTTTTAGAAATATGATAATAAATCAATGATAAAATTATAAACATGATAATAACGATTTCATCCATATATATATATATATCATGGGTTAAGTAATTTATTCCAAAACCCTTTCAACTAAGTTTGAATTCAAAGAGGAGACTTTTTTCCAACATAAAATTAGAAATACGGTTTGAGTCATAAGAAACCATTAATATATATATATATATATAATATAACCAATATATGTGTATATACACATTTATATACACATATATATAAAATCTATTATGAAATTATCACATAAATACACTCTTACAATGAAGAGGGTTTCTAAGAATAATCACTTTGAATCAAGAAGAACATATCACATATGAAAATTGAATTCCAAAGATATAATCATACATATATATATATATATATATTATATATATATATGTATAAGTTCACAAAACCAATAGCAAATAATGAAATCCCTTATAAGATTCTGAAAAAAAAACCATGAACAGGAAGTAACATAAATACACCCTTAAAATAATAAGATAAAAAATTCCTTTAAATTTAAAAAAAAATCCATCTCATATGCATTTTGAATAAGAAAGAGATGAACATACATAATATTATATATATATATATGTAAACATATTACTTTTCAAAGTATATAATAAAAAATTAATAGAACCCTTACAACATTATAAAATCTTGAACACAAACGTCCATAATTTGAAAATATGAAACATCTTGGATTAGAAATACAAATAAATAAACCTACAAGTATCCGAAAAAAACTGAATGATCAGTTTTATATAATAAAAACAATTTAAAAAGGCCCCTTACCTGGATTAGATGAGAGGCTCAGACCCGAGAGGGATTGCTGGAGATTTGGGGAAGAGAACCCTTAGGGTTTTCATGCAGGGTGTGGGTTTAGATTATACTTCGTCCAAATTTATAAAAGAAAGGAAGTATGCGCAAGCTTATGGGAGATGCTAACTAAAAAATAAATAAATAAAAAGCTAATCAACGACTCAAACACGGGTGAATAGTTTTTTTTATACTTTGGTTTTTTCATGTCACATTCAAGATATCATTTTTTCCTTTTTATATTAACTTGCATTTTTTTATTTGTTCCAACAAATTTCTCTCTCCAATCAATTAACCCTTGTTGTTAGTCAACACATTATTTTTAGATTCAGTCATTACACACATTAGCATTATATTTTTTTTATAAAACAAATATAATCATAAAAAACGTTTAGAATGGCATATATAGATAAAAATGATATATATATTTTTGAAACACATATCAAAGGTGCGTTTTTTATAAAAAATTTATTAAAGACATTTGCAATTGAAAAATACAATAATGGTAAACCTTATTTTATATTATCATTATTATTACTTTTTCGTTTTTTCAATCATCTCATTTTTTCCACCTTTTTGTCATGTTGTCCAATCATCTCGTTAGTACATTTTTTAATATGAAAATATATTTTATCTTTTCTATTTTTTTCTATCATTTCAAGTATTGTGTTGGACACGCCAAAATTCAATCATTTATTGTATTGTGTTGGACACGCCAACATGCCATCATTGATTGTTTTAATAATTTTTTTAATCTTTAATATTTCATTCTTAATGGTCAAAGTGGTGTTTTTTTGTTCATCCTATTTCAAAAGAAACACCTTTTCCTTTTTAGAAAAAGAAGAAAATGAATTTCATTTTTTTAATTAATTCAAAGCACATTTTAAAAAAAACGTGCCCACTTTTTTAAATACATATAAATTTTTTCTTTTAATAAAAATCACGTTTTTGAAAAAAATTATATATATACATTTTTTAAAATGTTTTAATATATATATATATATTTATTTTATGTTTTTTATTAATAATATAATTAAATATATTTACAATTAAAAAAACACAATATATTTTGATATATATAAAATAAAAAATAATAATAATAATTTTCTTTAAAAAATAGTTTCCCAATATATTATTATTACTAATATTATTATTATCGTTAAAATATTAAAAATATATATTTATTTTAAAATAATACTAAGACTATTATTAGTATCATAAATTATAATTATATACATATGTATATATATATAACAAATCATTAAATAATAAAATAATTTTTAGCAAGTTACTATTTTAATTTCATGGGGTGTTACAATTTTAATTAAATTTGAGACTCTAAAAATATGTCACATGCACTACATAATATATACGGTATTATTGAAAAGGCATGATATGATGAAAATTTTATTCCAGACAATATAATATTTCAATAAATTTAATTTAATGTCGGGCTCTGAATATCTTGCACATACATGACATAATATGTAAGGTGTAATGGGAAAATCATGATACAAGTTAAATTTTAATCCAAACACCAAGAAAAAATATCATTATAATGCCCACCGATGGCCTGATTAGAAATATTAAAAACAATATAACCTTCTCTATCAAGTGATTTTGTATTTTCACTTGATAAAATGATTAAACAAAAAGTCAAGGTCTTCAAAGAACGGTTTAACATTGATGGTCCCAAAAAGGGATATTGTCCTGAGGAGGGGCGAATAAGGGTATATGAATTGTTAAAAAGACCCATATCATTAATATTTTTCCACTACTAATAGGAAATATCTTCTCTCTCACATTATAATATTGAAGTGTTAAAATTGTAAATAGGGTAATATGTGTTTTTAATTAGTTTACCAAAACTGGGATAATTCAAGGAGCATACAACAATGATGTAAAAACCCAAAACTCCATCAATGAAATTTCCCTTCTTATGTTTGTTTCAAAAAGTATAGATCACATAAAATCACTTAGAGAACATAATAAAAACATCATAAATGATGAATGAATGAAATAAGGGGTATTTCTATATTTTAGGGAACCTATATCGATAAAATAATAACTCGACCATAGGATTAGTAATATGAAACTTATAAATAGTAAATTAGCCTAATGAATAGTAACCTCACCCATGAAAGTACAAATAAAATTTAGGAAAATTATAAATGATTGTATGATATATTTATATCATAATATAAGTAAATGAATATTTTAAAAATTATTAAGTGTTAGTATTTTTGTAATTCCTAAATATTTAATTAAAATTTTATAATAAAAAAATTAGTTAATAGAAAATTTATTTTCAGAAAATGTATTCATAAATGAAAATTTTATTAACATATTATTTTAGGAAAATTTTATACGACCTTAGTTAAATCCTGAAAGTGTCATAAATAAATTTATAAATTTAAAATCTTTATTTTTCAATTAAATGATGGTTTTAATGAAAAATTAAATTTATCATATTTATAAAATTATTTTCATAAAATCGAGTTAACATTTGAATTATAAACATAAAAAAATGGTCACGGTGAATTTTTTTGATTTTTCTAAAATACATTAGTTTTTGGTAAATAATAAAATATGATAATTTATTATAAATGGTAAATACATGATTTATTTAGTCATAAATGATGTATGTATTATGGAATCCCATAATATCGATATAATATACATTTTTATATATATTAAATGATAATTATCAAACTATATATAGTATTGAGCCAAATAGTAATCTAATTAATAAAAAAATCAAGGAAACCCCAATCTCCTCCACTATAAATACCACCCCTCACCCCCTCTTCACCTCACACCTCTAATCGTTGATGTATAGAGACATAGGCTTAATATACATGGATATTACATCATTTTCAATGAATATTAAATAAATACCCAAATACATGTCAGAGGACCGTAATAGTTTAGTGTCTTTTGAAACTTGGAAACAAAATCTTTTTTCCTAGTGAAAGATTCTAAACATTACCAATAAAGATCTCAAACCTTAGTACTTATACCTAAAACCATTCTTCATAACCTATTTAAAGGAATCATAAGGAAGGGGTGATATAAAATTCTCATTAGGGGTAAACAAAGGATACATTTAAGCATAAACATGATCATAGTAGTATGATAATGTGATCGTAACATCAGGAGAACATACCCTGCATATCAAAGGTCATAAACATGAGTTATGGGATAAATCGTGGTAGTTTAGAATACATGAATCATAAAGAAATAAGTATCATGTATTGAATATTATCCTTTTAAAATTGAAAAGGAATCTTCAAATGAATGATGGTGGGTAATCCGTACATGTCGTACGAAGTAAAAAGAACATTCTTTTTTCATGGTAAAAAGGTTATATGGAATTTCTTGTTCAGAAAGATATAAGAATATTCCCCTAAAGATATTGGTAAAATATAAAAATGATAAAATTTTATTTAAAACTCTATAGGATAATGGTATAATATTCTTAGAAACCCTTTTTAGAAAAAATATATTTCCAACCGAAGAGAGGGTAAAGTCAGGCTTTCATAGAAAATTTTTATTAACATTCTAATGTAAAAACGAGAAGTAAATTGTACCAATACATTATTATATAATTAAATAACATATAATAAGTAAAATAATTAATATTATTGAGATATTGATCATTATATTTCATCAAAGTAAGCATAAACATAGACAATCTTGAAAAACCATGTGATTGTCTCAATAAACTCTTATAACTTGGTATCTTGGGATCATTATCCCCATGTAAGGAAAGGAAATTAAATGAATCATATAATATGATGAGAAGATTTAGATTCATTATATGGAATATAAAATGCAATGATATGCACCTTGAAAAAGAGTTTAGGTGCATAATAAAACATGAGTATCAAATGAGGCAAATTGAGACAAAACTTTTTTACCGATTTGGTATCTTTTGAAACATAAACCCCATGAAAGAAGGATCATAAAATGGAAAGTTTAAAACCCATAAATTTAATTATAATCTATATATAATAAAATCATTTTCAGTACATACACCACACAAAAATAAAAATTGTTTAACATAACATGTATCTCAATAAAATTAAAAGTGATATGAAATACCCTTACCTTATGTCTTGACTCTCTCTGTACTCATACAGGCTTCCTGTATAATAAATATAAATTTATTATAAATATTATATAGAAAAATATTCTTTTATATATTACCATATATGTTTTTTTATAACATTATATTACCCGCTTGATAACGATCCTATGTTAAGGTTTCACTTCGTGTAATATTCACGTTGTTCTTCGCATGTGTCTTAATTAGTTATATCATTGATCCTTATACTTATATCATGATTCCATAATTTTTAATATGATATAAATATCAGGTATATACATTATAATTATATTATAAAAATCTATATCAAAATTAATAATGTAATAGAATACACCATTTATGGAGACGGTAAGTCGTACGTACACATGAACGATGTTTCCCGTTTTTATTATCGTGTTGAAAGAAAGTTTGTAAATGAAATATGTATATATATTTATGTTTATATATATAATTATTAAATTATAATAAATATATCATATATATAATATATTTTCCTTAAACCAATCCTTAATAAGTTCTATATGGTGTGTGAACGAATCACATTTCTTTGAGAGGTAGTAGTCCACACTTCCTCAAACGAGATTATCGAATTAACCCCAAATAGAAGGTAAAAATCAATGTGTTTTAAATATAATTAGAAATATTTAATAACAAATAAATATAATATATTAAATATATAAATATATTTTCTATCATAATGGCCACCATAATTGGTGGTGAAGGAGAAATGAACAATCATCATTTTGTGAGGCAGTAGTTTGTCGTACACAGAAATAGTATGTTCAACATCAATTAGATGGAGGTGTGTTTAAGTGTAGGTCGGATTATTTTCATAAAAAAATAATATAATATTTATTATAATGGGTTTTTAAAACAATAAGGTAATAAATATATTGGAGGGGGAGGTGAAGGAAAATAAAAAAAGGATCTTGAGAGAAGACGTTACCTCTTAATCGGGTAACTTCTTTTGGTTTGTGATAAAAGGCTTCCTTGAGAGGGTTTATACCCATATGGAGGACTAAAGGTCTAAGGTAGGATTTTTTTGATGATAATTGTTCAGATATTGGAATAAATTAAAAGGTTCTAGAGATGTGAGGAACGGGTAGAGGTGGTAGACTTTTATAGGGAAGGAAAAGGTCTCATATAGAATTTTTAGAAACAAATTAGGTGTGCCCAAGTTCTTACATGAAAAATGTATTTCAAAACCAAAAAAACTAAATAATGGAAGGTTTATGGACGCACTATGGACATAATGTGGGTTTTGGACAAGTTTCTATGTCATTTGGGCCCTTAATTTTAAGGATTAGTCCCTAATTTATGTTAATTTTTCCTTAACTATCATGATTAATTTTAATGACTTTTACTAATTATTTTGGTAAAAAATTATCATGGTCCTTTTAGACTCTAAAAATTAGATTTAAGAAAATGGTATTTTTAGGATTTTTGATATTCCAATCACAGAAGTGTAAAAATTAAGATTACTGTTAATCCTGTAGACGGGACGAAATAACAGGGTAACAAAGTAGGAAAAAGTTCAACAATTTGTTATGATTATATACTCTATTTCAGAGTGAAATTTATTCTAATGAATTAAATTTTATTATTATTTGTTATATTAATCTAATGCGACCTCAAAAAAATTTAAATATCTTTTATAATTAATAATTAACTAGACAAAAATGCATTCTTTAACTAAAAAGTAGTATTTTACATTATTTATCAAAAAATTAAGTTTCTCAGAAAAATACAAAAAATTCACCCTAGTATAATTTCGAAATTATGAATTAAAAAATTTAGTTTATTTTATCCAATTCAATTTCTAAATTTTTATAAAATTATCTTTAATATTAACAACGATTCAATCAAGAAAACAATATTTTTAACATTAAATGAATTTTCCAAAAATATTATCTTCCATTATCAATATATTTTATTTATATAAAAAAATATATTTGAAAAATATTTATTAATAATTTTAATTTATATGTTATTATTATCTTATTTAAATAATTAAAAAATAAAAAAATTGTTTCATAGAAACATAGTGTTGTGTGCATCGTATGCCAAGTCGGTGTTGCTTGTAGTGCAAGACATGTTGGTATTGCGTGTAGTACAAACCAAGATGGTATTTCTTGTGAAAGGGATCCTTGAATTAGTGTTTTAATATATACATATATATATATATATAATGAACTATTTTTTGTGTCATGTGTAATGAAGAATATTGAAAAGATAAATTAATTCGAAAAAAATAATTCTAAAATTCTTAGGTCGTTACATTCTACCCCCCTAGAAATTAATTTCAACCTAAAAATTAACTTGGTTTATCAGAGGTTCAATAATTTAGTGTTTCATTCATGGAATCACAAATCATAAAAATAGATTCTATAACTTCCCTTAAAAAGGGTAATTTGGAACCATAACAGTTACCCAAATTAAAATATAACAGGGTTTCCACATAGGAGAACATATGTGGAAAGTGAAGACATGGATATGGAAGAAAAATATTACTATCAAGGTCTGATGTAGAGTGATAGAGAACAAGGTTAGGAAAAAGTTGACAACCAGAAATCCAAAAATCTATTATGACCAAAGGGAACTTTAGATTTATAAAAAACGTAGGTTTTGGACAACATTTTTGGTTTCAATAAAAGATAAAGAATTTTCAATAAAAGATATACTTGAATGGTTTCTAGACAATATAACCCTTTGTTATTTATTGATCCAATTTACCTCATTATGTAACAAAGGTTACTTTTCATTCCTGAAGTACTAACAGATCATGAGTTCTATGGTATGACATCCCATTTTTCAGTACATACCATCCACACATAGTAGTTTGAACATGCTATCCAATATGCATAAATCCATATATGGAAGATCAAAATTTAATCTTACTGGAATAATCTTATGTTTAACATAAAAGTTTCATAAATTGTTAACCTCATAACCCCTTCAAAAGATGGAAATTCAAGGCTTTAGAAGGAATGTTATGAAATCAACTTAACATTGATTACATTGTATATCACAATGTAGCTATTGGTTGTCACATTCCAAACATGTGAATAACCTCATCATATATTCTCTTGAAACATGGTAATAACCTAAATTACCAAAAATCCATTTGGAAAACATTCATTCTTCCCCATTCCAATGTATATTGGATTTACTACTAAAAAACAAAAATGTTCTAAACTTCATTAGTGGTAGCATGAACCACCTATAAACAAGTCCTTATATAATTATAATGTAATCAATATTGTCCAATTTACTTATTCATATGCCATGAATATTTATCAATAGAACATATTAGGGTTTACCTTCCCTTAGACAAAATATCATCTTGTCATTAAATCACTTCACTATATCATAGGTAAAATTCAACATAAATTTGAAAATATTGTGCGAAAAACAAAAGTAGAATAATCATAGTATATTTCATCTTTCACAAAGTTTTAATCCAAAGAAATAAATACCTAGATGACTTAATCCTTAATCTATTAATAATAATACCTCTTTCCATTCACATTTCATTTGTAGTGTCTTCATCATCTATAATGTATCCATTACATGAACCACCTTTCTGATTCTCCTCAGGAACATTCCTATTGGAACATTGGGTTTTAGAATGATCATATTCTCCAAACAAAAAACATATAACCTTTAATGATGACTTAGGGAGGCCAACATTACAATCCCTTACTTTAACCAAACTTTTTTCCCCTTACAGTCACTTGATTTTTTTCCTTCTTTACCATAGACAAAACACCTTCTTGTTCCATTAATACATTCACTTAGGTGGTTCTTTCAACATTATTGAAACAAAGGAAAATGAATCTCCTTTTCTCCATGGTCTACATTACCCAATCTCTATGTGAACTCCATCATTCTCTTTCGTGGTGAGCTCGAGAGTTGGTTAAGGTAAACATTGTTATTCATGTTTTGTGAAAAATGATTAGGCATGATCACGAAAACATTCACTCAAGTGATCATACCACTTGACTACTCATCGGAAAATATTACATCACATTCAACATTAATCTAGTTCCTTCTGGTTCCCACCAATGACTAAAATCAGAAGCATATAGTGAGCATTACGTGTCATAGCAGAAAACCACATAGTCATGAAAAAAATAACTTATGGGATTCTTTAATCACGAAACCTTACATAATCTATAACACCTTGGGTTATCAAATATTATTCATAGCTAACTTATATATAAATACTTCATGATGGTTAATGTAGAGTTTGTAAATTACAAAATCATATCCCCCCGAGAGTTTCAAACTAGGTGTGCAGTATCGCTCGTAGTCGTGTACTAGATTACCACAAGTCAATACCAGAACATCTTTTCAGATTTGTTAACCCTAGGTACATCTGTTCCAAATCCACATCCACTTGTAGTATCCAAATTGGGATGTATTTTTTGGAAACCACTCAATCTATCCTTTACCAAAATTCCATGAAATTTTCCAAAACGTTAACTCATCCTTATAATTATCCTTAGAGACATCCCTAGACATATCCTTTGAAAGAAACCTAGGGATATCACTAAGGTTTTCCCATCATAGTTTCCAAATTTTGACTACCTTTACTTTCATACCAATTATAGTGACCTGGGCTTAACATACATGGATATTACATCATTTTAGATGAATAAACAATACATTACAAAAATACATACAAGTGGACTATAATAGTTTAGTGTCTCTAGAAATATGGAAAAACAATCTTCTATCCTGGGGAAAGATCATAAACATTTCCCATAAAGATATAAACCTTTAGTAATTCTACCAAAAACCTGTCTTCATATCATTGATAAAGGAAACATAATAAAGGGGTGAGATAAAATTCTTAGTAAGGGTAAATAATGGACACAAGTAAGAAAAAACATAATCATAGTAGTATGATAATGCGATTGTAACATTAGGAGATCATACCCTACATATAAAAGGTCATAAACATGAGTTATGTGATAGAGATGGGTATTTCATAAGACATGAATCAAAAATAAATAAATATCATGAGTGTGAAATCATAACTAGGGAATATGATATAGGATTTTTGGAATACATGTAATAATGGAAACATTTAGGTCAGGGATACCTACTAAGACCATTAAAACATTTTAGTCTTGGGATATGACCCGTGTACCTACTTCAGGATTGGGCTAGCAACTTCTGTACCCACTTTATTTTAGGCATAGTCTAGAACCCATGTACCTTCTTTTTTTTGGGCTTGGGATACAACCAATCTACCCAATTTTTGTTAGGATTGGGATATAACCCATGTACATTCAATTTTTTGGGATTGGGATACTACCCATGTACCCACTTTCACTTTGGCTTGTGCTACAACCCATGTACCTTCTTATTTCGAGATTGGGCTACTACCCATGTACCATATTTCACTTAGTCTAGGGATATAACCCATGTAACTTCTTTTTTTCGATCTTGGGCTACTACCTGTGTACCATATTTCACATAGGATTGGGATGAAACCCATGTAGCTTCTTCTTTTTGGGCTTGGGCTACTACATGTGTACCCTCTTTAACTTAGGCTTGGGATAAAATCCATGTACCTTCCTATTTTCAGGATTAGTATACAACCCATACATCATCTTTCTTTTCAGTATTGGGATACAACCCATGTACCCGTTTATCTCATATAAAACATATAATTACCCAATTCATTGTATGGAGATATAGTTCCCACCCATATCATAGTAAAATCATTCACACATGTGCCACATGATAATAAAACATTCATCATATCATGACCCATAAAATGATATAGGTCCTGTAAACATCAAATCATAACCCATAAAATTAAATGTGTATCATTAACATTTCATAACATCATAACCTATGGAAAAGAGATAGTATTAATGACCATTTCATCGAAGCATAACCAGTGAAAGAGAAACGGATTTCATAAACCTATAACCCATGAAAGATAAACTAGTTTCATAAAGACCATGACATTAAGAGTAACCCATTCATAGAAAGGATATGAATGGAACCTTTATAGAACTTACAAAAAGGAATGGTTAACATCAATGGATGTCATCTTAGATGGAAAATAGTTTTGAAATATCTCTCAAAAACATTTCTTGAAGAAAATATTCTTTCCTCTTTGAAAAAATCTTGTTAATATATAAACCCATTTAAAAATAATTTTCTCAAAAAATTCATTGAAAACATATAAAGAAGACTTGAAACCATTTTGAAATCATTTTTCATGAAAATTAAATTTATAAAAATTATTAAATATTAACCTTTTAAAAATGAAAATGAATCTTCAATGGAATGATTATGGGTAACTCTGTACATGTCGTACGAAGTAAAAAAGAACATTTATTTTATACTGTAAGAAGGTTAGGAGGAATTCCTTGTTTGGAAGGCTACAAGAATATTCCATTGAAGATATTGGTAAAAGAAAAAAATCATAAAAATGTATTTAAAATCATAGAGGATAATGGTATAATATTCTTGAAATACCTTTTTTGAAAAAATTGATTTTCGACCGAAGAGAGGATAAAGTCATGAAAACTATAGAGCCCGAGACACGTGCTCCCAGATCTGGTACAAAAAACATTGTATATTTTTTTAAGAGAATATGAAACATATAAAGACATTTAAAATTGAGGATGAATAAAAATGACCACATTTACATATTATCAAAGTTAAAACTACAATAAAAAGGTAGCGATGAATCATTGTTAGTTCTTACTCCTTATCGAGCTCAACTCCATAAAATCTCTTTCTGATCCAGAAATCATTTTATAAAAACATAGGGTGAGAACAATTTCCCATTTATGTGTTTTTTGAAAATCCTTTGGAAAAACATTAGAAAATATTTATACCTTTTGAAAAATACTTTTGAAAGTTGATTTGAAAATACCTTCGATAAATACATTCATAAAAACATAGGTTTTGAAAACACATTATAAATTCTATTGAAAATACTTATATTTTTGAAAACAACATTTTGAAAACACCTTTGAAAATATAATATATTTTTGAAAACTCTTTTGAAAATACATTGAAAACATGATTTTGAAAATGCATTTGAAAATACATAAGCTTTTGAAAACATATAAATATAATCTCTAGAAAAATACTTACAATTTATGAAATACATTTAAAGCCTTTGAAAATAGATATGCAATAGACAATATTCTAGTACATTTGGAAAATACTTATGCTTGAAAATGATTTAATATAATACATTGGTTTTTTAGAAAGTCATATGAAAGAATTTCAAAACAAAACAAGTTGGGATACTTAAACATTGAAGGCTATATTGGGCCTACCCACTTGTGTTAAGAATGGGTTCCCCCAATCCCCTTTATTGTTTATAGTATACAAGTTCCATGTTTTTAGAAAATCAATTTTTTAGATTTCTGTACATATATACATTTTCCACTGGGTATTTTTATTTGAATTCATTACAATGCTTTGAATACACAAGCACTTTTACAAATATATAAATATTTATCGAAGAATGAATTGAAAGATTTAATACTACCAAATCTTTTTCATGGTCTGTTAATAAAAAATTAACAACCATGTGATTAATCATTCCGATAAATCACTTTCCATTGAAACATTAATCACTATCTTTTAAAAATCATCCCAAAATACAAGTATTAAATACTCATTTTCTTAAAAAACAATTTGATGCTTCAATACAATATATAAACCCTTTACATAAAATGATAGCTATTTTAAGTTTAAATACACATGAAATAATAGACATTTAACATCTCTTTATTATAATTATAATAAACATATAAAATATAAGAATTTAAAAATAATGGTGTGTGTAATAGTAATTTTAAAATTTATATTTTCACAAAAAAAATAGTAACAATATATGTGTACATGTATTCTCACTCTCATGAAAAATTATAAGTAAAAGTAAATATACCCTTTAACGTGTAACTTAAAAAAATTACATAACACATCTAATAAAGATAAAATTAGTATTTTCAAAATAAAAAAATTCTTCATTTCTTAATTTAAAAATATTAAGTAGGATGTTTTCATGCGTTGAGATGAAATATATATTCATTTCAAAACAAGAAATGATGTAAAATAATCTATATATATATATATAATGAAAGAAACCCTTTACATTTATTTTAATAACCTTTATTCCTAATTAAAATATTTGAAGTAGATTTAATATTTATAAATATCAATTTTTGAATTAATAAAAATATGTTCTTTAGAATAATTTTTTAAGAAAAGTCATATATTATGTTTTCATTAAAAATGTAGGATTATGTTAATAATAGTAGTAAAGTTTGATTGTATAAACCTATATTATAAAAAAATAATAATGAAAATGTTTTCGTAAAATCATAGTTTATATATTTAATAATTGATTATATATATACGTATAACAAAATTAATTAATTAGATACATAATTATGATGAATTTACTATGAAATAATAAAAAAACACATGTATGAAATATATATATATATATCATGTATATATAAAAATGTAAAATTCAAAAAAGGTATGAACTATATTTTATAAGTGTTAAATATATATATGTAATAAATAGAATATTTTTATCTATATAAACATAAATGTATAGTGTATCAAAAAAAGTGAAATGAATCAATATTCATAACCAAATATAGTTTATGACATTATTTAGAATTGGTTTATAGTGGAAGGAATGGAATTTTTATCAACGCACCTAACCCATGTCGGGATATCCCTCCTATGAAAGATAATTATATTGATATTGTAGCTGCGACTGGTGCTAGGTAACTTATAACTATATTGGGACAACTATCCAAAGTTATGAATAATAAACTTACCTGTATAGAGCATCCTATACCACAATGTAGAGGATCAATTTTATATCTCTTTATGTGGAAGAAACTTCTATCATTTAATGGGACTAAAAACCCTTTTGTAGCAGAGCAATGGATAAGTTCCATAGAGAAGATATTTCTTGCTTCGGGAAGTAATGAAAGGGATAAAGTCAAAATGGAAGTGTAGCATCTCTCAGGAGATGCTGATCAATGGTGGTCATTGATTAAAAACACAAAGTATGAGGAATAAATTGAAAATATAGAATAGAGATAATTTAAATTACCTTTCCTAGAAAAATGAATTCCTCATGAACAACAAGAGGGTATGGATTGGTAGCTTTTGAGTCTGAAGAAAAACGAGTATAAGAATATTAAAAACTATTACAATAACTTCACAAGGATATAAATGCTTGTTACAAACTACATATATAACCCAAGTATATAGTTTAAAACTATTCCTACAAAGGGAACTAGTCTCCCAAACTTTTTCACCATATGAAGATATAATTTCATGTTCTATCAGGACAAGAAAATGAATTATCTAAGTCTTATGATTTTAAAGGAAAGTAAGGAAATAAGAGGGATGCTAAACACTCTTGAAAAGGAAATAAGGAAATGGGGAAGAAGGGAAGAGTTGTCTTCCCACCTTGTAGTAATTTTGGGAAGAAATAATGTGGTACTTGCATGAAGGGAATGGGAGTTTTTTATAAGTGTGATGAAAAAGGACACCAAGCCCTATATTATAAGGTAAAGAAGGATTATTTCAATTTTTAATGATATAATTTTCTATATATGGTGAATTATGCACAGAAATAAACTATATTTCAAGGAAACCTTCCATAGAGAAGGAAAAGGGAGCAAGGCCAAGCTCATGTGATCACATATACTGAGGTTGAAGTTCCTAATGTTTTGGTGGAAGGTACTCTAATTATTTAATCAAATATAAAAAATGATTTATTTGATTATGGATCATCACATTCCTTTAGGTCTTCCCAGTTTTCCATGAAAATTATACATTTCCAATTTAATTTAATAAATGACTTATCAATCAAAACTCTTAAGGGAAGTATCATTTCAACAAAGATGAGTCGATCAGTCCCCTTTATGACACATAAAAGTTCATTAGTTTCTAACCTCATCATCATAACTATGATTGAATTTGATATAATTATTGTTATGGATTATATTTTGAATTATGATGTGATAATCTATTACAATAAGAAGGAATTTACAATTTTTGATATTGATGTAGAGTCCCTTTTCTATAGAGTAGAAACCTCATCATTTGATTATTATCTAGATCTACCCCCAATAGCTCTAATGAATGAAATTATTGTGGAGGAAGATAAAAAATTATCTATGGGTGAGGAACTAAATATTCAAACTGAGGATGTACATATGGTGAATGAATATGTTGATGTATTTCTAGAGGATTTACCTGAACATCCTCCGAGGTGGGAAATTGAGTTTTCTGTTTATTTAATTTCTAGTGTAGGGCTTATATCAATGAATCCTTATAGAATGGATATGGTGGAATTAGTGTAGATAAAGAAACAAATAGAGGAGTTGAGTAGTTCTGGGATTATTCTCTATTATGTTTCTCCGTGGGGATCTCTAATTCATTCCATTAAGAATAAAGATAGATGTATGGGGTTTTTCATTGACTACATGAACATCAATGCTATTATAATAAAGAACAAGTATCCTTTTCCATGAATTTATGATTTATATGATCAACTTCATGAAGAAAAATATTTTACAAAGATTGATCTTCAATATAGATATCATCAATTTTGTGTGAAGAAGGAATAAATCCCAATGATATTATTTGGATCTAGGTATTGGGATTATGAGTTTACAGTAATTCATTTTGGACTAATTAATGGACCCTTTGTTTTCATGGATATAATGAATACAGTTTTCAAGGAATATCATTATGATTTTTTTATAATATTTAGGGATGATATCTTTTTATACTCCAAAATCTATGAAGATCATGAGAATCACTTTCACATTGTTCTGAATACTCTTACAAGAAACGAGTTATATGGGAAATTAGCAAGTGTGAATTCTAGCTTCAAAAAGTTTTATTTCTAGGACATACTATCTCTAAGGATATAATGTTAGTTGATCATGTGAAGGAAAATGTAGTTCAAGAATGGACAACACCATAGAACGTAACTGAGGTACATAGTTTTATTGGTTTATAAGATTATTATCGACACTTCATTCAGAATTTTTCCCAGTTAACTAACTTGTTAACCAAGCTTACATGTAAAGGGGTTAATTTAATATGGAAAAAATAATGTGAATAATGTTTTGATGAATTGAATAGAATATTAGTGAATGCTCAGATGATTACTCTACCATCATTAAATAGTGGATATTTTTATTTATACTGATGCCTCAAAAAAGGACTGGTGTCCTTATGTAGAATGATATAGTTATTATCTATGGATTAAGTTAGTTAAATACTCAAGTACAGAACTATGCAACTCATTATATTGAGTTAGAAGCTGTAAAATTTTCTATAAAGATATGGAGACACTATCTCTATGGTGAAAATGTGAGAAATATACAGATCATAAGTGATTGAAATATATATTCTCATAAAAATAACTCAACATGAGGGAAAGGCGATGGATCAATCTACTCAAGGATTATGATTGTTCCATACACTACCAACCATGGAAGGAAAATATGGTAGCTGATTCATTGAGTTGGAATGATTATGGAGTTCTGAACAAAATGGGGATTGACAAGAATCATATATACATGGATCTAGAGAGGACGGATATGGGAATTATCAAAGAAGGTGAAACATCACTACATTTTCAATTGGTTTCCCAACCATCTTTATTTTAAATAATTAAAAGTTACTATACTATTGATGAGAATATTCAAAAGAAAATTAAAGTCTTGAAGGATGGCAATTTTCCAAACATCATCTATGAAGATAGAATTCTGAAATTTGGGAGGAGGATATGTGTTCCCTATATACGTGAGCT
Source organism: Viscum album (assembly GCA_963277665.1). Taxonomy (NCBI): domain Eukaryota; kingdom Viridiplantae; phylum Streptophyta; class Magnoliopsida; order Santalales; family Viscaceae; genus Viscum; species Viscum album. The sequence goes on along the minus strand of CAUJRU010000030.1, from coordinate 1,437,406 downwards.
AAAAATAGATTTATTGGATGAACCTATCGATAAAATTTCTCTATACACCCTTTTAGCACTATGATGTATATTTATTTGATGGAACATTTCTGGTGGGAAAATATAAAGTGAGAAATTGTTGATTATGTATCAGGATGTTTTGTCTTTCAACATGTGAAGGCAAAAAGACAACATCATATGGGATTAATGAAACCACTTCCTATTGCTACATGTATATGGCATGATATTACAATGTTTTTTTCCACAGGATTACCCATAACTCTAAGAAATAATAATGAAATATGGCTAATTGTGGATCCACTTACCAAATTTTCACATTTCCATGTTATAAGGGATGATTTTACACAATAGAATATTGAAAGGATCAATATTAATGATGATGTAATACCACATGGATTACCTATCTCAATTTTTTATGATCGTGATCTATGATTTACATTGGAATCATATAAAGGTATTCAGAAACATTTGGATACTGAGCTTAATTTGAGTAATTCTTATCACCCTCAAACTGAAGTGCAGTTAGAAAGGAAGATCTAAAAATTTGAAGTCATTTTTAGATCATGATTGCATGATTTTAAAGGTATTTGATATCATTATTTACCTATGGTGGAGTTTTTATATAACAATAGCTTCCATTCTAGTATTCAAATTGATCCATATGAAGCATTGTATAGAGAGATATTTCGTACACCAACATGTTTGGATAATATTGGTGAAAGGAAAATTGTAGTTCTTGAGCTTGTGGAGGAAACAAAAATTAAGGTAAAGACTATTCAAACCCATATAAAACCATATCAAAGTAGGAAAAATAGCTATTCTGAGAATGGAAAAAAGGATTTTGAATTTCAATTGAGAGATCACATTTTATTGAAAGATTCTCCATGGAAGGGTGTTATATTATTTTGGAAGAAAGTTTAAAGACCTGGATTTTCCATGTAATTTTTTTAATTATATGGAATTATTATGAGTCTGCGAAAATTTACGGCGCATGATTCTGATGTCCGTTGTGCCCGGAAAGGATTTATGAACTTTTTTAAGGTACATTCAGTAAACGCGCGAGTGGCACTTTATTACTTTTGAACCGGTGCTCGGATTAAAAATATGAGGGCACTTTTGAATTTACAGCACCGCAATTCACATAATAGAGATTTCACTTTGAACATAGTTGTTTTGCAGAAAAATTTAGGTTTTGGGACTTTTAAAAGAATAAATAATATATCTTTGTAAATTTATTTTATTTCATTCTTTTCTTCCAACGGGAAAACGGAAGTGTGGGACCGACGATGTGTTGAGCCATTAAATGGCTTGACCCTTCAATCCTATGTAACAACGTTTTTGGGGAATGAGAAGAGTTCTTAATTAATGAACCCTCATAAATTCCATGAGTGTTAGACACCCTCCCCCTCTCCTATTTATATGGAGGTTGGGGAGAGGTGTCAGCACTGCTTCACCAAGAAACGAAGTGCTGGTAAATTGTCATGATGCTAAACCCTTGGAGGATGGAGCCAGTTCCGGTGAGCAGGGACGAATGAAACCGAATCCCCGAACTGAAGATCTGTGATCGAGCGACATAGTTGGAGGTGAGTTACGGTGGACGAAGAAGACCGACCCAATTCTTCAACCGCGGGCATTTCTCCATCGTTCTTGAGGTATGGTTTAGTTTTGGATTTAATTTAAATAGTTTTAAAATCCTTTTTCCTCCATCGTGTTGATTAGAAGCTAACACGGAGGGTGCAGGCCTAACGAACCCGACCCGGACCCTATGCTACCTTGTTACCCTTGCGTTCTCGGTGGAAGATCGTCGTTGTGGCTGCACCAACCATCTGCGATGGAGGCGGCGTGCCGTCGTGCGCCCCAATAGGAGGTTTTGGGTCTAACCCGTGAAAGTCAGCAGAGTGTCCGTCACTGGTCGACCGTAGAGGAGGGGCGGCGCATCGTCGCGCGCCGCCGATGAACAAGGGGTCGCAGCCGAATCCGCGTTGGATGAAGGTCGCAACCGATACACCGACCGACCGCGAGGAAGGAGGCGGCCCACATGTGCCGTAGGAGGAAACGATAGTGGCTCATCATCTTCAATGGTTAGAAGAGGTGGCTAAAACACTGGCCGACCACGAAACTGGAGGGAGGCACGACCAGCGCACCGGCGGTGGAGCCGCGACCCCGACGTCAAGGCGGCGGGACCCACAGTGTGTCCTGCGGGTGACCTGGCAGTGCTAAAAGGTGTCGCCGCTTCACCTTTCGAACAGAGAACCCCCCCCCCCCCCCCCCCGTGCCAGCTCGATGGACCCCGCCTCACCGGGTCGCGCGACCTGCAGGTTGCCCTCCACCATGGGTCGGGCTGAGAGCACCTTACGGGATGGGCCTCCCCCTTCCGGGTCGAGCCACCCCCTTGGTGTCCGGGCCAGACCTCAGCCCAGCAGGCCGAGCCCGCCACCGCCTATCCAAGCCGGGTCAGACCCGAACTGGGTCTGTTCGACCCAAAACGGGTTCGGTCGGCCCAAACTAGGTCGGTCCAACAGGGTCAGACAAGACCCGGGCCCAACCTGACCCAAAAACTCTTAAAAGGGAAATATCATGAGAACCGAATGTCTGTTTGACAAACCGTCTGAGAAATTGGGATACATGGATCAAGACAGTCCTTATGGTATACATCACTTTAGTTTTTGAGATTTTTGGTGTACGGTCGGGTTAGATCGAACCCAAATCCAACCGGGCCCCCGGAACTAAAATGCATATAACCCACAGATCGGGCATCCGATTGACGCACCGTCTGTCGCGTTGGAACCCTTAAGACATTTATTTATTTGGGATACTAATTTTTGGAGATTAGTGGTGGTCGAGGTATGACCGATATCTCGAGGTTCATATTCTACGGAACTCGAGCGCCCCGGGTGCGAGGAATCCTGTGGCAGGTTGTAACGTGAAGAAATAACATTGGTCCTGTGTGGGTCAGCATCTATCAATCCTATGTGGGTCATCTTTTATAAGATCCTATGTGGATCAATTTAACACCGCAGGTAAATAAATAATATGAAATTTTTATATTTATCCCTATTTATGAATAAAATGTTAATATTAATTTAAAGGGAATGTTATGCTCGATGGCTTACCCAATACGCAACAACAAGTTCCTTTGAAATCTTACGTTGCACTCCAATAATAAAATAAATTTATGTTAATACCTAGCCATTGTAATGAAGGGAACTAACTGCAAAATGATTATATATGTTTGTCAAATACTTTTACTTTTTAAAATAAATGTTAGAGGATTAAAAATGTGAATGAATCCAATTTTAAGCGTAAACATTCTAATATTCTTTAAAAAGTCGATTAACCGCCTTTTTATGGAAAACCTCTTTTAAATACACTTTTTGAAAATTTTATGTGTTATATATGACAAAATAAAATACTTCTTTAGGATCGGGACATCAAAATTTACTTTGTGTAAATTTTTGGTATTTTTCCGATAAAGTTCTTTTTTTTAATGAATAGTGAAAAAATGTTGTATTTTAATTCAAAACCTCTTTTTAATCTAATTTATTTATATGATTAGATTATCTTTTGAATTGGTTTTAAAGTCCAATTATAATATATTTTTACCATTTAATCCAATAGTGGTCGTTGGAATTAATTTCATTTTGAAATTGGACTTAAACTAGCGTCAATCTTTTAATAGATATTATTTCATAAAAACACGCTATATGTTTTGACAGCGGAAATTGATTATTAAATTAATTAATGCAACTTATATGTTTATAATTTTTTATAATGGACAGAATTTTTGAATTCGTAATATCAAATATATCTTAGGGTGAGTTTTTGGTAATTTTCTGAAAAACTTCAATTTTTGATGAATAGTGAAACCACTAAATGGTAGTTAAAAAACTGATTTTTCGTTTAAATGAAACTTTACCACTTCTGTGATTTGAATTTCAAAAATTTGACATACATGGTTGTCATTAAGATGTAAAATGTGGTTCAATGGGATTAAAATAATTTTTTGGTGAATAGTAACTTTTAAGTTTATTAATCGCGATTAGAGGTAATTAGTGTAATTTAAGGTAAAAATAATGTTTTAATAATATTAAATGACCTTGACACATGTCCTACCCTTATTGTATGAGTCATGCCGACCAAGACAATACATGGGCCAACTTGTGGACCCCATGAGCCACTTTGGTTGGAAAATGACATTAATACCTTTTTATTTAAAGTTAAAAATAAATGTCACAAACATGTGTTGTTTTACTAAAACAATTTTTAGATGGAGTTATACAAGTCATATTTTTTACTATAAATATTAATTATAAAGATAAAAATATTTCATACATCATGATATTTTTTTTATAATTTTTAGATATTAAATAAATAAATTTATTTCTGACACTGTGATGATGGAGTGATTACCTCATAAATGAACGATTTAAATAAAATGAGATGATATGGTGAAATCTAAGTCATAAACTTGTCACAAACCTATTGTATGTGTGGATTTCAAAACAAGATCACCTTATCCTTGAAATATATCCTTTTGGGTCGTTTTAAATCCGAAAATCATTTTATAATAAAGTAATATTTTATAACTTTCCAAGAGTGCCCCTCCTCTCCTCTTATAAAAGGCCCCCACCTCTACCACCTTAAACACACCTCTCAAGCCTTTGGCTCGGCCAACCCCTTCCCATTTCATCTCTCCAAATCCCTCTGTTCATCATTGAAGCCTCACTTTGGGCATAATCCTTTCCAAGGAAGCCTTTGAGCTCAAATCAAAGAGAGTTACCCGATTTAAAGGTAATGTCTTCCCTAGTGTTCTTTTGTTTTATTTTGCTTCTCCAACCCTCTAAAATATTATTATTCCTTTATTTTGTAACAACAACAGTATCTTAAATATGATAGGATGTTGTTATGTTAAGGATTCTAGCTACACTTACACACACCTTTGTCTAATGGTTAAAGAACATACTATTTCTGTGGATGGTGAATTTCTGCCTCACGAAACGATGATTGTTCAATCTTCTCTTAACACCTTTCATGGTGTCCATTATGATGTCACTATATTTTATATATGGTATTTATGTTTTCTATATGCTTCTTAATTTTATATTTAAAATATTCCTTTATGCTTTTCATGTTGTGCAAATGCGATAATTTCATATGAGGAAGTGTGGACTATCGCCCCCTCAAGTGATGTGACTCGTTCATGCAATACATGGAATGTATAAATAATGAAATTAATGAACAAATGTGACCTATATAACATTTATATTATACTGTAATTATAATATATATATATATATATCTCTCTCAATTATTTTTAATTCCATTATTATGACAATGAAATGAAAGTAGCGTTCATGCGTACGTACGGCCTACCATCTCCATGAACGGTGCATTTCATTTATTTTTTATCTCCAAATGTTATGGAGTAGTATATAATAAATATGTACTCTATATATATGATATTTAAATCATTAATACTATTCTGGAGATGATTTACTTATAACTACATGGACAATCATTTTCAAACAAGTTCATTTTTGACTCATGTACCAATCATCGACAAAAACGTCTGATATGAACTCACATTATTAACCAATTATTATAACATTATAATATGTGATATGAAATTAATAATAATCTTTAAAAGATGTACTTAAGAAATTATAAATTGACCAAAGTTTTTTATTCAGTAATATAAAGAAACGAACAAGACAAGTGGGGCTTGAGGTAAGGGATCCTACCTCTCTCTTTCTTTTTAAGTACTCCCTTTTATGTCATTTATTTTAAGATCATATTTCTTATGTTTGGGGTTGTTATTTTATATTTATATTACTATAAATTTTATTTTAATATGATGGGATACCCTATTTGATCTCATCAATCCATTTTTTAAGTTTTATGTGGCGCCGTTAGGCTGCCGAATTTCCATAAGGGGATTTTCATCTCAATTTTTATTCTGGTGGGATTCATGCTACATTGGCCACTATTTCCTTTTTTTTGGTATACGTACTGCCCAGTATTTTACTATTTTTATAATATAATCTCATTTATGGGTTGTTAAATCTTCATTGCATGACCCTTCTTTCACGGGGTGTACGTTTTGGAAGTTACCCAATTCGGTAAGGGAACCTTTCACCCTCCTCATTTTAAAAGACTTCTTTTTAGGTCTCTTAATCTTATTATATTGGGATATGTTTTTCTATATCCTTATTTATGTAAATTTTATGTCCAAGTGATGAGATACCATTTTCTCTCTTATCAACTCGTTTTCTGAATTTTAAAGTGACGTCGTTAGGCTGTCGGATTTCTGTAAGGGAACTTCTTGACCCACATTCAATTATTTGGGTTAAACCTCTACTTCATGATATTATTATGCCAAGATTATGTGTGGAATATCTATGTTTTAAATTCCACAAACCTTTTTGTAGATATACTATTTCTACACATAATCATCTCATTGATAAATTCTTACGAACTTGTATGGGAAATCATAACTCAATCTCATTTCATTGAGTTAAATATCTATGTCATTGGTTTTGTTTTTTCAAGATTATGTGTGAATGACCTCTGATTGTTTCACACTTAATATTCACTTATATTGGGTGTACATATATTTCTCACACATAATTATGTGATAGATTTATCCTTAATTTAAAGATACCATCTTTATAATGGATTTCATCTCAATTTACATTTCCATTGAGAATTCATTGTGGTTATGCACCAATTCACTCTTATATGGTGTGTATACTGTCCTTTGACATATTATATCATGAATCCCTTTATTCTCATGATATTATAAAGTTAGGATTAAATGTTATTCCGCAATTATTTGTATTCAAGAGTCTCTCATTTTGTTAAAAACAATTTAATAAAATATAGTTTTAAATGTTTTAAAGATTCATTATTCTAAATCTTTATCTTTAATGTCCATGTTTTCAAAATGGTTTTCAGTATTTATTTATATGGACATTAATGTTTAAAAATTATAATTCCATTAAAATATTCAAATTGGTATGGGACATTTTGATTCAAAAATATCTTTTAAATGGTTTTTGAAAATGGATTGATTAATTTAATATCTTTGAATTACTTATTGTGATTGGAAATGAAATGTTGTTATTGAAATATTTATATTTTCAATATTTTTTGTGTAATGATTGTACTTGGACATTTTACGTGTGGTTACGTGATAAACCATATGATGAGTGGTGTCGTGAATACCAGGATGGGTGGTTACGTTATAACCTCCAATGCATTGGGTATGGAAGTCGGCCGTATGGCTATTCCATTAAGTATGTGTGGAAGTCGACCGTATGGTTATTCAATTTAAGTATGTTTATGTCCCAAGTTACCTTTATATGTTATGTGTTCTTTATATGGGTTTTATGGTAATCGTTTGGTTACAAAAGGGTAAGTAATAGTATTTTAGTCAGTGAAGAGTTTTTACCACTTCATAAAGGTCAAAAGTATTACTTTGGTAATGTATTCATGGTTTACTTGTTGTTTTGAAAAACTAACAGTTTTCCTTCTTTGTGTATCCTTTACTAGGCTTTTTTATGCTCATACCAAGTGTTTGAAATGTTTTCCACAGGACTTAAAGATGAATAGGGTCAAGGATGGGATCAAGGAAAGACAAGTTTTCTAAAACATGGAACTAGACATGTTTCTTTTTAAGTGTTTTTTTATATTTTATGGAAACTTAGTAGAAGTGTCTACTGTGTAATCTTTTGAGATGTAATAGCTATGACCTAATTCTTTAAAACTCTAAACCTGAAAAGATCCTCAATGTGAATTATTCATTTAATTCAATATTAAGTAAGGTTTAAGGTTGGGGCCTTATAGTTGGTATCAGAGGTCGGTTTAGATAACTTTAGAGGTTAGGGTATTCTGTAAGCATAAGGGACATTACCATAATGGTTAGGATTTCAGAAAGAGTCCTAATTTTTGATAAAGTGATTGAGTAAGTATATCTTTGTGTTTATCTTCCTAATTAGTATATGATGGTTTTGTTGATATACTCACATTGACCTTTTTGGTTTTAGTAAATGGTTGGATCAAGAAGGCACCAAAGTTACAGTGGATGTGAAGGAAACTGTGACAGTTTTCTGAGCGAGGAACTGAATGATATGGGAGCTGCAATGAGAACTCTAGTGTTTATCCTCAACCAACTATCTGGAGTCATGATTGAACACCTAAACATTGGTGATTTCTATAAGGCATCATATATGCGAGAAACAAATCCCTACGGAACTACATGTAATAATAATAAAGGTAAGTGTGTTCAAAAACCTATGTGTCAAAGATGTGGAAAGAAACACCTAGGAAAATGTTTCAAAGGGACAGGAATATGCTATAGATGTGGAAATGAAGGTCATAAAGCAAGAACCTTCCATGGAAAAAAGGAAGTATCCAGTTGACTCGAGGAAAGGGAAAGAAGTTAATTTTGAGGGATCAATTGAATGTTTTAAATGTGGTGTGCATGGTCATTATGAAAACACATGTCCTATGAAGAAGTTTCGGGAATGGGATCACCAAGATCATACAAATATTCGTTTACCAATACCTACTGCCATTCCAATTGAGGATAAAGAAACTGACAATGACCAACCAAAGGTATGGATTATTTCTTAACATTTGTTTTACTATTTTGGAATCTTAGGATATGATTCATGATTTTGTTTGTAGGAAAGAAGTATTTCAGAATAAGTTGGAAAGGAATGGTTAATGGATCATGACGAATGTTGAATGAGTGAGAAGTCAACATATAAGGGCTTCAAGAGTTATGGTGAAATTCTTAAGAGTATTAAGTCTCTTTTGGTGTTGGGGTTACATTAGAAGACTTTTTATAGTATGTCTAACCCAGATGTTTGATATATGAATGTTTTATTCAAGGAATAGTTATCTGTTCTTTTGTGGACATAGTTATAAAGAACCATTTGGGTTTATATGATCCTTACTTTTGAGGTAATTATGGGTTACTATATGTTATGATGGAAAGTGAAGGGAATGAGATAAAATTGAGGTTAAATTATGTTATGGTTATTTTTTTATGATTTTATCTCTTTTTGGGGAATGATTTGAGAAATATATATTTTTGAAAAAGGACAACACGCAGACCATGTGACAACCCGTCGCGTCGGACAAAGCTGCGGGAATCGAACCCACAACCAAAGTACGACTGGTATTTATCGCCTACCACTGTACTATGTGAAGTCCTTGGTTAGTTTGACTAATTATTTTTAGTTAGATGATTTTAGGAATTAAGAGTAAGTTGATTTTGGGTTATCTATGGAAATTATTAACCTATCATGGAGGATATGTGATTAGGTTAATTACTTTTCAATACGAGACATTAAGAGCAACTGATGTTGTTTGGAGATAAATGATAAGATTTAACTTGGAAGAATATGTGATTAAATCCTTCAAATATTTGGGTTCCAATCTTAGTTTGGTTTGCTTGTGGTCTTGGTTGAACTTTGGGTTTTGTTGGAAAATTTTTGGAGATTAACAATAGATTATATTTTTTATAAAGGGTTATCCTTTTCTGGATTATCTGATCTTGTACTAACCTTTTTTGTGTTGGTTTTGGTTAAAGTCTAAAGACATGGGAAGTATATAGTTCTCTTTTGTCGATTAGGTGATTCTCTAGATGTTGATTATAGTACTCTTAATGTGAACAAGTCTTCCTAAATACTCATCATTTGGGGAAAGTATGAGTTTGTGTAAGAAATCTAGTAAATGTTGAAAGTCAACATGACAAGTAAGTATGTTTCCTTAAGATCAAAAATAAATACCTCAATGAAAAGTAACTTAAAACAAAAATTTTTACTATTAACTTTTCGTACTTGGGAATCAAATACCGTTTAACCCATCACAAGTTTGTGATTTTCTTATGGTTAACTTTCTCCTAGACATGTTTACTGTCACTCTCCCTCAGAACATGACCCTTTACTTTTTCTTCCATATCTATGTTTTCCTACATGGAATCCTAGTATGGGTTAACTTTATTGACCTCTGTACTTATCTTTATTTCTTTTAAAGTGATTGTTTTACCAACTATTGTTCTGATGTGGGACTTTCAATGATGTTTCCAAGCCTAATTTTAAAATTGCGAGGACGCAATTCCCAAAAGGGGGGAAGGATGTAACACCCCAGGTAAATAAAGAATATGAAATTTTTATATTTATCCCTATTTGTGAATAAAATTTTAATATTAATTTAAAGGGAATGCTATGCTCGATGGCTTACCCAATACGCAACAACAAGTTCCTTTGAAATCTTACGTTGCACTCCAATAATAAAATAATTTTATGTTAACACATAGCCGTTGTAATGACGGGACCTAACTAAAAAATGATTATATATGTTTTTCAAATATTTTTAATTTTTACAATAAATGTTAGAGGATTAAAAATGCGAATGAATCCAATTTTAATCGTAAACATTCTAATATTCTTTAAAAGGTCGATTAACCGCCTTTTGATGGAGAACCTCTTTTAAATCCACTTTTCGACAATTTTATGTGTTATATTTGACGAAATAAAATTCTTCTTTAGGATCGGGACATCAAAATTTACTTTGTTTAAATTTTTGGTATTTTTCAGATAAAGTTCATTTTTTAAGGAATAGTGAAAAAATGTTGTATTTTAATTCAAAACCTCTTTTTAATTTAATTTATTTATATGATTAGATTATCTTTTGAATTGGTTTTAAAGTCCAATAATAATATATTTTTACCATTTAATCCAATAGTGGTCATTGTAATTAATTTCACATTGAAATTGGACTTAAACTAGCGTCAATCTTTTAATAGATATTGTTTCTTAAAAACACGCTATTTGTTTTGACAGCGGGAATTGATTATTAAATTAATTAATGCATGTTATATGTTTAGAATTTTTTAAAATGGACATCATTTTTGAATTTGTAATATCAAATATATCTTAGGGTGAATTTTTGGTAATTTTCTGAAAAACTTCAATTTTTGATGAATAGTGAAACCACTAAGTGGTAGTTAATGAAACTGATTTTTCGTTTAAATGAAACTTTACCACTTCTGTAATTTTAATTTCAAAAATACAACATACATGGTTTTCATTAAGAAGTAAAATTTGGTTCAATGGGATTAAAATAATTTTTTGGTGAATAGTAACTTTTAAGTTTATTAATCGTGATTAGAGGTAATTAGTGTAATTTAAGGTAAAAATAACGTTTTAATAATATTCAATGACCTTGCCACATGTACTACCCTTATTGGATGATTCATGTCCGACCAAGACAATCCATGGGTCAACTTGGGGACCCCATGAGCCACTTTGGTTTGAAAATGACATTAATACCTTTTTATTTAATGTTAAAATTAAAATGTCACAAACATGTGTTGTTTCACAAAAACAAGTTTTATATCGGGTTATACAAGTCATATTTTTGACTATAAATATTCATTATAAATCTAAAAATATTTACTATATCATGATATTTCTTTTATAATTTTTAGATATTAAATAAATTAATTTATTTCTGAAACCGTGATGATGCAGTGATTACCTCATAAATGAACGATTTAAATAAAATGAGATGATAGGGTGAAATCTAAGTCCTAAACTTGTAATAAACCTATTTTATGGGTGGATTTAGAAACCTCATCACCTTATCTTAGAAATATATCATTTTGGGACCTTTTAAATCCGAAAATCATTTTATAATAATGTAATATTTTAAAACATTCCAAGAGTGCCCCTCCTCTCCTCTTATAAAAGGCCCCCACCTCTACCACCTTACAGACACCTCTCAAGCCTTTGGATCGGCCAAACCATGTCCATTTCATCTCTCCAAATCCCTCTCTTCATCATTTAAGCCTCAATTTGGGCATAATCCTTTCCAAGGAAGCCTTTGAGCTCAAATCAAAGAGAGTTACCCGATTTAAAGGTAATGTCTTCCCTTGTGTTCTTTTGTTTTATATTGCTTCTACAACCCACTAAAATAATTTTATTCATTTCTTTTGTAACAACACCAGTATCATAAATATACTAGGATTTTGTTATGTGATGTATTGGAGCTACACTTACACACACCTTCATCTAATGGTTAAAGAAGATACTGTTTCTGTGGATGGCGAATTCCTGGCTCATGAAATGATGATGGTTCAATCTTCTCTTAACACCTTTCATGGTGGCCATTATGATGTCACTATATTTTATATATGTTATTTATGTTTTATATATTCTTCTGAATTTTATATTTAAAACACACCTTTATTCTTTTCATGTTGTGAAAATGCGATAATTTCATACGAGGAAGTGTGGACTACCGCCCCCTCAAGTGATGTGACTCGTTCATGCAATACATGGAATGTATAAATAATGAAATTAATGAACATATTTGACCTATATAACATGTATATTATACTGAAATTATAATATATATATATATATATATATATATATCTCAATTATTTTTAATTCCATTAGTATGACAAAGAAATGAAAGTAGCGTTCATGCGTACGTACGGCCTACCGTCTCCATGAACGGTGCATTTCATTTATTTTTTATCTCAAAATGTTATGGAGTAGTATAAAATTAATATTTACTGGATATATATGATATTTTAAATAATTAATAATATTGTGGAGATGATTTACTTATAACTACATGGACAATCATTTTCAAACAAGTTCATTTTTGACTCAAGTACCAATCATCGACAAAAACGTCGGATATGAACTCACATTATAAACCAATTATTATAACATTATAATAGGTGATATTAACTGAATAATAATCTTTAAAATAGGTCCATCAGAAATTATAAATTGACCAAAGTTTATTATTCAGGAATATAAAGAAACAAACAAGACAAGTCGGACTTGAGGTAAGGGATCCTACCTCTCTCTTTCTTTTTAAGTACTCCCTTTTATGTCATTTATTTTAAGAACATATTTCTTATGTTTGGGGATGTTCTATTATATTCCTATCGCTTTAAATTTTATGTTAATATGATGGGATACCCTATTTTATCTCATCAATCCATTTTTGAAGTTTTATGTGGCGCGGTTAGGCTGCCGAATTTTCATAAGGGGATTTTCATCTCACTTTTTATTCCCGTGGGATTCATGCTACATTGGCCACTATTTCCTTTTGTTTGGTATATGTACTCACCATTATTTTACTATTTGTATAATATACTCTCATTTATGGGTTGTTACATCTTCATTGTATGACCATTCTTTCATGGGGTGTACGTTTCGGAAGTTACCCAATTTGGTAAGGGAACCTTTCACCCTCCTCATTTTAAAAGGCTTCTTTTTAGGTCTCTTAATCTTATTATGTTGGGATATGTTCTTATATATCCTTATTTATGTAAATTTTATTTCCATGTGATGAGATACCATTTTCTCTCTCATCAACTCTTTTTCTGAATTTTAAAGTGACGCCGTTAGGATTTCGGATTTTTGTAAGGGAACTTCTTGACCCACTTTCAATTCTTTGGGTTAAAACTCTACTTCTTGATTTTATTATGCCAAGATTATGTGTGGAATATCTATATTTTAAATTCCACAAACCTTTCTGTAGATATACTATTTATACACATAATCATCTCATTGATAAATTCTTACGAACTTGTAAGGGAAATCATAACTCAATCTCATTTCATTGAGTTAAATATCTATGTCATTGGTTTTGTTTTTCCAAGAATATGTGTGAATGACCTCTGATTGTTTCACACTTAATATACACTTATATTGGGTGTACTTATATTTCTCACACATAAATATGTGATATATTTATCCTTAATTTAAGGATACCATCTTTATAATGGATTTCATCTCAATTTACATTTCCATTGAGAATTCATTGTTGTTATGCACCAATTCACACTTATATGGTGTGTATACTGTCCTTTGAAATATTATATCATGAATCCCTTTATTCTCCTGATATTATAATGTTTGGATTAAATGTTATTCTGCAATTATTTTTATTCAAGAGTCTCTCATTTTGTTAAAAACTCTTTAACAAAAATATCGTTTTAAATGTTTTAAAGGTTCATTATTCTAAATATTTATCTTTAATGTCCATGTTTTCAAAATGGTTTTCAATATTTATTTATATGGACATTAGTGTATTAAAATTATAATTCCATTAAAATCTTCAAAGTGGTATGGGACACTTTGATTCAAAAATCTCTTTTAAATGGTTTTTGAAAATGGATTAAATAATTCAATATCTTGGAATTACTTATTGTGATTTCAAAGGAAATGTTGTTATTGAAATGTTTATATTTTCAATATTTTATGTGTAATGATGGTACTTGGACATTTTACGGGTGGTTACGTGATAAACCATATGATTTTTGGTGCCGTGAATACCAGGACGGGTGGTTACGTTATAACCTCCAATGCATTGGGTATGGAAGTCGGCCGTATGGCTATTCCATTAAGTATGTGTGGAAGTCGACCATATGTTTATTCCATTTAAGTATGTTTATGTCCCAAGTTACCTTTATATGTTATGTGTTATTTATATGGGTTTTATGGTAATCATTTGGTTACAAAAGGGTAAGTAATGGTCTTTTAGTCAGTAATGAATTTTTACTACTTCATAAAGGTGAAAAGTATTACTTTGGTAAAGTATTCATGGTTTAATTTTTGTTTTTAAAAACTAACAGTTTTCCTTATTTGTGTATCCTTTACTGGGATTTTTTATGCTCATCCCAAGTCTTTGAAATGTTTTCCACAGGACTTAAAGATGAATAGGGTCAAGTATGGGATCAATGAAAGACATGCTTTCTAAAACATGGAACTAGACATGTTTCTTTTTAAGTGTTTTTTTATATTTTATGGAAACGTAGTAGAAGTGTCTACTATGTAATCTTCTGAGATGTAATATTTATGACCTAATTCTCTAAAACTATAAACCTGAAAATATCCTCAATGTGATTTATTCATTTAATTCAATATTATGTAAGGTTTAAGGCTGGGGCCTTGTAATCAATGTTCATCGATCCTATGTAGGTCAACGCATACCGATCCTATGTGGGTCAGATCCTGTGTTGGTTAGCGTGGGTTTTAATCTATCGATCTTGTTTGGGTTAGAAGTAGTGCCTCTTAACAGAATAAGATGATCTAGCTTACAAGTAATCATCTATACTCTTGTACTTAATTTATACCTAATTGTGAGCTGAGTCTTTTACCTTTGTATTGTTACCTATGTCGTACATCTACCTTCGTGGTGTTACCTGTGTGGTACTTCTACCTTCATGGTGTTGTCTTGGTGGTTCTACATGTGTGGTACTTCTATCTTTGTGGTGTTACCTATGTGAAACTTCTATCTTTGTGGTGTTATCTGTGTGGTATATATACCTTCATGGTGTTACGTTTTTGTTATTCTTACCTCATGTAGGAGATGAGTATGTATTGATAACTCAGGTATATGTATGGGCATATACCTAATTAGAGTTGATGTTTGTTTCTTCGTGCTTTGTTACCGAGGTCTTTCTTTGTTGTATTTCTTTTGTGGAACTCTTGGAGACCTATGGGGGTCTCGGGGTCCCTACTAAGTATCGTTATACTCACCCCTGCATGGGCTACGCCTACACCTTGTTGTGTCTTGTGAAGATGACGGAAATAATTGATCGAGGCTAAGGGAGCCAGGACTAGACGGTGCTCGGAGGTGGACCATTGGGGGTGACGTGACGCAAGGGCTACTGATCGTGAGTTGTACCTACCCTTATTGTAGGATCCTCAATGGATGATCCAAGAGATTTTTTCACTTTTAGTTGTATTTTTACTTTTTCATTTGTACTTGTACATCTCAGTTGGGCATGTAGTATATCCCCTTTACATTCAGCACACTTTTACTGCAGCAGTTTACTTCGTGATTTCTTGTTGTTGTGTTCATGGACTGTGTGTCTATACAGGTTAAAAGGAAATGACTTTCCATTTTAGGGATACGCCTTTCTGTTTCTAGTCACCAGACCTTGGCCTATATATGGTAGGCTTGGGGTAGTCACGACACGTACCCCAGGGGATGGGTCATGACAAAAAGTGAAACTAATACCTAGGTAAATTTCTCCTTTTGAAATTATTGAGATAATTGGAGCTGTGAAAAATTATTTGAAAATGTTGCCTAGCCTTTCTAAGGTACACAATGTGTTCCACGTCTCCTTGTTAAGGATGTACATGCCAGACCCAACCCATGTACACACTTCTGAAGGAATAGAATTGGAACCTTACTTATCTTACTATGAATACCCTATCAAGATATGGGAAACTAAAGAATGGGTGTTGAGGAATCTGATGCCTCTGCTGGTAAAGGTACTTTGGAAAAATCATAAAATTGAAGAGGCAACATGGGATCATGAAGAGATTATGATGAAAAACAACCCAAATCTTTTTGTGGGGTGAAAATATGGAAATTTCTAGGATGAAAGTTTTGTAAGAGGGGAGAATGTAACGACCCAAAACTCCATCAATGAAATTTTCCTTCTTATTTTTAGGTCATATATTATAGATCACATAAAATCACTTAGAGAACATAATACAAACATCGTATATGATTTATGAAAGAAATTGGAATAATTTCAATATGTTAAAAATCTATACCAATAAAATAGTTACATGGCCTTAGGAATAGTAATATGACCCTTATGAATAGTAAATAGGCCCAATGAATAGTACCTCACCCAAGAATGTTTAAATAATACTTAGGAACCTTATAAATGAATGTATGATATACTTATATCATAGTATAAGTAAATTAATATTTTAAAAATTATTAATTGTTAGTATTTTTGTAAGTCATCAATATTTAATTACAATTTTATAAACAATAAAATGATCTAAAAGTATTATTTTTCTTCATAAAATTTATTCATAAATTAACATTTTGTTTTCTTATGATTTTAGGATAATTTTATAAGACCTTAGATAATTTTTTTAAAGTGTTGTAAAATTGTTTATAATTATAAAAAAAAAAATTAGTAAATGATGGTTTTAATTAAAAAATAAATATCTCATATTTCGAAAATTAATTTCATAAAATGGTATCCATTTTTTAATTCTACACATCGAAAAATGTTAAGGGTTAATTTTTTCCCTCTAAAATACATGAATTTTTGTGAATAGTAAACTATGCTAATTTATGATAAATGTTAAATTCGAAAGACCCAAGATCAAATCCGAGCAGGGGCGAATTTCTGGGTTACTATAGCAGTACTGTTGTGGGGAACTATAGAAGTACTATAGCATGGTGGGACTGTAGCAGTGGCAGAGGCACTGATGCAGGCACTGTAGCGGTGGTGGTACTGTAGCAGCGCGGGTACAATAGTAGTATTGTTCAGAGACGGGTCCTTTGGGACAATAAATGGGCTTTAAAAACTTGTATTCAGACCACTTGTCCTTGGGCCTTCGGGCTATGTAATGGGTCTCCCTCTACCCACACTAAAGAGGACTTTTCTTTAATAATAAATTGAGGCTTCAGCCCCAACCTTTTAGAAAAAATAAAAAAATTGAGTCATAAATGATGTTTTTCTTATGTAAGCCAATAATCTAGTACTCTCATTCTTTTAATTAATATATTTTATAATAATAGACAAAATTTTCATAGTCTTGAGGAAAATAGTAATCTAATTAATAATAAAATCAAGGAAACCCCCTCTTCTCCTCACACCCCTAAGCCTTGAAGCTTCTCAAAATTCTTCCCCAAAACTCATCCCTAGTATCTACCTCACTTCTAGCATCTCATGGTCATACCAAATGACAAAAACCCATTTCCCTAAGGAGGTTCTCAAGGAGTATAATTCAAGAGGTAAATCCTCTTCCATTTTCTTTTAATTTCATTTCAGTTTATTTTCTATTATTATCATCTTCTCCCCTCATCTTTCCAAATGATCATGATAAATATAGTATCATATATATAATATAATGATATCTTGTTAATTTAATATCAATTAACTAACTCCATATTCTCTTTATTTTTATTTTAAAAATGAAATCATCAACAGGGATGTGCCAATTTAGAACCTTCGTGTATGAAAAACATTGTTTCTCCAATTGCTCCATCAAGCCCGTCCATGAACCATTTTTTCGGTTGAACTGGAATATAAAATATGTTTTATATATTACTTAATGTTCTAGAACCATTATATATACATGATATTAAATAATAGAACAAAAATAGTTCATTGTGACTGAAAAACCTCTAAAATTAAGCTAAATGATCATCATTAACATGTTAACTAATGCTTCATCCTCATAAATAGAAAAAATAATACATAATAACAATTAAAATTATTTTTTTCATTAATAACATTTAATTCCAATTATGGAGAATTATACCCATTTTACGCAAACTCTATTACTCATAATCAAGCGAACCAATCATGAAAATCAAGGAAAAGAACACTCTGGAAAGAAATAATTCAATCTTAACGCTTATCAAAAAGTATGTAAATGAATATAAAAAAAATTATAATAATCAGTATATATTTCTAATTGTTTTTTAATTAAATAACTAATGATCCTAATTTCATATTCCAATACCTTAATATCAAGTGTAGAACACATTCACATAAGGTTAGGGTTTCTCCCTGAACCTCTATTTTTCATTCAAGTTTAAGATTTATCTTAATTTACCCAAATAAATTTATTAATTACTAATATGTACTCATCCTAAATTCTATGTGAACTTTTATATATGTGTACCAATCTTATTCCTTCATTATTTTATGGGGAGTTACAGTTTTTACAAGTATCTTTATAAATTCATCAATATAAGCAAGCCCGGTTAAAGGGAACATCCAGATTTCTTACCTATTTCAATGTTCACTCTATAATCTGTTTTAAGTGACAATTTTTTTTTAAAATCAGTCATTTTATTATGGAAAAAATAACTTAGTTCATTTCTGGTTTTATGAATATATTTTTCCAACAGAACTATTCTCTTCATATTAAAAAGAGTATTTCTCTTTAAAATTCATCGATGGTTTTATAAGAGTACTTTCATCTATTTCAAAACCCATATTGATTTTTATGTTTAGTTGGGATTAATTTTTTATATTATCATATACCATATTTTATTGAATGTTTTATGATTAGTTTGACTGTGGATGTGCTATCTTGATATCATTCACCACATTACTCTGATTGGTTAGTTATTATGTTTACTGATTAGGGAAATTTATTTACATTTCATATGTTAGTTTCAATATGAATGTATATGTTGGTTATGTTTCACCCCTTTAATATTATACATTCATTAGACTTAGTGAGTATCCATTGGGGCCCACTATATCCCCTTGATGCATTAGTTTTTCTCATGAGATAAACTAGTTTTGGTTTTTACTCATTTATGTATGGTCTTAGCATGAGATCTTGATTATATATTTATGAGGTCCCACATAATGCATTCCCTCATTATGAGATTATTATTTGATATTCCATGTGATTATTTGACTATAAGAATAACCATGGGTATGTATCATTGTCATGTTATTATTTATATGGTATTATTTATTCAGTTTTTATTCCTACCATATTATGATCCTGTTTTTGTTTTAATAGGAAGTGTTTTTAATTATTCACACTTCCTAATGGATTATTTTTAGCATCTATTGAATTCTTACTCCTACTGAGCATCAGATCTCACCCCTTTCTAATGTTTTGTTTTCCCCAAGATTCTATTATTAATTTTATGAATTAACTAAAATCATAATCTAGAAGAATAAGAGTGTTTTCAAAGTAGTCTATATGATGTATTTCATTTAATTTTTTAATGTTTAACATATTTATGTTTATATTTTTTCCAAATATACTAAAATATTCAGTCCTTTAGGATTCTCCTTAATTATTTATATGATAATGTAATAATGTAAGGAACTGAATCTAGGTTACTGGGGTTGGGGTCTTAAAAATGATGTGTCAATGTTCCAAAATCACTAAGTACGATTCTTTTTTTCAATTTTGAATGGCCGCACAGACCCTTTAGGTTTGCAACATTCACAAAAATAATGGATAACCTGTTTCTCTCCTAAAAAGAAAAAAATTCTTCTCTTATAATTATATTATGCCTTCGAAAAATGAGAAATTGAACTTACATTATTGATAGTTTAGTAATCAGCTCTATTTTTGTCCACATAATTAAATTCCTTGATCTTATAGAGATATGAAATTCTGGATCATCTTCTACACATGTTTCTCCATCTAACAAAAAATATCAAATTCCCACTGAACTATGCATGCATTGTGTGACTACTACTTCATGTTGGACTCATTGAAGGTAAATTACTTGAGGGAGGGTTGAATCAAGGAATTTATATCTCATCAAATGACCCTCACTAAAAATATTGTTTCGCTTTTAGTAGGAAAACATCTCTCCCCCAAAATAGACATGAAATGATAAAGGAAACAAGGGGAAAATCAATTTTACATGGCTCACCCAAACTAGGCTATAAGAGGCATTCAATGGTAATGTTTCAATGTATTAGAATAACTAAGTGAACTACATATTTCTTAAGATTTAAATAGGTTTCATTGACCCACCATTTTTACAAAATTAACAAAATAGAAAACTCACTGCTCTCAACCACATAGAAAGTTCTATACTCCTCCAACTAAAACTATCATGATCTTCATGAACCAAGAATAAGATTATGTGGTCAATGTAGTTTAAATAATATCGAATTTAATTATTGTTATGAACTCCATGAACCATGACCGAGATATCCTCATGGATCTACCTTTTTCTTCTCTAAATTTCCATTTCTTATCTACAATTATTCATCTTCCCTACCTAAATCCAAGATTCTACCCCTTTTGATAAAATATATATATATACTCTTAAGAGAATCTCCAAGGTTTCCATTTAATTAATATTGAATTCACCCTCATTATTACCAGAAAATCCATCCAATATACTTCTTTAAAACTAAGGAAAATAATCCCAAATTCAAATCTCTGATTTCCTTCTTGAAAGATGGGAGTATTGAATATGGAAATATGATAACTTGACTTCTTCATGATGATTTTGCCAATTCATTTTGGCATAATTTAGTGTTAATACGTCTATAGAACTATACTATCGACCTCAAAGAGAGTTATATCCCTTTATTTATTGATAGAGGAATATAAATACATGTATGAGGAAAACAACGCGGGGCTCTAAAATATACTAAAACAAGTCCCACACTAAAATGGGTCCCACAACCCCCCTTGAGAAATAGTTATAATATTTCCTGATAATCACATTATTTAATTTCATAATCTGAATGATTCATGGGTTACCTCATCTGAAGTTCTCTTGTATCACCGTTTTCTTTATTTTTCATTGAATTTTACTTGATTTTAATCATTTTATAAAAATTAATTTCATATATATATATAAATAATAATTATGATATTATATATAAATATTTTAAATGAATATAATATTTCATGTTTACATATAATTTTAGTAATAGTTATAATATTTCATGTCATAATGTTATCATATTTCATTATATCAATAATTATAAAATATCATGATGTATTTTAAAAACTACAGTTTAGTGTTATACTATAAATAATAATGTTTCATGTCGAATAATTACAATATTAGTTGATAATTACCTTAGTTAAAGTTATATATATAATAATAATTAAATACTATTAATAAATATTATAATCATTGATTGTACTTTTATTTAACAATAATTTCTTGTGTATTGTTGGGTGTGATCCCACCAACATTAATACACTAGATCTCGTTAGAACGTTGCGGTTAAGCATGCTTGGGAAAGAGTAGTACTAGGATGAGTTATCTCAATGAAAGTACTCGTGTTTCACCCTTTTTGTGTATATTTGAAATTTCATGCTAGTATAATAAATATTACTATGATATTGTATGTATACATTTACATTGAATATAATATTTCATGATTATAGGGGATTTTAGTAATAATTATAATACTTCATGTTATAATGTTTCAATGTTTCATGTTAAAAATGATTATAATATTGCATGTTATATTGTAACAACTTTAGTTTAGTGTTGTAATATATGTAATAATGGGGCGTCTTTGTCATCGGTGATTAGGGTTTTTCCTTGGTTATTTTTGTGATGATTCCTTTAGATGACTACTTTAATCTCACGGATGTGTTCGTTGGGCCTTTGAAGAAGGTGGAGGTGGGCTCCGGCTCGAAGTCAATTCTTGCTGATTCAGGCGGTCTTTATCAAATGAATGTGTTACAGGTTAGGGGCACTGATATCATCATTACTGGTTCTCCTAATAGAGACTCTGTCTCTAAGAACCGGATCCCACGAAATGGTGCACAAGCAGTTGTTGAAGTGAACCCGTGATTTTTTCAAGATTGTATTGACACTTGTAAACATTCTATGATTGCTCATCTGAGTTCACATATGAATGTCTCATGGAAGCTTGAGGATCTTTGGAAACACCTTCAGGTGATTTTGGGTTTTAATGAATGGAAAGTTGTATCAATTGGTATGAATTTTTGCCAGTTTATTTTAGGATCAAATGATATGAAGATGAGGGCCTTGAGTTGCGGGTTTATCAATCTTAAGCTAGGGATCCTCAGGTTTCAGAACTAGGATCCCTGGGTTGACCCGTTTCGGGCTAAGAGCACTGTAGCTCAATCTTGGATTCGCATCAAAGGATTGAACTGGGTATTCTGGCATCAAAGTATCCTTTGGGATGTCGAACTAGAAGTGGGCACTCTTATTAAGATTGATAAATAAACTGGGATAGTTTTTTATGGTAATTTTTCTGGGATTATCATTGAATTTTATATTTCATTTCCACTGGTTGAGACCGTTTTGTTGATTTTTGGTGATTTTAAATTTGAGCTTGAGATTGAATTCGAGCCTGTTCATGATTTCTATTGAAATTTCTCAACAATTGGACATGTTCAAGTTAACTGTAATAAGGGTTTACGTTTCTCCAACTGTAAACTCTATGGGCATCTTGCTGAACATTGTAAATTCAAATTTTCTCCATCTCCATCAATGCCTTTGAGGAGAGGTATCCTAGATGGTGGAAAGGTTAATTTATCTATCTATGGTGGTGGGAAGGTTCCAGCTTCTATCAAAAGGCAAGAATGTGAGAAAGTTAATGTTAATGGGGTCCCTTTATTTTGTTGATGTTGTTGTTGGTATGACCAAAGGACCTCTTAATTGTAATATGAGTGGAGGTATGCTACCTGAGGGTGGTGGTGCACCTCCACTTTGCACTGCTGAACAAGGGGAACCCACAATGTGGGGTTATGTATCTGATGGTGATAGTGATGTGGGTGTTGATATTATTTTGGAAGAGCATTTTCATTATAAGGGGAAATTGAGTGGCAATTCCATACTGGTTTATTATGGTCGGCGTGGTCCTTTTGATCCTGCTAAAAAGAATCGTGTGCAAAACTCTACACCTATTTTTGTGTGGAAAACTGGTTATTCTTGTGGTCTTGATGATCCTGCTACACCAAAATGTGGGCATAATTCTACTCATGTTGATGTGTGCACAATAGGTGATTCAGATGATGTGTGCATAGTTGATACTTCTTTGGTTTCATCTGGAAAGGTTACTCCTGGGCATTATGCTTCCCTGGTGGCAGCCCCATTGGCGGACTTCAACGTGAATGCCTCCAGTCATTCTCCTGCAGTAGTTCGGGGCCCTTTTGCCCTATCTAATGATGGTTTGATGTTTTTATTTTCTCATAAAGTGACAGTAGATGATCCTATTTCCAATGTATTGGTGTCTCCTACCAATGCTATTGTGAAATCTAATTTCATTACAATCCATGAATCAATAAACTATATGTATTTTGATCTATTATATGTGGAGAGTTGTGAAAGGACTAACTCTCGATTGAAAAATCCTATTGATGGATCATCTCCTTTGTTAGGTTCACAGGATGGCAGTGACTAGGTTGGACAGCTTCATGGTGCGGAGCAGTTGGATGATGGAGCTCAAGGAATGGTAGACAAGGAACATGCAGTCCCTCACGGTGGCTCTGGGGCCAATGATGATGGTGAAGAGGGAGACATACAAGGGGGCATGGTGGTTACAATGGAAGGGGTTCTGGTGGATGATCAATGGTTGGATCAAAATAATGATGCAATTGATTATCTGGTGGAGATTTCTGATGTAGTTGGTGATTGGTAGACCCCTAAACAGTGGAAAAGGGGAAGAAATCCAAGAGGAAGAGGTGGATTTCATGGACGGGGCCATGGAAGGAAAGGTTAACTTTTCTATCTGAATTTTGTGTTTGTGGGTACACCCCCTTCTACCCTTAACTTTGTGTACTGTTTATTTTCTTTTATGAGGATTTTTGGAGACTATGGATCTTATCCATGGTATAATGTTTGGGTATAATAGATTTAATATTTTTTCATGTTGAATAATTTTAATATTTATCGATAATCACATTATTGAATTTTATAATATGAATTATGCATGGGTGACCTCATAGGAAGAGATAATGTTGAAACCTTTTCAATATTTTTAATTTTATTTTCACAGATTATAACATTTTAATAAAAAAATTGCATATAAGTATAACAATAATAATTATAATATTCAATGCAAACATTTTAAATGAATATAATATTTCATATATAGATAGTTTTTTTTTTAATAATTATAATATTTCATATCATAATTTAACCATATTTCAAGTTAATAATAATTATAATATTTCAAGACTTATTTTAACCACTACAGTTTAGTGTTATGATAGAAAAAATAATTTTTAATGTTGAATAATTATAATAACGCCAGATAATTACATTAGATACAGTTATATTTATAACAAGAAATAAATATAAATATGTAATATTAAAATCATTGATATTACATTAAAAAATTTAATAGTAATGTATCTATTTTTTGGGAGTGATCACACCATCATTAATACATCAGATCTCATTGGAACTATGTCACCAACCATTTTGGGTAGAGAGTACTACTACGATTAGCGACCTCCTGGGATATACTTGTGTTTCACCCTTTTAATTGTTTATATTTCAAATTTCATGCCAGTATAATAAATATTATTATGATTTTTTATGTAAACAAATTTATTGAATATAATATTTGATGATTACCTGGAATTCTGGAAATAATTAAAATATATCATGTCTTAAATTTACTATCATCATGTTAATAATTATTATAATATTCCTTGTTATATTGTAATGGCTATGGTTTTGTGTTATAATAGAAATAATTTTTTTCATGTTGAATAAGTATAAAATTTACTGATAATCGCATTATTGAATTTTATAATATGAATGTGTCATGGGTGACCTCCTGGAAATTGCTCATGTTTCATCTTTTTCTATATTTTTCTTTGTATTTCCTCAGATTTTTTACATTTGAAAAAACAAAAAATTACATATATGTATAATAAAAATAATTATTGTTTTGTATATAAACTTATTAGTGGAATATAATATTTCATGTTTACATAGAATTTTATTAATAATTATAATGTTTCATATTATAATGTTACGATATTTATTGTTAACAATAATTATAATATTTCATGTTGTATTATAAAAAATATGGTTAAGTGTTATAATAGATATAATAGTTTTTCATGTTGAATAATTATAATATTTTCCAATAATTTAATTTGTTAAATTTATATTTATAACAATGATTAAATAAGAATATGTAATATTAGAATCATTTATAATACTTTCAAATATTTAACAATAATTTTTGTGTATTGTGGGGTGAGATCACACCAGCATTAATGCACTGTATCCCATTAGAAATCTATAGTTAAGAATGATTGGGTGAGAGTAGTATGAGGATGGTTTACCACCTTATAAGTACTTCTGTATGACCCTTTTTGTGTATATTTATAATTTCATGCTATTATAATAATGATTAATATTATATTCTATGTCTACTTTTTTGTTGAATATAATATCTCATGATTGTTTTGAATTTTAGTAATAATTATAATATTTCATGTTATAATGTTACAATAGTTCATGATGAAAACGATTATAACATTTCATGTTACGTTGTAATAATAATGATTTAGTGTTATAATTGAATTTTTATAATGTTTAATAATTATAATATTTATCGATAATCTCATTATAGAATTTAATTATATGAATTTTGCATGGTTGACCTCTAGGGAAGGGAATGTGTTTCACCATTTTCTGCATTTTTCATTGAATTTTCCCTCATTTTTTAAATTTAAAAAATAATTACATGTAAGTATAGAAATAATAATTTTGATTTTTTACGTAATATTTTTAAATGTATATAATATTTCATTCTTAAACAGAATTTTAGTAATAATTATAACATTGAATGTAATTATGTTACCATATTTCATGTTAACAATAATTATAATATTTCATGACGTATTGAAATATCTAAGGTTTCATGTTTTAATTGAAATAATCTTTTTTCATGGTGAATAATTATAATATTGGATGATAATTTAATTAGTTAGATCTATATTTTAACAAAAAATAAATAGAAATATGTAATATTAGAATGATTCATAGTAATTTCAATGATTTAAAAATAATTTCTGTATATTTTTGGGTGCGATCACACCAGTATTAATGCAGTAGATCCCATTAGAAATCTGTAGTTAAACATGGTTGGGCATGATTAGTACTGGGATGGGTGAACTAATGTGAAATAATCATATTGTACAATTTTTGTATATTGATAAGTCCATCACATCACAATAAATATTATTATGATATTGTATGTAAAAATTCGTATCGAATATAATATTTCATGAATACAGGTAATTTTAGTAATAATTATAAACTTTTATGTTATAATGTTACAATATTTCATCTTAACAATGATTATAATATTTCATGTTGTATTATAATAAATATGGTTTATGGTTATAAAAAAAATTTAATGTGGAATTATTATAATATTTCTCAAAAATTTCATTATTTAATTTCATATTATGAATGTATAATGGGTGACCTCCAGGTACGTGCTCATGTATAACCATTTTCTATATTTTTAATTGTATTTTCCTAGATTTGTGTCATTTTATAAAATAAAAAAATTGAATGTAAGTAAAACAATTATAATTATGATATTTTATATGAATGATTTAAATGAATATAGTATTCATATTTAAATATAATATTTCTAATTATTATAATTTTACAAGTCATAATGTTACCATATTTCATATAAACAATAATTATAATATTTCATGGCATATTACAATAGATATGGTTCAGTGTAATAAATGGAATAATAATTTTTCATGTTGAATAATTATAATTTTGGATAATAATTTCATTAGTTAATGTTATATTTGATACAAAAACTAAATAAAAATATGTAAAATAGGAATCATTGATAGTACAATCAAATATTTAACATGAATTTCATTGTATATTTGGGTGTGATCACACCAGCATTAATGCTCCAAACCCCAGTAGAACACTTCAGTTATGCGAGCTTGAGTTATAGTATTACTAAGATGGGTAGCCTTCTGGGAAGTACTCATGCTGCACTATTTTTTAGTTTTATTTCAAATATAATATAAGAAAAATAAAATTATAAAAATATATTAGGTGAACTATTATATTGAATATAGTATTTCCTGATTACAGTGCATTTTAATAAAGATGTTGGTTGGGTGGGTTATCCCTTGGGGGGCTATGGCATACCTTTCTAGCATATGTTTGTGTGGTGTATGTTTTGGAATGTAATTGTACCCCTAATAACCTAATATATAATATTTCATGTTATATTATAAGAACTACGGATTATTGTTATAACAGAAATAATATTTTTACATGTTTAATAATTATAATATTTCTTAAGAACCACATTATTGAATTTAATAATATGAATGTTCCATGGTTAGCCTCCTAGGAAGTGGTAATGTTTCACCCCTTTCTGTATTTTGTGTTATATTTTAACAGATTTTTTACTTTTCAAAAACATAAATAATTTACTGTATTTATAAAAATAATTATTATGATATTGTACTTAAACATTTTTAATATTTATAATATTTCCTAATTACATAAAATATTAGTAATAATTATAATATTTAATCTTAGAATGTTACCATATTTCATGATAATAATAATTATAATATATCATGACATATTGTAACAACTATTGTTTAATTTTATTATATAAATGTTAATTTTTCATGTCGAGTAATTATAACATTGGATGATAATTGCATTAGATAATGTTATATTTATAAAAAAAATAAAAAAAATGTAATATTAGAATTATTGATTGTACTTTCAAATATTAAACAATAATATCTACGTATAGTTGTGTGTGATCACACTAGCATTAATGCACAAGTTCCCATTAGAACTCTTCAGTCAAGAGTGCTTGGGAGAGAGTAGCACTAGGATGGGTGAGCTCTTTGGAAGTACCTGTCTTGCACCATTTTTTGAATATTTGATATTTCATTATAGTATAATAAATTTTATTATGACATTATACCTAAAAATTTGTATTGAATATAATATTTCATGATCACGTGACATTTTTCTTATAATTATAACATTGCATTTCATAATGTTACAATATTCTATCTAAAAGATGATTATAATATTGAATGTCATAACAACTATTAAATAACAGTTTTCATGTTAAATAATTATAATATTTCTCAATAATTTCATTATTGAACTTCAAAATATGAATGTTTCATGGGTGACCTCTTGAGAAGTTCTCGTGGTTCACCCTTTTTGTATTTTTCATTATAATTTCCAGAAAATTTATCATTTTAGAAAATAAATTATTACTTGTAAGTATAATAATAATAATTATGATATTGTATGTAAACATTGTAAATAAATACAGTATTTTAGGTTTAAATAGAATTGTAGTAATAATTATAATATTTCATGTCATAATTTTACTATATTTCATGTTAACATTAATTATAATATTTAATGGTGTCTTGTAAAACCTACGGTTTAGTGTTATAATAGAAATAATATTTTTTCATGTTTAATAATTATAATATTTCTTGATAATCAAATTATTGAATTTCATAATATTAATTTCTCATGGTTGACCTCCAGGGATGTTCTTGTATGTCACCCTTTTCTATATTATTCATTGTATTTTCCCAATTTTTTTAAATTTTAAAATAAAAATAATTACTTGAAAGTATGAAAATAATGATGACGATATTGTACATAAATTTTATTAATATAATATAATATTTCTTGTTAATATATAATTTTAGTAATAATTATAAAATTTCATGTCATAATGTTTCCATATTTCATGTTACCAATTAATCTAAAATTTCCTGACGTATTTTAAAAAGTATGGTTTAGTGTTACAAGAAAAATATTAATTTTTCATGATCAAAAATTATAATATTGGCTGATAATTAACCCTAATTAATTTTATATTTATAAAAAAAATTAAACAGTGATATGTAATATTAGAATCATTGATTATTCCTTAAAATATATAATAACAATGGATGTGTATTATTAGATGTGATCACACCAACATTAATGAACTGTATCCCATTAGAATTCTACAACAAAGAATGCTTCGAGAGAGTAGTACTTAGATGGGTGACCTTATGAGAAGTGCTCATGTTACACCATTTTTTTATACTTTGAATTTCATTTCTAGAGTAATAAAGATTACTATGATATTGAATGTAAAAATTTATATTTAAAATAATATTTCATGATTACATTGAATTTTATAAATACTTATAATATTTCATGTTATAATGTTAAAATAAACTTGTTAACAATGATTATAATTTCCCATGTTATATTATAACAACTATTGTTAAGTTTTATAATATAAAAAACTCTTTTCATGTTGAATAATTATAATATTTCACAATAATCACATTTTTGAATATCATAATACAAATGTTTCATGGGTAACCTCATGGGAAGTGGGTGTGTTTCAATTATTTTCGTATTATTCAATGTATTTTCCAAGATTGTTTACATTAAAAAAATAATTACAGGTATATATAAGAATTATAATTATGTTATTGTATGTAAACTTTTTAAGTGACTATAATATTTCATGATTACGTAGAATTTAGAACTAATTATAAAATTTCATGTCATAATGTTTCCCTATTTCATGTCAATAATAATAATAATATTTCATGATGTAATGTAACAACTAAGGTTTAGTGTTATAATAAAAATATTAAATTTTCATGCTGAATAATTGTAATATAGGCAGAAATTTCCATTAGATAAAGTTATATTTATATAAAAAATAGAAATATGTAATGTTAGAATCATTGATAGTAATTTCAAATATTTTTCATGTTGAATATTTATTATGATATTGTGCATAAACATTGTATTGAATATAATATTTCATGATTATATTGAATTTTAGTAATAATTATAATATTTTTGGTCATAATGTTACAATATTTCATATTAACGATGATTGTAATATTTCCGG
Organism: Viscum album; assembly: GCA_963277665.1. Lineage (NCBI taxonomy): Eukaryota > Viridiplantae > Streptophyta > Magnoliopsida > Santalales > Viscaceae > Viscum > Viscum album. The sequence continues at coordinate 1,406,967 of CAUJRU010000030.1, read as the reverse complement.
TTATATAGTAACAACTGCAGTTTCCTGTTATAATAGAAATAATATAAATTTTGGAAGGGAGAGATTAGTACTTGGATGGGTGACCTCATGGGAAGTTCTAATGTTTCACCCTTTTTTGTGTATAGTTAAAATTTCATGCCAATATAATAAATATCATTATGATATTGTGCGTAAAATATTGAATTGAATACAATATTTCATTAATACAAGGGTTTTTTTATTAATTATAATATTTCACGTTATAATGTTAAAATATTTAATGACTACAATGATTATAATATTTCATCTTATGTTGTAAAAACTAATGTTTAGCGTTATAACAGAAATAATATTATTTCATGATGAATAATTATAATATTTCTCGATAATCACATTATTGGGTTTCATGATATGAATGTTTCATGAGTGAACTCGTGGGAAGTTCTCATGTTTCTCCCTATTCTTTATTTTTTATTGTATTTTCTATGATTTTTTACATTAAAAAATAGAATTTCATGTAATTATAACAATAATAATTATGGTATTGTACATAAATTACTTTAATGAATATAATATTTCATGTTTACAAATATTTTTTGATATTATTATAATATTTCATGTTATAATGTTACAATAATTCATGTTGAAAAAAATTATAATATTTCACGAAATATTTTAACAACTACAGTTTAGTGTTATAATAGAATTAATAATTTTTTGTGTTGAATAATTATAATTTTGGCTGAAAATTACATTTTTTAAATTTTTATTTATAACTACAATTAAATAGATAAATTTAATATTAGAATCATTACTTTAAAATATTTAACAAGAATTTATGTGTCTTGTTGGGTGAGATCACACCATTATTAATGCACTAGATACCATTACAACTATGCAATTATGTGTGCTTGGTCATGGGTATTACTAGGATGGCTATCATCTTGGGAAGTACTCATTTTTCACACATTTTGTGTATATTTCTAATTTTAGGATTCTTAATAATTTTTATAATAATTATAATATTTCTTGTTATAGTTTTACAATATTTAATATTGAAAATGATTATAATATAGCATGTTATCTCATAAAAAATATGTTTTAGTGTTATATGTTAAATAATATTTTTTCATGTTGATTAATTATAATCCTTCTCAAAAATTGCATTATTGAATTTCATAACATTAGTGTCTCATGGGTGACCTCCTTGCAAGTGATCGTGTTTCACCCTTTTCAGTATTTTTTATTATATTTTCCAGATTTTTTACATTTTAAAAAATAAGGAATTTCATGTATATATAATAATAATAAATATGATATTGTATGTAAACTTTTTAAATGAATATAATATTTTATGTTTACATAGAATTTTAGAAATAATTTTAATATTTCATGTCATAATGTTACCATATTTCAAGTTAACAATAATTATTATATTTCATGAAATATTATAACAACTACGTTTTAATGTTATAATATAAATAACAATCTTTTAGGTTGAATAATTATAATATTTTCTGACAATTTCACGTGTTAAAGTTATATTTATAATAATAATTAAATGACGATGTGTAATATTAGAATCATTTATAGAACTTTAAAATTTTTAACATGAATTTTTATATATTGTTAGTTATGATCACACCTGTATTAATGAAATATATCCCATTAAAACTCTACATTTATGTGTTCTTGGGTGAGAGTAGTACAAGGATGGGTAACCTCCTGAGAAGTACTTGGGTTGCACAATTTATCTGTATATTTCAAATTTCTTTCGAGTATAATAAATATAATTGTTATATTGTATGTAAACTTTTATATTGAATATAATATTTCATTATTACGGGGAATTTTAGTAACAATTAAAATAGTTCATGTTATAATGTCACAATATTTCATGTTAACAATTATTATAATATTGGATGTTATTTTTTAATAACTACGGTTTAGTGTTATAATATAAATAATATTTTCTCTTGTTGAATAATTATAATATTTCTTGATAATCACAGTTAAAAATTTCATGATATGAATCTTGCATGGGTGACCTCCAAGGAAGTGCTCATGTGACACCATTTTCATTATTTTTCATTATATTTTCCCAATAAAAATTACATTTTAAAATCAAAAAATTTAATTTAAGTATAACATTATTAATTGTGATAGTGTACCTAAACATTTTAAATGAATATAATATTTCTTATTTACATACAATTTTTTAATAAATATAATTTTGCATGTCATAATGTTACAATATTTCATGCTAACAAAAATTATAATATTTCATGAAATATTGTAACAACTAGGGTTTAATGTTATAATAGAAATAATAATTTTTCATGTTGAAAAATTATAATATTGGGTTATAATTGCATTAGATAAATTTATTTTTATATCAATATTTAAATAGAAATACGTATTATTAGAATCATTGATAGTACTTTAAAATATTTAATAAGAATGTCTGTATATTTTTTGGTGAGGTCGCACTAGCATTAATGCACGAGATGACATTTAAACACTATAGTTTAGCATGCTTGGAAGATAATAGTACTAGGATGGGTGACCACCTTGGAAGTACTCATGTTTCACCCTTTTGTGTATGTTTCAAATTTCTTTCCAGTATAATAAATATTCTTATGATATTTTATATAAACATTTTTATTGAATATAATATTTCACAATTATAGGGAATTTTAGTAATAATTATAACATTCCATGTCATAGTGTTACAATATTTCATGTTAATAATTATTAAAACATTTCATGTTATATTGTAACAACTACAGTTTAGTGTTATAACACAAAAAATATTTTTTCATTTTGAAAATTTATACTATTTCAAGATAATCATATTTTTTTAATTTCATTATATGAATAATGCATGGGTGACCTCATGAGGAGTTCCCATGTTTCACCTATTTCTATATTATTCATTGTATTTTCCCTTATTTTTTACATTAAAAAAAGAATTGCATATAAGTATAACAATAACAATTATGATTTTTATGTAAAATTTTTAAATTAATATAATATTCCACGTTTACATAGTATTTTAGTAATAATTATAGCATTTCATGTCATAATGTTACCACATTCCATGTTAAAAAATTACAATATTTCATGATGTATTGTAACAAAATTAATTTACTCTAACAAGAGAATTAATAATTTTAATGTTTAATAATTATAATAATGGATGATAATTGTATTAGATAATGTTATATTTATAACAATAATTAGATAAAAATATGGAATATTAGAATCATTTATAGTAATTTCCGATATTTAATAAGAGTTTATGTGAATTGTTGAGTGTGACCATGCACGTATTAATGCACCATATCCATTAGAACATTTCAGTTAAGCATGCTTGGGTGAGAGTAGTACTTGGATGTGTGACCTCCTAGGAAGTACTCATGTTGCACCATTTTTTGTGTATAACTCAAATTTTATAATATTATATTAATTATTACTATGATATTGTATGTAATCTATTTTAATGAATATGTAATTTTACAATAAAATGGAATTTTAGTTAAAAATATAACATTACACATTATAATATTACAATATTTCATTTTAATAAATATTATAATATTACAAGTTATATTGTAACAACTATGGTTTAGTGGTATAATAGAAATTATATTTTTTCATATCAAATAATTATAATATTTATTTGTAATAACATTATTGAATTTCATATTATGAATGTCACATGGGTGACATCCTAAGAAGTGCTCGTAAGGATAACAATATAGCAGAAACTTTCTTAAATAAAAAAAATTTTAAGGAAATGTATAAGGCAAGAAAATAAGACTTTTAAACCTAAAAATCATCATAATATGGAAAATATACATAAAATATTTCCATTTACTTATTCACATGTATATTCTACTAGTCGAATAATCACACGCTACATCAAAAGCAAATTTCATAATGATGGAATGCATAATACAAGAAATCATAACCACATAGTCAAAGACTCATTCCAAGACTACAAAAAAGATTTGTCCAAGGCATTGTGCCAAGACACAAGTTTTTCTCACGATACCTATCGATGTATCGAGGAGATATAGCGGGCTCCACCTGTCACTTACTATGTCCAATGCATTTCTCGTATGAAAAAATTGAAACATAACATAAAAATTCATACTAAAACTATCATACGAAATGTTAATACATTAACCATGAATCATGAATTGTATAAATATAATACATACATATTCAAACATATTACAATCCTTCAATACAATATGGGAGATTTTATGATAATAAATCAAGTTCAAAAAAATGTAAAATCCATCAAAGGATGTTGACATAGATAAAATAAAAAATATTTGAAAGAAATATATCTTTCTATTTTGAAATATTTGTAAAGTCACATAATTATAAAAGAAAAAAAATTTATTTAAAATATTCTTATAATCTTGTAAGGGTAGCTTCGAAGTTTTTATAATGGCGGAAAATAGCCCCACCCACCGTATTAGTTACGAAAACATTTTTACATTAATTTGTCGAACTGTTTATAAAATACTTAGTTTGGAAAAAATGGAAAGATTCCTTTAAGGTTTTTTATAAAAAGTAAAACAATGGTATAAATGAATTTAAACAACATTCTAGTAAATAATTTTTTGAAATATATTTTTAATAAACAAGGATGTGGATGATAAAGAGGTCCTAATAAATACTCACATGTAAACAAGCTCGGATAATAAAGATATTGTGAAATTAACACTTAGCATGTACATTTCCATAGTAGAGGTTAGTTTAACCTCTTATATATTGGTGAAATCATTTTTATTAAATTATAAATGAACCAAATACAAAAATATTATATCATATATGATCTTCAAATATTTCTTTGTTAATTATATTTCAGTAGTGTCATCGTTTCAGGTGTTAACTAATTCGTTTTACTTTATATGTTTTATTATGTAAGTCATGTTATTTGTTGATAGGATGTATTTGATTAATATCCAGAATTATATTAAGTTCTTAAACATTATTTTTAATCATATAATTAAAATAAAAATACATTTTAATGGTTACAATTGGGAAATGAATCTTATCACGTTCGTGGCGATGGTAATCCGTATGTATGCACGAGCAACAATATCATTCTATTTATGGTAAATATCGTATATTATTGGATGGTATATCATATATACATAATAATTAACATGTTATATTTATTATTTATATAAAATATACTCATTATTATACCAATCAAAATAATGAAATGTTGAATGAAAAACTACACCACGATGTGGAGACGGTAAGTCATATGTACTATCCTATGGTGACATTGTAATTTATAGGATGGATATAATAACATATATGATTGTAGCATATTTATAAAAACATAAAAGTATTTATATGTTACAATATTTATTAATTTGGTATGAAAACAAAAAAATAAATATGAAGCGGAAGAAGAATATAACATTGAAATAGGTTGTGAAATTATTACCTCTTCTTCAGGTGTGTTTTTTTAGTTGATAAAAAGGGCCCCTTAGGTTGGATTTATGATCAAAGTAAGGACTCTAGGTTGATTCGAAGGTAGTTTAGAGGATATTTGATTAGGTTTTGGCTGATCCAAATGGCTTTGGTGGTTTGCGTTTGAGAGAAGGGGAAGTACCCATTTATAAGATCGGTGAGGGTCACTTTAGGAAAAGTTTGAAATATTATTTTATTATGAAATCCTATCCAGTTTATAATGGTTCAAAAATAATTTAGTTAGATGAAAAGGTTGTTATGGGTCTAAAACTCTCAAACAAGATGTTTTAGATAGGTTTAGTTCACCATATTAACCTTATCATTTAGATTTAACTCTTAGTTAAATAGTTTAACTGTCACCATGTATTCTTATATTATTATAATAAATGGTTTTATAAACAGACTATAAAAATAAAATAGAACCCCAAGTGGTTCATTATTGATATATATAACCTTATCTAATTCCTTTGGATGAACCAAATATTTTTTGGAATAATATATCAATTAACAATTTAGTATTTTTTTTAAAAACTCATTTAAATCAATTTTGACAATATTTGGTATTTTGTTTTTGTGAAAGTCATAAAAATTTTATCACCTTGAAGAAAATTTATTTAATCAACCATATAATATTATATTAACCAATAAAATTATTGGAATTCATCATAAGTCTCAATTTACATTTTTTTAGATATTATAAATATAAATTATTTTAATCATTCATTAATTAGGTAATTACTCCATAATCATTATGTCATAAATAAATTTAATTATATAATTTATAAAAATTATAAATAAAATACCATTATCTAGGAAGTATTTTTATCTTTCTAATGAATATTTATATTCAATTTTATCTTATGTGTAACCCTATATTAAAAATGGTTTAGTTAATAAACTTTGAATTTAACACTTTTAACTATTCGTTAAATAAAATATAATAAATGTTCTTATCTAATCCAAGTTGATAAAAGAGGATCCTATTATATTCCTAATTTTTATTTTGTTCTAAATAAATTTATCCAATAGAATTTGGACATGCTTTAGGGTAATTATAATAGCAATACTACCTTTAATTACCAATTTTTCTTTTAACCGTGGTAAATAAATGTCAAAAGTTACTATTCAGTAAAAATTATTTTAATCTTATTGAACCAAATTTTACTTACTAATATCATATGTTTCCCTTTTATTTTCTATATTCAATTCACAGAAGCGGTAAAATTACGTTTTATGAAAATTTTCAAATGTGCCTAGTAGGTGGGTAAAAGACGGTAAAAAGTTCAATAAAATTTTATACATCAAAACATATTATAAAATGACTCCAATTAATTACATTGAACTTATATAGGTATTATGTATCTATGTTTACATAATATAAATTTCAATAAAATATCTAATTATTTAATTAAATAGTCGGTTTTAAACAATAATGCAGTATTTTTCACTATTCATCAAAAATTAAAAGTTTTCAGAAAAATACCAAAAATTCACCCTAAGATAATTTTGATATTCTTGAAACCAAAAAATGAATTCCATTTTGAATAATAAATTTTATAAAATTTCAAAAGGTGGGAATTACTATTCATAAAGGCTAGTTTGATTGGTCATGGTGTGTTAAGACTCCACATTGCATACAACGCATGCTATTGCATTATTCAAAGGGAAACATATCGTGGAATATTGGGTGTTAAATTTATTCTTGATCATCCAACCAATGTTATACAATCAATGAAAGACACAACATAAAATACCTATCCTTGATTTCATTGTCATGGTTTTCACCTTTCATCAATGTAAATGATCAAATGGAACAGATTGGTAACGATATCAAGTCAAGATACTAACAAATAGCTATATATATAGGAACAACCAATGACTCATGAAACATTTTGTGTTCCTATTGGAGGGTCTTTCCTTGATATATCAATATTTAGAAATCACCATGTTTTAACGTCTTTAAAATAAGTCTAAATTCTTATGATCCCCCAACTCCTCATAACTTCATATAATCAGTGTCATGACTGTATGATGTATCTGAACTATAAGAGTTTAGTTTATCATTACTGTCATAGTGTCTCTAGGTTCTAATTATAGTCTAGGATCTTTTATAACCCTTTGATATGACACATAATCTAAGGAAATTACCATTAAAATAGTGAAAACAGAAGTATCAACAAGATATTGGAATGATAATAAAATTTATATGTAACAAAATGTATACGTGTAGTGGTAATCAATGTAAATCACAAGTTAGGACTAGGGAACACAATTTCAACACTATCACTTACACTATATCCAACTATTAACAATACTCAATCCACTAGCTCTCACATGAGAATTATTCTTTTGGTTATATAATGATTTATCCAGGGTGTCTTCCATGTTTTTCTTCTTGGATAATCCTCAAACTATTAATTCGCCTCTCTGAGTACAATCCATCCAGAGATGGAACTTCTGAAGTATATACTTTTTCCTCTAGTGTGACTTGGGATCCTTGGAAAGAACCACTGCTGTATTATTATCACAATAAACTATAATAGGGCCTACACTATTAGACACACAACCAATATCTAAGCGATAATTTCATATTCATACTACTTCCTAAGATAAATATGGTAGCCACTATATGTATGGATGCTTCTATACAATTGGAAACGATAGATTTATTCATGATAATCATGATCACTATACCACCATTTAGGCAATCTATGTTTCCTAACTCTGATTTAAGATCATCATGATCTTTCTAGAAACATTCAACATTATAAGATCTCACTACTAGTTATTTATCTCCTCTGTAAACTACGAACATATCCATTTTTTGCTTCAAGTACATTAGGACTGAGTTTACTAGTTCCTAGTGCAACTCTATTTTGTTCTGATGATTCCCCTGTGGAAATTAAAAAGGTTACTCCTGTAACCTTTGAAAAAATCATACAGAGATAATATTCCTGATGTGAATAAATTTTCCCAGTCTTTGAGTATCCCATTTGAGGTGGATTTTATAAGGCTATCCAGGGGGAATGGTTTAATGAATTTGTGTATTAATGATCAAGGTTTCAAGTTTTCATGGGCATAGATGGTGAATCAGTCTGTAGTTGATACATTTTTACCTCATTTTCCTCTAGTGTTTTGTTTGTCCAGAATAGAGGCTATCAAAGTTAGAGATAAAATTGGAAAAGTGTTAGGTTGTGGCAGAGAGTCATGTAAATTTCTGTTAATAGAAAATAAAATATGGTCTTTATCTATAGAAAAAATGGAGGATGGTAGATAAAATTTCTCTATTGTTCATGTTATTGAAAACTATGGAAATTGTTCTCTATTTATCAAGGTGGGAGGGATATCTCCAAGGAGATGGTTCTTTTAGACTTCACCTAAGAAATATTCTTTAGCCCTGGAAAATTGAGAGTGTACAAGAGAAAAACTACAGTCGGTGAAGGAGTTTTTATTGTCTCATTCTAATATCATCAAGATTCATGGGGTCAAATCCCGGCCAAAGATGAACAATGATTCCATTTTTAATATGGAATGCTCGTGGTATTGTCACTCGAGTGAAGATGGATTTTCTAGACTTGGAAATCATTGTATTGCTGTTATTATAGAGCACAAGAAGAACATATCAAGAGTAAACTAGTTTTCTCAGAGACTGAGAATGCATACTGGTTTACATTCAGAACCAGATAATTATCATATATTTATTTTTTTGAAAGGAGGAAATGAATGTGGATTTGATTAAAGATTGTGATCAGCATATTACGGAAAAAGTCATTATGGTTATGGAGTTTATATATATATCCCTTGTATATGGGAGATGTGATGCTCAAATAAGTGAGGTTTTGGGGAAGTATTTTTATAGCTTTGATCTATAAGAATACTCATGGTTTGATGGGGGATATTTTAATATTATTTCTAAACCAGATGAGAGGAATGGTTGGGGTATCTTTCCTCAAATGTCAAGAATGAGTTTTTTTCAGTTTATGGTTGTTGGAGGGATTATGGACATGGGTTATTCCAGTTACATTTTTACTTGGTGTAACAACCATAAAGGTGATCGTAGATGCCAGAGTTAGCAGGATAGGTGTTTGGATAATGTTCATGCTATTGAAAGGATTACCAATGCTTAGGTGTAACATCTTGTTCGTGGTATCTTCGACCATTCGCCGCTGCTAATTTCATTTCCTCATAGGCAGTATGGTATTGAAATGTTTGGATTCTGTAATCATTGGGCTGGATTTTAGTGGAATCAAAAGATGGTTAAGGATAGTTGGGGTGAACATATTCAAGGCTATGCATGGGTTACTTTTCACAACAGGCTGAAGCATTTTAAAAATAAACTTCAGGCCGTGGAAAAGGATATTCCTCCGTTGGACCAGGATGTGGAAATTTTAAAATAGGAATTTGACAGAATGGAAAAATCCCTTTAGGATACATGGGATGTGGAAAAATATAAGGAGCTATATATTAATAAAAAAATGTTTGCTGATCTAGTTTTAAAATAGGAACGTGTTCCATGGGAAGGTTTGAGAGGGAAATGGCTCCGTGAAGGTGATAAAAACTCAGCCTATTTTTATGGTTGTATTAATGAATGTAGGAGGTTATTTCAACTAAATATTCTAATTGAATATGGGTCAACCTTGAATTATAGAGATGTGATTGGAAATATGGATTTCTCATTTTTCTAAAATTTACATACAAGTCCCAGTCTAAATATGTAAAATGGGTATCCTAGAGGAAATTATGAACTATTTGAGGTGATTCCAAACAAGATTTCGGATAATGATAATGCCTTGTTTGAATCCATTCTAGATGAAAGGGAGATTTATGATTCCATGATGGATCTTTATCTGGAAAGTGCTTCGAGCCCAGATAGTTTTCCAGGATCATTTTAGATGGTTTCTTGGGAGATTATAAAATCCGATATCATTATGGCCATTCAAGATTTATTTTGGAGTGGTTACTTACCATGAGTGGTGGGGGATTCTACTTCGGTGATGCTCCATAAAATTAAATATCTAGTTTCTATTCATATTTATAGGTCGGTAAGTATGTGTAATTCTCCTTATAAGTTCATTTCTAGTATTTTCAACAGGCATCATTACACATATGTGCCTCTGTGGTTTTCCTTAGTCCAACATGGCTTTGTTAGAGGCTATTCTAGTCAGGGGGTAGTGGCATTGGCCCATTAAATGATTCAGGATATTAACATCAAAACTCATGTTTCAAATATGGATTTGAAGGATGATTTGAACAAGGAATATGATATAATGGAATGGGGATTTATCAACAGGGTTCTCAAAGGTATGGTACATTCCTCTTCGAATCTGGATATTATTTTTAGATGTTTTAGCTCATCTTGGATGGAGGTTTTGTTATGGGGAGAACCTATGGTATCTTCAAGTATTCCCATGGAATTATACCAGGGGGTCCAATTTCTCCGACATTGTTTATATTTATGAAAGATACATTATGTTATTATATTAACAAAAAGATATCCATGAGAATTATTCTTCAATATCATAGGAAAATGAATCAATATTTGATTTATCATCTGATATTTATGGATAATAATCTAATTTTCGATAATGATAGTGGAAGAACAGTTGATGTTTTATCTTGGATACTATATGAGTATTGTTTATGAAATTGTCAAGTTATTAATAGGTCCATGAGAAGTATTTTTTTTCTCTAATATGTGTGGTGATTGGACAGTTTCATCTAGGTGTAGTAGAATGGATATTCACATGGGCTATTTTCCGATGGAATATATTGGATCTCCTATTGTTCCAGGTCATCTTAGAATCTGGTACATTGATTATATTGCGAACATGATTTTGAACCGTGTGTTGAACTGTAAAATTTATTTTTATCCTTTGGAGTCCAGATAACTCTTATCAACAGTGTGTTAACTTCCATCCCTTTTCATGCTCTATCAACCTGCTGTGTCCCTAAGAGATTATTTTCTTACATTGATTAAGTCCTCACAGGGTTCATATAGGATGCCTTATCTGAGGGGAAACACCATTGGGATTCATGGGGAATAACGGAAATAACTATCAAGGAATACGGGATTGGAGTGAAAAGCTTGGACAATACTATTCACTGAATGCATGAGCACCATGCTTGGGAAGTGGTGGAGGAGCGAACGTTGTGGTGGAAGATTATGAACTATAAAGGGGATGTTTATAAATAAAATCCTAGTTCAAATGGATTTCCCTTTTGGTCCTTAATCCAAGAATTTATTATGTTCATTAGAAAACATTCAATATGGATTATAGGGAAGGGGGAGTTATCTTTTTTGGTTTCATTACTAGGAAGGTTCAATTTTGGGCTATCTAGGATATCTTGGACCTTTTATTTCCTTCAAGGATGAAAGAAAACATATCAGTTTCATTAATTCAATTCTTGATGTGGGATAAAGGGATAGATTTGATGATATTATTTTAAATTCTGATATAGATAGGTGTGTGTTAACTTCTTCTAATACAAGGGCTTTTTCTTTAAAAAAATTCAACCAGATTTTGACTCCCAAGGGAAGGATGATACATGGAATAAAAAAGTATAGTGTAGTGGTATTCCTACTAAGTTCAAATTTCTTGTATGGTGGATAAAAAGGTTTTATGGAAAGAAGGTTCTATGGAATTAAAGGTGTGTGACTAGAAGAAATGGCCACAACTATAATCTTTAGTTCAGGTTGTTGGTGCATCTGGTGGGAAATGAACAAGGCAAGGTTTGAAGGTATTATTGCTACATAATGGTCCATTGTTATAAGGAAGAAATCCCTACTGATTGTTCTGGTTAATGGTTTTAATAAACCGGATAATTATCCTTCATTGAGATCCTTGAAGGGGGATGGTTATATGATTCATCTACATGTCCATGCGATGAGAGGGAACTGGGTCGAGTGGGTGGCTCCAAACACAGGATTGAAGATCAATTATGATGGTTCATGATTTCTAGGTATTATTCGAGGAGGAGTGGCGGTTCCTGATTCTAGGGGGGAGTTTCCTACCTTCCTATTTTGTATATTTTGGGAGGTTAAATTCAATTCAAGAAGAAGACAAAGCTATAAAAATGTGTCATGTTTTGTGTGCCCAGAAAAATATTATGCTTAGCCAGATTGAAACTAATTATTTAATTATTCATGATGAAATGCATGGTAACATTCCAACTCCTTGGTCTATATACTATTCTATTATGAAGTGAAAAGATATCCACAACAACACCAATATTTGTATTACTAATGTGTGGAGGGAGTGAAACAAAGTGGCTGATTATTTTGCTTCATTGGTGGTGACTGATCAAGGTAATCATGTCATTTTTTTTTCTAGTTCAATATAGTTGGATTCAGAGGAGGATAATTTGATTAGGGGCATCAATTGGGCTTCATTATTTTTGGCCCCTAGATGATTTTTATTTGTCTTAGTTGTTGTATTTTTTCTTTATCTTTAATATAAATTCAATTTTGAATAAATTATTAATGAAAGTCAACATCAAACCTATTACATAGTGTGGCATACATGATAGAAACCTCTAGTGATGAAAAAGGGATTCTACTCATTCTATAAAAATCCTCTCATGTTTGTGGAAGCATTTTCTTAGAGTGTGTAATACCATGTGACATGGGCATAAAACCTCTCTTGGTTTGTTCCATTTTTTAACTTTTCAGTACCTTGAAAATATATGTACATTGATATCTATCACGATAGCTATTTATCCCATGAATGTAGGATTATTCACCTAAATTTTTCATGGATTATAATTCATTTGACCAAGTGTTAAATGATTTATAAACATTCACTTAGTTTCCCATAATTAATATGACATCAACATATAATACTAGGAAATATATTGATTTCCCATTAACATTATTATAGTAATAATCCTCATTTTCAATTTTAATGAAATTGAATTCCCTTTATGGACTCATCAAAACAAACATTCCTTGATCATGATGCGTAATTCTACCCATAAATGGATCTCTATATCTTTTACACCTTATTGGAATTCTATGACCTAAAAAACCCCTTTGGTTGAGTCATATAGACATCTTCAACAACATTCCCATTTAGAAAAGTAGTTTTGAAATCCATTTTTAGAATCTCATAATAATGAAAGGCTTCTATAGAAAGTAATATTCTCATGGATTTCAGAATTTCTATTTGGGATAAGGATTCATAATAGTCTATAACTTAACATTTTCTAAATTCATTCGGTACTAGTCTTACCTTATTGGTGCAAACCGTACAATCCTTGTCCAGGTTTTTCATTAATACATATTTGTACCCAATGGGTTTTACATCATTTGGAAGGTCTAAAAAATCCCCAATTGATTTTGGTACATGAACACTATATAATAACGCATAGATTATTCCTTTTTAACATCATATTTTCTTTATATTTCTTCCTTTTATGATAGAGGATTACCATCCTCAATGATAAATGTGTCACCTGACTCAGCGAAAAGAGAACCATAAATATCTGGTTCTCTAACATCTTACTTTATCCTATGAAATACTTATGTCTCGAGAACCACAACATATCCTACTATCAATTTTGGAGATTTTTCTAGTGCCAACTATGTAAATCCCTGGCCCCAGATACCCAGAGTTGGGGCATTATGTAATTTCATGGTATAGATCAAAAGAAATGAATTCATGAATGACCGATCAGTTTAGAAACCTTGAAAAAACTATATACAAACATAAGATTTACATTGCATATTGAAATGAAAAAACAATATATTATATCATTTGAATACACTCATATACCTTAGATTATCCCTATATTCAAATCTTAATATACTTCTTCACATCCTTGGGAAAAATGAAACATATGAAACGGGTGATCTCAGATGCTCAGTAAGGATAAACTATACAGTGGGAGCTATCATAAATAATTATTAACATTGAAGGTAAGGATGAAAACTAAAACAAAATGCTTTTAAATGTTATCATCAACATAATATGGAAAGAATATATCAAATAATTCCATTCAAAAATTTAAATGTATATTCTACTAGTTGAAAAATCACATGAAATATCAATAACTAATATTATAATTAGGGAATGCATAATGTTAGACATCATAACCATTATGTCATGTCATCATTCCAAGACCATCCTAACCATACCATCAATTCCATGTTCCAAAACACTAGTTTTTTTCATGAGAACTAATGATGCTTAGAGGGGCTATATTGGGACCCACCCATCACTTACCAAGTCTAATGCAGTCAGCATATTAAAAGTGTGAAGCATAACATAAAAATTTGTACTAAAACTAGCATAAGAAATGTTAATAATTTATTCATAAACCATTAATGGTATAAAAATAACACATCCATATTCAAACATATCTTAAAACATTAAATATGATATTTTATATTTTATCATTATAAATCAGCCTCAATGAATAATGAAATCCAAAAAAAGATGCTGAAATAGATGAAAATAATATAATGAGATCCTTTAAACTCGTTGAGAGATATGTCCATTTTTTTACTTTGCAATCAATTAATAATCGTGAATTTATAAAATAAAACATTTCTCTTAAAAAATCACATTTTAATCTTTTATGGGAATCTATAAAACATTAAGGTTTTGATTATGGAGGAAATATATGCTCCTGTCGTATAAGGTAAAATCATTTTGCATTAATTTGTCGAAATTATCTTAATGTAACTCATTTTGAAAATGATAGAATGATTCCATTCAAAACGTTTTATAAAAAGTAAAACATGGGTGAAAAATATTTTAATCAATTTTCAATTATATATTGAAATAAATTTTTAGAAACATGGACAGGGATGATAAATATGTTTTAGTAGATTCTTAGGTATAAACAATCTCGGTTAATAATGAAATAGAAAAATTAAACCTTACCTTGTACATTAATTTAGAAGTAGGTTAGTTGAACTCTTGTATAATGGTTAAATTATGTGATTAAATTATATCAGTACCATATCCATATTTATGATATCACATATGACCCTCAATTATCATTTTGATAATAATATTTCAGTATTACCATTATTTCGGGTGTTAACTAAATCGTTTTTATACATGTTTTGTAGTGTAAGCCATGTTTTTATTAATAGGATTTGTTTTATTCATTTCAAAAATGATATAAAGATAATAATCAGTATTTTTACTCATCATATAAATTTTATAATCACTCATTAATGGTAAATCATAGAGAATGAATTGCACTACACTATGGAGACGGTATGTCATATGTACGCACGAGGGATGATATTATTCCCTTGATGGTTAAATGGTACAGAAATTAATTTTATATTAATTAAAAAGAATAATTAACATGTCATATTATTTATTTATATCCATTATACTCATCATAATACCCATCCAAATAAATTAGTATTGAATAAGAAATCATGCCACGGCGTGGAGACGGTAAGTCTTACGTACACACACTTAGTGATATTGTTATATGTAATATATATAAATGAAGGAATATGGTTGTAACATAATTAAAATAACATATTATAATATATATTATATTGTATTTATTACTTTTATATGGAAACAACATAGGATGACTGTTTCGCGACGCACGACAGAATCGTGGGGGAGCAACATGCACTACCCAGCGGTTGATTAGAGACGTTTGGGTTCTACTTAATCACTCTATTAGGTGCACTGGTTTCACCTCGAAACACCCGAAGGTTCCATATCTAAAAATACGTGGACCTTCTTCCCAAAGGTAGGCAGTCACAGGGTGATTTGGCCAGCGATGCTTAAGAACTCACATTGGTTGATAGGATGGGAAGTCAGGCTCATCGAACCCTTTTGGGGGAGATTATTTCCTTTTCCAGGACTCTCTTATAGATTTAAGATGTATTCATATTTTTGCGAATCTTTTTTTTATACCCAAGCCTAGTATCCATGGATTACTCCTGGTTGGCAATGGTCAGCTGGACGCAGGGGTTCAGAATCATTTATGCCCTAGGTTTACCATCCCTCATTGGATTAATGACCCCGAGGAGTCTGGACTCATTGTGATGGAACTGGTTTAAATATTTGTAACCGGGCACTCTAGAGTTTATTTTCATCCATGGGGGATAGATAAAGACTTGATAATTTGGATCTAACCCATGGTACGGGCTTCCTACGTTTCCCTACGAGAGGAATCAGAATCCACGTAGTTCAGTTTGGGATGGGGCTTACACTCTGAGGCATCCCATGGTGTGGGTAAACTGACATAAAGGGGGTCGGAATGACCAATTCTTGGGCTTGAACCTCGGAGAGGCCTCCTACGTACCCCTCCTAGGAGATAGGGATCAAAGTCCACGTAGTTCAGGAGAACAGTTTGAGGTCATGCGGGACGAAGGATGAACTGACGTGAAGGAAGTCGGAAGAGCCGGATGGGGGTATTGAACCTCATGGAGGCTTCCTACATACCCCAAGATATGGGATCAAAGTCTATGTAGTTCGCATTGGAATGGGGTTTATGCTCTAGGCTGCCCAGGGTTGGTGCGGTGAACCGACGTTAAGATGGTCGGATCAACTGGGTGTTGGGCTTGAACCTCAGGGAGGCTTCCTACGTACCCTGCCTAGGAGACAGGGATAAAAGTCCACGTAGTTCAAATGGTCCACCGTTATTGTCCAGGTGCCACGACCATCACAAATCTCTAAGCCCACGTGATTCATGATCGATGTGAGAAACAAGATAATGCAACAAACTTGGCTAACCTCACACATTCTCCCTGCCGAGGGAAGGGGAGACAAAAGACCAGGGGTGAAGAAGGCCGGTACCACTGGAATCTCCTTCTTTCTGATGTTCGAGGATGGTAGAAGTCACGCAGTGGAGCAATGAACCCTCCTTGTTGAATGGAGCGGGGTCATTGGATTACGGCAAGGATGGTGTGTGGATTAATCTAGAAGGGATGCCTAGTGGTTACAGAGCCCAGCGGGAGGGGAATAGGATAACGAAATCTCCTGTGCCCATTTCCCCTATTGGCCCCTGGCACCGGGGAAGTACAGAGGTGCATGGGCACTACCTCTGGCCCGAAATCCTAAGGGCTTACACCAGGATGGTTTCCCATTCATCCTCAGAAGATTGGAGAAGCGCTCACCTATGGAGTTGAAGGGAAATGGACATGAGGTCCCCCATCCCGGCGAGTAGAGAGGTAGAAAGGGGACTCCCGGGCTCACACTCCGCATTACCGTGGGAATGTGAACACAGGAATGCTTCAGGAATCCACTCAAGGTCCAGAGAAAACCCTTCACCCTCTCTCACTGTGGGTATGTGAACTCAAAATGGAGAGATGATGCGCCTGAAGGATACATCATACAGGTTTGGTGGCTCTAGTGGAGGCCTCGTCTCGGGGCCGATGAATGGGCTAATGAGGGGGTTGCAAAGGATCAGGCCGGATTGGAAGGATTTTATCTGGCTCGGGTAATGGAAACTCTGAAGGATTTGGCAGGCCACACAGGTGTATGAGGAGTGGTTACCTTCCCGTAGGGAGGTGATACGTGGCTGGAGAGGCCGTCCGCGAACCAGGCTGGTCTGCGGACTGATGGTAATCGCACGTACCAAGGTGGTACACGGCTTTAGGGTCGGCCCGCGTACTAGGTTGGTACGCGGAGGGGTCCACGCGAGCAGCAGCAGCCAAGGGCGATGTCGGTCAGGGATTTTCCCGCGTAGGAGGGTGCTATGCGGTGAGTCGGATTGGAAAAGGGGCATAAACTCCCTTGTCCGCACGGAGTGCATCTGCAGAGGGGCCATGGTTCGCGGTCTTATTTTTTTGTTATTTTAAGTTCGTGTTTCACCACGTTGTTCTGCGTTCTCAGTTCCTTATTAATTCATTTCCATCTTCATACCTATTTTGGTTCATGAACTGGAACATAGTTGTTTGAAAAATCCTAAGCTCCTTCCTTCGAAATCCTTCCACCCGAATCTGATTGATCTCCCCCTTTCCTCTTCTCCCTCCATCTCCTTTTATAGAGTAGGGAAAGATATGTATCTTTGGTCATGAGGCACCTTTTGTGGATGCCCATGAACGGATACCTGTATTAAGAAGGAATTGGTCAATCCGCAACTCGTGGGGGCATTGAACGTACCTCCCCCATGAACCAAAATAGCTCGGGGAGTGCTTTGTGGATGCGCAGGGCTCTGCCCTTGTTCTGGGAGCGACAGCATACACGGTCCGGGCCAGTTGACGCAGTTCACGGCTGTGGCAGTTTGTGATGGTGGAGTGGGTTGGCACTCGTCCTGCTTCGTGCCCGTGGAGGATCCCCGCCTCTGTTATGCGAACAAAGGCGGTCTGCAGATAGGGTGCTTCGTGGAACCGGCCATGTACCGTTAAATATTGGACCTGTCCGCAGACCGGTTCTTCTTGTTCCAACCTTTGATTATTCTCCAAATATTTCTCCAATTCTTTTAGGAAAATTGGGTAGAATCTACCTTGTATTAAAGGGGATTCTCATTATTCTTTGTAGATTTATCAGGACCCTTCAAATGCCCCCATCGGAATGGGGTCCGATCGGAGCGAAGAGGAGGCTATTCTGATGTATAGTGGTTCTGAAACATGGATGGTTTGCGGTAGGGGAGTGGACCAGGTAGGGGACCACACCAATTAATACGGTGTCCCTTCCTTTATTTGGGGACGGTTGGGCCAGGGTGGTGGACCCTGGCGTCACTACATATCCCGCGAGGGTAGGAATCAAGCCTCATGCAGTTCTCTGGAATCTATGCAGTTTAACGTCGAGCGGTGAGGATGAATAATATGCCCCGTGCAAGTCTGGTCCGTACACGGGGGGGGGAGATCATTTTTTGGGAATGGATGGCCTAGGATGGGGGACTCTGGAATCAATATGTATCCCGCAAGGGAAGGAATGAAGTCGTGCGTAGTTCTTTCGAGGAATACACCCCATGCGGTTCTGGTCCATACGGGGGAAGGTGGTATTTTTGGCTTCATTTGAGGTGGCTGGGCCAGGGTGTGGAATTCTGACGTCACTACATATCCTGCGAGGCCTGGAAGTAGGCCTCACGTAGTTATCTAAATGATAATACACCCCGTGAAGGTTTGTTCCATACACGGGGGAGAAGGGGCAGTTTTGTTATTTTAAACCTCATTTGGGTGTGGCTGGTCCAGGATACAGAATCCTGGCGTCACTACATATCCTGCAAGGGCAGTAATCAAGCTTTATGTAGTTCTCTAAAAGACAATACACCCCGTGTGGGTATGGTCCATACACGGGGGGAATGAGGCATTTTTTTATCTGGGGGTGGCTGGGCCAGGATACAGAATCCTGGCATTGCTACGTATCCTGCGAAGGAAGGAATCAAGCAGTATGTATTTCTCTGAATGAAGTACACCCCGTGCAGGGCTAGTTCGTACAAGAGAGAAGGGGAAATTTTTTATTTTATTCCATTTGGGAGTTTTTGGGCCAGGATAGGGGATCCTGACGTCACTGCGTATCCTGTGAGGGCAGGAATCAAGCCGTACATAGTTTTCTAAAATATGTCCAGTTTAACATCGTGTGGTGAGGAAAAAATACTCTTAGTTTAGGGTCATAGAGGTTGGACCGTCGGGTGCTTGGAATTTAACCATCCTGTAGCTCGGATGAATACTGCATTTGATTTCTATGAGAAATACTTCTTCCGGAATCTCACATTTGTAGGAGGGTTAGTGAACTGCCCGTCCATGGAGATCAGGGCATATGCTCCGTTGGAGTAGACCTTGTGTATACCATATGGTCCCTCCTACATGGGCTGAATCTTTGGCGGTTTCTTTCCAAGTATAATTGGGGTCTGGAGGACCAACATCAATTCTCATTCCATGAAAGACTAAATATGGACCTTTTTGTTGAAGGCTCGTGCAATCCGGTTCTGATACACTTCTAGGTGGTGAAAAGTGTGCAACCACTTCTCATCTAGCTGCTCCAATTCACCTAGCTGCTTTTTTGATTGCTCATCATAGGATAATTGATTACAAATGTCAACACAGAGCGAGGGAAATTGGAGCTCAATGGGAAGGACCGCTTCTGTTCTGTATACTAATGAGAACAGTGTATCCCGAGTAGCAGTGCGGATTGTGGTTCGATAAGCCCACAATGCATGAAGGAGTTTATCTGGCCACGATTTCTTGTCTTTGTACACTGTTTTCTGAAAAATGTTGGACATGGTCCTGTTGGAAGCCTCTATCTGTTTGTTGGCCACTGCATGGTAGCGGGAAAAGTGGTTAGCCTTGATACCATATTCTTGGTATAGTTTCTCCAATTTAGTAGAGCAGAAGTTGGTGCCATTATCCGTCAATATGGTATGAGGGATGCCAAATCTGGTAATGATATTGGATTTCACAAAGATGAAAATGTTTCTTGACCCAACTTCCTTAAGGGGTACATCTTCTGCCCATTTGGAAAAGAAGTCGGTTGCTGTGAGGATGTACTTCAGTTGTTTGGACGTAGCGGGAGGATATGGTCCCACGACGTCCATTCCCCAGATGTAAAATGGCCAGGAGTACTTGGCCTGATGAAGTAACTATGGGGGTTGGTGTATGATGTTGGCATGAATTTGGCATGAGTGACATTTTGCGGTAAAGTTCTTGAAATCTCGTTCCAATGTATGCCAATAGTACTCAAACCATCGAACCTGATGAGAAAGCGTGGACCCCGGCTGATGTGCCCCACATACATCGGCATGTACTTTATTCATTACTAAAGCGATTTATTCTCCATCGATACATCTGAGGAGGACTCCATCGGGGCCTCATTTTTAGAGGACCTCTTGCTGACCTGCGCCGCCATATAGGACAAAGTTGATTTCCCTTCTCCGTATTTTCTCTCGTTCAGCCCTGTCTGATAGAAGTTCTCCCTGTTGAAGGTAGTTTGCAATGGGGGTCATCTAGCCGGTGGTAGGATCATATGGTTCAGGGATAGGACTAACATCATGGATTTCATTCTTCTTAGTTTGAAAAAATGGAAAGACCATTCAAAAGTGAGCAATACTTATCACTGTTTCATCCCGGTCTGGGTCAGCTAGGGTTGTGGCCGCATTATCTAATGCATCGGCCTGAGGATTCTGAGACCAGGGAATATAGGTCAATGATGGTTCTGTGGAGAATTATTCCATTAACCCTCATACATGGTCAAATAGGGGAATCAACTCCACATTTTTAATAGCATAGTCACCATTGACTTGCTTGATGACCAGATCTGAGTCACCTTTTACCTTAAGGTGTTGTACTTGTTCTTGGAGAGTGAGCTCCAGGCCTGCAATGAGGGCTTGATACTCCGCTTCATTGTTCATACATCCTTCTGATAGGAGGAAGGAATATGGAAAGACTGCCTTTTCTGGGGACATGAGTATTATCCCAAAACCCACCTTGTAAAATTTGGGATCTTCCAACCTCCTCCAGGTTGGGCTTTGGGATGCGCCGTCTAAGTACATTTCCCATGCAGGGAACTCCTCTTGAACAGAGAAGATGTCTTCATCAGGTAGCTCGGTGTTCGGTGTGGTGGTCCCCATCGAAGGGTGATCCGCCAAAAAACTGCTAATTCATGGCCCTTGATGGATTTCTGAGGCACAAACTAGATGTCAAACTATTACAGGATGACTGCCCATTGGGACAGGCACCGGGTCAGCATCGGGTGGCTGAGGATGTACTTGAGCAAGTTACTACGCGAGACCAAATGGAATTCATGATGCTGCAGATAATGTCGCAACTTTTGAACTATGAAGACCAAGTCCAAACAAATCTTCTCGATGTTTGGGTATCGAGTCTCAGCATCAATCATGGTTCTGCTGAGGTAATAGAGAATGTTTTCACTACTGACGTCCATTTTTTGTGCGAGGAAGGCTCCCAGAGACCGCTATAGGTCCGTCACATATAGGATGATAGGTCTACCTTCAACCAGGGGCATGAGAACCGGTGGGACTAAGAGCTACATATTTAGGCTGTCGAACACCTCTTGGAAGTCATCTGTCCATTGGTACATGACTCTCTTCTTCATTAACCTGGTAAAGGGAAAACATTTGCCTGCCAAGTTGGATATGAATTTCCTGATATAGGACCTGTGTCCTTAGAATACTCTCCACTCAATGAGATTGTGGGGAGGTGGTAATCCAAGGATAGCCTTTTTCTTTTCAGGGTTGTCTTCGATGCCACGATGGAGTACGACGAAGCCAATGAATTTCCATGAGGTAACCCCGAAGGCGCGTTTCAAGGGGTTCATCTTGAGGCTATGCTATCGAAGTTTGTTGAAGACGGTCTCAAGGTATGACAGGTGATCTGAGCACTGTCTAGACTTTACCACCAAGTCATCCACATAGCAATCAACGAATCTCCATAGGAATGGCTTAAAGATACGATGCATGGAACACTAATATGTGGCACCCACGTTCTTGAGACCAAAGGGCATGACCCTGTAACAAAATACTCCTTGAGGGGCCTTAAAGGTAGTTTCTCCTTCATCTTCATGGGCCATCATGATTTGATTATACCTAGAATAGTCTTCCATGAAGGATTGAGCCTCATACCTGCCCGTTGAATCGACTAATAACTCAGTGATCGGGACCGTGAAATCATCTTTCGGACAATGCCGATTGATATCTCTGAAATAAATGCAGGCATGGATTTTTCCATTCTTTTTCTTGACAGGGATGATGTTGGCCAACCATATGGGGTACTGGACCTCCCTAATGAAGCCTCCTTTAATGAGCTTATCAACATCAGCCTCTATTT
Source organism: Viscum album (assembly GCA_963277665.1). NCBI lineage: Eukaryota > Viridiplantae > Streptophyta > Magnoliopsida > Santalales > Viscaceae > Viscum > Viscum album. The sequence goes on along the minus strand of CAUJRU010000030.1, from coordinate 1,383,776 downwards.
TTTTAGCATCTGAGGGGTTTGTTCTTCTGGCAGCCTTTTTATAGCCCTAGTAGTCTTCTGGAAGACCTAGTTGATGCGTCGCCACTTCGGGATTGAGTCCCGACATTTCTGTGTAATTATAGGAAAAAACATCTCGATGTTTCCTTAAGAAAGCGGTATATACCTCGTGCACCACGGGGGTCATGGATGCACTAATGAGAGTGGGCCTGGTGTCTTCCTTGATACCCAGGTTTATTTCCCTGAGCTCGTCCACAACGGTGGAGATACCTTCCTCAAATGCAGGAGGTTCATCCCTGAGATCTTCATCCACTTCATCTCCCAAATCCTCATATTCTTAATCCAACGTTGGGAGATCTCTTGACTTGGGATCTTGGGAGTCCAGAGGTGAGTCATTGTGGGCATCCTCAATCAAGTATTTGCCCCCAAATTTAGGGTTAGCGGACGATCCCAAATTTTCACTCTCAGCTGTTATGGCTGAATTCATGAGGATAGCAAAGTGTGTGTATGGACTTAAACCCTTTCTCTCAACATGGTTGATGGGTAGTACGTAGTCTCTGCCATGATGTCATGATGGAGTCATCAAGAACCATTTCCAGAGCATTTGGAGCAGGGATCCAGTCGACATCATCGACCGAAGGTTTCTTCTTCTTTTTCTCATAGAACCCGACGTCAAAGTAATGTGACTCGGAGAGCATGAAAGGGGATTTATCGGCGTGAAATGTCCCACTTTTCCCATTGACGCAGTACTTAATACACTGTTGGTAGGATGAAGGAATGACCATGTGCTTATGGAGCCACGACCTTCCCAGCAGGGCATTGAATGTTGTGTTCTGTCAGACCACCAGGAATTCCGAATATGCCACAAGGTCACCAAAATGGGTCTTTAGTTTAGTTTATCCCATTGACTTTTATTCACTGTTATTGTAACCTAGAATAGTTGTGGCTAGGGGTATTAAATCACCCTCACTGTATCCCAACTTACGGAGTGTCCGTAAGGGGAGGAGGTCAACTCCAGAGCCACTGTCAATAAAGACTTTGCGGATCTCAACATCATTTAGTGTTCCAGACACATATAATAGTTTTATGTTTACATGCATGATGGAATCTTCATCCAGATCAGTCAATGAAATCACCGCATTGCATTCATCTGATCCATTCTCCTTCCGGTAAATCTCGGCTGCAGCTACCTCAGCTTGAAACTCTTGGGGGCTAAGCAAGGCTTCTATAAGCACCTCCCTAAGGTCTGCCGACAAACTCTGGGAATCCCAAATTGACAGTATGGCTAGTACCGACACCAGCTGCTTAAGGATATTGTACTTTTTCTCCAACGGCCGACGCTTCCCTGTTGGTGGGAGAGTCCTAGAAGGCTCTTTGGGAACTGGAGTATGTGACGAGGAGGGACTGGCCGCAGGGTCGGATGTCGACGGTGTTCCCACATTTTGGGGACTGAGCCTGGCCGGTCTTTTTGTGCGCACTATGCGGATAGACACTTGTTCCTTCTCTGATGGGTACCACAGAACAAAGGGGCCAGAGTGGCTTGATGTGGAGGTGGAGTGACATTCTTTCTCCTACTGAGTCTGTTGAAGTTCTCTCCCACGGGTTTTCGCGATATTAATATTTTGGGCCAAGGTCCAAACATAGGGTTGGTTTCAGCCATGACTGCTCCTCCCCTAGTATCCCTTGCCTCTGTGATTCTTTCTCCCGGATCCTCGTGTTGGGAACTCAGGTTCATAACCATACCCTTTTTTAGGGTACTATTCCATAAGATGGATGACGTTGATGGAAGCAAAGATTGGCTCCATATGCTGTCAAAAATCAACCTGGTCGGTTGTCCCTGATGGTGTCGTTTGGTGGGTCAGTGCCCGTGGTGCTAAGTTTGAAGGCATAAAATCCACCAGTGTCGGGGCTAACTTCGACCTCATTACAGACTGCCCCTCTTGCATTTTTTTCCTCCCTTTTCTATTATTCTTCAATGACCAGCTCGTGGAGGGTTGTGAGGCTGATATTATTGGTTGTGTGGTATCAGGGGTTGTTGACGACAACACCGGCTGCTGTATTTCAACTCGGAGTATGCCTTGGGCTCGATTGATAGTCTTTCGAGTCATCTAGTCATCAAATTTATGCCCGTTTTTTCTGGTGACATCCTACCACCCCTCCCCTTTGTCGAAGTAGGTGGTAGAAATATATGTCACAGGTGCGGGGGGCGGTCCCAGCTCAAACTTACTGCAGTCTACCATTCTTTGTAGGAGGTATTTGAAGACGAAGCATTCCTGGATATTGTGCCCCAACATTCAATGGTAGGGATAGTAATCTGGCCTGTCATTGCGGCCGAATTATTCGGGTTTCCTTGGCTCTGGGAGGAAGAGCATGTTGCAATTCTTGGCGGCGATGAAGTAGACGCATACTTTTTCCTCTCAGAACGAGAATACTTTGTGTCTTCATTCCTCAAACTGGTTCCGCTTCGATCCTTTCTGATCATCCCGCTTAGGTGGAGGCATCTACTGATATACTGGGGGCCCTTAAAGAATTGTTGGAGGCCTGAGAGGTGGAGCAGTCATAGGGGATATCTTGAGAATTACATAGGATGCTTCAGCTCTAACTTCTCTCTTTGTGGGAGCCTGTGAGGCTATTCGGGACTTCAGATTGGTCTGCTGTAGGGAGTCCTCAATTCTCTGGGCAAAGGCAGAGAGATGGAAGAAGCCAGTGGTGCCCTCCACTGGTATGAGCGGTGTTCATAGTTCATCTCGAAGATTATCGATGCATATGGAAATCATATCATCTTGATTCATTAGCTTGTTCATTGAGTAGGTCATACCTTTCCATCTGGCGATGAAATCTAAGACCCTTTCATTCTCCCTCTGCTTGCAGTTCATGAGGTCTCTGACCGTTGTTTTAGGCAACGTTGAGATGAAGTGGAATAGGAAATACTGCCAAATGTCTACTCAGCTTTTTATTGACTTGGCTGGAAGACTCGTATACCAAACGAAGGCAGATCCTTGCAAGGACCGTACGAATCATCTGAGTTTCACTCCTTCTTGTTGTTCTAGAGTTCCCATCATAGGGTTTCAATATGACGCATAATACATCAAATGCTGTATTGTATCTCTTAATCCATTGAAAATTGGGAATATAGGGCTCCCAAAATTGGGTGGAGGTGGTATGTTGCTCACCCAATCCAGGTAGGGCTTCCGTTCTAGCTGTATCGGAGCGCATCGACCTTCCATCGCTTCCAATCGAGCTATTAGTGCCTCAATGGTGTTGGTGAGGCCCTGGTTTACGTCCTGTTGTGCCCGGTCATGGGCAGGTGTATCCCAAGGCATTACTTGAGGATCCAGCTTGGTCGGCACCAGGGGTTCATGTGCCATTTGTGACACCTTCGTAAGGTTCACACGTACTCGCTCCGGTTTCATCATGAGTAGAGGGAAGTCTTGGTATTCATCTAGATCCACATACAGGTAGTTGGATGGGATGGGTGCCTCATTGGGTGGGATCCCTAATCGTGCTTCGTTTTCCAAGGCAAACCTTGGAAATTAAGGTACACTTGCTGAGAGTGCAAGGTGTGTCTCTTCTTGGGACATGCTTTTAATAATAAGGTTCCTCTAGAGTAGATCGGCATTAAGCTGCCTCAATTTTTCCATTTCCTCTTCCTATCGAGCGGACCTCTCTTCGAGCATAAGTGGCTCATTTTTATTGAGAGAATGAGGCGGGTTAAGGGTAACCGGTCCTTTGTTATTATCTTTTTTGGGAGCTCGTAGGGTGAGAAGAGGAGGGTTAGCTTGTGGGGAGACCATATTTAGGGATTCCCTCTGGTTCTGGGTGTGTAGACCTGGTGGTTTGTTGGGAGTCATGACCAGACCAGAACCATCGTCTCCCGATCCATATGGATTCGCACCATCTTTGGTGTTACCCGTGGGGTTATCCTCTATGGTGTTGATGGATGCATATTATAGGGGGAAGAAGATATCATCTTCCAAATATTAATAGGATCTCCCACGTCATTTACTGTTCTTCCCTTTCATTCCCTAGAATCTCTTTTGGACTCCTTGACGAAGGGTGATGCGGAGAGTTCTTTGATGCGACCTTACAGTACACCTCCCTCTAAGAGGGGATGATGAATCAAAGGACGGGATATGGTAGGAACCTCCTTTTCCTACTATCCTCCCCAGATGGGAGAATACTGATTCTCGTGTGGGAAGTTGTTGTTGAGTTGGTAATAATTCCCCCAGCCCTGAGGGCTGGGGTTGGTTCCGTTCCTTGGAAGTTGAGTCTCTTCCCGTTTTTATTGGTCTTATGGGGGCATTTGTTGTTGAAAATGCCACCAGCCCTGCAGGCTAGGGTTGACCCTAGATTGCGGCAGTGGCTGCTTCTATCGCTACCTGTCTGATCTTGTGTGCACCCATTCGGGGGTGAACTAGGTTTGATGCCGAGTTCAACTGTGAATCAATCCCTTCTGGGGAGGCAGGCAATGACCGTTGATTGTCCTATCTTAGGAGAGAGGCCTGTTGTATGCTCTCAGTGGCCAGATTTGGGAGTTCTCAAATGGCTTGTTCCCATCGGGCCTAACGTTTTAGGACTTACTCAAGTAATGTCTCTGATGGGTGTGTTGTCTTTCCTGAACATGGACCTCCACTCAATTACTGTCTAGACGTGATGACGTTGCAATACACTATGTCGAACGGGTTCATCTGGGCGGGGAGCAGAGTCAAATTTAGAGCTTCATGTTCCCCCCATCCCATGATATGGACTCCCGTCAGAGCGTCATCTATGAGGCGAAGCAGCTGGTGCAGCACACGGAGGCAGGCTATCTCAATGTTTCCTTTATGCCTCTCAGGTTGTTGTTGTCGTGCTGAAGGAATAGATTCTAGGTTGATGTGACGCAGGAGGTCTCCTATTGTCTTTACATGGTTTACATACCCCTTGTTGGGCAGGAAGCTTGATTTCTGCTGGTAGAGGGTTGTCCATATATTGGAGTGGATGTCGTGCACACATTCTTCTGACAACATTCTGGGTATGTCAAATTTAGAGGTGGTCGTGGGCCAACACATAACCGGTACATCATCCATAGTCATTCATTTCCTCAGGTGCAACATGTCAGCATACTCCTCCGCTAGTGATTACTCTACCTTTTCGGCCAAGATGAGATGCTCACCGATAGTGTGGTTGCAGGAAGTGGGACCGGTAGGTATCAAATTATCATGTGGGCGATTCCGATGTGGTTTAGAAGATGAATGTGGCCCCGGACTGCCTCCTGATTGAAGAAGGGTGTCGTTGGAGACTATCTGGGAATTTGACATGCTTGATCCCTTCCTTCTGAGTGCCTCATCATATGAGGGCTTTTCTGTACATGATTCGGCCGGGGGAGGACCTTCCTGTCGATATGATACATCATTTTGGGTAGGACCATCGCAATGGTGGCCGCAATGGCGAGGACCACAATTACAGCTGCCGCAGGGAGAGAACCTGCGGGGTACACCCTTGGGAGGGCTTTCAGAATGTACCGCAACGAGGGGAGGGCCTTCTTATTGATAGGAGTCTAGGAGGGGAGGGCCTCCGCTATCCGTTTTCAAATGGAGAGGGCTACCATTATAGCTGGATGCCTCACTTCATAGAGGACTTTGGTAGTGCATACCCTGGGGAGGACCTCCAAGGTGTGTCACAGAAAGGGGAGGACCTTCTGGCTATGTAGCGTTGTTACGGTGAGGGCCTTCGTAACAACTGACATCATTTTGAGGATTACCATCATGGTCTGACATTTGATGCGCATCCTGGGTAGGACCTTCAAGACACATTGTGACAACGGGAGGACATTCTGGTTGCTTAGGTCCATTGCGGGGAGGACCTTCACAATGGAGGCCATGGTGGCGAGGACTACCATCACAGCTACTGCAATGGTGAGGACTACCATCACAGCTGCTACAATGGTGAGGAATACCATCACAGCTACCGCAGGGAGAATATCTGCGGGGTAGACCCTGGGTAGGGCCTTTAGGATGTACCGCAATGAGGGGAGGGCCTTCTCGTTGCTTGACGTCTCTACGGGGAGGACCACCATTATCAGGGTGGCGAGGACTACTACCATGATCTGATGCCTGGCTGCACAAAGTTTCATTGTAATGTAACCCCTGTGGAGGACCTTCAGGGTAGTCCACGACAAGGGGAGGCCTTCTTGTCATGATGAGATATCACTATGGGGAGGGCCTCCGTAGTTGCGACTATCATACCGAGTACTACTATCATAATCTGTGTTCCCACTACATGGAGAGTGCTTGTAGTGTATACCCCTGGGAGGACCTTCAAGGTGGACCGCAGTAAGTGGTGGGCCTTCTTGTTGCTCGATCTTCGGATCACGCGGAGGGCTGCCGTGACTCGCATCAAAAGAGAAGCTCTTGTGATTGATTGTCTTATGCGTATGGGGGAGGGGCCCATGGGTGCTCTAGGGAGGACCTTCAGAGCTGCTAGCAGCGACATTGTGGGGAGGACCTTTGCAACCGCTACTTCCACTCCCATAATATGGTAATTTGTGGGCAGGTTTATAAGCCTTCGATATGTTCTTAGTGGCATTGGGAACCCCATATTCATGCAGAGCGGAGTCATGAACCCACTCTTTATTTTCCGGCTGCCTTCGGCGCGTTCGAGGGGCTTTCTTGCGGGCAGCAGGGACCGACTGTTGTTGATAACGGCCTTCAACTTCGGGTCCCCTTCTAATTGGGTTCTGTGATTCTTACGGGATAAGCCGAAGAACATCTTTAATTTTATCAGGGATATATGCTTGCTCTGGAGCATCCACCATGATGGACGGGTGTCCCCCAATTGGAACGAGTGAATCTGCTTAATCTGTTTGCCCTTGTATTGCAGAATATGGCTGATGACCCACCTGGGCAGAATTAGGGATGCATATTTTCTCCGAGGTGGCTATCTCATCTATTAGATGAGTTGCCTCAATTGGGGAGACGGGCTCACGGGCCCGAGTCCTTGCTATTGCCGCTGATGCAATTACATTCTGGCAAGTCTGCGTGATATGATATAGGATCGATACCTGCTTCTCCATCATTGCCAGGATATGCAGAGAGACATATTTGGCTGGAATGGGTATGAAGGCCCATTCCGATATCAGAGTAGGAATATCCTTCTTCGGTCCTCCGGTGGTCAGTCGGTACTAACAATTCTCCTGTGTTGGGGCAGGTGAACGAATCTTCCCCTATGCCAGGATATGCCAGTTTATCTCTCCATTTGCCGGCACATCGGGATGGCAGACTTTACTTGCATCTGTAGGGATCTGGCCCTGCATATGTTGGTTCCCCACTGTATCAAGTTGGTGGCCTTTGTTGGCAGGGACACGTGCCTGCCTATTAATTGCCACCACATCTTGATGGCGGGCTTCGCTAATCACCACCATGTTGGGATGGTGGGAATCAGGAGCATCAGCTAGGAGCTGGTCCTGCAGGCGCTGGGTCACCACCACGTCATGTTGGAGGGCTTCACGACCATGGGTAGAGAGAGGTGCTTGCTGGGTAGGAACCATCCTATTTGAGTGACGGGCTTGATGGAGCCTGGCGGGGATGCGCGCCTGCTCATATGACGCCGCCATGTCTGGATGGAGGGATTTGGAGGAGAGAACAGGTGTATGTGCATGTTCGTGATACGTCTCTGCGACTGGTCAGTGTAGAACCTCCTGAGGGACAAGGGTGATGACCGGTCCCTGGTTGTACTTTTTTCACCCTCATCGGGCGGTCCGAGGGGCTGGAGCTCAAGGAGTGTGGGTCTGGATCCTTGGGGTGACATCCTCCTTAACGTGAGGTTGTTGAGTCGTGGTGTGACCGCGATGACGTCTTCCGACGGTGGCCTTGGAGCGGAACCCCCATTCAGCGGGGATGAAGTCCTCAGCGTTGACCTCATCCTCCTCCCTAAGATAAGGGAGGTACAAGTTGTCTCGTTCTAGGGATAGACTCCCAAAATGGTTTGAGATGGCAATAGAGGCCGTCTGGATCTACTTTTTTGGCCGGTGCTAGGCAGGCGACTGGTGAGTCCTGGCGGATTAGAGGGTATGCACGGCCGCCTCCAGCATTGAGAGAGTATCGTTCAAGTGGTACTCTCGGATCAACACATTTGAGACCGAGCGTTAAAGATACTGGGTAGGTGACAGGGTCCTCCGTTGGTGAGGAAGTCTAGTCATTGCGTTGTTGGAAGCACGCGCCTGTGAGTTCCTTCGTGATTCCATTGGATCAAAGGGAGTTTTGAGTAGTACCTGTAAAATATTTTAACAAATACAAACAACAAACCCATCAAAGCATAATCTCATTATCCCATGAGTAATTAATGACCTTTCTTGGCCCTTTCTGGGAGTATAAGGGGTAACAATGTGGTATTAGCTTAAATACATCATGTTCAGTTAAAGATTCACGTCAGGTTCACCATTTTTTTTGTTTCGCGACGCACGACAGGATCGTGAGGGAGAAACGTGCGCTACCCGATAGTTGATTAGAGAAGATTGGGTTCTGCTTAATCACTCATATCAGGTGCACCGTTTTCACCTCGAAACACCCAACGATTCTATATACATCAATCCGTGGACTTGCTTTCCAAAGGCAGGCATTTTATAGATGATTGGGCCAGCGATGCTTAAGAACTCACATTGGTCGAGAGGATGGGAAGTCAGGCTAATCGCACCCTTTTGGGGGGAATTATTGCATATTTTGGGACTCTATTATTGATTGAAGACATATTCATATTTTCTCAAATATTTGGTTTATACCCAAGTATCTTATCCATGGATTACTCCTGTTTGGAAATGGTCAGGTGGACGCAGGGATTCAGAATCATTTATGGCCAACGTTTACCATCCCTCGTTGGATTAATAACTCTGAGGAGTCTAGACTCATTGAGACAACACTAGTTTAAATATTTGTAACTGTGAAATCTGAAGTATATGGTCATCCAGAGGGGATAGATAACGACTTGAGCATTTGGATCAAACCCGTGGTACGGGATTCCTACGTATCCCGGCGAGAGGAATCAAAATCCACGTAGTTCTGTTTGGGATGGGGCTTACACTCTGAGGCAGCCCAAGGTGTGGGTAAAATTATGTAAAGGGGGTTAGAATGACTGATTGTTGGGCTTGATCCTCAGGGAGGCCTCCTACGTACCCTTACTTAGAGACAGGGATCAAAGTCTATGTAGTTCGAGAGTACAGTTTGACGTCATGCAGGACAAAGGATGAACCGATGTGATGGAAGTCAGAACAGCTGGGGGGTGGGATTGAACCTCGTGGATGCTTCCTACATACCCAGAGATAGGGGATCAATGTCCACGTAGTTCACATTGGTTTGGGGATTAAGCTCTAGGCTGGCCAGGGTTGGTGAGGTGAACTGATGTGAAGATGGTCGAATCGACCGGGTGTTGGGCTTGAACGTCGAGGAGGATTCCTAAATACCCTTCCTAGGAGATAGGGATCAAAGTCCACGTAGTTCGGATGGTACACCATCATTGTGCGGGCGCCAAAACCATCTCAAATCATTAATCCCACGTGAGTCATGCTCGGTGTGAGGAACAAGAGAATGCAACAGACATGGCTAACCTCAAACTTTCTCCCTACCGAGGGAAGGGGAGATGGATGATGAGCATAGAAGAAGGGCGGTACCGCTGGACACTCCTTATCCCTGATGTTCGAGGAAGGTAGAAGTCGTGCAGCTGAGCAATGAACCCTATGTGTTGAATGGAGCAGGGTCATTGGCATCCAGAAATGATGGTGTGGGGCTTACTCTAGAAGGGATGCCTAGTGGTGACAGAGCCCATCGGGAGGGGGATAGATTAATGAAATCTCTGGTGCCCATTTCCCCTCATGGACCCTGGCACAGGGGAAGTACGGAGGTGCATGGGTGCTACCTCTGGCTAGAAAAGATAGGGGCTTACACTAGTATGGTTGCCTGTTCACCCCAAAAGGGGGGAGAAGCGCTCACCGCCGGAGTTGAAGGCAAATGGATGCAAGGTCCCCCATCCCGGCAAGTAGAGAGGCGGAAAGTGGGATCTCGGGATCAGACTCTGCATTACCGTGGGAATGTGTACCCAGGAATGCTTTGGGAATCCGCTCAAGGGCTGGAGAAACCCCTTCTCCCTCGCTTAACATGGTTATGTCAACTCAAAATGGCACACTGATGCACCTGAAGGTTACATCATATGGGTCTAGTGGCTTTGGTGGAGGCCTCGGCTCGGGGCCGATGAATGGGCCAATGAGGGGGTTGCGAAGGATCAGGCTGGATTGGAAGGATTTTATCTGGCTTGGGGAATGGGAACTCTGAAGGATTTGTTGGGCCACATGATTGTATGAGGAGTGGAGCCCTTTACATAGGGAGGTGCTACGCTGTGGGAGAGGGAGTCCGCGAACCAGAGTGATCCGCGGACTGATGGGCATTTTACGTACCATGGTGGTACACGGCTTCGGGTTCGACCCGCATACCAGGTTGGTACAAAGAGGGGTCCATGCGAGCAGCGGCGACCAAGGGTGACATCGGTCGGAGGTTCGTCGTTTGGGGATTCACCCTCATAGGAGGGTGCTACGCGGTGCGTCAAATCAGAGAAGGGGAATAACCTCCCTGGTCCACGGGGAGTGCATTCGCGAAGGGGCCATGTTTCGCGGTCTTCTTTTTTTGTTATTTTAAGTTCACAGTACACCAAGTGGTTATGCATTCTCAGTTCCTTATTAATTGGTTTCCAGCTTCATAGCTATTCTGGTTCACGAACTAGAACTTCACTATTTGCGAAATCCTAAGCTCTTTCCTTCGAAATCCTTCCACCCTAATCTGATTGATCTCCCCCGTTCCTCTTCCCTCTCCATCTCATTTTATATTGTGGGGAAAGATATGTATCTGTGGTCATGCGATACCTTTTTCGGAGGCCCATGACAAGAAAATAGGTTTAAGAATGACTTGGTCAATCCAAAAAATCCCAGGGTCATTTAACGCACCACCCCCGCGAACCAAACTAGCTCGGGGAGTGCTTCGCAGCCGCGCAGGGCTCCTCCTCTATTCCGTGAATGACATCTTATGCGGTCTGGGCCGGTTGACGCAGTTCACGGCTGGGGCGGTTCGTGATGGTGTACCGGGTGGGTGCCTGTCCTGCTTCACGCCTGTGAAGGATCCCTGCCTTTGTTCCGTGAACGATAGTGGTCTTCAGAGGGGGGTGCTTCGTGGAACCGGCCGCATACCGTTAAATATTGGACTGGTCCGTGGACCAGTTCATCTTGTGCCAACCATTCAGTATTCTCCACATCTTCCCCAAATTCTTTGAGGGAAATTGGGTATAATCTCCCTTGGATTAAAGGGTATTCTCATTCTCCTTTTCGGATTTGTCAAGACCCTATAATGAGGTAGTAGTGGAATAAAATAAATTGAATGGAGTTCGTATAACAATTACCTATTCTTCGAGCCTCTCGTTTGGATTTGCACAAAAGGTCTTCATATAATGTCATTATGCCCAAATTACTTCCACTTGGATGAAGTGAGGGATGGTTTGAGGATAATTGGAAATTGTTTGGCCCAGGAAAAGTGATTTATAGGTGTTAATACAAGAGACAGAGATGTACCCTTTTATAATAGATTGGAGGGGAAATTTTGGAAACTCTAAAACTATAAATTTATTTTCTATTTAAAACAGTTCTAAAGTGATTTATTTCTATGATAATATGATTATGGATCTAAATCCTTTCAATATGTTATTTTTAGTCATGTATAGTTCACACGATTAACCTTATCTTTTGGGATTAATCCCTAGTTAAAAAGTTTAACTCTTACTGTGCATACTTGTCTTTTTATACTATAGGGTTAATATAGTTAATATAAAATGACAAAATAAAACCAATTAGACCATTTATCACATATATAACACTATAATATTCATTTGTATGATCCTTAAATTTTTATAAATTTTATAACATTTAATAAATTATTATTTATTTTAAATTATCATTTATGTTAATTTTGATACTATTCAATATTTTAATTTTAAAAATTATCAAACCATCATTATAACACCCAAAAATACTTCCAATATTTCACTAGCATGTAGATTTTATCTATAAAATTCTATGATGCCATTAATTATGTCATATTATATTTATTTTTATATTTTTTATATCATTTAATTGATATTTATATCAGTAAAATACTTTGTACATCATTATTATGTCATCATTAATTGTATCTATTTAATATATAAAAGTATAAAAAAATTATAATCTCGGTTTTTTTAGTTTTCCATAGACTATTTATACTCGGTTTTATCTCCAGGATATCTCTATATTAATATTATTATGCTCATTAGAAATGAGAGTGTGGCATTTTTACATATTCATTAATTATAATAATATTCATGCCATATTCATGTAAAAGGGTCCATTAAATGATTTCAATTCTAAACATGGGCTTTTAGGGTAAAATTTATTAATATAATAGGATTTTGATACTTTTAAGGGTAATTTTCTATTATTATTTTTACCTTTAATTACTCGATGAACCCTTAACTACGAAAAATAATAATAAAACAATTAATATTCATTATATCCAAAAAACATAAGTTAACTCGAAAAATAATTTAGACCAAATGATTGAAAATATGGAATCTATTATTAAAAAATTAAAACTCATAATATTTAGTAATTAATTAAAAATTACTACCCATTGACAAAATGAGAAAAAGGTGTTTTAAAAAGTAAAAAATAACAACAGATTACCATGAGTGTATATCAATTTCTAATGTGAAAATTATTAAAATTTCTTAAAGTATATTAAATTATAAAAACATAACATAACTATTATTTAAATACATTTAAATGTATAATATATCAATATAAATAAATTATATGAAAAATATTTTTTGAATTAAAATCTATTATTTTTTACTAATAATTAAAATATATAAGTTATCAGAAAAACAAAAAACATTTCCCCACTATAAATTTATGCACCGATTAAAAAGAAGAATTTTTTTTGTAATATTAAATATATAAAAGTGTCAAATATTTCATTTAAAAGGGTTTTACAATAAAAATATGTTAAAATTTAATTTTTTTTTAAACCTACTACTTTTATTTGCAAAATTGAATTTGTACTTATATCTAGTCTAAGAAACACACGAGATAAATATAAAAATTAAATGGAATATATAAAATTAAAATTTTGGTTAATTCTATTCATAAAAACTTTTTAAATTGCTAGTCGTGGTGTGTTCGAACTCGATGTTCCGTGCAGTGCATTCCAGTGAATTAATTAAAAATAATATTACCATGAAATCTTTGGGTGTGACATTCTTCCCTACCTCAAAACATTTCATCCTTGAAATTTATAGAATATAAAAAATGATTCAAGTGGTTCTTCATCGTATGTTCTTCATGTCCCGGTGTCGCCTCTTCCATTATATGGTTTCTCTAAAGAACATTGACCAAACGAGTAGTTTGATTTCTAAAAATTTGTTCTTTGGTGTCACAAATCTTGATAGGATTTTTCAACCACACAGACCTGGTTCCAGTCCTATTTCGTCATAGGTGAGTACATTCATTGGGTTTGGCATGTATTTCTTTATAAATGATACAAGGAACACATTGCAATCTTCCGAGAGACTTTGTGGCATTTACCAAAAGTAAGACACATCTCCAATTCGTTCCATAATTTTAAAAGGTATGATGTACTTGGGACGTAATTTACCCTTCTTACAGAATTATATAACACTATTCCATGGAGATACATTCAAGAATACATGATCTCCCACATGAAATTTAAAATCCGTCTTTCTATTATCAGCATAACTCTTTTTCCTACTTTGAGCTATTCTGATTTCGGTTTGAATAATCATCACATTTTCAATTGTATCCTCAAAATGGTTTGGGCATATAAGTTTCCATTCACCAAAATCTTCCTAACAAGTTTTTGTATGTTATCTCTTTCAATAAAATGCATCATATGGTTCCATCTGAATACTTGAATGGAAGCAATTGTTATTGGAAAATTATAATATAGGTAAATATTTATCCCTCAATCCCTGAATGTATAATGAGAAGGATGTCAACATGTATTCTAAAGATTAAATAGTCTGTTCTGATTGTCCAGCTGTTTGAGGATGGTAGGCAGTGCTCAAATGAAGCTCAGAATCTAGAAGATTATAAATAATGTTCCAGAATAATGATGTAAAATGAGGATCACTGACCAGAACAACTGATAAGCGTACACTAGGAAGTCTTACAAATTCATTAATATAAATTCTTGCAATATGTTTATCTAGTAACTCTTATCTTATAGAAATAAAGTTTTCATATTTGGTAAAATGATCAATGATAACCAATATCACATCATTTCTTTGGGGTGTCTTTTGTATCCCCATTACAAAGTCGAATGTAATAACATCCCATTTTCACAAAGGTATAGTATGAGGTTTCATGACTCCTTTAATATGTTGTATTCCATCCTTAACATGTTGAAGAACAAAAATTCTTGGCACATAATCAGAAATATCCGTCTTCATGTTTTCCCAAAAGAAATATTCCTTAAAATTATCTATACATATTAGTTCCACCATGATATATAGAGTAATTTCAGTGATGAGAATCATCCAATAATTACCTTTTCATCTCATGTATAGACGGAACACAAAGCCCCTTCCTGAATTTCAAAATTCCAACATGAAATATGACTTCAATCAGTCTCCTATCATTCACATCTTTAATTTTATTTTAAAACTCCTCATCATCTGACTAAGATCTTTTTATCCATACTAGTAAAGATGGATTGGATATCATTTGAAAAGGTGGTGATGTTTCACTTTCCACGATAATTCCCCCATCCATATTTAATAGATCCATGAACAGAGGATCCTTTTCAACTCTCATTCTATACATAACTCTATGGTCCTTCCTACTTAAAGAACCAGCCACCATATATTCCTTCCCTGGGTGGTCGTGTATTGTGAAATTATAATCCATGAGTAGATCAACTAACTCCTTTGTCTCATGTGGAGTTCTTTATGAGGGAAAATATATTTCAAACACTTGTGATCAGTATATATCTCACATCTCTCACCGTAGAGATACTATCTCAATATCTTACAATCAAATATTACAGGTGAAAACTCAAGATCATGAGTTGGTTAGTTTTTTCATAAAATTTTTACTACCTTGATGCAAATGAAATTTCCTTATTATTTTTCATAATAACACAACCATGTCCATTCCATGATGCATCACTATAAATCACAAACCCATCATCCTCAGATTTTAATGTCAACATAGGATCATTGACTAATCTTCTACTCAATTCTTCAAAACATTCACCACACTCATTTTTTCAAATAAATTTATCCCCTTTGTGTGTGTGCTTCGTTAATGTGTTTTTCAATCGGGAAAAATTCTGGATGAAATGTCAATAGTAAACTACTAAACATATAAATCTGTTTACCTTAGTTATACTCATCATTCCTGGAAATTAATGGATTTCCATTTTCTTTACTGGATCAACATAGATTCCATCTTTAGAGACAATATGGGCAAGAAAATAAATTTCCTAAAGCCATAAATCACACTTACTAAACATCCCTCGTAGTTCATTTCTTCTAATAGTCTTCAGAACAATCTGATTGTGGTTCTCATGGTCTTCATAGATTTTTTAGTATAGAATGATATCATAAATAAATATTAAAAACCCATAAAGGTGCTGCTTGAACACTCTATTCATTATATCCATGAAAATAGTGGGTGCATTAGTCATTCCAAATAGCATAACTATAAATTTGTAATGCCCAAAACTTATTGAAAATAATTTCTTTGGAATATACTACTTTTGTACACAAATTTTATGATATTAGAATGATGCTAAATATTTGAGAAAAACTTAGTTCCATGAATTTGATCAAATAAATCATCAATGGTATTTAGAGGATACTTGTTCATTATTGTAATACAATTGACTTCTCTATAGTCAATGCACAGCCTCATTGATCCATATTTCTTCTTAATAGAGAGATTTATGGATCCCTATGGAGAAACACCTGGGTGAATAAAATCCTATTACTCAACTCCAATAATAGTTTTTTTATCTCTAATAATTACACAGTGGCATTTCTATATTTAGTCTTTAATATTGGTATTGCCTCAGAGATTACATCAATAGAGAACACAACTGCACGCTCTAGGTGGTGTCCAGGTATATCTTCATGAAAAACATCAATCTATTCCCATACAATAGGTACATAATAAATTTGAATATTTATTTCTTCATCACTATATGTCATTTCCTCTTCCTCGTCAAGAATATCATTCATTAAAGCTACCAGGGGTGGACTTGGATATGAATATGGTGATGAAGAATCTAGTAGAAAGTTAATGAATTCTAAATATTCCTCCCAAATCATAACTTCCATCTTATTACAATAAATTTTAACCTCATATTTTTATAGCCACACCATATCAAGGATTATATTAATGCCGACCATAGGTATGATGATAATGTCCATAGATTAATCATGTTTATATGCCATAATGGTAACAACCTAACACATATTTGTGGGAATGTGACTTCCCTTAGGGGTTTTGACTAACAACTCCCCTGTTATTGTGAATTGGAAATATATATTTTTTAAGGAATATTGGGAAGATATAAATGAATGTGATAATCTATAATAAATTAAATAATTGCTGAGGATACTATTAAAGTACCTTCCACCACATCATTTGGAACATTAACCTCAATAGTTTTATCACAAAATCATGGCCTTTATCCCTTTTCCATTTCTAGGGAATTTTTTCTTGACTAATAGGAAAATAATTTTCATAATGTCACATCTCTTTAAAATTTTAGCACTGAGAAATGATTGCTTCTTTCTACCCCTTTCAATCATGAACTTGGTGTCCTTTTGACTACACTTGTTACAAAATCCCATCCCATTTAGGAATGTTCTGGGGTGTCCCATCCTACAATTACAATAGGGTGAAATTTAAACATTTACCTTCACACACTTATTTCCTTTTTCCATAGTGTTAAGTAGCCCTCTTCTTCTTGTTCATTAATTTAATGTTATAAGACATTCAGAATTCCTTTTCTCTCTTTATAGAACATGCGACTATATATTCATTTGTTGATAAATATTGTGAGACCAATTCTTGTTATAGGAATGGATTTAACCCATCAAGGAATCGATCAATATTACTTCTTGGGTTATGTATGTATTCTGCAGCATGCCTTGCAATCCATGTGAAGTTAGCTTCATACCTTACAACATTCTCATCCTCTTTTTTCCTCAGACACTGAAATTGTGTATGGATATCTTCTTGTAGATCAAGAGGAATGTATTTTTATAGGAAGAGTTCCCTAAATTCCCTAAATTACTTATTTTCTACCACATCATCCTCCTTCATGTTTTGAATTAATGACAACCATTGATCTACATCTCATGATAGACTATAGACTTCCATAACAAAATTTTCTCTTTAGTTACTGCCCAAAATAAATAAATATTTTCACTAAGGAACTTATCCATTGACAATATACAAATTGATTTGATTTCCCATTGAATGTTGGAGGATATTGTCTCATGAATCGGTCTAACATTGATCCTTTATGTTTTGGATTGGGCTTCTCTATATGGGCAGGGTTATTATTCATAACCCAAGTGAGTTGTCCTAGTATCGTAATAAGATATTAATCGCCAGATGTATCCCCGACTCCACTATCATTATCTTTCATAGGAGGTAAATACCTAAATGGATTACATGTGTTGATACAGTTTCCATTCCTTCCACTATGTTCCATTTCTAAACAATTTCATAAACCAGATTATGCTATGAATCAATCAAAATAATAACAAACTAGTAAAATATTCAACCTAAATTTTCAATTTATGCATATCTAATCCATAATCATAAAAATGGTTTCTCTGGGGACATATTTAATTTTAAATACCTCATAATAGTTTTTAAACATAGTGTGAATTATCTTAAGTATATCCCCGGGGAGTGTCAAACTAGGTGCATAGTAACACGCATTGTCATGTACCAGGATACCCTGAGTGAAGCCCGGAAAACATTGATGGAGTTATTAATCCTAGGTACATATTTGTTAGAAGAAAATACAGTTTCAGTATCCAAACATGGATGTATTTTCTAGGAATACCCACATAATATCTACATTACAAAAATTTTACGATGTTCTTATATACATATCTTCAAAGTATATTTTATGGTTTTGTTCCCTAATCAATGATTTTCTAAATCTAGTTTCCAAGGTTTGTCCTAAATTTTCTTTGATACCAACTGTAATTCCTTTAAACCAGTTACCCAAAAATAGTGAATTATATTATTACATTGGCATGATCACAAAAAATAAAATCCTAAAGGGATGATCAGATTAGTAGCCCGGTAAAAACTAGATACAATCATATGTTTTACATTACATCTTGAAATGAAAAACAACATTTTGAATACATTGACTACACTCATATACCTTATATTATCCCTATAGTTCAATCATAATATAATTATTCTCATACTAGTGAATAATTAAACATAATAAATGGGTGAGCTTAGATGCATAATAAGGATGATCAATATTGCGGATGATGCCATATATAAGAATAAACTTTTTAAGAAAGGTATAGAACTATAACACAAGCCTTTTAAACATAATATTTAGAATAATTTGGAATGAATGGATCAAAAAAATTTATTTAAACATTCACGTGGATATTCTACTAGTTGAATAATCACATGCAATATCAATAACTAATCACATAATGAAAAAATGGATAATTCCAGACATCATTACCATAACATCAATGCCACATGCCAAGACCATACATAACCATACCATAAATGCCTTGAGACAAGAAACATGTTTGTCTCATGAGACCTAAGAATGCATTGAGGGGTTATAGTCATCTGCACCCATCACTTACTATGTCTAATTCATTCCTCATATGAATGGGGTTAAACATAACAAAAGCATTTATATTAAAACTTTAACCATAAACCATGAATGGTATAAAAATAGAACATCAATTTCCAAACATATCATAAAACCATCAATAAAATATGGTAGAATTTATCATAATAAATCAACCATAATTCATCAGAAAATCCAACAAAGGATGTTGACAAAGATGATTATAATTAATAAAATCATTAAAACACTTTGAGATAGATATCCCTTTTATAATTTCAAATAATTTAAAATTCATCCATTTATAAAAGAAAACACTTATTTTAAAAAACTATCCTTGTATTCTTGTAAGGGATTATTCAAAATGGAAATGCATAATGATGACAGAAATAGCTTCTCTAACCCGATAAGTTAAAAAACATTCGTTCCTTAATTTTTTTAAAATTTCATAATGTTACTCATTTTGAAAATGATAGAAATATTCCTTTAAAAAAATTATTAAAAATAAACATGGTAAAAAGAAATATTATCAATTTTCAATGATATATTGAAATAGATTTAGATAAACATATACCTGGATAATAAATATTTCATAGTGAATACTTACATATCAATGACCTTAGATAATAATTAGATTGCAAAATTAACCCATAATTTGTACATTCCTTTAGTAGAGGTTGTGTTAACCTCCTATATAATGGTTAATTTATGTTATTAAATTATGTAAAATCATATAATTATTTTTCATATCATATATTATCCTCTAATATCATTTTGATAACAATATTTCAGTATTACAATCATTTCAGGTGTTAATTACATAATTTTCATATGCATGTTTTGTTGTGTAAGTCATATTTTTTATTCATAGGATGTATTTTATTCATATATAGAAAGATAAAATGATTATAATTATTATTTTCACTCATAATATAAATTTTACAATCATTATTGAATGGTTAATTGTGGATAATGAATCATACCTCGTTATGGAGATGGAAGGTCGTACGTATGCACGAGTGAGGTTATCATTCCCTTTATGGTTAACTGGTAAGTAATTGGATGGTATATTAAAAAAAGAACCATTTAAATGTTATATTAATTATTTATATCCATTATACACATCATTATACCCATCACAATAAATTAGTGTTCAATAAAAAATTACACCATGGCATGGAGACGGTAAGCTGTATGTACACAAACATGGTGATATTATTATTCGTAGGATAGATAAATAGAGGACTATGGTTTTTAAATAATTAAAAATTAATTTCATAATTTATATGTCACTTGATTTATTAATTTGGTATTCAAACATAATAGTAAGAGGATGTAGAAGAATAAAATAAATTGAATTGAAATGGTAAAATAATTACCTCTTCTCTGAGCGTCTCCTTGTGATTTTCAAAAAATGACTCCATAAGATAGATTTATGCCGAATGTATGGCCTATAGGATTATGTAAATGAATTTTGGAGGTGCATTTGGAATATTTTGGTTGATCTAATGTGCTTTAGAGTTGTGAATAAAAGATAAAGAGAGGTGTCCTTTAATAATATGGGGTAGGGGCACTTTTGGAAACTCAAAAACTATACATCTATTATAAATTGTTATTAGTTTTAAAATAGCTCCAAATCAAGTTATTCTGAATCTAAGATGAGTATGGATCGAAATATTCTCAGAAAATTATTTTTAGACATGTTTAACTCAAAGAATTAACCATATATTTTGCAATTAACCCTTATCTAAACATTTTACCTCACACCATGTTTACTTTTCTTTTCATACTATAAGGATAATATAATTTCTATTAAATGGAAAATGATCCCAAATTGGTCTATTTATGAAATATTAACCACCATCCGAGTTATTTGGATTAACCATATTTTTTTTAAAATTTATAACATTTAAAAAATATTATTTATTTTAAAGTATCATTTATGTCAATTTCGATACTATTTCAATATTTTTATGTTTAAAAATTAACAAAATATCATGATAACTTATAAAAAATTAATATAATATGTCACTAACAAGTCTTTGTTATCAATATAAATCGTTTATATCATTAGTTATGTGAAATTAAATTTATTTTAATATTTTAAATATCAATTAATTGATATTTATATTAATGAAATAATTTATGCATCGCTATTATGTCATCATTAATGGTAATTTTTTATCTATAAAGATTATAAAAAAGTTTATATAATGTATTTAATTTTTTATATCTTCCAGATAATATTTATAATATATTTAACTCCTGGATATCTCTATATTAAAATTATATTTATTATAATAAATGAGAGTGTGATATTTTTTAACATTTATTAATTATAATAATATTTATGATAGTTTCCAGGAAATGGGTCCATTAAATTATTCCATTTCGAAAAATATGTGATAAGGGTATAATTTATCAATCCAATTAGAGTTTAATAGGTGTTAGCATAATTTTTAAATATTATTTTTTCTTTTAATTATCTGATTTCCCCTTAACAACAGTAATAAATAAATTAATAATGTTACTACTAATAATGTCTAAAAAATAAAACTAACATATAAACATAATTTTTACCCACTGATTCCAAATATGGAATCAAGTTTTCAAAATTTAATCCACATATGTCTTTTTAATTAATTTAAAACTAATCCTCTTTGAAAAAACGAGAAAATTTGTTTTTCAAAAGTAAAAACCATCAAAAAATGTCATATGTTGGTATCTAATTTTAATGTTAGAATAATTAAAATCTACTAAGATATATTCTATTGTAAAAACATAATCTAATTATTCTTTAAAACTAATTAATTGTATAACATATCTAGATTAATAAATTAGATAAAAAAGTAGTTTTGTATTAAAATGAATTATTTTTCACTATTCATTAAAATATGAAAGTTAATATTAAAACACTGATTTTTTTCCCCAATCCACCATTTTATATCCCTATTCTAAAGAAGAAGTATTTTTTTTTGAAATTTTTTTTATAAAAGTTCCAAATATTGGATTGAAAAGGTTTTATCCATTAAATGGCTTTAAAACAAAATTTTTGTTTAAAATACATTTTTTATACGAAAAATTGAATTTTTCATTATATAATTTATAAGAAACACATGATATGAATATTAAAATTATTTGGAATATATTTAAAAAAATCATTAATGATATTCAGAATCTCTTTTTAAACGTCTAGTCATGGTGCGCACGAAATCGGAGATGCATGAAACACAATGTATTGAATTATTTAAGAAGATGTGTATTGTGTAATCCTCGGGTGTTACAATATACTATGCATCTAGAGCATTAATATTTCTGAAGTAAATATTTCCCCCACTACTTCCATTAAAAATTTATTCCATTTCTAGAAATTTGGGTTTTCATTCCACAATCACTTTTCCATATGAAGGATCATATTTTAAATATCCATTGGTTTCATTATGATAAACTATAAATAGGAAAATCATGATTCATGATTCCAATTTATCACTAGATAGAGTCTGGAGAAAATCATTGCATCCCCACACACGTATGTGTGACAAAATGGGTTTCTTTCCTTGCCATAACTCATATAGAATCTCATCTATAGAATTAGTTGGTATTTAGGTAAGGGAATATTACACTCTCTACAAAGAATATCCCCAAAAGAAAAATGGAAGAGTTATATGATAGATAATTGACATGAACATGTTAATGAAGGACATATTCCTCCTTTAAATAACACCATTACACCGTGGTGTATAAGGAGGTGTGAGTTAATAAACTATCCCACTAGCGGTGAAGTGATCAATGAAAGTTTGGTTAAGATACTATCCACCTCTGTCTAAGTGGAGTACCTTAATCAATTTATCCAAATGAGTTTTCTACCTCATGTTGGTTTTCCTAAATAATCCAACTGGAATATTACTCATACCACATTATGTAGGAATATACATACCCACTATTTTCATAAGATAATGTAATGAAGTATGAAAACCCTCCCCTTGCCTCTACTATAAATGGACCACATACATCAGTATGAATTAATTACCATAATTCATTAGCTCTTTCTCCTTTCCCAGAGACTGATGCTTTGGTCATATTCCATTGTAAATAAGTGTAACGTACATCCATGTTTCTTAACTGAACTGAGTCTAAATACACAAATTGATGGAAATTTTATAATCACTTCTCATTTACATGACCTATCCTGAATTACCCTAAGTAGGTGTCATATGAGTCAATCTTGCTGGTTTTGTCATTGATTGAAATTATCAAGTATTAAAGTTCATGTATATATAATCCACTATTAAGATACACCATTCCATACAATATGTTATCCTTATAAATGAGACATCGTTTATTTATGAAGATGAAATAAAATAATATTGTGTCAAAAAATGACATTGATATTATTTTATTGGTAATAGAGGGTACATAATAAAAATTATTTAATATAAGAAAAATACAATTGGGAAATGTATTGTGATAATTTTCCATTGCCATAGTCTCTTGATGAGCACCATTTGTATCTTAGAGATCAACATCACACTTTTAAATATTCTTGAATCTGCATGGGTCCTATAAATATGTGTGTGTGAGAGACCAATTCTATATCCAATAACAAACATTTAGATAATGATATATTTAACTCAATGACATAAATTCCTAATTTAGAAGTTTCACCTTACTTATTCATCCCTACTTTTCAATAATTATTCTATTGGGCATTCATTCCACATAAAATGCAGACAACTTCCATCTCATTTACCTACTTTTGTACCATTGGTTTCATAAAAGGATGGGGTAAAGGGGTCTTCATCTGTTACATTGTCTTAGACCCTTTATATTTTCTATTATTTATCTTTTTATAAATAAGGATTGAATAATTAGTATTATTCGTATCTTTATCATCTTGTATTACTAAATCTACAACTCCATGAGTGATTTCTTTCGTGTAATTCTCGTTATAATTAATATTGAACATCCAATATATTAGCTCTAAATAGGCATGAATGGGATCTTTTACTAGTTCTTGGTACAATTTGAACCCAAGGGATTCATGAATATCCATGTACCCTATCATAATGAGTACATGAAGTCCCAATTGACCCCCTTGTGCTATCAATTACCTATAAATGGTACTAAAAATCACATAACTTTCATTCCATTCTCTCTCCTACTATAATTCTTTGGGATGAGTCAACATATTGTAGGAATCCTTGTACTCATGTATTTTCTTCAATTGACCATCCATAATTAAAAACATGATGAAATTAAAAACTAGTGCATTATCAACATGATTTTTCGATTTATCATTATCATTCTTGTTTACTCCCACTGTAGGATCAATTGGAACTGAGGATTCTGACACATAATTTTTCCTTTCATGGCATAGTACTATGAACAAGTACATGTACCACTCCTGGAATCTATGGACATTGAGGATATATTAATTATATTAGAATTATCATAGGGATAATGTACTTGTGTTGTTGGTGGTTTCTATTTTAGATATACAAAAATTAAATTTTTCAGTTAGTACATTATCATGATTACCTTTTAGACATTTCTATTTACGTAATTATTATATCATTCAAATGTCTCTAACTATTTTATAGAACCTTAATATCCTGAACTATTATATTCATAATACCATATATCTTGATTATTATTATGTAAAGGACCTCCGAAACCGCCCCTCATTGCCTACGTTCTATAGCTCGGTTACAAATTAGACCGTTTCAAGGTATGCTCATGACTATCCAAACAATTTAAGTGGTGGTTCCCTGATCTTGTGAGTAAATTCATAGCTTATTAGAATTATAAACTAATTCCCTAAACTATTTTCCTTTAATGCGATTTCATGTTAGATATGGATAATCCTCGAATACCCACATTAATTTTGTCCACCCTATACCTTCTTGAGAACTCCCTGATAGTAATAATAACTCTAAACTGTGGATGAAGAGCACCCAGAACTCCTTTTTTTGTTCAAATGTGAGAAATTGAAGTCATTAGAACTTAATATATCCTTGACGGTTTTTTGTAATTTCATACCAAATGTAATCAATTTATATAAAATATATTCAATCAATGTTTGTGCGCTCACAACTGAACAATGAAATAGAAAAACGTACATCACTACTTTTTGATTTTTATCATGTTTATTATTTTAATTGATCACACAATAATCATTAACATTCATAAAATAACAAACAAAGAATAAAATAAATAAATCAGCCAAACTGGTTTGGGTCATCTAATTAAAATTGATCTTTAATGGATAAATCTTAACATAGGGTGTTACATACCTGTGTCGATTCCTGACTCGTATCATAGATTTCCCCTAGTGTAAATTATTCACTTATCATCTGTATTGTTTCCTTGACATGGCAGGGTCCACATCATAAATCATCATTATTTATTATCAAATATACTATCTTTCATGTGAAGGCATATTTGGGTGCAATGTACAACAGGTGAATTGGACGTGCATTCTCTTTGATATATTTCAATATAAAAAAACAATGCACATAACAACATTTTATTAACTACTTATTACAATCATCACATGTAATAAATAAACAATTACATAATCCCAATATACACATGTCAGTCACTATCTCAAGAAATATCGATATAAATGAATTATTTCGCAATAAAAATTAAATTTTGATTAATTTAAAAGGATTAGGATACTAAAATAAATTATATTAATTTAAATAAAATCAAATAATTTATTCTATTCTGTTTCATATATTATTTAATCTTAAATACAAAAAAGTAGTTAAATAAAAAAACTATATTATTCTTTTAAAATTAAATGAATATTTAAAATTATAAAAAAGACAAAACTGAAATTTATTTAATTTATTTTAATGTAAATTTATAATTAAATTAATTAAATTAATGAAATTAATTTATTTGAATTATATATTTCAACTATGTCCCGAAAACCCCACCTTGGTCAATTCAGACTGGTCTGTATCACTACTGGCCTATTTGGGAAAAGAATATAAGGATCCATCCTTAAAACATTAAAATATTCTGAGTTAAATCAATAATTAACATTTAGGATATTTTTAGGTTTAGTGTTTTAGATAATTAGGCCATAACTATTACATTATATCTCAAAAATTACAATGTAGACACTTCTACTCTATCCAATATTTTTCACAAATAAAAAACT
The DNA here is from genome assembly GCA_963277665.1 of Viscum album. Taxonomy (NCBI): domain Eukaryota; kingdom Viridiplantae; phylum Streptophyta; class Magnoliopsida; order Santalales; family Viscaceae; genus Viscum; species Viscum album. The sequence continues at coordinate 1,357,694 of CAUJRU010000030.1, read as the reverse complement.
CCTTAAATAAAAAAGAATTCTTTTCATGATATAAATCTTATTAATTCTCCCTTCCTCTTACCCTTCCTTATACCCTATTAAAGATATTTAAAAAACATGGGTTGAGCATAAATAGCTTAGTAAGTGTTATAAAATAAGGAAAGACAACATTATTCCATCAGAACATAAAAATCAATGAAATCATACTTTTCAATCAAAAAAACAAATGTTATTTAACATACCTCATGAAATCATAAAATTTATGAATAGCACCTAGAAATCATAAATCATAAAGGTAACTTTTTGCATCCATAAAATAAATACATTGTAGGTTTTATAGCTTTGTAGTGAGTTACGTTTGGAATACCCATCACGGTATATTCCCTAAATATCATAAGAGAAAAATTAACGTTTACCTACATCACGTTACCTAATTCATTAGAGAGCTATCTCGGGCTCACCCACCCTAGTTTTATCACAGAACCACCCTTATATGTAAACAATGACCAATAACCATAAAAAGTTTCATAACACATAAAACAAGAATAACAAAAAGATAACATTTCCATACTGCAATCAAAATATATCATTTCAAGATATTGACATAATAAATCATATCATAAAACCATTTAAAAAATAAAATACGTAAAAAAGGTATATTGTATTTATTTTTCTTTTGAAAATAGTAAACATTTTTAAGTAAGCCAAATATCAAATAATACGTGAGGTGGTGGAAAATTCTTTGTCGCCACGTACATTAAAAAGAAACATTCCATTTGTCATTTAGTAAAAAATTTCGTAGAAAAAATATTCCCTTTGAATTAAATTAAAATTCAAAGGGGTTTATAAATCATATTAGAGAATGACTTGAATAAATCAAAATATTCTTCAGTTAAAGGACATTGAGAATAAGTCCCTTACAAAGATCATATCATTAGATTAAGGATAAATAAATGACATAATTTTGTGTGACAAATTTAAAAACACCCAATATAATTGGATATTATGTGTAAAAAAATCCAAGGTGATTCACACATATTCATAGCTCAACATAATAAATAAGTATAATTTTAACCCAATGAATGGAAATTGGGTTAAGATGTTCTCTAACGAAAATTCGGCAGCCAAACGACATTACATGAAAATTCAGAAAATGAGTTGATGAGTGAGAAAAGGGTATCTCATCTCATGGAAAAAATTAAAATAATTTGGATTTATGAGAAGATATCCAAACATAAAAATATTTAAATTGAAATTCATAACAATAAAGAATTATTTGACCAAAATAAGTGGGTGAAAGGTTCCCTTACCTTGAGTTTAAATCGTCAGGTATGTTCCTCGTTATTCCTAAATAATAAAGTTATTTTAATTTATAATTTCTTTAGAATCTTTTTAAATATTATTATTCATTTTATATCACTTATTACCAAATTATAAACATTAGACAACTATTTAAGTTAATATCATTCATTTTGCCGATATTTTATACTTGAGTAAAAAATGAACCTATTATAATTAGAATTTTTAAATGTGGTCAAAAGTCCATTACCTACAAAATATTTCTCATATATATATATATAATATATCTATTATATATGTTTTTATAATATTCCATAACATTTGGAGATAATAAATGAAATTCAATATTCATGGAGTCGGTAAGTCATACGTACGCATGAATGATACTTTCATTTCTATTTCATATCTTATGGATAGAGAACTAAATGATACATAGATATATTATAATTACAGTTTAATATAATATTTTATATAGTTTACATAATTTCATAAACTCCATCCTTTATACAATCCATGTATGGTGTTAACGAGTCATATCACTTTAAGGGGCGGTAGTCCTCGCTTTCTAAAATGAAATTATCATATTTACCTATTATGGAAACCATAATGGTGTGATATAAATGAAAAATACAGGATAATAGAGAGAATAAAAATATAATATATATCACATTCAAATAAATTTACATCATAATGTCCACCATGAGAGGTGGTAGGATAATATTGAACAATCATCGTTTCGTGAGGTTGTAGTTCGTCATCCACCAAAACAATTTGTTATATACCCATTAAATGGAGGTGTGTACTATTGTTGTTAGACTAAGTATCATAAAGAAAACTATTATTTTCAGTACCCTTTTGTCATTATGTATATAAAGAAAAATAATAAAATATGTAGTGAAGAAATAAAATAATGAAAAGGAATTTTAGAGAAGATTATACCTCTTAAAACGTGCAACTCCCTTTGATTTGAGACAAAAGGCATTCTTGAATTTCCTTATTCCTATGGGAAAGAATCTAGTAGGAAGATGTGGATGTTGCTAGCTTCTTTTATAAGATTTTTTATTATCCAATGGGCTTCAGAGTTGTGTATAGTGGGTTAGAGTTGGTGGCCTTTTATAAGATGGAGGAGGGGCTCTTTAGGAATGTTAGAATGTATTATTTTATTATGAATTTATTTTTTGGTTTCCAATGGTCCAAAACTAATTAAATTCAAAGATAATATGAATATAATTATTAATAAAATCATCCAATAATAATTGGATAGGTTTTTGATTTTTGTTTATCCTAATCGTTTTTATTTAAACATTTCTACGCTTACCAATTTATCAAACATTTAAAACTTTGAGAATCCAAATAGTTACCAAAACAAGAAAAATATCCAAATAAAGAGATATTAATAAAATATGAGACTTATGATACCTATTTGGTCAAATCTTATATTTTTTTGAATTTTATAACATTTAATAAAATATTAAATATTTTACAATATTAAATATGTCAATTTTGACATATTCATACCATGACTTTTTAAAAATCCATAACATGACTGATTTAAAAAATCATCATTAATACAAATATAACATGTAACAATCATCCAAAAAATTCGTGTATGTCATCAAAATAAAAGAATTTACTTTTATTTTTTCATTTATTATATCATTTATTTGAATCCTCTATTAATGAAGCAATCACTCCATCACCATTGTATCTAATTAAATTTATATAAATAATGTCTAAAAATTATAAATAAAATAAAATGATGTACCAAATATTTTTATATTTATAATAAAAATTTATAGTCAAAAATATTACTTATATAACCCCATATATTTTTTTACTAAAATATATATCTTTTTGTTACATTTTCCTTAAAATTAAATTAATTTTATATAAAATGTCATTTTCACTTACCAATGGAATTATGGGGTCCCAAAATCATCACAAGGATGACTATGGTCAGAAATGTATCAGCCAATATGGTTAGGATAATGATAGGGTAATTTAATATTATTATAATATTATTTTTTACCATTATTTACCATATTTACCCTTTAACCATGGTAAATAAATTATTTACTGAAGTTACTATTCATAATGTCTAAATATAAAAGTTACATAAATAAAAAATTTGGAACTCCTGATTCCAAATATGGAATCAATTTTTCCAAATTCAAAACAAATAATTTTTAGCAATTAATTTAAATTTAATTCACTTTGTGAAAACCAAAAAATGTGTTTTTAAGAAGTAAAAAGTACTACAAGAATGGCATATGCTTATGTTCAATTTCAAATTAAATTTACATTAAATGATCATAATTAAAATTAATGATGAAAATATAATCTAATTATACTTTAAAACCAATTAAAAGGATAGTATAATTATATAAATAAATTAGATTAAAATGTAGTTTTGAATTAAAATGTAGTATTTTCATTATTTATAAAAAAATGAAATTTATTCGAAAAAATACCAAATTTTACCCAAAGAAAATTTTGATGCCCAATTTCTAAAAGAGAATTTTATTTATTAAAATGGACCATATAAAAGAGACAAAAATAATATTTTAAAAGGGTTCGTCATCAAAAGGTAGTAAATCGTCCTTTTAAAGAATATTAGAGTATTTAATGCTAAAAAACAGATTCATTCTTATTTTATGCCTCTAAAATGTATTGGATAAAAGTAAAAACATATAAAAAACATGTTTAATCATATTTTAGTTAGTTTTTTCTCATCCTATAAATATAATTTCTATGAGTTAAATACCATTTAAAATAATAGTAATATTATATTATTTTTCGGTATAACTCAATGTTGTGTGCATGGTAAGATTTCAAAGAAACCCGTTGTGTCGTGTTGAGTATGCTATCAGACATTGCATCCCCTTAAATGTAAAATTAATATTTAATTCACAAATATTAATAAATATGAATGTTTCATATTCTTTATTTACCTGGGATATTACATGCGTTCCCCCTTTTGGGATTTGCATCCTCCCCATTTTAAAATTGGGCTCAGAAACTTCATCTAAAATCCAACATCAGAAAAAGTGTCAATAAAACTATCACCTTAAAAGAAATAAAGAGAAGTAAAAATGTTACCTGAGATAACCCATACTAAGATTCCATGTAGGAAAACGTGGATATAGAAGATACACTAAGTGTCAAATTCTGATTGAGAGTGATAGAAAAAATGATCAGGAGAAAGTTAACAACAAGAAAACCACAAACTTGTGATGGGTTAAACAGTCATTGGTTTCCCAGTAGGAAAAGTAAGCGGATAACGTTTTTTATTTATGTTTCATTTCATAATGTTGGAGAATTTATTTATGAGATTGACTATGTACATAAGGGAATATTCTTACTTTTAATGTAGAGTTTCATCCTGTAATAAATTTCTACCAAAAAATAATCTTTTCTCTAAACAATGAGTATTCCAGATGACTTGCTCACACCTAAAGATCAAGAATCAACTTTTTGAGAATAAAATAATCCACAAAAGATGAACTATATATTTCCAATGTCTTTAGACATTAACCAAAACTAAAATGGTTAGTAGGAGGTCAGATAATCCTCAAAAAGGATATTATTTTATAAAAAAGTACTACTACTCTAAATATCCAAAAATAGAAAAAATACCCAATGTTCATAGAAGTCCATTCAATAAAAAAGTGTCCTTAAAATCCATAAATATAATCCAAACTAATATTGAAACCCAAAACTCATAAGAATTCAATGACATAGTCATCCATAGTAAATATTAACATTTATCTCCAAATAACTTTGACTACTATTAATGCCTCATACTGAAGTGTAATTAACCAAATCACATATTCTCTATGATAGGTTAATCATTTCTATAAATAACCTAACTCTCCATATATCCACAAAATTTACATATATTCTTCCAAAATAAAATTCCAACCATTACTCCACAAATGAAATCCCATAGTATTCTATTTTACTCAGGCATATAGTGTTTCCCCAAAAGAGAGAACGTCTTCCAAAATAACATTTATCCCCTAATCACCAAATAATTTTCCAATACCAAGGATATCCATTTGATAAAACAAAATTTCCAAAATAAACATAAACTTGATCCATAATCTCATTTAACAAAAAATTAATAGTCATAATAACCAGAGACTTTACATAGGTCTGTGGTAGGAGATGTACCCTTGTCACCCTTTAGTTGTGGGTTCGATTCCTGTGGCTTTTTCTAACGCGATGGGTTGTCACACGGTTTGCGTGTTTTCCTTTTTCAAAAATTATATAATTTTATAACATTCCCAAAAAATGAGATAAATTCCTCAAAAATACCAATAACTTATTTTGACCAGAAATCTTATCTCTTACCTCATATTTTCATCCCAAAAAGTATTAACCTATAATTGCCTCAAATTCAAGGATCATATAAACCAAAATGGTTCTTTATAACTATATACACAAATTAAAATTAAAATATTCCATGAATAACATTTTCAAATCTCAAACTTCAGGTTTAAACATACTAGAAAATATATTTTAAAGTAATATTATCATTAATACATTTAAACATATTTCCATCCATAGATCCAACATAACACTTAAATTCCTAAAATGTAGACATATTAATCATCAAACATTCTTCCTGATCCTTTATCCATGTTTTCCCATTTTATTCTTTGACACATATTTCCTACAAACAAAATAATGCATAATGTGTTAAGATTTCAGTAATGTCAAAACATGAGCTAAGAAATATTCCATACCTTTCATATGTAATTTTCAATTTAATCATCATCAATTGGAATTGCATTTGGATTTAGTAAAAATATATTTGTATGGTCCTGAAGATCCCATTCCCAAACCATCATCGTAGTAAATCTATTTCTATAATGACCATGCAGACCATATTTAAAACATTCAATTAATCCTTTGTAATGAACTTCTTTCCCATTCCTGAATTCAACTTGATGATTCCTTTTTTACTTGGCATATTATTTCTTTATTACCTTCGTTACCACATATATATAATATTATCCTCCTTTCGAAACATTTTCCTAGGTGTTTCTTTTCACATCCTTGACTAATAGGTTTTTGAATAAGCATATATTTATGGTTATTACTTGAACTCCCATTGGAATTTGCTTCTTGCATATATGTTGCCTTAAAAAATCACCATGGTCTAGGTGGTCAATCATGAATCCAGATAGTTGTTTGAAAATAACCACAAGAGTTTTCATTGGAGCTTCAATTTCATTTGGTTTCTTATTCAGAAAACTGTTACAGTTTTCTTCACATCTATTGTTACATTGGTGCCTACTAGATCCATCCATTTAATAAAACCAAAATGGTCAGTGTGGTTATATCAGTAAAAACATCATATAATACCTTATGAGGTGGGTAAAAACTAAGACATACATATTCATGTTATCTTAAACCCATTAAATTTATCTAAAATAACTACTACTCTTTATAATATTCTAACCATTGTGGTTATGTCATTTATGCTTAAATAACACCCTAACATCTAAAGTAATCTAATACTCCCTATGATTACAACTATAAGGCCCCAACCATAAAACGTTACTTAATCATGATTTAAATCAAGAATTAACTTTGAGGATCTTTTCAGGTTTAGAGTTTGAGTGAACTAGCCCATAACTATTACATTACATCTCAAAAAATTAAAAAGTAGACACTTCTACTCACTCCAATTTTTTTCACAAAAATAAATCACCATAAATAAAAAATTCATATTTTATTTGTAACGCCCCGACCCCAGCTACCTAGAGTCGGTGCATTATTACATAACATTGGCATGATCACGAGAAAGATCAAGTCTCGAAAGACCGATTAGTTTAGTAGCCTTGGAATAACTAGATACATCCATAAATTTTTACATTACATCATAAAAAAACATCTTGTCTTCATATCCCCTCATACTATCCCTGCAGGTCATTCATAAATTACTTCTTCATAATCATGGGAAAAAAATAAAACATTGAAAGGGGTGAGCTCAGATGCTTAGTAAGGATAACATTATAGTAGAAGCTTTCATAAATAAGCATAAACACTTAAGGCAATTTATAACTAAATCAAAAGCCTTTTAAACTTGAACTTCAGCATAAAATGGCAAAGGTAAAATGAAATAATGCCATTTACTTACTCACATGGATATTCTACTAGTCGAATGATCACATGCAATATAAATAAACACTTTCTTAATTATGGAATGCATAAATCCAGACTATCATAACCACATAGCCAAGGCCTCGTGCCAAGACTACAAATAAGATTTTTCCAAGGCCTTGTGCCAAGACACCAGTTTGTCTCATGAGACCTACCGATGCATCGAGGAGCTATAGCGGGCTCCACCCGTCACTTATTAAGTCCAATGCATTCCTCATATGAACATGTTTAAACATAACATAAACATTCGTATTAAAACTAGCATATGAAATGTCAATACTTTTACCACAAACCATGAATGGTATAAAAACAGCACATCCACAGTCAAACATAACTCATTCGATACAATATGGAAGATTGTATTGTATCACATTAACCTCAATCAAGAATAATGAATGATGTTGACATAGATGAAAATAATCATCAAAACTATTTGAGAGAAATATCCCCCCTTTCTTGAAAACATTTAAAAGTCACACTATTTGTCAAGAAGACATTTAAAAGTAGATTTTTGAATCAAAGCGTCCCATACCACTTTGAAACTTTTTAAAAGGAGTTTTTGTAACATCCCAAGTAAGTAATTAATAATAGATATTTTTATGTATGTCTATTAATTATTAAGATAGTGTTATAGAGGCTTAAAATGAAAATAAATACAATCTTATGCATGGAATACACTAATATTCTTAAAAGATTGTTTTAGTGCCTTTTGATGCCAAACCATTTTTGAATCTATATTTTGACAATTTTATAAACTATGTTTGTCAAAATAAACTTATCCTTTATGATTGGGACATCAAAATTTACCTTGTGTGAATTTTTGGTATTTTTCGGACAATGTTCATTTTTTTAATGAATAGTGAAAAATACTGTATTTTACATCAAAACTGCTTTTTAATCTAATTTATTTATATGATTAGATTATCTTTTGAATTGGTTTTGAAATCAAATTAGAATATATTTTTACCATTTTATCCAATGGTGGTCATTGGAATCAATTTCACTTTGAAATTAGACTTAAACTGGTGTCAATCTTTTGATACTTATTGTTTTGTAAAAACACGCTATTTGCTCAGGCAGCGGGAATTAATTATTAAATTAATTAATGTGACTTATATGATTTGAATTTTGTAAAATAGACTTCATTTTTGAATTCATAATATCAAATATAGCTTAGGGTGAATTTTTGGTAATTTTCTGAAAAACTTCAATTTTTGATGAATAGTGAAACCACTAAGTGGTAATCAAGGAAACTGATTTTTCAGTTAAATGACAGTTTACCACTAATGTATATTGAATTTTGAAAATCCGACATACATGGTTGTCATTAAGAAGTAAAATGTGGTTCAATGAGATTAAAAAAAATTTTGGTGAATAGTAACTTATTAAGTTCTTAATCACGATTAGTGGTAATTAGGGTAGTTTAAGGTATAAATAATACTTTAATAAAATGAAATGACCTAGACACATGTCCCAACCTCATTGGTTGTGTCATGGCCGACCATGACATGCCATGGGTCAACTTGGGGACCCCATGGATCCACTTTTGTTGGGAAATGACATAAATTACTTTTTATTTAATGTTAAAGTGAAAATGACACAAACATAATATGTTTTACGAAAACAATTTTTAAGTGGGGTTATACAAGTCCAAATTTTTATTATAAATAGTAATTGGAAATCTAAAAAGATTTCCTATATCATAGTATTTTTTTTATAATTTTTAGACATTAAATAAATTTAATTATTTATGACATAATAATGATGCAGCGATGACATCATTATTTGACGATTTAAAATAAAATAGAAAGATAATGTAAAATCTATGAACTACACATGTCCAAAACCAATTGGATGAGTGTATTTCAAACCCTTATCACCTTATCCATGAATTATATCAATGGGGGACCTTTTAAAACCGAAACACATTTTCAAGTAAAGTAATGTTTCTTTACTTTCCAAAAGTGCCCCTCCTCTCCTCTTATAAAAGGCCCCCACCTCTACCTCATTTCACACACTCTTCAAGCCTTTGGCTCGGCCAAGACCTGCCCATTTGCTCTCTCCACATCCCTCTCCTCATCCTAGAGGATTCCCTTTGGGCAGAATCCTTTCAAAGAAGCCTTTAGGCTCAAATCAAAAGGAGTTACACTTTTAAAGGTAATTCATTCTCTCATGTTCATTTGTTTTATTTTGCTTCTCCAACCCCCTAAACTCTTTTTATTTACTTCTTTTGTAACAACACCAGTATCTTCAATATACTAGGATGTTGTTATAAGATTTATTTGAGCTACACTCTCACACAACTACATAAAATGGTTAAAGAACATACGGTTTCCGTGGATGGCGAAATTCTGCCTCCCGAAACGATGATTGTTCAAAACTCATTTAACACCTTCAAAGGTGGCCATTATGATGTCACTATTTTTATATATGATATATAATATGTTTATGTTTTCCTTAAGCTTCTGTTTTTTTAATTTTGGGCATACCTTTATGGTTTCCATTATGGATAAACACGATATCTTCATTTTAGGAAGTGCGGACTACCGCCACCTAAAAGTGATTTGATTCGTTAATACCATATGTGGGATGTGTAAAGGATAAATTTAATGATATTATATATGTTATTATACTGGAATTATAATATACTCTTATATCATTATGATTCCATTCCAGAAAATATGAAATAGAAATGGAAGTAGCGTTCATGCGTACGTACGGCTTACCGTCTCCATGAACGGTGCATTTCATTTCTTACCTCTAAATGTGATGTAATATTATAAATGCATTTATTTACTGGATATATATGACATATATGATATCTACATCATGAATACCATTCTGGATATAATGAACCTTTGACCAAATTAACAACATGTAAGTGTAAGAAGTCTATTTTTGACTTAAGAACCAAATACCGACAAAATGAACATTATTAACTTAACTGATTACATGATGTTCATAACATGGTATAAAAGGAATAATGAACTTGAAAAAGATTCATAAGAAAGTAGAGATTAACTCAAGTTTATTATTCAGGAGATTAAAGAACGGTCGTGTCAAGTCGGATACGAGGTATGGGACTTCGTCTCAATCTCCTTTCGTTGAGGCATATTTTATTTTATACACAACTTTCTTTTATACGGTGTATAAACCCCTTTGACTTTTACGTTTATTCAAAAGGAATATTTTTTATACGAAGCGTTTACTAAACGACAAAAGGGAATGTTTTTGTCATACGTATGCGGCGACAACGACTTCTCCGCCGTCGTGACCGTTATTTGAGTTTCGGCTTCCTCTACAAGTCATACCTTCTTTTTAAAAGAAAAATAAATACCATGTTTTACTTTTATTTTATTTTAGTATTGAAAATGGTTTTCAAAAAGTTTTTATATCAATGTGTTGTATTGATATCTCATGATTGAAATGTGGAAATTTTATGTTTCCTTTATGCATGTTTTATGTGATATGATTATGTTATGGTTCTTGGGCATTATTATGAAGACGGGTGGTTCCGTGATAAACTAAGGGTGGGTGAGCCCGTTATAGCTCTCCAATGCATTGGGTAACACGAAGGAGTGAAACGTTAAGGTTTCTCCGAAGAGATTTTTAGGGAATATACTGTGATGGGTATTCCAAACGTAACCAAGAGGGTTACTCCCTACGTAAGAATGTTATGAATGCCTCAAGTTACCTTTATGTATTATCATTTCTATGATTTATTCATGATTTTATGAGGTATGTTAAAGTGCCTATGTTTTATGGGTAAAGTATGATTTCATTCTTATGTATATATGAACTCATGTTTCATTTCCATGTTTTTTTTATATAACCCATACTGAGTTTTTATGCTCATCCCAAGTTTTTGAAATGTTTTTCACAGGTCAAGGGAAAGGTACATGATAAGATGATAGAGTCAAGGATGTGTCAAGAAATAATCCATGTTTTATTTTAAATGTGTTTCCATTGATGGGAATGAAGAATACTATCTTTATGTAACCACTTTGTTTATATGTTGAATGTAATGAAAGTTTTATGATCTAATTCTCTAAAACTCTAAACCCGAAAAGATCCTCAATGTGTAATCTTGTAATAACTCAAGATTAAGTAAGGTTTAAGGTTGGGGCCTTATAGTTGGTATCAGAGGTCGGTTTAGATAACTTTAGGAGTTAGAATTCTATTAAATGATTATCCAAAAATATTTTTTTTTTCGAAATGATATAGCATTTAAAGATTACCATGTTGCTTCATCTAAGACATGTTTGTTCAGAATGGTTTTCCGCAGAGGAAACAGGGAAGCAGTGCTAGGAAGGCATACAGAAGGAAATAACCTTCTGAATCAGCATCCAGAAATGGTCGGAATTGGAACTGAATAGTTTGTTGCAGTAATGGCGCAGTTGACTCAAGCGATAAATGGCGGTGGTATCCATGCACGAGATCAGCCAGATCAACCGCAGAGGAACATGTCAGTGGTGGAACATTTCATGAGGCAACATCCCCCATCATTCAGAGGATCATCTGACCCTGTGCTAGCTGAAGGGTGGATTAAAGCACTGGAGAAGATTTTTGATGTCATGGGGTGTTCAGACAATCAAAAGGTTAGTCTTGCTATTTACCGTTTGGAGGGTGAAGCAGATCAGTGGTGGTCTATGGTTAAAAATATCAGGGACGCCGATGAGATTGATGCTCTTGACTGGGATGAATTCAAAGGTATGTTTCTTGAGAATTATTTTCCTAAGGCTGTTCGACTTAGGATGGAAAAGCAATTCTTGGAATTGAGGCAAGAGGAAGACTCAGTGGCTGCCTATGAAGAAAGGTTCACTCGATTGGCAAGGTATGCTCCAAATTTTATCCGGGACCTTGATAGTAAAATCAATCGTTTCTACTCAGGATTAAAGCCAAAATACCGAAGGGCATTAGCTTCTCGTGAGTTTAAAAGTTATGAAAAGCTTGTTCGATGTGCTGAGAAGGTGGAAATGGAGTTTGCCGATGACCAAGTTTTCTATAAAAACCAGCAGAAGAAGAGACCGAGGTGGCAGGAGAAAGGTAAGAATTCTTCAAAAAATTCTGATGGTAAGAGAACTAAGTTTCCAGTTTGTGATAAATGTGGCAAAAGGCATGCTGGGTAATGTCTTCTGAATTCTGGGAAGTGCTACCGAAGTGGTAAGATGGGACATAAGGCTCGTGATTGCACTGAAAAGGATCAAGGTGAAGGTAAGAACAAATTTGATTTACAGTTAGTGAAATGTTATAAGTGCAATGAGATGGGTCACTATGCAAACGAGTGTCCGACAAGGAGCTTGAGTGATGGGAAGTAGTTAGACTACAAGCAGAAAGGGGTTGTGAAATCCTTTGCAACTACTTCAGCAGATGTCGGGCCATCAAATGAAGTTGTATCAGCTCCAGGGAGCTCAGTTTTTTTCAAAGATTGACTTGAGATCGGGGTACCATCAGCTGAAGGTAAAGGAGGCAGATATTCCGAAGACTGCGTTCCGTACGAGATATGGCCATTATGAATTTGTAGTAATGCCTTTTGGGCTAACCAATGCACCTGCTGTATTCATGGACTTAATGAATAGAATTTTCCATGAGTTCTTGGATAAGTTTGTGGTGGTTTTCATTGATGATATTTTGGTGTTTTCTAAAAGTAAAGAGAAGAATGAAAAACATTTAAGGGTTATCTTGCAAACCTTAAAAGAAAAGAAATTGTATGGGAAATTCAGCAAGTGTGAGTTTTGGTTGCAACAAATTTCTTTCCTTGGTCACATTGTTTCTAAAGATGGAATAACTGTTGATCCTTCAAAAACAAAAGTTGTGGAAGAATGGCCAAGACCCACAAATGTAACCGAGATTCGTAGCTTCCTTGGTTTGGCGGGCTATTACCAAAGGTTTGTTAGAAATTTTTCACGGTTATCTAGTCCAATGACTAAGCTAACTCGGAAGGGTGTTAAGTTTATCTGGACAAAAGAATGTGATGATTATTTTCAGGAATTGAAAAGAAGATCGGTGAATGCTCCAGTTTTGGCACTACCTTCCAGGAATGGTGAGTTTGTTATATACAGTGATGCTTCATTGAATGTACTTGGTTGCGTCCTAATGCAGAATGATCAGGTAATTTCTTATGCTTCACGACAGTTGAAAACTCATGAGGTAAATTACCCTACACATGATTTGGAATTAGCTACTGTTGTTTTTGCTTTAAAAATTTGGAGGCATCATTTGTATGGAGTAAAGTGTGAAATATATACCGATCACAAAAGTTTAAAGTATATATTCACTCAGAAAGAGTTAAACATGAGACAAAGGAGATGGCTGGAATTAATCAAGGATTATGATTGTACAATTCATTACCATCCGGGAAAAGCAAATAAAGTGGCTGATGCTTTGAGTCGAAAAAGTAATGCTTCATTAACAATGTTGCGTTTGGAACGTGATCCTTTGGTTAAGGATTTGATGAACTTTGGAATAGAAGTTGTTGGTGCAGGAAGTCCTTCTGTTTTGTTTCAGGTATCAGTGAGATCATCTCTATCAGATAGAATCAAGCAAGCACAAAAGCAAGACAGTGAGTTGCAGAAAAAGGTAGAGCTGGTTCAGAAAGGTAAGTTGCCTGAATTCAACATTGATAATGATTGTGTTTTGAGATTTGGGAAGAGATTGTGTGTGCCTTTTGATTCACAGTTTAAGAGAGAGTTGTTATGTGAAGCTCATAGTTCTCCGTTTTCAGTTCATCCGGGCAGTACTAAGATGTATAGAGATCTGCGGGAGTATTACTGGTGGGATGGAATGAAAAGAGATATTGCTGATTTTACTGTGAAGTGTTTGACTTGTCAGCAGGTTAAAGCAGAGCGGCAGTTACCGAAAGGGATGCTTCAGCCTTTACCAGTGCCAGAGTGGAAATGGGAGAATATATCCATGGAATTTGTTGTTGGATTACCGAAGACATCTCGAGGTAATAATGCAATCTGGGTTATTGTTGATCGCTTGACCAAATCTGCTCATTTCCTTGCTATACGAGATACTTTCTCTCTTGATCAACTTTCCCGTTTGTATCTTAAAGAGATAGTCAGGTTACATGGAGTTCCTCTCTCCATTGTATCGGATCGTGATCCCAGGTTTACTTCTAACTTTTGGAAAGGCCTTCAGAAGTCGTTGGGTACTGAATTAAATTTTAGTACAGCTTTTCATCCTCAATCAGATGGGCAGTCAGAACGAACAATTCAGACATTGGAGGATATGCTACGAGCTTGTTCTATGGATTATCAGGGAAGTTGGGACCAACATCTTTCTTTGGTTGAATTTTCTTATAATAACAGTTTCCATTCTAGTATACAGATGGCACCATTTCAGGCATTATATGGGAAGCGGTGTCGAACTCCAGCTTTCTGGGATGAAGTGGGTGAAAGGAAGTTTATGGGACCAGAATTGGTAGAAGAGATGGCAGAAAAAGTTCAGCTGATTCAGAAACACATGAGAACAGCTCAGAGCAGGCAGAAGAGTTATGCGGATAACCGGAGGAAGGATCTATCTTTCGAGGTAGGTGATCATGTTTTTCTCAAGGTTTCTCCTTGGAAAAGTGTGATGAGATTTGGTAAGAAAGGAAAGCTGAGTCCAAGGTTTATTGGACCATACGAAATTTTGGAAAGAGTTGGATAAGTTGCATACCGAGTGGCTTTACCTCTGAGTTTATCTCAGGTACACAATGTTTTTCACGTTTCAATGTTGAGAAAGTATATGCCGGATCCATCTCATGTTTTGAGTCCAGAGGTAGTTCAGCTGGAAGAGAACCTATATTATGAGGAACAACCGGTCCAGATTCTTGACCACAGGGAGCAAGTGTTACGGAATAAGGTGATTAAGCAGGTAAAGGTTTTGTGGAAAAACCACATGATTGAAGAGGCAACATGGGAATCTGAAAATGCAATGAGGGATAAGTACCCCCATTTATTCGATAAATAAATAAATTGTGGGGACGCAATTTTCTAAAGGGGGGAAGGATGTAACATCCCAAGTAAGTAATGAATAATAGATATTTTTATCTATGTCTATTAATGATTAATATAGTGTTATAGAGGCTTAAAATGAAAATAAATACAATCTTATGCATGGAATACACTAATATTCTTAAAAGATTGTTTTAGTGACTTTTGATGGAAAACCATTTTTGAATCTATATTTTGACAATTTTATAAACTATTTTTGTCAAAATAAACTTATCCTTTATGATTGGGACATCAAAATTTACCTTCTGTGAATTTTTGGTATTTTTCTGACAATGTTCATTTTTTTTATGAATAGTGAAAAATACTGTATTTTACATCAAAACTGCTTTTTAATATAATTTATTTATATGATTAGATTATCTTTTGAATTGGTTTTTAAGTGAAATTAGAATATATTTTTACCATTTTATCCAATGGTGGTCATTGGAATCAATTTCACTTTGAAATTTGACTTAAACTGGTGTCAATCTTTTGATACTTATTGTTTTGTAAAAACACGCTATTTGCTCTGGCAGCGGGAATTAATTATTAAATTAATTAATGTGACTTATATGATTTTAATTTTGTAAAATAGACTTCATTTTTGAATTCAGAATATCAAATATATCTTAGGGTGAATTTTTGGTAATTTTCTGAAAAACTTCAATTTTTGATGAATAGTGAAACCACTAAGTGGTAATCAAGCAAACTGATTTTTCAGTTAAATGACAGTTTACCACTAATGTATATTTAATTTTGAAAATCCGACATACATGGTTGTCATTAAGAATTAAAATGTGGTTCAATGAGATTAAAATAATTTTTTGTTGAATAGTAACTTATTAAGTTCTTAATCACGATTAGTGGTAATTAGGGTAGTTTAAGGTATAAATAATACTTTAATAAAATGAAATGACCTAGACACATGTCCCAACCTCATTGGTTGTGTCATGGCCGACCATGACATTCCATGGGTCAACTTGGGGACCCCATGGATCCACTTTTGTTGGGAAATGACATAAATTACTTTTTATTTAATGTTAAAGTGAAAATGACACAAACATAATATGTTTTACGAAAACAATTTTTAAGTGGGGTTATACAAGTCCAAATTTTGATTATAAATAGTAATTGGAAAGATAAAAGGATTTCCTATATCATAGTATTTTTTTTATAATTTTTAGACATTAAATAAATTTAATTATTTATGACATAATAATGATGCAGCGATGACATCATTATTTGACGATTTAAAATAAAATAGAAAGATAATGTAAAATCTATGAACTACACATGTCCAAAACCAATTGGATGAGTGTATTTTGAACCCTTATCACCTTATCCACGAATTCTATCAATGTGGGACCTTTTAAAACCGAAACACATTTTCAAGTAAAGTAATGTTTCTTTACTTTCCAAAAGTGCCCCTCCTCTCCTCTTATAAAAGGCCCCCACCTCTACCTCATTTCACACACTCTTCAAGCCTTTGTATGGGCCAATCCCTGCCCATTTTCTCTCTACACATCCCTCTACTCATCCTAGATGATTCCCTTTGGGCATAATCCTTTCAAAGGAAGCCTTTAGTCTCAAATCAAAAGGAGTTACACTTTTAATGTAATTCATTCTCTCATGTTCATTTGTTTTATTTTGCTTCTCCAACCCCCTAAACTCTTTTTATTTACTTCTTTTGTAACAACACCAGTATCTTAAATATACTAGGATGTTTTTATAAGATTTATTTGAGCTAAACTCTCACACAACTACATCAAATGGTTAAAGAACATACGGTTTCCGTGGATGGCGAAATTCTGCCTCCCGAAATGATGATTGTTCAAAACTCATTTAACACCTTCAAAGGTGGCCATTATGATGTAACTATTTTTATATATGATATATAATATGTTTATGTTTTCCTTAAGTTTCTGTTTTTTTAATTTTGGGCATACCTTTATGGTTTCCATTATGGATAAACACGATATCTTCATTTTAGGAAGTGCGGACTACCGCCCCCTAAAAGTGATTTGATTCGTTAATACCATATGTGGGATGTGTAAAGGATAAAGTTAATGATATTATATATGTTATTATACTGGAATTATAATATAATCTTATATCATTATGATTCCATTCCAGAAAATATGAAATAGAAATGGAAGTAGCGTTCATGCGTACGTACGGCTTACCGTCTCCATGAACGGTGCATTTCATTTCTTACCTCTAAATGTGATGTAATATTATAAATACATGTATGTACTAGATATATATGACATATATGATATCTAAATCATGAATACCATTCTAGATATAATGAACCTTTGACAAAATTAACAACATGTAAGTGTAAGAAGTCTATTTTTGACTTAAGAACCAAATACCGACAAAATGAACATTATTAACTTAACTGATTACATGATGTTCATAACATGGTATAAAAGGAATAGTGAACATGAAAAAGATTCATAAGAAAGTAGAGATTAACTCAAGTTTATTATTCAGGAGATTAAAGAATGGTCGGGTCAAGTCGGATACGAGGTATGGGACTTCGTCTCAATCTCCTTTCGTTGAGGCATATTTTATTTTATACACAACTTTGTTTTATACGGTGTATAAACCCCTTTGACTTTTACGTTTATTCAAAAGGAATCTTTTTTATACGAAGCGTTTACTAAACGACAAAAGGGAATGTTTTTTTCATACGTATGCGGCGACAACGACTTCTCCGTCGTTGTGACCTTTATTTGAGTTTCGGCTTCCTCTACAAGCCATACCTTCTTTTTAAAAGAAAAATAAATACCATGTTTTAATTTTCTTTAATTTTAGTATTGAAAATGGTTTTCATAAATTTTTTATATCAATGTGTTGTATTGATATCTCATGATTGAAATGTGGAAATTTTATGTTTCCTTTATGCATGTTTTATGTGATATGATTATGTTATGGTTCTTGGGCATTATTATGAAGACGGGTGGTTCCGTGATAAACTAAGGGCGGGTGAGCCCGTTATAGCTCTCCAATGCATTGGGTAATGCGAAGGAGTGAAACGTTAAGGTTTCTCCGAAGAGATTTTTAGGGAATATACTGTGATGGGTATTCCAAACGTAACCAAGAGGGTTACTCCCTACGTAAGAATGTTATGAATGCCTCAAGTTACCTTTATGTCTTATGATTTCTAGGATTTATTCATGATTTTATGAGGTATGTTAAAGTGCCTATGTTTTATGGGTAATTTATGATTTCATTCTTATGTATATATGAACTCATGTTTCCTTTCCATGTTTTTTTTATATAACCCATACTGAGTTTTTATGCTCATCCCAAGTTTTTGAAATGTTTTTCACAGGTCAAGGGAAAGGTACATGATAAGATGATAGAGTCAAGGATGTGTCAAGAAATAATCCATGTTTTATTTTAAATGTGTTTCCATTTATGGGAATGAAGAATACTATCTTTATGTAACCACTTTGTTTATATGTGGAATTTAATGCAAGTTTTATGATCTAATTCTCTAAAACTCTAAACCCGAAAAGATCCTCAATGTGTAATCTTGTAATAACTCAAGATTAAGTAAGGTTTAAGGCTGGGGCCTTATAGTTTTGATTTATAAACTTTAATGTCCATATAAATAAATCCTTAAAACCATTTTTAAAACATGGACATTAATGATAAAGGTTTAGATGAATAAGTCTTTAAAACATTTAAAAATGGTATTTTAGTTAGAGATTCTAACCAAAAGACACACTTGAATACAAATAATTGAGGTAATCAAAACTTTTTAATATCACGAGAATAAAGGGAATCATGATATACTATGTCAAAGTACATTATATACACCACATAAAAGTGATTTGGTGTATATCATCAAAGAAGTCTCAATGGAATGTAAATTGAGATGAAATCTCTCATAAAGGTTGTATCCTTAGGTTAAGGATAAATCAATGAAATAATTATGTGTGACAAATATAAATACACTAAATATGATTGGATATTCAGTGCAAAACAATCAAAGGACATTCACACATATTCTTGTAAAAACAATACCAACGAATTGGATGTTTAACTCAACAAATGGAGAATGAGTTAAAATTACTCTTATCAAATTCATATCAATGACTTGAGAATTATCAATGGAGTGATTATGTGTATCAAACTTATATCCATAGGAAGGGGAGTGGAAATTATGACATAATCAAATGAATAGTGATTCCACACATAATATTGGGGTAATATAATTAATGAAATATGCGTAAAGCCAAATGAGTGGAAATTGAAATTTCAAATTCCCTTATCGATTAGGTAACTTACGAAACATACACCCATGAAAGAAGTATCATACCCTGATGATGTAAATACCCATAAATTAAATTATATTACACAATTAATGCAATCATGGGCAGTACACATACCCCACATACAATAATTAAGTGGTGAATAATGGAAATCTCACGAAATTAAAAGTGAGATAAGTAACCCCTTACCACTTTAATCAACTGAGTCGTATGGCCAAAAGTTAATAACCACCAAATTATTTACAGAATAACATGGATATAATATAATCATGATAATATATATCAAATGGCCGTACACAATACACCACTTTCAATAATTTAGTGGCGAACAATGGAAATCTCACGGAATTGAAAGTGAGATAAGAGAATCCCTTACCTTGAACTTTCCCTTAGTCGATGGTATGTTAACCTCCTGTATAATAATTAAAACATTTATTAAATTATACAATAATCATATACATCAATATGATATCATATATGATCTTTTAACATTGCTTTATTAATAATATCTTAGTATTATCGTCGTTTCGGGTGATAATCGATTCGTTCTTCTTAAATGTTTGGTTATGTAAGACATGTTTGTAATGGATATATTATATCTTATTCATAATCAGAATGATATTAACATTATTTTTATCCCTAAAATGAGAATAAGACTTGAATGGATACGATGGAGGATGGATCTCATCGTGTTCGTGGAGACGGTAGTCCGTACGTACGCACGAACGCTACTTCCATTTAATTTTTCATTTTAAAATAATTGAATCCAAATGATACATAGGTATATTATTATTCCAGTATAATATAATATTTTATATATGTTACTTATGTTCATTAACACCATTCTTTATACGTTCCATTTGTGTTATGAACGAGTCATATCATTTTAAGGGGGCGGTAGTCCGCACTTCCTCAAATGAAATTATCGTACGTATATACAACATGAAACGAATAATGGTATGAAATAAAATGGAATTACAGAAGGTTATATATAAAATATGTATCATTAATATCACACTTAATTACAGTGCCATCATAATGGCCACCATGAGAGGCGGTAAGATGTATTTGAACAATCATTGTTTTGTGAGGCGTTAGTTTGCCATTCACAGAAACATTATGTTCGTCACCCATTAGATGGAGGTGTGTGTATGTGTAGTTCGAATAATTCTTATAAAAACATCCTAGTATATTGAGGATACTTTTTTTGTTACAAAAGAAAGGAAATAAAAAGATTTTGGGGGTTGGAGAAGCAAAATAAATGAAAATAATTTAAGAGAAATCGTTACCTTTAATTTAGGTAACTCACTTTGGTTGGAACCAAAGGACTTCTTGAAATGCTTTCTGCCTAAGGGGAATCTTCAAGGAGGAGGAGAGGGATGTGGGGAGATTATTTGGGCAGGGTTTGGACTAGCCAAGTGGCTTGAGAGGTGTGAGGAATGAGTAGAAGTGGTCTCCTTTTATAAGGGAGAGGAGGGGCTCTTTAGGAAAGAGTGAAAGTATTACTTTATAATATAATTATATTCGGATTATAATGGTCCAAAAATCATTGAGGTCGAAGCTAAGATGACTCATATTCTAATTAACATCAACCAATAAGAATTGTACAGGTTTTAGATAATATTTTAATCATTATAATCTTATTTATTTAAATGATTTATTAATGAGGTAAACATTGCATCATTATTGTGTCATTAATAATTTAAATTATTTGATGTCTAAAAATTATTAATAAAATATCATTATTTAGGAAATATTTTTAGTTTTCTAATGAATATTTATAATCTAAAATCCAACATGTATAACCTTATGTAAAAATTGTTCTTCTAAAAGATGTAAGCTTATGCCATTTTTATTTTTATTTTAACTTTATTAATATAATGTGTCCCTACCACATACAAGTGGCTCCAAGGGGTCCCCAAATCGACCCAAGGATGCCCATGGTCGGGTATGTGTCCACCAATAAGGTTAGGACACGTTTTAGGGTAATTTTGTATTATTATAATATTATTTTTTAACCCTTATTTACCGGATTTACCCTTAACCATGGTAAATAAAATATTTACCACAGTAATTATTCAAAATGTCTAAAAATAAAAGTTACCTATTTACACAATTTGGACATCCTGATTCCAAATATGGAATCCATTTTTCTAAATTCAAAACACAGAAGTGGCAGAAATTAATTTAAAATTAATTCCCGCTGTCAAAACAAAAAGCGTGTTTTTAAGAGGTAATATCTATCAAAAGATTGACACTTGTTTATGTTCGGTTTAATTGTAAAATTATGTCCAATGACCAACATTATATTAAATGGTAAAAATATATTCTAAATATACTTTAAAACCACTCAAATTCACAATTTATCACTATTAATTATTTTGATTAAAAAAGTTGTTTTTAATTAAAATTTAGTAATTTTCACTATTCGTCAAAATATGAAAGTTATCCGAAAAGTGCCAAAATTTCACCTTAGGCTAAATTCGATATTCCGAATCCAAAAATGAAGTCCATTTTAAAATATAATATATATATAATTTCAAAATTTAGGTATAACTATTCATAAAGGCTAGTTTGATTGGTTGTGGCGTGTGTTAAAACTCACGGTTGCGTACAACACGCGCTACTATTTTATTCAAAGGAAAGCGTACCGTGGAAGCTTGGGATGTTTCATTTTAAATTTTTTGATGTCC
The DNA here is from genome assembly GCA_963277665.1 of Viscum album. NCBI lineage: Eukaryota > Viridiplantae > Streptophyta > Magnoliopsida > Santalales > Viscaceae > Viscum > Viscum album. The sequence goes on along the minus strand of CAUJRU010000030.1, from coordinate 1,335,287 downwards.
CAATTTATTCAGATAGTTTAAAATATTTTATTTAAAAAGGTTTCACTATTAAAAGTTGATAAAAGTGCAATACTGAAAATGAATCTGTTCTTGCATTATGACTAAGAAACTCATAATAGGGATTCTAAAATTATAAGGATTATATAAAGTTCAAAACGTAGTTAATACTATTCATGACCTCTTTTAATGGCTTTTTTCTTGTGCGTCATGGTGTGATTGAACTCAGTGTTGCATGTAGTGCAAGTTATTGAATTATTTTTAAGAAATAACACACTATGAAATCCTGGGGTGTTACATTCTCCCCTCCTTCAATAAATTGCTTCCTCGCAATTTGAAATTTCTCTTCGAAAATAAAAGGTTGAAAGTAGAAAATATATTTGTGGGAAAACCCACATCGGAAATTGGGTTACTAAAATTTAGTCTTAATATAAGGAAAAGAGAAATGAAAGGGTCACCACCAAATTATGATCTCGATTAGGAGAACATTGGTGGCAATTAGAGACATATATTTGGAGGAAAAACGTAAATATTTATAGGTAGTGATTGAGGTCATCAATCACAAAAAAATATAAAATTGAGGTCCTTAAACTCATCAATCTATGATGATTTGAAATACCATCGGTCCAAGAAAACATAGGGTATTGGGATGACACATTTTTGACGTTTCAAAATATCTTAGTTGAAATCCCACATCGAAAAATGAATTAATGAGGCCTCTATTTAAAATAAAGAGTGGAAAGTATGAAGATTACTGAAAATAACACATACTAGGGTTCCATGTAGGAAAATATGGATATGGAAGAGAAATCTAACCATCAATTATCTGATGGAGAGTGGTAGAGAACATGACTATGAAAAGGCCAACAATCCCAAAGCCATAAATTGGTGATGATTTAATGTACCATCTAGGACAACATTTTTTTTTAAGTTACATTACATAAGGAAGAGGAATTCATTTATGATATTGACTAAGAACATTATGAGATATACTTAAATTTTAAGTAGATTTTCATTCTTTAATAAATTTCCACTACTAACTCAATTTTTTTTACGATGAGTATTCAAGAAGACTTGGTCACACTGGAAGAACTAGAATAAACTTCTATAGAATCACATGATCCATGTAGGATAAACCATATATTTACATTGTCTTTGAAGATTAATCAAAACCAAAATGGTTTGTGAATGATCTAATGATCCTCAAAAAGGATATTCATTGAGATAAATATGCACTAATCTTAATTTCTAAAATTAAACCAACAATACCCCAAAGTTAAATAGATACCATTCAATAACGAATTGTCCTTACAATCCTTTAATATAATCCAAACTAATATTGAAACCCAAAACATAGAAGAATTTGACTATGTAGTCTCCCATGTTACATTGTATCTCCAAATGACATCAAATACTCTTAAAGTCACATACTTAAAAGTGATTAACATCATCACATATTCTCTGTTATAGGTTAATCATTTCCATAAATAACCCAAATCACTATAAATCAACAATAAAAACGTAGATAAAAATCCACCATTACTCTACAAATGAAACATCATTGTATTCTATTTTCCTTGGGCATATAGTGTTCCTAACAAAACGAACATCTTCCAAAATAACATTTATCACTTAATCACCAAATCATTTTCCTATACCAAGGGTATTCATTTGATAAGACATAAGAACCCAAATCATCTTATTATTGATCAATAAAATCATTTAACAAAAAAAAATAGTCACACTAACCAGGGACTTCACGTAGTCCAGTGGTAGGCGATAAATCCCAATCGCACTTTGGTTGTGGGTTCGATTCCCACAGCTTTGTCCGACGCGATGGGTTTTCACACGGTCTACGTGTTTTCCTTTTTCAAAAACTATATTTTATAATATTACCAAAATGAGATAAATTCCTCAAAATAACATAATTTAACCACAAATGTTATATCATACTTTGCATTTTCATCCCAAATTATAATAACTTATCATTTTCTCAAACCCCAATGATCATATAAAACCAAATGGTTATTTATACCTATATCCACAAGAGAAGGGACAATTCTTCCTCAAATATCATTCTCAGATGGCAAACTGCGGGGTTACAAATACAAGAGAAAATTATTCCAAAGTAAACCCATCAACAAGGAGTGCTAATACTTTTTAAATTTTTCTCCAACCATTTATTTCCACATAGCTTCTTCTTTGACCAAGAAAATATCCTATAGAATAGGACATTCACTCGGGTAATGGCCAGGTCCCCTACATTTACGGCAAATGACTGTGAATGGACTCTTGGGACCATTTTTATCTTCTTCCATAGTACTCTTCATTTTTCTTCGGCAATTCTTCACTTTATGTCCTTCCTTCCCGCACGTAAAACATTTCGTTGTCCCAGTGAGACACTTTCCTGGGTGTCTCTTTCCACATTTCCTGCATGATGAAAATTGAGGTTTCTTTTCTCCATGGTCTCCATTGCTGGAGATCTTATCATTTATCACCTTTCTCTTCCTTGTTGAGTCTGGGAGTTGGTTAATATATATGTTGTTGATCATATTTTTGGAAAACTGATTTGGCATAAAGACGATATCTTTTACGCCTATCAACATTCCATTTTGTTGCTCATCGCCACCACCGTTCCCACCTTGTACATCATTCTCAAAGTCATTATGACTTCCTTGGAATCCAGCCATTGACTAAAACCAGAAAGCATTGTGTGAGTAATAGTAGTCTTAAAATCATTTAGAGATTAAAATGTCACCATATTCTCAATTTGAAACATATTAGGATTAACCAAGTTCATTTACTCTCATATTATGTATAAATTACTTAAATCAGTTTGTAAAGAAAATGTAAATTATCCTAAGCATATCCCCCGGGAGTGTCGTAACCAAGAGTGTAGCAAGGCCCATTGTCGTGCACCAGTTCCCGTTCGAGTCTATCTCAAAGCGGTGTTTTCGGGTTTTACCCCTAGGTACATCTGTGCCAGAGCCGCCTCTACCTGCTCGTATCCAGACAGGGATGTATTGCTCAGAAAACTCACAAAATCTCTACAATACCAAAATTCTAGGAAATTCATTTATACTAATCCTCAAAGTTCATCTTAGGTCTACGTGCTCTAATCAGAGTTTATCTAAATCTAGCTACCAAGGTTTGTACTAAACTTCCTCTGATACCAACTGTAACGCCCCGACCCCAGCTACCTAGAGTCGGTGCATTATTACATAACATTGTCATGATCACGAGAAAGATCAAGTCTCGAAAGACCGATTAGTTTAGTAGCCTTGGAATAACTAGATACATCCATAAATTTTTACATTACATCATAAAAAAACATCTTGTCTTCATATCCCCTCATACTATCCCTGCAGGTCATTCATAAATTACTTCTTCATAATCCTGGGAAAAAAATAAAACATTGAAAGGGGTGAGCTCAGATGCTCAGTAAGGATAACATTATAGCATAAGCTTTCATAAATAAGCATAAATACTTAAGGCAATTTATAACTAAAACAAAAGCCTTTTAAACTTGAACTTCAGCATAAAATGGCAAAGGTAAAATGAAATAATTACATTTACTTACTCACATGGATATTCTACTAGTCGAATGATCACATGAAATATCAATAACCACTTTCTTAATGATGGAATGCATAATGCCAGACTATCATAACCACATATCCAAGGCCTCGTGCCAAGACTACAAATAAGATTTTGCCAAGGCCTTGTTCCAAGACACTAGTTTGTCTCATGAGACCTACCGACATCGAGGAGCTATAGCGGGCTCCACCCGTCACTTATTAAGTCCAATGCATTCCTCATATGAACATGTTTAAACATAACATAAACATTCGTATTAAAACTAGCATGTGAAATGTCAATACTTTTACCACAAACCATGAATGGTATAAAAACAGCACATCCACAGTCAAACATAACTCATTCGATACAATATGGAAGATTTTATTGTATCACATTAACCTCAATCAAGAATAATTAAGGATGTTGACATAGATGAAAATAATAATCAAAACTATTTGAGAGAAATATCCCCCTTTTCATGAAAACATTTAAAAGTCACACTATTTGTCAAGAAGCCATTTAAAAGTAGATTTTTGAATCAAAGTGTCCAATACCACTTTGAAACTTTTTAAAAGGAGTTTTGATTTCTAAACTTTAATGTCCATATAAATAAATCCTTAAAACCATTTTTAAAACATGGACATTAATGAGAAAGGTTTAGATGAATAAGTCTTTAAAACATTTAAAAATGGTATTTTAGTTAGAGATTCTAACCAAAAGAGACACTTGAATACAAATAATTGAGGTAATCAAAACTTTGTAATATCATGAGAATAAAGGGAATCATGATATACTATGTCAAAGTACATTATATACACCACATAAAAGTGATTTGGTGTATATCATCAAAGAAGTCTCAATGGAATGTAAATTGAGATGAAATCTCTCATAAAGGTTGTATCCTTAGGTTAAGGATAAATCAATGACATAATTATGTGTGACAAATATAAATACACTAAATATGATTGGATATTCAGTGCAAAACAATCAAAGGACATTCACACATATTCTTGTAAAAACAATACCAACGAATTGGATGTTTAACTCAACAAATGGAGAATGAGTTAAAATTACTCTTATCAAATTCATATCAATGACTTGAGAATTATCAATGGAGTGATTATGTGTATCAAACTTATATCCACAGGAAGGGGAGTGGAAATTATTACATAATCAAATGAATAGTGATTCCACACATAATCTTGGGGTAATATAATCAATGAAATATGCGTAAAGCCAAATGAGTGGAAATTGAAATTTCAAATTCCCTTATCGATTAGGTAACTTACGAAACATACACCCATGAAAGAAGTATCATACCCTGATGATGTAAATACCCATAAATTAAAGTATATTACACAATGAATGAAATCATGGGCAGTACACATACCCCACATGCAATAATTAAGTGGTGAATAATGGAAATCTCACGAAATTAAAAGTGAGATAAGTAACCCCTTACCACGTTAATCAACTGAGTCGTATGGCCAAAAGTTAATAACCACCAAATGATTTACAGAATAACATGAATATAAGAGAATCATGATAATATATATCAAATGGCCGTACACAATACACCACTTTCAATAATTTAGTGGCGAACAATGGAAATCTCACGGAATTGAAAGTGAGATAAGAGAATCCCTTACCTTGAACTTTCCCTTAGTCGATGGTATGTTAACCTCCTGTATAATAATTAAAACATTTATTAAATTATACAATAATCATATACATCAATATGATATCATATATTATCTTTTAACATTGCTTTATTAATAATATCTTAGTATTATCGTCGTTTCGGGTGATAATCGATTCGTTCTTATTAAATGTTTGGTTATGTAAGACATGTTTGTAATGGATATATTATATCTTATTCATAATCAGAATGATATTAACATTATTTTTATCCCTAAAATTAGAATAATACTTGAATGGATACGATGGAGGATGGATCTCATCGTGTTCGTGGAGACGGTAGTCTGTACGTACGCACGAACGCTACTTCCATTTAATTTTTCATTTTAAAAGAATTGAATCCAAATGATACATAGGTATATTATTATTCCAGTATAATATAATATTTTATATATGTTACTTATGTTCATTAACACCATTCTTTATACGTTCCATGTGTGTTATGAACGAGTCATATCATTTTAAGGGGGCGGTAGTCCGCACTTCCGCAAATGAAATTATCGTACGTATATACAACATGAAACGAATAATGGTATGAAATAAAATGGAATTACAGAAGGTTATATATAAAATATGTATCATTAATATCACACTTAATTACAGTGCCATCATAATGGCCACCATTAGAGGCGGTAAGATGTATTTGAACAATCATCGTTTCGTGAGGCGTCAGTTTGCCATTCACAAAAACATTATGTTCATCATCCATTAGATGGAGGTGTGTGTATGTGTAGTTCTAATACTTCTTATAAAAACATCCTAGTATATTTAGGATACTTTTGTTGTTACAAAAGAAAGGAAATAAAAAGATTTTGGGGGTTGGAGAAGCAAAATAAATGAAAATAATTTAAGAGAAATCGTTACCTTTAATTTAGGTAACTCACTTTGGTTGGAACCCAAGGACTTCTTGAAATGCTTTCTGCCTAAGGGGAAGCTTCAAGGAGGAGTATAGGGATGTGGGGAGCTTATTTTGGTAGGGTTTGGACGAGCCAAGTGGCTTGAGAGGTGTGAGGAATGAGTAGAAGTGGTCTCCTTTTATAAGGGAGAGGAGGGGCTCTTTAGGAAAGAGTGAAAGTATTACTTTATAATATAATTATATTCGGTTTATAATGGTCCAAAAATCATTGAGGTCTAAGATAAGATTACTCATATTCTAAATAACATCAACCAATAAGAATTTTACAGGTTTTAGATAATATGTTAATCATTATAATCTTATTTATTTAAATGATTTATTAATGAGGTAAACATTGCATCATTATTGTGTCATTAATAATTTAAATTATTTGATGTCTAAAAATTATAAATAAAATATAATTATGTAGGAAATCTTTTTATATTTCTAATTAATATTTATAATCGAAAATCCAACATGTATAACCTTATGTAAAAATTGTTCTTCTAAACGATGTAAGCTTATGCCATTTTAATTTTTATTTTAACTTTACTAATATAATGTGTCCCTACCACATAAAAGTGGCTCCATGGGGTCCCCAAATCGACCCAAGGATTTCCATGGTCGGGTATGTGTCCACAAATAAGGTTAGGACACGTTTTAGGGTAATTTTGTATTATTATAATATTATTTTTTAACCCTTATTTACCGGATTTACCCTTAACCATGGTAAATAAAATATTTACCACAGTAATTATTCAAAATGTCTAAAAATAAAAGTTACCTACTTACACAATTTGGAAATCCTGATTCCAAATATGGAATCAATTTTTCTAAATTCAAAATACATAAGTGGAAGAAATTAATTTAAAATTAATTCCCGCTGTCAAAACAAAAAGCGTGTTTTTAAGAGGTAATAACTATCAAAAGATTGACACTTGTTTATGTTCGGTTTAATTGTAAAATTATGTCCAATGACCAAAATTATATTAAATGGTAAAAATATATTCTAAATATACGTTAAAACCACTCAAATTCACAATTTATCACTATTAATTATTTTGATTAAAAAAGTTGTTTTTAATTAAAATTTAGTAATTTTCACTATTCATCAAAATATGAAAGTTATCCGAAAAGTGCCAAAATTTCACCTTAGGCTAAATTCGATATTCCGAATCCAAAAATGAAGTCCATTTTAAAATATAATATATATATAATTTCAAAATTTAGGTATTACTATTCATAAAGGCTAGTTTGATTGGTTGTGGCGTGTGTTAAAACTCAAGGTTGCGTACAACACACGCTACTATTTTATTCAAAGGAAAGCGTACCGTGGAAGCTTGGGATGTTTCATTTTAAATTTTTTGATGTCCCAATTTATTCAGATTGTTTAAAATATTTTATTTAAAAAGGTTTCACTATTAAAAGTTGATAAAAGTGCAATACTGAAAATGAATCTGTTCTTGCATTATGACTAAGAAACTCATAATAGGGATTCTAAAATTATAAGGATTATATAAAGTTCAAAACGTAGTTAATACTATTCATGACCTCTTTTAATGGCTTTTTTTTGTATGTCATGGTGTGATTGAACTCGGTGTTGCGTGTAGTGCAAGTTATTGAATTATTTTTAAGAAATAAAACACTATGAAATCCTGGGGTGTTACATTCTCCCCTCCTTCAATAAATTGCGTCCTCGCAATTTGAAATTGTTCTTAGAAAATAAAAGGTTGAAAGTAGAAAATATATTTGTGGGAAAACCCACATCGGAAATTCGGTTACTAAAATTTAGTCTTAATATAAGGAAAAGAGAAATGAAAGGGTCACCACCAAATTATGATCTCGATTAGGAGAACATTGGTGGAAATTAGAGATATATATTTGGAGGAAAAACGTAAATATTTATAGGTAGTGATTGAGGTCATAAATCACAAACAAGTATAAAATTGAGGTCCTTAAACTCATCAATCTATGATGATTTGAAATACCATCAGTCCAAGAAAACATAGGGTATTGGGATAACACATTTTTGATGTTTCAAAATATCTTAGTTGAAATCCCACATCGAAAAATGAATTAATGAGGCCTCTATTTAAAATAAAGAGTGGAAAGTATGAAGATTACCGAAAATAACACATACTAGGGTTCCATGTAGGAAAATATGGATATGGAAGAGAAATCTCACCATCAATTATCTGATGGAGAGTGGTAGAGAACATGGCTATGAAAAGGCCAACAATCCCAAAGCCATAAATTAGTGATGATTTAATGTACCATCTAGGACAACATTTTTTTTTAAGTTACATTACATAAGGAAGAGGAATTCATTTATGATATTGACTAAGAAAATTATGAGATATACTTAAATTTTAAGTAGATCTTCATTCTTTAATAAACTTCCACTACTAACTCAATTTTTTTTTTATGATGAGTATTCAAGAAGACTTGGTCACACTGGAAGAACTAGAATAAACTTCTATAGAATCACATGATCCCTGTAGGATAAACCATATATTTACATTGTCTTTGAAGATTAATCAAAACCAAAATGGTTAGTGAATGATCTAATGATCCCCCAAAAGGATATTCATTGAGATAAATATGCACTAATCTTAATTTCTAAAATTAAACCAACAATACCCCAAAGTTAAATAGATACCATTCAATAACGAATTGTCCTTACAATCCTTTAATAAAATCCAAACTAATATTGAAACCCAAAACATAGAAGAATTTGATTATGTAGTCTCCCATGTTACATTGTATCTCCAAATGACATCAAATACTCTTAAAGTCACATACTTAAAAGTGATTAACATCATCACATATTCTCTGTTATAGGTTAATCATTTCCATAAATAACCCAAATCACTATAAATCAATAATAAAAACGTAGATAAAAATCCACCATTACTCTACAAATGAAACCTCATTGTATTCTATTTTCCTTGGGCATATAGTGTTCCTAACAAAACGAACATCTTCCAAAATAACATTTATCACTTAATCACCAAATCATTTTCCTATACCAAGGGTATTCATTTGATAAGACATAAGAACCCAAATCATCTTTTTATTGATCAATAAAATCATTTAACAAAAAAAAATAGTCACACTAACCAGGGACTTCATGTAGTCCAGTGGTAGGCGATAAATCCCAATCGCACTTTGGTTGTGGGTTCAATTCCCACAGCTTTGTCCGACGCGATGGGTTGTCACACGGTCTACGTCTTGTCCTTTTTAAAAAACTATATTTTATAATATTACCAAAATGAGATAAATTCCTCAAAATAACATAATTTAACCACAAATGTTATATCATACTTTGCATTTTCATCCCAAATTATAATAACTTATCATTTTCTCAAACCCCAATGATCATATAAAACCAAATGGTTATTTATACCTATATCCACAAGAGAAGAGACAATTCTTCCTCAAATATCATTCTCACATGGCAAACTGCGGGGTTACAAATACAAGAGAAAATTATTCCAAAGTAAACCCATCAATAAGGAGTGCTAATACTTTTTAAATTTTTATCCAACCATTTATTTCCACATAACTTCTTCTTTTACCAAGAAAATATCCTATAGAATAGGACATTCACTCAGGTAATGGCCAGGTCCCCTACATTTACGGCAAATGACTGTAAATGGACTCTTGGGACCATTTTTATCTTCTTCCATAGTACTCTTCATTTTTCTTCGGCAATTCTTCACTTTATGTCCTTCCTTCCCGCACGTAAAACATTTCGTTGTCCCATTGAGACACTTTCCTGGGTGTCTCTTTCCACATTTCCTGCATGATGAAAATTGAGGTTTCTTTTCTCCATGGTCTCCATTGCTGGAGATCTTATCATTTATCACCTTTCTCTTCTTTGTTGAGTCTGGGAGTTGGTTAATATATATGTTGTTGATCATATTTTTGGAAAATTGATTTGGCATAAAGACAATATCTTTTACGCCTATCAACATTCCATTTTGTTGCTCATCGCCACCACCGTTCCCACCTTGTATATCATTCTCAAAGTCACTATGACTTCCTTGGAATCTAGCCATTGACTAAAACCAGAAAGCATTGTGTGAGTAATAGTAGTCTTAAAATCATTTAGAGATTAAAATGTCACCATATTCTCAATTTGAAACATATTAGGATTAACCAAGGTCATTTACTCTCATCTTATGTATATATTACTTAAATCGGTTTGTAAAGAAAATGTAAATTATCCTAAGCATATCCCCCGGGAGTGTCGTAACCAAGAGTGCAGCAAGGCCCGTTGTCGTGCACCAGTTCCCGTTCGAGTCTAGCTCAAAGCGGTGTTTTCGGGTTTTACCCCTAGGTACATCTGTGCCAGAGCCGCCTCTACCTGCTCGTATCCAGACAGGGATGTATTGCTCGAAAAACTCACAAAATCTCTACAATACCAAAATTCTAGGAAATTCTTTTATACTAATCCTCAAAGTACATCTTAGGTCTACGTGCTCTAATCAGAGTTTATCTAAATCTAGCTACCAAGGTTTGTACTAAACTTCCTCTGATACCAACTGTAACGCCCCGACCCCAGCTACCTAGAGTCGGTGCATTATTACATAACATTGGTATGATCACGAGAAAGATCAAGTCTCGAAAGACCGATTAGTTTAGTAGCCTTGGAATAACTAGATACATCCATAAATTTTTACATTACATCATAAAAAAACATCTTGTCTTCATATCCCCTCATACTATCCCTGCAGGTCATTCATAAATTACTTCTTCATAATCCTGGGAAAAAAATAAAACATTGAAAGGGGTGAGCTCAGATGCTCAGTAAGTATAACATTATAGCAGAAGCTTTCATAAATAAGAATAAACACTTAAAGCAATTTATAACTAAAACAAAAGCCTTTTAAACTTGAACTTCAGCATAAAATGGCAAAGGTAAAATGAAATAATGCCATTTACTTACTCACATGGATATTCTACTAGTCGAATGATCACATGCAATATCAATAACCACTTTCTTAATGATGTAATGCATAATTCTAGACTATCATAACCACATAGCCAAGGCCTCGTGCCAAGAATACAAATAAGATTTTGCCAAGGCCTTGTGCCAAGACACTAGTTTGTCTCATGAGACCTACCGATGCATCGAGGAGCTATAGCGGGCTCCATCCGTCACTTATGAAGTCCAATTCATTCCTTATATGAACATGTTTAAACATAACATAAACATTCGTATTAAAACTAGCATATGAAATGTCAATACTTTTACCACAAACCATGAATGGTATAAAAACAGCACATCCACAGTCAAACATAACTCATTCGATACAATATGGAAGATTGTATTATATCACATTACCCTCAATCAAGAATAATGAAGGATGTTGACATAGATGAAAATAATCATCAAAACTATTTGAGAGAAATATCCCCCTTTTCTTGAAAACATTTAAAAGTCACACTATTTGTCAAGAAGCCATTTAAAAGTAGATTTTTGAATCAACGTGTCCCATACCACTTTGAAACTTTTTAAAAGGAGTTTTGATTTCTAAACTTTAATGTACATATAAATAAATCCTTAAAACCATTTTTAAAACATGGACATTAATGAGAAAGGTTTAGATGAATAAGTCTTTAAAACATTTAAAAATGGTATTTTAGTTAGAGATTCTAACCAAAAGAGACACTTGAATACAAATAATTGAGGTAATAAAAACTTTGTAATATCATGAGAATAAAGGGAATCATGATATACTATGTCAAAGTACATTATATACACCACATAAAAGTGATTTGGTGTATATCATCAAAGAAGTCTCAATGGAATGTAAATTGAGATGAAATCTCTCATAAAGGTTGTATCCTTAGGTTAAGGATAAATCAATGACATAATTATGTGTGAAAAATATAAATACACTAAATATGATTGGATATTCAGTGCAAAACAATCAAAGGACATTCACACATATTCTTGTAAAAACAATACCAACGAATTGGATGTTTAACTCAACAAATGGAGAATGAGTCAAAATTACTCTTATCAAATTCTTATCAATGACTTGAGAATTATCAATGGAGTGATTATGTGTATCAAACTTATATCCACAGGAAGGGGAGTGGAAATTATGACATAATCAAATGAATAGTGATTCCACACATAATCTTGGGGTAATATAATCAATGAAATATGCGTAAATCCAAATGAGTGGAAATTGAAATTTCAAATTCCCTTATCGATTAGGTAACTTACGAAACATACACCCATGAAAGAAGTATCATACCCTGATGATTTAAATACCCATAAATTAAAGTATATTACACAATGAATGCAATCATGGGCAGTACACATACCCCACATGCAATAATTAAGTGGTGAATAATGGAAATCTCACGAAATTAAAAGTGAGATAAGTAACCCCTTACCACGTTAATCAACTGAGTCGTATGTCCAAAAGTTAATAACCACCAAATTATTTATAGAATAACATGAATATAAGAGAATCATGATAATATATATCAAATGGCCGTACACAATACACCACCTTCAATAATTTAGTGGTGAACAATGGAAATCTCACGGAATTGAAAGTGAGATAAGAGAATCCCTTACCTTGAACTTTCCCTTAGTCGATGGTATGTTAACCTCCTGTATAATAATTAAAACATTTATTAAATTATACAATAATCATATACATCAATATGATATCATATATGATCTTTTAACATTGCTTTATTAATAATATCTTAGTATTATCGTCGTTTTGGGTGATAATTGATTCGTTCTTCTTAAATGTTTGGATATGTAAGACATGTTTGTAATGGATATACTATATCTTATTCATAATCAGAATGATATTAACATTATTTTTATCCCTAAAATGAGAATAATACTTGAATGGATACGATGGAGGATGGATCTCATCGTGTTCGTGGAGACGGTAGTCCGTACGTACGCACGAACGCTACTTCCATTTAATTTTTCATTTTAAAAGAATTGAATCCAAATTATACATAGGTATATTATTATTCCAGTATAATATAATATTTTATATATGTTACTTATGTTCATTAACACCATTCTTTATACGTTCCCTGTGTGTTATGAACGAGTCATATCATTTTAAGGGGGCGGTAGTCCGCACTTCCTCAAATGAAATTATCGTACGTATATACAACATGAAACGAATAATGGTATGAAATAAAATGGAATTACAGAAGGTTATATATAAAATATGTATCATTAATATCACACTTAATTACAGTGCCATCATAATGGCCACCATGAGAGGCGGTAAGATGTATTTGAACAATCATCGTTTTGTGAGGCGTTAGTTTGCCATTCACAGAAATATTATGTTAATCATCCATTAGATGGAGGTGTGTGTATGTGTAGTTCTAATACTTCTTATAAAAACATCCTAGTATATTGAGGATACTTTTGTTGTTACAAAAGAAAGGAAATAAAAAGAGTTTGGGGGTTGGAGAAGCAAAATAAATGAAAATAATTTAAGAGAAATCGTTACCTTTAATTTAGGTAACTCACTTTGGTTGGAACAAAAGTACTTCTTGAAATGCTTTCTGCCTAACGGGAAGCTTCAAGGAGGAGGAGAGGGATGTGGGGAGCTTATTTGGGTAGGGTTTGGACGAGCCAAGTGGCTTGAGAGGTGTGAGGAATGAGTAGAAGTGGTCTCCTTTTATAAGGGAGAGGAGGGGCTCTTTAGGAAAGAGTGAAAGTATTACTTTATAATATAATTATATTCGGTTTATAATGGTCCAAAAATCATTGAGGTCGAAGATAAGATGACTCATATTCTAAATAACATCAACTAATAAGAATTGGACAGGTTTTAGATAATATTTTAATCATTATAATCTTATTTATTTAAATGATTTATTAATGAGGTAAACATTGCATCATTATTGTGTCATTAATAATTTAAAGTATTTGATGTCTAAAAATTATAAATAAAATATACTTATGTAGGAAATCTTTTTATCTTTCTAATGAATATTTATAATCGAAAATACAACATGTATAACCTTATGTAAAAATTGTTCTTCTAAAAGATGTAAGCTTATGCCATTTTTATTTTTATTTTAACTTTATTAATATAATGTGTCCCTACCACATAAAAGTGGCTCCAAGGGGTCCCCAAATCGTCCCAAGGATTCCCATGGTCGGGTATGTGTCCACCAATAAGGTTAGGACATGTTTTAGGGTAATTTTTTATTATTATAATATTATTTTTTAACCCTTATTTACCGGATTTACCCTTAACCATGGTAAATAAAATATTTACCACAGTAATTATTCAAAATGTCTAAAAATAAAAGTTACCTACTTACACAATTTGTACATCCTGATTCCAAATATGGAATCCATTTTTCTAAATTCAAAATACAGAAGTGGCAGAAATTAATTTAAAATTAATTCCCGCTGTCAAAACAAAAAGCGTGTTTTTAAGAGGTAATAACTATCAAAAGATTGACACTTGTTTATGTTCGGTTTAATTGTAAAATTATGTCCAATGACCAAAATTATATTAAATAGTAAAAATATATTCTAAATATACTTTAAAACCACTCAAATTCACAATTTATCACTATTAATTATTTTGATTAAAAAAGTTGTTTTTAATTAAAATTTAGTAATTTTCACTATTCATCAAAATATGAAAGTTATCCGAAAAGTGCCAAAATTTCACCTTAGGCTAAATTCGATATTCTGAATCCAAAAATGAAGTCCATTTTAAAATATAATATATATATAATTTCAAAATTTAGGTATTACTATTCATAAAGGCTAGTTTGATTGGTTGTGGCGTGTGTTAAAACTCAAGGTTGCGTACAACACACGCTACTATTTTATTCAAAGGAAAGTGTACCGTGGAAGCTTGGGATGTTTCATTTTAAATTTTTTAATGTCCCAATTTATTCAGATTGTTTAAAATATTTTATTTAAAAAGGTTTCACTATTAAAAGTTGATAAAAGTGCAATACTGAAAATGAATCTGTTCTTGCATTATGACTAAGAAACTCATAATAGGGATTCTAAAATTATAAGGATTATATAAAGTTCAAAACGTAGTTAATACTATTCATGACCTCTTTTAATGGCTTTTTTTTTGTACGTCATGGTGTGATTGAACTCGGTGTTGCGTGTAGTGCAAT
Source organism: Viscum album (assembly GCA_963277665.1). Taxonomy (NCBI): domain Eukaryota; kingdom Viridiplantae; phylum Streptophyta; class Magnoliopsida; order Santalales; family Viscaceae; genus Viscum; species Viscum album. The sequence continues at coordinate 1,319,956 of CAUJRU010000030.1, read as the reverse complement.
TTATTGAATTATTTTTAAGAAATAACACACTATGAAATCCTGGGGTGTTACATTCTCCCCTCCTTCAATAAATTGCGTCCTCGAAATTTGAAATTGTTCTTCGAAAATAAAAGGTGGAAAGTAGAAAATATATTTGTGGGAAAACCCACATCGGAAATTGGGTTACTAAAATTTAGTCTTATTATAAGGAAAAGAGAAATGAAAGGGTCACCACCAAATTATGATCTCGATTAGGAGAACATTGGTGGCAATTAGAGACATATATTTGGAGGAAAAACGTAAATATTTATAGGTAGTGATTGAGGTCATCAATCACAAACAAGTATAAAATTGAGGTCCTTAAACTCATCAATCTATGATGATTTGAAATACCATCGGTCCAAGAAAACATAGGGTATTGGGATAACACATTTTTGACGTTTCAAAATATCTTAGTTGAAATCCCACATCGAAAAATGAATTAATGAGGCCTCTATTTAAAATAAAGAGTGGAAAGTATGAAGATTACCAAAAATAACACATACTAGGGTTCCATGTAAAAAAATATGGATATGGAAGAGAAATCTAACCATCAATTATCTGATGGAGAGTGGTAGAAAACATGGCTATGAAAAGGCCAACAATCCCAAAGCCATAAATTAGTGATGATTTAATGTACCATCTAGGACAACATTTTTTTTAAGTTAAATTACATAAGGAAGAGGGATTAATTTATGATATTGACTAAGAACATTATGAGATATACTTAAATTTTAAGTAGATTTTCATTCTTTAATAAATTTCCACTACTAACTCAATTTTTTTTTTACGATGAGTTTTCAAGAAGATTTGGTCACACTGGAAGAACTAGAATAAACTTCTATAGAATCACATGATCCATGTAGGATAAACCATATATTTACATTGTCTTTGAAGATTAATCAAAACCAAAATGGTTAGTGAATGATCTAATGATCCCCCAAAAGGACATTCATTGAGATAAATATGCACTAATCTTAATTTCTAAAATTAAACCAACAATACCCCAAAGTTAAATAGATACCACTCAATAACGAATTGTCCTTACAATCCTTTAATATAATCCAAACTAATATTGAAACCCAAAACATAGAAGAATTTTATTATGTAGTCTCCCATGTTACATTGTATCTCCAAATGACATCAAATACTCTTAAAGTCACATACTTAAAAGTGATTAACATCATCACATATTCTCTGTTATAGGTTAATCATTTCCATAAAGAACCCAAATCACTATAAATCAACAATAAAAACGTAGATAAAAATCCACCATTACTCTACAAATGAAACCTTATTGTATTCTATTTTCCTTGGGCATATAGTGTTCCTAACAAAACGAACATCTTCCAAAATAACATTTATCACTTAATCACCAAATCATTTTCCTATACCAAGGGTATTCATTTGATAAGACATAAGAACCCAAATCATCTTATTATTGATCAATAAAATCATTTAACAAAAAAAATAGTCACACTAACCAGGGACTTCACGTAGTCCAGTGGTAGGCGATAAATCCCAATCGCACTTTGGTTGTGGGTTCGATTCCCACAGCTTTGTCTGATGTGATGGGTTGTCACACGGTCTACGTGTTTTCCTTTTTCAAAAACTATATTTTATAATATTACCAAAATGAGATAAATTCCTCAAAATAACATAATTTAACCACAAATGTTATATCATACTTTGCATTTTCATCCCAAATTATAATAACTTATCATTTTCTCAAACCCCAATGATCATATAAAACCAAATGGTTATTTATACCTATATCCACAAGAGAAGAGACAATTTTTCCTCAAATATCATTCTCACATGGCAAACTGCGGGGTTACAAATACAAGAGAAAATTATTCCAAAGTAAACCCATCAACAAGGAGTGCTAATACTTTTTAAATTTTTCTCCAACCATTTATTTCCACATAGCTTCTTCTTTAACCAAGAAAATATCCTATAGAATAGGACATTCACTCGGGTAATGGCCAGGTCCCCTACATTTACGGAAAATGACTGTAAATGGACTCTTGGGACCATTTTTATCTTCTTCCATAGTACTCTTCATTTTTCTTCGGCAATTCTTCACTTTATGTCCTTCCTTCTCACACGTAAAACATTTCGTTGTCCCATTGAGACACTTTCCTGGGTGTCTCTTTCCACATTTCCTGCATGATGAAAATTGAGGTTTCTTTTCTCCATGGTCTCCATTGCTGGAGATCTTATCATTTATCACCTTTCTCTTCCTTGTTGAGTCTGGGAGTTGGTTAATATATATGTTGTTGATCATATTTTTTGGAAAACTGATTTTGCATAAAGACGATATCTTTTACGCCTATCAACATTCCATTTTGTTGCTCATCGCCACCACCGTTCCCACCTTGTACATCATTCTCAAAGTCATTATGACTTCCTTGGAATCCAGCCATTGACTAAAACCAGAAAGCATTGTGTGAGTAATAGTAGTATTAAAATCATTTAGAGATTAAAATGTCACCATATTCTCAATTTGAAACATATTAGGATTAACCAAGGTCATTTACTCTCATCTTATGTATATATTGCTTAAATCGGTTTGTAAAGAAAATGTAAATTATCCTAAGCATATCCCCCGGGAGTGTCGTAACCAAGAGTGCAGCAAGGCCCGTTGTCGTGCACCAGTTCCCGTTCGAGTCTAGCTCAAAGCGGTGTTTTCAGGTTTTACGCCTAGGTACATCTGTGCCAGAGCCGCCTCTACCTGCTCGTATCCAGACAGGGATGTATTGCTCGGAAAACTCACAAAATCTCTACAATACCAAAATTCTAGGAAATTATTTTATACTAATCCTCAAAGTTCATCTTAGGTCTACGTGCTCTAATCAGAGTTTATCTAAATCTAGCTACCAAGGTTTGTACTAAACTTCCTCTGATACCAACTGTAACGCCCCGACCCCAGCTACCTAGAGTCGGTGCATTATTACATAACATTGGCATGATCACGAGAAAGATCAAGTCTCGAAAGACCGATTATTTTAGTAGCCTTGGAATAACTAGATACATCCATAAATTTTTACATTACATCATAAAAAAAACATCTTGTCTTCATATCCCCACATACTATCCCTGCAGGTCATTCATAAATTACTTCTTCATAATCCTGGGAAAAAAATAAAACATTGAAAGGGGTGAGCTCAGATGCTCAGTAAGGATAACATTATAGCAGAAGCTTTCATAAATAAGCATAAACACTTAAGGCAATTTATAACTAAAACAAAAGCCTTTTAAACTTGAACTTAAGCATAAAATGGCAAAGGTAAAATGAAATAATGCCATTTACTTACTCACATGGATATTCTACTAGTCGAATGATCACATGCACTATCAATAACCACTTTCTTAATGATGGAATGCATAATGCCAGACTATCATAACCACATAGCCAAGGCCTCGTGCCAAGACTACAAATATGATTTTGCCAAGGCCTTGTGCCAAGACACTAGTTTGTCTCATGAGACCTACCGATGCATCGAGGAGCTATAGCGGGCTCCACCCGTCACTTATTAAGTCCAATTCATTCCTCATATGAACATGTTTAAACATAACATAAACATTCGTATTAAAACTAGCATATGAAATGTCAATACTTTTACCACAAACCATGAATGGTATAAAAACAGCACATCCACAGTCAAACATAACTCATTCGATACAATATGGAAGATTGTATTGTATCACATTAACCTCAATAAAGAATAATGAAGGATGTTGACATAGATGAAAATAATCATCAAAACTATTTGAGAGAAATATCCCCCTTTTCTTGAAAACATTTAAAAGTCACACTATTTGTCAAGAAGCCATTTAAAAGTAGATTTTTGAATCAAAGTGTCCCATACCAATTTGAAACTTTTTAAAAGGAGTTTTGATTTCTAAACTTTAATGTCCATATAAATAAATCCTTAAAACCATTTTTAAAACATGGACATTAATGAGAAAGTTTTAGATGAATAAGTCTTTAAAACATTTAAAAATGGTATTTTAGTTAGAGATTCTAACCAAAAGAGACACTTGAATACAAATAATTGAGGTAATCAAAACTTTGTAATATCATGAGAATAAAGGGAATCATGATATACTATGTCAAAGTACATTATATACACCACATAAAAGTGATTTGGTGTATATCATCAAAGAAGTCTCAATGGAATGTAAATTGAGATGAAATCTCTCATAAAGGTTGTATCCTTAGGTTAAGGATAAATCAATGACATAATTATGTGTGACAAATATAAATACACTAAATATGATTGGATATTCAGTGCAAAACAATCAATGTACATTCACACATATTCTTGTAAAAACAATACCAACGAATTGGATGTTTAACTCAACAAATGGAGAATGAGTTAAAATTACTCTTATCAAATTCATATCAATGACTTGAGAATTATCAATGGAGTGATTATGTGTATCAAACTTATATCCACAGGAAGGGGAGTGGAAATTATGACATAATCAAATGAATAGTGATTCCACACATAATCTTGGGGTAATATAATCAATGAAATATGCGTAAAGCCAAATGAGTGGAAATTGAAATTTCAAATTCCCTTATCGATTAGGTAACTTACGAAACATACACCCATGAAAGAAGTATCATACCCTGATGATGTAAATACCCATAAATTAAAGTATATTACACAATTAATTCAATCATGGGCAGTACACATACCCCACATGCAATAATTAAGTGGTGAATAATGGAAATCTCACGAAATTAAAAGTGAGATAAGTAACCCCTTAACACGTTAATCAACTGAGTCGTATGGAAAAAAGTTAATAACCACCAAATGATTTACATAATAACATGAATATAAGAGAATCATGATAATATATATCAAATTTCCGTACACAATACACCACTTTCAATAATTTAGTGGCGAACAATGGAAATCTCACGGAATTGAAAGTGAGATAAGAGAATCCCTTACCTTGAACTTTCCCTTAGTCGATGGTATGTTAACCTCCTGTATAATAATTAAAACATTTATTAAATTATACAATAAAAATATACATCAATATTATGTCATATATGATCTTTTAACATTGTTTTATTAATAATATCTTAGTATTATCGTCGTTTCGGGTGATAATCGATTCGTTCTTCTTAAATGTTTGGTTATGTAAGACATGTTTGTAATGGATATATTATATCTTATTCATAATCAGAATGATATTAACATTATTTTTATCCCTAAAATGAGAATAAGACTTGAATGGATACGATGGAGGATGGATCTCATCGTGTTCGTGGAGACGGTAGTCCGTACGTACGCACGAACGCTACTTCCATTTAATTTTTCATTTTAAAAGAATTGAATCCAAATGATACATAGGTATATTATTATTCCAGTATAATATAATATTTTATATATGTTACTTATGTTCATTAACACCATTATTTATACGTTCCATGTGTGTTATGAACGAGTCATATCATTTTAAGGGGGCGGTAGTCCGCACTTCCTCAAATGAAATTATCGTACGTATATAAAACATGAAACGAATAATGGTATGAAATAAAATGGAATTACAGAAGGTTATATATAAAATATTTATCATTAATATCACACTTAATTACAGTGTCATCATAATGGCCACCATGAGAGGCGGTAAGATGTATTTGAACAATCATCGTTTCGTGAGGCGTTAGTTTTCCATTCACAGAAACATTATGTTCATCATCCATTAGATGGAGGTGTGTGTATGTGTAGTTCGAATAATTCTTATAAAAACATTATATTATATTGAGGATACTTTTTTTGTTACAAAAGAAAGGAAATAAAAAGAGTTTGGGGGTTGGAGAAGCAAAATAAATGAAAATAATTTAAGAGAAATCGTTACCTTTAATTTAGGTAACTCACTTTGGTTGGAACCAAAGGACTTCTTGAAATGCTTTCTGCCTAAGGGGAAGCTTCAAGGAGGAGGAGATGGATGTGGGGAGCTTATTTGGGCAGGGTTTGTACGAGCCAAGTGGCTTGAGAGGTGTGAGGAATGAGTAGAAGTGGTCTCCTTTTATAAGGGAGAGGAGGGGCTCTTTAGGAAAGAGTGAAAGTATTACTTTATAATATAATTATATTTGGTTTATAATGGACCAAAAATCATTGAGGTCGAAGATAAGATGACTCATATTATAAATAACATCAACCAATAAGAATTGGACAGGTTTTAGATAATATTTTAATCATTATAATCTTATTTATTTAAATGATTTATTAATGAGGTAAACATTGCATCATTATTGTGTCATTAATAATTTAAATTATTTGATGTCTAAAAATTATAAATAAAATATAATTATGTAGGAAATCTTTTTATCTTTATAATGAATATTTATAATCGCAGATCCAACATGTATAACCTTATGTAAAAATTGTTCTTCTAAAAGATGTAAACTTATGCCATTTTTATTTTTATTTTAACTTTATTAATATAATGTGTCCCTACCACATACAAGTGGCTCCAAGGGGTCCCCAAATCGACCCAAGGATGCCCATTGTCGGGTATGTGTCCACCAATAAGGTTAGGACACGTTTTAGGGTAATTTTGTATTATTATAATATTATTTTTTAACCCTTATTTACCGGATTTACCCTTAACCATGGTAAATAAAATATTTACCACAGTAATTATTCAAAATGTCTAAAAATAAAAGTTACCTATTTACACAATTTGGACATCCTGATTCCAAATATGGAATCCATTTTTCTAAATTCAAAACACAGAAGTGGCAGAAATTAATTTAAAATTAATTCCCGCTGTCAAAACAAAAAGCGTGTTTTTAAGATGTAATAACTATCAAAAGATTGACACTTGTTTATGTTCGGTTTAATTGTAAAATTATGTCCAATGACAAACATTATATTAAATGGTAAAAATATATTCTAAATATACTTTAAAACCACTCAAATTCACAATTTATCACTAGTAATTATTTTTATTAAAAAAGTTGTTTTTAATTAAAATTTAGTAATTTTCACTATTCATCAAAATATGAAAGTTATCCGAAAAGTGCCAAAATTTCACCTTAGGATAAATTCGATATTCCGAATCCAAAAATGAAGTCCATTTTAAAATATAATATATATATAATTTCAAAATTTAGGTATTACTATTCATAAAGGCTAGTTTGATTGGTTGTGGTGTGTGTTAAAACTCAAGGTTGCGTACAACACACGCTACTATTTTATTCAAAGGAAAGCGTACCGTGGAAGCTTGGGATGTTTCATTTTAAATTTTTTGATGTCCCAATTTATTCAGATAGTTTAAAATATTTTATTTAAAATGGTTTCACTATTAAAAGTTGATAGAAGTGCAATACTGAAAATGAATATGTTCTTGCATTATGACTAAGAAACTCATAATAGGGATTCTAAAATTATAAGGATTATATAAAGTTCAAAACATAGTTAATACTATTAATGACCTCTTTTAATGGCTTTTTTGTTACGTCATGGTGTGATTGAACTCGGTGTTGCGTGTAGTGCAAGTTATTGAATTATTTTTAAGAAATAACACACTATGAAATCCTGGGGTGTTACATTATTAATATAAATCTTCCTAAATTCATCATTTCTTTTACCCTTACTTATAACATATGATAAACATTTCAAAAACATGGGATGAGCACAAAAAGCTTAGTAAGGGTTAAAATTTAAGGAAAGAAAACATTAGTCAATCAATACATACAAATCAATGAAATCATAATTTTAAATCATAAAACCTATATTTTTTAACATACATCATGAAATCATAATATTTATGAATAGAAAATAGAAATCATAAATCATAAAGGTAACCTGTGGAATCCATAAAGTACTTACATTGTAGCGTTCCTAACTATATAAGGAGTTATGTTTGGAATACCCATCACGATATATTCCCTAAATCTATTAGTAGAAACATTAATGTTTACCGCCATCACATTACCCAATGTATTGGAGAGCTATATCAGGCTCACCCACCCTATGTTTATCACAGAACCACCCATATATGAAAATAATTTCCAAGAACCATAACATATTCATAACACATAAAACAAGTATAAGAAAAAGATAATATTTCCACACTACAATCAAAATATATCATTAAATGATATTGATATAATCAATGATTTTTTAAAACCATTTACGATACAAAAATACATAAAACTAGTATATGGTATTTATTTATCTTTTAAAAACACTATAGCTTGTTAAGGAATCCAAATATCAAATAATACTCACAACGGCAGAAAATTCGTTTTCATCACGTAGATTAAAATCAAACATTCCTTTTGTCATTTAGTAAAACACTTAGTAGAAAAAGATTCCAATTGAATGAAATGAAAATTCAAAGTGGTTTATAAAACATATAAAAGAATGTTTTGTATAAATCAGAATATGCCTCAATGAAATGAGATTGAGATGAAGTCCCTTAAAATGATCTTTTCATTATATTAAGTATAAATCGATGACATAATTATGTGTGAAAAATATAAATAAACCCATTATAAGTGGGTATTAAGTGTAAAACAATCATATTTCATTCCCGCATATTCATTGAACAACATAATCATGAAGTATAATTTTAATCCAAATAATGAAAATTGGGTTAAGAAGTTCCGTTACAAAAATTCGACAGCATAACTACTTCACTAAAAATTTCAGAAAATTAGATTATGACAGAGAAAAGAGTATCTCATAACCTGTACATAAAATTTACAGAAATAAGGATATATAATAACATATCTCAACTTAAAAAAATGGAAATTAAAATACGTAACATAAAAGAAATCATTGACTAAAAGAGGAGGGTGAAAGGTTCCCTTACCTTAAGTCTGACTCGTCACATAAGTCCCTTTTTCTTCCTGAATAATAAACAGAACTTAATTTATACATTATTCAGAACCATTTTCATGTTTATTATTCCATTTATATCAATTATTTCCACATTATAAACATTAAAAAATTATTTAAGATAATATCGGACATTTTTCCAATATTTGGTACTTAAGTAAAAAATGTACTTGTTATAATTACAATTAGTCCATGTGGTCAAAATTTCATTATCTCCAGAAAATTATTCATATATATATATAATATATATCCATTATATATTTATTCAAAAAATTCCAAAATAATTGGAGATAATAAATGAAATGCAACGTTCATGGAGACGGTAAGTCGTACGTACGAATGAACGCGACATTCATTTGTATTTCATATTTAATGGAATGAAAATTTATTGAAACATAGGTATATTATAATTCCATTATAAAATCATACATTATATATGTTACATATGTTCATTAATTCCATCATTTATATGTTCCATGTATGGAATGAACGACTCATATAACTTTGAGGGGGCGGTAGTCCACGCTTCCTCAAATGAAATTACCATATTTAACCATTATTTAACTCTATTTGATTTGAGTAAAAAAGTTTTTTTGAAATATATTTTATCTAATAGAAATATTCTAGGTCGAATATGGGGATTTTGGGAGCTTCTCGGAGCAGATTTTGGATGATCCCATGGGATTTAGAGGTGTGTCTATTGGGTAAGAGGTGGTGGCCTTTTATAAGAGGAAGGATGGGATCTTCATGATGGTATGAAAGTATTATTTTATTATAAAATTATATTCTGTTTAATAAGGTCAAAAACTAATTTGTTTATATTATAAGATGAATGTAAGTAAAAATAAAATCATCCAATAATAATTGGATAGGTTTTGGTTATTTTTTACACTTAACGTTTTAATTTTACCCATTTTTACTCTTACCGTTTTATCAACTATTTAACACATTGAGAATCAAAATAGTTACCAAAACATGAAAAATATACAAATAAAGAGACATTAATAAACTATGAGACTTATGATAACTATTTGGAATATTGTTTTATTTTTTTTAAAATTTATAATATTTAATAAAATATTTTATATTTTAAAATATGAATTATGTCAATTCTGACACTATTCATATGATGACTTTTTACAAGTCCATAACAACCAGATTGATTCGAAAAAAAATCATTAGTAAAAATATAACATGTAACTAACATCAAAAAAATTCTCGTATGACATCAAAATAATAAAATTATAATTATTTTAACATATATAATATCATTTATTTGAAACCTTTATTGATGAATCAATCACTTCATCACCATTGTCTCATTATTGAATTTATTTACTTAATGTCTACAAATTATAAATAAAATATCATGATTTATGAAATATTTTTCTCTTTATAACAACTATTTATAGTCTAAAATATCACTTATATAACCCCATATAATGTTTTTACTAAACAATATATGTTTATGTTACATTTTCCTTAACTTTCAATTAATTTTTATAAAATGTCATTTTCACTTACATGTGGCACCATCGCATCCCAAAATAGACCCATGGATTCCCATGGTCATAAATGTGTCATCCAATAGGGTTAGGACATATTATATTTTATTTTAATATTATAATAAGATTATTTTTTAGCCTTATTTACCAGATTTACCCTTTAACCATGATAAATAAAAAATTTACTAAAGATACTATTCGTAATGTCTAAACATAAAAGTTACCTATTTAAAAAATTTGGGGCTCATGATTCCAAATATTTAATCCAATTTTTATAAATTCAAAAACAATAATTTTTAAAAATTCATTTAAAATAAAATCATGTTTTCAAAACCAAAAAAAATTATTTTTAAGAAGTAAAAACTACCAAAAGATTGACATGTGTTTATGTCTAATTTCAAAGTGAAATTACTTTAAATGACCAAAATTTGAATAAATGATAAAAATATTATCTAATTAAACTTTAAAAACAATTAAAAGTACACTCTAGTCATATAAATAAATGAGATTAAATGACTGTTTTGAATTAAAATGTAGCATTTTTCACTATTCATGAAAAAAATGAACTTTATCAGAAAATACAATAATTTTACGCATAGTAAATTTTGATTTACCACTTCTAAATAAGTAGTTTATTTTATCATATTTAACTTATAAAATTGAAAAAAACTAGATTTAAAAAGGGTTCTCCATCAATAGGTGGTAAATCGACCTTTAAATAAATATTAGAGTATTTCATGCTTAATATCAGATTCATTCTTATATTAATCCTATAAAATTTATTGGATAAAATTAAAAACAATTTACAGACATTTGTAATCATATTGTAGTTATTTATATTCATTCCCACTAATATAATGGATAGATGTTAAATAGAATTTAAAATTATATTATTATTCTATTAGTTTTTGGTATAAATCAATGTTGTGTGCAAGGTAAGATTTCAAAGAAATCCGTTGTTGGTTTTTGATTATTCTATCAGAAAAATAATCCCCTTGAAATCAAATAAATATTTAATTAACAAATATTAATAACTATGAAAATTTCATGTTCTATATTTACTTGGGATGTTACATAAAAAACCCCATGAATTGTTATTAAGGCCCCACAAGGCCTACCCAGACATGTTCCGAGTCAGGAAAACCTTCCCCGACTGATGGACAGGAAAACTAGGCCTGAAAGGGCCCATTCCAGCTAGATAGAGTACCACATGCTGAGATGGGTAGTCTGTGGATGATAGAAGGATGATCTAAACCTCACATTTTCCATTTTATCAACTATAGAAGGTGGCCTCTTGTAGTGAATGTTATGAAGGAGTAGATTTGTCCAGTGATGGGGTTAGGAACAACAGTGTGTCTTGGTTGATCGAGAGGTGATGACAGGGGAACCCAATTCAACGGTGATACTTGATGGTCACATTCTTGGTTAGTGGCGTCCAGCGGAGGCTCTATTGGAAGGAGGTGTTGAAGAATCCTCATTAGTTGGTGGTACATAATATGATATGAGGGTGGCTATAGTACAGGTGGTGGGAGATCAAGCAGGGCGGGTCCCACAGAGGAGGCACTCAGGACAGTAGAGGTATTGTGAGACACAATGGAGAGTGGGGAAGTTGCCACATGGATGCACCTAATATGGAAACGAGGAGCTGAGGAGATGAGGTGGCCAGTGGAGGATGCTTTGACTAAGACAGAGGGGCCATGAGTGTCAACAAGGAGGGAGTGGTGATTGGTTTCACCCAAATTTACCCTGCTGGTAAAAGTGGTCGATTTAGTACATGTAGGGGTCCAATCCACATGGACCAAAGAAATAACCTTGAGACACTATGATTTGGTGAAGGATGGGATTTGAAGTAGCCAACTTTGTGTTCAATTTTGGATGGTTTAAATAACACTAAGAAACCTACGTGAATTGAATTCAATGAAAATGGGTAGATCTGGGATTATGCTCGGGGTGGATTGAATAAATTTTACTTCTTTAAACAATTTTGTTTTTATTAATTCTTGATGAATCTATTATTCAAAAATTAAAACTACCTTCATCATTTTCTGGTTTGGTGCTTACTAAACACAATTACTAATCCCCTATACACATAGAGAACCAAATTAATGATCTCTCCGAGGTATATGGTCATTTAGTAATTGAATTTAGATTGCTCAAACATAGTAAAGATGAAGAGTAGAAATAACTGAAAATGGATGTCTTAAATTAATTATCCAATTAACAAAAATTCATTCATAAAATAACATTAAATCCAGCCTTTTAATCCTCCTAATATCAACCCATTAGAGGGTTAGCCCTCCATTTATGGTATACTCTCAATGGTGGGCGGAAGAGGACTAACAAGAATTGTATTGAAAAATTAAAACCGCGGAAATAACGAGCACTCCTCCGTGTGTGTGAATGAAATTCACACCTATGTGTGAACTAATTCACTACAACCCAGAGATATCACTGTGCTTTGTGATAATAAAGTTTTAATAAATGAAATGAAAAATATAGAAGAGAAATAAGTTTATTATGAACATAAAGATACAAAAAAGAAACATACATGGAAATGGAAAACATTACAAAGGAAATTTGGAAGCATAACCTTACAATGAAACAAGCAACAAAATATGATAAGAAAAATATCCACCCCTATTCTATTCACCACTAGCTCCTTATATAGGCATATTAGGAGCCTTAGGTCCATCCCCCAACAATTAATTAACCCCCCAACAATTAATAGAGTCAAATGGAGGGTGAATAATCAAAAGGAAATTGAAGTTTCGAATTTGACCCGGAAAACTGTCCAGATTCGTCCACTATATTGAAGTGTGAATTTGTATTTGACAAAGGAGGAATCCAGAGGGGTTGTAGAAGACAAATATATTCTTCTATCTGTCCTCTATAATCTGTAAAACTTTAAGGAAATTTAGCTCATCTTTTTGGACGTTATTGTCCAAATGGTGGGACGTATTTCTGTACATTAATGTCAGGTCCACCATTTAAATCTTAACTTAAAATCCCTTTATCATCATTAAAAAAATAGAATTAGCTCCGGACACAGTTGAATAAAATTATCATCATATTTTTATCTTTATAATGTATAAATTTGAGCTTCATTGGTCTTTTTTTGTGGGCCCCACATTTGTTTGATGGGCCTTGGGCCCATTATGCTTTTTCCAGCAAGTTTTTGCCTTTGGGTGCAAAAATCTCCATCTTCACTTGTGATTCATACATAAGACCTAAAAGAAAAAATGTTCCAAATAAAGTGATGAATCATATACCAAAATATCAAATTAAAATGATGAATATTTTAATTTCCACAGGCAAATTATTGAGTGGGCCCAAATTGACACTTTAAGCATGAATTGCACAATGATGGGAAATAAAGTTCAATTTATGAATTGGACTAAAATTTATGTTTATGAACTTTTAAACACATTAATATTAAGATCTGAACAATAAATATTAGCCACTTTTAGTGACTAATCACACCCCCCAACTTGAGTTTTTCTTTTCCCGAGAAAAATATATTACAAATATGAAATTCAAATCCCCTTTTCCAAAAACATTTAAATACACATTGCTCACCCAAAGACCTCATACCAAAAAAATTCTGGAAATCCTCAAAATCATTTAAAACAATCTAGGTCCATAAGCATATCTCAAGCCCAAGCCCATTCCTTTGTTCAAATTCATCGCCACATTTCATCCAATTTCAATTATGCATGATAAAGTGTTGTGCATCACAAAAGATATGGGGCCCATTTTATTGTTCAAGGGGAAAAAATGTAAGCACTAGGTGGGAATCACATTAAACCTTAATATGAGTATCCATTTGTTTTTATTTTTTCTGATGATTTTTTTATCCACAATAAATATGAAAAGACTAACTCTGGGCAAGACAACTATGGAGTCACGATCCCCAAGTGTTGGACGCCACACATATTGTCAATTTCATGCTCTACAATAGAGATATAAAGCCTAACTCTGGGCAAGACAACTATGGAGTCACGATCCCCAAGTGTCGGACTCCATTCATTTGGACAAAACATTGCTCTATGTGGTCAATTTTGTTTTTTTTTTGTTTTTATGGATACTCAAATTAAACTAAAAGTGACCCCATAACCCTATGCTATAATGAAAGGGACCCAAGAACTAAAATTTACACCCACGATCTAGTAGACGTGCATTGTTGCATTTTTATTATGAGGATGAAAATGTAAACATTGAAAAATCACATCGGACAATCGCACTTTCCAAAAACTATGCTCATGAACTTAAACTTGCATTAAAATCAGAATCAAGGCATGCAAAATTTATTTTATATCCAATTTTAGAGTTTGTAATGTGTGTTATCATGTTTATGGTTAATGGAATTTTTCTTTTCATGCATGTTTTTATTCACAAAATAAAAAAATAATTTTTTATCTCCCCCCAACATAGAATGACACTGTCCCTAGTGTTTAAAGAAAATAAAAGTTAGAAGGCGGTAGGATAGGAGTTAAAAGATGAAATTGAAAATGATAAACATGGAACAAATTCACCTGGTTTTGAAAGTTGAAGTTCATGATGCTCCAAATTACTCCTTTGATCTCTTGGGGGATGTAGTCACCTCCTTGATTGAACATGTATCACCCAAAATAGTTCCTGAACCATAAAAAGAAGGACAATGCAGACAAAACAAACAACACAATGATTTACTTAATTCCAAGTACCATCATTTTCATGTTTTTTTTAAATCAAATTAATGATACATTGTCTTCTTTTAAATTTCTGGGTAAGGTATTACTCAGGGATCACACCGCATGACACAGATGAATACGGTGCTCCCCTTTCATACCCATCCATACTCATTAATGAAGAACAGGTCAAGAGTCTATTTTTTTTAACCTACAAAAACATAAATAAAATAAAATAAACTGATGATAAATTGTCTTCTTTATATTTTCTGGGTAAAGTATTACTTAGGGATCACACCGTGTGACATGGATGAATACGGTCCTCCCTTTTCATACCCATCCTTACTCATAAATAATGAACAGGTCAATAGTCTATATAAAAAAATAACAAAATTAAGCAGAAGGAAACAAAAGACGATTCACAGTGATTGGAAACATGAAAACCACGGGTTTCCTCCCGTGCAGCACTTTTGTTTAACGTCGTTAGCCGGACTTGTACCCTAAATATCTCAATTTTTCTCTGGTTCATATGTTGGCTCTGTAACGCCCCGACCCTAGTTACCCAGAGTCAGTGCATTATTACATAACATTGGCATGATCACAAGAAAGATCAAATCTCGAAAGACCGATTGGTTTAGTAGTCTTGGAAACACTAGATATATTCATAAGTCTTACATTACATCATAAAATGAAAAACAACTACAACAACATATTGTCTCCATAATCCACACTCATATCCCTACATAATATCTCTGCAGGTCATTCATAATTTACTTCTTCACTTCCTGGGAAAAATAAAACATAAAAAAGGGGTGAGCTCAAATGCCCAGTAAGGATAACAATATAGCGGAACATTCAAAATAAGCATAAACATTTAAGGCTATGTATAACTAAAACAAAAGCCTTTTAAACTTGAACTTCAACATAGTATGGCAAAAGTAAAATGAAATAATGCCATTTACTTATTCACATGGATATTCTACTAATCGAATAATCACATGCAAAATCAATAACCACTTTCATAATGATGGAATGCATAATGCTAAACTTTAATTTCTTTTTAAGGCCTCGTCCCAAGACCTTGGGGCTAACTGTAACCGGAACCCAACCCGGAGTGCCTCTAATAACCGTACACCAACCTGGAGTGCCTCTAATAACCGGAGACCAAACCGGAGGGCTTACTTTTACCAGTCCCTAACCTGGAGGGCTTACTTTTACCAGTCCCCAACCTGGAGGGCTTACTTTAACCAGTCCCCAACCTGGAGGGCTTACTTTAACCAGTCCCCAACCTGGAACATACTTGTCCAACACATTCATATGAAGTAAAGGTTGAAATATAACATAAACATTCTTATTGGAACTAGCATACGAAATGTCAATACTTTACTCATAAACCATGAATGCTATATAAATGACACATCTACAGTCAAACATATCACAAAACTTCATTACAATATGGAAGTCTTATATCATAATAAATCAACTTCAAATAATCTTAAAATCCATCCAAGGATGTTGTCATAGATGAAAATGTTTTTTTTAAAAATTATTGAGAGAGATATCCCTTTTTCATGAAAACATTTTAATGTTACACAATTTAGAAAGTAAGGAATTTAAATACATTTTTGAATCAAAGTGTCCCATACCACTTTGAAACTTTTGAATGGAATTAACACTTTTAAAACATTCATTTTCATATAAATAAATCCTTACAAACCATTTTGAAAACGTGGACATAAATGAGGATGATTTAGAAGAATAAATATTTAAAACATTTAAAATGATGTTTTAGTAAAAGTTCCCTTATAAATAATCCCTTTGAAAACTCTTTTATGAAATATGGACATGGATAGTAAATATGTCCCTGTAGATACTTACGTAAAGACAACCTCAGATATTAAAGAGATTGTGAAGTAAACCCTTATCAATTTGGTAACTTACGAAACATACAACCCATGAAAGAGGTATCATACAATTAAAATGTAAATACACATAAGGTAAAGTGTATTACACAAAGAATACAATTATGGTCAGTACATACACCACAAAAAAGATAATAGTGGAAATATGGCATGAATCTCACGGAAATAAAGAGTGAGATGAAAACCCCTTACCACGTTAATCAACTGAGTCGTATGGCCAAAAGTTAATAACCACCAAATGATTTACAGAATAACATGAATATAAAGAGAATCATGATAATATATATCAAATGGCAGTACACAATACACCACTTTCAATAATTTAGTGGCGAACAATGGAAATCTCACGGAATTGAAAGTGAGATAAGAAAATCCCTTACCTTATACTTTTACTTGGTTGGGGTAGGTTAACCTCCTGTATAATGGTGAAATAATTGTTATTAAATTATACAATAATCATATACATTAATATGATATCATATATGATCTTTTAATATTTATTTGATAATAATATCTTAGTATTATCGTTGTTTCGGGTGTTAACTTACTTGTTTTCTTTTATATGTTTTGTTATGTAAGCCATGTTCGTAATGGATAGGTTGTTTATTATTCATATCCAGAATGATATCAAGTCCTTAAAAATCATTTTTAAATCATCAAATGATAATTATACTTTAATGGATACGATGGAGAATGAATCGCATCGCGTTCGTGGAGACGGTAGTCCGTACGTACGCACGAGCGACAATATCATTCTTTTGATATTAAAATAATATATAAATGGTTGTTATATCATATATACAAAATCATTAACATGTTTTATTTATTATTTACATGAGTTACATATCATTATTATACCCATCCAAATAATAATATATTGAATAACAATTACACCACGACGTGGAGACGGTAAGTCGTACGTACGCACGTATGGTGACATGTTATTCAAAGGGTGGATAGAATACTGAATAGGGTTGTACCATATTTATAATAACATCACATTATATGTGAGATACTGGAGTTATTATTTTAGAATGGTAACAACAAAGGAAGAAGAAGTGGAAGAAGAAATGAACTTAGAAAAGGGTGGTGAAATCATTACCTCTTCTTTGGGTTCTTCCTTTTGATTTGATCAAAAGGGCTCCCTAGGTTGGCTTTCTGATCAAACTATGGCCCCTAGGTTGTATTGAGGGAAGTTGGGAGAGTATTTGGGCAGAGGTTGGCTGAACCAAAAGGCTTTGAAGGTGTGAAGAAATGAGAAGGAGGAGTGACCTTTTATAAGAGGGGTGAGGGGCACCTTTGGAAAAGCTAGAAATATTAATTTATAATAAATTCATATTAGGTTTCTAATGGCTCCAAAGTTGATTATTCAAAGGTTAATGTGGGGATAGGTCTAAAACCACTAAACAAATATAATTTAGACAGGTTTGGGTACTTATATTAACCTTATCTTTAAGTATTAACTCTAAGTTAATTAGTTTCACTTTTACAATGTCTCTTTGTATTTTTATATAATATGGTTAATAAACTTACTAGATACATACAAGAGACCCCCAAGTGGTCCATTAATGAGGAACCTATCATGATATAAGTCTCTTGGCCGAACCTTAGATTTTTAGGAATTTAATATCAATTAATAATATAATATTTGTTTTAAGAACTCTTTTATGTCAATTTTGACACTATTCAATAGTTGATTTTTGTGAAACTCATAACAGATTGATTACTTCGAACAAAGTCAATTAAATCAATACTAATATATCATATTATCCTATAAAATTAGTTTAATTCATTAAAAGTTTCATATTATATTTATTTGGGTATTTATAATATCAATTAATTTAATTTTTCACTATTATAGTAATTACTGCATCATCATTGTGTCATAAATAAAATAAATTATTTAATGTCTAAAAATTATAAATAAACTATAATTATGTAGGAAATATTTTTATCTTTCTAATGAATATTTATAATATAAAATCCAACATATATAACCCTATGTAACAATTGTTTTTCTAAAAGATATATGCTTGTGTCATTTTTGTATTCATTTTAACTTAATTAAAATAAAGTGTCATTATCACTTACAAGTGGATCCATGGGGTCCCAAAATCGACCCAAAGATGCCCATGGTCGACCATGTATCAACCAATAGGGTTAAGACACGTTTTAGGGTAATTTAGTATTATTATAATATTATTTTTTAACCCTTATTTACCGGATTTACCCTTAACCATGGTAAATAAAATATTTACCGCAGTAATTATTCAAAATGTCTAAAAATAAAAGTTACCTATTTACACAATTTGAACATCCTGATTCCAAATATGGAATCCATTTTCCTAAATTCAAAACACAGAAGTGGCAGAAATTAATTTAAAATTAATTCCCGCTGTCAAAACAAAAAGCGTGTTTTTAAGAGATAATAACTATCAAAAGATTGACACTTGTTTATGTTCGGTTTAATTGTAAAATTTTGTCCAATGACCAAAATTATATTAAATGGTAAAAATATATTCTAAATATACTTTAAAACCACTCAAATTCATAATTTATCACTATTAATTATTTTGATTAAAAAAGTTGTTTTTAATTAAAATTTAGTAATTTTCACTATTCATCAAAATATGAAAGTTATCCGAAAAGTACCAAAATTTCACCTTAGGCTAAATCCGATACTCCAAATCCAAAAATGAAGTCCATTTTGAGAGATAAAATTTCTAAAATTTTAAAATGTAGTTATTACTATTCATAACGGATAGTTTGATTGGTTGTGGTGTGTTAGAACTCGAAGTTGCGTACAACACACGCTACTGTATTATTCAAAGGAAAGCGTACCGTGGAACCTTGGGATGTTTCATTTTAAATTTTTTGATGTCTCCATTTAGTCAAAAAGTTTAAAATATTGTATTTAAAAAGTTCTCACTATTAAAAGTTGATAAAAGTGCAATACTGAAAATGAATCTGTTCTTGCATTATGTCTAAGAAACTCATAATATGGATTCTAAAATTATAAGGATTATATACAGTTTAAAATTTAGTTAATACTATTCATAACCTCTTTTGAATGGATTTTTTTTTTGGTAATTCATGGTGTTATTGAACTCGGTGTTGCGTGTAGTGCAAGTTATTGAATTATTTTGAAGAAGTAACACACTATGAATTCTTGGGGTGTTACATTCTCCCTTCCTTCAATAAATTGCGTCCTCGCAATTTGAAATTGTTCTTCGAAAATAAAAGTTTGATAATAGAAAATATATTTGTGGGAAAACCCACATCGGAAATTGGGTTACTAAAATTTAGTCTTAATATGAGGAAAAGAGAAATCAAAGGGTCACCACCAAATTATGATCTCGATTAGGAGAACATTGGTGGCAATTAGAGACATATAATTGGAGGAAAAACATAAATATTTATAGGTAGTGATTGAGGTCATCAATCACAAACAAGTGTAAAATTGAGGTCCTTAAACTCATCAATCTATGATGATTTGAAATACCATCGGTTCAACAAAACATAGGGTATTAGGATAACACATTTTTGACGTTTCAAAATATCTTAGTTGAAATCCCACATCGAAAAATGAATTATTGAGGCCTCTATTTAAAATAAAGAGTGGAAAGTATGAAGATTACCAAAAATAACTCATACCAGGGTTCCATGTAGGAAAATATGGATATGGAAGAGAAATCTAACCATCAATTATCTGATGGAGAGTGGTAGAGAACATGGCTATGAAAAGGCCAACAATCCCAAAGCCATAAATTAGTGATGATTTAAGGTACCATCTAGGACAACATTTTAGTTCTAATTTCCTTTTCTTAATGTTGAGGAATTTATTTATGAGATTGGCTAAGATCATAAGGAGATATACTTACTTTATAATTAGAGTTTTTTCCATTAATAAATTTCTACCACAAACTCATCTTTCACTCGTAAAAAAAATTCTATTTATACTATTCGTACAGGGTTCCAGAATAAACAAATTTATAATTCATCTACCAGATCTTTTAAAAAAACTACATTATTTAATCCAGGACATCTATTGGGCCAGTGGTAGGTGATACACCCTTTTCACCCTTCGGTTGCGGGTTCCAGTCTCGCGGCCTTGCCGGACGCGACGGGTTGCCGCCCGACCTCCGGGTTGTCCTTTTATGGCAATCCAAAATTAATCTCAAACTAGAATTTATCCAAAATATTTCTGACCAAACTCACAGTCCAATATTTGTAAGGAAGTTAAACATAATGTAGATCCTTTTTACCATGTAATAGCATATGAATACCTTCATCATGTATTCTTTTAACACACTGAAACATCCTGAATTACCATATTCCTTATTGATCACATTCATGCTCCCTTATTCCATATAGAATGCTGGATATACCTCATCAATCCAAAAATGTTTTAAACCCCAACAATAATGGAATATACAGATCATTAATCAGTTCCAAGGTAGTCCAGAATATCCAATATAATTTATCCAAAACAATCATGTATTATTCCAAAATCACTAACTCGGTATCAGAACTATATTATGGTTTATCATTCTCTCAACCATATATTTTCCAAAAATTTATCCTGCTGTTGAGTCACCTTTCTTTGTTCCACACAATCTCAAGTCCTTAATGAAATAGTACTGCAGTACAATCCTTATATACTCCATAATTATTATAACAAGTACACTGTTGATACAAAACTCAATTGACATAATCAACATAAGAACTCCAATCATTCCTCTTCATCTGTGGTAGTATCATAACTTGATTATTATCCAATAACATCATTTGCGGCATATTCTGATGACTGGGACATAGGTTCGCATAGTGTCCAAACTCCTTGAAAATGAAGCATTGTACATTTGAAACCATTTTCTTACCCTTGCAGTCATGTACTTTGTGCCCTTTTCCACCACACTTATAACAAACTCCCATTCCTTTCAGACAAGTTCCAGGGTGTTTCTTCCCACAGTTATCACATATGGGAAAATTCTTCTTTTCCCTCTTCCCTTTACCCATATTTCTCTCTTCCATCCTTTTCTTCTCTTGCTTCCCTTCAAAGCCATAGGACTCAGTAAACTCTTTACTTTTCTTATCAACACATGATATTATTTCTTCGTATGATGATAATAAATGGGAGACTATTTCTCTTATAAATTCTTTCTTAAGGCCATGAAAGATATGTTCCTTCTTTCTCTTTGGATCATGTGGATTGATGGAGTTCTCATTCGTTTTACTGGGCGCCATTTCTAAACAATGTCATACACTAGATTAGTTTATGAATAACAATACCTAATCCCAAACATCTAAGACACATAACATAAATTAAATAGTTTATGGATATAATCCATAATCATATAAATTTCTCCTTTGAGGAAGTAAATCCACATAAACCCTTCAAAATGGTTTGTAAAGAAAATGAGAATTATCCTAAGCATATCCCTCGGGAGTGTCGTAACCAAGAGTGCAGCAAGGCCCGTTGTCGTGCACCAGTTCCCGTTCGAGTCTAGCTCAAAGCGGTGTTTTCGGGTTTTACCCCTAGGTACATCTGTGCCAGAGCCGCCTCTACCTGCTCGTATCCAGACAGGGATGTATTGCTCGGAAAACTCACAAAATCTCTACAATACCAAAATTCTAGGAAGTTCTTCTATACTAATCCTCAAAGTTCATCTTAGGTCTATGTGCTCTAATCAGAGTTTATCTAAATCTATCTTCCAAGGTTTGTACTAAAATTCCTCTGATACCAACTGTAACGCCCCGACCCTAGTTACCCAGAGTCAGTGCATTATTACATAACATTGGCATGATCACAAGAAAGATCAAATCTCAAAAGACCGATTGGTTTAGTAGTCTTGGAAACACTAGATATATTCATAAGTCTTACATTACATCATAAAATGAAAAACTACTACAACAACATATTGTCTCCATAATCCACACTCATATCCCCAAATAATATCCCTGCAGGTCATTCATAATTTACTTCTTCACTTCCTGGGAAAAATAAAACATAAAAAAGGGGTGAGCTCAAATGCCCAGTAAGGATAACAATATAGCGGAACATTCAAAATAAGCATAAACATTTAAGGCAATGCATTACTAAAACAAAACCCTTTTAAACATGAACTTCAACATAGTATGGAAAAAGTAAAATGAAATAATGCCATTTACTTATTCACATGGATATTCTACTAATCGAATAATCACATGCAAAATCAATAACCACTTTCATAATGATGGAATGCATAATGCTAAACTTTAATTTCTTTTCAAGGCCTCGTCCCAAGACCTTGGGTCTAACTGTAACCGGAACCCAACCCGGAGTGCCTCTAATAACCGGACACCAACCCATAGTGCCTCTAATAACCGGAGACCAAACCGGAGGGCTTACTTTTACCAGTCCCTAACCTGGAGGGCTTACTTTTACCAGTCCCCAACCTGGAGGGCTTACTTTAACCAGTCCCCAACCTGGAGGGCTTACTTTAACCAGTCCCCAACC
The DNA here is from genome assembly GCA_963277665.1 of Viscum album. Classification (NCBI taxonomy): domain Eukaryota; kingdom Viridiplantae; phylum Streptophyta; class Magnoliopsida; order Santalales; family Viscaceae; genus Viscum; species Viscum album. The sequence goes on along the minus strand of CAUJRU010000030.1, from coordinate 1,296,472 downwards.
TGGAACATACTTGTCCAACACATTCATATGAAGTAAAGGTTGAAATATAACATAAACATTCTTATTGGAACTAGCATACGAAATGTCAATACTTTACTCATAAACCATGAATGCTATATAAATGAAACATCTACAGTCAAACATATCACAAAACTTCATTACAATATGGAAGTCTTATATCATAATAAATCAACTTCAAATAATCTTAAAATCCATCAAAGGATGTTGACATAGATGAAAATGTTTTTTTTTTAAATTATTGAGAGAAATATCCCTTTTTCATGAAAACATTTTAATGTTACACAATTTATAAAGTAAGGCATTTAAATAAATTTTTGAATCAAAGTGTCCCATACCACTTTGAAACTTTTGAATGGAATTAACACTTTTAAAACATTCATTTTCATATAAATAAATCCTTACAAACCATTTTGAAAACGTGGACATAAATGAGGATGATTTAGAAGAATAAATATTTAAACCATTTAAAATGATGTTTTAGTAAAATTTCCCTTAGAAATAATCCCTTTGAAAACTCTTTTATGAAATATGGGCATGGATAGTAAATATGTCCCTGTAGATACTTACGTAAAGACAACCTCAGATATTAAAGAGATTGTGAAGTAAACCCTTATCAATTTGGTAACTTACGAAACATACAACCCATGAAAGAGGTATCATACAATGAAAATGTAAATACACATAAGGTAAAGTGTATTACACGAAGAATACAATTATGGGCAGTACATACACCACACAAAAGATAATAGTGGAAATATGGCATGAATCTCACGGAAATAAAGAGTGAGATGAAAACCCCTTACCACGTTAATCAACTGAGTCGTATGGCCAAAAGTTAATAACCACCAAATGATTTACAGAATAACATGAATATAATGAGAATAATGATAATATATATCAAATGGCAGTACACAATACACCACTTTCAATAATTTAGTGGCGAACAATGGAAATCTCACGGAATTGAAAGTGAGATAAGAAAATCCCTTACCTTGTACTTTTACTTGGTTGGGGTAGTTTAACCTCCTGTATAATGGTGAAATAATTGTTATTAAATTATACAATAATCATATACCTTAATATGATATCATATATGATCTTTTAATATTGATTTGATAATAACATCTTAGTATTATCGTTGTTTCGGGTGTTAACTTACTTGTTTTATTTTATATGTTTTGTTACGTAAGCCATGTTCGTAATGGATAGGTTGTATATTATTCATATACAGAATGATATCAAGTCCTTAAACATCATTTTTAAATCATCAAATGATAATTATACTTTAATGGATATGATGTAGAATGAATCTCATCGCGTTCGTGGAGACGATAGTTCGTACGTACGCACGAGTGACAATATCATTCTTTTGATATTAAAATAATATATAAATGGTTGTTATATCATATATACAAAATCATTAACATGTTTTATATATTATTTACATGAGTTACATATCATTATTATACCCATCCAAATAATAATATATTGAATAACAATTACACCGCGACGTGGAGACGGTAAGCCGTACGTATGCACGTATGGTGACATGTTATTCAAAGGGTGGGTAGAATACTGAATATGGTTGTACCATATTTATAATAACATCACAGTATATGTGAGATACTGGAGTTATTATTTTAGAATAGTAACAACAAAGGAAGAAGAAGTGGAAGAAGAAATGAACTTAGAAAAGGGTGGTGAAATCATTACCTCTACTTCGGGTTCTTCCTTTTGATTTGATCAAAAGGGCTCCTTAGGTTGGATTTCTGATCAAACTAAGGCCCCTAGGTTGTAGTGAGGGAAGTTGGGACAGTATTTGGGCAGAGTTTGGCCGAACCAAAAGGCTTTGAAGGTGTGAAGAAATGATAAGGAGGAGTGCCCTTTTATAAGAGGGTGAGGGGCACCTTTGGAAAAGCTAGAAATATTAATTTATAATAAATTCATATTCGGTTTATAATGGCTCCAAAGTTGATTATTCAAAGGTTAAGGTGGGGATTGGTCTAAAACCACTCAACCAATAGAATTTAGACAGGTTTGGGTACTTATATTAACCTTATCTTTAAGTATTAACTCTAAGTTAATTAGTTTCACTTTTACAATCTCTCTTTGTATTTTTATATAATATGGTTAATAAACTTACTACATACATCCAAGCGACCCCCAAGTGGTCCATTAATGAGGAACCTATCATGATATAAGTCTCTTGGCCGAACCTTAGATTTTTAGGAATTTAATATCAATTAATAATATAATATTTGTTTTAAGAACTCTTTTATGTCAATTTTGACACTATTCAATAGTTGATTTTTGTGAAACTCATAACAGATTGATTACTTCGAAAAAAGTCAATTAAATAAATACTAATATATCATATTATCCTAGAAAATTAGTTTAATTCATTAAAAGTTTCATATTATATTTATTTGGGTATTTATAATATCAATTATTTTAATTTTTCACTATTATAGTAATTGCTGCATCATCATTGTGTCATAAATAAAATAAATTATTTAATGTCTAAAAATTATAAATAAAATATCATTATGTATGAAATCTTTTTATCTTTCTAACGAATGTTTATAATCTAGAATCCAACATATATAACCCTATGTAACAATTGTTTGGCTAAAAGATATATGCTTGTGTCATTTTTGTATTCATTTTAACTTAATTAAAATAAAGTGTCATTATCACTTACAAGTGGATCCATGGGGTCCCAAAATAGACCCAAAGATGCCCATGGTCGACCATGTATCAACCAATACGGTTAAGACACGTTTTAGGGTAATTTAGTATTATTATAATATTATTTTTTAACCCTTATTTACCAGATTTACCCTTAACCATGGTAAATAAAATATTTACCGCAGTAATTATTCAAAATGTCTAAAAATAAAAGTTACCTATTTACACAATTTGAACATCCTGATTCCAAATATGGAATCCATTTTCCTAAATTCAAAACACAGAACTGGCAGAAATTAATTTAAAATTAATTCCCGCTGTCAAAACAAAAAGCGTGTTTTTAAGAGATAATAACTATCAAAAGATTGACACTTGTTTATGTTCGGTTTAATTGTAAAATTTTGTCCAATGACCAAAATTATATTAAATGGTAAAAATATATTCTAAATATACTTTAAAACCACTCAAATTCATAATTTATCACTATTAATTATTTTGATTAAAAAAGTTGTTTTTAATTAAAATTTAGTAATTTTCACTATTCATCAAAATATGAAAGTTATCCGAAAAGTACCAAAATTTCACCTTAGGCTAAATTCGATACTCCGAATCCAAAAATGAAGTCCATTTTGAGAGATAAAATATCTAAAATTTTAAAAGGTAGGTATTACTATTCATAATGGATAGTTTGATTGGTTGTGGTGTGTTAGAACTCGAAGTTGCGTACAACACACGCTACTGTATTATTCAAAGGAAAGCGTACCGTGGAAGCTTGGGATGTTTCATTTTAAATTTTTTGATGTCTCCATTTAGTCAAAAAGTTTAAAATATTGTATTTAAAAAGGTCTCACTATTAAAAGTTGATAAAAGTGCAATACTGAAAATGAATCTGTTCTTGCATTATGTCTAAGAAACTCATAATATGGATTCTAAAATTATAAGGATTATATAAAGTTTAAAATTTAGTTAATACTATTCATAACCTCTTTTGAATGGATTTTTTTTTGGTAAGTCATGGTGTGATTGAACTCGGTGTTGCGTGTAGTGCAAGTTATTGAATTATTTTGAAGAAATAACACACTATGAATTCTTGGGGTGTTACAGCTCAGTTAACTCCTCCTTGGTTTCTTGTTTATTGAATGATTCAATGAATGGTTTTAAACTATGACCATTGACTTTGAAGACATGACCACTTGGGGGATCCTGAATCTCTATTTCCCCATGAGGGTACACATGATGCACTAGGTATGGACCAGACCATCTGGACCTTAGCTTTCCTGGGTGTAGATGAAGTTTTGAACTATACAAGAGCACAAATTTTCCCAGTTCAAAGTGTTTGACTTTGAGATTCCTAGATTGGTAGGCTTGAACTTTAGATTTAATGATCCTTCAATTTTCATAAGCCTCCATCCTAAGTTCCTCGAGTTCATTAAGATCTAATTTACCTTTTGTTTCAGCCAAAGAAATGTCAAAGTTCATTTTATTTATAGCCCAAAAGGCCTTATGCTCAATTTCAACAGGTAAATGACATGATTTTCCATAAACCAATATATACGGTGACTTGCCTAGGATTGTTTTGAAAGCAGTTCGATATTCCCAAAGTGCATCTAAGAGTTTCTCGGACCAATCTTTCCTATAGGGATTGACGGGTTTTTCAATAATTTGCTTAATTTATCTATTTTCCAACTCAGCTTGACCGTTGGTTTGAGGATGGTATGCAGTGGAAACTTTATGATTAATACCATACTTAGACATGAGTGAAGAGAATGGGCAGTTTCAGAAATGGGTTCCACGATCACTGATTATAGCCCTAGGAATTCCAAATCGAGAAAATATATGCTCTTTCAGAAATCGGATAACAACATGGTGGTCATTGGACTTAGTGGGAATGGCTTTAACCCATTTTGAGACATAATCAATATATAAGAGGATGTAGAGGTATCCCTTATAGTTTGGAAAGGGTCCCATGAAATCAATTCCCCAACAATCAAATATTTCAACGACCAGAATGGGAGTGAGGGGCATTTTATTCCTTTTGGTAATGGATCCTAATTGCTGACACTGAGGACAACTTTTTCAGAATTGGAAGGAATCCTTAGTGAGGTTCGGCCAGTAGAAACCACTTTGGAGGACCTTTGTAGTGGTTTTCATTGTAGAAAAGTGTCCTCCACGTGCATCTCCATGACAAAATTTTAGAATGGACTCTTGCTCATACTCGGGAATTCATCTCCTGATGATTTTATCAGGACAGAACTTGAAGAGGTAAGGATCATCAAACACATAGTGTTTGACATCAGAAAGGAATTTCCTCTTAGCTTGGGTCCCCAGGAATTTTGAAATGTCACCCATCACCAAATGGTTTGCTATGTCAGCATACCATGGGCAATCATTCACTGAATATAGGTGCTCATCGGGAAATGAATCAGAAACAGAGAGGTGGTGTGATTTTTCTTTGAATTCCATCCTAGAGGGGTGATCAGCTACAATATTTTCAACACCCTTTTTATCCTTAATGGTTAAATAGAACTCTTGAAGAAGAAGGACCCACCTAATAAATCTAGCCTTGGCATCTTGTTTTTGGAAAAGGTATTTTAGGGTTGAATGGTCAGTGAAGACAATTATGGGTGATCCTAAGAGATAAGACCTGAATTTCTCTAAGGGAAAGACAACAACAAGCAACTCTTTCTCAGTGGTGGTGTAGTTTTTTTGTGCATCATTTAAAGATTTTCTTGCATAAGCAATGACATGTGGAGTTTTCTCACACCGTTGTCCTAAGACTACACCTACAGCGAAATCACTTGCATCACACATGAGCTCGAAAGGAAGTTTCCAATTTGGAGGTTACATGATAGGTGGAGATATAAGAGTTGACTTGAGTGTAGATAATGATTCCTCACATCTTTCTGTCCATAAAAATGGAGCATCTTTTACCAATAGAGCACATAGTGGTCGAGAAATAGAGCTGAAATTCCTAATGAACCTTCTATAAAAACCAGCATGTCCTAAGAAGGACCTCACTTCCTTAACAGTTTTAGGAGAGGTAAGGTGACTAATGATGTCAACCTTAGCTTTATCAACTTCAATCCCTCTACCAGATACCAGATGACCTAGAACAATTCCTTCCCTTACCATGAAATGACATTTTTCCCAATTTAGTATGATATTCTTATCCTCGCACCTTGACAAAACCTTTTCAACATTTATAAGGCATCCCTCAAAAGTATCCCCAAATATGGAGAAGTCATCCATGAATACCTCTAAAAAATCCCCCACCATATCCGAGAATATTCCCATCATGCACCGCTGGAAGATACCAGGGGCATTACATAACCCAAAGGGCATGCGCTTGAAGGCAAAAGTGCCGAATGGAAAAGTGAAGGTTGTTTTTCCTTGATCCTCTAAGGAGACTTAGATTTGATTATACCCTGAGAATCCATCTAGGAAACAATAGAATTGATGACCCGCCACTCGCTCGAGGACTTGGTCAATAAAGGGTAAGGGGAAATGGTCTTTCTTGGTACAAAAGTTGAGCTTCCTATAGTCAATACAAACTCTCCATCCTCTGACCCTTGTTGGAAGCATCTCTCCATCCTTGTTGGTTATTACTATGATTCCAGCCTTCTTTGGAACCACATGGATTGGGCTAACCGACTCACTCTCAGCTATAGGATAGATGATACCAGCTTTTAACAATTTCAAAAGTTGTTTTCACACTACTTCCATGAGATTAGGATTGAGTCACCTTTGAGGTTGATGACATGGCTTTGACTCAGAATCAAGAATAATTATATGAGTCCCGATAAGTGGGCTAATCCCAGGAATATCAGATAGGGTCCATCCAATGGCTTTCTTGTGTCTCCTAAGAACATCTAGAAGCATCCTCTCATGATTGGCTTCAAGAGAGGAAGAAATGACAACAGTAAACAATTGATTGTCCCCTAAGAACTCTTACTTCAGTGATGAATGTAAGACTTTAAATTCAAGATCATATTGGACATGACTTCCCAAGAAAGGATGAGACTTTGTATTGAACTCAGTTTTTTTGTTCATATTTCATGATAAAATTGGTTCCTTGTGAACAGAATTTTCATCCACTAAATTTTCTAGAGTAATGTCATGAATAGCTATGGACTCAATGTTATTTATGTCAACCATGGTATCATTGATTGGTGACTCTATAAATTCATCAATAGAGCTATCTAAAAGAGATTCAATCCAAGGAGACAAATTTCCCTCATGTGAATAAAGAAAATCAACCTCTTCTTGACTTAACCATCCTTCGGTAATTCCTTGATGTTCATTGAGTTCATTATCAACACTACCAATCCAATTAACCTCATGTATCTCTTCATCATCCCCAATTTGAGAGTTTTCATTGTAGATAATCAAGTCTAGAATCATGTTCCCAAAGTTGATGGTCATGTTCCCATTTCGGACTCGGATAACAGAGTTGATTATTGCAAGGAAGGGACAACCAAGTATGATTGGGGTTTGCTCCCTAGGACCTAATATTGCGTGATTGTCCAGAACAATGAAGTTAGCTGGATAAATGAAATTTCCAACTTTCACCAAAACATCTTTTAAGATCCCCTTTGGAACTCGAACACTACGATCAACAAGTTGAAGAGTGAAAGATGTCGGTTGGAGTTCTTCGAGCCCTAACTAACAATACATGGCATAAGTAATGAGGTTCACACTAGCACCTAGATCACACAAGGCTTTGACAACTTTGTTCTCTCTTAGTTCAACATTTATGTAAGGGAATCCTGGGTCTTGCATCTTAGGAGGAATGGTCCCTTGAATGGTGGTACTCACATTAGCAGCCAAAATGACTTGGTTTTTATGTGAAAATTTTCTTTTAAAAGTGCACAAGTCCTTAAGGTACTTTGAGTAGGAAGGTATGGTTTGGATGGCATCGAGAAGGGGAATGTTCAACTTGACTTGTGAAAATATTTCTCTCAATGTGTCACTCAATTCAGGCTTGGTTATCCCCCTCATGCGTTGAGGAAATTGTGCAGGTTGTTGAGTTGTTTGTTGGAGTGTTGTTTCTTTCACATTGTTATCAGTTTCTTCAGTTTGATCTTGTGGTTCATTTAAATTTTCATTAGAGTTTGAAGCTTCACATTGTTTCTAACTTATTTGTTCAGGTTTTTCAATTGATTTCCCACTTCTTAAAAATGTCACAGCCTTTAGTTGTTCGTGAGTTGTTTGAGTGAAACTTGACTCTCCCCTTGATGTTTATTGTGGAATGGCCTATGTGGGCATGGGTTCCTTTCCAGTTTCGATGGTTTGAAGTTCTTGTTTAATGGATGAGAATTCTGAGTTCATTTGTCCATTTTTTTGCACAGTTGTTCTAGTAGGCGTTGTGGAATAATTTGGGTTGGTGCTTGAGCTTGTGGGTTTATCCCAGGAGCATACTTTGGTTGCTAGATGGGTTGTTGATATTGTACATGAGGATGTTGGAATTGGACCAGTTTTGGTTGGAACTGATTATGAGGTTGAAAGTTTTGTGGAGGGTATGGGTTGATACATTGTTGTTGTGTTGGTTGTTGATTTTCCTTCCAACAAATGCCTGGATGGTCATTATACCTTGGATTGAAGGTGTTCGTGAATTGTGGCTTTTGAAAGTTCATTTCATTAACTTATTTTGGTGGTCCTCCTAAAAGAACATCCTTGATGGAAGGAATGGTTGGGCAATTATCAGTCTGGTGGCCATTCTTGTCACAAATTGTACAAACAAGCTCAACAGTTTGGGTTTTGTGGACCTTCCTAAGATCAATATCCTCAACTTTCCTCATGAGTGCAGCAAGTTTTTCTCTAAGGTTTTCTTCTTCTCCAAGATTGTACATTCCACCAAATTTGGGTGGCTTCTCATAGTATGGTGATATTCCCCATGTTTGGTTTTTTCAGAAATATTCTCTAGATACTCGTAACCATCATTTGGGGATTTTTTTTTGAAGGTTCCATTACACATCATATCAATGAATTGTTTGTTTCCGGGACCCAACCCTTCATAGAAAATTCCCACTTGTTCTGGGATTAAGAAACCATGGTGCGGTACCATGTTTAATGTGTCCTTAAACCTTTCCCATGTTTCATAGAATGTTTCTCCCTCTCTTCAAAAAACGTTTTGTATGCACTTTTTAAGTGAAATTGTTTTGTGATGGGGGAAGTATTTTTTATAAAATTCTCATTGAAGTTGGTCCCAAGAGTGAATGGATGCTGGTCTCAAATTTTTTAACCAATTATTTGCTTGGTCTTTAAATGAAAAAGGAAAAATTCTCATTTTAGCAGATTCAATTTGATTTGGTGGGCACATGGTTTCGGCAATGTCATTAAATTCATTAACATGAAGGTATGGCATCTCAGACTCCATCCCATGAATGGTTGGAAGGTGGTTCAGGACATGGGGTTTGAAAACATATTGGGCATATCCTATGTTATCATGCCTAATGCATGAGGGTGCATTGGTTCAGGTTGGTGTGAGGTTATCCTTCATAATCAGGTATACAACAATTCCAAAGTTAGGGTCTTTCCCGTTATTTTGGTTCCCTCCCCGGTTTATGATTTGGTTTTGTGGGAGATTCTCCATTTCATCGAACTCAACGTCTGAATTTGAAGTATTAGGAAGATTTGGATCTAAAGGAAATAGACCACTTTTAGTGCTTGACTCCCCAGCCCTAGGAGTATCCACCCTAACTAATCTGTTTGATTTATCACGGGTGTAGGCAGACATGCGCCAAAAAAAAGAGTGAAAGGGAAAAGATAAGAGAATTGGGATGAGAATAGAAGAATTGGGGGTAAGAAAAGAAGGTTTTTGGTCTAAGGAACTTACTTGGTCCCCGGAAATGGCGCCAAAATTTTGTTTCACCCAAATATACCCTACTGGTAAAAGCGGTCAATGTAGTACATGTAGGGGTCGAATCCACAAGGACCAAAGAAATAACCTTGAGACGCTATGATTTGGTGAAGGATGTGTTTTGAAGTAGCCAACTTTGTGTTCGATTTTGGATTGTTTAAATAACAATAAGAAACATACATGAATTCAATTCAATGAAAATGGGTTGATCTAGGATTATGCTCGAGGTGGATTGAATGAATTTTACTTCTTTAAACAATTTTGGTTTTATTAATTCTTGATGAATCCATTCTTCAAAAATAACACTACCTTCATCATTTTATGGTTTGGTGCTTATTAAACACAATTAATAATCCATATACACATAGAGAACCAAATTCATGATCTCTCCAAGGTATATGGTCATTTATTAATTTAATTTAGTTCGCTCAAACACAGTAAATATGAAGAGTAGAAATAACTGAAGAATGGATGTCTAAAATTAATTATCCAATTAACAACAATTCGTTCAAAAAATAACATTCAATCCAGCCTTTGCATCCTCATAAGATCAACCCATTAAAGGTTTAGCCCTCCATTTATGGTATACTCTCAATGGTAGGCGGAATATGACTAAAAAGATTTGGATTGATGAAATTAAACCCGCGGAAATAACAAGCACTCCTCCGTGTGTGTGAATGAAATTCACACCTATGTGTGAACTGATTCACAACAACACAGAGATATCACTATGCTTTGTGATAATAAAGGTTTAATAAATGAAATGAAAAATATATAAGATAAATAAGATGATTATGAACAAAAAGATACAAAAAAGAAACTTACATGGAAATGGAAAACATTACAAAGGAAATTTGGAAGCATCACCTTTCAATAAAACAAGCAAAAAAAGATGATATGAAAAATATCCACCCATATTCCCTTCACCACTATCTCCTTATATAGGCATATTATGAGCCTTAGGTACATCCCCCAACAATTAATTCACCCCCCAAAAATTAATAGAGTCAAATGGAGGGTGAATAATCAAAAGGAAATTGATGTTTCGAATTTGATCCAGAAAACTGTCCAGATTCATCCACCATATTGACGTGTGAATTTGTAATTGAATAAGGCAGTATCTGTAGGGGTTGTAGAAGACACATATCGTCTTCCATATTTCCTCTAAGATCTGTAAAAAGTTCAGGAATTTTGGCTCAACCGTTTGGACTTTATGGTCGAAATGGTGGGACAGATTTCTGGCATTTAATGTCGGGTCCACCATTTAAATCTTAACTTCAGATCCCTTTATCATCATGAAAACATTTGAATTAGCTCCGGACACAGTTAAATAAAATGATCCTCATATTTTTATATTTCTAATGTATAAATTTGAGCTTCATTGGGCTTTGTTTGTGGGCCCCACATTTGTTTGATGGGCCTTGGGCCCATTATGCTTTTTCCAGCAAGTTTCTGCCTTCAGGTGCAAAAATATCCATCTTCACTTGTGATTCATCCATAAGACCTAAAAGAAAAAATGTTCCAACTAAAGAGATGAATCATATAACAAAATAACAAAATTAAAATGATCCATATTGTAATTTCCACAGGAAAATTATTGAGTGGGACCAAATTGACACTTTAAGCATGAATTGCACAATGATGAAAAATGAAGTTCAATTTTTGAATTGGACTAAAATTGATGTTTATGAACTTTTAAACAAATTAATATTAAGATATTAACAATGAATGTTATCCACTTTCAGTGACTAATCAGTGATCATTGGGAAACTACTTTCCCTGGTACCCAGTCAAAGGAGGTATGACTGTTGATTAGATCACACAGTAGTGGGGCGACGATAGGTAGAAAACGACTTTTTTTTTATTTTCCAATGGTCAAGCCCCATTGGGGAACAAAATATACAGAGGATTTTTTTATTAAAAATATGGTTGAGTTAGTCCAGATGGTGGGAATATTTTTCAATAATATCTTTAAAGAACCTTTACAACACAAAAAGCTCATTAAATATACTTTTAATATGATAACAAATATAATTAATATAATAAAATAATAACAATTATTATTATTGTGTAATATCCACAAAAAATGATGGATACACCAAATAATAGAACACATTTAATTTTTTTTATTTATTTTTTTAAAAGCATTAAATATCTGAAAAAAAATAAATTCTAAAAACACTATTTGAATCCATAATTATTATATATCGACATAAAATGGAAATACGATATCATATCGATGTGTGGTCAAATTCATTGGAATATTTTTAATACCCTATACATAAAAATTAAATAAAAAAAAATTCTTCCCTTGAAAAAAATATCACTCTAATACCAATTAATGGTAAAAGGGAATGCAATAGAACCCGATTGATAGGGGATTTAAAATTTCCAATCACCAGTTTGCTAAAACATAATTATCTCAAATGATTTATCCATAGTATAGTCTGAGGATCCAACATGGTTTAATAGAAAAATAATAAATTAAAAAATGATTACCTCATTCTAATTTGATGCATGCTAGTCCTTTTAAAGTTGTTGGAATTTGTTGTACAAAGGATCTGACATTGTTCCCAACTAAATCAACCACACAAGATTATTAAATCTACATGTATGTCATTTGTTGGATTTCAAGTGCTAGCATAGAGCAGAGACAATCAAATTGACATAGAGATGATCCACATGATCCTCTTCCTTTGATGCATGAAGGTGGTCTTGGATTTTATGATTGGATTGAGAAATTATCTATCAAAGAATCAGGAGGAGAGAGAGGCTCTCAATTCCTAAAAAGTTAATTCATTCATGGAGATGTGTTTCTCTACACTTATATAGTGAATAATTATAATACCATTTTAGGATTCCCTAAACCATGTGTATTGAGCGTCCATGAAATAAGTGATATAAATAATTAATTATGAATAACTAACTACATCATAATATTATTTACAATTTAATTTAATACATGTAACATATAAATTATTTTACCTGATATAACATAGACATTAACTTAATCGTAAATCTTGATAATATTAAATGAATCCCGGAATATTAAAATAATATTTTTCCATAAAATATTAATCCTTTTATTTACATGATAACTTTTAAATATGTGTAATAAATAAATTCACTAAAATTATTCTTTATAAGAATAATAATGAATTCATCTATTTATCGGTGATCGATAGAACGATGGATAATACTCAAACCCCATAGTGGGTCCCACTACGTCCTATATTCTAATTTTACATAATATAGATGATTATCGAAAATGATATTGTGTGTAATCCTCTATGATATTATCTCAATAGTAGAAGATAATATTCATAGACCACGAGAGGAGTCTAGCTACCCATCAAGGCCCCTAAAGAGAAAATGAAAATTCGTAGCAATGAAAACCATCCTATGAATATGTATTGTGTAATACAATCTCTTTGTCATATTATATCTCATAAAGTATTATGCACACATGTGTCGTCATCCTTTTCCTACTTTATTATTTTTTGATCTACGAAGAAAAATGAACCTTTCACTGACATGGACATGGATTTATGATTTTACAACCATCCTAATCAACCAATAATGATGTATCTATTCCAAAATTGAAAATAGAGAAATTCAATCCTGATCATTCAATAAATAACATTCCATAAATGATGCACCCAATAAAAACTACCTCATCGTGACATAAATTTGATTGTTTTCTACTTGTATAGAAGTATGCGATCAAATGGAACACATTTATAATGATCACATTTTAGGAGTCCAATACACATGTCTATATATAGGAACAACCAATGACACCTAAAACAAGTGGTGTTTATATAGGCCGATTGGTTCTCATGATCTCAAGTACAAGAGATCAACATGTGTGAACATCATGAGAGGAAGTCTTAATGATTATGATCCTCCAGTACCAGATAGTTGAACGTCCATAGTGTCTTGTCGGTATTATGTATACAGACTATATGACATTAATTTATGATTACATTTTTAGTATCTCTAGGTTCACATTATATCTTGGGATATGCTATAACCCTTTGATATGACACATAATCTCAAGAAATTACCCTAAATATTGTGGAAACAAAAGTATCAATCCAATTATTTAAAGATAACAACATGTATATATATGAAACAATACACATGTAATTGTAATCAATGTACATCACATGCTGGGTCTTGAGTACCCACATTATAAAAAGAGAATAATTAATTTTATACATATATAAAATGAAACTAATATGATATAATAAGTAACTCAAAAATGACATGTATAACCAATATTATGAGTCTCTAGGATTCAATATAGGTTTCTCATCATCATATTTATATTGGGTATTCTAACCTAATAATTTATACACTACATCATATAATTCTATTTCAATCATTCATAATGGTTCTTAATGTGAACATGAATTTTCCAAGCATATCTGTTGTGAGTGTATAACATGGTGTAAAATTAGAAATAATTTTTTTCACTATGTGGAGAAAGAGTTCATTATCAAAAATCAATTTTCAGGGTTATTTCCCCTAGGCGAATTGTTTCCCAATACTACACCCACTAGATTTTATTGATACATGTTATTAATTTCTAGGAAACACACACTCTATAATTTACAAAAAATTAGGATTTTTTTCATACATTTAGGTTTATCCCTATGGTTTTTCACTTATTTTAACTATTCTTAATCCAAAACAGTAACGAAGAAATAAAAAAAATGAATAAAAAAATTATCATAAATTACTAAACCCAATCCTAATATCAATTGAGATTCCCCATGTGACACACTCAAGGTTTCACAATAAAAAAACATATATTGTGTAGTTGTGTTTATAATGAGTGAGGTAAACCACAAAAAAACATCCATATATTAAATTATAATTCTCATATTTGAAAATTACATCTCAAAAATATTCACACAATCCTTATAAAAAAGGTTTAGTGTATTTGGATATTAACCACATATAAATTATATAATTGATAAAATTTATCCAGAATTTCACAACACTATAATTACTAATAAAAATTTCTTAAATTATAAATGCTTTAAAAATAAGCTGAATGGAAAAAATAATAATGAGTGATACTAAATTCTTAGTAATTAAATAACATAAGATGTAGATGATCCATAAATGGGGTACATAATCAACATTTGATAAATCATCATAATGGTAGAAATATCCTTTCAAACAAACATTGATTGTTATGTGTTTTCATGGATGCATAAAATAAGAGGTTTAGATATCTAATAATGAAATATTTTTAATGGAATAATAATATTAAATTATGAAATTAAATCATGATCATATAGATAATAATATTAAAATATAATATAAATTTTTTGAAAAATATAAAAACACATATTTACCATATCTTCCTTCTATCATTTACATGCAAACAATTATTATCTTAAAGGATATAAAACATTTAATACTGAATTTTATGGTTTTGATAGACCCAACCATTATTAAACATTTAGAAGAACCAACCCATAAAAGGGACTTAATAATCCCAACACATTATATGAAATTAACACACCCAATGATCCTCAATATGATAATATATATATATATCAAAAATATCAATCAACTAAAAAAATATTTCATAAAGGAAATTTTATATTGATTTATTTATATAAATCCACATGAGATACACTATTTATAGATAGAGATGAAAAATTTATGTGAATCAATAAAATATATTTCAGAAAAGAGGTTAAAAAAATATCACAAATAGTAATGGTTCATAGTAAATTTTTAAAGATCATTTTTGGGAAACATAAATTATGATTTTTTTCAATCATTATTTGGAAATATATCTTAATAATTGATCCTTGAAAAATACATAAATGAAATCCAAATGAAGTTTATAGGGAATTAAAAAAATAAATTATTGAAAAATGAAAAACCTATTTAATATATTTACTAAAACCTATATCACAAAAATGAAAACATTTCTATTTAAAGGGTGGTTAATATAAATAATTATAGAAGAATTAGTACTATTTATTTTTATTTAAAATAATGAAAATTATATTTTATGTGAAATAATATAGAAAATGATGATAAATAATATTTAAATTGGATATGAATTATTATAAAGAACGTCATACTCTAATTAGAATTACATAAATGGATAATTATTGTAATATAAATGTTATTATACATAATTATAAATATAATATAAACTATGACAAATTAATTATGTATAATAAATAATATTGAAGAAATCAATTATATATTTAACAATATATCTCAAATAATTGTTACAAGTGTTATAATAATCCGTTATGTATTCAGTAATACCTGAATAAAAAACCACTAATGAGTGAAAACGTGATATATTTGTGAATCAAATAAATTTCATCAATGTTATGTTACAAATCACCCATATGGAATTATATACAAATTAATGTCTATATAAATGATGAATATGGAATATATATTAATGAACTATAACACCCTGAACCCAGTTACCCAGAGTTGGTGCATTATTACATAACATTGGCATGATAAAAAAAGATCAAGCCTCGAAAGATAAATTAGTTTAGTATCCTTAGAAGTACTTGATACATTCATAAGTCTTACATAACATCATAAAGTGAAAAACTACAAAAAAATAGTCTCCATACACCACACTCATATCCCCTCAGACTATCCCTACAGGTCATTCATAAAATAATTCTTCACATCCTTGGAATAATAAAACATAGAAAGGGGTGAGCTCAGATGCTTAGTAAGGATAACATTATAGTAGAAACTTTCATAAATAACCAGAAACATTTAAGGCAATGTATTACTAAAACAAAAGCCTTTTAAACATGAACATCAGCATAATATGGTAAAAATAAAATTAACTAATTCCATTTACTTATTCATATGGTTATTCTAGTAGTCGAATAGTCACATGCATATATCCACTTTCATAATGATGGAATGTATAATACCATACTTTCATAACAACATAGTCAAGGCCTTGTTCCAAGACAAAAGATAAAATTTTGTCAAGCCCTTGTTCCAAGACACAAGTTTGTCACCTGAGACCTACCGATGCATCGGGGAGCTATAGCGATCTCCACCCGTAACTTACTATGTCCAATGCATTCCTCATATGAAAAGGTTTAAACACAACATAAACATTCTTATTGAAACTAGCATATGAAATGTCAATAATTTATCCATAAAAAGGAATGGTATGAAAATAACACATCCACAGTCAAACATATCACAAAACCTTCAATACAATATTGAAGTTTTGTATCATAATAAATCATCTTCAAATAAGCTTCAAATACATCAAACGATGTTGAAATAGATGAAATAAAAACTATTTGAAAGAAATATATCTTTCTTTTATTTTAAATCATTTAAAGTAACATAATTATAAAATAAAACATTTATTTTGAAAATATTCTTATAATCTTGTAAGGGAATATTTGACGATGTTATAACAACGGAAAATATCCACACTCACCGTATAAGTTAAAAAACATTCTAACCTTAAATTTATTGAAAGGTCAAAAAGTACCTTCTTTGGAAAGAAACAAAAATATTCCTTTCAAAAACATATAAGGTAGAATAAGGGTATGAAACCCATTTTTTATTAAATAGTAAAAATGTTATTAAACACGTGTTTAAGAAATATGGATGTGTATGATAAGGAGGTCCTAGTAGATAATTACGTATAAACATCCTCATATAATAAAGAGGTTATAAAATTAACCCTTACCTTGTACTTTTCCTTAGTTGATGGAATGTTAACCTCCTGTATAATATTTAAAACATTTTTATTAAATTATACAAGAATAATATACATAAATATGATATCATATATTATCTTCTAATATTGCTTTGTTAATAATATTTTAGTATTATCGTCATTTCGGGTGTTAACTTACTCGTTTTCTTTAATAAGTTTTGTTACACAAGCCGTGCTTTTTATGGGTAGGTTGTATCTTATTCATATCCTGAATTATATAAAGTACTTAAAAATTATTTTTAATCGTAAAATGGGAATTAGTATTTAATGGATACAATGGGGAATGAATCTAATCGCGATCGTGGAGACGGTAATCAGTACGTACACACGAGCGACAATAACATTCTTTTGATATTAAAATCGTATATAATTGGATGTTATATCATATATATAGAATCCCTATAATGTTTTATTTATTATTTATATCATTTATACTCATTATTATACCCATGAAAATGATGAAGTGTTTGAATAACAATCTATACCATGACGTGGAGACGGTAAGCCGTACGTACGCACGTGTGGTGACTTTTTCATTCATAGGATGGATAAAATAAATAATATGTTTGTAACATTTTTATAATAACATCATAGTATATATAATATACTAGATTTATTATTTTATAATGGAAAAAATAAGTAAAGAAGAAGTGGAAGAAGAAATGAACTTGAAAGAGGGTGGTGAAATTAATACATCTTCTTCAGGTGTTTTCTTTTGAGTTGATCAAAAGGGATACATAGGTTGGCTTTCTGACCCAGTTAATGCCTCTAGGTTGAAGTGAGGGATGTTGGGAGAATATTTTTTCAGGTTTTGGCCGAGCCAAATTCCTTTTAAGGTGTGAATTAGAGAGAAGGGGGAGTGCCCTTATATAAGAGGGGTGAGAGACACCTTAGGAAAATCTAGAAATATTATTTTATAATAAATTCATATTTAGTTTATAATGGATCCAAAGTGACGTATTTCGAGGCTAGTGTGGGGATGGGTCTAAATCCTTTCAACCAATAGATTTTAGACATGTTTAGGTCACCATATTAACCTTATCATTTATATTTAACTCTTAATTAAATAGTTTGACATTTACCATGTCTCTTTGTATTTTTATATTATATGGTTAATAAACATACTATAACAAGACAATAAAACCCTAAGTGGTTAATTATTAATATATATAACCTTATCTAAGTCATTTTTATGAACCTTATATTTTTATGAATAGAATATTAATTAATAATATAATATTTGTTTTAAAAACTCTTTTCTGTCATTTTTTACACTATTTGGTATTTGATTTTGGTGAAAATCATAACAGCATGATTACTTCTGTAAAAGTTAATTAAATCTATCCTAAAATATCATATTAACCAATAAAATTCGTGTAATTAATTAAAATTATAAAATTATATTTATTTGGGTATTTATAATAACAAATATTTTAATATTTCTTAAATATGATAATTACTGCATGATCATTGTGTTGTAAATAAATTAAATTATATAATGTCTAAAATTTATAAATAAAATACCATTATGTAGTAAATCTTTTTATCGTTCTAATGAATATTTATAATCGAATTTGTCTTATATATAACCCTATATTAAAAATGATTTAGTTATTAAACTTTGATTTTAACTCTTTTAACTCTTCTTTTAATTAAATAATAATAAATGTCCTATTCTAATCCAAGTGGACCTAAAGGATCATATTTTATTCCTAAGATTGTTTTTGGTCGACTTAAACTTATCCAATAGAATTATAAAATGTGTTAGGGTAAAAATAATATCATATTTCCTTTAATTACCCTATTTACTTTTAACCGTGGTAAATAAAAGTAAAAAGTTACTATTCATAGAAAATTATTTTCATATCATTGAACCTCATTTTACTTACTGATATCAACCATGCCTCTCATATTTTTCAAATTCAACTCACAGAAGTGGTAAAATTATGTTTAATGCAAATTTGTAAAAGCCTCTAGGAGGTGGGTAAAAAACGGTAAAAAGTTAAATAAAAATTTTATATATCTAAAATTAATATAAATTGACTCCAATGAATTACATTGAACTTATATAGGTATTATGTACTTATTTTTACATAAAATAAATTTAAATAAAATAAATAGTTATTTAAATAAAAATTCAGTTTGAACTAATAACTCAGTGTTTTTCACTATTCATCAAAAATTGAAAGTTTTCAGAAAAATAACAAAATTTCACCCTAGGATAATTTCAATATTCTTAATCCAAAAATGAAGTCCATTTTGAAAAATAAAATTTATAAAATTTCAAAAAGTGGATATTACAATTCATAACGGGTAGTTTGATTGGTTGTGGTGTGTTGGAACCTCGAAGTTGCATACAATGCAAGCTATTGAATTATTAAAAGGGAAATGTACCATGGAAGCTTGGGGTGTTACATTATCCCCTCCTTCAATAAATTGTGTCCTCACAATTTGACATTTTTCTTCAAAAATAAAAGGCTGAAAATAGAAAATACCTTTGTGTAAAAAACTCATCGGAAATGGGGTTAAAAAATTTTGTTTTAAAAAGAGAGAAAGGGAAAAGAGAATGTCACCACCAAATTAGGGTTTCGAATAGGAGAACATTGGTGGAAATTATAGACATGTAATTAGATGAAAAACATAAATATTTACATGGAGTGATTGAGGTCCTCAATCAAAAACAAGTGTAAAATTTTGGGCCTCAAAGCTATCAATCTATGATGATTTAAAATATCATCAGTTCAAAAAAAACATAAGGTATTAGGATAACATATTTTTTGGTTTTAATATCCCTTCCATAATGTTTAAGAATTAATTTCTTCATATAATAACATATATATATATATATATTTGACAAGTAGAGTATCATCCATCTACCAAAAACTCATCTTTCACTCCAAAAGATAATAGAACTCAAAAATATTATCCTAATAGTATTAGGTTACAAATATTGACACATACCATTAAAATGAAAAAAATATTTTGTAATAACCAAGGACTTCATGTAGTATAGTGGTAGGTAATAAAGGCATGTCGCACTATGGTTGTTGGTTCGATTCCTTCAGCTTTGTCCGACATGCCTGGTTATTGACCGACCTGTAGGTTGTCCTTTTCCTAAAACTAGAGTATCATAATATTCCAAAAATAATCATAAGAAACGTTTTAACCTTAAAAAATACTATCCAAAGATAAACTTAATCCATTCCAAACATTATGGTTATCCATAGTACCTCTGTCCAGGCTCTCTATAAAAGGTATCTAAATTCCAAAGTCAATTGTAACATCAGATTTCCCAAACAAATTAATGTTTCTATTATTATCACATAATGAAAATATAATTACCTTAGTCATATTAAAACATTAATGAAAACAACGAGTACTCTAGTAAAATCCTTATATATATCACATTATTCTTATAACCAAAATATAGTCCTTGAGTCCAAAAACACAAATACATTAATTATTCCACTTCAACTATAGTAACATCATAAGATTGGCCTTGATCCCTTAGCATTTCCTAAGGTAAGTTTCCTTGACGCTTAGGACATTCATTTGCATAATGCCCTATTTATCTACAATTGAAGCATTCAACATTGACAGCCTCTTTCTTTCCCTTGCAATCCCGAGCCTGGTGACCATTTTCTCCACTTTTGTAACAAACTCCCATTCCATTTAGGAAAGTATAGGGGTGTTTCTTCCCACAATTATCACATAATGGAAAAATCCTTCTTTTCATTTTCCCATTATCTGTCTCTTACTCCACCATTCTCTCCTTCTCTTGCTTTACTTTATTGTCATAAGATTTATATAATTCCTTTTCTATCTTGATAGCACTTGAGACTATATCTTCTTACGATGAGAAAGATTTTGGGACTAATGCTCAACGTAGAAATTGTTTTAACCCATCAAAGAAATGATCAATCTTACTCCTTGGGTTACGTATATAACTTGATGCATGCCTTGCAAACCTTGTAAAGTTAGCCTCATACTTTGTGACATTATCATCCTCTTTTTACCTTAGACACAGAAATTGAATTTCCATATCCTCTTGATGGTCATGAGGAATGTATTTTTCTAAGAAAATATCTTTAAACTCCCTCCATTATATACATGATACTTCTTCATCTTCCTTTTTATTTTGAATCAATGACCACCATTGATCAGTATCTCCAGTGAGGCGATAAACTGCCATGACAACATTCTCCCTTTCACTACTCCCCAAAGCATGAAATATTTTCTCTAAGAAACTTCTCCATTGCTCGTATACCAATGGATTTGTACTCCCCTTGAATGTTGGTGGTTGTTTCATCATGAAGTGGTCTAACATTGATCCTCCGCGTTGTAGATCTAGGTTCTCCATACGGGTAAGGTTATTATTCATAACCTAAGTGACTTTTACTAGTATGGTGATAATCTGATCAGCACCAGTGGTATCACCAACTCCACTATAATTATCTTGAGCAGGAGGGAAATGCCAACATGGAGTACATGCAATGATACGGTTTCCATTCCTTCCACTAGGAGAAATTTCTAAACAATGGCATAAACTATATTAGTTTATGAATCACAATACAAAATTCCAGACATGTAAAACACATAACATAAATTGAACAGTTTATAGATATAATCCATGATCTTAAAAATGTTGTCTTTGGAGAATTATATGCTCATAAACCCTTCATAATGGTTTTTAAAGAAAATGAGAATTATCTTAATCATATCCCCTGGGAGTTTCGTAACCAAGAGTACAGAAAGGCCCATTGTCATGCAATAGTTCATGTTCAATTCTAGATCAAAGCGGGTTTTTAGGGTATTATGTCTAGGTACATCTGTTCCAAAGCCACCTCTACCTTCTCATATCCAGATAGGGATGTATTTCATGGAAAATTCACAAAATTTCCTCAATACCAAAATTCTAGGAATTTCTTCTATACTAATCCACAAAGTCTATCTTAGGGTATTGTGCTCTAATCAGAGATTTTCTAAATCTAGATTTTAATGTTTGTAATAAAAATCCAATGATACGAACTGTGACTCACCAACCCTATTTACCCAGAGTCGGTGCATTATTAGATAACATTTTCATGATCACAAAACATCAAGTCTCAAAAGACCGATTAGTTTAGTAGCCTTAGAAGTACTAGATACATTCATAAGTCTTACATTACATTATAAAGTGAAAAACAGCAACAACATATTATACATATAACACACTCATATCCCCTCATATTATCCCTGTAGGTCCATCATAAAATACATCTTCACATCCTGGGAAAAATAAAACATATAAAGGGGTGAGATCAGATTCTCAGTAAAGATAACAATATAGCAGAAACTTTCATAAATAATCATAAAAATTGAAGGTAATGTATAACTAAAAAAAGCCTTTTAAACTTGAAATTCAGAATAATATGGAAAAAATAAAATGAAATAATTCCATTTACTTATTCACATGGATATTATACTAGTCGAATAATCACATGCAATATCAAATAGCCACTTTCATAATGATGGAATGCATAATGCCAGACTTTCATAACCACATAGTCAAGGCCTAATGCAAAGAATACAAATACGATATTGCGAAGGACTAGTGTCAAGACACTAGTTTGTCTCATGAGACCTATCGATGCATCGAGAAGCTGTAGAGGGCTCCACCCGTCACATAGTAATTCCAATGCATTCCTCATATGAAAAGGTTTAAACATAACATAAACATTCGTATTGAAACTAGCATACAAAATGTAAATACTTTATCCACAAAAAAATGAATGGTATGAAAATAAAACACCCATAGTCAAACATATAACAAAACCTTCAATACAATATGGATGTTTTGTACCATAATAAATCAACTTCAAATAAGCTTAAAATCTATCATAGGATGTTGAAATCGGTGAAATCAAAACTATTTCAGAGAAATATCTCTTTCTTTTTTGGAAATATTTTAAAGTTGAATAATAATAAAAGAAAACATTTATATTGAAAATATTATCATAATATTTTCAGGGATGCTTCGATGATGTTATAATAGCTAAAAATAGCTTCACCTACCGTATAAGTTAAAAAAACACTCTTACCTAAAATTTGTCGAAAGGTCAAAAATTAACTTGTTTGGAAAACGACAGAAAGATTCCTTTAAAAAATTTATAAGGTATAATAAGCGTATAAATGAAATTAACCCATTGTCTATTAAATAGTAAAAAAATTTAAAGACTTTTTTAAGAAACATGGATGTGGATGATAAAGAGGTCCTAGTAGATAATTATGTATAAACAACCTCGGATAATGAAGAGATTGTAGAATTAACACTTACCTTGTACTTTTCCTTAGTAGATGGTATGTTAACATCATGTATAATAGTTAAAAAATTGTTACTAAATTATAAAATAATCATATATATAAATATGATGTCATATATGATCTTATAATATTGCTTTGTTAATAATATTTTAGTTTTATCATCATTTCGGGTGTTAGCTTACTCGTTTTCTTTTATTTGTTTTGTTACACAAGCCTTGTTTGTTATGGATAGGTTGTATCTTATTCGTATCCAGAATTATATCAAGTCCTTAAACATTATTTTTAATCATAAAATGGGAATTATTCTTGAATGGATATGATGGGGAATGAATCTCATCGCGTTCATGGAGACGGTAATCCGTACGTACGCACGAGCGACAATATCATTCTTTTGATATTAAAATCCTATATAATTGGATGATATATAATATATACATAATAATTATAATGTTATATTTATTATTTAAATCATTTATACTCATTATTATACCCATCCAAATGATTAATTGTTTGAATAAAAAACTACACCACGACGTGCAGACGGTAAGCCGTACATACGCACGTGTGGTGACATTTTCATTCATAGGATGGATAAAATAACTAATATGGTTGAAAAATTTTTATAATAACAACACAATATATATAGGATTATAGATTTATTATTTTAGAATGGAAATAACAAGGAAAGAATAAGAGGAAGAAGAAAATAACTTGAAAGACGATGGTGAAATTAATACCTCTTCTTCGGGTGTTTCCTTTTGAGTTGATCAAAAGGGCTCCTTAGGTTGGATTTCTGAACAAAGTAATGCCTCTAGATTGAAGTTTGGGAAGTTTGGAGGATATTTTTTTAGGATTTGGACGAGCCAAATGGCTTTGAAGGTGTGAATTAGAGAGAATGGGGAGTGCCCTTTTATAAGAGGGGTGATGGCACCTTAGGAAAAGATACAAATAGTATTTTATAATAAATTCATATTTGGTTTATAATGTCTCCAAAGTGAATTATTTCAAAGCTAGGATAGGGATGGGTTGAAATCCTTTCAACCAATATATATTAGACAGGATTAGGTCACCATATTAACCTTTTAATTTATATTTAACTCTTAGTTAAATAGTTTGACATTTACCATGCCTCTTAGTATTTTTATATTATATGGTTAATAAACTTACTATAACAAGACAAGACATCCCCAAATGGTTAATTATTAATATATTTAACCTTATCTAAGTCATTTGGCCGAATGTTATATTTTAACTAATATAATATTATTTAATAATATAATATTTTTTTAAAAACCCTATTATGTCAATTTTGACACTATTTGGTATTTGATTTTTGTGAAAATCATAACAGCATGATTAATTCGAAAAAAATTAATTAAATCAATCCTAATATGTCATATTAACCTATAAAATTCTTTTAATTCATTAAAATTCTCAAATTATATTTATTTGTGTATTTATAATATTAATTATTTTAATATTTCATTAATAAGGTAATTACTGCATCATCATTGTGTCATAAATATATTAAATTATGTAATGTCCAAATATTATAAATAAAATACCATTATGTAGGAAATCATTTAGATTTCTAATGAAAATTTATCATAGAATATATCTTATGTATAATCCTATATTAAAAATGTTTTGGTTATTAAACTTCGATTTTAACTCACTTAACTCTTCTTTGAATTAAATAATAGAAAAAGTCTTATTCTAATCCAAGTGGACCTAAATGATCATATTTTATTTCTAGGGATGTTTTTGGTAGAATTACACATATCAAATAGAATTATAACATGTGTTAGGGTAAAAATAATATCATTTTTAACTTTAATTTCCCTATTTACTTTTAACTGTGGTAAATAAAATAAAAAGTTACTATTCACCAAAAGTTATTTTCATTTCATTGAACCACATTTTACTTACTGATATCAACAATGCCTATCGGATTTTTGAAATTCAACTCACAGATGAATCAGATTGCTGCATCCGGAGCTCGATCGCCACCTGCCCACCGACGTAGGGGCAGGGGTAGTACCGACGCGGCAACCCCGCGCGGTTCCACCACTTCCACAGCTGCTCTGTCCACCACAACTGTTGGGTGCACACGCCCCATGTCCCCATCAGAAATGATCTAGCGATAAAACATCAACGACCTCATGTGACGCTACAAGGAGGAGGTCATAATCCTGACTAGGGATATGGCCCGCCTGGATTTGGAGGCATCCGCGCCTCGACGTCACCGCCGCCCCCGAGGGTCGCGTCGGGAGCCACTGCTCCCCACTCCGACGTAAAATCACTTTGGGAGCATGTCCCTGGAGCTCCTTGACGACTCCCTTCCCTTCGTAGACGAGGTGGGTGACGTCCGGCCCACCTTGATCAGAGTTCCTGTCCAGGGGCTCCAAGAAAGGGCTCCTACCCGGCCGCGTCAGTGCCACTGCTTTGTCTTGCTAGAGGCAGAGCAGGTAAGCGATGCACCTGCGCCAACCACCCCAGCTCGTCTGACCCGATGCTAGCATAGGGTGAAAGCTATGGAGGATGCCCGTCGAGCGACATCAACGTTAGCAGCTACCTCATTCCAAACCCCTGTCGACGTATGTCATCAGGTCCCTGTATACGCTGAGCAGGGGCCGTTCTACGCCCGACCAGGATTGAGGACACAACCGCCCCATGGGCAGGCTGGGTCAACTCTCGTGGTCGTCAGCACAGATAGTGACCGCCGCTGACTGACCCACAGTGACCTCACCCCGTACGGAGGTCCTCCCCGTACCGCCATTTCACAGAGCGTGGGCCTGCCCCGCTTCGAGGCCCGGCCTAAAGGGCCGCCCCGTTCCACTCCCGGAGCAAATGAGGCTCTACCTTGTGGTAGTAATGATTGGCATGGAAGACTCTCCGGTTCCCATTACACTGGGTATGGGGTCATCCCTCCTCTCCCCGACCTCTAGGGAATAGACATTTCTCGTCCGCTCTCCTCCCGGCATGGGGATCCTCCCTACGTTCTCTCTGTGATCGGCGAAGGTCCTCCTCACCCCGGCAACCAGAGGGGCGAAGGCTAGCCTCGCTCCACCTGCACCAAGCATGGAGGTCCTCCATATGCTCGTGTCGGTCCCACCAGGGGTTTTTCTTACTTAAGTGTCATCCTTGGATGTCCTCCCCATGTACCTTTCAACATTTTTCCCGGTGCTCCTCGCACCCCAGATTTCATGGATGGAATCCCTCTCCGCCCAAGCACCAGTGCGGCCGGAGGACCCTACATTGGAAATCAAACCTGCCCCGAGGAGCCACCCAGGGTCAGGAAGGTGGTTTTTCGCCGCCATAAGAGGAATTCCGAGAAGGTTTGGATAGAGATCAAATTGGTCCATTTCTCAGACTCTGAGGCGGAACACGACTCAGCAAGGGAACCCTCCCCTCACTCGTCTAAGTAAAGAACTGGGGCAGGAACAAGGTGCATCAGCCTGGTGCTTCCAGAGTACAAGGTCCACAGGATCCCTGCCTCCCTCCACAGGTATGTCCAAGAAGATGAAGGTCTGGCAACACTGCAGGTTGTGGTCACGCAGTTACCACCGTCATCGTCGGAAGCTCCCTCTACCTCCACAAGAGATCACGTAGAGTTATTCTTGGGACCGATGGCGGGTGAGAAATAGTGATATCCAACACCAGTAACCCTGTCCCCTGATCCAAGAGTGGCAGTTTTCAACCCCTCCTACCGTGATGTAGCCGCCAGGTCGCTACACTCTTCAGTGAACAGCCTGAGAGCCGACAGTCAGTCTGCCCGCTCACCGTGTTCCCCACTGTCCAATCTTCCATCTCGGCGGTCTGCTTCGGTACCACTACCAGTTACTCATCCACCTCTGATTGAAGAGTGGGGAAATAAAGGGACGGACCCTGAATTTGAGCCAAGAAGCTTCTGGAGCATTCTCGCAGCAGACCACTTCCCCGAGGAGTTTTGGCCCGTGGCAGTATGAGATTTCTGTATACCTGAATCCCTCACCCATGAGGAAGTCGCGTGTTTTTGCTACACCCTATGGGCGACACACTTTAGCCTTCTCCACCAGCTCCCAGTCTATCCAGGGAGCCAAGCGCATCTCGAAGACATCAGCGAGCGATGTCGTCTAGTCGACATGGCTGCGCTCTCTGTAGTCCAGCTCCACGAGTCGCCAGGTCGCTGTGAGGCCCTTCCGCAGTAGTGCATTCAGAGTATCAAGGTACTCTGCAGAATTGTAATATAGGCCAACCCCCAGGTGCAGATCTGTGGTTGGGGAAAGTATGCTTCCTCTTTTTCTTTCATATCCTGCAGCAGACTAACTCGCTATGCGATATTGAGGACGTGCCCCGAGGACGAGTCATGGTCAACATGGCTAGTACAGTGAACGAGGAGAATGGTCTAGAGATTCTGGATGGAGACCTACCCCCTGAGGGTGCACTTCCACTACTGGACCCCGCAGGGAGGATCACTCGTCATCAGAGGAACCTCCTAGGTATCCCCTTGCCCACCGAAGCATTTGTACTCAGCCGGAACATCAGTAAAGGTATGGAGCATGTCGAACCTTCTAGGCACTCTGACCCATCCGCCTCAGTGTAGAACACGGAAGAGGACCCCAAGAAAGTCACGTTGCACCAACATCTTGCTGAGCAAAAGATGTTGGTAGATGATCTTTTGGTTGAACTCATCGTAGAGCAACGGCCCGACCATGGTAAACCTAGGCCGGGACAGCCGGGGCAGGAACAGTTACTCTTTGGCGAGCTGCCTAAGGCAACCCTATCATGCCACTCCCATAGACAGAACGGAGGCTAGAGATCATGAAAAATGGTCGCGGTATGTCTCACTAAACCCCCAGAAATGGAGCGACGATCCAAGGAACCTCGTTCGGGCTCCTCCGGCCGCCCCACGGTTTTCTCCACCAGCCTCTCCACGAGCTGCTGATCTGGTCTGTCGCATTGACGAAACCAACAATGTGCTCGTGGTTAGGGATCTCCATCAAGACAGGGACCCACACCTAGATGATCTAATGGCGGGTCTCATTGTCTGCCTAGAGGCTTTGGAAACGCGGCAGGTGGCTATCCCACCGGATGGCAAGCCATACCCTGCATGGGTGGATGATATTCCAGCACCCCCAGGGTTCGAGAACCCCACGTTCTCCCCCTTCAATGGGACGGGGGAACCGCCACAGCACCTGTCCCACACAAACTCGAGATGCGGACCCATGCTAGGAACCCCAGCGTAGTAGGAGGCCTCCAAGCTCTGTTGCTTTGTCTAGAATCTAGAGCGTCCGACGTTTGTTTGGTATAGCCACCTCCCCATTGGATCCATGAACAACTTAGAGGACCTTCGTAGAAAATTCCTATATCAGTTAAGTTTGACCACCAGGAAGACAAATATCACAGACCTCTTCAAGTGCAAGCAAAGGCCAGATGTGGGAGTCGCAGACTTCATCTCCCGGTGGAAAGGACTCACGTACTCTCGTAACATGCCACTAACTCAGGAGTAGTTACTGATAATGTGCATGGGGAATGTCAAGGCAGAGCTGGTCACCTCCCTGATCACTCGGAATTACCCTGGAGGGTTACTGGACATCTCAGATAAGGCCCAGCGCCTCGAAGAAGCCCTACGACAGGCCAGTTAGGCACGCCCATTGACCCATGTGATCCCATCAAGGAGGGATTCCAGAGCCGAGCCCACCACGGTGGCCCATATTGAGGCCCCCAGGCAACTGGAACTGCTACCCGTTAAGCCAGCTCTACAACAGCTTAGAGGTCCACCACCACAGGAACAACCTCCAGTTTAGCAGCGCCTGCCTCAGAATTGGCAGGTGCCCCTGCGCAATGCGCCGCCACCGCCCAGGCGAGATAACCAGGTTCCGCCTCCTCGGTAGGATCCTCCGGCCTCCCGACAGGGTCAGGCCCCCAAATCACCGTTTCTAGAAAGAAGGAATCAGACATACTCGTTCGACGAGGATTAAGTCCCCGGTTAATTCCATAGCGCCTTAGAGTAGAGGATCGTGCAACTTCTTGAATGCTGGAGGCCTGAAGAAGCGCATCTCACTGATCACCCCAACTACTACACTTGTCACCGGGCTCTAGGGAACAGCATTCAGCGATGCTATGTGTTCAATAACTGGCTCCACGACAAGATTGACAATAATGTAGTTAGGTTGGGCCCAGCCATGGTGCAGGTGGTGGCTGTCTTTGTGAGACCAGATAGCAGTAGTGACGGTGAAGGTGAGTGGTAGCATGTTTTTGATCGTGGTTCCCAGAAGTATAATGACTATATGGCTCGCAGGGCGGTCTCCCATGCCCATGGAATCATTCGTGCACGCTTGAATCAGCCTGAACCTTCAGAAGCTGCAGCCACCTCTTCGGCATCATGCCTCATCCGACCACTTCCCAGAAGAGCAAGCGTCGAAGGCGCAAGAAGAAGAAACATGTCTCGCCTATGCTGTTATCATCTCGCACTCTTGGTGACTTCATGCCTACTGAGATGGGGATTCCCCCTAGGATCCTCCCAGTAGTGGATGACTCGTCAAGTGATATTCTGGGGTACGCTTCGGTTAACACCGTAGTGTTGGTAAATCCCTATATGGATCCCAATGATGGGGAATGCCAGAAAGACCTTCCTAATGTCCCCAACCATCGCCAACATCATTAGATCCGTGGTTATGTGTATTGCCGGAGCACGTCAGTTGGAACCTCTAGCCAGGCTGTGCACGCTGTCGAGACCAGACAACAGGATCATCACAGAACCCAGCACACGTGGCCTCTTCATTCGGTGTCGACAGGCCCACCACTACCACCGTTTGTGTTACTAGATCAGTTCGGTCCTCATCCAGTAGCCACCCTCCAGTCTTAGACTAGAAAACCGAGAGATATGCCTAGTACCAGTCAACCACCGGTCCAGGTGGCAAGGCCTGCCCTGCCTCCGGTCACAGAGCAGCTTCCAGCAGGCATCAGTTCGCACCTAGAGCGGAGGTACGATATTCTTAAGCACATCGTCGGTATCCCAGTAAGGCTTTCCATCATTAAAGCCCTTCATCAATCACCAGATATGTGTGAGGCACTCGCCGAGGATTTAAGAAGCTCTCTCCATTTTGAGACAGAGATAGCATCCATAGAGGCTTTTCATGCTGAAGCGTTTGAGGATGCCAAATTTCAGGCCATCATTTCATTCTCCGGGAAGGATGAGGGCTCCCCCGTACATGGGCACATCCTCCCGCTGTATATCACTGTCTAGTTCAGTGGTGTGGAAATCTGTCACTGCCTCGTTGATACTGGCTCTGGGATCAACCTTAACTCGACACGGACACTACGGAAGCTAGGGTTGTCTGAGGATGACCTAACTCCCTCTGATTTAAGAATACAAGGATATGAAATGACAAGCAGACCCCGTTCTGCAAGATCCACTTAAAGACCCAGTTCGGGGGCCTGGTTGCCAGCATCGAGTTCATGGTTGTCTCCCAGGATACCGCGTACAATGAATTGATGGGAAGACCATGGCTCCACCTGCATGAAGAAGTCCCCTCATCGTATCACCAATGCCTCAAATATTCCTTTAATGGTCGAGTAGGAATCCTCCAAGGTGACTCGTCTCCTTTCGCCTCATGTGAAGCCCGCTACTTGGATGATTATTATTACAAGGGCAAGGATAAACATGTCTAGGCAAGTGAAGTTGAGCCCATCACCGCTACGACCGACCCTTGGGTAGGTTAGAATGATACTTACGTCTTCCCAATCCATCATTTGGAAGCTACAACCCCCGACATGGGGTACTGTTTCATTATTTCTGGGACAAGAAGAAACCAACCGTCCAACTCCTGACAGCGTCGGAGAATCACTTCGTACTCTTATACGAATCAGGATCTAGTTGTAACAACCCAAGACTTTATAATATATATTCCTTTTAATTTCTTTCATATATTCTATTGTACGATACACCAAGATTATCTTGCGCTATACGCAACACTGTATTAGCTTACGGTATACGCAACACTAATCCTAGATCGTGTTACACACAATTTCATGTTTGTTTGATAGTAGTTATTCTACGCAACATTGAGTATATATATATTCAATGTATTTTGTTATATGCAACAACAAAGGAGTCTTGAACTACATGAAACCCTGACTTGGCTTGCATTACATTCAATCGCGACCTTCCTCAATAGCGTGTGTTGTACACAATACCGGGTTTTACTAAACAACGATATATTATTATAATATTATTATGAACTATCTGTTATGAATAGTATTAACTGAAATTTGAATTCTATAACATTATTATTCATCTTACACATTTTCTAGAACATGTTATAAGAACAAAATAAAATTTTCGAGTAAAATAAGTATTTTTTAAAAAATGCAGTTTTGCCGCCTTTTGTTGGTGCACCCACTTTAAATCTAGTTTTTGACATGTTTATAAGTTCAATTTGACAAAATAAAATTCTTTTTTGGAATCAAGAAATAAAAATTTACTTCGGATAAATTTTTCATAATATTCTGATAACTTTCATATTTTGATGAATAGTAAAAACACGCTATATTTTAATTAAAAACAACTTTTTTCATCGCAATAATTTATATGGTTAAATTATAATATTTAATGGTTTTAAAGTATAAATAGAATATATTTTTACCATTTAATATAATTTTTGTCATTAATATTAATTTTACATTGAATTCATAGGTAAAAACATTTCAATATTTTGCAATGTTATAACTTTTAAAACACGTTTTCTTAACAACAGGATTAATTTTAAATTAATTTCTACAACTTTTGTGTATTGAATTTAGAAAAATGGATTCCATATTTGTAATCATTGGGTCCAAAATGTATTAATAAGCTACTTTTTATTTTTGGGCATTATGAATAGTAACTACGGTAAATATTATTTACCATAGTAAAAGGTAAATTGGGTAATTAAGGGTAAATATAATATTATAAAATTACCCTAACACTTGTCTTAATATAATTGGATGCTTATATTTTGTCCTAAGGAATATTTGGGTCGAAATGGAATCCATCGGAACCCACTTGGAGGTGATTAAGACCTTTAGTTTATTTTATTTAAAGGAAAGTGAAATATGTCTCACTCAACTATAATAATTAAAGTATTTTTAATATATATTTATACAGAATACAAATTCGGTTATAAATAATAATTTGAAATATAAAATGTTTTTCTTTATCATGGTAATTGTTTTTTAATTTTTAAGAGTTATTTAATTACCTTATTATCTTATACATTAATGATGCAGAAATTATTTATTTAGTGAAAAATCAATAACATAGTTTTTATTGAAATAGTAATACATACCAAAAGGCCCAAAAATCTGCACAAAACTTCTTATTAGTGTATATATAAACCCTTATCATCCACTTTCTGAATTATTGACCATTTGGATCCTTATTTAGGCGATTATGACACTTATAATATTTTATTTTAAATGATTCCAATGTTGTCACCTTCATAATTTAATAAAGATAACAATTTACATGTTGTTATTTTAAGATGCTAAATTCGAGTAAAATTATTATTATAAAATCTTTGATATTTATATTCATCAAAGGATTTTATTTTTAATTTTTATGCAACAAATAAGTATATTAAATAATTATACAAAATTGTTGTACTATTTATTTTATTAAGAGATATACCTAATAAATGGTTTTAAAAATATTAAAATAAATATTATATGAACTATTTAATGTGCTCCACGAATTTTATAGACAAATTTGACATGTTATGAATCTATCAAATATTTTAGTTCGAATATATACTTTGTGTAGAGTTTATTTAAATTCAAATAAATTAATAGTGTCAAAATTGACACTATTTTTATTTTATAAAAATAACATATTATTAAATTGTTTAAAAATCATAATAAAAAATAAAAACTATAAATTGAAATTTATATAGTCTAAAATGTCATAAAGTATCCAATTAGGGAAAATTAACAACATATAAGTGATTATTTCTAACCATTTAAAATTTAGAATTTTATTACCACAAATAAACTTAAATTGATTAAATAAGGATAAATCAAAATGATAAGGTTTAAAATAAGATCCAAACATGTCTAAATTTTATTGGTTGATGATATTACAACCATATCTCATATAATATTATAATTCAGTCATTTTTTGAAGTTTTTAAGTGGTGTTGGTATTTGATATAAACTAATATTTCTTTTATTTTCAAAGGTGCCCCTCTCCTCCCTTATAAAATGGAACCTCCTCCCTCTCTTCCACATAGCATTTTGAGCCTTTAAGATTGGACAACCTCTGCCCATTTCACTTCCCCACTTCCCTAGAAACCTAATATAGTTACTGTTCTTCTCAAAAGACCAACCCTAGTGGCCTAATAAGAATTTTAAAGGAGGTGCGTCGAAGAAGAGGTAATTTCTTCTACCGATTCTTTCAAGCTTCTTTCTTCTTAAACTTCTTCTTCTTTAGTTTTTTCATTATAAAGTGTCAAAATCAGTATCACTAATATACTGATATGTTATTATAAATATGAAACAACCCATTTCACCTTCTATCCATCCTACAGAATACGAAATCACCACGTGTGCGTACGTACGGAATACCGTCTCCACACCGTGGTGTAATCTGTTTTTCCAACACCACCTTACTTGGATGGGTATAATGGTGTAAAGAATACTGTAAATAGTTATTATAACATCATAATGATTCTGATATATTGTATCATCCACTCCAATTCAATTCAATATTTATGGGAATGATATCATCACTCATGCCTACGTACGGACTACCGTCTCCACGACGCGATGAGATTCATTCTCAATGATTAATCATTCATGAATGATTATAAAGTATATATAATAAGTAATCATGAAATATATGACATAATAATGATATTGTATTTCTGAATATATATATATATATATATATATATATATGTATGTATGTCATCCACTTAATTCCATTCAATTCAATAAGGAAACGAAAACAGCGTTCATGCGTACGTACGACCTACCGTCTCCATGAATGGCGTATTTCTTTCCATTTATTGATCTATTATATATATGTATATTCTGAATATATATTATATATAAATCATGTTTTATATTCTATAATTAAGTAATCATAATCTAAGTAATCATATGAATAATTACAAGTCAAAACACGGACGACAAATGAAACGATTTTACCCAAAACGCTCTTTAACATGGAATTTACAAAATAACGGGTAATATAAAGTCATATGTGAACCATATATGATATCATAAAAATTAATATGATTCTTTAATAAGTAAATGACATTATTTAAATCATTATACAGGAGGTTCGGATCCATACGAAGCATATCAGACCTAAGGTAAGGGATAATTTTTCAAATCTCATTTTTATACGAGATTGCTTATTCGTAAGTATTTACTAGGGTTATTGCTATCATCCATGTCCAAGTTTTATAATAGGGTATTCATGTATGTTTAAATTCCTTTTTTCCCATTTTAAATTTTACCCCATGGTATGGAAGGAATCTTTCTTTTATTTACCCTACAAGGTACTTTTTGACTTTTCCAACAAAAGTACGAGAAGAATGTTTTTTTAACATATACGGCATGAAAGGATTTTTACGGTTTTATAAAGCCTTATTTTCATGAATATTACTCCAAAATATTTCATGACTATTTTGAAAAAAATCATTTTATTTTAAAATTTCATGACATTTTTTGAAAATAAAATGATTTTGAAGAAAAAAGGATATTTTCCTCAAGAATTCATTTCAAGTGTTTTATCAAAACCATTTTCATCTAAGATGACATTATTTCACATGTGTATGTTTCAAGTATCATGTCTCTATGATTTAAATGGTTTCACTTTTCTAATGATGAAATGATATCCAATTTTTTTGTATGGACTACGTTATGATGGAATGATGTTTATGAAACCCATTTTATTCGTGGGTTATGATGAATTCTTTATGTTTATATTGTGGCACATGAAAGAATGATTTCAATATGAGATGGGTGGGACCTATATCTCCCTCCAATGCATTGGGTAATGATTTATATCTCATAAGATAGACATGGCTGGAATGGTAAGTTAATCCAGTTCAGTGTTACAGGACTGAAACGAGGAGTGAACTCAATTCAGAAAGGGACTTTGTCCACTAAGATGGTCTTGGCAGCAATGCCTTGGATACTATGGAAATCATAACATGTATTGAATGGTTTCCACAATTACATGTTTTATTCCAATTATATTTTATCATGGTTGATGTTCCATTATGATATATGCCTTACGTACTTCCACGATTTATGTCTTTGCTCAAGATTTTGATGTTTAAATTTCATGTTCAAGTTTTTGCTTTAAAATGTTTATGGATTGTTTTATGTTCTCTATGCATACCCTTACTGAGCATTTGAGCTCACCACTTTTATGTTTTCTTTTCCCC
This sequence comes from Viscum album, assembly GCA_963277665.1. Classification (NCBI taxonomy): domain Eukaryota; kingdom Viridiplantae; phylum Streptophyta; class Magnoliopsida; order Santalales; family Viscaceae; genus Viscum; species Viscum album. The sequence goes on along the minus strand of CAUJRU010000030.1, from coordinate 1,260,423 downwards.
AGGATATAAAGAAAGGTTTTAGGTAAGAAAAAAAAGGGTAAGATCTTTATGGGAGATGTTGAAGATCTTTCACCATGATTAGAAGAGTATACTCCAAGTTTCCAAAGACACTAAACTATTACGGTTCTTGTGTGTCTGTTTTTGTAATGTATTAATTATTCCGAAAAAGTAATGTAATGTAAATGTACGTCAATCTTTGGGTCTCTACACCAGTGATCCCGGAGCCTCCCACCCCTATCATGTATCGGGATGTCTGACTCATGGAAATGGCCAAACATCAAACTTTTCTGTTTCATCGGGATGGAATAAGTCGACTCCAACCGACGCGCCACCACTGCTTTGATGTTATCAAGCGTGGCCCCGTGGGCCAAAGACCAGATGGGATCAGGTCGAAAGCCTTCGTTGCTACAGTCTCGACAGCGTCAGAGTTCCCCGATGCAATGACCACTACCGCACGAGCTGGTAGCAGCCTCCCATCAGGGCTTGGAAGCTCAAAAGTAGGTTCCCCCATGACAGATCCCTCCATAAGTGGAGAATAAGACATGGAAGATGCCCCCTGATTTTGGGTAGGGCGTCTCCAACACGGTCGATGAGTTGGTACAGGTGAACCTCGGTAGCGAGTCACACCCAAGACCCACATTGTTCAGTGCCTCCATGCCCCCCGAGGAGTGACATCGGTACATTCACTTCCTCAAACAGCAATGTGATGTGTTTTCCTTGAGTTACAATGAGATTCCATGATTGGCTCCTTAGGTAGCCATTCACTATCTCGGTCTCCTGGAAAATCATCACGGATTCAAGCATTCTTCAAGGAAGATGCACCCTTCCCATGGTGCCATGGTCGAGGAAGAAGTTGATAAGCTCATCAAATCAGGGTCTGTATTGACTTCCTCATCCTCAACCACCATTGTTCGAAGGATGATTTTCCCCTACTAGTGACAGATTTGTTGATCGATGCCAGAGTCGTGTTACAATCCATATCTTTCATGGATGGTACTACGGGTATAACCAGATCCATATGGCCCCCGAGGATGAAGAATACACATCTTTCAGTGCACCCCAAGGTACTTTATGTTACCAGGTTATTCCCTTCAGCCTGAAGAATGTGGGTGCCACCTATCAGCGGGCAATGCATCGCATATTCAAGCCGATCCTGTGAACATTGGTGGAATGCTATGTAGATGATCTGGTGGTCAAGTATCGCTGACGTCAGGACCATCTCAAGGATCTTGAGAAAGTGTTCAGCTTCCTTCATTCCTGCCACCTGAAGATGAACCCGTTGAAGTGTGATTTCGGGGTCACCTCCAGCAAGTTCCTTGGATTTGTTGTCAGGTACCGAGGCATTGAGATAGACCTGTAAAAGATCAAGGCCATCAGCCATATGTCTCCCCTGAGTAATATTCGGGAGCTTTGAGGTTTCAAAGGCCACATAGCATACAGACGCCTGTTCATTGCGAATCTGGCTGGCAAGTGTAATCCCTTTTCCCGGCTCATGAAGAAAGGCACCGCCTATGAATGGGAAGAGGAGTGACTGGCCGCCTTTGAGGAAATTAAGCAGTATCAACTTCAACCTCTGGGCTTTATGTCACCTATCTCCAAGAAGCCTCTGTTCCTTTATGTGACCGCCATTGAACGGTCCCTTAGTGCTCTCCTCACCCAGAAAAACAATGAGGGAATATAGAACAGCCTCTACTTCCTCAGTCGCATGCTCCTCGATATAGAAATCTGATATTCCTCCATCGAGAAGAGATTTCGGGTGCTCGTATTTGTCGTACAAAAATTTGCGGCACTACTTGCAGCACCATGTGGTACAACTGGTCTCTCAGGTATACCCGTTTAAGTACATCCTGAGCCGAACTATGTTGACAGGACAACTAGCGCGGTGGGTGGTAATCCACTAGTAGTTTGACATTTGGTTTGTGCCTCAGAAGGTTGTCCAAGGACAAGCATTGGCAGACGTTCTAGCTGCCCATCCAACCTCCACGGATCAGTCCCTGGATGTGGATTTTCCTGATGAGGAAATTCTCTCAGTCGATCATGCCATCCCATATTGGCAAATGAACTTTGATGGAGCCTCCCATATCCCCACCGGTAGGAGGCTCAATGACCCTAGGCTAAAAAGCGTAGGCCTAGGTGTCGTCTTCATTACTTCGACGCAAGCCATCATTCCATATTCGTTTTTGCTATCGGAAGGTTGCACCAATAATGAGGAAGGGTATTAGGCTCTCATTGCAGGCCTTGAGCTGGCCCTCGAGATCGATGTGCCCCATCTTCATGTGAAAGGGGATTCCGAGTTGGTCATCAGGCTGGTCATCGGTGACTATGTCGTCAGGAAACTAGAGCTTGATCCATTGTTAGATCATACTCTCCGACTAATGCCTCAATTACCTTCTTAGTCGGAGGTTACTCATGTTCCTCGGTTGCAGAATGGTCAAGCATATGCTTTGGATAGTTTGGTTGCATCCCTTGCAGAGCCCGAACAGGATGAGTTAATTATCCATGTGGCCCACCGAAGAGTTGTATCTCCCGTTACCCCAGATGACTATGATGGCTCGCGGGTAAGCAATCTCACCACCGGCGCCTCTACGTCGGAACCCTTGGGTTCCCCGGGTGCATTGATTGAGATGATTCCCGATTGGAGGGCACCCTTGATTGAATATCTCCAAGACGGTAATCTTCCGTCAGACCGGGCAGAACATGAGCAAATCCGATGACGCGCGCTGCAGTTTACTCTCCAGAGTGGTCCCAGTCTTGAGTAGATCCTTTATAAACGTGGGTTTGATGGTATTATCCTCCGTTGTATTCTAGGATTTGAGATCCCACAAGTCATGCTAGAGGTCCACGCCAGTTCCTGCAGTGCTCACTAGGCTGGGCCGAAACTGTCTCACCAGATTCGAAGCTTAGGGTCTTTTTGCCCATCCATGATCCACGACTAAATTGAGTTCACCAAGAGGTTCCATGCTTACCATGTTCATGCTAACTTTGTGCGTCAGCCACCAGATCCTCTCCACACTACAAAGTATTCTTATCCCTTTACAGTCTTGGGTTTGGATGTCGTAGGACCTTATCCACCGGCAACGGCTTTCCAATGTCAGTTCATTCTAACTTCTACGGATTTCTTTTCCATGTGGGCAGAGCCAATTCCGCTCAATGAAGTCAAGGCCTGTTCTATCATCGACTTCGCGGGTTCCAATATCATATATCAATTTTGAATACCTCACGCAATCCTCACTGATAACGGCACCAACTTCCAAGCAGCTGAGCTGAAGAAAATGTACGCTAAGTACAACATTCGCTCCAACCATTCCTCTTTCTATCATGTGCAAGAAAATTGACATGTTGAGGCATTAAACAAAACCCTCTCTAACATTTTTCAAAAGATATTTGGTCAGAACAAGAAGATTTGTCCAGATAAGCTCCCCCACACCCTCTGGGCTTATCGGACGACGACTCGTAATTCGACCCAGGTGACCCCAAAATCCCTGGTGTATGGAACTGAGGATGTCTTGGACATCGAGATTTAGGTAACCTCATTGCACACAGTGGTCTATGGACAACAAGCGTCGGATAGAGTGGCTGAAATCCATCTAGCTGAATTGGAATCACTGGAAGAGAATAGGCTTCATGCTCTGCACAACCTAGAAAGGTATTAGAGCAGGATGGCTTGATCATTCAATAAGAAGGTTCTCCTCCATTTCTTTCTTCTAGGTGACTTGGTATTGGCCCTCAAGGTGCCAATGATCCCCAGCAGGAAACCACCTAAGTTGGAGCCCAAATGGGAAGGAACTTTTGTTGTTCACAATGTTTATCCCAATGGTGTGTACTCCCTGCTGACTATGGATGGTGAGCGTATAAATCCTCCCACCATTGCCAAATTTCATAAGCGATACTTTGCCTAAGGAATTTATGGTCCTGAACGACCTTAAACCTCTGGCCCTTCATGACCTTAAACTGTTGGTCCTGCATGACCTTAAACTGCCGGTCTCGCATGACCCTAAACTGCATGTTGGTCCTCCATGACCTTAAACTGGACTTTGGTCCAACATGACGTTAAACTGCCCTATCGTCCCACATGACGTGAAGCTTTATCTTTCAGAACTATATGCGGCTTGATTCCCATCCTTGTGGGATACGTAGTATCGCCTGAACACTTAATATTTCAGGACCAGCCCCATATCTTAGTGATCTCTCCGTTATCTGGGCCCCTTGCCCTTCCCTTTCCTTCAAGTAGAGGAATATATGGTGTGGTACGGGACTATGCCCCATTCACCACAGGTTATAAGGACCACACTATTTACTTCCTCTAGAGAGTCCCGTGTCCCCATTATATACCCCTCTTTTGAACCGGCTCCTCTTAGGTTGATCCCCCCTAGACCCTTTACAGCGGTTTGCCGAGGTGTTTAAGAGTACTCTGGTCTAGGACCTGGAGTGTCGGATTTAGCATGGGAAAGTTTCATCCACCTTTCAAGCTTCATGTTTCCCTTCATTTGGGCCCCCGTTATTTTTTACACCCAGAGGGACCCCCAAAAACGGTATGGATACCACGCCTAAAGGGCTCTCCTCCCATTATGGGCCAATGCCCCCAAGTCTTGCAGATGACAAATTGATATAAATCCCTCGTTGCGAACATGGTCAGTAGTCGATGCTCATTTTTTTGTCCCCCCATTTGGCTAATGTGACATGATGTTGTGTTGCAAACATGGTCAGAAGTAATCCTCAATCGCCACGCAAGCCCCATTCAGACACTAAATGTGGGTTGCATGATTCAAATTGTGTTCCACTCTATCATGTCTGAGTGGAATCTCGACACTCCTGGCACTATCCATCAGTACACCTCCACCCGTCAGGGGGAAAAGGCTGCAATACGGCATCCTTCGGGGCTTCCCCCGGTCCGTGCTCAAAGATCATAAACTAAGATCTTCATTGAGGGATGTGTGCGACTCGATCCTCATCCCTATGGGATATGTGGGATCACCCGGATGTCACGCTTCGGAGTCCAGCTACGCAGAGAGCCCGTTTATCCTACCCCTTTGTCACCTGACCCTTGCTGGCCTCATGGCCCAAGGCCCTTGTCCCTGAGGTGCGCATGATGATGATCTAGACCTCATCCATAATCATGTCAGATATGTTTTGTCACACATTCCTCCTTGGTCCAAACCATTTGACCATAAACTGTGCTGATTGGTCCAAACCATATGACCTTAAACTGTGCTGATTGGTCTAAACCATATGACCTTAAACTGTGTTGATTGGTCGAAACCATATGACATTAAACTATGCTTATTGGTCCAAACCATATGACCTTAAACTCTAATGATTGGTCCAAACCATATGACCTTAAACTATGTTGATTGGTCCAAACCATATGACCTTAAACTGTGCTGATTGGTCCTATCACATGACTGTAAACTGTGACATTATCATCCTGGCCGCACGATGAAAAATGGAACTACATTGTGGTGACCTCATTATAGGGGACAACACGTTGGGTATTGGTCATTTATCATACCATTTTTCAATGCCTGTATACAGCTTGATTATTGTGGCGATACCAGAAGTTTCCACCCTAGGCCTGTCACTTCACAAAGAAAAATCCCATACACCTTACAGGACAAACAAGATATATCAAAAGCTGCTTCTTTTGTGTGGGGCTAGACCCACACACCTCTTTTCATTTATGACATTGGTACCTTACCATGCACCCTTTGAAGAACTACGTGTAGCATGATTCTCATTCTTATGATATATATAAGAATGTCTGTGCACTTTTCCATGGGTCCAGCTCAACCAGGTTTTTTGGTCCCTTGACCTAAAAACCTCCCGGGGAACGCTTGATGGTAGGGGTCTCATCCCCGTTTTCATCGGGTAGCATGAGTTACCCCACCACGTGTCTCCCTCTATGTGACTCGTCTCGTTGTCGTATCGAGATGCATTTGGACAAAGTACTTGAGGTGTGGGATTTTCTTGTTGACATTCCCCTCGTTCCATGTCCAAGATTCAAGAGCTCGCTGATTGGATCCTCATCATTGATCATGTCTAAAGGAACCCCCTTACAATATTGGATGACAGTCCTACGGTCCACCTTCTGTAACAGTATTGGATGACAGACCTATTGTCCGACTTCTGTAACAGTATTGGATGACTGACCTACGGTCTGCCTGTTGTCCTGGGCCAACACTCTGGAAGACTAATAGATGATATTTTGGGATAGGTCCTTTGTTGCGAATGTGGTATGCGGTCGACCCTCATTTTTCTGTCTCCATTCTAGGCTAATGCATTGTGGGTGCTGCTTTCTACCATAGTAAGCAATTATCCTTTATCGCCACACTGCTATCATTGGGATCCAGATTTCGAGCATCATGGTTCATACATTTCCACTCCCTCATGTTCAAGTGGAATTCCGACATACTCAGCTCTACCACTTCGCACATTCGAATGCACTACATGAACGGGTTGGCATTGTCGGGCCGACATCTTCCGAGCACCCCTTTTCCCTAGCATGTTCCTTTCTATGTTGAGAAAGTCATGCCACTACTTTTTTCCTCTCATGTTGAGTATGGCTCATACGGGCTTAGTAGTTCTGGTAGGGTGTGCACTGACACAACTTTTCACCTCCCCTCATGACGTTAAACTGTGTTTTCAAAACAATGTGTGGATTGATTCCCACCCTTATGGGATATGTAGGAATGCCTGGAGTTTTCATCTCAGGTCCGGCCCCGGGAATCACAAATCTCATCCTTTTCCCCATTGTCGGCCCCTTGGCCTGACCCCTCGAGGAGTTGTGTGACTGAAAAATTTGCCCCAAACAAGTTCGGGATTCCCCATGATGACATTGGGAAGTGGGAGTTCCTTTATCCGGAAGGTCCTGTCTTAAAAATTGGGAGTGATCCATGATCGGATTGATGCGCCCACCTAATTTGTTTCCACCACAGTGGCATAATTTTTGGAATGTTGGATTCTATGCGAACAAACCACCACTTCTCTTTCCACAGTTCACATTCCCCTTTATTCGCATACTCATTTTCATTCATGATCCAAAGAACCCCCTAACAGTATTGTATGACAGACCTACGGTCTGCCTGCTGTAACAGCATTGGATAATAGACCTACGGTCCCCCTATTGTAACAGTATTTGATGACAGACCTACGGTCCGCCTACTGTAACAGTATTGGATGACAGACCTATGGTCCGCCTGCTGTAACAGTATTGGATGAAAGACCTACAGTCCACCTGCTGTAACAGTTTTGGATGACAGACCTATGGTCCGCCTGCTGTTTTGGGCCAACGTTCCAGAGAACTGACAGAAGACATTTTAGATAGGCCCCGTGTAGCGAATATGGTTAGCAGTCATCCCTTATTTGTTATCCCCATTTTCGGCTAATGCAATAGAGATGTTGTGTTTCCACTATGGTCAACACTATTCCCTTATTGTCACGCCTCGCCTACAGTGTTCCGAATTTGGGTAACATGATTCACATCTTTTTCATTTCCCCATGTTTGGACTGATTTTGATGCCCCTAGAATTTCCCCGCTTGTGCACCAGAGCATATTGAGAAGATGTTACATCAACTGGTCTAAGGTTCACTCCCCTTTTGATCAGTCTTCCCTCTTCTCCTCGGGAATCCGGGTTCGAATTTCGAATACCCGAAGCCTGGTTGCCTCTCCCACGATAGAACGAAGTGATAGTACAAACCTCCTTTGTTTCTCGCGACTCGTGTGATCTTAGGGATGGATTACTATTTATTTTGGAATTGTGGTTGAGCACGTTAAACCAAAGTGACATGTATGTAAAGAAAAGTGGCAAGTAAATAAATTTTCCGATAAATACAAAAAGAAATGAAAGAATAAGTAGAGCAAGATAAGTTAATGGGTTTGGACAAAACAGGGCCCTTAAGGATCGGCACTCTGGATAGATCTTTCCAACGCCGCTACCTTCTGGCTGGTGGCCTCCAGGACTGCCTCTCGTCCCCTGAGGACCCTCTCCTCATCCGCGGCCGCGGGGCGTAGTTCACGGACCCTAGCCTGTGCCCGCGCCTGTTCCTCTTGGAGCTCGGTAATCTGGAGACTTGTTTCTACGAGTTGCTGTTGGGCATCCACTAACTGGGCCCTCAATTTCTCCAGCAGTTTGCGATGAATATATCTTATTCTGTCGCCTGCTCTTCATGGCGTTTCTCCTCTTGCTCTACCAGTCAGAGTGCTCGGGTGTTACCTGACTCCTCCTAGCACCGGATGATGCCGGCACGCTGGCAACCCTCGTGCATCATCTCATCCATGTAGTCACGGACTGTTAGATGAAGGTACTGAGCATCTAATCCTACAGCTCACAGGAAGTAAATCCGGGTTTGGATTGATCCCATCCACTTCAACCATTCGGTCTGAGGCTGATTGAGAAAACACCAGATGCACTTCCATCCCTTGTGTCGCGTCATTCGGCTCTCTTCGGCTGCTTCTGAGTCAGAATGACCGATTTGTTCAGGTTCATCTGGCCGATAAATAGGAAAGGCAGCCAGCAGGGTAGCGGAAGGGTCCTCCTTAGGGATTCCTTCCAAGGGAGCAGGCTCATCAACACCGGGGTGACCTTCTGCTATCTCCTCGATCTCAATCTTGGTGGCACCCTCGTCATCCTCTGGACCTGCCCCGACGGCAGCACCACCAATTTCTGTCGCCCTTGTGCATCAGCTGCCAGATCCAACTCTAGTAGGGTGGCATGTTCTGGATAGGGCAGTGCACATGTCATCAACATGCCCGTGGATGGTACGAGATCCGCAGCGTGATGAGCGCCCAATGCCGTAAGCACTGCAAAGACAGGAAGCACCCTGGTCAGTTGAGTTCTTCAAAACTGATTGTCGGCATCGAAACAAAGAACTTAAGAGAATCTAAGGCGTCAGCCTCTGGTGCTCTAGCCGTCGTAGGATCTGTTGTGGCAGGAGATCCCTCAGCACTCGTCAGCTCAATAATGGGAATTGGCACCCTTCCTGGCCCTATTGATGCTTCCTCCCCTCCTTCAAGAGGAGACACTTGGTCAGCATCGAGGTGATCCTGAATATGATAAGGAATATGGGTTAATAGTTTAAAAGGAAATAGAGTAAAGATGGATGAGGGTTGAAGCATACCTCGAGTATCTCAGGGATGTCTATGTCTGAGCTGACAATCTCGCCACTCTTCCGGAGAATCCCTTGGTGGGACACCCCCTGTGACCCCTTTCCTTCACTGTCACCTTCACCTTATCCTTCACCTTATCATTCATCTTCTTTTTCGCCTTCCTCTTCCTCTTCCGCTTCTTCTCTAGTCTCTTCATCCTCCTACTCATCACTGTCACCTTCTCCCGGTGACATCACTTCTGGATAATTCTCTTGGCCGAGCATCACTTTCACTAGGAAATGTGGCTCCACACTCTGAACCTGTTGGCATGCATATGTGTCCATGTCCATTAACTATTCATGTCATCGATGGAAGTGTACTCTGTCAGAAATCCGGACAAGCCCGAATTATGGCATCTGTATTCCTTCCCGCATTATCTTTTTTCAGATGGTTTCGGTGCTTACTGACTGCCGCAGAGTTAACCAGGCTGACCATATCACTGGGAAAATTGCATCAAGGGAGAGTTGGTGGAGATATATGATCTGCTTCCCGAGAATCTCTGTGGCCATTCCATGTTATGCTCCTGCTACTGATATCCCGACCTGTGTAGGCCTCGCTTCCTGGCATGCCCCTGATCTCCCCCTTTTGCTGGAAAATTTCCTGCCCTCCCGTCGCTCGGGTTCTGCATGAGTAGTCTCGATTTGCCAAACCCATTTCCGCAGAAGCCCCTCAGGTTACGCGACGGCCCAGTGTTTGGCATATTCCATCGAGAGGCCAGCATCGGCCCGGTTGGAGGAAGCGTGGCGACATCGCCGGAGCCAAAGGTTGGGAACATCAGCCAAATCTGGCGAAGGACGCATGTATTTTTCTCCTCCAAGATGTCCGTGAATACCCTCTTCGTTATTTGCTGGAGGCACCTGAACTGCCTGGAGAATCGGAACTGCACTTAAGGCTCACAGATGACCTTCCCTTCAATCCAAGCCACATGCATCCCTCCTAAGATGCTCTGGAAGTACTCTTGCTGCTCCATCGAGCCCTGCCCATTTTCTACCATCTGGCTGGTCATAGTAGGATGTGGGCTGAAGTTAAAGTTTGCATGGTTACCGATTTTGATCCTTACTCCCTCCTCGTTGAGAATCATTAGCGCGACCCCAGAAATGTTCAGCAGATATGGTTGCAGGCCGTTTCCTGGAGGACGTATGTCGTTTGGAATGGTTTACCCTATAAGATGAGCTTCCACCCAGCCGTGGAAGATCAGGAAGGGGCCACAAACTCTCCGAGGCGACCCCCTCTTGAGATGCGTCCCAAGATGGTATACAGCCTAGCCAGCACTAGGACCCCCAGGATAAATTTTTTGTTGGTGGCCATGGTTCCCTCCATCACCAAATTTGTTTGACGGACGCCCATCCTTGCGTCCCGCACCGGCAGGAGCCACCCGCTCAAGAAGGTGGCGAGGAACCCGGAATATCAGATATTCGGGTTACGAGCCTCAACAATGTTGTAGCCCCGTGATTGTTATTGCCCCACCTCTAGGATCCTCTGGTACGATCCATTCTGGCTCCTTTGAGTCACGGTTGGGCACTGTTTTCCCCGTCCCAGCATCTTGACCGCCAGATCCTTCTCTAGGAACAGGTTGAACCATTCCTTGTAGGCAATGTCCTTTAAGAAGTCCTTGACCCCCACCTTCTCCTTTTCCAGGTCCAGTACATTCCATGTCAGCATGGGGTCCGTGATCTGTCCTCCCAAGTGTTCATCAGGGGAAGTAACTCATCGTATTGATAGCCCTCCAGTGGGATACCTCCAATGTAGTGGACGTCCCAGAGACTAATACCAACTTTCCCGTGGTGATGGTGGAATGTTTTGGTGTCACGGGACCATCGGGTGAACAGCTCCAGTCCCAGCTCAGGTTGGCGGTAGAAGTGGAACTGCGACGTCCACACTACCTCGAACAGACCAATGTGCAGTAGCTCAGCCCCGAATTGGTCGCACGTATGATGAACCCAGAACTCCCAGGCCCACTCGCTTGTGAAGTTTCCTCTGGACCACAAATCCTAGTCTCGTAGCCAACACTTAGTATCGTCCGTGATACTCTGACGGAAGGTTCTTTCATAGAGGGATGGGGAATTCTCCGCAACAGGATCACCTCCTGCAATGGTCATAGTCCTCGGGTTCATGACATATACATCCATGTGTGTAGTTTCTCTAGCAGGACAACCATTGTTGGTGATATTGTAATGGGGCAGGTTATCCTCCCGGTTCACCCATGACCGCGGTGTGTCAACCACGAATCCTGGCAGTGGAACCTCCTCCAAAATGCTGAAATTCCATTGTAGAAGGTTTTTGGAGAAGGGATACTCTTTTTGTGTTGGGGTTAGTAGGTTTAATAGAGTATGGTTGTTGGAGACAACCTCTTTATCACCATAAAACTCCTCGTTTTCTACCATTTCAGCTCTACGAGCGGCGACTTCCACCTCATTTTCTTGGTTTGTGACCATCTTCTTCCAGCCAAGTGCTTCATAACTGTTGTGCGGAATCTGGAAGTGTTGCGCGGAATCTGGATGTGTCACGTGGAATTTGGAAGCTTGGCGCGAAATCTAAGAAGTCAGCGTGGAAAATCCCGGGTTTGCGCGGATGATATCGCCAAATCTCGGAACAATTACGTGCTGCCAAAGCGGATTTTCTGCGCAGGCGAGAAAGAAATTCCATGCACGAGAGCTCAAGGATTGTCACTTGAGAAAGTTGCGTATAGAGCATGGGACCCATGGCCCCTTTTATAGGCAAGTACGGGGTTCCGCACCGCGTGGAAAGAAGATTCCTCCCTAGCCGACATTTTGCGTGCCACACTAGTTTTTGCGTGCAAGGGACCCACAAAGCCCAGCACTTTGGCTTTTTGGAATTTCCCTCGGAATCTGATCGTTGTGACTCCTCGCTGATCCAATTCCGATGGGGGCATTTATAGACACTGAAAAAGTTCGTAATCACTGAAGTAAGTTCCAAAATGACAAAGCGAAGTCATATTCGGTCCCGGAGGCTCGATCCAGAGGGCTCGAAAGTGCTTCCTGGAAAAAATGGGTCTGCGTGCGAAAAAAGAGTCTCGCACGGAAAGGTTCCGGAATTCGCGAAGGGTCCCTAGCGCCGGCGCGAAATAACTTTGCGCCCGCACCCCACAAGGTTTCCATTTCGCGCCACCATCTCTGGCTCGAAAATTTTGCGCGCCACCCTGAATTCCACACCAAAGGTTGCCTACAAATAGAAGGATACCCCTTCTACTTCGGGGTTGAGGAATTTGGACTATCTCCCAAACGCGAAATAGGACTTCCGCATGTGCAATATGGCCTTCAGGTACTGATCTTTTTCGCACCACCTAGCCCTAGGATCCACCTTTTCACGCAATCCCACTGGCTTATTTATAATTCCAAACCCTTTAGGGTTCTTCCATTTCATGAAATCCCTTCCATTGCATGAAAATTGGCCCAATTACGTGCCATCCCTTTCATTGGGTGAGCCCTTGCCTTTGCGCACAGCCTCTGACCCTTGCACACAATTTTTATCCTTTGCACGCCATCCTACTAGTCCCTCTGCCCCAATTACGTGACATCCTGGTGATTTTGTGCGCCTGACTTTTCTTTGCATACAATCCTCAGGGCCCCTAACCTTGGTTCTCCCCGGGTGCCTCCCTGTATAAGCACCCGATGTCCTCCTTGTGGATTCCCCGAACATACACACCGGGCATACACACCATGCGGTGTTTTCCCGTACGGCTTTCCAGGCTTGTATGGAGTAACCTCAAGGTCCCTTGGGTGATTCTCCCAGTTTTGTGGCTTCACCTCATGCTTCTTCTCATAGGCACGCTAACGGCTATTGCTTCTTCACATAGCCACGCTAACGTGGTCCCCCCAAGCGGATCACTCCACAACACCCCTCAATAACGGCATTGCCGACACCCTCCCTTCACTAAGGTGCAGAGGGTACTGGTTAAGTAAGTCCTAGGGGTGTGGAGTAATCCCACCTCGTCCGAGCTGTAGGACATTAAACTTTCAAGCCCCATCATCCTAGCACATGATGTTAAACTGTGAGGGGATAGGGACACAAGGGATTTGTCACCCTTTCCCATTCTTCTGGGATTTAACACAATGGACCTCCATTCTGGAGTAAGTCCGGGTCTCCCCGCCAAGGTCCCGCAATGGGCGTGGCGGGGATTGGAAATTCATCTCTCTCTGGAGGCAAAGACCAAGAGGGGAGAGGGACCCAGGGGTCTCAATGCCCTTACCCTTTCCTGTTGGGCCTTCCCACCATGGGCCTCCACCTTGGAGTAAGCCCCGATCTTCATCTCCCTGGTCCGCGAATCGACGCGTAAGCCCCAGTTTCCTATTTGGGCCGCGAATCGATGTGTAAGCCTCTGTTTCCTCTCTGGGCATCCTTGAGCATAAGCCCCATTCCACTTCCCACGGACGCACCTTTCATGACATGATCACCGGGTCCTTGCAACCTCTTGTTTCTCACACCGATCATGAATCACCTGGGCTTAGAGTATGCATTGGTCGTGGTATCCTCATCCCGAATGACGTTAAATTGCACTGCCCATATCATCCCACATGACGTTAAAATACACCCCCTTTTCTTCCAGCATGATGTTGAACTATATTTCATCCTGCATGACGTTAAACTGCTCATCCTGAACTATGTGGACTTTGATCCGTGCTAAGGCATGGTACGTAGGAAGCCTCCATGAGGTTCATGCCCACCACCCGGTCATTCCGACCTCCTTCACATCAGTTCACCAACACCATGGGCCACCTCAGGGTGTAAGGCACATACCACCTTGGTCCGCCTCAGAGCATAAGCCCCAAACTAACCTGAACTATGTGGACTTTGATCCGTGCAATGGCATCGTACGTAGGAAGCCTCCACAAGGTTCAATCCCAACACCTGGTCGTTCCGACCTTCTTCACATCGGTCCACCCTCGTCATGTAAGATGTTAAATTGCATTCCCCTGAACTACATGGTCTTTGATTCCCTGCCACTGGGATACGTAGGAAGCCTCCACAAGGTTCAAGCCCATCACTCACGTCTCATCCTGATCTCTCCCTCGAGCCCATGTGTCTCGAGAAGCTCATGCCCTAACCTAGAGGTTCCATTTCTTCTGGGTCCCCTCTATGCTTCCATCCTCACGGGTCACCCCATTAGGTGTCTCATCTCCCCATTGAACCATGCAGACTTTGATTCCCTGCCACGAGGATACATAGGAAGTCTCTTCCAAGATCAAGTCCAAACCTTTCATCCCCATCCTGATCCTTACCTGGGCCGCCACATCTCAGTGGGATCATGCCACTTCGTTCCCCTCCATAGCATTCGGGAAGACGCCCACGTCCTGGCCCCAACATCAGTGTCCCCTCCAGGGGGTTCCTCAGTCTGATCCACTCTAATCAGTGTTCCGATCAGTCTGATATGTCTCGGTTGGATGTTAAACTTGCGGAATGACCTATGTTAAACATCGGAAGTCGAGGAAAACCTCATATTCATGCCAATGGAATATAGTTCCCCGCGTTCTATGTGGGATGCCTCGGGATTCTGCGCCCTCGAGAAGCCCTATGATAAGGGACAGAAGACAGACATGTCAGAATCCTAGTGTCAAGACATGCCAATGATGCCTCAATGTGACTACACTCCTAACTGAAAGTTTCTGCCCTGGCTAGACCCCTTGGAAGGTCCGGACAGAAGCAGCGTAATTAAATGGTGTACATAAAGATATGTCACCGAGAAGAGATTCACGAACAACGTATTAAATCTATGAGGGATACCCGGACTAGGTGATGAGCTCAGAGGTGGAATCCACATAATGAGGAACCAATATCCCATCATCCCATTTCGATCAAGGTGCAGACATCCCTGAACAAGGAACTGATTCTTCCGGCCTTTAGAAAGAGGGAATGCGGGGAAACATATCAGCGCGTCCTCCGCGTGATAGATACGCGCACACACCCCGGCGGAAAGTGTCAGAAACACCAATCATATACAACCCAAATCACATTGTTACCATGAGAACTCTTAGACAGTCCTACCACGAAGTCCACGGATATATTCTCCCATTTCCACTTTGGAACTTGAAATGGATAAAACATCCCCTTATATAACTACCACTCTGCTTTAACCTGTTGATATGTCCAACATTTCCTGGTAAAATTAGTAATATCTCATTTCATTCCATCTCACCAATAGTAATCCTGAAGGTCTATGTATATAATATTACTACCAGGATGAACTGAAAATGCAGAACTATGAGGTTCACTCAAATAATCATTCTTTGGCTAGAAATCACAAGGCACACACAACCTTTTACCAAATATTAAAACAAAATCTTTATCTATGTAAAATTCTGGAAACATATTCATTTTAACAAATTCTAATTATTTATGTAGCTCACAGTCTTCCTTCTGCACATGCTTAATTCTGTCTAAAAATGATGACTCCACTGAATCCTGAAACAAATCTAATTTTTTTCCTCCTCCAACAACATCGATGCGAAAATTAATCAAATCATTAATCAAAGGATCATGTTCCAAATGTAACATGGTTAATGATGCATAGTGTTTTCGACTCATGGCCTCCTCCACTTTATTCTATTTTCCCATATGGTAAATGTTTGGGAAATTATAATCCTTTATCAGTTCAATCCATCTTCTCTACCTCATCTTTTAATTAATTATGAGTGAATATATATATCAAAATTTTATGGTTAGTATATATTTTACATTTGGATTTGTATAAATGATTCCTCAAAAATTTAAAAGAAAAAACCACATCTTCCAATTCAAAATCATGTGTTGGAAATTTTAACTCATGAGTTTTTAGTTTTAATGAAGAATAAGAAATTACTGGATCATTCTGCATCAAAACACAACCATTTCCCTTCAATGAAGAATCACTATAGACGACAAACTCATAATGTCAGAATGGAAATGCCAAAACTAGATCATTGAATAATATCATCTTTAGTTCTTGAAAACAGACATCACATTATTTTTTCCAAATAAATATATCACCTTTCATGTTAACTTATTTAGCGGTCTAGATAAATGTGCAATTTTTATTAATAAACCTTCAGTAATAACCTTCTAGTCCAATAAAATTATGAATATCTGTAACATTTGTAGGTATTTTCCATTCATCAACCACTTTTTTTGGGAGGATCAACTATTATACCATCCATATTTTGGTTGTTCCCAATAAAAGAATTTTTTTGCAACCAAAAATCATAAGTGATAGATTTTCAATACAGTTTATTTTCCTTTAAGGTTATAAAAACAACAATTATATTTTTTTCATTCTAATCATTATTCTTATAAAAGACCATAATCTCATCAATAAACACAACCAAAAACATATCCAAGAACTCATTAAATATTCTATTCATATGATCCATGAATATGGTTGTTTCATTAGTTAACCTAAAAAACATAACAACATATTCATAATGCTCATATCTAGTATAAAAAGCTATTTTCAGGATGTCAGCCTCCTTTACGTTAAGATAATGGTATTCAGATCTCAAGTTAATCTTGGAAATGTACTAATCCCCCTAGAGTTGATCAAACAAGTCATATATATGAGGTAAAGGATACCTATTTTTAATAGTGATGTTATTCAAGGCTCTATAATCAATGAAAAGACTCGTGGAACCATATTTATTTTTAATGAATAAAACAAGAGCAACCCATGGTGAAGTTCTAGTATGAATGAATGCTTTTTCTAGAAACCCATGCAACTCATTTTTCAATTCAATAAGTTACATTTGAGCCATTAGATATGGGGGTTTTGTCCTTGGTTTAGCATCAGGAACTAAGTCAAGTGTGAGTTCGACTTCCCGATCAGGTATAACATTGTGTAACTCTTCAAGAAAATCATATAGGTATTCCTTTACCACTATAAAATCATTAATTTGAATAGTTTCCCTATTTTCAATAATAAGAGAAAGATAAATTTCATTTCCATCATTCAATAGTTCCTCATCTTCCTGCTATGTTGTCAATTTTTTGGGTTTTTTCTTGTATAAAAACTGAAACTCTTTAAGAAAAACAAATAATTTATCCTTATAGTCAATATTATCCTGATAAATAGAAACCCAATCCATTCCCAGGATGACATCATACTATACTAAGGGAAAAAGAATACGGTTTTAAGGTAATATCATTCCACAAACCACAATCGAAATACTCTTATAATTCTTCATTACTATAATATTTTCCCTTGGTGTTTTAACAATAAGTTCTTGTCTCATTTGATGAGTTGAAATTTCCAATTTACCAAAAAATTCAACTGTAAAAAAGAAATGTGTAGAACCTATGTCAAAAAAATCTATATAAAAGTCGGAGTAAAAAAACAAGTTACCTGATACAACCACATTGGATTTCCTGACGTCTACTGACATAGTCACAAAATATCTAACAATAACTTTTTTCTTATATTATATCTTCTATGCATTATTCGAATCTCTCTTTGGGTAGAAATTTACAAAATGACCCATCTCACAACATTTTTAAAACATTACATTTTTCTTATCAAGATTAATCATTGGATCATTTTCATTACAATCTCAGGCTATATTTCCAAAAATTCCACATCGAAAACACTTCCCCATTTTGGTAAGCATTCCCCATGGTTCGTTTTCCCACACCTTTCACAAATTGGAAATTTGAATTTCTTACCATCATATTTCTTGCATTGATTTTTACCAATAACATTCCCTGTGGACCTCTTCTTATCCTTATTTTCAAATTGTATGTGGTAATATTCAAACTCCATCTCTACCCTCTCATCACATCAGAAATTTTTTTCATAACTTTTTAATTCATGGGTGTCCAATACACTTTGATCCCATTGCTTTAATCCTGATTAATAGAAATTTATTTTTATATCCTGATCCAGAAATATATTTTGAGAATACCTCTCCAGTAGGGTGAAGTTCACTTCATACAAGGACACTGAATCTTCTTCCTATTCCTTCAATACAAGGAATTACATCTCCATTCTATGTCACAACATCTTAGTAAAATATATTTCTAGGAAAATAATTTTGAATTCATCCCACTATAAGGCATAAATCTCTTCTATATCACTGATATTTTTGACAATTGAACACCAATGATCATATTCACCTTCAAAATTATAAATTGAAATACTTAAGATTATATTATCTAAAAAACTATTAATATAAAATATATTTTCAATTCCATTAATCCATCCATCAGCCGCTATTGGGTCAAAATATCCATTGAAAGAAGGAGGGTGCATTCTCATAAAATGTTCCATTATAATCATATTCCTTTGTGTGACCTCTGATTTTCCTCTTCCATGGATTACTCCACCATTTATTTTCTGCATTAGATGATCCATTACTGTCACAAACAACTCTGTTCCAATCCATACCATTCTAGGCTATAGATTCGGAAGGATATCATTATGTCGATTCCTCTCATCTTGAGCTTCCATGTTTCTTATACAAAAAACCATTCTGAAAAAACATATCTTAGTTGGAGAAACATGAAATATTTAAATTTTATATCATTTAAAATTAAACATTGAGCTAAAATAATTAATGGTATTCGATTAACATTATCCTAACCCCTAATGTTTTCCAAACCTTCTTATGATACCCACTATAATGTTCCAATCTTATTACATTATATAATCCTAAATTTTAGTCAAGAAATAAAATCCTTTATTATTGAGTATATTATTAGTTTTAAAGTTTTAGATAATTGGGATATAATAAATACATTACATCCCACATTCATATAGCGAAGATACCACAAAAACTGTATCCATTTCTTTCAAAATATAAACAATTTCAAATAAAAAATTTTTTCTTTGAAAAATCTTCACAAAATTAAACATGGAATCATTATTGTCTTAAAAATAATTATAACCTATGAAAATAATTTAAAAACATGGGATGAGAATAAAAATATTGGTATGTGATATAAGGAGAATGAAAGAAAACTTATGTCCATGAATACGTGTAATGTATGAAATCATTTTCAAAAAAGACATTCTTGTTACCCATATAAACTTACTTTATGAAACTCATGATTTCCCTGAGATTTCCATAAAACATATAGAAGATAAATAGGACCATAATGATATATTGGATAATTACTTACCTAATCTGGTAACCCTCTTGGCTACTTTATAATTTGTAACCCTCACGACAACCTTACAATTTGTGTAACCATCGCAGTTACACTAAGAGTAACATACAACTGAACTCCAACTTATACATACCCAATGCTTTTTAGTGACATAAAGGAACCACCGTTCAATATAAAAAATTACCAAGAAATAGAAAATAATAATAAAACATGAATAATTTCATAAAAAAATTTCTTTTGAATTTCGTAAAATAAAATTTTAAAAGTTGTTTTTAAAATAAAATCACTTTATAAGTATCATATAATTGAACAGATACTTAATATAGTTGATATAATATGTGTATAAATTGTAAATACACATAATTTATCATAATATAATCCAATTTCATCACACAAACAATTTTAATACCACATTAATAATGAAGTAGAAGGATAACCCAATGAATGGAAATCAGGATAGGAATTACCTTCCCTCGGGTTTGTCTTACTTAAAAATAGTTTAAAACTCTTGTATAATGGTTAAAATTGTATTATTAGTATTTTAAAAAACTCATGTTGATAATGTATTGTATGATCAATTTATAACATCATTTCACCATTGGATTGTTAATATTTTGTTCCTTCCATTGTTTCTGGTGCGTTCATTAAATGATTTCCATGGTTGGTTTGTGTTTGACATTCCTTATAGAAATGAAATTATAGAAGAGGAATAAAATTTTATTCATATGTTTCCATAATAAATTATGATTCCATAAATAATTTTTTTATCATATACAATTATGAATGTTTAGACAAAAAATTATGGATATTTGTTTAGATCCTTTTTTGCGGATCCTCGATAATCATGGAATTGTTTCATTAAATATTATAATTTCATGTATAGAAGTTCATTATAGAACATGAAATAGGAAAAAAAATAATTTAAATTATTATTCATCCATTAAAAGGGTTTTATGTTTATATTTTATAGGATTAATGGAATTTGGGGACACATTGTCCACGATTTTTGTAAATTGGCACATCGCGGGGGGGGGGGGGGGGTTATTTTTAGAAAAAGAGGGATAATGGAGGAAGAAAGATGATGAATATTTTAAATTGACATGGAAACATAAATAATATATAATATTCTTGATATATCATACCTCCTTGATATGTTGAGGTAAATAGAGTATAATAAATGAATGGATTTGAAAAGAAAATGCATGAAAAAGGAAAAGGATTCTTACCTATGGATCTCTTCTCCTTGAGATCCTTCTTAAGGCCTTTGGTTTTTGAATATTGGTGAGACCAAAAGATATAGGACATGGGGAATATCCTTGGGGATGTAATTTTTCATAACATAGTAAATTATCAAGGCTTGAGAGGTGAGAGAGGAAAATGGGAATGCTGGTGGTATTTATAGTGGGGGAGAGGAGAGATTGTACATTATTTTAATCATTATTTTACTATTTTGGTCGTAGACTATAAATAGTATTCCTTAAAATGATACAATTAGTAAATTTACCATGTGATTTTGAAAAAAGTGGGCTTAAATCACTAGTTATTTCATAAATAGTATATTTAAAAGTTAATTTTAATATACAGTATCTTACCGTATTTCACTATTCATAAACAATCATGATTTTTAGAAGAATCTGAAAAATTCACTATAAATATTTTTTGATGTGTATAATTCAATAATAATCTCCACTTTTTGAAATTAATTCTCATAATATTATTTATTTAATTTTAAAAAAAATTATAATTTATTCAATAATAATAATTTTAAATCTATAAGTCATTTTTATCATCTTGAAAAAATAATCAAGATGACTTTATCATAAACACATAATTAAATTAAATAATAATACAATTTAATATTCATTAGGTTCATATTAATATTTATAAGGGTATTTTACTATTCACCAAAAAATCTAGTTGGTTCCATCAGACTTCAAATATCTTACTGATCATAATTGTATATGACAGTTTTTCGAAATTAAAATAATAGAAGATGAAAAATTATGTTTAAAGGAAAGTTCTAACTATATAATTAAAACAAAAAATCATGAATTTAAATTTTTTTAAACCTAGTGGTGTTATAGTGTCTCCTCCTACAGAACACATTATCATGGTGAGGGGATTTGAAAAATCATTTCTCTAAAATGTATCTCAGTGAAAGGGTCCAATGAGCATGGATTATCTTTTACTAGGACCACTTGATAAGACATATGAACATTGTTCCAATTCAATTTGTAATTACTCAATAACTTTTCACTACAATATATAGAAGTAGTTTTTTGTTATCATAGCCTTGAAATTTTCTTATACCTCCTACCAGTATTCATCTTGAAATGTTTTATGTCTTCTCAACAAGGAATTTATTGTCTTATAACATGGAAATTCAAAGGATAATGTTTTTGTTTTTGAATATATAAGAAAGGTGCACATAGTTTAAGGTCATGGAACATGGGAATAGAATTATGGGAGTACTACAAAAGATCCTAATTATGACTTTAATTGTAAAACACTAAAATATCGTATTTATAAATAGGTTGAATATGAGGTATATCATGGCTCTATGTTCTTAGTGAAGGCCCTAGGAACACCCTGAGATGGGATGGGAGAATCATGGTTTCAAATTTTCCTTCTAAAGAGATGAATTGGGGTCGCACAATAGTAGGAACCTATTATACATGTCTGAAGGTACTGTGAATTAATTTAATGATTCACATTTAGAGATACAACCCATGAGTTTTACATGTATCACCACTAAGGTCTAGACCAAGGACCATATGATAAAAGTGTGTCAGTCATACAAAAAATTTCTTATCTTATATATTTGTGGAATATTGAGGTTAAGACACAGTCACTCTAATCCTGGCACACTGGCATTACATGATTTCAGGTATTTCACACTACATACCTTGGAACAATTCCATTGAATCCACCTAGCTCACTACCATGGGTGAACACTTAATCAGTATATCAACATGAAGGCCACATCAATATAGTGGAATTGAAGTATTTTTATCTAACTATAAATAGTATCTTGTTGATGCAAATTCCTAGGAGGATGCACTTGAATGAACTATTCACTTAAACTAGATATTCAATGTTAACTTTCATGAAACTCCATCAAGAAGCTCACTGCCATTATGAAGAAAACTTCCTTCATGGAACAAAATATCTTTATGAATCTCATTATGTCATCACAGAATACCTTATCATTTCAAAACACAATTTTACAAGATTCCTAAGCATTGGTGAGACTAATATAGTCTTTGTTTCAATTCTAAATATCTCTTTGAGTACTTGTTTCATGATGCACTTTTGACTTCTCAAATTCAGGGTGATAAATCCTTTTCATAAATAATTTTTATTTGAAATGAAGTGGGGGATACCTCATATTTATAACATTGTATATTAGAAATGTACCCATTTCTTTAGAAGTTTTTTTATTAACCTTATATTCATATTAGTGAAGCTCCTCCCTTCATGAAGCTCTGATTCTTTTTTCATATTCTCAGAGATTAACTCCATCTGATCACGTAATCATGATGCTCTACTTCTAGTAGTCATGGATAACACCTTCAACACATCATGCACTCATGAATATCCATAAATTCACATAAATCAACATTTTTGAAACCATGTATTCTCAAAACCCATTCCTTTACCATATTTATGAAGAGTTTATTCCAGAAAACAACCTTTCAGAATACCTGCCTCATTATCTTGATTTTAGACCCAATTTTTTGGAAAACATGGGGAAATAATACCACCTTCAATAAAATAGTGATATTTTTTTGTAATATCACTTTACGTGAAAACTCCCTAATCATACAAGTGTGTATTTAAAATAAACGCAAACTATTATCCATTTCGAGCAAATAAAATCCTTAGTTCCAACACTCAGTTCATGAATGATAGTATGAGATAGTCATGCCAATTATGATTGAAAATCACAATGTGGTGATGAGTAACACTTTGATGATGGTAGGTGTCACTGTGATAAAAATACCATTCCTGTAAGGAAAAAATACCATTGGATTACATGTCTATGTATCTTATTTAGATACAAGTCATAAATTATCAATGGGGGAGGGGGTATTTCTCTATTCTGGAAGTAGTTGAAGTTTTATAAAATCACAAGATACTTGAAACTTGAATTTTTATTTTTGGATTTAGGTTCTTAAAAATATAATGGAAACTTCGTAAACATTACTTGAAACAGGTGAGGATCCAATGAAACTATGATAATAGTGATGATGGATAATTTTCTAAAAAGATTATTATTGTTCAGTGGGAATGTTCCAACAAAATAGATTATTGTCATATAGTGGGAATATAATTTCAATACATTTTAATATCATGTGGCTAGTATTTCATCTCTGATTAATAACATCATTTTGTATGAACATGGTAATAGATTTATAATTAATCAATATATCCTTAAGGAAACCATTCACCTCCCAGGAGAATTTAAATTATAGATTAATCTTTTATCCTTGATTAGGGTTATTGGAGGGATGTTATATGTCGCATACGCATTTCAGAAAAAATTTATTCATGTGAAGACTATAAACAAACAGATATAATTAATACATAGGTGAATTGAGTCTTTTTTTCTCATCTATACTTAAAAATAATATGGTCTTTCAAGGTATAACAAATCATAGTGACATATATAGTTTTTATAGTTTGGAATACGTGTGTTTCAATATTCATTTTGTAATGGAATGAATCTTGCCAAATTTATATCTTTCCTAGAGTTCCCACTATGTTGACCAATCTCATACAAGAATGGGTGAACTGCATTTTATTAAATTTTTTTGATTTTTTGGCTAGGCCTATTTTTGATGGATTCTAGGCGGAACTACCTATCATGTAATAATTGGAATCACTTTACACATAGTTCTAATATCGATCCCCATAATGATGGAACTTTTCTATGGGAAGGGGGACTTTTTTGGCCATACACAATATTTTTTAGGATTCATATGGATGAATATAGACCACATATAGAAAATGTAATTTGTCTCATATCTTAAAAAGATCCATCAGGGATGTGAGGTATTTATTCATTGGTTTAAAAACTTATTTAGGAGGGGTTTTAAAAAAATAATAATGTATGGTCACAATGATGGGTGGTCAGATTGTCCCAACATAATCTATGGGGGTATAAATCTATAAATAACTGTATGTAGAATTTTTAACGATATGCACTGATAGATCATCCTCATATTAAAGGGGTGATATATGGATCACATAAAAAATAGGTCGCTCAATATTATTAGGGTGTATGATCTCCAATCATCAGTGAGCATATCATGGTGAAAGGGATACCATATTAATGGAAGCATTCACTTATAGGGTAATATTTACATTCTTATATAAAAACATTTTTTGACAACATTAAATGGGGATCAAAAGAATGGAAGGTTTTAATATTGGAAAAAAAGTATAACATCAGGAAAATAAAACAAGGAGTCATTACATATCCCAAAATGCTTGGATTCAATCCACATAAAATTTTCATTATATAAGGTTTTCTATACGGATCAGACTCATGCCCGAGGAAGGGGGAAACGATTTTGTATATTATTATATCTAAGATCAGGATTAAGGAATAGTGGAATCACTATGTTTCTCCATGGAATTTGAATCAATCCACATGTAGTTATCATAATGAAGACCCCTATATAAATATATCTCATGTGAAATGAGGGTTTTTTTATCTTCTTTTTATGAGCCCCAAAATTGTTGTTTGTTAAAGATTCCTTTATTTTGATGCAGTTCATATATAGGGAAAGGTATCTTCTATATTTCATTATAGTGTTGGAATGAAAAACTCAATCCAATCAAAAATTTATGGATAGGGATCTTTTTGTATCTTTTGGAATTGATCTAGATCCCATTTATGTAGTGGGTCCCATCTAATGGAAGTCGCTAAGAAGATTTATGTCTTTCTTAGTAGATCATATGTCATGTATTTTAACATAATGCGACAAATAATTTTCAAAAAGGGGGATGAATATCATTGGGTGTTCGAGTCATCAATAGAGTTTCACAGCCTAAATGTAATGGGTATAAGGATGCAAAATTATAAAATTTCATTGAAAGTGGATATGATTCAACAACAAGTTACATCAATGTAATATAGATCTACTTGATTAGTCATGTTATGGTAGGTTTAAATAAAAATCCATGATTATCATAGTACAAGGTAGATGAATATTGGTGGCTAAAGGTAAACCATTAACAATAGTGGAAGACGATATACTATTCAGTTGGGAAATAGTTCCATGATTTAATGGGGTCAATCCTCTAGGGAAAAAACAATCCCTAGCAACAAGATCAGAGCATTGGTGTTATTCACTAGTGAATACTAGTGGTGTCCCATAAGATTCAAAAGTCCCTATTATCTACACCATACTATGAATAATCAAGAGTATGTGGTATTTTTAACCATGGTGTTCTAAGAGAAGCATAAGAACTGAAGGAATTTGATGATACAAATTGATATATTGAAGATGCGATTTTTTTCTTGTAGAATGTAGTATTCATTGAGCGTTCGAGTACCCTAATGAAAATAACAATGTTTATTGATCAAATATTCATGATATAACTAGAAATCATGAGACACTTATGTGAAGAACCATGAGGGTGTTGATCTATTCAGCATTAAAACCTCATGTCATGTAGTGTAATATTATCCAAAATTAATGTGGTAATGAGGTCTTACGTCATGATACAAGGATATAGTTCCATATATATGTATAAGTAACACCTTGGTTATAGTGGTTATAGTTTATTTATTAGTACCTGAAGATCACATAATCCATTATAGGTTTGAGAAACATGATAAAACAATGAGGTCATCTAATCCATCTGATATTTCATGATATGTTATATGTGAGGGTATTCGCATTTTTTTATGAGCATGAATCCCCAAAAAATCACATTGGTGTATATAGTTGGGGGTATAAGTATTCCTGGAAACTCTTGAAAATAATGTTCATGTCATCACTACATATCTTTAAATGAAAAGAACCAATATACATATGGTTATATGAAAGTCAACTAATTGCATAGGTTCGGCCTATATGTTGGAAGGTTCATTTGATTCTCTTTTTTATTATATATTGCATATGAAAAAAGGTTTTCATATCCCTGGTGACACTATTTATCCTATAGAAACAATAATTATGTGAGATTTTGTTTTTTTATGGAAAATTTCATGCCTAGATCTTACATAATAATAGGGGGAACTTCCACTTATGTTTTGACTTACCAAGGATTTGAGATACAGTCATACACACATAACTTGTAAAAACTGGAATCTAGCCACATAAATTTCATATAAATTTGTTTTCTTGTTTAATTTCATATTTCTAGGACTATGGTATGATGTCATATACCACTGAGTCGTTGATACATCATTGATGTGGAAAAATTGGTGAAATATTTCATGAATTGAAATGCATATATGAAGGAAGATTTTTTAAAGATTGAATATATTAACATTGAAACAATAGTGAAAAGTCTCAAGGAGTAATGGGGGGATGTACTTGTTTGAGAAAAACATCCACTAGGAATAAGATCTAAGGCATTGTGTTTCTCACCAATGAATCATAGCAAGGTCTTTTCTTGAACCAAAACATCCAATAAACACCAACTCATAGGTAATGTGTTATTCACTAGTGATTCCTAGTGTGGTTACTTCATAATTAGTCATTCCCTATTATCAATATACCATAAGGTAGAACATAGAGGGTGTAGTCTCAAGGTTTATGAAATTATATAAGAATATGAACATTAATTATTTTTTGATTTAGACATCAAAATAGGGCCTGAAATTGTTTTTGTTGGAAAATATGGTGTCCAATGGGATTCGGAACACAAGGGTGTTGGGTATTCATTTGAGATTCATTCCACTGAATTAAAGACCACAATAGTGTGATATTATAATC
This sequence comes from Viscum album, assembly GCA_963277665.1. NCBI lineage: Eukaryota > Viridiplantae > Streptophyta > Magnoliopsida > Santalales > Viscaceae > Viscum > Viscum album. Next base: position 1,233,237 of record CAUJRU010000030.1, on the reverse strand, counting down.
TTTCTACGATGATGAGAATTATTCATAGATGAGTATCATCGTTGGTATCAAATTCCACATGAATAGGTGAATTAGGGAATGTGTAAATCATAGTTGACTAATATATGAGTCAATTGAAGTTGAATACTGGTGGGAATAGTTCAACCATTTATAGTGGATGAATCCCATATCCCACTTAGTTAGGAAAAGAGCTAATGGATTTAATGGGGGCCTCCCCTATAAGAAAAAACATCCACTAGGCACAATATTTGATGCGTTGTGTTATTCACCAAGGAATCCTAATGGGATATATTCATATTAGCAAGTATCTATTACTAGTATATTAATGGAAATAACAATGATTATGTGGGATAATTTTAAATAGGGCTCCTAGAGATGTTAAAAAAACTCATGTAATTTTTTGGTATTAACACATATATTGAAAATGAGAAGTTGGTTAATGGGGAAAATAATATTAAATAAGGGATTCATCACAAAAAAAACTATTTCAATGTTTATATAAAACATTTTCAAGAAAGGGGGATAAAAAAAAATTCAGGAGTACATTGTCATGAGGGGGATTATCTGTTGGGAATGAAGACATCACATTGTGAATTTAAATGTAACATGATAAAAACGTGGTCATTTAGTTTAACATAATATAACTAAAAATTATTTCTCTATCATTGATTATAACACACCCTGATCACACTAGAAAGAGTCAATTTATAGGTTCTTAAATCTCATATGAGTCATGCTCACCATGAGAAACAAGAGAAATCTTGGTAGTTGATTGATCTATTCCAAGGTGAATTATATGGAATATGTGGGTATGTTAACACTATGACATGAACTATAGAATATATAATTATCTGATTCTATTATAGGTAAATGGTTTTGATTAATGGAAACTCAAGGACCAGATAGAAATAATTCGTTTAGACATCACCATATATCCTCTAACAATAAGAATGATTCTGCAAGTACTTTTAATTAAGAATAATCCTTGCTCATGTATGGCCCATTGGGAATGTTGGGGGAGTTTTTTTATCTCTCTCCATTTTTTTGATGGATGGAAATTAGAAGTTAGATAGGTAATAACGACATATCCAATAGTAGGAGGAATCAAGATAGAAATATTTCTTATTTGAGAATACCATATACAGGTCTAACTCATATGCAAGGGACGAGGTATTTTGTGGTTACAAATAGGGGATGAGATCTAGGTGTCATAATTTATCCTATGGTAAAACAATTATGCCAAAAGTAGTTAAAATATATAACTATTTCATGTGTATGCATGGAAGATAAATTGGGAGTGGGTAATTTTTCATTTTATATATTGTTGATGGACATAATATTTGAGAATTGTCCACCAATATATGTTATGTGGTAAAAAATCAACCCAGATGTAGATCTTATATGTAATTAGATATACGAATCATACTCTCACATAGTGATAGGGAAGCATTACATTTTCTTCACTACAGATCCAGATCATGTACATTTAATTCTGAATTATATGATGTCATAGATTTGGAATGAAGGAAGACTTTTAAGAATATCTATCTCAAAATAATAAATAAGAGGTAGTTCTTGATAGGTTATTCGATGTTGTGCAGATTAATATCATGTGACTAGGATGTGTTCCATTCATTTGAACATCATGTGGTAAAGATGTATTTTGATCAGTTTAATGTCATTTGGTACAAATATTGATTATTGTGTATTTAAAATTCATCAAAATAGAACAAATAATGTTGTACACTTTACCATCCTTCCATATATTATTAGATTCTTATATAGTGTAAATGGTTTCCATAATGACTTATAATGTTGTTAAATTTAATGTATTATAGCTGGGACATGAATGATATACAGTATAATGTTTTTCATCTAGGAAATAGAATTTTGTTTAGTATGAATTATTTCCCTGAGAACATATACTATTGTGCCATTTAATATCTTTAAACCAAAATGTGGATTTCATGATGGAAATTATGAGGAGCTCTTATTTAAGAACCTCACAATGGTGGGGCCATAATACATAATACTTCTATTGTGGACAATGAGTAATCCCCATTGGAATAGACCTATATTTCATAAGTACCTTACTGAATGGGTTATAGTATTTATGGGTTTCTTCCATGGTATCATCATGGGTCTATAAACCAATAATCTTTCGACATTGTGGAATCAGTAGAGTTGAGACTTTTTGTAAAAGGGTTACACAATCTTATTCTAACAGACATTGAGGTTTTGTAGCATATACAACCTTTTCTCATCAAGTCATTCAAACTCATACTTCAACATATATGATCATTATAATTTGATATTTTTCCATTGATATCGATTCATAGTGAGGGAGAAAAGACATCAATTTGTGAAACTCCCTCTATTACATAATCTATTTGAATATGGGGTCACGTGATTACTAGTGTGTGTTGTTCTTCGGTAGGCCCATGATCCATGCATCATTTTTTTAGGAAAAATACCATTATCTTAGTCAATCATTTTAAGATGTATATTTTTAAGTGTGTTATTGATGTCCTATATCATTCCTTTTGAATCTATGTTATTGTGAGACATTTTCTTGGAATTGATGGTTTACTCCTAATGTAGCCTCTTCAACATGGTTGAACAACATATGGTGTCATTTTTCATCTGTATGATTTGAGCTACATCGAATCTATTGATAATATTTAAAGTAAGAAATTTGATAATTTATTTTTTCACAGAATTCATGATATGTATTTCCTCATCCCATTTATGTAAGTAATCAGTAAATGTAAGGATGAATTTAAACATCCTAGTTTTAGTTGGGGAATATTTCCCCACAACATCCATTCCCCATAAGGAAAATGTCCAAGAATATTTAGCTATATGTATTAATTTGGGTTCTAATGAATGAAACGCTCATCAATATGAAATGTGTGAATTTTATTGATGAATTATATAAATTATTATATCTTCATAATCCAGTAGTTATGAAGACTTAAAATTTTATAGGAGATCATTGTTATAGACTGTGTAACCCTAAATGAGTTTCCATAAACAACCTTCACAAAACTGATAGTCTCTTCTTTTACAATGAATTTGAGGTGGAATCAATAATAGTCTTGATAAAAGAAGAATTCATACTTATTCGGCCTTTATTAAATGGAGACGCTTACTATTAAATACCAAATCTATTATTATTTTTATTGATTCAATTAGAGGGCCTCAATTTAGTGGTAATCTATTTTGATATCCATCTAAATAAGTGTGGATTACAACTTATCATGAACTGAGGTAGCATTTATCATTTAATTTCCATCATGTAAAAAATGTTGATTAGTGAGACTACACATTGGTTAGTTATACCGAATTCTATCTCATCATTATCATTATCTTCCTCAACTATTGAGTCATTAGCCAGTACATTTGATTGAGCATTCATTGATCGAGGGGTGTGATATAATGTTGGTTCAAAATGAATGCATTCATAAATCCACTAACATAACCATTCATAGGTTCCAATTAATCCCTCTTGAAAATATATTCCCCATTAATGTCATTGATCCCTAGCTCAAAATCATATTTCACATTTATTTTAGCTATCTAAAACTATAGGGAAATATATATATGTCTCTAATAAGGGATTTTTTTTATGCCTTATTATTATTACATTATTCAAACAATACGATGGAATATGGAAAATATATATTTTTTGGGGAAATAAATACAATTTATAGGACAACGCACATTTTATTACAACCTATACATTGGGAAGAACCATATAAATACATTTCTCACAATCAGGTAGTGTCAGGGGAATATAAAAATTATTGGTCTGGATGTTCAGTGTCTGCCAACAAGATTTCCATGGACGAATACACCACATGGAAGTCATCCATTGTATGCCTTTTGATATCCTTCTACAGAAATAATTTATTTACTTACTATCACTAAATAACTACACGTTATACCAAATTCTAATTTAATATAAGGTGGAAATGAATGTAATTGATCTAATCGATATAATAGATCATGTATAATTCATGATGTTGAATGTAATACCTCATAAATTTCACTGAAATGATGATTGTGGGAAATTATTTCTCTATATCAGAAAATGATGTCTCAATATCTATAATTTTTCAATTGAGATAACAATGAATTTTATCTTTCCCCGAATTACTTTTATTGAGTGAGGATGGATTATATGGATCATTCCTTGGATGAAACTTACAAGAGAAGTTTCATTCCATTTATTTGTGGCATCAAGGATGGTGGATGAAAAGAATACCAATTCTGATTGTCAAATTTTTTTTGAAGACAACATATTATGGGTATGAGACTCAATTCTTCATTAACATAGTGAAGAAAAGTGATTTTCCTTCTATGTTGGACCTCATATCCCTGACAAAGGAGAGTTTCTCTTGTATCCCACTAAATTCATTAAGATTTTGAGGAGGACTCATTGACTGTATTTCACTTGTATTTTCTAGATCATCCTTGTTATTGCAGTGGAATACCACAAAGACAAGGAATTTACATAACATTATAATAAAAGAACACATCATATTTTTCATCTTCAATGTATGCTATTAAATTTTTTTGAAGTCTATTCAAGGAATATTATGTTGATAATAATGCTATCAAGATTTAACCACAAAGACATCGAAAGAACACTATGAATATCATCCAATTATGGGTTTAAATTTATTATTCATAGAACATTGATATGTATATACAACATTCATTAATTCATTGGGAAAGTACTAAAAGTAAAATATCTATTAATGTTATCTAAGGGAAGTGACTTCCTTATCATTAGGGGCCATCATGAGACGGTTATACCCTGAAAAAAATCAATAATGGAAAGGTATTATAATCCATCAATTTAATTGATTAAGAGTTCTATTATTGATATTGGGAAATCATCCTTTGAGTTGTGTTGGTTACGATCCTTCATGTTGTTGTATAACCTTATCTAAACATTATTCTTATTGATGGGGATGCTGTTTGTAATCCAGGTTTGTTACAAGATCCATTTTAAAATGATTTATTTGACAACTTTCTCAAATTCTGATTCTTTATTGGTAGTATGAAAGGGGTGAATTCACTAGGCCTCCATCATAAATCATTGGTGGTAATATAAAAATCCTAGATTATCAGTATCCATATCATGGTTCACCCAAATAATCTTTGTATAATTATAGTTGATCATATATCGGTGATGCTTTTTAATGAAAATATAAATTCCTTCTCTTAAAGAGTAACAGTTACACTTTCCAATATATGTTATACATAATAGTCTGTTCCAAGATTCAACTATCTGAGATCACCGATGGTAGTGGAAACACCTTCCTTTATTGAACAGAGTGTTGTTAATATGGTCATCCTCTTCCTCATCAACTTATGTTTCAATGAGAGAACCTTTAGGGATGGTAGAATTTTTTTGGGAATTTCCATCCCTATCAAGGAATGAGAGAAAAAAGGGAGACATTTATATTTGGAATAGATATAGTCGTTGTGGGGGGATTTTTTGGATGATTTTTTTCCTTTATGATGATACTAGTGTTTGGAGTTTCATGGAAATTCTATGTTGTATGGAATGTATTGGGGGAATTTTTGATTAATGAAATTATGTAATGGATTTTTTGGATCCGAATAGAGAAATAGTCCGACTATTCAATGAGGATATAAAGGCCAAGGTTTTTACATGTAATTTTTTTAATTATATTTAATTATTATGAGTCTGTGAAATTTGATGGCCCATGATTCTGAGGCTCGGTGTGCCTAGAATTAATTTTAGTTCATTTTTTAAGGTACGTTCAGTAAATGCGTGAGCCGAGTTTTCTAACTTTTGAAACGGTGCTCTAATTAAAAATCATAGAGGCACCGTTTATTCTAAAATGTCGAGATTCATGTAAGGGAGACTTCACATCTACAATAGTATGACTGGAGAAAAAGTAATATTTTGGGATTTTTATTAAATAAAAAATAAAATAACTTTTTTATTTGATTTATTTTTTTATTTTCCTCCAACGGGAAAGATGCAACGTGCGACCCGTGATGTGTCAATCCATTAAACGGCTTGACCCTTCAATCCTATGTAACATCTCCTTTGGTAATGAGGAAGGTTTGTAATTAATGAACCGTTATAAATCCCACAATCGTTAGACACCCTCCCCCTCTCCTATTTATATTGAGCTAGGGGAGAGGTATCTGCACTGTTTCACCACGAAATGAAGTGCTTACAAAGTGCCACAATGAGAAACACTTGGAGGATGGAGCGAGTTCCATTGGGCGGTGATGGGTGACACTGAATCATGAACCAAAGGATGATGCTGGACTGGAAACATTGGTGGCTTGTTGTGGGGACAACGAACACCAACCTGTCATCATGAACCGCGAGCTCTATCCAATGATTCTAGGTAGGGATTTAATTTTTTTTAATTCAAGTGATTATTGAATCCTTTAATCCTCCCTCATGATTACAAGATAACATGGAGGGACCGGTCCTAAAAAACCCGTCCCGGACCCTCTGATACCTTACCACCATTGCGTTCTCTATGGAAGACTGCATGCATGGCGGCACCAACCGGTTATGATAGAGGCGACACGATGTCGCACGCCGCAAGATGAGGTCGTAGAGGTCAGCGGAGCAGCTGGAACTGGATGTCTGCAGAGGAGGTGTGGTGCGCAGTCACGCACTGCCAGTGAGCATGGGGTTATGGCAGAAGCTGCGGCGGGTGAAGGAGGTGGCTAGCACACTGGTCAGCTACAGAAGAGGAGGGCGGCACAACCAGCACGCCACCTATAAGCAATGGGCCCTGACCGAAGCCGCGACGGAGGAGGAACCCGCGCCTCCTGCGGGTTCTGTGATGACCGGGTGGAGCCCACATGGTGCCACCACTTCACACGCTAAATGGCCTCCAGGCCATCGGGAGGCCGGGGATCTCACCCCCCACGTCGGCTAGGGTGGACCCCACCATGGTCCGGACTGACGGACTGCGGCCCATTCCAGCCTGGTCGGACCCGGATCGGGTCAGGTCTACCCAGTTGGACCGGACCCGAGCCCAACCAGACCCCGAAATACTTAAAGGGATATATCTTTAGAACCATGCATCTGTTTGAAGAACTGTTTATAGCATTGGGATCCTTGGATCGAGACATAGCTTTTGGTATACTCCAATTGAGCTTTAGAGAGAGTTGGAGTACAACCAGGTTGGATTGAACCCGAATCCAACTGGGCCCTCGGAACTAAAACGCTTATAACTCATAGACTAGGTGTCTGATTGAGGCATCGTCTATCGCATTGGAACCCTTACAACATGGTGGTCCTTTGGGTTACTCATTTTTGTGGCTTAGTGGTAGTTGAGGTATGACTGTTATCTCGAGAGGTAGATTCTGTGAAACTAGAGCGCGCGGGGTGAGATAAATCATGTGGTAGGCTATAACTTGATGGAAGAACATTGATCCTAAGTGGTTCAACATATATCAATACATTGTGGGTCAGTATATATCAGATCCTATGTGAGTTAGTGCTTAATGATCCTGTATGGGTCAGCGCATACCGATCCTGTGTGGGTCCTATCCTGTGTGGGTCAGCGGGGGTTACTACGTATTGATCATGTGTGGGTCACCAGCAGTGATTCTTAATAGAATAATATGATATATCCTTATGACTAATCATTTTTACTTTTGCACTTAAATTATACCTGATTGTGAGATGTGTCTTCTTTATTTGTGGTGTTGTCTTCGTGGTGTTACCTATGTGGTACTTCTAACGTTGTGGTGTTACCTGGGTGGTAATTTTACCTTCATGGTGTTGTCTACGTGGGTTCATTTGTGTCATACATCTGCCTTCGTGGTGCTACCTTTGTAGTATTCTTCCCTCTTGTATGAGATGAGTATATATTGACAATTTAGGTATATGTATGGGAATATTCCTAATTAGAGTGGATGTTTATTGCTTTGTTATTGAGATGGGGTCATGTCTAGTGGTTTTTCCTTTTTGGAACTCTAGGAGACCTATGGGGGTCTTGGGGTCCCTACTGTGTATCATTATACTCACCCATACATGGGCTACATCGCTACCTTGTCGTGTCTTGTGCAGAAGACGAAGAGCATTAATCGAGGCTGAGGGGTGCTGGACTAGACGGTTCTTGGAAGTGGACCATTTGGAGTTACATGAAATAGGGACTACAGATCATGATCTATACTTACCCTTCAGGTAGGACCCTCGGGTAATGATCCATGGGTTGTTTTTTTACTTTCAATTGTATTTGTACTTTTTAGTTGTACTTGTACTTTTCAGTTGGGCTTGTATTACGACCCCTCTACTTTCAGTACTCTGTTACTACATCATTTTACTTTGTGGTTTCTTCTTGTTGTGTTTGTGTACTATGTTTCTAATATAGTATAAAAATAAATTCCTTACCATTTTAGGGATACACCTTTTCGGTGCTAGTCACCAGCCCTTGACCTATGGAAGGATGGCTTGGAGTAGTCACGGAAATGGCCCCTAGTGACGATTCATGAAAAAGTGGTATTTGACGAATCGGTTATACCGAAAAACTAGGACTTTGATATTTTATATGTGGAAATAGTGTTTAGTGTTATGAGTGTGGTTTTTAGTTTGAGGAGTCGGTCCCACTCAGTTCACGGAAACACTGAAAGCGTGTGTTTTAGAAAAGCTTTTCTTATGATATCTTTGATTCATCTCACCAAGTATAACTTATTGACCATGGAAAACCTGTCTTCTTTCATGATTTCTCCACATAGACAGCCAACCTGGATTCCCGAGAGAGTATGGGATGATGGCCCACCGATCGATGAGTCCTCGGTGCAGGGCCCTCTTACGGCGTTAGCACCATCGGGTGTTGTACCAGTAGCACCAATACCCATTTGTCAGACGTTTCCACCATCCCCACAAATAGAGGATACACACTGACTAAGCACATTTCATGAGTTTCAACGGTAGATGCATCTGAATTTATGAGGAGATATGGACTTGCAGGCGGCTGAGGACTGGCTTGAGGCTGTAATTAGTGTTTTCTGATTGGTTGGGAAACCAGCTGACCATATGGTGGTCCTAGAAGCTAGTCTTATTATGGAGGTAGCAGAGAGATAGAGGAGATTGATGCTCCAGTTATAGGATGATTTGACCATAATCTGGGTGGACATTGAGGGATTTTTCAGGGAAGAGTTCATCCCAAAGACTCTATGCTTTGTTCGTATACATGAGTTGTTGCACTTACAGCAGGGCATCATGATTGTGGGCCAGTACTTGGAGAGGTTCACTGATATTTCCCACTACTCCACTAACATGGTATGAGACCCTTTTTCGGGGGTCAAACCGTTGAGAAGAGTATCCGATGGGATATCATAGCAACGATGATATCACCCAGTATTCCGACACGGGCTAGGGTGCTGGAGCGAGCACTTTTGGAGGAGAGATTCCTAGATTAACAGGTACTGAAGGTGAGATCCACCACCGGATGTAAGGTAGATGAGTCGTTTGTAGTAGGCAGTAGATAGATGACGTAGGGGCCCATGCGGGATAGGCCTTTTAGTGGACATCTTCAGGATACAGGTTCGGTGGTGCAGGGCTCATGGGATAGAGGAGGACTGATGAGGAGCATGTAGTGCTAGTTGTGTGATGGCATGGTCATGTGGCTTGCGGCTACCTGAAGCACCGTATGGATGACCAACAGATGGCCCAAGGACCAATGAGGCATATGAAGAGATTCGATCTGGGAGGTCTGTATGAAGAAGGTGGACATGGAAAAGGAGTTAGCCATGCATCAGGCGGTGGACGACGATTCGAGGTTCTACCAACACCACCTCCAGGTGGTACACCCCATCCACATGGAGTAGGTGGAATGAGACGATCTCTGCTCCATGCAGTTGAGGCCTACGACCCCGATACTCTGGAGATGATTAGACGTATGATATGTGTCTACTCCACCTTAGTTTCAATACCTATAAACACATGTGACAATCACTCTTTTATATCCACGCCCCTCGTTTGTAGATCAGATATTACAGTGGAGTTTTTGGATTGATCCTTACGGTTAGAGAATTCTACGGGAAAGGATTTTATGATTACACACAAGTGCCGGCAGTGTGATCTTACTCTAAGAGGATAGAGTTTCGGCTGGGATCTTATAGTAGCGGTGTCGAGGCCTTACGATGTCATATTTGGTATGGACTAGTTATCCATTGTACATGCCCAGATTAAATGTATTAGGAACAATGTGTGGTGTGTCCACGAGGATGGGACCATGTTTTCCTTCACTGGAGATAAGGGAACCTTTTCAGCATTGGATTGACTTATCAAGAGGAGGGTGCGGCCGATCACACATCAGTTGGCTAGACTTACCCTCAGAGCAGTTGATGTTGAGATTCCCAACTATTCTATAGTGGTGGAACAGTATGGTAATGTCTTTCCTGAAGATGTTCAGGGACTACATCCTCGTAGAGAAGTGTACTTTTTCATAAAACTTTACCCCAGGATGGCACCATTATCTACACCATCAAATCGGTTGGCTCTTGTGGAGCTTCTTGATTTATGGGTATAGCTGGAGGACATGTAGAGTAAGGGATTCATATGACCCAGTGTTTCTCTATGGTAAACCCCGATTTTGTTCACCAAGAAGGAAGAAGGGAGTTTGAGACTCTTTTTGGACTATCAAAACCTGAACCAGGTGACCGTGAAGAACAAGTATCCACTTCTAAGGATTGATGATCTTTTTGATCAGGTGAAGGGAGATATTTTGTTTTCGAATATAGACCTCAGATCAGGATATCATAATCTCGGATTATGTGATGAGGATGTGTAGAAGACAACCTTCAGATGTCGGTATGGCCACTATGAGTTCATAGTTATGCAATTCTACATGTCCAATGCCCCGACAGTGTTTGTGGGACTCATGAATAGGATCTTCCAGCCATACCTCGATTGCATTGTGGTGGTTTTCCTCGAAGAATTTTCGATATAATCAATGAAGGAGGAGGAGAATACCTATCATATGCAGTTACATCTAGATTCACTCAGAGATCCCCATCTTTATGATAATCTCTCGAAGTACCAGTTCTGCATACGAGAGATCCATTTTCTAGGACACATTATCTAAGAGGCTATAGTTCCAGTGGACCCAATGATGATAAAGGTTATTCTTGCTTGGGAGACACCCAAAATTGTGACCGAGGAGTGAATTTTCCTATGGTTGGTTGGTTTTTACTGATGATTTGTTCTTGACATTTCCAGAGTTGTGACACCCTTGTTAGTGTTGACAAAGAAGAGATAACCCTCTGTATGGATAGAGAGATACCAACGGAGTTTTCATAAACTTATGCAGAGACTGAAAAGTTCCCCCATCATGAGGCTACCAAAAGAGGGTGTTGGATATGTAGTCTACTGCGACACATCAGGAACCGAACATGGAGTTGTCAGGATGCAGGAGAGAGTAGTGATCACTTATGGTTTGCAACAGCTGAGAAATCATGATTAGAACTACGCTACACTCGACTTGGAGTTAGCAGCAGTGGTCTTCACCTTGAAGATGTGGAGACATGAATTGATTGGGGAATGTTTTACTGTCTACTCTGATCACAAGAGTGTCAGTTATATATTCTCATAGAAGGACCTGAACCTGAGACAACGATGATGGTTGAAGTTCCTCTAGGACAATGACTTTGAGATAGTCTTTTATCCTAGAAAGGGGAACATGGTAGCAGATGCACTCAGTAGGAGTTATGGTCTTCATTTGCTGAGTGAGGCGATAGAGTAGCTAGCCACGTTGCAGAATCCTTCATGGATAGATATAGAGAAGAAAACCTCCAGTCTGTGACAGTCACTCCCCCAATCATTCAGCGAGTCAGAGAGGCGCAACATGGGGACATTTACTGCGAGACTCGATGTGCTCAGATATCATCAAGACATGCACATGATGGATTTTCGGATGGTGGGGAACACGTCATTTTCTTCAGAGGACATATCATGGTTCTAGTGGCTCTACGGGAGGAGGTGTTGAGTTATATCCATACATCCCCTCTAGAGGTACATCCTGGTGTGGTGACGATATACAAGGACCTCCGGTGTCATCACTAGTGGCTAGGGATAAAGAAAGTAGTGGTAGATTTTATTTAAAGATGCCTCACTTTCCAAAAAGTGAAGACCGAGCATCTTGTTCAAGCAGTCTTAGCATAGCCACTGGAGGTTCTAGAGTGGATGTGGTATGGAATCTCCCGGTACTTTGTGATAAGGATTCCACAAACATCTAGGGGGAATGATTCTATCTGGGTGATCATTGACTGACTCACCAAGTCGGCCCCCTTACTACCTATCTGAGAGAACGGATTATTAGAGGGCCTGAGATGCCTCCACATAGAAGAGATTGTATGAATTCTTGGGGTTCCATCGATGATCGTCTCTGACCGTGACACACATTTCACATCCCGGTTGAGGAAGGGATTACAGGAGGCATTCGGGACTCTGCTGAATTTGAGCACAGCCTTTCATCCTTAGACGGATGGTCATACGAATCAGACCATTCAGACACTAGAAGACATGCTACGTACTTGAATCCTAGATTTTGGCCGTAGTTGGGAGGATCACTTTCCCATGTTGTAGTTAGAATTCAGCAACAGTTATCACTCCACCATCGGTATGACACCATTCGAGGCCCTTTATGGTCGACCTAGCAGATCACCTCTATGCTGGATGGACCAAAGGGAGTCAGGACTTATGGGTCCAGAGTTGAGAAGGTGAAAATCATTAATGAACGGTTAAAGACTGCACAGATTAGATGAAAGACTTATGCTAACAGGAGGTGGAGAATTTTGGAGTTTGATGGGGGAGACCATGTCTTCCTATGGGTCTCACCTCGATGAGGTTTATGGAGATTTGGCTGAGGCGGTAAGTTATCACTGAGGTTTGTCGAATCATTTCAGATACTTCATAGGATAGGCGAGCTGGAATATCGCATGGAACTTCCACCGCATTTCTAGAGGGTGCACGGTGTCTTCCACGTATCCCAGATGAAGAAATACGTGCATGACCCATCTCACAACATCGACCACAGCGAGCTGGACGTTGATGATGGGTCGAAGTTTACAGAGATTACCATAAAGATTGATGATCCACAGGAGTGGGTCCTTTGTGGATGTTTGACACCTCTAGTGTGAGTTCACTGGCAGCACAAGAACCTCCAGGAGAGAACATGGGAGCAGGAGGATCGGATTTGTGCTTTGTACCCCCATTTGTTTTCTTAGTCTATGTTGTGGATTTTGAGGACAAAAATCACTAAGGTGTGGAGATGTGAATACCTAGATTTTCAATGTATTTTTTTAATTATATTGAATTATTACGAGCCTTTGAAAATTGATGGTTTGTGATTCTGAAGCCTGGTGTGCCTGGAATGAATTTCATAAATTTTTTACGGTACGTTCATTAAACGCAAGAGCGGCGTTTTTTAATATTTGAATCAGTGCTCGGATTAAAAATCTTAGGGACCCATTGAATCTACAGTTCCATGATTCTCTTATGGGAGACATCACTTCGGCCATAAATGTACTGGAGAAAAAGATAGATATTGGAATTTTTTATAGAATAAATAATTTAACATTGTTATTTGATTTATTTATTTATTTTCTTGCAACAGACAAGCGGAAAAGTGCGGCCAACGATGTGTCAAGACATTAAATGGATTGACCCTTTAATCCTAGGTAACAACATCATTAGGAATGAGGAAGGTTCCTAATTACTGAACGCTCATAAATCCCACAAGCATTAGAAACCCTCCCCCTCTCTTATTTATATGGAGCTAGGGGAGAGGTATCAACACTGCTTCACCAAGCAATGAAGTCCTGACAAAGTGCCTCAATGCGATACCCTTGAAGGATGGAGCTGGTCCCAGCGGGTGGTGACAGGTGACACTGAATCATGAACCGAAGGACGATGCTTGAGAAGCAACGTGGGAGGCTTGTTGTGGTGATGACGAATGATGACCCGTCATCTTTAACCACGAGCTCCCTCCAACGATTCAAGATAATGATCTTATTTTTGATTAATTTAAGTGATTATTGAATCTTTTAATACTCCCTCATGATTAAAAAATAATGCGTAGGGTGCGGTCCTAATGAACCCTGCCCAGACCCTCTGTTACATTTCTACCCTTGTGTTCTCTGTGGAAGACCGTTGGTGTGGCGGCACCGACCAGCTACGATAGAGGCGGCGCGCCATCATGCGCCGCAAGAGGACGTCACACGCCGTCACGTGCCGCAAGAGGAAGCTGCACCACCGAGTCACGGCGGTCAGCAGACCGACTGACACTAGCTGGCCATAGAGGAGGTGCGGTGCGCCATCGCGCACCGCCGGTGACCAAGGGGCCGCGACCAAAGCCACAATGGGTGAAGGATGCGGTCGGTACACCAACTGACCTCGGAAGAGGAGGGAGGCGCGACCGGCGCATTGCCGGTGAGCAAGGGGCTGCAACCGAAGCCATGCTGGAGGAGGAACCTGAGCCTCCTACGGGTTCTACAGCGACCGGGTGGTGCCCACATGGCGCAACCACTTCACAAGTCGAATGGCCTCCGGGCCATTCGGGAGGTCGGTGGTCTCAGCCCCCGTCCCAGCTAGGGCGAACCACACCGCGGGCCGGAAAAGCGAGCCGCACCCCCTTGTGGGTCGGGCTGGACCTCGGCCCAATGGACCGAACCCGCCGTGGCCCGGCCCAGCCAGGTCGGGCCCGGATTGGGTCAGGTCGACCCGAACTGGGTCAGACTGAATCTGGGCCCAACCGGACCCAGAAACAATTAAAGGGCCATGTCTTGAGAACCAGGCATCTATTTGATGAATCGTCTATGGCGATTGGATCCTTGGGTCGAGATGGTCCTTTTTGTATACTCAACTTGCATTTTGAAGAATGTTGGAGTATGACTGGGTTGAATCAAACCTGAATCCAACTGGGACCTCAGAACTAAAAGGCATATAACTCACAGATCGGGCATCCGATTGACGTACCATCTTTCACATCAGAACCCTTAAGATGTGGCGTTCCTTTAGGGTAAATCATCATATATCTTATTGGTCATCTAGGTATGACCGTTATCTCAAGGGGGAGACTCTATGGAACTCGAGCGCACCGGGTGCGAGGAATCCTGTGGGTGGCTGTAACGTAAAGGAAAAACATTGATCCTAAGTGGGTCATCATCTATCGATCATGTGTCGGTAATATTCTATTAGATCCTATGTGGGTCAATGCTCAGTGATTCTATGTTGGTCAACGCATACCGATCCTGTGGGGTTCAGATCATATGTGGGTTAATGGGGTTTATTACCTATAGATCCTGTGTGGGTCATTAGTAGTGCTTCTTAACAGAATAAGATGATATATCCTTATGACTAATCATCATTACTTCTGTATGTAAGTTATACCTGATAGTGAGATGAGACTTTTATCTTCACAGTGTTTTCTTCATGGTGGTATCTATGCGGTACTTCTAACTTCATGGTGCTACATGTGTGGTACTTCTACCTTTGTGGTGTTGTCTTCATGTTGTTACCTATGTGGTACTTTTACCTTCATGGTGTTACATTTGTGGTATTCTCCACTCATGTATGAGATGAGTATATTTTGATAACATAGGTATATGTATGTTCATATACCTAAGTAGAGTTGATGTATAATGATTTTTGATTGAGATGAGGTCTTTCTTTGTGGTTTTTTCATTGATGAAATCTTGGACACATATGAGGGTATCAAAGTTCCTACTGAGTATAATTATAATCACCCCATCACGAGCTATGCCTGCACCCTGTGGTGTATTTTGTAGATGAAGAACATCATTTATCGAAGATGAGTGAGCCAGGACTGGACGGTGCTCCGAGGAGGACCATTTGGTGTGACGTGAAATAGGGACTACTGATCGTGATCTGTACTTACCCTTCAGGTAGGATCCTCATTGAATGATCCATGGGATATTTTGTACTTTTAGTTGTATTCTTACTTTTCAATTGTACTTGTAGTTTTCATTTGGGCTTGTATTCCAACCCCTTTAATTTCACCACACTTTTACTATAGTAGTTTACTTTATGTTTTCTTCTTGTTGTGTTCTTGGAATGTGTGTCTGTACAGGTTAAAAATGCAATGTATTCCTATTTTAGGGATATGCCTTTCTGGTGCTAGTTTCCATCCCCTGGCCTATGGAATTCGTTCTTGGGGAAGTCATGACACAGGCCTCGGGGGACAGGTCGTCTAAGATGTCGCACTTTATCTGGTAAAATATTTATCACATTGATAAGAATTTGTGATGTTCTTAGTTTATATAAATTCACTAGGGTTTAGTGTACATCCATAATCATGATTATGGGTCGAAAATAATCATTTCTGAGCATACACCATGAATTGGTTGGGGAAATTCCCAATACATTTTGATTGGAGAACTACATAACAATATCCATCAATGGTTCTATTATTTACCTCTTTAATAATCATGCATTAACATATATATATTCACATGACTAAAAGGGGGAACCATCAACCTATATTTAGTTGACCTTTCCATTAATGGGGAATATACAAATATTGATGGAATGTTGATGGAAATATCATGTGGTTGTTAGGAAAATGTCTTCCAATTAAGGAATTAAATGTTTTGTAATACAGGATAAAAAAGAAAACTACATTTTTCATTCATCACCCAAATTGATCCTTGAGAATGATCTTTCTGAGGGGCCTCTGACCAATTTTTTCATACCCTAGATTGGTAAGGTTTATTGGAGAAAAATGATCATTCTTGCATCCCAAAAATTAGAGATTTTGGATGGGTATGAGGTTCATCCCGATACTGTTATCAATAAGATCCCATCAGATTTAAAAATTATCTATATTTCCTAAAACAATACAAAGGAATTATGTGTCCATTGATATCTTCTCCTAGTACATATTTTATTAACATGATGGTGGTGTGGCATATACCGGAGTAGGTTTCACCCAATAAACCACATCTACTGAAACTTACATCACAAATATATGGGGACTCAATAGGGACTTGATAAATGTTTATCTGAGCTATTTTTAATGTTAAAGAGAATACATGATTGATATATTTGATAGTCCTCATTCCAATTAGTTTATGATGTCATATTTTTGTGGTAAATGTGTCAATTTTATGAGTTGGGTTTTCTCATTAGCATGGAACATAGAATCTGAGGTATCTATGGTAGGAGATCATGGTGATTTAATAGATGTTAAGGGAAAATATATTGGAAATGGAATTGGTTGTGCTGGTTTACCTCTTCATTTGGAATCATCACATAGTTACACCCCCGCTAGAAAGTGATTTAAATTAAATGGGTGTGTATTACTATTGATGGTATCTGTGGAATGAACAATAACCCATTGGGATTGAAAAATCCCCCACTTATACATCTCAACAGTATACATGGATTTTGTGGAGATGTGACCTAAATATTGTGTTCCTCCTTTAGAAAATTCCACCTATATCCTCAACCTCTATAGCCTCAAACTTTTACTCCCCGTTATGGTATTGGAAATCATATCCATGATCATATCCTTCATTATAGGAATGGTCTGTTATGTGAGTGAAAATAGAAATACCATAAATGGTCTCCTCATCCAATGAGGATTATGTTCACTGATGGTTCTTCCCATTATCTAGATGCAGAAGGAATGAAATCCGAAATAATATGATTATTTTTGGTAGTTAGATATTATTGTTTTACTATCTTACTTTTCCTATATCGGACTATTATGTCTTCCTCTAATAGGTGTATCAATGGAATCCCTCAAGGAGATGGAATCATGACTATTTTATGATGCATTTCTGTAATTGTTGTGTGAGACCAATATTTTTCCTTCTAAGTCGTCGAATTATCAATCATATCTTCCTGACTAGATAAAAATTATTTCCAGTCACTCTATTCCTCTAGTTTGGTGGAAGTCATAGTGGATTTTCTGAGTGTCCCCTGTCCAGAATAGACATTTATCCAATGGATTTCCTTGAATAAAATGAAGTCTTGGATGGTGTTACCTAGACACCAATGGAAGGGTAAATGGTTTGTGTAGTTATTATGGTTGAACTCATTAGTTTTCAGAGGTTATCATGATATGATGCAATTATTTTTTTTGATGAATGGAAATAACCACAGTAGTATTATATTTAGAATGGATACACTATGTTATTCCATTCCATAAATCATGGACAACCATGATGTAATTTTACATCGGGTTAAGGGAATTTTTTCTTCTATTTTTTCTCGATGAGGGACATTAAGAAATTCAATACCTTCCTATGTTCTCTAAAATTTACTATTATTGGTTTGAGTATTATATTAATATTTCCTTTTTTACTAGTACATATTCATTGAGCTATGGGTGTGTGATGAGAGTAGGCTTGATCTCTCCAAATGGAATATTATATTACTTTTTCATTTCATTATTATCAAAAAATCAACCTATGTATTTTTGGGGGACCAGAGGTTTTGGAATCTCATCACAAGGTTTCTATGCCCAAATTTCTAGAAGCAAATATTGTTAGAGAGGAATATTGAGTGTGAGTGTATAGAAACCTTCCACCATGTGATAATGTTATAGATACTCTTATTTCCATACTATTTTCAATTTGTTAGAACAAAAATAGTCATTTTCATTAGTGTATATATAAATTGTTATATGAATTTATGATGAAGGTATTCCCATCCTATGATTGATCGTATTTGAAGCCTATTGTACCAAATGATGGATAGAAACACCCGATCCTATATAATGAATCTTATGTTTTTTACCTGATAATCGTCTCTTGGGGCCATCATATGGCCACATCTGGACTCCATGTGCATGATATGTTATAATGGGTCTTTAATCCCAATTAAGGTTGTAGATATAGGGTTAACAATATTGGGTGGAGAAACAATGTCATCCAACAATTTTGGAAATGATTCCTTCTAGTCTACATGGGAAATTCATTCCCTCCATGGCATCCATATGAGCATATTTTAGTGAATTATGGTAAAAAATATTAGTGGAACCACTTTTTGGACTACCTTCTATGTATCGATGTGGGAAAGACATGATGTGGTTTTCCTACATTTATATCCTAAATATTTTTAACTCGTTATTGGTCTAGATGATATCCCCAATAAGGAGGATGAAATCAACATAATGATGGAATTTCATGATCATCCTAAAATTAGTCATTTAAGAAAAAAAATTTCTAGGATATTGAGCTAAAAAAAATTTCACATTCCACCATTACAAGAAAAATATCTCTCTTTTGATGTGTGGAGGGAGGGATATTTTTTAAACTTGATAAAGATGTTCATTGGTAATATTTCCCCTGAGTAATTCGATATTGAGATGTCTGAGTTTGTGCATCTCATTCAATTATTTTTATATCCATTCCCAAAACGAATGAATTTCAACCCTCATAGGTGGAAAGTGGTATGAATCAACACAATTCCTTTTATCCATAGTATAATTCCATTAATAATGTGGAAACTCTACATTCAGTGGTTCTAGGATCTATTTTCTCCTAAAATTCCTATTATGATCATCCTCAATTTTGGATTCACTATTACCATCATCTCGAGGTATCCCTTCTGGTTTACTTCCTTTTTTTATATTTTGTTCCACACCATTTACTAAATTTACGGAGATGATGTTAACTAATACATATATGTGGATTATATTCACCCTATCATTGAGAATTTTTTATGGATGTTTTTTACGTACATATTACACATAAAGTGTTTCATGGGGGTGCTTCTTAAGGTACTGGGTCTTGTTGGGAAGTCTTAATATGTGACCATTTTGGGATCTGATCATATTTTCGACACATTCTCCCAACCCCATCCAACGAATAGTGATATTGAGGGAGTCTCTGATCGAACTCCATGAGAATTTCTTAAATGAATTGTGTGTTTCTCATGATGAGACAAACTTATTGGATGTCGGCCATTGGAATTTTCATTATAGAAAATAAATTTTTAACTTTCATTGAAATGATGATAAAAATACCCCCATCCCTATTGTATGGTGTTGATTTGGATCCATATTTTCACAATATGATAATTTTTTTGAGGATATAATGACAACTAGGATAGTGAGTAAGATAAAAACCACCCCACCATGGTGGGAATATGTTTTTTTTGAATCTAGAAAAAAATTCATTTTGACACTCGTGGGGTTTCTAGACTCCAGGGGGTGGAGGTTTCAGTAAAAATACACGCATGCATGTGGGATGGGTTTTCATTGTGATGGATACCATGTTTAATTTTTAGTGATATTATAAATGTGGTGAAATATAAATTGACTATGGACCTTATGTGGTGGATTCTTGTGTTGGGAGTAACTTTCTATGATGATCTGTCAGGTATCCCCTTACTTTTCCCTCCTTATTTCAGAGTCATTCTGAATTATTTTAGAGCATAGCTTGGGAGCATGTTTTGGAACATTTTCCTATCATGGAGTATTTTAATTCTCAATGTAGAACAAATTCATTGGATTGACTAGATGGACCATGTGTAATTGTTTCCCATAATCTCTCCTATGGTTATGAGATTATATGATATTTCACTTGGAGTGATATTATTTTTCGGGGATAAAGAGAATTGTAATGAAAAAACTTTCAATATCCTTTGAAATATATGATTGATGGGGACATAATGATTAATTTCCATATAGCTATAATGAAATGGAATATTTCATTATGTAGTTTTCCACTATACCTTTCTAAAATTGGTTATGGGACTATGGAGAACGTAGGTAGGTATATCGGAAAACATTTCATGTTCATGGCTTAGAAGTGACCCCTATATACATCATAAGGGATGTGTGAATCCTATAAAAATTGAATGTTTACCGATATATATCCACGAATGTATGTATCAAAATCCACTTTTAGATTTATATGAATTCATAGATAAAAGTATATACGAAAAAAATATAGATTGGAGTTTGTTTCCAACCAAAAACATTATTTTATACATGTTACAACCCTTTTCATTATATTGATGTTCCAAATCTTGGCTAGAACACATAGGCAACATCTCTAGGTAACTTACTATCCAAGGATGGGTGTTTATGGTAGTTTATGGGTAACTATACATTAGAAGAAAAAAAATTTAGAGCACAACTCTATATGAAGGTATATTAATAATGATAGGATTTACTTATATGGATGAGATGTTAACATGGGGAGGTTTTCCAAACTATATGTAAGTGGAAGATTCCCAGTAATCATTATATATACTAATGTTAAGAAAAATATCATGGTAGTTATCACATTTTTATTTATACTAAGAGTCAGATAACCCTCCAGTTGTTAAAGATCGGCATTTTGTAGCCTCAAGGATGCTAAAATTGAATATAGTTGGAATGTGAGCTCCAACCGATATACTAGATGGAATATTACTACCTATATATTTTGGTTAATCAATACTTTTTATCTACATTTCAAAGGTCACTGAAATATGTTAATAACAGTATTTTGATGTTGGAATATGTTCCCAATGACGATAAGCTTCTATAGTATGCCTATAAGAATCCTTGTCATCAGTGGGGATATAATCCAGACTTTGAGTCGTTGTATGAATATGTTTTTTTATCCCTTGTTGGATCAAGGTTATGAGCCCCGTTTACATATTTATTACCAATTATAATATGTTGACAGACCACCTGAATGGGAGAAGGGATATATGCCTCCTCCTATATAGCATTTGAAGGATATCATTACAAACATTCATTGGCGGGAGAAAGGATGTGATCCTAACTTCTATATACCATTGTAAATTATGAAGAATCCTCATTGGAAGAGATACGAGCCTTCCATATACTGATATCAAAATTATATTGATGGTACTCAATGGGAGTGGGGAAATGGTCATAATCCTAGATGGAATTTTGAATATTCCGATGGGATTTTTCGATGGGAATGTATTCCTATATACAGGTTATTTTCAAAAGAAATTGATTAACCCCATTCAAAATGATAACATGATCTATTACCTATACTGCATCCTTTTCAAAATTTGTTTATAATCCTCCTAGACATGGTAAAGAAAAGGTTCTTTCTTAGGAGTGGCCACATATTAATTGTTATAATGTTGAAATTATTATATGACTCTCCATATAGGGATATTCTCTAGTCTATATATATTTTCCAATTCAATAATATGGAAAATATTTATTCTATCACATCAATAATGTAGTTTCATTTTAGTAGGCTACGAAAAGTTATATATGAATACATGTTATCAGTCACCAAGATATACTCGTGGATGACATAGATTGAAGTGTGGATAAAATAATAATAATCCTTTTCTCACTATTTATTTAGAATATGATGACATGATTAATTCTATGGGGTGTGGATATGTGCCTCCTCCATTCATTCTCTGAGGATATGTAAGAAGACATGGTGTGGGAGTGAAGGGATGTGGTCATTCTCACTTTATTCCACAAAACAATTATGGAGGTCTTCATCTATGGATGTGTGGATATAATACCACTCCCCTTGGCTAACATATTTTTTGGAATGGATATATCCACTGGGTTCCATGATATGAGCATCCAATGAAATGAACTATTGGGTAGTGTGCTCATCAGGGGACTCAGACAAATTTTAATGATGGACCAGTTGATATTTTTTGAGAAGATCCCTATTAAGAAGCTAATAAACTGGGATAGTTCTATAATAGACTCATTGACCAACCTTCTTAATGTAGGGTTGATTATCATTGTCATTCTTTGGGGATAATCTTATGAAATAGTTAACAATTGAGATAGGTTTCACCGATTATATTATAGATTTCCTTAGGAGAGTTTCTCATAATTAATATTATACCTAGAGGCCCCTCAATGTGGGTTTTAGATTCAGGATCATATCATGTCAGTGGTATTCCTAAACCATAACATTCACCAATAAAAAGCTGATGGTGGTAGGTAGGTGATTTGTTTCATGAATAGAAGGGGATTTTCCACAATTGATTTTCTAGAATGTCTTCTTTGTGATTCCATGTATTCAAATTTGACGGAATTTTGTGATTATTATTTCTCTAATGACATGTAAAACAATAAAAAAGTCAGAAATTACTAAAATATTGAATTATTTTCATATGATTAATTAGCTATGTAGGATGATTTTTTTTTTCATTTTCAGTTCTATTGGGAAATTTTATTGTGTGGAATATTAAAAATGACCCACCCATGAGAAACATGATGATATTTAATTAATGAATGTTTCTAATTACGATCAATTTTTTGGACTCGAAATTCAATATAAATTTTCGTAAAATTTTCTCATCCCATAATTTTCTAAATTAAAATATTCAAATCATGTTCAAAATTTTATATTGGATGGGAAATAAAATAAAGGTTCCAATGTGTGGTCAACAGATCATTTTTATTATTTAAAGATTCATGTCAGGTTCACTATTTTTATTTATGAAAAAATAGTGAAGTAATACCAATATGTAGAAACTCATTCAATTTCATTATTATATTATTGTTCATGATGATATATTATATATTGGTTAGGGTTCAATATTGTTTTGAAATATATTATTTTTTTCACCTTTTTTATCTCATTGAAACATTTATTTGTTTTCAAATCCATAACAACCCAAAAACCTTCTTTTTAAATGCATGTTGTCATTTGGTGATTCAAGCCCAATGAGAAATAGGAACTGGAATTGGACAAGGGTATGGTTGTTCTGGATAATTGATCCCTTTTGGGTGGATTATTTCCTTCTCTGGTACTCTCTTGTATTTTAAAATAATTCCAAGAATGTTTCTCCAACCCCACTGTGAATATGGTTACACTAATTAATCGATCTATTATTGAATATTTGTACATACAAGGGTGTATCCTATTAACGACACCATAAATATGAATCAATTATTATCCTTATGTCTCCAATTATTTATTCTCGATCAAGTAATATTTTTTTATTTCCATAAGACTAATAACATTAAGGTTTACTACTTTATAAGAATATTATTTGAATTTTTATTTTGGGATTGAATTCACAAGAGGTTTATTATGTATCCCATTAGAATATGAATAAAACTCCACATAATTTATATGAAAATGTGACACAAAATTTATCATTTTGTTAAATATATGTTTATTATTGAAATTAAAAGATGGGTATAGAGAATGAGCCTTGGGAGGGAATCTGAAATACAATACATATAACTCAAACTAGAGTCCTTATAGCTTAGTTGGTCCCCAACCCCATTTATTGGTGAAGAAGTGTAATTAAAAGTTGTGAATGTTATTTATCCAATGATTAAGAAGGTTAAGGACTTATAGAAAGATAGATTACATTATACATGGTCAAGGATTACACACTATGGATGCCCATATTAGTGGATTATTATTATACTAATGACATGATTGAAATTCCCCATGATCATGAGTGTCTTGTGTGGTGGGATAAGTAAGACATAAAAAGATATGAAACACACTGTGTATATATATAGGATAGATCTGTAGAAAGAACCATAATGGAACATGATTAATACCCTTGTGAAGGATATGAATCCATAAGGAAGGACATTGTATTCATGCATGATATGAAGATCTATCTATAAGAAGGAATCATATTTGTCCTATATATAATTTGAATTAGATTCATAATAGTTATGTTTCATTCCTAATCTACTATGGTATGAGGAAAAATGATAAACCCCTAAGTGGTGGGTCCCATGGGATATATTAGATGGAATGTTGGGGGAATTACATCATGGTGGATTCCATTGTCACATATCCAAATTTAACCTCTAATGGATAAATATATTTTTGATAATATTACTATTATATATGCTTTGGAAACCTGAGGATACTTTTAAGGACATGGGGATTTCATGAGAGCATAACTCTATTCCATTTGAAGTACCTCCTCAAAAAGCTATATATGATGATAAAGGTTCATGGGTGAGGATTAAAATGTAATTATGGTGAATATCCTTATATTCCTCAATGATATATTACACATCAGAAAGTGTTTACCTATCATGGATGAAATGCATGAGGATGTATTCCATACAGTTCTATGGATGGATGTCGAACAAGACTGACATTGTTGAGGATATCTTAATAATTATCAGAGTATTTCCTTTTCAACAGGATGATATGTTTTGGGGATGTCGTTTTTTATATAAGACATCTGTCAGTGGTGTTAGATGATCAATAAAACACATCTATGGACTTTTCATGAACCATGATTATTTTCTTATGGACATCAAATGATCCAGATAATAGGTTTGAGTGTCTTCCCAAGATCTCAAAAACATGTCCAGGTGCCTTCACATAATGTCACTAACATATATGAAGGTAAAAAAATGATCAAAATATAATATCATATTGCCTTCACATCATCTCACTAACCATCCTAAAAAAGAATAACATGATCTGGATGACATGTATATGTTCCTTATTATGATATTTCGGATATGTATGTATGTGATCAAGTTACCAATGAATATATCATTATAATTTCATGAACCTTTTCAATGAAAATTATTGTGTCTTCTTTAACATGAATATTCTATCAGTTTAACCATTATTTATGTAAACACATATATTATTTTTGGTTTTTTCTTACCGAGGCATCACATGATCATGCTGACATTCTAAAGTTATTTCACAAGATCCATCTTACATGTCTAATATCCTTAATGTGATCAATGAGATTATCATTAAAATAACATAAACCCATAATTTTCCCCTTAAATCACTTGACATTATTATCAGGTGGTAGAATTATATGATTTCATAGTTATTCATTTTGAAAATTTCTAACATTCATACATGAGTTTGTTTCAATGTGTTAATAGAAGATTTTATAAGTATCAAAACACCATATTTATGTCTCTGTATATGATTATTAAGTCTCATATATTGTATTATGTTTTAAAAGGGAACATTCTCATATGTTTAAAATTTATAATGTGATTGAAATGATCAAGACACATTCCAATAATTAAATTGTCCATTTTACACATGGTTAACAATGAGCACATGATCTCTTACCTATTACCATATTTCAGGACTTTTTGGATTTTCAAGGGGATTCATCATGATAAAAAAATATTATGGATACTTCATGAGATCAGGATGACATGAATGATACCCTCCATGTTATTAGTCCAACATTTCCATAAGAATTTGTGAGATCAGGCCACATTTTATACGGCCTTTTCAAGATCTGGATGTCATGTCTGAGGGAAATTACAAGATAAATGCTAGCACATAGATGGGTCATTTCATGATCAACCTAGAATACTGAAAAAAAATAATTTTATACATGAACTGATCACATAAAATCTATGATCTGTTCACATGATTATCAATGTATATTACTTTTCATAAGGATCCAGTCATTCGCACCTCCATCATATGAATTTATCAATTATTTTCAGGATTTTTTTAGTTCAATTTATTCTTGATTAGTAATAATAATATAAGTGGATTTGAGTGACTATGATTCCTTATCTATCCTTCATTTCATGATTAGTATATAGATCATGCGTTGAGTGTAACCCATTCGGGTGATGTTCATGGGGTTCTGTAACTTCATGTCTCAATGGGGAGTTTCATGTAAATGGTTTATGCATAATCTGATACCATAGTTCAAATGACTGCAACACATGACTGCATTCTTATGAGGGATTTTCCAGGTGTTAATATCAGGGGCCACATGAATTGTTTCACAGAGGGACCTCACATGATAAATGATGAATGGTGTGGGGTTCGCTTGATCCTAATCAAATGACTCCTTTCATGGTTCTATATTTTAATTTTTTATAATGTTTCTTTGATTACTAATATTTTTTATTCTATTTAATGTTGGTTGTCGGGCCAACTATTCTAGTAGATTGGGGTGATCTATATTTTCCAATATTATAATATCAATTTTATATTTTTTTCCAGTTTTAATGTATGTAATTCTAATTGGTTTCATTGATGATTAATGTATCTTTGTTTATTAATGAAATGATATATTTTTTTGATTTCTTTATATTCTACATGAGTATAATATTAAATAATATAATAAAACACGCATTTATTTGTGGAAAAATATTACTAATAAACACAACTTCAATACATTCTCCCCCACCCTTTCTAAATTTCATCACTAAAATTTCAACTCATAATCTCACATTAGAAAAAGTAAGGGTACTTATTTTTTACATCATTTCCCATGTTTCCTCTTCATAATTATAGTTCCTCCACAACAATTTTACAAGATGTGTTTTCTTTTTTGGTAGAAAATTTTCTCAATGGTCAATGATCCTCAATAATTTCTCTTTATATGAGAGGTCATTATCCAGTAATGAAACATCAAGATTTTGAATATTTTTGGGTTCATGTATGTACTTCCTAAATAGTGATATGTGGAAAAAGTAATGAAATTGAGAAAAATTAGGTTTAAATTCAAGATCATAGGCTAGTTCTTCTATGTGACCATGGATTTATTATGGACCAATTTACCTGGGACTACGATTCAATTTACTTCCAAACATCCTTTCTATATTCCATGGAAATATTTGAAGGAAAACATTGTATCAAACATCAAACTCTATGTCCCTTCAACAGTTTATCAACATATCAATTTTACTGACACTGATAAACTTTTATATGTTTTTATATGGATTAAATAATTATTTTCATCTCTTTCAGAAGATCAGGTCCAAGTAGGATCCCTACCTCAACTTGAACCCAAAAGGTATTAATTATATATCACATCCCCTCCAGAGCTTCATGTGGGATCATTTGAATACATGATTGGAATCTATTTTTAAATGAGAACACATCCAGTGAGAGATATTGATCACATACACCTTCTAATTCCTTTGAAAATGATTTTATCATTTCATCAAGCATTTTAATATCAACTTTTAAATTGGATTTCCATTTTGGGGCTATAGACCATGATGAAACTCAATTCTATACGCAAATAATTTGGAGTACTTCTCCAGAAATTATATGTGAACCTTGGATCATGATCAATGAAAATAGAAATTAGAACTCCAAAAATCCTCACCACTTACTTCACATTTATCATTGTGTGTTTTTTAAGATATAAATCTTCCCAAATATCTATAAAGTGAGAAATATTTGTGATTCTATCCACCATGACCCATATCACATTTTTTCCATTTGATGTATTTTCAAGACTAGTGAAAAATTACATGGTTAAATTTTACCATCTAATTATGGGTATATTCAATAGCTACATCA
Organism: Viscum album; assembly: GCA_963277665.1. Classification (NCBI taxonomy): domain Eukaryota; kingdom Viridiplantae; phylum Streptophyta; class Magnoliopsida; order Santalales; family Viscaceae; genus Viscum; species Viscum album. Next base: position 1,204,992 of record CAUJRU010000030.1, on the reverse strand, counting down.
TCTATTTGGAAATCTATTCCTATTATTTTATCTTTCTAACATACCAAAAACCATGAGATATACTCTGTAATATCCTTCTTCAGGTTGTCCCACAATAAGTTATCTCTAATATCATGGAACATCTTGGTACCACCTAGATGGATGGTGAAAGGTGAGTTATGTGAAATATAAAATAGATCCTTATTTATCTTAGGTGATGAATTAATAGAAATCCTCATTCTAATATATATCACACCTTCATCAACAATGTGGAACTCATGTATCTTTATTTTCATTACTATGTTAACCTTCTTTTAAGGCTCAAAATATTCCCTTTTCCTTCCTTAATATTCTTATAGATATATGATTATGAAATAATTTTGGTAACATATGATATATTCCATACCATTCTGATTTTAATACCCATCCTTTTGAATATCCATTATGATCGGTCCTTTATCAATCAACATCATAGTAGAAGGTTATTTTATGCTAATATAATCATCTTCAAAAATAGTAGTTTATAGAGAAATTTTATTCAATTGTTCAATATATCAATGTTATTTTATGAAATTTAATATACTTCCATGTAAATTTATAATTTAGACTCTTATAACTGGTATATATGTTACAGTTCCCACCATAGATATAGAGCCACAAAATTATTTAGTATAAGATCATAGATTCTAAATCCAGATCATGTGTAGGGTAGTTTTTCTCATGGATCCTTCACTACTGTGAGGAATAGGGTACCACTTTATCATTATTAATTTTGAAAAAAACCAATCCATTCATTAAAGAATCATTATATATCACAAATCCTTTTCCACTTGTTGTAGTGTGGGAATAGCCATATTTATTAGCCTTTTCTTGAGATCTTTAATGCATTACTCACATTCTTCAATCTTGAAATAAATTGATCTTTTTTAAAATTATTTAGTGTTATATAAAATCATTAGAAATATTTTATAAAATACCAGATAATACAATAAAAATATGTATATCTATGATAATAGGGCGTCTGGGACATTCATCAATTTCCTTTTTCTCAGAAGGGTCCACAAAACAATTTTCAACTATGATCTAGTTCCCCCTGAATGTGAATTTTTTCATCCAAAAGTCACACTTGAAAAAAATATCATTCATTATCTACTACCTTAATGTACCTATAACAATCCTTATATTCTCTTCATGTTTCTCATTTTTTTGGAGTAAATGAAAATATCATCGAAAACACTACATCAATTTTTTTTTGATTTAGTCTATGGTGACACTATTCATAAAATCCATAATGATTTAATGGGAATTAGTAAGTCATAATTTCATCAAAAACAACTCATAGTTCTTAAACCTTGTATGTAAAGTAATTTTATGAATATCTTCCATCATCCACTTCAGTTGATGGTATCCAGAATTAAAACCCCCCTCGAATAAGTATTGTGATCCCCATCGTTGATCGAACAAGTCATAAATCCATTGAATAAGGAACTATTTCATTGTGGTGATATTTTTGATCCCCCAATATTTGATAAACAACATCATTGATCAATCTTTTTTCATTATAAAGAGCACTAGTTCAACTGAGAGAAATTCAACAAGGAATATGAACCCTTGGTCCAAATGATATTGCATACACTTCTTCAACTCATCCAGTTTAGTCGGGTCCATCATCTAGGGGTATTTGTGAGATAGGAGTGTCTATGCTTATGAGTGCCATTGATAAAACTACATGATGAATTGTGGGAAGTCTGAAAAACTCTTCAGAAAATATATTTTTTATTCCCTAAAAATGGTACATTTCTATAGGTTGACACCTTCCTTTGACTCAACCATTTTTGAAAGGTATTATTATTCATAAGGATTTATCACCCAAAACATTGATGAATTTTCAAAATGTGAATCATGATCTTCAATTCTTTTGTAGAAGATCATCAGATGGTTCCAAAATAGGAAAATATATTTTCCTTTTTCTGATAGTTGACATTTGACCTATATAATGATATCGAATCATTGACTAGTATAACATCAAATTACACAAAGGGAAGTATTAGAAGATTCACTATAAGAATATTACCATATACCCGTATAGGATAAGATTCCAATACATGGGTTTAAATTATTTTAAATAATGGTTTTTTATTGATATCTCTACATCATGTAATGAGAGCCTCAATTCAACAGATCTATAAAAAATTCAGGATGTAAAAGAATCTGTTGAACCAGAATCAAATCAAATTTTTATATTTTTTAATGAATAACAAGTGTACCTTTTATAACGTAATTTTTATGATCCAAAATAGTACTAGTGATTTCATAATCTTTCTGATTATCCTTTTCATTTGGTGGTTTTTGACATTGATTCCCCTCAAGGACTCGTGGATTAGTGTGTTGGATTTCATAGTTCTCCTTATCCCTAACGATGAAGCATTGAACCATGGGTGGTTCATTAGGAGATTCCTTTCATTCATCCATCAGGATTATTATATTATTTATGTATCTTTGACATTTATGAGCTTGTAATCCTTCTCTCAAATAGTTGAAGCAATTCCCCATCCTTTTGATACAATTCCCATGATACTTCTTCCCATATTTTTGACATGTGGGTGCTTGGATCCTCTTTCCTCACTTTTCATTTTACCCACCATCTTGAAACTACATTTTTCTATTCTTATCTATATATTCATGTGACCATTATCAAGACACCACATCTACTTTTATGGAACATCAAAAAAATTCTTCATAACTCCCAATGTCTTAGATAGAAAGAACCTTTAAAATGTCTAGTTTAAACCACTACTAAATAAATCTATTTCACTACCGTTTTTATGATAAAATATGAGGTATATCTTTAAATAATTGTCATGTTTTCATCCTAAGTCAGAATAAATCACAATCATTTTTGTCAAGATCTATGAATTCTCTCTCCATCATTGTTCAAATTGTTTGATGCAAATACATATTAAGAAATATGTTCTTATGTTCTTCCCCCTCCATCCCACACATTTCAAACATTGGTTTTGTGCCTTTTTTTGATCCCCCATTTATTGGATTCTCTATATAAATTATTAACTGAAGAAATCACCATATACATATCAGAATAGTGGAGAAAAGAAATTTCATCTCTATCGAGTTTACCCACTATTCTGTGTAATGTAGATCAGAAGATCCCCTAAATTTCAATGGTCATTTCTACATAAATCATTAAATTACTAGTTTATACTTTTTTGTATAAGGATAATTTTCCACTTATCTTACGGTATTATTCATATCATGAGACAACTAGATCAGAATTTCCATGTGGTTTTGAACTCCATCACCCATGGCATCTGGGATGCCATTCCATAAAATGTTGCATTACCCCCCACATTGGTTACCTACATGGTTTCACCTATTTAAAACAATTTTATAACATATAAAAATTTTAATAGGAATTATTTCAAAAAACATGATAAAATATTTTTTTGTTTTCCACAATTATATTTAAATGCGTATCACATTGCATACTTATGTTTAGAAATATTCTAAAAAAATTCATGAATGTTCAAATATACTTTGTCCTATACTATGGTGTTCAGTTATATTTTCTAATCCAAATTAAAAAACTCACAAAAAACTACACTGATACCAAATATAGTGACCTTACATTTTCTAAAATAACTATTTAATCACTTTAAAAATAAACAACATAATAGAGATATAAATCTAAGATCAAAATACCTAGTGTGTTTGGAAAATTAGTCTCATAAATATCTTGTAAGAAATGAAACAAAAACATGTATTTAAATCCATATTATTTATTCTTTTAAAATAACACATATTATTTTGTACTTGTAATAACATGAGAATATAGATCAAATATTAGGGTGATCTAATATCCAAGTTGATGAATAATGGACAGTAACCAATAGAACATGGGTGAGCCTAACCTTCCTCATCATATCATAAGAACTCGATCATCAACCGCTTCATGAGGGAATCATTTGATAAATTCATTGAATGTGGACATTCATAAAAATTAAACACCATGTCATTGTGGTCAAATACAACACATAGTTGTGAAAAAAGATAGCATGATGTTCACACCTAAAATATGTGCATAATCATATCATAATATTTGTGAACAAATATAGAATTATGTTCATTCATAATAAACATTATATCATTAGATACATCATATTAAAAAATTCATTATAGGGACAGATAATTCTGAGACCACCCATCACATCATAACATTTACACACTCATGCATGCCACATCGAATGTATTACAATCACTGTCATGAATTAAGACACAGAATGGAATGGGTTCCCTAAGAATTTCAACAATCATGATTTCATGAATAAAATTGGTGTTCCAAAATGAATAAAGGAAAACCATATTTGGTAAAAGAATCAATATTCTTGAGAAAAGAAGATAAAAATCTAGTGAAGTCAAAGATGTATTTTAGAAAGTAGATTTATTTTGGAAAAATATTGTACTTGTCATACAATAATTTAGGGAATATGTATATACATGAAAATAAAATGGATAAATAATTTAATGATATTTAAGAAGCATTAGTGGAGTATTCATACAAAATAGGTCATGAAATAGTGATAACCCAATGAAAATGAGTTGGGTTCGAGAATCCCATTACCATAATCACATATATATTTCGTTGCTTTTGTGCATCAAAAATAATAAAAAAATATTCATAAAAACATTTATCTAGATGTGAAGTTTTTTAATTTTTACCAATTTTTAGAAATTATAGTAATTTTATTATATTTATTATTTTCATTGGTTATTATGTAGTCATTTTGATATTATATTTTACTCGAAATTTCTAATTTGGACTCAACTTTTCTATTTTGTTAAATGTAATTTATTCCTAAGAATAATTAATTAAAGAATCAAATAATACATGTAATTACATATCTATATATAATATATAATTCATAATATCAATTAATTAGTTTCATTATAATCATTTAATTGGAAATTTCTTGGTTGTTTGTGAACTGACATTTTAGAGGACATTATCGAGATAATGGGAAAATGAAGTTTAAAATTTTCACATATATATATATATTAAATATGATACTTATAGTAGGTCAACATAATTAAAATAATGTTAACATACTTCATAATTAATCTTATATGATTTTTTTTTTTGAAAGGGATGGTGAAAAAAGAGAATAAGAATAACAAATAAAAAATTGATGAGCAGATCAAAACTTACATAATCCTCAGTGTAGCTACTCTTGTACGATACTAAAACTCCATTGATTCATGAAGTTGGATTACCTTATAATATCCCTTTGTATTAAAAATGGATTGAGAGGAAGGATTTTTTTAGAGTTTATGCTCTATAATTTGGGGTATGATTGTTTTCCTAGGGGGGAGTGTGGTGATTTATACTTGAGGAGATAGGTATTTTAAATAATAAATAAATAAACTAATATATGAAAGGTAAAATGTGTAATAGTAAATTTATAAAAATTTAAATCATATATAATTATAAAATAATGTGTTTAAAATATTAAATTTTCTTTTAAAATTTTAAATTATTATTTTATTTAAAATGAAAAGGGAAAAAATAAATTTTCATTTTAAGGAATCACTTTTGAATTTAGGTGGTGGAAAATTATTTTTTTTGTTTGGAATTTGAGTTAACTATTTTGTAATGACTCATTTATGAAATAAAATATATCAATTATTATTTGTAATTTATAGAATGTATTTTTTCATTATTAAATCATGAATGGTGTAATTTAAGATATACCAGTTTTCTAAGAAACATTATTTGTACTATTCACCTGAATATTGAATTATTTTAGAAAACATCCAAAAAATCACCAATGGAAAATTTCTATATGCTGATTTCAAAAAATTTATTGATTTTATCAAAATATATTTCACTCATATGTAATTTTATTTTTTAATATAATAATTATGATTATTATGAAATATATGAAAATAAGGTTTATTAAAATTGTACTTATATTTTCTTTAGGTTTTTTAATCATGATATATATTTTTTGGTATTATAATTTTTATATTTAGTTAAATAAATCCTCATAAATATGTTTCCTATCAGAATCTATTCATTTGATGTAAAATTATTATTCCAATGGTCATGATATTATTCCCAATGGTCAGGTTACTATTACGAATAGTAAGATTAATATTAAAATAGTAACATTTCTATTCAAATGGTCAGATTTATTCATATAAATAATTATACATTCCATCATTTAATATTCAGCTGGATTCTATTTATGGTTATATATTTCCATTTCAAATAATTAATCTTTGATTAATAGTATTTTATATCTTCTCTATAGTGTTGATAGTGGGGAAATGATTCTAGTAGACTGGTGTGATCCATATTTTCCCATTTTAGCACTTTTGTTATATATTTTTTGTCCACATATATTGTTGGGAATTTTAATTGGTCTTATGTATGATTAATGAAAGATTATTTATTAATAAAAATAAATTTTTTGGTCTCTCTATATTGTTTATGTGTATAATATTATATAATATAACATAACACACATTTATTCAGGTAACAATATTACTAATAAACACTAGGTCATTACATAAGAGTTTTTGGTTTTACATTGAAATTGTATAACATGATTAAAATTTACATATTTGTGGTTTATATCATATTTTTAAATATTTTGAAAATATATTTTAAATTTTATTAAAATTATTATAATTATATCTTTTTAGTTAAAAATTTATATATTTTAATGGTTTTAAACATGTTACCAATTTATGTTGTTTTATCTCTATAAAATGTTGTATTCTATGTAATATGTATTGTATTCTCAGAACCATATGATTTCATATGATATATATTTTGTAAAATATTTATAATAAATGTTTTTCATTCTTATGATTTTAAAAAACATTTTGTATTGTAATTTTATTAATATGAATTTTTTAACTTAATTTTTAATCTCTATTGATTTTTTAGTCAAATATAGATTCAATATATTTGGATTTAATTATATAGTAAAAATGAAATAATTTTTTTATTTAATTTATATTATTTATGTTATGATTTGAAAGGTTAATGTAGATTTATAATGTATTTATTTAACTATACTAAAATTCATCTTCCAGATAATGAATCATTGGTTTTCTAGTTTTTTCATATGATTGAATTAAAAATCAACAATAAATATTTACATTAGATATAACATCGAATGTTTAGATATAACATATCACATTACATAATTATTTTATTATTTCATTTTTAAATAAGTGTTTCAACTCTTGATGTATTCTGAATAATGAGTATTCATAGAATATTAATTTTATATACAGAGAAATCAATATCATTAAAAATTTTAAAAACATGGATTGAATTACTAATGAGGAAACATGTGTGAATATGTTACATAGAATATATAAATAAATTCCGAATATATATTTATTATATAATCATAATGAAATCATTATCATAATCAATTAAATATTTTTATACCGATTGGTTTTAGATACAATAAATTGATTGATTATCTATTATATTAGTTATATTAGGATAGAATAGATAGATATCCATGTTAATAATTGAGTAAGAAAACCACTCCATAATAAATATATGTTATTAAAAAAAATTAATGTATGAATATGTTAGTTTAGTTTTCTTATTTGAAATTATATTTGGAATTTCATTTTTATTTTGAGGGAATGATATCTAACATATTTTTAAATAAAATTATCGTAATAATTATAATATTTTTAAATTTATAATTTTTTAATAAATTAATTACATTTATATTATTTATATTATATTATCTTTCTATTAAAATGTTTATAATTAGTTTTATATGATGATTAAAATCTTATGATTTTGTTTTCAATGAGGATCCAATTAATCTACCCTAGTTGATATTAATTATATAATTGAATTCAATAATAATATATTAGTTTAATATTTTTAAAGTGTACTTCCTATAACCATATAGCATAAATGATGTATAAATCATTGTATTCAATTTTACCAATGGTTAAAAGATTAAAATGTGGTGATTTGAGGATAGGTTTATATGATTATAATGGTGTAATAACATCTTTTCATGTTGATATATCATTGTATTTTGTTAGATAATTTCAATTATTTACATCATGTTATTTCTATTAGGGTTTGTTTTGATAGGTCATAGGTCATAATTGTTTTTGACTATTTATTTCAACATAACAAAATATAGGTATTAACTACATGTTCTATAACTGGGAATATATATTTTTGGATATACCCCATGTACCGCCTTGACCCTAGTTACCTATAGTTGGTGCATTATTACATAAAATTGGTATGATCACAAAAGATCATGTCCAGAAAGACTGATCAGTTTAGTATCCTTTTATGTACTAGATTCCTAAATATGTTTCACATTAAATTATGAAATAAAAAAACAAAATTTTGTCTCCTTTTATCACACTCATATCCTTTATCATATCCCTATAGGTTGTCATAATATACTTCTTCATATCCTGGTAAAATTAAACATAAGAAAGGTGTGAGCTCAGATGCTCAGTAAGGATAACAATATAGTTGAAACTATCATAAATAAGCATAAACATTTAAGGAAATGTATAATAATAAAACACAAGTCTATAAAACATAAAATTCCGTATAATATGGAAAATATAAATAAAAAATTTCAGTTACTAATTCCCATGGATATTCTACTAGTCGAATGATCACATGTAATATCAAAACCTAATCACATAATGATTGAATTCATAATGTTGGACATCATAACAACATATAAAACTCCTCATACCAAGACTAAAAATAAAAATATTGTCATGGACTTCTTCCAAGGAAGTATTTTGTCTCATGAGACCTACCGATGCATCGAGGGTCTATAGTGGGCCTCGCCCGTCACTTACTACGTCCAATGCATTCCTCAAATGAAAAGGGTGAAAAATAACATAAATTTTTTTATTAATATAGAAAAAGAAATGTTAATAATTTAACCATAAACCATGAATGACATAAAAATAAAACATCCAAAGTCAAAAAAATCATAAAACTATCAATACAATATGTAATATTGTATCATAATAAATCAACTTCAATTATACATGTCACGACCCGTCCCCCTGGGCCTGTGCCGTGACTACCCCAAGCCCACCTTCCATAGGCCGGGGGCTGGCGAATAGTACCGAAAGACGTATTACCTAAAATCGAGAAGGAATTTCCTTTATAACCTATAAACACACACAACCAAGAACATAGAAAGATACGAACTAAAGAAAATTGTATAGTAAAAGAGAGAGTATAGTGAACAAAGGGCGCCAGAATACAAACCCAATAGGAAATTACAAGAAACTAAAAAGTACAAGTAAACTAAAATAGTTCCTATGATCACCCACCAAGGATCCAACCTATAGGGTAGGTATAGCTCTCAAATTTTCATCTCTGTGGTAAGCCTAATCTAATGTCCACCTCCGAGCTACCTCTAGTCCTGGTACTCTCATCCTCAGTCAGTGCTTTATGTCGTCTGCACCAAACTCAAAGAGGTGCGAGTGTAGACCGTGCATGGGTGAGTATAATGATACTCAGTAGGGATCTTGAGACCCTCAAGGTCACACAAAATCACCAATGGATAAAAAGAAAAGCATGAAAACAACTGAAAACACTAATTAGGTATATGCCCATATATATACCTAAGTTATCAAGTATACATATCTCAATCATGAGGGAATATAAGGCCCAACTCATTAGCCCAAATCTCAACTATTCCACAAGGGAATAAATACCACATAGGTATATACCACACAGGTACCCCACATAGAAGAATACAACCATGTTATTACCATGAAGGAAAGTACCACACAGGTACAGACTCAGCTCACACCGGGTATATCTTAGGAAGAGTAGTAGATATGATTAGATGTAACTACTAATTAATCTTACTTTGTTAAGAAATAGACCAACGAAGCATCCTAAATCATCATCAGACCCATAGAGGATCGTAGTACATCGTCAGACCCTCACGTGATCCTAGTACCATGTTAGACCCACACAAGATCCTAGTACATCATCAATACGTCATCAGACCCACACAGGATCCTAGTACATCCCCAGTACATCGGACGACCCCCACAGGATCCTAGTACATTGTTATTACGTCGTCAGACCCACACAGTATCCAACTACATCGTTAGTACGTCGTCAGACCCACACATGATCCTAGTACATCGTCAGACCCCCACAGGATCCTAGTACATTGTTGGTATGTCTTCATAACCACACAAGATCCTAGTAAATTGTCAGTATGTCGTCAGACCCACACAGGATCCTATTACATCGTCAGTATGTTGTTATACCCACATAGGATCCTAGTACCTCGTCACATCCAGCTACAGGGTTCCCGTACTAAGATTTCTCATCTCCGGGAGAGTCCGCTTCTCAAGCCACCTATTGATACTCCAACTTCCACGAATTCCCATGTAGAAGAATCTCCAAAAAAATCCACAACATAGGGGTCTCAACGCAACAGATGGTGCGTCAATCGGATGCCTGGTCTGTACGTTATTAGACTTTTAGTCCCAGGGGACCGGTTGGATTTGTTCTCGATCCTACCTGACCATACACTAACATTATCCAAATCATAAGTGGGAAAAGGGGTTGTTTCGCTCCATGGTTTTGAGCACCGCTGACGGTTCGTCAAACGGACGCCCAGTGCCAAAGTTATGGCCAAAAGAGCATAAATGAGTCGATGTTGGCCCGGGTCTAGTCCGAACCGGCCCGACCCGGTCTGGTCCGACCCAACCCAGTTCGGGTTGACCAGGCCCGCTGGGTCTGGCCCGGCTCCATGAGTCCGGAACGGCCCGCTCAGGGCATCCCGGTATGCCGCGAGGGCCGCAGAGGCTGCGGGGATGCAGAGTCGGCGCGAGGTGGCAGAGGACGCAGAGGTCGTGGGGAGGCGGATCCCACATGGTGGTAGAGGCATTGGGGGAAGAGAGGTTACAAAGGATACGGGGGCCATGGGGCAGTGGAGGTTGCGGGGGCCTCGGAGGCCGCAGGGGGCCGCGGAGGCCGCAGGGCGGTCAAGGGTGTGGGTGTCATGGAGGTCTCAGTGGCTGCGGGGGCGGTGGAGGCAGCGGGTGTCGCGAACTCCATGGGGTGGCAGAGGTCATGGGGGGCCGCGGAGTCCGTGAGGGCGGCATGGATTCCGCGGTGCGGTGGTCCACCGCGGCTGGCCAGATGGCCAACCGTCCTCTCCATGCAACATGGTTGCGCGCCGCGCCTTCGTCATAGGCAGGTTCGGTCGGCTGCCCATCGTTCGCTACCGTGGTACAAAGCTGCCTTCTTCCATCGTGATGAACACACCATAATGAAGAATGTCGGAGGGTTGAGGACATGTTTTTTTGGCCCGAACCGTCCGCATTAGAGAGGTAGAAAGAGGCTCAACAAAAACTTGGATGAAGAAAGTTAAACTCTACAACCCCCGAAAATGATTATTACCAAACCCGCAAAAAAAGTAATCATTCATGGATCAACGAGTTAGAGAGTAAGTCGATGTTCCTTGTTTAGAAGGGAAGAACATCAGAATCCATAATCACACATAATAAAACCCCTACATCTAAGATTTGTTGACATAGGTTGGGAGGAAGGGGAAAATTTCATTGGGGGTACACGGACGTCGTGGACGTCGGTGTTTCCTCGATCGTTATTTATTTGTCTTTTAATAAGTTCCTCATTGGAAAGAGCATTCTCTGTTGGGGAGCGTGTTCTTCGTTGGAGAATTCATTCTTCGTTGGAGAGAAAAATCCTCCCAAAGTTCTGCTCTACCAATTCCAACCAAAGTGAAATAGCGAACTTGTTAATTTACGTTTACCAAATTAAAAGGATTGCACAATTAATTGTAACTCATTGGAACAATTAATTATTGGAATAATTAATTGTACCATTTTGGCTCAAATTAATGGGAGGAATAAATTAATGGGGAGTTGAGAGGTTTCTCCCCCATTAAGAGGGTCGGGTGGTCCCCACCATTAAATTCAGAATGGGGGTCAGTTCAAATGGTCCCCACCTCTTAAAATTCACATGGGAGTTTTAGGATCGGGTGGTCCCCACCACAATAACCCATGTTGAGGGGTTTCTAATATAAAAATTTTAGACCTTTTTATTTTATTTAATTATTTCATGAAAATTATAAAATTTATCATTCACTCTTGACCCACTACGCTTGTGGTGAAGGTCTCCTTAAGAGAATACCAGCATTGCGAGTTCGACCGTGCCTTTAGATTTCAATTCTATGCACCGGTTTAAAAAATTACAAAAACATGCTCACACGTTTACTGGACGTAACGGAAAAAATATTTAGAAATTCATTCTGGGCACTCCGGGCCTTGGAATCATGCGCTGTAAATTTTAGCGAACTCGTAAAATTCCCATATATTTAAAAATATATTTAAATTCTGGGTCTTTACATTCTCCCCACATTAGGGCTTTTCATCCTTGGAAGACACAACACAAACTAAGGGAACTAGTTAGTGTACTGAGCACGCATCTGAGCCTCCCTCTCCTATGTACTCTCCTGGATGATCCCATGCTTTAAGAGAATGCGCACCAAAGGTATCGACCAACCATGAAGGACCCACTCCTGTCGATCCTCAATATCTACTAGAACCTCTGAAAACATCGCCCCATCGTCGATGTCCAGCTCACCGGGGTCGATGACATGAGATGAGTGGTGCACGTATCTCCTCAGCTGGGATACATGGAAGACGTTGTGCACCCGGTGCATTTGAGGGGGGAGAGCTTAGTGGTAAGCCACCTTTACGATGATTTTTAGGACTTGAAAGGGTCCAATGAAACTCATAGATAACTTGCCGCCGCTGCCAAATATCCGCAAACGTCATCAGGGTGAGACCCGTAAGAAGATGTGGTCACCATCCTCGAACTCCAGAAGTCTCTGTCTCTTGTCAGTATAAGACTTTTTCCTTCTCTGTGCAGTCTTCATCCACTCATGGATGATCTTCACCTTCTTTGTGGTAGCCCGTACCATCTCTGGTCCCACTAGTGCTGACTCCCCTGGGTCAGTACAGCACAAAGGTGATCTGCAAGGTCGCCCGTACAACTCCTCAGAATGTGTCATCCAAATGGAGGAGTGATAGCTGTTGTTGTATGAAAACACCACCAAAGGAATGTGATTCTCCTAGCTGTGACCGAAATTGAGGACGCAATCACGTAGCATTTCCTCGAGGGTATGAATGGTCCTCTCAGTCTATCCATCCGTCTGGGGATGGAAGGCGGTGCTTAGATGAAGTTGCGTCATGAAAGCATCCTACAACCCCTTCCGTAGCTGGTAAGTAAAAAGTTCATCAAAATAGGAGATAATTGCCGACGGTACTCCATGTAGCCACAAAATATCCTGCAAATAGAGGCATCCCAAGCTCTCTACTAACCCCAGCTCTCTGATCGGTAGGAAGTGGTCCGACTTGATGAGTTGTTCGATGATACCCAGATAGAATCATGACCCTTGGATGTACGTGGAAGTCCTATCACAAAGTTCATTGATATCACATCCCAATTCCACTATGGGACTTCTAAAGGTTGAACTAATACTATTGGTACCTGATGCTCCTCCTTTACTTGCTGAAAAGTGAGGCACCGAGAGAGAAACTCTTCTACTGCTTTCTTCATTCCCAGCCACTAGTGATGTCGTCGGAGATCCTGGTAAAACTTCTCCACTCCTGGATGTACGATTAGAGGGGAAGTGTGGAACTCCCTCAACACTTCCTCCTGAAGTGACACTAGTACCATGGTATGTCCTCTGAAGAGGATGATGTGCTCCCATACTTTATAAAATCCATCAGGTGCTTATCCAGTGGATATCTGAGCACGTCGAGCCTCACAGTAAGTTTCCCTATGTTGTGCCTCCCTGATTCACTGAAGGAGTGGGGGAGTGACTGTAAGAGACTGAAGAAAAGCTGATCCATCCCGATTCACAATGTATATCAGCAATGCGACCAGCTGCTATGTCACCTCACCTAGCAGCTGTATAGTAGATCTCCTGCGGAGTGCAACTGCTACAAAGTTCCCCTTCCCAGGAGTATAGACTATCTCAAAGTCATTGTCCCGGAGGAACTCATGCTAATGCCATTGTCTCTGGTTTAGGTCCTTTTAAGAAAAGTTATACTAGACAATCTTGTGACCCTAGTAGACTGTAAAAAGTTTGCCCATCAAGTAATGTTGCCCCATCTTCTAGGCGAAGACCATTGCTGCTAACTTCAGGTCATGGGTAGCATAGTTCTGCTCATGATGTCTCAGTTGTCGAGTACCATATGTGATCACTACTATCTCCTACACCAGGACACATCTAATTCGAGTCCCTGATGTGTCGTAGTAGACTACATACCCTAATCCCTCCTCCAGAATCCTCAATATGGCAGAATTATTCATCCCCTGCCTCAGCTCCTAAAAACTCCACTGGAAATTCTCCGACCACACGAAGGGTTTCCCCATCTTCGTCAATGCTGTTAAAGGTGGTGCAACTATAGAAAAATATAGAAAAAATATCTGATATTACCTAGACAAAGAAGACTCTCCTATCCCTTTGGGGAGTTAATACTGTAAAAATCTTTTTAAAAGACATCCCTATGCTCTGCCACTCCTGTTTGGAACTGAAAACTCAAAACTCTTGTTGTCACATGGGCAAGGCAGGCCGACTCTAGAGTGATCGGTTGCACCCTCCTATGCATGATTCAATCATGTGCTACCTGGGTTTCCTTTTTCACTGACCAAGGAAAACCCCATTCCAATGTTGTAGATAAGCCACAACCTTTTTTCCTAATACAATCCATCTGAGTGTAAATTGTGGATATCCAGTCCATACCCAAACTAATGTCGTAAGGTCTCGACGCTTCCACTAAGAGGTTACAACCGAAACTGTAACTTCAAGGGTCAGATCACACTGTCAATGTAAGTGTTATTATTGAGTCTCCTCCCAAAGTTATATACAGACGTGAGGGTCAAGTCAATAGTTTAACCGGAAACCCTAGGTCTTAGACAAGATTTATGGAAGGAAGGAATGATTGGTACCTATGTATATTGATACAGCTGCTAGGAATAGACATAGATCGTACCTCAAATCATTCCTAGAGCCCTTGGGTCACACTCCATGACCGCATGAAGCTACTCTCTTCCCCTAACCTCCATCTCCCTGAGCCTGGTAAGGATCATAAGGGGTCAGTTTGTAACATGTCGAAATGTACACCACATCATGATGCTTTCCTAGATCTGCTTCCACGTCTGCAGCCCTGATAATTCATCTATCCCAATCAAATCCCTTTCCCTAAACATTTTACATGCCCAAGTCTCTGAGACTGGTGCCACATTCCTTCTTTCCCACTACTAACATTCACTGGATGTATCCGCTCAGATAAAGAACATTCAACTGCAAAGGTTCTCTCTAGCACCCTAACATAAGTAGAAAATCATAGAATAATAGTGTTGGATCAGACGTCCTTAAACACACCACGTTCGAAGGTTTGGGACCCAAAGAACATATCGTATTGTATTCATCGAGTACCAGGAGTGGTCGGTACACCTCGATGAATACTCATCTACCGACATGTCGTCCTGCCAAAGCTGTAGAAGCTCTAGAGAACTCTAAACCACCTCCTCAAGTCAGTCCTCAGCTTCTTGTGAGTTGGGCTTACCTTAGAACCTAAGGGGTATATGATGATGAAACACATGTAAGGAACTAAGCCTATATGTGTTCTCTACCAGTACCAATGGATGTAACTGCTTCCCAACAGGTAGTCATATAGCTGACACACTACCCGAAGGTATGATCTTGGGAAATGGTCCACGTACCAAAGCCTCATCACTATTTTCTCTACTGGTGTCCCAAATAGGTGAAAAACTCTAGCCACAGCCTCCATACAGTCCTCAGCTGCATGGGAATCTATCTTGCCTCACAACAACATAGGCCTATACTGCTGGAAATCGTGCAATGCGCTCAGTCAGCATGCACCGTCCGTTAGTGCGGCTGGTGGTAACTGCTTCTCAATGGGTGGTGGTGCTGCTGGTACACCACCCGAAGGTTCCAACTTAGTAAGAGGGACCTAAATGGGATCCTCGTCACTCGGTGGGCCGTCATCGTGTAATATACCTAGAACCCTAGCTGGTTGTCTGCGTGGAGGCACCCTCAAAAGAAACAAGTTCTCCATGGTCAAAAAGATATACCTGGTGAGCTAACTCAAAGAGATAAAAAAGAAAACTCTTCAGAACACACATGCAATCAGTGTTTTAATGCACTGAGTTGGAAATCAGAAGTCAGGGTCCTAGTATATTGATATGTCAGCTGCCGCACCAACACTAGATTCCCTAAACTAATAACCACAATCACCACACATAACACTATCGCCTTTATAATGATTAGAGTCTTCTGTTCTATAGTAGAACCAACTACTTTGATACAAATTTTTCACGACCCATCCCCCGGGGCCCATGCTGTGACTACCCCATGCTTGCCTTCCATAAGCCAAGGGTTTGTGACTAGCATCGAAAGGCGTATTCCCTAAAATCGGGAAGGCAGCAACTTTATAACCTGTAATCACACAGAAACAAGCACTCAACAAGATATGAACTAAGGAAAACATTATAGTAAAATAGTGAGTACAGTAAGCAAAGGTCGACAGAATACAATCCTAACTGGAAAGTACAAGAAACTGGAAAGTACATGTAAACTAAAACGGCTCCGGTGAACACCCGCCAAGGATCCTACCTGAAGGGTAGGTAGAGCTCTCAAATGGTTGTCTCTACGGTACGCCTCATCTAATGTCCACCTCCGAGATACCTCCATTCCTGGTACTCTCATCCTCAGTCAGCATTGTCCGTCGTCTACACCAAAATCAACAAGTTGCGGGTGTATCCCATGCAAGGGTGAGTATAACGATACTCAGTAAGGACCCTGAGACCCTCAAGGTCTCACAAATTCCACATAGGATAAAACAAAAAACACGATAACAACTGAAATCCCAACTTAGGTATATTCCCATACATATACCTAAGTTATCAAGTAAACCCATCTCAATCATGAGGAAACACACAAGGGGAAACACATTAGACCAAAGCTCAACTACTCCACAAAGGAAGGAATTCCCCGAAGGTAAGTAACACAAAGATATTCCACATAGAAGAATACCACCAAGGTATTAACCAGAAGGAAAGTACCACACAGGTACAGACTCAGCTCACACCAGGTATATCTTAGGTACAGTAGTAGAGATGATTAGAAATAAATACTAATTAATCTTACTCTGTTAATAGGTAGACCCACGAAGGATCGTAAATCCTCATCAAACCCACATAGGTTCATAGTACATCGTTAGACCCACATAGGATCCTAGTACCTCGTCAGACTCACACAGGATCCAAGTACATTGTCAGTACATTTTCATACCCACACAGGATCCCAGTACATCGTCAGTATGTCGTCAGACCCACACATGATCCTAGTACATCATCAGTAAGTCGTCATCCCCACACAAGATCATAGTACATCGTCAGTACATCATCAGACCCACATAGGATCCTATTACATCGTTAGTACGTCTTCTGACCCACACAAGATCCTAGTACATCATCATTATGTCGTCATACCCACACAAGATTCTAGTAGCTCATCACAGCCAACTAAAGGGTTCATGCACTAATCTTGCTCGTCTCCAAGAGATTCTGCTCCTCAAGACACTGGTCGATACTACAACTACCACGATGTCCCATGAATAAGTATCACAAAGGATTTCCACGTCCTATGGGTCTCAATGCAATGGACGATGCGTCAATCAGATTCCCGGTATTTATGTTACTATCCTTTTAGTCCCGAGGGCCCAGTTGGATTCGTGCTTGATCCAACCCGACTGCACACCAACTTTTTCCTAATCTTAATTGGGTTATTCCAAAGGGACTGTTTTACTCCAAGGTTTCCAATGCTTCTGATGGTTTGTCAAATGGACTTCATGTTCCAAAGTTATGGAAAAAAGAGCGTAAATGGGTCGATGTTGTCCTGGGTCTGGTCCGACCAGGTTCATGTCGACCCCACCCGCTGGGTCTGGCCAAACCCACTAGGTCCAGCCCGTCCCACACATGGTAGGCCCAGTAGTCTGCGAGGGCCATGGAGGACGTGGGGTCTTGGAGGCAGTGCGAGGCGGCAGGGGCCGCAGAGGCCATGGGGGCACGGGGCGGCGATGGCCACAGGGCGGCGGAAGAAGCGGGGTTTGCGGAGGCCACGGGGTGGTGGAGGCCACGGGGTGGAAGAGGCCACAGGTGCAGCGGGGCGGTGGAGGCCATGGGGGTCGTTGGACGGCGGAGGCCATGGGGGCCGTAGAGGCTGTGAGGGCGGTAGAGGTCGTGAGGCGGCAGAGGCGGCAACAGCGGCGGAGGCCATGGGGCGGTGGAGGTCACGGGGCGGCGGAGGCCACGGAGGCCGCGGGGAGGCGGAGTTTGCGGGTGGCACGAAGGCCAAGGGGGCAGCGGGGAGGTGGAGGCCACGGGAGCTGCGGAGGACGTGGCGGCCATGAGGCGGCGGAGGCCGCGGGGGGCCGTGGAGGCTGCGAGGGTGGTGCCGAGGCCACGGTGCAGCGGTCTTCCACCGCCGAACAAATGGAAAACCATCATCTCCACACAGCGTGGTCGCGCGCCGCACCTTCATCGGCGACCAATTAGGTTGGCCTCTCTCCTTTCACTGTCGTGGCACAAATCCGGCTTTTCCCATTGCAAAGAACACACCATAATGAATAACGATAGAGGGGTCGGGTCATATTTGTTTGGACCGCACCCTCCGCATTAGAGTGGTAGAAAGCGGCTCAACAAAACCGTGAATGAAGAACTTAAAACTCTACAACCCCATATAATGATTATTCCAAAACCCACAGAAAAAGAAATCATACGAGGATCAACTAGTTAGAGAGTTGGTCCACATTCATTGTTTATAAGGGAAGAACATGGGAATCCTTAATCACATATAATAAAACCCCTTCCTCAGATATTTGTTGAAGGAGGCCGCGAGGAAGGAGACGATGTCATTGGGGATACATGGAAATCAGTGACGTCGGCGTTTCTTCGATCTTTAGTTCGTTTTAATTGAATATGTTCCTCGTTGGCGAGAGTGTTCTTTGTTGGGGAGGGTGTTCTTCGTTGGAGAACGTATTCTTCACTGGAGAGAATAATCCTCCAAAAGTTATTCTCTCCCAATTCCACCAAAACTGAAATAGCTAACTTGTTAATTTAAGTTTATCAAATTAAAAGGTTGGCACAATTAATTATACCTCATTTGAAAAATGACTTGTTGGCACAATTAATTGAACCACGTTGGCTCAAATTAATGGGAGGAATGAATTAATGGGTAGTTGATAGGGTTTTCTCCCATTAAGAGGGTTTGTGTGGTCCCCAACTTTAAATTAAATATGGGGGTCAGTTCAGGTGGTCCCAACCTCTTAATATTCACATTGGAGGTTTAGGATCGGGTGTTCCCCATCACCATAACCCATGTTGAGGGGTTTCTAAAATAAAAATGTTTGACATTTTTAATTTATTTAATTCTTTCACGAAAAGCAAAAAAATGATCCTTCACTCTCGACCCACTACGATCGAGGTAAAGGTCTCCTTAAGCGAATATCAGTGATGAGAGTTCAACGATGCCCTCATATTTCAATTTCGATCACCAGTTTAAAAGTTACAAAAACCCGCTCACACTTTTACTGGACTTACCAGAAAAAAAGTTCTGAAATTCATTCCGGGAACTCCGAGCCTCAGAATCACCCACCGTCAATTTTATTGGACTCGTAAAATTTCCATATATTTTAAAAAATTTCATGGAAATTTTGGGCCTTTACAAAACATAAAATCCAACATTACATGTTGAAATATAGAAATCAATAAGAAAAATATTTTAGAGAAATATCTATTTCTACTTTGAAATCATTTAAAAGACCCATAATTATGAAAGAAATAATTTGTTTTGAAAATGTTCATATAAGCTTATAAGGGAATATTTTAAGGTGTTATAATGGTGGAAAATAGTTGCACCCACCGTATAAGTTAAAAAAACATTGTTTCCTTAATTTTTCAAAAATGTCATAAAGTATATTGTTTGGAAAACAACAAAAAGATTCCTTTAAAATAATTTTATAAAAATTCAAAAAAGGGTATGAATTACTTTAACCGATAGTATATGGAATTTTAAAAATGTTTTGAAATATATTTTTAAGAAACACGAATGTGGATGATAAAAATGTCTCAGTAGATACTTACTTATATACAACCACCGATAATAAAGAGATTGAAAAATTAACCCTTACCTTGTACTTTTCCTTAGTCGTGGGTATGTTAACATCCTATATAATAGTTAAATCATTATTATTAAATTATACAAGAACCAAATTAATATATATGACATCATATATGATCATCTAATATTTCTTTTTTAATAATATTTTAGTAGTATCATTGTTTCCGGAGTTAACAGATTCATTCTCCTTTATATGTTTTGTTATGTAAGTAAGGATTTTTATGGACCAGATGTATTCAATTCATATCTATAATGATATTATGTTCTTAAAAATAATTTTTTAATCATCAAATGAAAATTATTCTTGAATGTTTATGAAGAGTAATGAAATCTTATGGCGTCATGGAGATAATGGGTCGTACATACGCACGATCGACAATATCATTCTATTGATGGTGAAATCGTATATAATTGGATGGTATATTATATATACATAATAATTAACATGATATATTTATTATTTAAATCAATTAAACTTCTTATTATCCCAATCTAAATAATGAATTGTTGAATAACAAACTACACCATGACGTGGAGACGGTAAGTCGTGCATACTCACATATGGTGACGTTGTCATTCATAGGATAGATTGAATAATGAATATGGTTGTAACATATTTAAAATAACATCACAATATTTATAAATTACTGGATTTGTAATTTTTTATGGAAAAAACAAAGAAAAGTATGTGTAATAAAAAAGGCACTTGAAAGAGGTATTGAAATAATTACCTCTTCTTCGGGTGCTTCATTTTTATTTTAACAAAATATCTCCATAGTTTTTCATTATGATAAAATTAATGCCACTAGGTTTAATTTAGGGTAGTTGGGAGGATATTTTGGTAGATTTTTTTTTTGACTAAAATGGCTTTGGAGGTGTGAATTTGAGAGAAGGGGAAGTACCCTTTTATAAGAGAGGTGAGGGGCACATTAGGAAGTGTTGGATATATTGATTTATTATAAAATCCTTTTCGGTTTCTAATAGTTATAAATGGATTTATTTCGAGTATAAGGTGGGGATGGGTAAAAATCCTCTAAACAAATAGGTTTTAGAAATTTTTGTGTCACCATATTAACCCTATTTTTTAGATTTAACTATTATTTAAATAGTTTAACTTTTACCATGTCTTCTTGTATTTTTATACTACATTGTTAATATGGTTAATATAAAATTCCAAGATAAACTCTAGTGGTTAATTAATAAAGTATATAACATTATATTAGTCCATTAGATAATTCTTATATTTGTAGGAATATTATTTCATTTGATGAAATAATATTTGTTTTAAAAACTCATTTATGTAAATTTTGACACTATTTAGTATTTGGTTTTTTTGAAATTCATAAAAACATGATTGATTAGTAACAAAATACATTTAATAAACCCTTATATGACATATTCACCTAAAAATTTCGTGGATTACACCATAACTTTAAAATTATATTTATTTTAATATTTATAATATCATTTATTTGATTCCTTCGTTAATAAGGAAAATAATGCATCAGTTTTTGTCATAAATATACATATTTATTTTATGTCAAAAAATTATAAATAAAATATCATGATTTAGGAAATATTTTTAAATTTATAATGAAAATTTATAGTCAAATAAATCAATTATGTAATCTCAGATAAAAATTGTTTTAGTGGAATATACACGTTTATGTTATATTTTTCTATACTTTAAATATATTCTTATAAAATTCATTTTCACATCCAAGTGGCTCCATGGGGTCCCAAAACCTACCCAAGGAAGCCCAGGGTTGGAAATATAACATCAAATAATATTAATGAATGTGTTAGGGTAGTTTAATATTATTTTAATATTAGTTTTTACCCTTATTTACAAGATTTACCCATTAACCATGGAAAATAAAATAATTGCTTAAGTTACCATCCATAATTTCCAAAAATTAAATGTAAATATGTACATAATTTGAACCTTATGATTCAAATATGGAATCCAATTTTATAGATTCAAAACATAGAAGTTTCAGTAATTTATTTAAGATTAAATCCCATTGTCAAAACCAAAATGCGAGTTTTTTAGAAGTAAAAACTATCAAAAGATTGACATGTGATTATGTAAACATTAAATGTGAAATTACATCCAATGACCTATATTATATTAAATTATAAAAATATAATCGAATAATACTTTAAAAACACTCAAATGTATAATTTAACACAATAAATTATTTTTATTAAAATAGTTGTTTTAATTAAAATTTAGTATTTTACACAATTCATCAAAATATAAAAGTAATTAGAAAAGTGCCAAAAATTCACCATAATCTAATTTTGATATTCAGAATCCAAAAATAATGTCCATTTTGAAAAATAAAATTTATAAAATTTCAAAAAGTGGGTATTACTATTCATAACTACTTTTTTAAATGGCTAGTTTGATTGGTCGGAATGTGCAAGAACTCGAAGCTGTGTACAACACAAGCTATTGTATCATTCAAAGAGAAGTGTATTGTGGAAGCTCAGGGTGTTACATTCTTCCCACCTTCAAATAATTTCACCCTCAAAATTTTATTATATTACTACATAAAAACATTTGGATGGTTTTTCATCATAAGCTCCTCAGATTCCCACATTGCGTCTTCCATTTTATGGTTTCTTCGAAGAACATTTACCAGATTAGTCATCCTGTTTCTCAACACATGTTCTATAGAATCAAGAATCCTGACAGGTTCTTCGATATAAGATTGATCTGATTCCAGTTCTATTTCTTCATAGGTGAGTGCATGTTTTGGGTTAGGCATGTATTTTCTTAACAGTTATACGGGGAACACATCATGACCTTTGCAGAGACTTGGTGGCATATCTGAACGGTAAGCTAAAACTCCAATTTTTTCAAGAATATATAAAGGTGTGATATACCTAGGACTTAATTTACCCTTCTTACCGAATCGTATAATTCCATTCCATGGAGATAACTTCAAGAAAACATGATCACCAACTTCAAATTTCAAATCCTTCCTTCGGTTATCGGCATTTCTCTTTTTCTTACATTAAGCTAAAATGATGTGGGTTTGGATAATCATCACTTCTTCTATTGTTTCCTCAATAAGTTCTGGGCCTAAGATTTTTCTTTCAACAACATCACCCCACCGTGTTTTTGTGTAATATCTCATTACATATAACGCTTTATATGGTGCCATCTGAATACTTAAATAAAATCTATTATTATAGGAAAATTCAATGAGAGGTAAATAATGATCCCACATACCATGAAAGTCATGTGAGAAAGATCTCAACATGTCTTATAGGGTTATAATAGTCCGTTATGATTGTCCATCACTTTGAGGGTGGTTGTCAGTGCTCAAATTAAGTTCAGTATATATGGATTTCTGAAGACTTTACCAGAATCTTGATGTAAAACGGGGATCGTGATCAGAAAAATTCGAAAAAGGGACACCATGAAGTCTTACAACATCATTAATATATATTATTGGTAAACTTTCAAGTGGTAAGTCTTACCTTATAAGAAAAAAATGTGCCGACATGGTAAGATGATCAAAAATTACCTATATATCATCATTCTCTCTAAGAGTCTTTGGTAGCCCCATGACAAAGTCCATTGTAATATCATCCCATTTCCACTCAGGTATCAGAAGAGGTTTCTTGACTCCTCTATGTTGTTGTCTTCCATCCTTCACTTGTTGAAAAATGATACATCGTGACACATAATCAGCAATATCTCTCTTCATGTTGTCCCACTAAAAATGTTGCCTCAAATATATATACAACTTAGTTCTATTAGGGTGTATAAAGAAATTAGATCTATGAGTATCATCCTACAATTCCCTTTTTATATCAGGTATATTGGGAACACAAAGCCTCTTCCCAAATTTCAAAATTCCATCTTCATTTACGAAGTTAATCAATCTCCCATCATTCACAGCTTTAATTTTCTTTTGAACCTCCTCATCATTAGTCTGAGAACATTTTATACTTTCTAGTAAAGATGGTTTGAAAACCATTTGAAAAAAGAATTGATGTTTCACCTTCCGTGGTAATTCCTATATCCATCTTTAATAGATCAGTGAACATAGGATCCATTTAAATTATCATCTTGTTCAGAATGCCATGATCCTTTTTGGTCAAGGCATCTGCCACCTAATTTTCCATCCCCATGTGGTTGTGTATTTTGAAATCATAATCCATGAGTAGTTCGAGCCTTCAGATATTCCTCATGTTTAGTTCTTTCTATGAGATAATATACTTCAAACTCTTTTGATCAATATATATCACATATTTTTTCCATAGAGATAGTGCCTCTATATCTTCATAGTAATGCTTACAACTTCTAATTGAAGAAATTAGTAGGATAGTTTTGGTCCTGAATTTTAAGTTGTCGTGATACATTGGAAATAACACTACTCTTCTTTATAAGGACACAACCATGTCCTTTCTTTGATGCATCACTATAAATAACAAACTCATCATTCCCTGATGGTTGTGTCAAGATATGAGAATTGACATAGATTCTCATAAATTATTAAAAACATTCTTCAAACTATTTTTTCCAAAACAATTTAACCCTATTACATGTGAGCTTGATTAATGGAGTAGCCAATCTGGAAAAGTTATGGACAAAAGGCCAATAGTAACCGTCTAGAACAATAAAACGGTGTACCTCAGTTATACTTTCTGGTGCGGTCCATTCTTGGATTTCCCTTGTCATTGAATGATCACCAAAGATTCCACCCTTAGAGACAATATTTCCATGTAATTGAATCTCCTAAATCGATAATTCACACTTTCTAAACAGCCCATATGATTCATTTCATCTAAGAGTCTTTAGAGTAGTCCGAAAGTGATTTTTATGATCTTCTTAGATTTTGGAGTGTACCAAAATATCATCAGTAAGTACCATTATAAGTCATCAAGATATTCCTTGAAAACCCTATTCATTAGATCCATGAAAAAAGAGGGTGAATTACTCAGTCCAAAACGCATTACTGTAAACTCATAATTCCCATACCAATTTAGAAATTTTGTCTTTAGAATTTCTTCCTTCTTCACACAAAAATGATGGTATCCAGATCAAAGGTCAATTATTGAAAAATATTGAACCCCATGAATTTTATAAAATAAACCATCAAGTCATGGGATACATTTTCTTTATTGTTATAGGATTTATCTCCCTCTATTCAATTCAAAACCTCATTGGTCAATCATTCTTCTTAACAAAAAGAATATGGGCTCCCCATGGGGAATGACTAGTTCTAATAAATAATTTATTTCTCAATTACACTAGTCATTTATTTAGTTCCACTAATTCCAAAGTGGCCATCCTATAAGGGGTATTCGTTATGGGACATCAACCATGAATTAAGTTAATGGAAAACTCAATTACTCATTCTGGAGGATGTCTAGGTAAATCCATTGGACACACATCAACATATTCTTTCACAATAGGTACATCCTCTGTTTGATCTTTCCCTTAATCTACCTTATTTATTTCACTCCCTTCATCCCCAATAATTCAATTTAGTAGATCTACTGGGTGTAGATCTAGATTAGAATCAGATGGTGAGGTTTCTGCTCTAAATTTAAGGGATTCCTTATCATCATAAACAATTGTAACCTGCTTCTTATCATAATAAATTTTCACATCATGGTCCAAAATCCAATCCATACTGAGGATTATATAAAATTAAATCATGGGTATGACAATAAGATCTTCATATAAAGAATGTCTATATGAAATAATGGTAACTGGTTGACAAAAAATTGTTTCTATGATACTTCCCTTAGGATTTTTTACTGATAACTCCCTTGTTGTGTCAAATTAGAGATATCTAACTTTCTTCGCAAACTAGGAAGATAGGAATGAATGTGATGATATGGAATCAAATAATTCATTGGTTAATTTTGAGGAAATGATTAAAGTACATGTCACCACATCATTTAGAGCATCAACCTCAGTAGTTGTGATCACATAAACACTACATTTCTCCCTTGTCCTTTTCTATGGTAAGTTTCTTTGACTCTTTGGACATTCATTTTCATAATTCCCTATTTATTTATAATTGTAGAATTTAAAATCAAAAAAATCTTTCTTCCCCTTGGAATCACAAGCTTGGTGGCCTTTTTCTCCACACATGAAATAGAGTCTCATACCCTTCACGAAAGTATCGGGGTGTTTCTTCCCACATTTAATACAGTATGGAAATTCAAATTTCCACTTATTCCCTATATTCCCCTTTTGAGAGTGTTCAAAAGATCTCTTATTCTCTTTATTAGCATTAAAGTCGTAAGATTTAAAGAATTCTTTTTCTATCATGGTAGCACATGAGACTATATATTCGTATGATGAGAAGTATTGTGAGACTATTTCTCAATGGAGAAATGTTTTTAACCCATAAAATAATCAATCAATCTTACTTCTTCGGTCATGTATTGTAGAGACCCGAAGCTTGACGTACATGTAAATTACATTACTTTTGTGGAATACTTAGTACATAACAAAAACACACACACAAGGATCGTAATAGTTTAGTGTCTTTGGAAACTCGGAATATAATCTTCTAATCGTGGTGAAAGATATTCAACATCTCCCATAAAGATCTTCCCTTTTTTTATACCTAAAACCTTTCTTTATATCCTAGGGAAATGAAAACATAAAAGGGTGAGCTCAAATGCTCAGTAAGGTTAAACAGAAGAAATATCAATCACATCATATTCATAAGAATATAACATTTTTGAAATCTTAACCTGTAAAAGAGAGAATAATTTCATAACATGGGATAAATCATAGTAGTGAAATGAAATACCAATAATCATTACATAAAACATGAAACTTTGTGGCATACACAAATAATCATAGAGAATCATATCTTGTTAGTCAAGACTCATTGCCAAGACAATCTTAGTGGACAAAGTCCATTTCTGAACCGAGTCACCCTCGTTTCAGTCCTGTTTCACTGAACCCGTATAACCTACCGTTCCAGCCATGTCTATCTCATGAGATATAAAATCTTTACCCAATGCATTGGAGGGAGATATAGGTCCCACCCATCTCATAATGATACCATTCTTATGTGTTCCACACAATCATAAACCATATATCATTGCATAACCCATGTAATAAAAATGGTAATCTTAAACATCATGACATCATAAAACAATTCATATACGATAAAGGAATTCATAAAAATAATTCCATCACAACATGATAAAATCAATTTAATAATAGGGATAAAAACCGAACCCTTTATTATCTTAGATGGAAAATAATTTTGATAAAACACTTGAACTTCATTCTTGAGGAAAATATCCTTTCCGCTTCAAAAACACATTTCCTTTCTTAACATGTCGTACAATTCTAAACTAAAAGAAGTTGATTAAAAATAAACGTGAAAACTTGTAAAGGAAGCTTCTTGGAAATAATGTTTTAAAAATTCATTCATTCCGTATAAGTTAAAAAAACATTCTTCTCGTACTTTTGTCGGAAAAGTCAAAAAGTACCTCGTATGAAAAACGACAAAAGATTCCTTTCATATCTTTTAATAAAAACACACTGAGGGGTAAAATTGAACTTAAAAAATTGTAGGTGGATGGAAATAATATTACATATTGAGGAAACATGGATGTGGATGATAAAATACACCCCAGTAAATACCAAAGTATAAACAATCTCGGATAAAAATGAGATTGTGATATTTCCCTTACCTTAGGTCCGATTTGCTTCGTAAGTGTCCAAACCTCCTATATAATGATTTAAATAATGTCATTGACTTATTAAAAAATCATATTCATTGTTATGATATCATATATGGTTCACTTATGACTTTATATTACCCGTTCTTTTGTAAATTCCATGTTAAAGAGTGTTTTGGGTAAAATCGTTTCATTTGTCGTCCGTGTTTTGACTTGTAATTATTCATATGATTACTTAGATCATGATTACTTAATTTCAGAATATAAAACATGATTTATATATAATATATATTCATAATATACATATATATAATAAATCAGTAAATGGAAAGAAATACACCGTTCATGGATACGGTAGGTCGTACGTACGCATGAACGCTGTTTTCGTTTCCTTATTGAATTGAATGGAATTAAGTAGATGACATACATATATATAAACATAAATCCAGTATCATTATTATGGAATATATTTCATGATTACTTATTATATATACTTTATAATCATTCATGAATGGTTAATCATTGAGAATGAATCTCATCGCGTCGTGGAGACGGTATTCCGTACGTACGCACGAGCGATGATATCGTTCCCATGATAGTGGAATTGTATTGAAGTGTATGTATACTATTTAAGAATCAATATCACTTTAAAGTACTCATATATAGTTATTATTTACACCAATATACCCATACAAGTAAGGTGGTGGTGGAAAACAGATTTCACCACGGCATGGAGACGGTATTCCGTACGTACGCACGCGCGGTGATTTCATTTTCCATAGGATGGATAGATGGTGAAATAGGGTTTTTTCATACTTATAATAACATATCATTATATTATTGATACTGATGTTATTACTTCATAATGAAACAACCTAAGAAGAAGAAGTGGAAGAAGAAATAAAGTTGAAAGAATCGGTAACGGAAATTACCTCTTCTTTGAAGCACCTCTTTGAGACCTCCTCTTAGGGCACTAAAATTGGTCTTTGAGGAAGTCCAGAACCTCTAGGATGTTTCCAGGGAAGTGTAGAAGAGAATTTGGCAGAGGTCGGCCGATCTTGAAGGCTCAAAGTGGTCTGAGGAAGAGAAAGAGGGGGTGCCCTTTTATAAGGGAGGAGAGGGGCAGCTTTGGAATAACTAAAAATATTATTTTATTATAAAGCCAAATTCGATTTTAAATAGCTAAAAATTGGTTTATTTCGAAGCTAAGGTGTGGATGTGTAGAAATACTCTCATCCAATAGAATTTGGACATGTTTAGTTGACTATTTTAACCTTATCATTTAGTTTTAACATTAAGTTAGATAATTTTACTTTTACCGTGTCTTTTTGTGTTCTTATACTATAAGGTTAATAAACTTACTATAAGACGCCAAACGAACCCCAAGTTGTTTATTATTAATATATATAACCTTATCTAAGTCATTTGGCCGGACATTAGATTTTTATTAATAAAATAACAATTAATAATATAATATTTGTTTTAAAAACTATTTTATGTCAATTTTGACACTATTTAGTAATTGATTATTGTGAAAATCATAACAGAATTATTAGTTCGAAAAATGTTAATTAAACCAATACTAACATGTCATATTAACCTAGAAAATTAGTGGAATTCATAAAAAGTCACAAATTATATTTATTTTGGTATTTATAACATCAATTATGTCAATATTTCATTAATAAGATAATTAGTGCATCATCATTGTGTCAAAAATAAATTAAATTATTGAATGTTTAAAAATTAAAAATAAAATACCATTATGTAGGAAATATTTTTACCTTTCTAATTAATATTTATAGTCTAATTTATCTTATGTATAACCCTATATTAAAAATGATATACTTATTAAACATTGATTTTAACTATTTTAACCCTTCTTTAAATAAATTAATAATAAATGTCCTAATCTAATACAAGTGGGCCTAAATGGTCATATTTTATTCCTAAGGTTGTTTTTGGTCTAATTAAATTTATCCAATAGAATTAGGACATGTGTTAGGGTAATAATAATATCATTTTTACCCTTAATTACCCTATTTACTTTTAACCGTGGTAAATAAAAGTAAAAAGTTACTATTCACCAAAAATTATTTTCATCTCATTGAACCACATTTTACTTACTCACATCAACCGTGTCTCTCGGATTTTTGAAATTCCACTCACAAAAGCGGTAAAATTAAGTTTTATGAAAAATTCAGTTTTTGAACTACCACTTAGTGGTTTAACTATTCATCAAAAAAATGAAAGTTTCCAGAAAAATACAAAAAATTAGTCCTAAGCTATATTTGATATTATGAATTCAAAAATGATGTCTATTTTATCAAATTCAAAACATATCAGTTACATTAACTAATTTAAAAATTAATTCCCATCGTCAAAATAAATAGCGTGTTTTTTAGAGATAATAACTATCAAAAGATTGACACTTGTTTATAACTGGTTTAAATGTGAAATTACATCCAATGACCAACATTGTATTAAATTGTAAAAATATATTCTAAATATACTTTAAAACTGCTCAAATTAATAATTTATCACTATTAATTATTTCTATTGAAAATGTTGTTTTTAATTAAAATTTAGTAATTTTCACTATTCATCAAAATATGAAAGTTATCCGAAAATTACCAAAATTTCACCCTAAGCTAATTTCGATATTCCGAATCCAAAAATGAAGTCCATTTTGAAAAATAAAATTTACAAAATTTTAAAAAGTGGTTATTACTATTCATAACAGCTAGTTTTAATAATATTTTAATAGTATATCGTTGTTTAGTGAAACTCGGTATTGCGTACTACACACGATATCGAGGAAGGTCGTGATTGCATGTAATTCAAGGCAAGTCAATGATACGTGTTGTGCAAGCTCTTTTGGTGTAGCGTACAACACAAGACATTAATGAAAAGAATATTTTTCATAAAATCTCAGGGTGTTACATTCTACCCCCCTTAAATTGAATTTCGCCCTCGAAATTCGTCGGGGTTATAAATGGTTTACTACTTGAAAGTTTCTTTAATAGAAACCCACATCGTAAAAAGGAATACCAAAACCAATCTTTAAAAACAAAAGTATGAAACGTAACGGTTTCCCAAATAAACTAATCACTGGGTTTCCATATAGGTGAAAATATGGATATGGAAGAGAAATCTAATCATCATGTTCTGATGGAGAGTGGTAGAGAACATGGCTATGGAAAATCCAGAAATTACAAAGCCATAAATTTGTTACGATCTAGGGTACCATCTGATTCATCGGATATAAGGGCACTAGGAAAACATTTTTGGTTTTCAAGATCATTTCCCTAAAGTTGATGAATTTGAATTAGAATAAATACTTACTTTATTTTGGTACAATCTCACTGTTGTTCATGCCTTGAACAATTTTCACTTCATCTCTTAAATAAATGAAGTTTAATTTTTTATTCGTGAAGTGTTAGCAGATCATGTGATAGAATGACGGGTCATTCCATCTGTCTCAAACAGAAGGTAAGAAAAAGTTATTAAATATACATAAGTCGATCTATAGTGAGATTAATCATATATGGTTCCTAAAATGGACTTATAATTCATATATCATACTGTATAATATAATAAAACTTGTTTCTACTAAACAGGGACTTTCTGTAGGCCAGTGGTAGGCGATAAAGGCCAGTCGCACTTCGGTTGTGGGTTCGATTCCCACAGCCTTGTCTGAAGCGATGGGTTGTCGCTCGTCCTGCAGGTTGTCCTTTTTCTAAAACTATATTATTATAACATCCCATCAATAATATTGAAAAAACTTCTATCCTTAAACAATACTAACTTATTTCCATCATAATCCATTCCAATCTTTAGGCTTATCCATAATACTTCAGTCCAAGATCATAGTATAAAGAAAATGATTACTTGAAATGTCACATAACAATCACGTGAATGCCATCATTTATCCCCCATATATCATAAGATATATCTTGTTGGTCAAATTATAAACATGTGAATACATTAATCATGTATTCTCTTGAAGAATAAATACCCATTGAACCTTAGTGAAAACATGAATGCAGTCAAAAGTTAACTCTTTCCACATACAAAAATCCAAAAATTCTATATACTCAAACCATGATATAACCTTCTCTTTATTCCATAGTACCGTGAGATTACTTATACAACATTACACATGATAAACATGTAATCATTCCACTACATTCTTAAACCATTGACCAAGCTTCAACAATTCTTTCATCTCACATATCATTTGTAGTCTCTTCATCATCATCAACATAAATACTAGCCATACGACCATACTGATTCTCTTCAGGAGAATTTCCCTTAGGGAATTGGTTTGCATAATGCCCATACATTCCACATTTAAAACATTTAACCATTGTAGATGTCGTAGCAATACCATTATCCTCATCCCTGGTGTTAAATGAACCTTTTCCTTTGCACTTACTGGATTTGTGTCCTTATTTTCCACACCCAAAGCATCTTCTAGTTCCTTTGAAACATTATCCTTGATGCCTCTTCCCACATGATTTGCATAGGGAAAATTGAACTTTCTTTCCTCTATGATCATCATGAAACCCCATCTTTCTCTTATTAGCCGAGTTAGGAAACTTACCAAATTTTACTTTATTGATCATATTATGAGATTGCTGATTCGGCATAATAATGATGTTTGGACTTCCAAATCCCATTTCATTTGGTTGCTCATGAAGAATATCATTGCATTTCCATCATATCCTCCATTATCGTGAATCATCTTGTTCCCATCCATTTTCTAAAACCCAAAAAGAATAGTGTGAGAGGAAAAAATAATAATAAAGGGGGATTAAATTCAGTATCTAACATCTTTGGTTTAATCTAATATCGTTACCATAGTTCTAGGACTATATCTTATACGTATACTTATCCTTAGGGACATCCCTAGATATACCTTAGAAATATCTCTAGGGATCTCACTAACGTTTTCGCATCCTAGTTTCCAAAGGTTGACTAAACGTTTCCTTTGATACAAAATGTAGCGGTCTGGAATTACTTCTAGTAGACTATAATTGATACCTATCAGGGCACTCCATGGGAGGCTACACCCCCTGGGCGGGACACACCACCATCCCCAGTGGCATTCATTTCCGCATGAAGCCCTTGGGCGGAGATCCATGCTTCGTCCAACGCTCACATGTGAGAGTTCCCAAGGATCGGATACATTCCTACCTCCTTTTCCTCTGATACCAACTATAGAGACCAGATGCTTGACGTACATGGAAATTACATTACTTTTGCGGAATACTTAGTACATAAAAAAAACACACACACAAGGATCATAATAGTTTAGTGTCTTTGGAAACTCGGAATATAATCTTCTAATCGTGGTGAAAGATCTTCAATATCTCTCATAAAGATCTTCCCTTTTTTTATACCTAAAACCTTTCTTTATATCCTGGGGAAAAGAAAACATAAAAGGGTGAGCTCAAATTCTCAGTAAGGGTAAACAAAAGAAATATCAATCACATCATATTCATAAGAACATAACATTTTGGAAATCTTAACCTGCAAAAGAGAGCATAATTTCATAACATGGGATAAATCATAGTAGTGAAATGAAATCCCAATAATCATAACTTAAAATATGAAGCTTTGTGGCATAAAAAAATAATCATAGAGAATCATATCTTATTAGTCAAGACTCATTGCCAAGACTATCTTAGTGGACAAAGTCCATTTCTGAACCGAGTCACCCTCGTTTCAGTCCTGTTTCACTGAACCAGTATAACCTAAAGTTCCAGCCATGTCTATCTCATGAGATATAAAATCTTTACCCAATGCATTGGAGGGAGATATAGGTCCCACCCATCTCATAATGATACCATTCTTATGTGTGCCACAAAATCATAAACCATACATCATTGCATAACCCATGTAACAAAAATGGGAATCTTAAACATCATGACATCATAAAACAATTCATATACGATAAAGGAATTCATAAAAATAATTTCATCACAACATAATCAAATCAATGTAATAATAGGGATAAAAACAGAACACTTTATTATCTTAGATGGAAAATAATTTTGATAAAACACTTGAACTTCATTCTTGAGGAAAATATCCTTTCCGCTTCAAAAACACTTTTCCTTTATTAACATGTCGTACAATTCTAAACTATAAGAAGTTGATTAAAAATAAACATGAAAACTTGTAAAGGAAAATTCTTGGAAATAATGTTTTAAAAATCCATTCATTCCGTATATGTTAAAAAACATTCTTCTCGTACTTTTGTCGGAAAAGTCAAAAAGTACCTCGTATGAAAAATGACAAAAGATTCCTTTCATATCTTTTACTAAAAACTCACCGAAGGGTAAAATTGGACTTAAAAAATTGTAGATGGATGGACATAATATTACATATTGAGGAAACAAGGATGTGGATGATAAAATACACCCCAGTAAATACCAAAGTATAAACAATCTCGGATAAAAATGAGATTATGATATTTCCCTTACCTTAGGTCTGATTTGCTTCGTAAGTGTCCGAACCTCCTGTATAATGATTTAAATAATGTCATTGACTTATTACAGAATCATATTCATTGTTATGATATCATATATGGTTCACTTATGACTTTATATTACCCGTTCTTTTGTAAATTTAATGTTAAAGAGTGTTTTGGGTAAAATCGTTTCATTTGTCGTCCGTGTTTTGACTTGTAATTATTCATATGAATACTTAGATCATGATTACTTAATTTCAGAATATAAAACATGATTTATATATAATATATATTCATAATATACATATATATAATAAATCAATAAATGGGAAGAAATACACCGTTCATGGAGACGGTAGGCCGTACGTACGCATGAACGCTGTTTTCGTTTCCTTATTGAGTTGAATGGAATTAAGTAGATGACATACATATATATACACATAAATCCAGTATCATTATTATGTCATATATTTAATGATTACTTATTATATATACTTTATAATCATTCATGAATGGTTAATCATTGAGAATGAATCTCATCGCGTCGTGGAGACGGTATTCCGTACGTACGCACGAGCGATGATATCGTTCCCATGATCATGGAATTGTATTGAAGTGTATGTATACTATTTCAGAATCAATATCACTTTAATGTACTCATATATAGTTATTATTTACACCATTATTCCCGTCCAAGTAAGGTGGTGGTGTAAAATAGATTTCACCACGGCGTGGAGACGGTATTTCATACGTACGCACGCGCGGGGATTTCGTTTTCTGTAAGAAGGATATATGGTGAAATAGGGTTGTTTAATACTTATAATAACATATCAGTATATGATTGATACTGATGTTATTACTTCATAATGAAACAACCTAAGAAGAAGAAGTGTAAGAAGAAATAAAGGTGAAAGAATCGGTAACGGAAATTACCTCTTCTTTGAAGCGCCTCTTTGAGACCTCCTCTTAGGGCACTAAAATTGGTCTTTGAGGAAGGCCAGAACCTCTAGGATGTTTCTAGGGAAGTGGAGAAGAGAATTTGGCAGAGGTTGGCCGAGCTTGAAGGCTCAATGTGGTGTGAGGAAGAGAGGGAGGGGGTGCCCTTTTATAAGGGAGGAGAGGGGCAGCTTTGGAATAACAAAACATATTATTTTATTATAAAGCCAAATTCGGTTTTAAATAGCTCAAAATTGATTTATTTCGAAGCTAAGGTGGGGATGGGTCGCAATAATCTCATAAAATATAATTTGGACAAGTTTAGTTCACTATTTTAAACTTATCATTTAGTTTTAACTTTAAGTTAGATAATTTTACTTTTACCGTGTCTTTTTGTGTTCTTATACTATAAGGTTAATAAACTTACTATAAAAATCCAAACGAACCCCAAGTTGTTTATTATTAATATATATAACCTTATCTAAGTCATTTAGATGATACTTAGATTTTTAGGAATAAAATAACAATTAATAATATAATATTTGTTTTAAAAACTATTTTATGTCAATTTTGACACTATTTAGTAATTGATTTTTGTGAAAATCATAACAGAATGATTAGTTCGAAAAATGTTAATTAAAACACTACTAACATGTCATATTAACCTATAAAATTAGTGTAATTCATAAAAAGTCAAAAATTACATTTATTTTGGTATTTATAACATCAATTATGTCAATATTTCATTAATAATATAATTACTGCGTCATCATTGTGTCATAAATAAATTAAATTATTGAAAGTCTAAAAATTAAAAATAAAATACCATTATGTAGGAAATATTTTTATCTTTCTAATGAATATTTATAGTAGAATTTATCTTATGTATAACCCTATAATAAAAATGATATACTTATTAAACATTGATATTAACTATTTTAACCCTTCTTTAAATAAATTAATAATAAATGTCCTAATCTAATCCAAGTGGGTATAAATGGTCATATTTTATTCCTATGGTTTTTTTTGGTCGAATTACACTTATCCAATAGAATTAGGACATGTGTTAGGGTAATAATAATATCATTTTTACCCTTAATTTCCCTATTTACTTTTAACAGTGGTAAATAAAAGAAAAAAGTTACTATTCACCCAAAAAAATTCATCTAATTGAACCACATTTTACTTACTGACATCAACCGTGTCTCTCAGATTTTTAAAATTCCACTCACAGAAGCGGTAAAATTAAGTTTTATGAAAAATTCAGTTTTTTAACTACCACTTAGTGGCTTCACTATTCATCAAAAAAATGAAAGTTTCCAGAAAAATACAAAAAATTAGTCCTAAGCTATATTTGATATTATGAATTCAAAAATGATGTCTATGTTATCAAATTCAAAACATATCAGTTACATTAACTAATTTAAAACTTAATTCCTGTCGTCAAAATAAATAGCGTGTTTTTAAGAGATAATAACTATCAAAAGATTGACACTTGTTTATAACTAGTTTAAATGTGAAATTACATCCAATGACCAATATTGTATTAAATTGAAAAAATATATTCTAAATATACTTTAAAACCACTCAAATTAATAATATATCACTATTAATTATTTCGATTGAAAAAGTTGTTTTTAATTAAAATTTAGTAATTTTCACTATTCATCAAAATATGAAAGTTATCCGAAAATTACCAAAATTTCACCCTAAGCTAATTTCGATATTCCGAATCAAAAAATGAAGTCCATTTTGAAAAATAAAATTTAAATAATTTTAAAAAGTGGTTATTACTATTCATAACGGCTAGTTTTAATAATATTTTAATAGCATATCGTTGTTTAGTGAAACTCGGTATTGCGTACTACACACGCTATCGAGGAAAGTCGCGATTGCATGTAATGAAAGGCAAGTCAATGATGTGTGTTGTGCAAGCTCCTTTTGGTGTAGAATACAACACAAGACATTAATGAAAAGAATATTTTTCATAAAATCTCGGGGTGTTACATGTATATAATATGAAGCATGTCTTGCTAACCTTGAAATATTCGCCTCATACTTTGCGACATTATCATACTCTTATTGCCTCAAACTCAGAAATGTCATTTCCATATCATCTCGATGTTCATGAGGAACGTACTTTTCTATTAAAATATCTTTAAACTCTCACCATTCCATTTTCAATAGTTCTTCATCCTCCTTTGTGTTTTGAATTAATGAACACCATTGATCTGCATCTCATGAGAGGCAATAAACATCAATGACATCCTCTTCCATTTCGCTACTCCCAAAAGCATGAAATATTTTCTCTAAGGAACGTATCCATTTCACAACTAAAACATGTATTTTTATTCCCACTGTATTTTTTTGGTTTTTTCCTCATGAAGTATTCTAACATTGATCCTCCGCATTGTGGATAAAGTTGCTCCATACAGGTAATGTTATTATCCATAATATAAGTGAGTTGTCCCGTTATCGTTATAAGTTGTTCAATAAAAGTTTCATCACCATCTCCACTATAATTATCTTAAATAGAAGGGAAATCCTTACAAGGATTATGTGCATTGATACATTTTCCATTACTTCTACTAGGCACCATTTCTAAACAATGGCATACACTAGATTAGTTTAGGAATCGCAATGCATAATTCCAAACATGTAAAATACTGAACATAAATTTAACAATTTATGTATATAATCCATAATCATAAAAATGTTTGTTTGGGGACATATTTACTCATAAATCCTTCATAATGGTTTTTAATGAAAATGTAAATTATCTTAAGCATATACCTCGGGAGTGTAAAACGAGGGGTGCAGTAAGGCCCGTTGTCATGTACCAGGATACCCCAAGTCAAGCCCGAAACTCTGGGTTGGAGTTTTCACTTGTAGATACATTTGATTCAGAACCACATCCACTTGTAGTATCCAGAATAGGATGTATTTCTAGGAAAACTCACATAATATCTACATTAACCAATTTTTTTGATGTTCTTCTATACTGATCCTCAAATTCAATCTTAGGGTAATGTTCTCTAATCTGGAATTTTATAAATCTAGTATCAATGGTTTTTACTAAACATCCTCTGATTCCAACTATAATTTCATGAACCAAATTACCCCAAGTCGGTGCATTGTAACATAACATTTCCATTATCACAAGACATCATGTCCTGAGAGACCAATTAGTTTAGTAGCCTTAGAAGTACTAGATACATTCATAAGTTTCACATTACATTATGAAATAAAAAAACAACATTGTGTCTCCTTTGAACACACTCATATCCCTTATCCTATCCTTATAGGCCAGTTATAATATACTTCTTCTCATCCAAAGAAAATTCAAGATAAGAAATGGGTGAGTTCAGATGCTCGGTAAGGATAACAATATAGTATAAAAAATCATAAATTAGCATAAACATTTAAGGCAATGTATAAGACTAAAAAAAGACTTGTAGACATAAACATCATTATACAACGACAAAGATAAATTAAATAATTACATTTACTTATTCACATTTATATTCTACTAGTTGAATAATCACATGTAATATCAAAAGATAATATCATGATGATGGAATACATAATTCCAAACATCATAACCACATAGTCAATGCATCGTTACAAGAATACAAATAAGAATATCGTCAAAGCCTTATGCCAAGACACTAGTTTTTATCATGTGACCTAATGATGCATTGAGGGGTTATAGCAAGCTCTGCCCGTCACTTACTACATCTAATTCATTCCTCATGTGAAAAGGGTGAAACATAACATAAACATTCGTATTAAACTAACATACGAAATGTTAATAATTTAACTATAAACAATGATTGACATAAAAAATAACACCCATAGTCAAACATATCATAAAACTATCAATGCGATATGAAATACTGTATCATAATAAATCAACACCACTAAAACATAAAATCCTACAATAGATGATGTCATAGATTAAATATATACAAAACAAGTTTAGAGAAATATCTCTTTCTATGTTGAAATCATTTAAAATATTCATAATTAAAAAAGAAAACATTTTTTATGAAATTATTCATATAATATGTAAGGGAATCATTGAAGTTGTTATAATGGAAGAATATAGCCGCACTCACCGTATAATATTAAAAAAACATTTATTCGGTAATTTGTCGAAAAGTTCATAAAGTACCTTTTTTGGAAAATGACTGAAAGATTCCTTTAAAAAAATTATAAAAATTAATAAAAGGTTATAAATGACTTTAACCCATAGTCTAGGAAATAGTAAATATATTTTGAAATACATTTTTATGAAACACATATATGGATGATAAAGAAGTCCATGTACATACTAACCTATAAACAACCTTGGATAATAATGAGATTGTAAAATTAACCCTTACCTTGTGCTTTTCCTTATTCAATGGTATGTTGACTTCCTTTATAATAGTTAAATCATTGTTATTAAATTATACAAGAACAATATACATAAATATGATATCATATGTTATCCTCTAATATTTCATTGTTAATAATATTTCACTAGTATCATTGTTTTGGGTTTTAACTAAATCATTTTCCCTTATAGGATTTGTTATGTATGTTATGATTATTATGGATAGGATGTATTTGATTCATATAAATAATTATATGATGTTTATAAACATTATTGTTTTAATAAAAAAATTAAAATTATTCTTGAATGGTTACGATGTGGAATGAAATGTCATCTCGTCATGGAGACTGTGAGTTGTACGTACGCATGAGCGACAAAATCATTCTATTGATGGTCAAATAATATGTAATTGGATGATATATTATATATACTGAATAATTAAGATGTTATATTTTTTATTTATTTAAATTAAACTTATTATTATACCCATCCATGTAATGAAGTGTTGAATAACAAACTACACCACAACATGGAGACTGTAAGCTGTGTGTACGCTCGTATGGTAAAGTTGTCATTCATATGATGGATAGAATAATTAATCTGGTTGTACCATATTTATAATAACATAAAAATATGTATAAGTTACTAGTGTTATTATTTTGTTATGGAAACAACAAAAAAAATGATGTGGAAGAAGAAAAGAACTTGAAATAGGTGTGAAATAATTACCTCTTCTTCGGGTGATTCTTTTGATTTAAACAAAAGGGCTCCATAGGTTGGATTTTAATATCGAATTAAGGATTTTACGATGAATTTTGGGTAGTTGGGAGTATATATGACTTGGTATTCTAAGATCCATGTGGATTTGGAGATGTGAATTTTAGAGAAGGGGATGTAATTTTTTATAAGAGAGGTGAGAGCCACATTATGAAGAGATTGAAATATTAATTTATTAGAAAATAATTTTCGGTTTCTAATAGATAAAAATTGATTTATTTCGATCCTAAGGTGCGTATGGTTATAAATACTCCCAAACAATAGGTTTTAGAGATGTTTTGGTACTCATAGTAAACTTATCATTTATATTTAACTCTTAGTTAAATAGTTTATATTTTACCATGTCTTCCTGTATTTTTACACTAAATTATTTATATAGATACTATAAAATGAAAAGAGAACCCCAAGTTGTTCATTAACGAAATATATAACATTATCTATGTCCATTAGATGAATATAATATTTTTAGGAAGATTATTTCATTTAATAAAATAATATTTGTTTTAAAAACTCATTTTTGTCAATTTTGACTATATTTATTGTTTGGTTTTTGTGAAAGTCATAAAAATATGATTACCTCAAAAAAAATACATCGAATAAATCCTTAAATGATATATTATTCAAGAAAATTAGTGGATGCAATAAAAACTTTAAAATTATATTTATTTTAATATTTATATTATCATTTTTATTCCTTCGTTAATATGAAAAATAATTCATCATTATTGTGACATAAATAAATATATATATTTTAAGTCTAAAAATTAAAAAAAAAATCATGATGTATTAAATATTATTATATTTCTAATGACTATTTATAGTTGAATTGATAAATTATATAACCTCAAAAAAATATTGTTTTAGTGAAAGATACATGTTTATGTTATATTTTTCAATACTTTAAATTAATTCTTATAAAATTTCATTTTCACATCCAAGTGGTAAAATGGGGTCCCAAACTAAAAACAAGGAAGCCCGTGGTTGGAAATATCTCACAAAATTATATTAGGACATGTGTTAGTGTAATATAGTATTATTATAATATTATTTTTTACACTTATTTACCAGATTAACCCGTTAAACATGGTAAATAATATAATTAATGATGTTACTATTCATAATGTCCAAAAATAAAAGGTACCTATTTACACAATTTAGACCTTAAAAATCCAAATATTTAATCCCATTTTTCAAATTCAAAACACGGAAATTGTAGTAATTAATTTAGTATTAAATCCTCTTGTCGAAACCGAAAAGCGGGTTTTTAAGAAGTAAAAACAATAAAAATATTGAAATGTGTTTATGTACAATTTAATTGATAAATTACATCTAATGACCTAAATTATATTAAATGAAAAAATATAATTTACCAATACATTAAAACCACTCAAATTTATAATTTAAAACTATAAATTATTTCCATTAAAAAAGTTGTTTTTTATTAAAATTTAGAAATTTTCAATATTCATCAAAATATTAAAGTTATCATAAAAGTACTAAATATTCACCATATGATAATTTTGAAATTAGAAATCCAAAAAATGTTGTAAATTTTTAAAAATAAAATGTATAAATTTTCAAAAAGTAGGTATTAATATTAATAACTATTTTTTTAAATAGCTAGTTTGATTTGTCGGGATGTGCTAGAACTCGAAACTGCGTACAACGTAAGCTATTATATTATTCAAACAGAACTGTACCATGGAATTTTGGGGTGTTACAACCCATTATAATTTAAATAAAAATTTATAAGGTTTGAATTATCGATGAATATTTTATATTATATTTTAATTTCTATGACATTAAATGTATTAATATTATTCATAATGATGAGAAACCAAATACCGTAGAGTTTTTAATAAATCTCATTTTTTGTTCAAAATTATTTTTTTTAGAAATATGAAAAGAATATAATTTTTATTTAATGAAATTAGTGTTGGAATATAATTGATTGAGAGGATGATGTAAACTAAATTTAATTATAGAGAATATAAATTTGTAATTAATTTTTTACAAACAAATATTTTGTGAACAGGGAATATTTGTATTTTACCCTCGATCATTCAACTGGGATACATAAGTGTTTTCTAAAACTATAGTAACAAAGACTAATTATTTTAATTCATGTATATAATAAATTATTCCATCATTAATTTTTATCAGTCCCCATTTATAAAAATTTTATTTGAATTGTTCTATATTTTATCCTATTCTAAGTTACTCTACTCACCATGATTAATATGAATCATATTCAAGGCATTGCAAGTGAAATCTAATTTAATGAAAAACGTGATTCCAACTATCCTTTATATTTTAGAGACCTTTTTCCCTTATAAGACATTGAAATATTTCTAAATATTTTTCCAGATCTAGGTGCTAAGACCGAATGCAATTCTGATTCCCGGTGTTCCTAAAATTAATTTTATAAAAAAACTAACATATATTATATTGAGTGAGGTAGGTTAATTAAAAAAACCTAAATAAATATGAAATGGGTGATCATATCAAATTTTTTAGAAAGTTTTTGTGTCCATAATGTGTATTTTTCCCTAAGCGCGACATCAGATGAGTGGGTTCTAGATGTTCCAACCCCTTGCTCGTCGGTGATACATTTAATTGGTTAAATAATTATCTTTTTAAATTAATTAAATGTATGATTAATTATGTGAGAAAAATTAAATATATCATATTAGATATTTTCTTGAGTTTTCATTACCCTAAGTCTTCCAACAATATTTCCCTTCATCTCCTCTCCATTGGTGAACAAAGAATGAATGATGAACCTCTGATTCAAGGAAGATCGACAGACATCGAATACAGGAGCACCTCCTGAACCCATTGGTTAGCTTTTTCTTCATCCACAATCAATAAAAACATAGTTACGACTCATCTTTTGTTTTTTTCACATTATATTAAATTATGAAGTATGTCGATATCTTTTTTATCAATATGCGACCCTATCACATGCATGATTAATAAATTTAATTTTGATTGAAAATTGTTCGTCTAACCCTTGGCGGACATTCATGATTAGTAGTTAAGAAAACTTTCTCAATGATGTTTATAAATTGTTTTATGG
Source organism: Viscum album (assembly GCA_963277665.1). Lineage (NCBI taxonomy): Eukaryota > Viridiplantae > Streptophyta > Magnoliopsida > Santalales > Viscaceae > Viscum > Viscum album. The sequence goes on along the minus strand of CAUJRU010000030.1, from coordinate 1,161,367 downwards.
TGTTTTTCTGTCTCTATTATTTTCATTCCTCACTGTGGAACCCCCATGGATCCTAGTTCAATGGTTTTGGGGCATCCTGATCACGATCAGGTGCCTAGATTCTCGACGAATCGATGAAACATAGGGGGTTTGTTAATCCGAGCATATATCTAGAAAGTTTGTGAGGCAAGGATTATTGATCCAATATTTATAATTCATTGTTGTGAATACAACAGGTAAAATAACTTGAATAATGAAGAACGAAACCCTCCTTCGTTCTAGTGGCTAGTTTCTGGCGAATGACTTCGGGAATGTGTGATTTGTTGCTAAATCCAAAAAAAAATTAAGAAATTATGATCGTATCTGGAGCAGTTTGACCAAATTTGGAGAAAGGAAAATAATTCATGGATATATGAACATTCTAGGAAAATCACGACTAAACTCAATGTATTAATAAGAACACAAGGCGTGTATCATCCCTCAGCGGAGCCGCTAGGGCTTTTTGGATGATAACGATGGCATTGCGTGTAATCCCCTTCACACTCCATGTACATCCCTTTCAATGTGAATATTTGTGTTAAGGAATACATGGACACGAACACCCCATGTGATGACTACATGGGTTGACCACTCGAGCAGTATCCCATGTGGACCAACTAGCCATGTACCAGAGTACACAGACGTGAGGTCTAACTCCATGGACAGGGCTTGCGGAAATGGCCATGGTCTCGGATAGCTAGGAAATGGTGTGTAGTCCACCCACACAACATGATTCACAACACAGGATGGGACCAATGTGCTGGTCAATGACATGGATAGGTAGAGGAGACGGAAAACAGGCCTTCTATGCCCCTTACACACCATGTTATTTCTTGATCTCATCCTAGAAAATAATATACCCAGGTATCTCCTTCGTTTGTACTCGTATTTTGGCCCATGAGATTTCTATATTAAGTTTTTTTTGTACAATACATGATGGTTCCCTCAGAATAATCTTCCATGATACTAAAATAATGTTCTAGGTTGGAACACAGAAAGATGACACCTAATAAAGACAGTGATCAGATAGGTTTTATGAGAGTACTTTCAGGCTTACACTCAAGTTGGGCTGGGATGTGATGTCCCTGATGATTCTAGGGATGACCCTCTAGTAATATTGGTTAATGTAGTCCCCAATGATTTTGATTTATCTTCCAATATGATCCGATCAGTGGAGTTCCACAACACTCTAAGCTGACCCACCAACTAGGCTGGGTAGTGTAGTCCATGATGACCTTCCAAGCATTACCCCCAACCCGACTAGGTAGTGGTGTACCGTGACAACTCACTAGGCTTACCCTCCAACAGTGTTTGGGCAGTGTTGTTCCTCGTTGATTGTCCCAAGTGGCATGCTCTAGTAGGATAGGACAGTGGCATTCCTCAGTGACTACTAGAGATGACCCTCGACTCTACTGCAGGGTGGAGCGGGATGGATTGACTTCACCTAAGGAATCACAAGAAAGATGGGTTCATCCCCCGCTAAGATGCATTGTAGTTATGTGACCTAAAACCCTGTGGGAGAGTTAGTTTCTCCAAAATATGATTATATTGAGGTGCAGTAATTTGATCACCTTTGACATGTGCATCCTTTCCAGATTCTTGAGATGCTTGGAATGGAAAATTTATTTACCATGAAACTTTTGGCTACTAAATATCTTGGCCTGAGTATGATATAGTGATCCCCATACCCTATCGTCTAGGTTTCCTTGACTGATCATATATGTATATATATCCTATTACATTACCCACTCATTGGGTCTTGGTTACTCTTCTTCTAGGAGAGGTAATGATGCGTAGGGTATGACAAATGATTTCTCTATATAGCTTCTCATGGTTGGATAAGTATACTCTCCGACTATAGGTATCAAATAATCGACAAAGAGTTAATCTCCTCACCATTTTGACCTCCTAATGATTGGATGGTTCTACTTTCACTCTTTTATTGGGTTGAGTTGTAATCTTCCATTTCAATTTTAATGCACGTTGTTCGTTCAACAACATTAATTTTTGTTGTATCTCTAACTAATCGGCCTTCACCATATATAGGGAATTATACTTGATATGTATATACTCACTCCATTGTGGGATTTTCCCAAAATGTTTCATGTATTTTTAAGACAGTAGACAGGTCAATCGTGATCTCAGAGGGGCATAGGGATACAGGTTGTGTGGACTTTGTATTGAGGTCAATGTTGGGATACAAGAGCAGGGACATCTCAATTGTTACTCTTTAGATTCATTTGGGTTGGGATAGGTTTCTAGTTTGGGCATGTGTTTATCCCCTTTACAAGGAACATGAAACTACTGTATTGTTATACCATCTACTGGTTCATGCATCTTCATTTTATGTTATAACAGTTTTTACTCTTTCTACATTTCCTTTTAAAATTTACATTGAATTTGAGGGGTTATTGTGTACAGGTTTTAGGAAAAGGCCTCCCCGAGTTTAGTTGATCCTTTGGTACATCTCACCACCACTAGCCTCTGGAGGTGGACTAGTGGTAGTTGCGGCTCGTTCCCTAATTCATTCCGGTTGTGAAAAAGTGGTATCAGAGGTGGATCATCCTTTGAGAATTTGTTCGGATGTTTCCATAAAAATTTATTTTTTTGGTTTAGGACAACAATTTCGTTGTTTCTCAAGATTAGATCTCGGGAAAGGCTATCCAATGATTATGTGGGTAGTCAATGTTTCCATTCACCAGGACCCTAATTACTTGTTTTTAGAATCGACACCCTGAGACAATTGTTCAGGGAATAATGGTACATTCATCAAATAGGATTAATTATTTTGCTTTCCTTATTGATTCAGATCTCCAATTTTCACATATATATATAATATCATCTGATTGTGTTACTCCTTGATAATTCTTATGATGCCTCTATGATGACATCTGTCTAGGATTCTAGATCTGGTTCATGATGATTACCCCATGAGAGATGAGGCTTCAATTTAGGGTCAATCTTCAAATCCACATCCTCGTGATGGGCAGGTTTCATCACCCCCACCCATTGAGAAGTAGATAGTCCCAGCCAAGTAGGATGAGGATGGGTGCAGGTTGTGCACCCTCCACAAAATCTAGCATTAGGGACCATTGTGGTTCCATAGTGAGCCAGATCCTAAAGAAGTAGGGGTTTGGTTGGAGTTGGTGGTATGAATTTTCAAGAATGTTTAGACACTGACAGATCTTATGGTGGATCTGGTAGCTATTTTATTCAATGGACAATATGGGAAATGGTATAGCATATTCACCCAGATGGATGATGTGTCGACACTCTTATAGGAAAACTTCCAACAGCTATTTTCGGGGGAGTACTACCCCTCCATCTTACGCTCTGTTGGGATTTAAGAGATTATAGAGCTTCAGTAGTGAGGGATGACGGTGGAATAGTACACAACGAGGCTCACATACCTTCTTAACTACTCTGTTGTCATGATCAGAAAAGGAATCTTCCCATCATGGATGTTCAAGAAGGGATTCCATATAGATATTCAGGCCAACGGGGTTCCCTTGTGCATCCGCACCTATCTCGGTGTGCTGGAGCAGGTTCTTGTTACCGAGGGATTCCTCATGGTGGGATTTCAGATATTTGGAGATGGTGGTAGGGAATAATGTTTTGAGACATCTATAGTAGTAGGAATATGCTTAATATCTCATAACATGAGACCCTTTCATTGGTATACCATGGGACATTTTTGTGTTGTACATGGGAAGTGTGGAGCATCGGGATAGGCCGGAGGGGGATGATTATATAATTTTGATGGACGAAGTCACGTGGCATGGGACTAACCAACCGGGAAAGCTGAGAATCCATGATAGGTAGTGGCCATACATACATGGTAGAGACTGTTCTGTGACCATGGATCTCCCAAGAAGGGACATGGTGGTCCCCAAGGAGGAGGATCGGTAAGTGGAGTTGTATGACTTTCTTGTGGGTAATGACAGAATGAGGTTCTCCCACCACCACCCCTAGGTGGACAACATAAGGCTTAGGGAGCTGGTAGTTGGTTTCGCGGATAGATGCATGCTTTGTAAATTTAGTATCCTACGACACACGAGATGATACGAGGTACAATATGTGTTTTATATAATCTTGCCTCACAATTTTTTGACACAAGTTATATCCATTATTGTTTCTATCATCTCTTGGTGAGGGAGCTAGAGCTCCCCTTGGAGACGCTAGAAAAATATCTATTCCTTGATGTACCCACAGGGAATGATTCCTCCATATCATTCATCTTCTAGAAGTGTGGGCTATTACATAGTGGATAGAAGTTATTATGGAACCTACATGTCATCATGATAGAACTATATAATGTTATCTTGGGGATGGATTGGATTTACATGGTCCGAGACCAGATTAACCTTCAATGCAGGTTAGTCGGATGCTTATGTGCTAAAGGGACAAGGTTACCCTTCATCGGCAATAGAGACCTTATAATAGGATTAGTGGGTGTTGTGAGAAATAGGTTATGGACTTTAACCCACCATCTATCAGTTGTGACCCTTGGGACAGTAGACTGTTCAGGTGTGTGGATACATTTAGTTGTGGTTGAATATATGGATTTTTTCCTGAAGATGTTCAAGGACTACCTTGGAGGTTGGAGTTGGAGTTTTTCATTGATTTTCAACTAGGGACTGTCTCGTTATCGACTATGACATATTGGATGGAATCTAATAAGTTGTATTTGCTACATTTGTAACCATAGGACCTTTGTGAGAAAGGTTTCATCAGACATAATGTGTCCCCCTATGTGGATTCAGTTTTGTTCGTGAAGAAGGAAGACAAGAGATTACGGATTTTCATGGATTACAGTCACCTGAACCAGGCCACAATAAATTACAAGAACCCCATTCTAACAATTAACACACTCTGTGATCATTTGTGAGGTTTTATATGGTTCTCCAAGATCTATTTCAACTTCGGCTATCACAAGATGTTGGTTTATGAGGCTTGTGTTATGAATTTTGATTTTTGATGTCGCTATGGACACTATGATATCATCTTGATGTCTTTTTTGTGTGAAAAAAATCCCCCATCGATTTCATGGATTTGATAAACTATGACTTCGATCATTAAATGGATAAGTTTTTGATTGTCTTCATCAAAGAAATTCTTTCCTACTCAGTGATAGAGGTGGATCATGCAGAGCACTTGATGAGGGTCCTTGATTTACTTCAAGATAACCAGATTTATGGAAGGCTCTTGAAATTCTAGTTTGGGATATATGATGTTCAAATTCTATGGAATTTAATTTTTGAACAAGGTTTATCCATGGATCCATCGAAGACCAAAGTAGTGATTTATTGGGAACCACCCAATAATGTATGAGAGGTATAGACTTTTCTTAGCCTGGAAATGTACTATAGGATATTTTTTGTGGGCTTCCCTAGAATTGCAACCCCATTAACCACTCTAACATGGAAGGGATGATTCAATACATGGTTTGGTTAATTCCAAAAGGCCTTTGAGAAGTTGAGGTAGAGGGTGATGAGCACACCAATTTTGAGGCTACCAATGGAAGTAGTTGAGTTTGTGGTATGTTACAATTCCTTAAGAACTAGTCATTGTGGAATGATGATGCATGGATTGCCAGCAATCACATATGGGTTGAGGTAGTTGATACCCCATGAGAAATATTATGTGACTCATGATCTAGAGCATTAAGAGGTATTCTTCTCCTTTAGGGTGTTGAGGCACTACCTTCAAGGAGAGTGATTTATGCTCTACTTAGACCATCGGATTCTTAGGTACATATTCAATCAGTGAGACCTAAACCTAAGTAATAGACACTGTTTGGAGTTCCCATAGGAATAAAACATCAAGATAGTCCACACTTTTGGGAAGGGAAATGTTGTAGCAGATTACTATAGAAGGGAGGCCCAGGATCACCTAGTGTGGGAAGCTTCATAAAAGTTGGATTCCCTAAAGCTCATCTAGGTGGATGAAAAGGGTATAGTTTTCTTGTTGTCATTGGTGTTGACTCTTTCACACATTGATTTTCTAAAATTTTATCAGCCTGGGGACATTTAATGTAATGTTTTGTATCAGTAGATATGTACATTCAATGCACCAGATGGATATTCTAATGGAGGAAATCAAAAGATATTGTTCCAGGGGTAAAAGGTGGTCCCAATCACGTTGATGGAATAAGTGATGGGGGAGTTCCATACATCTCCGTTCTCTATACATCTCGGCATGTGAAAGATGTATAGGGACCTTCAGCGTTTGTTTTGGTGGATGAGAATGAGATGAAGAGTAGATGAGATCATCTCATGATGCCTTACCTATCAGCAGGTGAAGGCTGAGAATTAGGTTCTGCTGTGTTTTTTTCAACCTCTTGATATTTCAGAAAAGAAATGGGATTGCATATCCATGGATTTTTTTTCATAGGGTTTCTATGCAAAGAGAAGGACCATAACGCCATCTGGTGGATAGTAGACCAACTCATGAAGTCAGCACACATCCTTTCCTTCTGGGAGTAGAGATCAATGGAGAATTTTTGGCAGTTATACCTAAGAGAGATAATCCTCCTTCATTGGAAACCTTCGACCACTGTCTTCGATCGTGATGCACAATTTACATCACAATTTTGGAGAGGCCTACAAGAGGCAATCAGGACCCAGCTACATATTAGTACAACCATTCACCCCCAAAACGATAGGTAGATTGATAGAACTATCTATGTGCTAGAGGACATTCTGAGAGCATGTATGTTAGATTTTAGATGGAGTTGGGAAGATCACCTACCCTTAACAGAGTTCACAAAAAAAACAGCCACCACTCCACCCTTGGTATGACACCTTTTGAGGCCTTATATGGGAGACCCTATAGGTCACCATTGTGCTAGATGGAGATTGGAGAGTCATATCTTATGGGCCCAGAGATGGTGGAGGAATCCACAGAGAAACTACATGCCATTCGGGAATGGATAAAGGCGGCCTAGAGTAGACATAATAAATACACATATCATCATTGTAGACCCTTGGAGTTTCTGCAGGGAGACCATGTCTTCTTGGGGATCAACAAGATGTAGTGGAATGTGGAGGTTCATATGTGGAGGCAAGATATACCTTAGATTCATCAATCCATTCGAGATCATGTAGAGTGTCATTGTGGTTTCCTACCGTGTCACCTAACCCTAATAGATAGAGAAAGTGAATGATGTTTTTAATATGTAATAGATGAGGAGATACATGCATGACCCCATGTACATCATTGGATAGGGAAATATGTACATCTAGTATGGATCAACCTTTATAGAGAACCTAAGAGAGATTGAGGACCGACAGGAGAATAGCTTGAGAGGACGATCCATCCCTTTGGTTCGAGTGTTTTGGAAGCACAGAAACATGTAGGAGAGTACCTGTGAGTAGAAAAGATATATTCGAGCTCAATATCCTGAGTTATTTTGCTTATTTTTTCTTTTCTAGGTTGAAAATATTGAAGGAGGAAATGATGTGGAGGCCCGGTTTTTCCCGTGTATGCCTTTGAAATATTACTAAATATTTTTCTAGAGCCAGGCGCTAAGGCGACATGCAATTCTGAGGCATAGTGTTCCTGAAAATAATTTATTAGAAATAAAAAAAATTATATTTCACTTAGAAGTTAATTAATTAAACTATGATAACACATAAATGATTAATTTGGTCAGAAACATGATACCATGGTTGGTTCTGGAACATGGTGTTTTCCCTTGGCACGACATATGATGAGTCAACACAGTATGTTCTGACCCCTCACTTGTTGGTGGTGCATCTAATTGGATAAATAATCATATTATTTAATTAATTAAGTGTAAAATTAATTAAGTGAGAATCTCTAAATATCACACAATAGATATTTACTATGGTTTTCATAACCCTTATTCTTCCAACAATCACTTCCTTTTTATCCTCTATGTTGGAGAATGAAGAATAAATGAAAAACCTCTGATTCAAGGTGTACCAAAGCACAACAAACAGAGTTGCACCTCCTAAAATGATTGGTGGGAGATTACATCACCATTGATTGATAAAAATCGATTTTGGACTCATCAATAGTGTTTTTAAGAAGTTTATTAAACTGTTTATTAGGTTTATATATATTTTTCTCAATTTTAACCCCTTGCACATGCCCAATTACTGAATTTAATTTTGAATTCCAATTGTTTGTCTAACCCAGGGTTCCCAATCTTGATCATTGGATAAGAATACATGACCAAAAAAAATTTAAACAGTTTTTTATAGTTATTTTCTCCCCATCTTCATCACATTCCTCATAGTGGAATCCCCATGGATCCCAGTTCCACGGTTTCTGAGAAACCTGAAACCGATCGGGTGCCCAAATTCATGGTGAATCGATGAAATAAGGATGGTTTGTTAATCTAAGCATAGATCTGGCAAGATGACGAACAAAGGAAAACTGATCTCGAGTTTATAAATCATGATAATAAAGTAAAAAGGTGTAGTCTCTTGAATAATATTGAATGAAACTATCATTCATTCTTATGGTCAATTTCTAACACATGATTGACGACAAGCGTGATTCAAGGTTAGATGCTAAATTTTTTGAAGAAACTGTGGTGGGATCTGGATCCTTTTGATAATATTTAGAACAAGGAAGAAGATTAGTGGAAATATAATATTTTTAATAAAATCCCAACTACACCCTATATAGAACTAAGAACACACTTCATGTATCCTCCCTCAGCAGAGATGATTGAGTTTTGGGGAAGATAAGGATGGAATGTCATGGGCTCCGCTTGACACGCCATGTAGTACCATTTCCATATGATGTTTCATGTGAAGGAATTAATAGATGGTTGGGAACACGCCATTTGCTGACTAAACGGGTTACCAAAACAGGTAGTATACCATCTGGATGAACATTCCAAGTACCAGAGTGCACTGACACAGGGTCCGAGTACACAGACATGACCATCAGAAACAGCCCTAGTCCAAAATAGTTAGGAAAATCCGTGTAGTCCACATACATGGCATGTTCTACTACATGGGATGGGACCCATGTTATGGTCATAGGAACGTCCATACAGCGGAGAAGGACCACACACTATGTGGTCCCCTTACACACCATGTTCTTTCTTGATATCTTCTTAGAAAACTTTATACCCCAATATATCTATCGTTGGACTCGGTTTTTGGCCCTCGAGATGCCAATCTTGAGTTTTATTCCATTTAGAATGTGATGGTTCACTAATAAAAGACATTTGAGATAATACATCAATGTTGTGGATTGGAATTCATTGGGTGACATCCAATAATGAAAACACTCATACAGGTTTTACCAGAGCTGTTCTGATCTAACCCTCTAGCAGGGTTGGGTAGTGTAGTCCTCGATGATTTCAAAATGACCCTCTAGTAGGATATGGTAGTATGGTCCCCGGTGATTCAAAGTTACCCTACTGTATGATATGGGTAGTGTATTTCCTCGATGTTCCAAGATGGAACTCCAGTTGGGTTGGACAGTGTAGTCCCTGATGACCTTCTAGGAGTGACACCTAGCTCAGATGGGCGACAGCATCCCCATAATACTCATCGGGTTTAACCCAAGAAGTTTCTAGATATTCACATTTCCCTCTGACTATCCTAAGTAGTACCCTATAGTAGTACTGGGCAGTGGCGTCCCACTATGACTACTAGAGAATTTCCTCGATTGTGTGGGATAGTGGTGAGTTTTGGATTGACTTCACCTAAGGACTCTTGAGAAAGAGTGGTTAATTCCCCACTAATACACAGTATTGTGTCGTGACTTAAAACCACGTGGGAGAGTCAGTGGCACCTAATGAGCATAATATATAGGTGTGTATATTTGATCAACTGCGACTTGTTCCTCAAGAGTAGATTAAATAGATTATGTGCATCATAGATGACATTACCTAGAAACTGTTGGCTTCACACTTTCTTGGGTTGATCTGTGATATGGAGATCCCCTGGACCTCTTATTTTCATTTCTTTTACTAAGCATATATTTATATCTATCCTGTTACAGTACCCACTCATTGGGTCATGGTTAATCTGCTTCCTAGAGAGGTGAAGACGTGTGGGGTATGCCACGTTCTTTTAGGGTCTATCTTCTCATGGTTGGACGAGTCTTCTCCCTAGATATAGGAATAAAACACTAGATGAGGATTTCATCCCCTCATTTTTTTGATCTCCTTGTGTTTGGATGAGTGTAAATTCACTCTCTTGTTGGGTTGAAATGTATTCTTTCCATTCAAATTTTTTGTACCTTGTTTTCTATACTAAATTCATTTTTAGTGTATCGCATACTACTCCCCCTTCACCCTTTTTAGGTTGTTCTACTGGGTATGTATATACTCACCCCTACAAGGTAATTTAATGACATTTGTCGTGTATTTTTTAGATGACGTAAAGGTCTATCATGACCATAGAGGTTCATAGGGATACTTTCTGCATGGACCACATACGGTGGTCATAGTTTGGATACATGATCATGGCTCTATCGACTATTACTCTTTTTCAGTTTTATTCTATATGGGGCATGTTTCAAATTTATTATTTTGTTTTTCCTCTTCACCTTAAATTTGACAGTACCATACTCTTCTACTATCTTCTGGTTTATGTATGTTCATTTTTCTTTATAGCAGCTTTTACTCTTTTATTTTTCCTCTAAACTTTTTCATTGAGTTGTCTCTGTGCGTGTTTATAGGTTTTTTTCCAAAGGCCTCCCTAAGTGTATTTGTGCCTTTTTTTCTTATCGAAACCCCTTCCCTCTAGAGGTGGGATTATGGTATTTATGGCTTGATCACTGCTTAGTTCAGGTCTTCAAATATCCACATTTTTCATGGTATAAATAAAAGTGGAAAAATGAAAAACATTTCACCGCTTTTTTTCTAAAAATATATTTTTTTGGTCGAGTATTTATTCATCTAAACATAGGGATTATGTATGAAAATAGATTTAGAAGTTTACTTATCCTATCACAAATTTATTATATTGAAATATTTTTACAGTCTAATGGGACAAATTCATGGATAAGAATGGGAAATCAATTTATACTCCACGATGGAATCATCTTCTAATAAAACCATATGTGGAGTGTGATGAAGGAACCATCCCATTTTATTTCATTAGATTAAGGGATGGTTTTTATGTTTTTCTTCTACCATGTTATAAGATTATTTTTTTGAAATTGACATCCAATTTTTTTTTTCATTTTTTTTCAAAATATTCATTCAATTGATAGTTGGATAAAACTAGTTTCTTATTTTTATGGGTATTGAGTTACTTAAATTTTCCAAGAGTAGTTAAATAATTTTTTACAGTATCATAATTCCATAAATATTTTGAAATTTTATATTATTTTTCATTTGATGAATTTTTTTAAAAGAAAAAATTACTCTTTTGTTAGTTTTTTCACATTCGATGCTTATAGTAATTCTTTACCCATGATGAACTTGAATCCCTATTCAATAAAAGGTCTACTTAAAAGTGTTATATTAATATAGTTTCAATTTCTTTAGAATATTAAATTCCGTCTCAAATGTTTTATGAATTATTTTTAAAAACCCCATGATTATGAATTTATGAACTAATGGAGATGTTTTCTATAATTTATGATACCTTTCAAAGATCCAAACATGAATGCATATATTATGAATCAAAAAGGTATATATTTATGAATACATGAAAATAGATTTATTTAAGTGACATTTATTTGAATCCAATATTGAATTAAAATTCACAAATAGATTTGGATTCCATCATGATGGGTCATAAAATAGATCGGTGTCTTTTTAAGTGGAAGGGCACTATGGTGAGAAATTTTTATTTCAAGAATTATTTGTTTCTCAATTGGGGGAGTATAATAATACAATAATCCATACAACTACTAAACATAATGTATCAGTGGCAGTATAATTTAATCACAATAATAATCATGTAGTTGAGGACCCCAGAATTTGGGTTAAATTTCAAAGATAAATACTCACAATGATAAAAGGAGACCCATGTAAATAAGATTAATATTATTGGGTATATTGATTTAAATAATACCTAATCCATTGAGGAAAACATTTTTCCTACATCTAGTGTGATTTATCATATTGTTTTAATTATTATAGAAACTGACCATCAAAAAGAGTTGGCCAAACCACAAACCTGGGGAGCATGGTTATCATGCTAGAATTGTGAAATCCCACACAACCTTTGAATGGATATAGGAATGTAATATTAATACAAGTTAACTTATTCTTATTAATATATTTTGGTAATCCATGATGGGGAAATTGCTGTTTATATTTTTTTATGTATCCACTAATTTATGATTTCTTTCAACATAATGAAAACACTATGATAGTAAATGTATTCCCCTAGAAATATATTTTCATGTGAATGTAATTATATATATAATTCACTAGCGATGGGATTTTTAACACTTATTTATATTTAAATTATGGATTGAATTTATTGATTGGTTTCTATGAGAAATATTTGATTAAAATATTTTTTATTATAAAGGTTTAAATATTAAATTCAATTATATATATGTATTATTTAATAAATGATTCTTTTTAGTTGAGCCTATTATCGTTTTTTACCCAATTATAAGAAGTTTGTATTTTTTGGGGTGATTATATTGGCCCAATGAGTTGATAAATCATTTCCAATTAATTATGAAAAAAAAATTATATATACCATGGCCTATGTTCACACATATAATTTTATTCTTTAATTTAAATCATAGTTTTATGTGAGGACACACCATGAAATGTACACTAGATGGAACAAGAGGGACCTTTTGATATTGGATATAGGATCACAGGGTTATCGATAAAAGATATGCTTCAAGGATTTTGGCACATCATTATCATCTATAACATATCCTTTATCAATATTATGGTTATAAATTAAATATATTTCTCAAATTAATGTAGATTATAAACAGTTTTATAGTGAATCCAGAACCTCTGTGTTCATTTAAAAACATTGAAATCATTTTGAGACAGTCTAGATAGAATTTATAGGGTTTATTTCAAGAATATTATGATAAGTTTTAAATATTATTAATTCATGAAATGAACTATAATTTTATATAAACACCATAATGAGGTGAATTGAGTCACCATATAATATCACCAATCTTATATTTAGATTAAAGGATATGTTATAGGCTAATTTCTTCATTTTTTACCTCCTATCTACAATTTTTGGTAGGTAGAGATTATATTTTTCAAAACCAAGCCAAGATCTTGAATCATTGTATGGAAAATTACAGGGAATGAAATTTGGGGAAAAAAGATGTTGTTAATGCTGGTAAATTGCAATGGATAGTAGATGATGATGTGAAATGATGGAAGTAGCAAGGAAAAATCATCAGTGAAAAAAACCCATCTGATGTTCAATTTGATGTATGTAATATGGCCCACACAACCGTATATCAAATGATTTATTTTCTGATAATAGATTCCTAGAATTTTATTTGGTCAATGCGATCAAATATTTATTTGTGTGTCCACATCAACAAATGGTTCCTTTTTCTATGAAAATATCGATTTCTTTTGATGTTTTAGACTTATGAGAGAGGGAACATTATGTCACCATTAGCTATAGGTGATGTGAGTTGGGATGTGGCTGGAAATCAAGAATTTGATAATATTAATTGAATGTTTGAGGTTAGAGTGACTCACATTAGTAGATATGTGTATATTCTGAGTCCTATGATTCATCTAATAGTTGAATTTCATGTCTCAAATGAACAAAAATGACTTATAGGTAAGGGTATCAATAAGAAATATTTCATGAAACCTGGGGATTCCATAAGGAGACATCAATTTATTGGATCTTCCATAAGAGTGCATGGGATCCATATTAGATATTTAAAGATCCAATAGAATTCTTTTGACATCCTGAATCTAATGGAAAAATGTTTTGATCAATCAGGAAGAGTTTTGCAGAATAATTATTCAATGATTGATTAGTTTAATTGATCAATAATTATTATTAAATAATTATAACTTATATATGCTAAATAAAATTAATAATAAATGGATTACCTGTAATAATTGGTAATTTAGTTATAAATGAATGGAATTTATTAAAATGTGAATTTCTAGATAGAGATTTCTTATTTCATGAGTTTTCAAGTTATATTAATATTTTATGTTGATAATAATTATAATATTGGGATTTTATGAAACATAAATAAGAACATTAGTTAAACCATTTGGTGAAATTAATAACCATGAGAGGCGGTGAATGATTTTTATTTATTACATAGTCGATTCAACATGTTGTTATAGAAATTAGAAGGAATTTTTTAACTTTCTAATGATTTCACCTATGGACTAGTAACAACACATAATGGATTATGGCTTCAAAAAAATTACAATTCCATATTTTGATCTTTTTTTATATTAATAAATTGAAATAAAGAAATGAATTTTAAAGGATTATGTAAATGAATAAGGATTTTTTTCAACGTAATGAATAATGTGATATAACTACATAAATATAGATATGGTGTTAATAAATAGTTTTGGATTTGTTAAAATAATTTTTCAATTAATTATTTTCAATAATGTTAATTAGATTACATAAATTTATTCCTTTATTTAATGGAATAAAATTAAATTTTTTAAAATAAATATCGTATTGAATTTTTTTATAAATGGTGATGTCGGTGAATAATTTTTTTTAAAAATAAGAATAAATTTATTATATAACACTAATAATGGATATTCCAACAATTATGTAACATAACCCTGAATGAATTGAATTTTATTTTTGAATTTTCTATTATTTGAATGAGTAACATTTTACCTAGATAAATAAATTTTAACAATGGATGAGTGGAATATTTATGATAAATATTAAAATAGATTTACATTGGTTGGGGAACATTGCTGAACAACCTTGAGATTCTTCTGATGACTCAATCATGTATTCTAGGAGGAGGGCGAAATTTACTATTTGGTGACTAATATTTTTAGATAATGAAAAATCAAAATTTTTCTATTATTGAATCACCATTCACTTTATATGTGTTTGGGATGTGGAAATCCATTGAATAGTGTATAATTGATAGAATCGCCACCTTGGGATAATTATGATACATCTAAGAGGATCATAGATTGTGAATGAGTTCTTTCTATATTTTTTACTCATATGATGTGTGATGTATCCTATAAAATAGGGTAATCAATAGAGATATGGAAAATTGTTGATATTCTCTACACTCAACCTACATATATGGTTAGTGTGGGATGTCAGTGAGTATTCTCCTTTTGAAACATCGATCTAGGTCATGGATAGTGAAAAATAGTGAAAATATCTATTTAGACTCATGAATAGATCTATATTGTGATGGATTAGATATTAATTGGAGGTATTAATAGATGATTAATTCCTCAAAAAACTCTAGTATGGTATGTATAGATTTTGGTATTTTCTCAGATATGCTTAATGATATAAGATGATTGATAGGACAGGTGGATATGAGTAGTTTCTCTCCTATCACTGACATGGAGATATAATGTTAAATAATTCACCCATGTGGTGTGATCCATACTATCTAGAAAGAAGTGGATCATAGATAAAGATGATAAAAAACCATATATCCTTTGAACAATAATTATAGGTCATATAATTACTTAATACACAAATATGTCCCAAGATATTTTTATTTACTCTAGTAACAAAAACATAATGTTATGCATGGATATGTGTATTATCTATGTCATTAATACATGTAAAAAAATTCATTTTTATATATGTTTAGTTCCACCATCACATCAAATTTTAATGGAATTGTCTATTTCCACTAGTAAAAATAATATAGTAAGAGGTGTGTATTCCCTCCAGCATCACTTTAATGGTTCATATGGTTTTAATTTTTAGATAAGATAAATCTTGGATGAAATATGATATCTTATTGAAATATTTTTTCCTAGAAGACTTTATATTTATATATTTTCATAATATATAGACATTGGTATATTGATCTTGTATATGAGATGTTTTGGTGATGATGTATGGTGAAATTATTTGGTTTAAACATTACTTTATATGAATCCCATGGATATTAGATGTTTATATGGTATTCTCACTACATTGGATGACAATACTCATTATTACTATACTCATCCTTGTATGTTAAGATGCATGTAGTTCTCTTTATTCTCATAAAAATTTACTAATTTAGTATATGAATGATCGTGGTTCAGTAATATGGATAACGAGCTTTGTTAGTTTTCAGAGTATATATATCATGGTGATGGTAACACTTTGTGTCATCAATATTTGGGAAGGAATTTTCCATGGATGAAAGGGTTTTACCTCATGATTCAGATTTATCAGTTCACATTATAGCATAGGGAATTTATTATATTTATGTATGTGTCGCCTTTATCATTTTTTTCATTCAAGTCAAAGTGGATATTTATGAATGATAGTAGGTGATATGTTTTTAGAGGTATTTACAACCATGTTGTATGAAAACCTCAATAATGGTATATATACACTGGACTATTGGAGGTGGGATTGCAGAGTTTACTATCTTAGGATTCAGGATTTACTAGATAAGTATTAGAGCATAAGGATAGATTATGTTTTTCGGTTCATTTTGTTATGGTTGGGATACACTATACCATATAATACTAAGGATTTTTTATACCATTTTTCCTAATAAAGAAATACTAAAAAGATGTCAACAATAAAATATTCATATTAATGACTCTTATAAATGAAACATGAATCAGAATGTATTATGTGAAAAAATATTCTAATTGGGGGATCATGCATTATATAGATCCATATCAATTTTTTTATTTCATTTCTAACTTTATAACATAAATAGATATTCATTGTTTGATTTTTTATTTGAAAAAAATACGAAAGACCACATAAAATTATTTTAGAATATGGTTTAGATTTCATATTAGTGATAGTGGGAATTTATTTGTGATATTTGAATTACGTGTTGATCCGTGATGTGTGAAACAGTGAGATATGATTTAGATATCAATTGGTGAAAATTGAAAAATAACAAGATAAATAATTTTAGAGGACTTGAGATGAATAAGATAATATTCATTCTATATGTTGGTTTTAGCACATTGTTAGATTGCAAAAGAGTTCATCGATGATTTTATAATTATATTCAATTATCTTATGAGTTAATTGGAATTTATTATTCATTTTTAAAGAATATTTTCAAATATTTTGGGTTTTACATGAGTAAGAGTGTTATACCACTAAGGTTTCACCAATTAGAGTTCTACTAGTTGATGCTTTTGAAATATAATATTACATTTACATGTGCAGTTCACATAAAGCATAAGAAAATTTAATAGTATTATATTCTAATGAATTTGATATTAATTAATTATTCTCTAATATACAATTTCATATGTAATAAAAAATATATAATTCTTTTAACTGAGTAACACTATGCATTTATTCTAGGATCTAGAAAATGGGAGTCCATATTGAATTTTAACTGGATAATTTAATTCATGATGAGGTAGTTTTTTGGTTTATGTGAAACAAAATTATTAGGAATGAAACATGAAAATTATTTTTATGGTTGATGAAAGATATATGAAAATTCATTTGATGGAATCATCACTGTTACTCTATTCTATATAATTGAAATGATAAACCATGGACTTGAATTTTGGGTATGATTATGTGTTGACATGAATGATAACAGGAGAAATGGTCTCATGGATCCGAATATATTTTCAAACCATCATTCTATGTGGGTGTGAAAAAATATTTTAGATGTGAGAAATCCATTTACTATATCATGTATTGAAATTTGATGATGAGATGGCTAGACCCTATTTTTGGTATTAATAAATCCTAACTGACCAATACTAATGGTGGCTGAATTCAATGGAAAATCAAAATAGGCAATGTCTTATTTAGATATTGGGTTTCAGTGATTGGTGTAATTATAATAAAAAAAATTGGTGTTAATTGTTTTCATCATAATGGAGTTTACGATACATGTATAATCTTCTTTCATGGTGGGCATATGGCTATGAGTAAATAAGATGACGGAATTCTTATATAATATGAATTTTAAAAATTGTGGCCTTGGGTGGATATTAGTATATGGTAGTGATCATCAATGAGATAAATGAATTGTAGTGTGATGAAATATTTAGTTGATGGTGATATCTCATTTTTATAATCAATGGTTAGGTAATTGTTCTCATTGTCTCATGTTATGAGACTTAAATTGAGGATTTGATTACTCAATGTAATTTTTTAGTTGAGAAATATATAATGTGATTAATGTAACTTTGTGATAAATTGTTTCAAAACAGTTTTTGTATTTTTCGATAGCTAACCTATTTGTATTAGAATTTTTTTTTCCAAAAATCGGTTCCAAAAAATCAACATCAAAACCATTCAATAATCATATATATAAAATTGGAAACAAAATCATATATTGAGAAAGAATTCATAATTAGTT
Source organism: Viscum album (assembly GCA_963277665.1). Lineage (NCBI taxonomy): Eukaryota > Viridiplantae > Streptophyta > Magnoliopsida > Santalales > Viscaceae > Viscum > Viscum album. The sequence continues at coordinate 1,142,905 of CAUJRU010000030.1, read as the reverse complement.
AAGAAGATGGAGCTTATTTTTTATACCATCCTGATTCTCCATCGAACAGTGATAAAACTATCATATCAAAAAAATAGATTCTAGAATCCTGCAAATATTTGATTCAGCATTCAGGGAAAATTGGTACCAGAATTCTGTAAAGATCGGTTGCAACATGCTAAGATAATCAAAAACAGAATTCTAAATGAATTATAATCCATCATTTTTTTATTGAGAAATAATTAATAATGTGGCGATTACAAAAGATTATTAACGATTTGAGACCGGACATTAACTTTTTCGTAAATCTCATAGAAATCTAAGGAGGTTTTACGAAGCCAAAATTGAAGTTTAAATGTGAGAGATTTTTAGATTATTGAGATTTGGGGAAGCAGGGAAAGTTTTCATGTTTCCCATTCATGTTTTCTGAGATTCCTATAAACACTTCCTCATGTCACTTGTTCATTTTAAACATTCTATATACACGTGAAAGGCGTAGCGCTGGAGAAATCATAGTGAAATTTCTCACCTGATTGAAGAATAATTGTATTGATAATTCTATCAATGTTTGAGTTTTACAGATCATTATGTAAAAAAATATTAGAACTAAATATCTATGAAAATAATATACATAATTATGAAAAAATCTTCAACAACATTCTATGAAAATTGGATCGAAAATTCTGCAATAAATGGTACTAGCATTCTGAGAAAACCGGGTCTAAAATTCTGAAAAAAATGGCACCAACATTCTGCAAAAATTGAATTCAGAATCCATCATCATGGTATTGAAAAATTAGATACAACATCACTGGATTGATAAAATCAAATCCATCGAAATAGGACTGAAGATTTGGAATGAGCATTTGTGGAGGAGTTTTAGAAAACTCTTTATTCTTTTGATTGGATGGATTTTTTTATAAGAAAACATTGTAAAATTATGGGAGTCATTATAATCATTCCAATAAGGAGATAAAATGTGTCTAAAAGGAGTTGGCATAATTTGTATTCACTTCTTCATAATAGTGTATCTCCATAGACCAATGGGAGTGGATATGAAATGATATAGGTTCTCACACTAAGGCCAAACCTTGTAAATCATTCATGCTTTTATTTCATACCAAATTTTTCATGCATGTGTATTTAATAAAATTTTAAAAGCATATAAATCTTAACTAGTTGTAGGGGTTAATTTTCTAAATTTTTTGAGACTTATAAAAATGGAAAAACTTATTCACCCCCCCTAAGTTGTTATTCGATCATTGGAACATCAATTTGTATGAGAGGGTAATTTTCCGTTGTTGAATCCTTCTCATTGATAATATCAATTCTATCAATAGTAGATGAATTCTTTCATTCAATGGAAGTAATTATTATGGATGAAAAAATACAATGATTCTTTATCTCTTATCTCATGGTTTGGAAGTTTTTGATTCTTATAATATTGGTTTTCCACCTGTTGAGAATGATTCACCCATGATATTTTCTGATTAGAGAAACATATATGTCAATATAATGGCTATAAATGAAATCCTTATGTCCTTATCTGATAATGTTTATCAGAAATGTGATGGGTCTCAAATCATCAAAAACTATGTTGGACAAGATGGAAGGTGTTTTCGAAGGGAATTCTAATGTCAAGTAAGAAAATCTACAAATCTAGCGTAGTAAGTATAAAGACATCAGAATGAGTGATGAATAAACAATTGATGAATACTTCACCAAAGTAAATGAAATTGTTTGTATAACTAGAGGTTTCAGAGATGTCTTGAAGGATTCTACCATTGTGAAGGAACTTATGAGAAACATTCCAGACATGTTTGATTCTAAAATTTTTTATTTTGAATATTGGGAAGATTTATCTCTTTTGGAATTGCATAACATTATAATTTATTATGAAATGAGGAAATCCTAATATTAAAAATTAAGATGAAATGTGAAATGGAATTTCAATCCATGAAAATGATGAAAATCCAAGTTGTTGTTGAAGTCGATCCTTATGAGTCCGATGAAAGGAAGATGATGAGTTGAATGAAAATATAAAGTATCTAATATCTAATAAAAGTGTATTAGGAAGATTAAATTATGGAGGAAAACATCCTCTCAAATATTTCAATTGTGATGGAATCAGATTCATTGCTATGAATTTCCCCCGAAGAAAGTTGTAGACTATTGAGAAGATTCATATGAAAATCCTTGATGGAAGAAGTGGAACAAAAATGATAAAGAGGTAATTCTCTATAACAGATAGAAGAAATTTATAAATGAAATATAAGAAGTAAATTGATTAAAAAATATGATTCAAAATCAACTAAAAACAATTAATATGAAGATGAATTTTTAGAAAAAATCAGAACCTTCATTGCAAAATTTCAGATACCGAAATTTTTCTCAAATAAAAAAGAATGTAGTGAAGAATATTATAGATTGTATCAGCTCAAAACTCAACTTGTTGAATGTTTGTAGAAAAAAACAACGAATAATGAAATTAGAGTAATGAAGAATGTTCATGAATAATTTATTGATGTATGAAATGATGTCATCATGTAGGAGGATGAATGCATTCAAGAGATTTTAAGTTAAAAACTTGAATTTCAGAATATGGAATGATGACTGAAGATGTTAGAAAAATCTAAAATCTAAGGAAGAAGAGGTTAACAAGTTCCATAATAATATTATGGACTTCAAATGTACCTTTCTAAAGATGAATGAAAACATCATCAAATCTATTGATGTAAAATCTATGACTTCTAATGTTGCTGGAAAGGCTCAATACGAGAATCAGTTGAAAGCTTATCCAACCAAAAATAGTGTTTCATCTATTTTATTAACAAATTAAGGTACCAAAAAATTATTATGAATGAATGGGTGGATAAAGGATGTTAGGAATCTATCAATACCAAAAAATTGGAAAACTCACTCAAAAGTAAAGATTGTCCACATAATGAGATTTTTATAGATGAAAGAAGTTACCAAAGTTATCAAATTTTTTAAAAAATATTACCTAAATTGAAACTCATGTTTTGAAGGCTACTGTAGGTGTTATGGAATATATGGATATTTATATTATAAATTTTTTCCCAACATATCTCTACCTAGAACGTTTATGAAAAGACAATGAAATTGTGAATGATTAATGAGAAACTCTCCTAACTCACAAGAAGATGAAAGGTGAATTCTCAAGATGTTAAAAACATTCAAACAATGAATCAATTTGAATTTACGGAATATGTTTATGGAAGATTTGATCAGTTTGTTCCTCATGCTGAAAGATGTTTGACACTCTTTCTATAACATGATTCTTATAATAGAAAGGAAAATAAAGAAGAAAATATGACAGTTGATGAAATAGATTTTCTTATATAGACAACATTGACAGAAAGTAAGAGAAAAAAACCATGGAATCTTGATAGTGGTTGTACTTCACATTTTACAGGTGATATCAAAATCTTAAAAAAATGCTGAAATTCATGATGGAGGAGAATATACTTTTGGATATGATAGTTCCTTAAAAATCAAAGGAATCAGTATGACATATATTGGAGTAGAGAAATTGATATCTATATATTTTTTACTTTTTTATCTGTTAAAACATAACATACATAGTGTTAATCAAATTTGTGATAATGAGAAATAATTAATATTCAGAAAAGATTCCTTTATCATCAAAAGTGAGAAATATGGAAAGATAATTATAAAAGGATAAAAAACTAGTAATAATCCCTTTAGAATAGGAGAACTCCATTACTCCTGTTACCAGAGTGCTAAATATGAAAAAAAAAATTTGGAAGTAAATACTTGGGCACCTTGGGTAGAAAAAAATGAATAATCTTTCTAAATTTCATGATGTATGGAATTTCAATGAAATGAAAAAAAGAAATGTATTTGTTTTTAATACTTTCTAGAAAGGAAAGTTTACTGATAAAAGTAATAATTGGATTGATATTCAGTCTAAAATACCACTTGAGATTATTCATTCTGATCTGTGTGGGCCAATGAGACATCAATAAACAAAATACAATTTCTATGTCATCACATTTATTGATGATTTCAATCAATTAGTAAACATAATTTTGAATAAGAACAAGTTAGAGATTATTTAAATGATCAAACTCTTATGAAAGGATGTTGAGAAATAATTGTTGGTTTCCATAAGGAACCTGAAAAAAGATAACTGTACCGAATTCAAAATCAATACATTAAAAACTTATCTATGAAATCATGGAATCAATAATAAATATAGTGCTCACTATACAACACAAAACTGTAGTTTCAGAAAGAAAAAATTGATGTATGGTTTAAATGGGAAGAAATATGTTATCAAAATAAAAAAAAATCAATGTTCTATTGGATAGAAGATGTTAATACTATTGTAAATATTCACAATAGATGCTTGTTGAGACCGGAAACCAACATGACTCTTTATAAAATATTGTATAACAAAAAATCATTAAAATATTTCATGTTTTTTTGGAATCCCATGTTTTCTCAAAATCAAAAATCATGATACGGAAATGTTTGATCAGAAAGCTAAGGATGGAAATTTCATGGGTCATTCCCCAAATGTAAGAGGATAAAACTGTAAGAATAAACATTTATAAAAAGTTATTGGACTCATATGATGTGAAGGTAATTGAAAATAAAATTTAATTAAAAACGTTTTTGAGAATGATGAGGAGGATAAATTGAAGATTTCCAAAAATAGTGAAAGTAAATAAAAACATTATTATCATGATTCAGAAGAATCATATGATGAGGAAATTCTAGATTAGAAAGAAACCTTGAGATTTCATACCTTTCAGAAACATGTTGATTCAAAAAAAATTACTGGGAATCAGAACACACCGGTTCAGACCATAATAAAGTTGATATTAGATAGTTATAATTCAATTATCTCTAACATTGTACTCGAATATGTTTTAGAGGCTATTGAAACTAAATAATGGTTAGATGCTATGAAATAAGATCTAGATGATATTGGGAAGAATAAAACATGGGAAATTATTCCAAGGATATAAATTTAAAAATATATCATAACAAAGTGGGAGTATAGAATCAAATTTAATGATCATGGAGAAGATTCATGAAAAAAAGAATGACTTGTTTGTAAAAGATATGCATAGGTGGAAGGTGTGGATTATGATTAAAATTATTCCTCAGTTTCACGATCGGAACCTATTAGAATTTTAATTTCATTGGCCACACATAATGTAACGTCCCAGTTCTAAAAGCCACCCAGAGATGCCCCATACCCGGTTGGTCACATGGCCTCAAGCGCATTTCCCCAAAAGCTAGAGGCTGCCGACTAGTAGTGAGGGCCTTGGGTGTGATAGTGGAGAAACTATGCCCTCATCGACAGAGTAACACTCCATAAGTAAAATAGATATACAAACACAGAAGAAGAATGATAACATACAACTATAAATAGCAGAATACTAGAAGTAATAACAACAAGATCACATATATAAAATGATGCATGATATATATATCTAGGAAAACAACCAATCAGGTGACAATGTTGAATACAGTACTAATCCAAACTAAAAAAAGAAAGGTATGTAAACAATTCCTCAGCATCGCAAGCCATAGATTTGTCCCATTCTCCCCATATCAACATCAATCAAGTACCTAATGTAGAAGGGTGTTTTCCCTAATCTATACCTGCAACAATATAATCTGTTTGGGCCCAAAATCATGACCCAAACAGGGTGTGAGACTAATCCTAATAGTAAACCACCAAATGATCGGTTCCTAATAGTCAGTGTGTATACAAAAGATAATAAGTAAAATGAAGCAGTAAACAAGGAAGTACTTAGTAGTAACAATCCATAGTTTCAAAGCATTCAATTTCATATATCAAGCAACAGCTAATAAAAGCAAGTATCCCTCTAGTCAGTACTCAGAGCCTCATCCATCTGGTTCAACTTAAGAGTAGACTTTCTTAGGAAGCACTCACTATCAATTCCTCTTATAGTCCCGTATCGGAAACTAAAGGCACTCTAGGGAAGCACTTACGTCACATTCCCCCTGTGGCCCACTTCAAGGAACTACAGACACTCTGAGGAATCACTTACGTCAATTACCCCTATGGTCTCGCATCGTAAAATTATAAAAGACACTCTTGAGAAGCCCTTGTGTCATTTCTCCCTATGGTCTACTACAACAGGTTCTCACCTCCTTGTATAAGTCAATCCAGCATAGAAATGCGTAGTGGCTAGAGTAAACCTTAATAACTACTTGTATAAATAGTCTAAATAATATTATCTTATCAAATAAATAATCACACCATCCTATAATACTAGGCATGAGAAACAAACAAGGAAGCCTAATAGGATAATCTGGACCAAATGGTCATAAACATAACATCCATGAGAAAACACTTCCAATGCATAGAAATTCACCCTATTCACATTCAATTTACCTCAACTAAATCATACAAGAATATTAGGAAAATTACAGGGCTAAAACAGTAAACACACAATACCTTGTTCATGGGTATTGAGGGATTTTCCACATATAACTCAAAGACATTCAATGGATAGTCACAAACCACCTACCTCGACGTTGTGAGATCGATGTATTTGAATCACAGGACTTGAATCGCCTTAGAAATCTATACATCTACAATAACGTCTAAAACTTTCAACCAACAATATCTCATGAGAGAGGAGAAATCAAGGGATGGTGTTCTAGGAGAAGAGATAACTCACCAATGCAATTCCAACGCAACCAGTGGTGTTTGAATTGGAGGAATGATGCTCGGTCAGGGGCTCAGAAAGGATCTGCAACCGTACGACACTCATGGACGAGACGAACGAAGAAGGAGGTGTTGCTTCCTGTTAGATGTGACCCTGGTCCGTTTAATGAAAAAAAGTACACAAAGTATATTTTATAAGTACATGGCATGTACTTGACCTTACTAGGCCCCACTTTAAGTGGCCTCCAAGTCACCACAAACGGTTGTGTGCATGGTCATTACACGGCCCGCACACGGCCACCTTCAGTAACTGAGTACGCAGTGTGTAATCATAAAGTACACGGCGTGTACTTATGAAATTTCCATAAAGTTCTCTTTTTCCTCAAAAACACCAGAAAAGGGAAAAAATATTTGGAAGAAGATCTGAGATCTTACAAACATCCCCCCTTAAATAAATTTTTCCATGAATTTCCCTAGTAGGGCGGTGTAGAAGAAGAATCCCTGAATAGATCTAGCCATTGTGATCGTACATTGGTCTCCCTATCCCAATTATTATCCAATACTCACCTGTTCTGCCATAGAACTCATATGAGAGGAAAAGAGTGGTCAAGGAGAACCTTTGTACTTTGATCAACAATACGGATAGGATTCTCCTTGAACAATGGATGCACCTCCAACTCGACTTCCTCGGGATGGAAAACATGAGACGGGTCAGAGAAGTAACGTTGAAGCAGAGACATGTGGAAGACTTCATGCATAGTAAGGTACCTCTAAGGTAACTAAAGCCTATAGGAAACTGGCCGAACTCTCTCTAACACCTCAAACGGCCCGACATACCTCGGAAAAAGCTTACCATGTCTCCTAATCCTCTTTTGTACCAATCTCAGTGTGAAGTGTAGGAATAATTGATCTCCAACCTCGATCTCTAGAGGTCGTCTCCACTGATCATCATAAGACTTATGACGGGACTGTGCAGTAGCAATCCTCTTCCAAATCAACTCTATCTTCTATGTGGTCTCCTGGACAAGACGAGGTCCCATAATAGCTGCCTCTCCTGCCTCTGGCTAACACAAGGGTGATTGGCATGGCCTACCATACAAACCCTCATAAGTTTTTATCTGAATAGTTGCCTGAAAACTATTATTTTATGAAAAACACACAAGAGGTATGTTATTCTACCAAGAACCTCCAAAAACAAGGATGCATGCTCAGAGCATTTCCTCAAGCACATGAATCATACGCTCGGACTGGACATCAGTCTGGGGGTGGTAAGCTGTACTCAAAAGTACCAGTGTACCTAAAGCCTTCTAAAGCCCCTGCCAGACCCGGGAAGTAAAACGTGCATCCCTGTCTGAAGAAATAGAGTGTGGAAATCCATGTAGACATACAATCTCTCGGGTGTACAATCATCCCATCTCATCAAAACTGAATGTATCCTTGATCTAGAAGAATTGAGAAACCTTCATAAGTCTGTTAATGACAACACATACTACATCATTCCCTCGAGGCGACCTCAGAAGCCCTGTCACGAAATCTATCGCGATGTCATTCCACTTCCACATGGGAATGGGTAACTGCAGCAAAAGCTATGCTGGTTGCTGATGCTCTGCCTTCACCTACTGATAGGTGGAACACCTCTTGATGAAACCAACATCTCTCTTCATACCTGGCCACCAATACTGATGGTGTAGATCTCGATATATCTTGGTGACACTAGGATGAGCGGCCCAAACTCATGAATGAAAGTCCCGCATCATCTCATCGCGTATGTCTGTTGACACCCATACACGCCCCTAGAAACACAAGATCTCATTCTCTCCTACGGTCTATCTAGCAATAGGTTCCTCTCTTGAAACTCTCTTATCAGACTAATCCATTTTAATCTGATAGCTTCCTCATTCGCAATCGATTAATAAAAGTAGAGGTAACAGTTACAGAAGAAAGAAATGTTTGCCCCTATCTATCGTGCACCTCCAAAGGTATCATAGAGAACAGACCCATAATCTTCCACTCACTACTGGCCTCTTTAACTGCCTGTATGTGAGTCCTCCTTCTCTACACGTCATCCACTGCATTACCTTTCCCTGGCTCATAGGAAAGCTCAATTTCAAAGGACTGAAGATACTCAACCCACCTTCATTGTCTAAAATTCAAGTCACGCTGATTGGAAATGTACTTAAGACTTTTGTGGTTGGGGAAAACCAAAAAAATGATCCCCCAGAAGATAATGTCTCTAACAGCGTAAGGCATGAACATCTACTGCCCACTCGAGATCGTGCGTTGGGTAATTTCTCTCATGAGGCATCAACTGTCGAGACTTGTACGCAATGACTACTTCTCCCTGCATAAGAACAACTCCCAGCCCGATACCTGAAGCATCACAGTACACTGTATATCTTTTTCCCAGCTCTGGAAATACTAATATCAATGCTGAAGTAATCCTCCATTTCATCTCCTGAAAGGCTGACTCACAAGAATTTGACCACAAGAACTTTTCACCATTCTTAGTCAAACCCGTTAGTGGTGCTTCTAAACGTGATAAGTCCTCTATGAAATGTATGTATTATCAACACAGCACTAGAAAACTCTGTACCTCAAAGACATTATTCGTATACTCCCAGGAAACTACTTCTCTCACTTTCTTTGGGTCTATAGATACTTCTGTATCTGAGATAACATGTCACAAGAAGTGAATATGGTCCATCCAAATGTGTCATTTTGAGAGCTTAGCATATAACTGATGCTCTATCAGTGTAATCAGAATGATATCAAGATGTTTGTTAGGGTTGGGTCGAGTATTATATTACACCAAGATATTGTCCATGAATACTACCACAAAATAATCCAAGTATGGATGGAACACTCAGTTCATCCGTGCCATGAAAATTTCATGCGCGTTCGTGAAACCGAACGACATAACCACATACTCGTATAGACCATACCTGCTCTGGAAGGCTGTAAGAGGTATATCAGATGGTCTAACACACAACTAATGGTAATTAAATCTTAGATCAATATTGGAGAACACCCAACATCCTCGAAGATGATAAAAAAGATCATCAATCCTTGTAAAGGGATATCGGTTTTTGACCATCAACTGGTTCAACTTATGATAATCCATGTAAAGTCTGAGGGTATCGTCCCCCTTCTTTGAAAAAAGGACAGGCGAACCCCATAGGGAATTACTGGGTTAGATGAGACCCTTAGCTTGCAACTCCTCCAACTTTTTCTTGAGGTCCTGTAACTCAGGTGTAGTCATCCTATTAGGAGGAATGGGCATCGATGCCTCTATTGGCACAAGATCAATAGATATGTCTACCTTACGCTCTGGAGGAAAACCTAAAAGTCCTATGGAAAGACATCCCAGAAACGATCCCATACTAGAGGAATGTCCATCTGTAATGTCCCCTAGTTGTCTGGATATAGACTAGAAATTTGGGTCGTAACTCCTCGAAACCCATGATGCTCAGGTCCCACTCTGCTCGCCTGGACGTCCCATTCTCCCTTATAAAGAAACGATCTGCCCTTTTTTGAGGTGAGACTCACCCTACGTTGATAGAAAATGATAATATCTTGGAAAGGAACTAACTAGTCCATTCTGAGAATAAAGTCATATCCTTTTATCTATAGGACATAGAGGTCCCATAAAAAGCGACACCCACCAACCTCTAGAGGGCACTCCTTGCACTATCTTACACTAGCCGTTCTAGTCCCCAACAGAGTGTCTAGCATCAAGAGATCGACAAAAGAAAAGATACAGAGCCCAAGGCTCTCCAAAATAGTAACATATAAAAAAAATTGAGAAGCCCATGTATCGAAAAGAGAAAAAGATAAAAATGAGGAAAATAGAATGGTACCTAGAACTGTAGAGGGTCCGGGATCCTGCTCTTACTGGGTCTGCTCCACTGAAAAAGTATGGCCTAAACTGTAACCATGTTACCCTGCCTAACCATTGTGAGCTGATCCACACTACTGTCACTGAAATCCTAGAAATTGACTACCACAGCCACGACCTCCACCTCAGCCTAAATGGTCGGAAGAACTCCAGTTCCCTGGTTGGTGAGAAACTGGTGGCGCTGCTCCTGAATGAGGAGTCATAAAAGAACCCATGTCACCAACTGCTGGTGGGAATATCTCACGGAATCGCTGAATATGGCCCATCTTGCCACATGATCGGCACTCCACAAGGTCTCTCTAGATTTGTGGCCTCATATTACCACTCTTTTCACATTGGTACCACAACACTTGGATACCAAAAGATGTCTCTCGCCTCCTTAGATAACCGCACGATGATCCCCTAAGGCGCTTCCTGCTATCAATATGAGGGATAATAACTCCAGATGTTGAGCCGCCCAAGCTCAAAACTCCATAATCCCTCAGATTGTGCTTCGTGATCAGCTCATGGTTGACGATATAAGTGATGGAAGTCAACCTGAAGATGTTAACTTGTGTTCGGATGTCATGCCTGAGACCATCCTCAAAATTCCTTGCCAGGAATAACTCATCACCTCCTGGAATATGTGTGAAGTGCTACAGTATAGTGAAACGATAGAAATAATCTATAACTGATAGAGAACCCTGCTCCAGACTCATGAAATCCTGGGATCGATTGACCCTCAATGTCTACGGATAGAAGTAGTCATAAAAAGCACGCTGGAACTCTTCCCAAGACATAACCTGCTGGTGTCATGCCTATGAGATCACATCCCACCAGCTCTTAGAGGATACCCACAACATATACATAGCGATCTTGTCCCTCCTATCTAGAGGCGTCTCTATATGGTTGAAGATAGATAGCATGGATTCTAACCATGACTATACAGCCCGAGGTCCACCTTCCCCAGCGAAAGTGGGAGGATGCTGCTGTTGGAAAACCCCTGTCAGTTGTGCCATAGAAGGGGCAGGATGCAGTACACCTCAGAAAGACTACATGAACCTCATAAATCTATCTTGGAACTGTGCATTTTAACCTGTGTCCAGAATGACAGCTGGTTCCAAGAATGGAACTACTGGAGGATTTGTCGATAGTCTCTGATCAGCCATTTCTGGTGTCTGATCATCACCCTGTAACTGGTGTACAACAAGAGTATGTCTTGGTGGAATGACTCGGCAAGGTCAAGAGCACACCTTAGATCATGATTATCAAGGACTAAAAACCGAATGTATAATAAGGAAACAGGAGAAATGAAACATTCAAGTTTTGGAAAACATGACTACATGCCGTGTATGTCCTCTACACGGCGTGTTCCCTTAATCCATTCACATGGCAGTGAACTCCTGCAAAAACTGGTCATGTAATGCCCCAAACACATGGCGTTTTGTCCTATCACAAAGCGTGAACTTGAATCATTTTCCTCTACCTGAGTACCCTTACACGACTAACCCAGACGGTTCTCCTAAAATAGGACTAAACTACTTGTTTGTGCGAGACACGGTGTGTATAAGAGGAGCTCGTCCAACCTGTGTTGTTAGAGACACGACTGGATACACATCTCATGCTTCATGGCGTGTTCAGGTTGAACACGGTGGGTATAAGAAGAGACTCCACCAACCCGTGTTGTTAGCTACACAGCCGGCTGCACGGGTTACACTACACGGCATGTGCAAGAGTGACACGACATGTAAAAATTATGTTTCCATCCATCTGTGTCTTTAGTCAAATGGGTGTATATATGGTCTCTACACACGATTTTTACATCTGGTACACGGAGTGTCCTACAAATATTTCCTAGCCTGGTGTCTCTACCCACATAGACTGTGACATGGTTAGAGACTACACAGCGTGTACATACAGTACACTGTGTGTACTTAAGAAAAACTATTCCTTCCTGAACAAGGGACACACGGCGTGTGTTCGTAACTACACGACGTGTATTATGTGTTCTTCCAGAGATTAAGCCTCAGACACTACTCCAGAACCCAAAAATCACTAAAACAAAGATTTATGTGCCAAATTTCAATCCGTGAGGGCCCATACTCTATGAGAATCAATGTTTTTCATCTTATACATGTCATATACAAGAAAACAAGGCAATTATCCACCAAATGCTGATCTGTGAGGGCCCATAACACCTCAAGAACCAATGTTTGGTGTTCATTAAACAAAACCTTACACATAAAATAACTTACCAAACAATAGGTATTCTACCAGGTCATCCATCACAATAACATTCATATCCAGGACAACATCTATCACAACAACATGCAATCACTAATGCACCCTAAATGGCATGGAAAGAATGCTTGACATGTGATTTCTAGAAAGTTCCAATATGATGAATGATATGGAAATCCCTCATCTCATTGGGTTGTATCAGAAATAGAAACTCAATAATATCAGTGATAAAAGCACAATACATGTGAGTCACCAACGATGAAAATCAAATCAACTGTAAAATTTAAAAACCAAAAAAATTGAAATAAACGAGGTAGATTGGCTTTTCCCTGTATACGGTTTAGCTACTTCCAGGAACAGCTTATTACCAAGTACTTATTCCATCCTATCCTTGGCTATAAGATCCAAACAATAACTCAAGAGAAAATAATCATTTTTTACCACATTGTAACACCCTGGTTTCAGAAGCTTCCCAGAGAAACCCCGTACATGGTTGGTCACATGGCCTCAAGGGCATTTCTCCAAATGCCAAAGGCTGCCAACTAGAAGCAAGGGCCTTGGGTCTGATAGTGGGGAAACTATTCCCTCATTTGTATTGTAAGACAGTGGAATTAAAACAGATATACAAACACAAAATCATAATTATAACATACGACAGTAAACAGTGGAAGACTAGAAGTAATAACAACTGGAGCACATATATAAAATGATGCATGATATGTATTTCTAGGAAACCATCCAAACAAGTCACAATGATGAATATAGTAGTAATCCAAAGTAAAAATAAAATAAAGTAAACAACTCCTAAACATCACAAGACATATCTCAGTCCCATGCTCTCTAGATCCACAACAATCAAGTACCTGGAGTAGATGGGAGTTTGACTTTATCTATACTTTCATCAATATAATTTGTTTGGGCCTAAAATAATGACCCAAATAGGGTTTGAGACTAATCCTTGTAGGAAACCACAAAAATATATGTGCCTAATAGTAAGTGAGTATACATCAAGAAATAAGTAAAAGGAAGCAATAAACAAGGATGAACTCATCAGTAACAATCCATAGTTTCAAATAATTCAATTTCATATAGCAATCAATAGTTAATCAAAGAAGGCAACCCTCTGGGCAGTACTCATAGCCTCACACCTCTGGTTTAACATAAGCATTGAATCTATGAGGAAGCACTCGCCATCAATTCCTCCTATAGTCTCGTATCGGTAACTAAAGCCGCTCTGGGGAAGAACTTACGTCACATTCCCCATGTGGCCCACGTCGAAGAACTACAGACACTCTACATAAGAACATACATCAATTCCACTTATGGTCTCACAACGTAAAATTATAAATGACACTCCGGAGAAGCTCATACATCCATTCTCCATATGGTATAATAACCCTGGTTCTCATGGCCCTATGTATGTCAATCCATCATAGGAATGTGTAGAGGCCAAATTAAACCTTAAGAACTACTTGGCTAAATAGTCTAAAAAATATCAGCATATCAGATAAATAATCACACCATCCTACAATAATAGGCATGGTAAACAAACAAGGTAGCTTAATAGGCTAAGTAGGACCAAAATTTCATAAACAGAACATGCATGGGAAAACACTTCCAAAACACTGAAATTTATCCTATTCACATTCAATTTACCTCTACTCAAGCATACAATCATAGCGGAAAAATAAAAGGGCTAAAACAGTAAACACGCAATACCCTGTTCATGGGTATTGAGTGATTTTTCACATATAACTCAAAGACATTCAACGGAAAGGAAAAAACAACCTACCTAGGTGTTGTGAGATCGATATACATCAATATCAGGCCTTTAATTGACTTAGAATTCCATTGATCTAATAAACGTCTATAAATTTCAACCTAATATATCTTATTAGAGAGGAGAAGTCAAGGGATGATGTTCAAGGAGAAGAGAGAACGCACCGATGCGATTCTAATGCAACCAGCAGTGTTTGATTCAGAGGACGGACACTTGGTCAGGGGCTCAGCAATGATCTGAGGTTGTAAGACACTCCTGTACGAGCTGAATGAAGAATGAGATGTTTCATTTGATAATACATGACCCCGGTCCATTTAATGAAAAAACTAAAGTACACTACATGTATTTTATAAGTACACGACGTGTACTTTCCCTTACCGGGCCCCGCTTTAATCGGCCTCCAGTTCACCACACACAGCTATGTGCATGGCCGTTACACGGCCAGCACATGGCCACCTGCGGTAACCAAGTACACGATGTGTACTCCAAAAGTACACGACATGTACTTAATAAATTTCCAGAAAGTTCTATTTTTCTTAAAAAATGATAGAAAAGGGAAAACATACCTAGAAAAAGATCTGGGTTCTTACACATAAAAATTACATCGTTTATCATATGGATGTAATTTCACCTTTCGTAAATTATGATATTGAAAAATAAGCTTACATTGAGTATCCTTCTGGGATTATACTCGATGAGGGTGAATTTTTTTTTCAAATTGAAGAAATATTGGTATGGGCTGAAATAGGCTCCATGTTATTGGTATTTAATGATAGAAAATTGTTTTAGAATGAAGAACATTTATAAAGAATAATTTCATATAAACATTTATGTGAAGTATGTGGACTCCAAGACATTAATTTAAATTTTTTATGTGGATGACTTAATTTTTTATCGAGATTAAGAAAGTGTTTGTGACTACTTTTATGAAGAAGTGAAGAAGTATTTTTGAAATGTCAATTTTGGGAGAATTAACATTCATTCATGGATTAAAAGTTCAACAGAAGGAAAAAAAATTTAATATCTCATGAAAAATATTCCAATGTATTATTATAGAAGTTTAGGATGGATGAATCCAATAATGTTTCAACTCCTATGTTAGTGAGCACAATGTTGAGAAAAGATGAATATAGAATAAGTACGAATCATAAGGAATTTAAGAAGCTGATAAGAAGTCCCCTTTAACTTAAATATTAAATCTATGATATTCATTATGTTGGGACTTTATGATCCATGTATAAATATAATCCTAAGGAATGACATATGTTTTCATGAAAAATAATTTTTTGATATGTAAAAGGAAAAACTTCACATGGGTTATTATAAAAAAAATTTGAGATGAAGTTTCATGGTTACACTAATACTGATTGGTCTAGAGATTGTAATGATTTAAAATCATGCTCAGAAGAAACATTTTTCTTAGGTGAATGTTGTGTGTGTATTCATAATAAGAAACAAAGTTCAGTAACATTGTGCCCAAGTGAAGCTTAATATATTAAAACTACTCATGCTTATACTCAAATATTGTGGATGAAATTTTAAATGGAATAATTTAAATAAAATACTTGTAAACAATTGGAGATACATTGTGATAATAAATGTGCAATTGATGTTTCTATGAATCATGTCCTACATTAACGATCATATCAAATTGATATAAAGTTTCACTTTATAAAATAGAAAGTTGATATTAGAGATGTTATACTTGAATAAATTTCCACAAAGTATCAGATTACTGATATCTTTACAAAATAATTCTGAAAGAAAGGTTTTTGGAATTGAGTCTGAAACATCATCTTTACCCACCTCCTATGTCTTCTGAAATATCAAAAGGAATAATCCCCCACCATTATTTGGATTTTGTTTACAATGGGAGATATAAACTAAAGAAATTTGTACTTTGTATGAATTTTTTACCTATCTTTTTTGGGTATGATGTTTAATTATTCATATAAAGGGGGAGAAAAAGAAAAATAATGTGAAAAAAGAATGAATGGGGAGAAAAAAACAATGTATGAAAAGAATTGTAGGGAGATTTTATTTACATGGCCAAAACATTTGGGAATGGATGTTTTTTGATTATATGAAAAAGATGAGTTATAAAAAAATTAGAAGAGTTATAAATTTTATTAAAAATGGTTTTCAAAAAATCCAAAGTGGGAGATTCAAGTACCATTGTGATAAATCATTTTAACAATATTTTTTGTATTTATTGAAAAATATCCTTTTTGTATTAGAATGATTTATTTCCAAAAATATGATCCAAAAAATCGGCACCAAAATCCTATATTGAGAATGAATTTGTAATGAGAGAAATAGATGGATCCAATTTACTGTACCTTTCTAATTCACCAATTGACACTTATAAAACTATCAGATCAAAAAAATGGATCCATAATCCTTAAAAAATTGGATCCATTATTCTATGAAAATGGGAACTATAATTCTTCAAAAATTGGATCAAACATTCTTAAAACATTATTACCAGAATTCTACAAAAATAGAATACATCATTTTTTAATAGAGAAAGAATTTGTAATGAGATTATTACAAAGAATAGTTAAAGTGGTCAAACATGACATTACCATTTCCATAAATCTTAGATAAATATAAGGAGGTTTGATTAAGTCAATGATGATGTTAATATGTGAGATATTTTAAGTGTTTTGATATTTGAGGAAGAGGGGAAAGTATTAAATTTTCCCATTCTTGGTTTATGATTTTTTGATAATTACTTTCTAATATCACTTCTTCAATTGAAACATTCGACATACACGTGAAAGGAAGAGAGACGGATAAATTGAAATAATTGTCCTCATCTAACTAAAGAAGAAATGTAGTGGAAATTTTATCATAGCATGAGTGTTACAGTTCACTATGAGAAAAATTGGCACCACCACTATATAATAATCAGATCTTGAATTATGAAAAAATCAGCACCATCATTCAATGAAAACTGTATCTCAAATTCTGCAAAAATCAGCACCAACATTCTAAGAAAATCAGATCAAGAATTCCTCAAAAATCAGCACCAACATTCCATGAAAATCTGATGCAGAATCCAACATCATTGTATTTTCAAAATCGGATTCCAAATCATTGAATTCAAATAATCGGATCCCACCAAATCGGACTGAGGATTCAGACATAGCATTTTTTGGATCAGTTTCAACAAAGTCTTTATTATTCTTATTGGATCAATTTTTTTGAAAGAAAACATTGTAAATATATGTGAGTCAGAATAATAATTCCTATCAAGAGATAGAAGTTGTCTAATGTGTGTTGGCACAAGTTTTATTCACTTCTTCATAAAAGTGTTTTTCCATAGACTCACAGGGGGGTTATGGAAAGGATGTAGGTTCTGACCCTAAGGCCGAACATTGTAAATATAATGTGTGTTTCATTCATACCTACTTTATCAGGCATGAGTATTTACAAAAATTGTATAAGGATATCAATATAAACAGGTTTCATGGGTTATGTTTCTAAATATTTTCAGACATATAACAAATGAATAAATGAATCAACCCCCCCCCCCCCATCTCAGTTGTTATTCAGTCCTTTTAACAGAACTGACTATCTCAGATTATATCACTAATTATTTCCTCTTACATATGAAATGTTTGAATTTTGTGATTTTCCATTCATAAATAGTTCCACATTGAGGTGTTTAATACCCTTGTTTTTTTATTTGTTTGGAATATAGAAGATAATTTATTCAACCTAATATTATGGTTTTTAATTAGGATTTTTCATAATCAAATATATCTATGAGAATTCATAATCTCTTCCTCGATGGTTGTTAGTGTGGTACTATTTTATGGATGGATGGTAGATCCTAATGAGATGTGAAGTAATGTGTTTTTAAATACACATAATAAGGTAAAGATATTTCCTAAATATAATAAATTCTAATGATTGTATGGTTTCATAGTGGAATTGTTTGTTGATTATTGGTAGTAACAACATGTAAATCCTTGTGATGGATATTCTCTATCTTGGTCATGATTACCAGGAATTCCATGCTCATATCATGTTTAGTGGGATGGATAAACTAACTATAATGTGAACCCTTGAATGCGTTTACCTAGTGATGAAATTAATATTTAATATTCTCTAAATATTATGTTTGGTTGTGGAATATTTTTCATTTTCTACAATGTTGTCATTATTTTACATTTAATGAGATTTAATATTTATTATTGGTGAAAATGTATTTTTGTGATTTTTTCTGAGATGAAAGATGAGAAAGGTAATGTTACTTATTTTTTATATTCTTGGGTATGAAAAGAAATAATTTTAGAGGATTTACCACTATGATTTTTCAACTTGGAATACATACTCATGTGATTGGAATTTGACACTTGATTCAGTATTAAGGGGTTTATCAATAGTCATTTAAATTTAAATGAAATGATTTTGTGGTTTTATTGACCTCCATTAGATATTTTCAAAAAACAAAATTATTTTATGATTAACAATGGAGAAGTGGTATGTAAATCCCTAATGAAATATTTTATTACAAAAAAGAAATTTCCATTAAGGTAGGAATAATGTGTTTACACTGTGGTAGGTGTTTCATAATTTTTAGTAATGGTTTCACTGGTGTACCATGGTGATGATATATTATTAAGGAATTATTAGAATAAATAATTTCATATTTATTGTTTCAATGACAATGACATACCACAAATAAATTCATATTTTAGATTGTTTCTATGTTTTATGTTAGGAGACACCATAGAGGAGCCTCCATATAGATCACCAATGAATGGGGTTCTTTTCTAAAGGTTCACTAGATCATAAAAAGTTGATATGATTCTTTTATTATATCATGATCATTTCTAGATAAAACATATATCTTCTCTATTTTATGATTATATATTTATTCATGACATGAATCTTATATATGTTAAGTAATTTTCCATAATAAATCAATTATATTTAGAATCAATGAAATAAAAATAATAATATTTCAACCTAAAATCATGTTACTTTTAGTCAAATTTTCAAATTTATATTAATGATATTCCAAATTTATTGATTCATAAACCCTATTATAACTTTTAAAAATAAGTTAATGAGACATATTTGACCTCTTTGAATCACTCAAATCATATTTTTAAATTATTAGGAAATATAGGAATACGATAAGGTCTTTTTACATTCTCTCTAGAATTCAAGGTATATATAGTTGAAATTTTGAGTAACCTAATCCAGATATATAATTATATGGCCTGGGAATGTTAGGGGAGTGAGATTTTATGATTAATTCATTTTTTTGGAATAATTAATCGACCAAGGGTAATGGATAATGAAAGGTAACAATGACGAGAGTGATAAAAAATAAGGTTAGAGAGGACAACCATCAGATCTATAATAAAATGATGAAGACAAGGGATATATTGACACATAAGGTATGAGATTTCCATCCCACTGTTAATTTCTATGAGACGCATTCCATATTCAACACCAATTTATTTTATGTGGTGTATATACTAACCATTAATATATTTTCGGATTTTTATCCTGAAAATAATTGGCTTTTACATACCCATTTTATGATCTCTCTTTCAGGGAGTTTACTATTTAAAATTTAACAAATCTATAAGGGGTATCATCTCAATTTCCCTTAATTGAGAAATATTGAAATATTGTTCACCTATTTTATTTAATAGGGTTTATATACTATCAAATTTATCTATTCTCCATGTTCAAATATAAAAAGTTATTCTAAAATCTTATCTTAGGAAAAAATTATATTAATAACATTAATACCATTTTGGATATGATGGAACTATATATTATTTTCATGAACTTGTACTTTCACATTACAACATGCATGAGAAAACAAAGAATTTATCACTCAAAAATATATTGATAATAAAGTATTATTAAGGAAGTGGTGATAAGATATCACAGAAGGATCAGATATGATATTATATATATATTATTATGACTCTGTTATAAGATTGAAAAACTTTTTAAACAACTGTACATGAGGTGAAATGTTTTTATACTAGAATGAAATGGGAGTTATGAGATTTACATCAAAAATTTTATTTATCTGAGACACATGACATATTCAACAACACTTTTTTTTGTTTATATACTAAACATTAATATGTTTTATGTTTCTTATCCTGAAAATAATTTTCATTTATATATCGATTTTATGATCTCCTTTTCATGGGGTTTAGCATTCAAAAGTCACCAAAGTTGTAGGTGACTTCGTCACAATTCCCCTTTATTGAGGCATACTGTAATATTTTTCCCCAAATTCATTTAAAATGTTGTATATAATACCCATTTGAAATTTAATATCACAATTTATTAATATTTCATTGTATTTTATGATTCATATTTGACATATTTCATCCTAAGGTAATTTAATTTTAAATTACCAACTGGTAAATAATTCATAACTCAGTTTTCCTTCACTGGGTTATATTATTAAAAATTTGTATTTTTATTCAAATATTATTTCTTTAATTAATTTTAATTATATTATCTTTTATTTAAAATTATTTCATGTGGATTTAAATTTTATACACATAAATTATTAAATGATAAATTCTCACTGTAACATTACAATCTTTATTGTGTTTTATTTTAGAATCTCATTTTAATCAATATTTTTTAATCTTTAATTTCCTTTTAATGTAATAATATTATAATAATATAACAAAAAAAATTATCTTCTATTTATTCATCATATTTCCATGTAATAGTATAGTTTCCCCACTCATTGGTAAATAATAGGATTGAGAAAATGTTATTTATAAAATATAACATCATTTCTATGTTCGGTGAAAAAACATTTTTCATCAAAAATAATGTTTTCTAAAAACATTTTAAAAAATGTTTTGAAAATTATAAAAATTACTTATTAAAGGAAAAACATTTAAAAAGAAAAAAAAATATCATTTTCCAAACAAGGACCGTTTGTCTGTTACCATAAATGTGACTGGAATCTTTATTTTAATGTGTACGAAATGTATAGAATTTCCCACCATCAGAAAAAATTAATATTTTAAATATTTCATTATTTTTTCAATGGTTTCTTCAAAGTAAATAATTTTAAAATTATTTTATGAACATTTAATTTTAAAGAAAATATTATAAACGTAAAAAAGGATATTTTTCATAATACTTTTTTAAATTACATATTTATCATATTTCTGTTCATAAAAAACAACAACCCTTTATTTTATATATAACACACTAGAGATAAATAGTATTTATGCAATATTTAATAATTATTTGGATTTTTTATGATTATTTTTACCATGTAATGTATTGATATTCATGTTCTTGATTCATTTTTCTAGTAAAAAACTTTCCTAATAGAAATTCACTTTCATATGATAAGTGGACATTAAATATCCACTAAATATATATATTAGTTATCATTGTTATGTTTATAGAAGAAAATGTGTATCATTTCAACACATGGTGTTCTACTTCAAATTTTATTTTTTTTATATGGGGAAATATTAATAATTCAATATTATTTACTCAATATATATATTTGATGACAAGGCATATTGTTCATAAATTAATTCTATTATTTGATATATAAAAAATTATTAGAACATATTGTGATGGTTGGGGCCTAGAATTATATATCCCCAAGATAATTCACTAATCTCATGTGGTGAGTAAATAATCTATAATTAAATGGGTTCTACCTGTAGTTTTAATCCATCTTATGAAAGGTATTTAATGTAGAAGTGTCATTGTAACACCCAGAGATTTTAGGAGAAATATTCTTTTTAATTTCTTTGATGTATTGTGTTGTACACTACACCAAGATTATCTTGAGCTATATGCAACATCGTATTATCTTGAAGTATACTCAACACTATTATTGGCTTGTGTTGCACACAATTTTATGTTCTTTCGAATAAAATTCATTTTACACAACACCGAGTATATATTTTGATCTATGTATAAATGAACTATGTTTTGATTATGTAATATGAAACACCAAAGGAATCTTTCACTACACGCAACCCTGACTTGGCTTGCATTACACACAAGAGCGACCTTCCTCAATAGTGTGTGTTGTGCGCAATACCGAGTTTCACTAAACAAAGATATATTATTATAATATTATGAACTAGCCATTTTGAATAGTATTAACTGATTTTTGAATTTTATAACATTATAATTCATCTTACACATTTTCTAGAATGAGGTATGAGAACAAAATCAGTTTTTTAGATAAAAGAAGTATTTTTCTCAAAAAAAATGCAGTTTTGTCGCCTTTAGATGGCAGAAACATGTTAAAACTAAGTTTTGAAAATTTTATAAGTTAAATTTTACAAAATAAACTTTGTATTTTGAATCAGGATATAAAATTTATTTGGGGTAATGTATTTATAGTTTTTTGATAACGTTCATATTTTGATGAATAGTAAAAATATGCTAAATTTTACTTAAAAACAACTTTTTTCATCGAGATAATTTATATAGTTAAAACATAATATTGAATGGTTTCAAATTATAAATAGAATATATTTTTACCATTTAATTTAATGTTCCTCATTATCATTAATTTTACATTTAATTCATAGGTAAAATCATTTCCATCTGTTGTAATGTTTTAAAATAAAAACCCATTTTTTTGACAATGGGATTAATTTTAAATTAATTTCTGCAACTTATGTGTCTTGAATTTAGAAAACTTTATTCTTTATTTGGAATCATTATCGCCAAATTTTATTAATATGCTATTTTTTATTTTTGGGCATTATGAATAGTAACTACGGAAAATTTTATTTACCACAGTTAAAGGTAAATCAGGTAATTGAGGGTAAAAATAATATTATAAAATTACCCTACACACATTCATTGATATCATTGGTTGATTATATTTCTCCATAAAAAATACCTGGGTCTAAATGGAATCTATTGGAACCCACTTTGATGTAATTAAGACATTTAATTTATTTTATTTAAACGAAAGTGAAATATGTCTCACTCAAATATTAATAATTAAATTATTTTTAACATAATGTTATATAGAATATAAATTCGATTATAAGTAATCATTTGAAATCTAAAATTTTTTTATTTATCATGGAAATTTATTTGTAATTTTTAAGTAATATATAATTACCTTAATAGCTTATATATTAATGATGCAGAAATTATTTATTTAGTGAAAAAAATAATATAGTTTTTATTAAAGTAATAAACCCATCAAAAGGCCCAAACACTTGACCAAATATTATTTTTAGAGTTTATATGCACCATAACCATCCATGTGGAGTCTTGTGGACCATTTTTAGCCTTATAAGACCTATTACAACATTTATATTATTTTATTTTAAATGATGTTAAAGTTGTCACCTTCATAATTTAATAAATATAACATTTTAAAAGTTGGGTTTTGTAGAAGATAAATTAAAATAAAAGTTTTATTAATAAAGATATTATATTTATCTTTATAATAGTATTTAATTATTAATTTTTATGCTAAAAATAAGTGTATTAAATAATTATACAAAAATGTTGTAGTAATTATTTTATTAAGAAAAATATCTAATAAATGGTCTTAAAAAATATTAAAATAAATATTATATGAACAAATTAATGTTCTCCTTGAACTTTTTAGATTAATATGACATTTTAAGAATCTATTAAATATTTTTTTTAATATATATTCTGTGTGGATTTTATTTAAATTCAAATAATTGAATATTGTCAAAATTGACACTATTGATATTTTATAAAAATAACATAATATTAAATTGTTTAAAAATAACAAAAATATTTAAAAATTACAAATTTAAAGTTATATGGTCTACAATGTAATAATGTATCTAATTATGTAAAATTAAAAACAAATAAGTAAGTATTTATAACAATTTATTAATTAGAATATTATTACCAAAAATAAAAATAAATAGATTAAATAAGGATAAATCAAAATGATAAAGTTTAAAATAAACATAAAACATGTCTAAATTTTATAGTTTGATGATATTACAACCCTATCTCATCTCATCTTTTAATTGAGTCATTTTTGGAGGTTTTTAAGTGGGGTTTTAATTTATTATAAATTAATATTTTTGAGGTTTCCAAAGGTGCCACTCTCCTCCCTTAAAAAAGGGCACCTCCTCCCTCTCCACTTCACACCATTTTTGAGCTTACAAATTCATCCAAACCCAGCCCATTACCCTTATCCACGTCTATAGAAACATTCTAGAGGTTCTGGTATTCTTCAAAGAACAAATTTAGTGCCCTAATAGAAGGTTAAGAAGAGGCGTGTTGAAGAAGAGGTAACATCCTTTACCGATTCTTTCAAACATATTTCTTCTTCTACTTCCTCTAAATGAGTTTTTTAATTATTAAGTAATAACTCCTGTATAGCTTTTATACTGATAGTTTTTTATGAATATGAAACAACCATATTACATCTTCTATCCATCCTATGAAAAATGAAATCACCCCACGTGCATACGTACGGCCTACCGTCTCCACGCTGTGCTGTAATATTTTTTATCACCAACATACATGGATGGGTATAATGATGGAAGAAATAACTACATATGATTATTGTAAAGTGATATTGATTCTGAAATATTATACACTAAACAATTCAATACAATTCCACAATCATGGGAATGATATCATCGCTTGTGTGTACGTACAACTTACCGTCTCCATGGTGCGATGTGATTGTTTCTACATGATATTTATTAAAAAATTATTATATGAATGAATTGAATGATTACATCTGATATATATTATACTAATACCATTATTTAAATGATATATTTATAACCTATAAAGAGGAATAATATTTTTTTCGACAAAACACGCATAAGAACATAAAGCAATGAACACTCGAATAACAAGTAGCAATAAAATATTACTAATAAGAAGATAAGAATATGAACATATATGATATCATAAAAATGAATATGATTCTGGAATAAGTCAATGAAATTATTTAAATAATTATACAATAGGTTCAGATATGTACAAATCATATCAGGCCTAAGGTAAGGGATAATTTTTCAATCTCATTTTTATTCGAGATTGCTTATACGTAAGTATTTAGTGGGGTTATATTTATCATCCATTTCCATGTTTTATAAAAAAAATTCATAAATTATTTACTATTATTCCATGTATGCTTAAAGTCTTGTTTACCCCTTTTTGACTTTTACTATGTGTTATGGAAGGAATATTTATTTTGTTTACCATACAAGGTACTTTTTGACTTTTCCGGCAAAAGTACGAGAATATTGTTTTTTTAATTTATACGACATGAATGAATTTTTATTTTTTCATAACGAATTATTTCAATGAAGATTCCTCCTCAATATTTCATTATTATTTTCAACAAAATACTTTTCTCTTAAAATTTCATGGCATTTTGAAAATAGAAAATGATTTGAGAGAAGAAAGGATATTGTTCCTCATGATTTCATTTAAAGTGTTTTATCACAACTATTTTCCAACTAAGATGAAAGTATTTAATATGGTTATGTTTCATGTATAATGTCCCTATTATTTTCATTGTTTTATTTTGTTGATGATGAAATTATATCCATTGTTTTATATGGATTATGTTATGATGACATGATGTTTAAGTATCCCATTCGATTACATGGGTTATTGCTATGATGTATGATTTCTGATTTTGTGGCACACATAAGAATGGTTTCATTATGAGATGGTTGGGACCTATATCTCCCTATAATACATTGGGTGAATATTTGTATCTCATGATATAGACATGGCTGGAACAGCAAGTAAATCTGGTTTTGTATTACAGGGCTGGAAAGAGGAGTGAACTCGGTTCAGTAATGGACATTGTCTGCTATGATGGTCTTGGTGATGAGCCTTGATTAATATGAAATGATTTTCTATGATTGTGTGTGTATGCCACAAATTTTCATGTCTTATGTTCTTATTTTTGTGATTACATTGTAGTTCAATTATTTATCCCATGACATGATATTTTGACCTCTTATGCCGGATAAGATTTTTCAAACGTTATGATCTTAAGAATATGATACGATTGAGATTTCATTTGTTTACCCTTAATGAGAATTTAATCTCACCCTTTTTATGTTTTCTTTTCCCTAGGATATAAAGGAAAGTTTTAGGTAAGAAAACAAAAGGTGAAGATTATTATGGGAGATGTTGAATATCTTGCACCATGATTAGAAGATTATGATATGAGTTTCTAAATACACTAAACTAATACGGTCATTGGGCGTCTCTTTTTGTTATGTATTAAGTATTCTGCAAAATTATTGTATTTTCCATGTACTTCAATCTTTGGGTCTCTATAGTTGGTATCAAAGCAAAGTTTTAGTTAACCTTTTGAAACTAGGATGCAAAAACATTAGTGAGATCCCTATAGGTATTTGTAAGGTATGTCTATAGATGTCTGTAAGGTTAAGTATAGGTTACAACCAAGAATTATGATAACAATCATGAATAACCTAGGAATAAACCTAATATGTTAGAGATTGAATGTACTCTACCTTTATTATGTTGTTTTCCTAGTATGATTTTTGCCTCTCACATTATTATTTTTGGATTTTAGAAAAAGGTTGGAAACAGGAAGACTCATGTTAATGGAGAATATGATGGACAATGGAATGATATTATTCATGAGAAGCCAAATGAAACAGTATTCGGAAGGAGACACATTGTTATTATGCCTAATCATCAATTTCATAATATGATCAATAATCTCAACTTTTGTATGTTTCCTGACTCGGCTAATAGAGGAAGATGGAGTTTCAGGATGATCATAGAGGAAAAAAAGTTCAATTTCTCTCATGTAAATCATGTGGGAAGAGGCATCAAGGAGAATGTTTCAAAGGAACTGGAAGATGATTTGGGTGTGGAAAACAAGGACACAAAGCTAGTAATTTCAAAGGAAAAGGGTCAGTTAACACAATGGACAAGGAAGATGGTATTGATAAGTCATTAACAATGGTTAAATGTTTTAAATGTGGAATGTACGAGCATTATGCAAACCAATTCCCTAAGTAAAAATCTCATGAAGAGAATCAGTATTTTCGTATGGGTAGTATTTATGTTGATGATGATAAAGAGACTAAAAATAATATATGAGATAAAATAAGTGTTGAGGAATAACATTATGAATCTCGGTCAATGTTTTATCAAGAATAATGTATGGTACTATGGAATAACGAAAAATCTACGGATTGTTACACTATTGTTTTTCATTGAGTATTCTAAAGTATATGTTGAATGGTACCGATAACCATGAAAAGTGATTGAAATATTTTTGGAAAGCAGATGATATGCACATAATGAAGGGATAAGGAGAAAATAATATGTTTGATTATATTCATGAGCTCATGACTTATATAAGGAAAAAGTGATATCATTGTTTGAGTATATAGAAATTTTGGGATTTTGGTATGTGGAAAGATTTAACTTTTGACAGCATTCATGTTTTCACTAAGGTTCTATGGTAATAAATGTTTCAAGAGAATACATGATTAAGTTATTCACGTAACCAACAAGTTATATCTTATGATATATGTGGGATAAATGTGTGTATTCACATTCTTGCTAGATGATATTTCTAGTAATCGTTCTCCTTTATACTAGGAGCTTGGACAGAAGTATTTTGGATAAGCCTAAAGATTGGAATGGATTATATTGGAAATAAGATAATATTGTTTAAGTCTAGAACTTTTTTTGATATTATTTCTGTAATGTTATAATAGTATAGTTTTAGAAAAAGGACAACCTGCAGGACGGGCGGAAACCCATCGCGTCTGACATGGCTGTGGGAATCGAACCCACAACCAAAGTGCAACAGGCCTTTATCACCTACAAGAAGTCCCTAGTTAGTATAAATTAGTTTTATTTTATTAAGCGGTATGATAGATGAATTATAAGTCCATTTTATTAACCATATACGATTAATCTCACCATATATGGACTTATGTATATTTAATAACTTGTGCTAACCTTTTTGTGATAGAGACAAATGGAATGACCTGTAATTATATCTCATGATCTAATAACACTTCAATAATTAAAATTCAACTTCATTTCTCTAAATAAGAGATGAAGTTGAAATTGTTCATGGAATGACCAACAATGATATTACACTAAAATCAAGTAAGTATTTCAACTTATGCAAGAATTCATCAAATTTAGGGAAATGATCTTGAAAACCAAAAATTTTGTCCTATTACTCTCATGTATGATGAATCAGATGGTACCTTATATCATCACAAATTTATGGCTTTGTTATTGTTGGATTTTTCATTGTCATGTTCTCTACAACTCTCCATCAGAACTTGATTGTTAGATTTCTCTTCCATATCCATGTTTTCACCTATGTTCTCCTATGTGGAAACCCAGTGATGATTCACTTTGGGTATCCGTTATGTTTCTAATGTTCCTTTCAAAAATTATGTTTTAGTATTCCTTTTTACAATGTGGGTTTCGATGAAATAAATTATCAAGTAGTAAACCATTTATAATCACGACGAATTTCAAGGGCAAAATTCATTTTAAGGGGGGTATAATGTAACACCCTGAGATTTTATGAGAAATATTTTTTTTTATTTATTTTATGTCTTGTGTTGTATGCTACACCAAGATTAGCTTGCGCTATACGCAAGCCCGTATTAGCTTGTAGTATACGCAACACTATTCTTGGCTTGTGTTGCACACAATTTCAAGTTCTTTCGAATAAAATTCATTTTACACAACACCATGTATAGATTTTGATCTATGTATAAATTAAATATGTTTTGATTATTTAATATTCAACACCAAAGGATGATTTCACTACACGCAACTCTGACTTGGCTTGCATTACACGCAAGAGCGACCTTCCTCAATAGTGTGTGTTGTACACAATACCGAGTTTCACTAAACAATGATATATTATTATAATATTATGAACTAGCTGGTATGAATAGTATTAACCTCATTTTTTATTTTATAACATTATAATTCATCTTACACATTTTCCAGAATGAGGAATGAGAAAAAATAAAATTTTCAGATAAAAGAAGTATTTTTAAAAAAATGCAGTTTTTCCACCTTTTGATGGCACACCCATTTTAAACATAATTTTTGAAAATTTTATAAGGTAAATTTTACAAAAGAAACTTATTCTTTTGAATTATCATATAAAAATTTACATTGGATAAATGTTTGATATTTTTCTGATAACGTTCTTATTTTGATGAATAGTAAAAATACGCTAAATTTTACTTAAAAACAACTTTTTTCATCAAGAAAATTTATATAGTTAAATTATAATATTTAATGGTTTAAAATTAAAAATAGAATATATTTTTACTATTTAATGTAATGTATGTCATTATAATTAATTTTACATTGAATTCATAGGTAAAATCATTTCAATCTTTTGCAATGGTTTAAAACAAAAACCCATTTTTTCGACAATGGGATTAATTTTAAATTAATTTCTCCAAATTCATTGTCTTGAATTTCGAAAAATGGATTCCATATTTGGAGCCATTAGTTCCAAATTATATTAATAGTCTACTTTTTTATTTTTGGGAATTATGAATAGTAACTACGGTAAATTTTATTTACCACAGTTAAAGGTATATCAGGTAATTAAGGGTAAAAATATTTTTATAAAATTACTCTAACACTTGCCTTGATATAATTTGTTGAATATATTTCTCCCTAAAACATATTTTGGTAGAAATGGAATCTATTGGAACCCACATGGATGTAATTAAGACATTTAATTTATTTTATTTAAACGAAAGTGAAATATGTCTCACTCAAACATTAAAAATTAAACTATTTTTTACATAAGGTTATAGATAATATAAATTAGATTATAAATACTCATATGAAAGATAAAATATTTTTCTTTATCATGGAAATTTATTTTTACTTTTTAAGATATATATAATTACATTAATAGCTTATACATTAATGATGAAGAAATTATTTATTTAGTGAATAATCAATAATATAGTTTTTATGAAAGTAACAATACCCAAAAAAATGCCCAAAAACTTGACCAAAACTAATTGGTAGAGTATATCTACATATTTATCATCCATGTGGAGACTTTTGTCCCTTTTTGTGCCTTATGAGATAGATTACGACATTTATATTTTTTTATTTTAAATGATGTCAAAGTAGTCACCTTCATAATTTAATAAATATATCATTTTAAACATTGGGTTTTTTAGAGGATAAATTCGAATAAAAGTATAATTATTAAATCTATTAGATTTATCTTCATCATAGTATATTATTTTTAATTTTTATGCAAAAATAAGTATATTAAATAATTATACAAAAATGTTGTAGTAATTATTTTATTATGAAAAATAAGAAATAAATGGTTTTAAAAAAATATTAAAATAAATATTATATGAACAATCTAATGTAATCCATGAATTTTATAGATTAATATGACATTTTATTAATCTATTAAATATTTTTGTTCTAATATATCTTCTGTTTGGCTTTTATTTAAATTAAATAATTGAATAGTGTCAAAATTGACACTACTGATATTTTATAAAAATAACATAATATTAAATTTTTTTAAAATCACAAAAATATTTAAAAATTATAAATTTAAAGTTATATGGCCAAAAATGTAATAATGTATCTAATTATGGAAAATTAAAAACAAATAAGTAAGTATTTATAATAATTTAATAATTAGAATATTATTACCACAAATAAAATTAAATAGATTAAATAAGGATAAATCAAAATGATAAGGTTCATAATAAACATAAAACATGTCTAAATTTTATTAGTTGATGAGATCACAACCCTATATCATCTCATATTATAATTGAGTCATTTTTTGTGTTTTTTAAGTGGGGTTTGAATTTATTATAAATTAATATTTTGGAGGTTTCCAAAGGTGCCCCTCTCCTCCCGTATAAAAGACAACCTCATCCCACTCCACTTCACACCATTTTTGAGCTTCCAAATTCTTCCAAACCTGGCCCGCATCCCTTATTGACGTCCATAGAAAAATTCTAGAGGTACTGGTCTTCTTCAAAGTCAAACATTAGTGCCCTAAGAGGAGGTTAAGAAGAGGCGCGTCGAAGAAGAGGTAATATCCCTTACCGATTCTTTCAAACTTATTTCTTCTTCTACTTCCTCTAACTGAGTTGTTTCATTATTAAGTACTATCTCAAGTATCACTTGTATACTTGTATTTTTTTATGAATATGAAACATCCATATTCAATCTTCTATCCATCTTATGAATAATGAAATCACCACGCGTGCGTACGTACGACCTACCATCTCCACGTCGTGGTGTAATATGTTTCATCACCAACATACTTGGATGGGTATAATGATGGAATAAATAACTATATATGATTATTTTAAAGTGATATTGATTTTGAAATATTATATACCACACACTTCAATAAAATTCCACAATCATGGGAATGATGTCATCGCTCGTGCGTACGTACAGCTTACCGTCTCCACTGTGCGATATGATTCGTTCTACATGATCTTCATTAAACCATGATTATATAAACGAATTTAATGAATAAATCTGAAATATATTATACTAATACTATTATGTAAATGATATATCAATAACCTAAAAAGAGGAATAAGAATTTATTTGACAAAACACACATAAGAACATAAAGCAATGAACACCCGAATAACAAGTAGCAATAAAATATTACAAATAAGAAGATAAGAATATGACCATATATGATATCACAACAATGAATATGATTCTGGAATAAGTCAATGAAATTATTTAAATCATTATACAGCAGTTCTGGATACGTACAAATCATATCAGACCTAAGGTAAGGGATAATTTTGCAATCTCATTTTTATCTGAGATTGCTTATACGTAAGTATTTATTGGGGTTATATTTTTCATCCGTTTACATGTTTTATAAAAATGTATTCATAAATTATTTAATATTATTCCATGTATTTTTAATTTCATGTTTAACCATTTTTGACTTTTACTATGTGGTATGGAAGGAATATTTCTTTTGTTTACCATACGAGGTACTTTTTGACTTTTCTGGCAAAAGTAGAAGAAGATTGTTTTTTTAACTTATACGGAATGAATGAATTGTTATGGTTTCATAACGAATTATTTCCATGAAGATTCCTCCTCAAGATTTCATGATTATTTTCAAAAAAAATTCTTTTCATTTAAAATTTCAAGGCATTTTGAGAAAATAAAATGATTTTAAAAAAGATAGGATATTTTTCCTCAATATTTAACTTCAAGTGTTTTATCAAAACTATTTTCCATCTATGATGAAAGTATTTAATATGGTTATGTTTCATGTATAATGTCCCTATTATTTACATGGATTGATTTTGTTGATGATGAAATTATTTCCATTGTTTTTTATGGATTATGTTATGATGGCATGATGTTTAAGAATCCCATTCTATTACATTGGTTATGTAATGATGTATGATTTATGATTTTGTGGCACACATAAAAATGGTTTCATTATGATATGGTTGGGACCTATATCTACCTCCAATTCATTGGGTAAATATTTTTATCTCATGAGATAGACATGGCCGGAACGACAAGTAAATCTGTTTCAGTATTACAGGGCTGGAACGAGGAGTGAACTCAGTTCAGTAATGGACTTTGTCCTCTATGATGGTCTTGGTGATGAGACTTGATTAATATGAAATTATTTTCTATCCTTATGTGTGTATGCCACAAATTTCCATGTCTTATGTTCTGATTTTTGGGATTACATTGCAGTTATATGATTTATCCCATGACATGATATTTTGACCTCTTATGCAGGATAAGATTTTTCAAACGTTATGATCTTAAGAATATGATACGTTTGAGATTTCATTTATTTACACTTACTAAGAATTTGAGCTGACCGTTTTTATTTTTTCTTTTCCCCATGATATAAAGGAAGGTTATAAGTATGAAAAAAGGTGAATATCTTTATGGGAGATGTTGAATACCATTCACCATGATTAGAAGATTATGTTCCGATTTTCTAAAGACACTAAACTAATACGGTCCTTGGGCATATTTTTTGGTTATGAATTAAGTATTCTAAAAAATTAATGTAATTTCTGTGTACTTCAATCTTTGGGCCTCTACAGTTGGTATCAGAGCGAAGGTTTAGTAAACCTTTGGAAACTAGGATGCAAAAAACTTTAGTGAGATCCCTAGAGGTATTTGTATGGTATGTCTAAGGATTTCCGTAAGGTTAAGTATAGGTTACAACCTATAATTATGATAATTATCCCGAATAACCTAGGATTAAACCTAATAAGTTATATATTGAACTTAATCCCCCTTGATTATATTGTTTTCCTAGTATGATTTTTGCCTCTCACACTATTATTTTTGGGTTTTCGAAAATGGATGGAAACCGGAAGATTCATGTTAATGGAGAATATGGTGGACAATGGAATGATATTCTTTATGAGAAACCAAATGAAACAGTATTTGGAAGGAGAAAAATTGTTATTATGCCTAATCATAAATCTCATAATATGATCAATAATCTCAACTTTGGTAAGTTTCCTGACTTGGCTAATAGAGGAAGATGGAATTTCATGATGATCATAGAGGAAAAAAAGTTCAATTTCCCACATGTAAATCATGTGGGAAGAGGCAACATGTAGAACGTTTTAAAGGAACTGGAAGATGATTTGGGTGTGGAAAAGAAGGACACAAATCTAGTAATTTCAATGGAAAAGGTTCAGTTAACACAATGGACAAGGACGATGGTATGGCTAAGACATCAAAAACGGTTAAATGTTTTTAATGTGGAATGTACGGGAATTATAGAAACCAATGCCCTAAGGAAAAATCTCGTGAAGAGAATCATCATGGTCATATGGGTAGTATTTTTGTTGATGATGATGAAGAGGCTAAAATGATATATGAGATGAAAGGATTTTTTAGGAATAAAATGATGAAGCTCAGTCAATGTTTTATCAAGAATAATGTATGGTACTATGGAATAAAGAAAAATATAAGGATGTTTACACTATTGTTTTTCCTTGAGTATTCTAAATTATATGTTGAATGGTACCAGTAACCATGAAAAGTGATTGAAATATTTTTGGAATGTAGATGATATGTGCATATTCAAGGGATAATGGGAAAATAAAATGTTTGATAATATTCATGAGCTCATGACTGATATAAGGACAATGTGATATCTTAGTTTGAGTGTATTGAAATTTTTGGACTTTGGTATGAGGAAAGATTTAACTTTTGACAGAATTCATGTTTTTACTAAGGTTCTATGGTAATTAATGTTTCAATAGAATACATGATTAAGGTATTCACGTAACCAACAAGTTTTATCTTATGATATATGTGGGATAAATGCTTGTATTCAAATTCTTGGTAGATGACCTTTCTAGTAGTCGTTTTCTTTACACTATGAGCTTGGATAGAAGTATTTTGGATAAGCCTAAAGATTGGAATGGATTATGTTGGACATAAGATAGTATTGTTTAAGGCTAGAAATTTATTCGATATTATTGCTGGAATGTTATAATAGTATAGTTTTAACAAAAGGACAACATGTAGGACGGGCGACAACCCATCGCGTTGGACAATGCTGCGGGAGTCGAACCCATAACCAAAGTGCGATAGGACTTTATCACCTACCACCGGCCTACAAGAAGTCCCTGGTTTGCATAAATTAGTTTTATTTTATTAAGCGGTATGATAGATGAAGTATATGTCCATTTTAGGAACCATATATGATTAATCTCTCCATATATGGACTTATGTATATACCATAACTTGTGCTAACCTTTTTGTGATAAAGGCATATGGAATGACCTTTCATTATATCTCATGATATACTAACACTTCAATAATGACAAATTCACCTTCATTTCTCTAAATAGGAGATGAAGTGGAAATTGTTCATGGAATGACCAACAATGAGATTACACTAAAATCAAGTAAGTATTTCACCTTATGCAAGAAATCATCAAATACAGGGAAATGATCTTGAAAACCAAAAATGTTGTCGTATTACTCTCATATCCGATGAATCAGATGGTACCTTATATCATAACAAATTTATGGCTTTGTGATAGTTGGATTATTCATAGTCATGTTCTCTACCACTCTCCATCAGAACTTGATGGTTAGATTTCTCTTCTTTATCAATGTTTCCACCTATGCTCTCTTATGTGGAAACCCAGTGATGAGTTGATTTGGGTATCCGTTATGTTTCTAGTGTTCCATTCTAAAATGGAGTTTTAGTATTCCTTTTTACGATGTGGGTTTCGATGAAAGAAACTATCAAGTAGTAAAACAATTATAACCTCGATGAATTTCGATGGCGAAATTCATTTTATGGGGGGTAAAATGTAACACCCCAATATTTTATGAGAAATATTATTTTTTATTTCTTTGATTTCATGTGTTGTACACTATACCAAGATTATCTTTCTCTATACGCAATACTGTATTCGCTTGCAGTATACGCAACACTATTCTTGGCTTGTGTTGCACACAATTTCATGTTCTTTCAAATAAAATTCATTTTACACAACACCGTGTATAGATTTTGATCTATGTATAAAAGAACTATGTTTGGATTATGTAATATTCTACACCAAAGAAATATTTCACTAGACGCAAACCTCACTTGGCTTTCATTACACACAAGAGCGGCCTTCCTCAATAGTGTGTGATGTACGTAATACCGAGTTTCACTAAACAATGATATATTATAATAATATTATGAACTAGACTTTATGAATATTAATAACCTAATTTTTAATTTTATAACATTATAATTCTTCTTAGACATTATCTAGAATGAGGTGTGAGAAAAAAATAAATTTTTCGGAAAAAAGAAGTATATTTAAAAAAATTGCATTTTTTTCACCTTTTGATGGCACACCCATTTTAAACCTAATTTTTGAAAAGTTTATAAGTTAAATATTAACAAATAAACTTATTCTTTTGAATCATGATATAAAAATTTACGTTGGATAATGTTTTGATATTTTTCTGATAACGTTCATATTTTTATGAATAGTAAAAATACGGTAAATTTTACTTAAAAACAACCTTTTTCATCGAGATAAATTATATATTAAAATAATAATATTGAATTTTCTAAAATTATAAATAGAATATATTTTTACCATTTAATGTAATTTATTTCATTAGCATTAATTTGACAATGAATTCAAAGGTAAAATCATTTCAATCTTTTGTAATGTTTTAAAACAAAAACCCATTTTTTTTACAACGGGGTTAATTTTAAATTAATTTCTGCAAATTCTGTGTCTTAAATTTGGAAAAATGGATTCCATATTTTGAATTAGTAGGTCCAAATTATGTTAATAGGCTACTTCTTATTTGGGTCATTATGAATATTAAGTACTGTAAATTTTATTTTCCACAGTTAAAGGTAACTCAGGTAATTAATGGTAAAAATAATATTATAAAGTTACCATAACAACTGTATTGAAATAATTGGTTGATTATATTTCTACCTAAAACATACTTGGGTCGAAATGGAATCTATTGGAACCGACTTGGATGTGATTAATACCTTTAATTTATTTTATTTAAACGAAAGTGAAATATGTCTCACTCAAACATTAAAAATTAAAGTATTTTTAACATAAGGTTATACAGAATATAAATTCCATTATAAATACCCAGTTTAAAGATAAAATGTTTCTATTTTTCATGGTAATTTATTTTTAATTTATAATAAATATATATTTACCTTAATAACTTATACATTAATGATGCAGAAATTATTTATTTCGTGAAAAATCAATAATATAGTTTTTATTAAAGTAATAATACCCATGAAAAAAACCAAACACTTGACCAAAACTTATTGGTAGAGCATATCTACACCATAATCATCCATTTTTCAACTTGTGGACCATTTTGAGCCTTATGAAACAGATTATTACATTTATATTATTTTATTTTACATAATGTCAAAGTTGTCACCGTCATAATTTAATAAGGATAACATTTTAAAAGTTGGGTTTTGTAGAAGATAAATTCTAATAAATGTATTATTATGAAATATATTAGATTTATATTCATAATAGTATTTTATTTTAAATTTTTATGCAATAAATAAGTATAATAAATAATTATACAAAAATGTTGTAGTAATTATTTTATTAAGAATATTTTAAAATAAATGGTTTTAAAAATATTAAAATAAATATTATATTAAAAAATTAATCTGATCAGTGAATTTTTTATATGAATATTACATTTTAGGAATATATTAAATATTTTTTTTTGAATATATATTTTGTGTGGATTTTATTTAAATTCAAATAATTGAATAGTGTAAAAATTGACACTATTGATATTTTATAAAAATAACATATTATTAAATTGTTTGAAAATAACAAAAACATTTAAAAATTAAAAATTGAAAGTTATATGGTCTAAAATGTAATAATGTATCTAATTATGTAAAGTTAACAACAAATATGTAAGTATTTATAACAATTTAATAATTAGAATATTATTACAACAAATAAAATTAAATAGATTAAATAAGGATAAATTAAAACGATAATGTTTAAAATCAACTTAAAACATGTCTAAATTTTATTGGTTGATTATATTACAACCCTATCTCATTTAATATTTAAAATGAGTCATTTTTTTATGTTTTTATGTGGGGTTTCAATTTATTATAAATTAATATTTTTGAGGTTTCTAAAGGTGTCTCTCTACTCCCCTATAAAAGGGAACCTCCTCCCTCTCCACTTCACACTATTTTTGAGCTTTAAAATTCGTCAAAACCCTGCCTATTTCCCTTCTCCACGTCCATAGAAACATTATAGAGGTCTTTGTCTTCTTAGAATACCATCTTTAGTGCCCTAAGAGGAGTTTAAGAAGAGGCGCGACGAAGAAGAGGTAATATCATTTACCAGTTCTTTCAAACTTATTTCATCTTCTACTTCATCTATATGAGTTGTTTCATTATTAAGTAATAACTCTAGTGTAAATTATTTACTGATATGTTTTTATTAATATTAAACAACCATATTCCATCTTTTATCCATCCTATGAATAATGAAATCACCACGTGTGCGTACGTACGAGCTACCATCTCAACGGCGTGGTGTAATATTTTTCATCACCAACATACATGGGTGGGTATAATGATGGAAGAAATAAATGTATTTGATTATTTTAAAGTTATATTTATTCTGAAATATTATATAACATAAAAATAAATAAAATTCCACAATCATGGGAATGATATCATCGCTCGTGTGTACGTACGGCTTACTGTCTCCACGATGCGATGTGATTTGTTCTACATGATCTTCATTAAACCATGATTATATAATCGAATTGAATGAATAAATCTGATATATAATATACTAATATCATTCTTTAAGTGATATTTATATAACCTAAAAAGAGGAATAAAAATTTATTTGACAAAACACACATAAGAACATAAAGCAATGAACACCCGAATAACAAGTAGCAATGAAATATTACTAATAAGAATATAAGAATATGACCATATATGATATCATAACAATGAATATGATTCTTGAATAAGTCAATGACATTATTTAAATCATTATACAAGAGTTTCAGATGCGTACAAAGCATATCGAACCTAAGGTAAGGGATAATTTTGCAATCTCATTTTTATCCGAGATTCCTTATACGTAAGTATTTACTGGGGTTATATTTATCATCCATTTCCATGTTTTATAAAAATGTTTTAATAAATTATTTACTATTCTTCCATGCATGTATAAATTCATGTTTACCCCTTTTTTACTTTTATTATGTGGTATGGATGGAATATTTATTTTGTTTCCCTTACAAGGTACTTTTTGACATTTCTGGAAAAAGTATGAGAATATTGTTTTTTTAACTTATACGGCATGAACGAATTTTTACGGTTTCCTAAAAAATTATTTCCATTAAGCTTACTCATCAATATTTCATGATTATTTTCAAAAATAAATCTTTTCTTTTAAAATTTCATGGAATTTTGAGAAAAGAAAATGATTTGAAGGAAAAAAATGATATTTTTCCTCAAGATTTAATTTCAAGTGTTTTATCACAACTATTTTCCATCTAAGATGACAGTATTTAATATGGTTATGTTTCATGTATAATGTCCCTTTTATTTACATGGTTTTATTTTTTTGATGATGAAATTATATCCATTGTTTTATATGGGTTATGTTATGATGGCATGATGCTTAAGAATCTCATTCTGTTACATGGGTTATGCTAAGATGTATGATTTATGATTTTGTGGAACTCATAAGAATGGGTTCATTATGATATGGGTGTGACCTATATCTCCCTCCAATTAATTGGGTAAATATTTGTCTCTCTTGAGATATACATGGATGGAACGACAAATAAATCTGGTTAAGTATTACAGGGCTAGAACGAGGAGTGAACTCGGTTCAGTAATGGACTTTTTCCGCTATGATGGTCTTGGGGATGAGCCTTCATTAATATGAAATGATTTTTTATGCTTATCTATGTATGCCACAATGTTTCATGTATTATTTTCTGATTTTTGGGATTACATTGCAGTTCTATGATTTATCCCATGACATGATATTTTGACCTCTTATGTAGGATAAGATTTTTCAAACTTTATGATCTTAAGAATATGATACGATTGAGATTTCATTTTTTTACCCCTACTGAGAATTTGAGCTCACCCTTTTTATGTTTAATTTTCCCCAGGATATAAAGGAAGGTTTTAGGTAAGAAAAAAAGGTAAATATCTTTATGGGGGATGTTGAAGATCTTTCGCCATGATTAGAAGATTATGTTCCGAGTTTCCAAAGACACTAAACTAATACGGTCATTAGGCCTCTTCTTTTGTTATGTATTAAGTATTCTGAAAAATTAATGTAATTTCCATGTACATCAATCTTTGTGTCTCTATAGTCATGACCCATGAGATCATGATGTCCAATAATTAATCATTTACTTCACTAAGAATTTAGTTTTTATTATCAATGTGTTTTTCAATGATATTGTCTCTAGATGCATTATTTATCTGTTTATTTATAAAATGGAATGTGTTTTCCCTAATTTACCTTGCAATACTTATCAATAATTTCCTATTAATGATTTTCACATTGTTTATATGACATTTTTGTTATGTTATTTACCTTTCCATATTGATTATTCTTATTAATTAACGATACCATACACTTATCTAACTCTTACTAATCATCTAAGGATTCCCTTATTTTTTGTCCATTAGCAAGAATCCAGGATGTGTAAAATATGTGATATACCT
This sequence comes from Viscum album, assembly GCA_963277665.1. Lineage (NCBI taxonomy): Eukaryota > Viridiplantae > Streptophyta > Magnoliopsida > Santalales > Viscaceae > Viscum > Viscum album. The sequence goes on along the minus strand of CAUJRU010000030.1, from coordinate 1,102,032 downwards.
AATTATATAGGATGGAAAAATTATATTCTAAAAAACTATTATATTGTAATTTGTGTATTAATATTTATTAAAAGACATAAGAACAAATATTATTTTCCAAGACTACTAAACCATTATATCTTTCATGTTTTCATTGCTTATATATTTTAACATTTTAATATATAAGTAATAAACTCATGTAAACCTGGTTCAAGGTTGTCAGAAACCTTCTATAATCATGGTGACAGAATTTATATATTAAGAACTATGGTTCCACATTTTTAGGGAAGAATATACCTACATTTTCCCCTAATTATTTTTTCATTATGATGTATATAAAACATTATAAATTGGAAGAAATTTAAACTATTCCTCCATATAATTCTTTAAATAAAATAATTAAATAAAAAAACCCCAAACTGATATCTGAGTGTGCCAATTCAAAATATTATACCATATTTACCTCTAAGGATTTCATTGAATAAAAAATTAATAACACAATAATCATTGTTGATAATAAAATAAGAAATATATTCATAATGTGTGGAAAAGTAAAGGGTATAATTCTAAAACAATTATATAAATAGGGGAAAAATATATCCAAACCTCTCACCAAACATACAATAAATTGAAAAATCCCAAATATATTATAAGTGATAAGACATTTAATTGGTCTCCAAACTATATATAGATTATACTAAAATGATGGAATATAACGAAACACCACATATCCCAATGTACATAAAAGAATAATATAAAGGGAAAAAATATAAAAATAAAAAATGAAATGGAAAAAGAATGAAAATAAAGGTTAATTAGAATAAATTATCCTCAACCACACATCCATGTATAGGATAAGGTTGATATTTATTCACATTTAAATAGATTAATTAACATAGTTTATGAAGAAAATTCAGTCAACTACAATAATGATAAGTCCTCCATGCTTTCAAACAAGAGGGCTCAGATTTCCCAAGACGACCAAACTTGATGAATGTGAGATACCACTTCTTCAATGGAGGAGTGGAAGTATAGTGAGAAAATTATTCCAAATCATCATGGTTCTATATCACATATTATTAAAATTTATTCTTCTCATCAAAGAGTGAACATTAACTAGTAATGAATGAAATAGGGCTATTCCACACTATGGGGTAATCCATGAAATCATCACTATAATCATTTACTTATTGAACACTTCATAAAATGATGTAAATATAGAATAAAACACTCTAACACTATGGTTTATATATATAACCATTTAAATAAATTCACCTTAAATGACTCTTCAAACAAAATATTTTGGTGAAAGGATTCGGCTCATAGAAATGGTAAATATACTCCTTCAATGTGCATTCATCATGTTGGAATCTTAAAATACACATAAAATTGTAAACCAATACCTATTCAATTTTATTTCATTGAATTACAATGGTGATAATGAATACTTTACGTATACTAAATTGTAATTCATGTGGAATTATTGTTTCCCATCACACTCAATATTTTCCTTCAAACATTTATGAAGTGTCACTTAATCTCAATGAATCAATAGTGTTTAGTGAATTAAATAATCCTAAAATATTTTCTATCCACACTATATACTCTTGATAACCTTTATTACCATTAAGAATGAGAGAACATTGAGAAGGTTAAAACCATAACACTTTATCTCATGTCTGGTGTAGTATATAACGGGAAGGACTACATCTGATATCATATAGACACAAATCTAAGAAAAATTCCATCATTTAGATTTTATGTTGTACATTTTGACTCATTGATAAGAAATAATATAATTAAAAATGAAATATGAGGCCTCTTAAGAAACACTATAAATTCAACTCACCCTAAGAAACGTATTAAAATGTCAAAAATCAAAATCTCCAATATTCAACAGTAAAAAATAATCAGAAAATAACATCACAAAATTAAAAAAGATAATTACAAACCTGATTAAAAACCTTGAGATGATTCTTAATGATAAGTAGTTGAGTTCATAAATCCAACATTATTTTTTTCAAGTTACAATCATCATTTTATTTAATATATTTTTTTTAAGACACCATCAATAATTTATAAAAAATTATTTTACAACATAATACCTTGTATCTAAATATTGTATAACCAAAATTAAACCCAATACCAATAATAAATAATATAAACTAACCTTAATTCACCTAAAAAATTAAATTTAATAACAAAAATAAACTTCTAATCAATAGGTGGTGAAACTAAAAACTAAAAAGGGCTATCGGTTGTGGACAATTTTGAAACATGGTTTAGAGGACTATATGCCTACCATGAATCTAACACTGTGAGATAGCCAAATACATGTGAATTAACTTCATATGGTTTTATAGACTATGGAATGAAACCGAAGACCTCTAGTTATTCTCCCATTTCCATCTAAAATATGAATTTCTTTTTAATCACATAGAAATTCTTCGTAAAAATTATAACACCCTAAATCTGGATCAAAATATATATGAATAAATGAAGGAAAATATTAGAATTTAAGAAACATAGCCCAAATATCCATTATATCTTAAGGTTCAAAATAATAAATTGAATTTCAGTCTCTCCATGAACATTCCTCTATATTTTATCATTCATATCTCTTACCTACGATTACTTACTAAATAAAAAGAGAGTTCTTTAACACAATTTTTTGTAGGAACTATCTGAGGCCACTACTTATCTAGGTAGATGAACAATCCCAATACAGGACACGTATTGTATTACCAATTACATTGGGATAATGAAAAATTATTGTAAATCATATATATATCCATGGTATTTATATCATAGTCAATTATATATTAAAAATAGTGTAAAAATTCAATGTCCATGGGATGGTTCTTCAATATCATAGACATACGTGAAAATACAAATAAAGTATTTAAAATAAAAACCCAAACAGATAGGAAATAACATAAACAATAATCTATCTCAAAAAATATATTTTAAATAATGAAATCTAGTGAAAAGTATAATGTACAAATATCAAATAATGAAAAGTGGTAAAATGAACATAATCGACACGCTACAATAAAAATAAAAAAACAATGTGATTATATCCTAGTGATCAAATTTCACCATCCCAATATATCACTAAATACCTCACTAAGAGAATCTTAAGAACGAATTCAAGAAAATGTATCTTCTAATAATCCTAAAAATGAACCATTAAAAGAAATAGAGATTACAAAAATCTATTTGTATAAGTATATTGTGAGAAAAATATCCCAATATGTTTCCATAAAGAAAAGGGTTAATATATTAACTTTTAAAAACAAATTCAATAATATATAGATTGATAAAAAATAAAAAATTTTATGGTTTTTATATTTTAAGAAAATAATTCATATCCATTCTATTAATTCCCCTTAAAATTTGTAATGAATATTCAATGAAACATTATAATCATTCATTTAAATAAACATATCAAATAATCACATTAAATTTTTTCCAACAAAACAATCAGTGAAAATATAAATTTTTGCATAATATAAATCAATAAGATATAAAATATATGTGGGTATATAATAAAGAATGACGTGGAACTATAAAAATAGTAAATCATTTACTAAATTAATCTCTATAAGAGTGACTTGATATAATATATAATAGTAAAAAATAAATATTACCAAATCATATAAAGGGAATAGAAAATGTACTATATACAATATCATCACATAATTTTTAATAAGAATAATTTAGAAATATAATCAATGTAGAGTATAAATAAAGTATAGTTTTTTAATTTTTAATCTATAGAATCTCCTTAGGTCATAGTTATATGATTATAGAAATACTCAGGAAAGAAAATATATAAACCTATCTATGAAGATTATACCATACAACCTCCCAATTATCTATTTCCTAGACTCACTATGTAGAATTCCAATGAGTAAGAACATATCATGTACTATAGGACAATAATCTACACAATAATAAGACTAAAATTGAAACTATTTCATGACATCCCCCAAGAACCCTATGGATCCCATGATGTTTTCTCTTTGATGTGAGGAATCAATTTATAACAGAATTATCCCATATCGATAATAGACATCATAAATAAAATAAAATATCATTTATTTATTATTATTTTATACTACCTTTACATCACCCTTCCACTATTTCAGTTACATATGCAAAAAATTACATTCCTAATCAACTCTTAAGAATCCATAGAATATAAAAAACATGTTTTCATGGGGCCTAAACTGAGGGAATATCTATTATTATGAAAAAACAATTATAAAAGGGGTTAAAATGTACTATGTTTTATGCATATAATCAAACACTTTAAATCCCTTTTTGAAATCCCTTTCGAAACCGCATCCATAAGGGGGCCTTATTTTGAAATAAAGGAAAAAATAACATTAAATATATAGTGTCTAATAAGAAATATATTAATGTTATCACAGCATAATTAAATAAAAATTCAAACTCCCTAAACATAAGTCAACAATAATAAAACTTTGAAAGTACCAAATAAAGACATAAAATAAAAATAGTAAATAAATTTTAATCAATCGATCCCTTGAAAACCATATAAAACTATTTTAACTAATTTTATGGTTTATAAACAAAATTTTAACCACCAACCATTTATAATAACTTCCTATGAATTTTAAATAACACATAGAATACATATTTCATTATTATATAATTATAAGTGTATCGATTCATGAAAAATATTATTATTTCAAAAACAAATCATGAAGCGTGGATTTTTTTTTAAAAAAAATTAAACATGTATCGTACATTGATAATGATTATAAAGAAAAATGTTTATAAAACTAAAGAATAATATGGTTTCATAATAAATTAAAAACTAATTGAAAGAAATAAATTTATCATGATAGGGTGATGAAAAAAATTCAAAGAAACATAGAGATAAGTTGCAAAAAAATCAACAAAGTATAGAAACAAAAAAATAAATTATTTAGATAAACCCCCATCCATGGTTGTAGCCACCATGTGTCTATATTGAGAATAATATGTATGGGAAATGAATATATGAAGAGTATGTTTTGAAATTTAGAAAAATTAACATTTTAAATGGAAGACCATCACAAGGAATCTAATAAGATTCACAAAAATAAAAGGATAATATTTTGAGTGTAACCCCTAAGGATCTCATTGCTGAGAAATGTGAATGGGGGAGAAAGAAAGGGTTAAATAAAGTAAAATTATACAAGTTACAAGTGTAAAATTCATAAAATTTAAATGTCATTTATATATCACATTTTGGAAACATGGTTTGGGAAATTTTCTAGAAACTATAAAACACCCAATTGAATTTATCGGTTTTTTCTGAATAGGTGGGACATACATTTTACTAAACATTGATAAAAGGACCCATATATAAAGGTTCCTTAAAAGAATAATCATTAAAAAGTTTTCATGGTTCTTAAAAACAAGTACAATGTATGTACTGTAAAGGTATATTTCATGGTAATGTTAATGGTTCAACATGGTAATGTCAGAGAATAAAAAATGTTTTCTCTTACCATGTTATAACTGTGCACTCTGAAAAACAATATAAAATTTAAAATGTTTAAAAATATTCTCCATATAATCTTATAAACTCTATAATTCAATGAAAAACACACTAATGTGATATTATTGTGTGATAATGATTATCATAACCCAATATCTATTATGATTATCCCAATCACTACAAACTAGGGAAACAATAGCCTTCCATTTCTAGCATAAGTGTGTCTCCACATAAAATGTCATGGAATGCCCTATTTTGGTAGATATAACATCCTAGGCCCCAATATTAATAATTATCATATCATAAATCCACATATTATTTAAATTCAAAAATTGTAATAGTATAATGGCTAAATCAAAACTCTTGATTTAGAATAATCCAACAACACACAATGTTAATCAACCCATCTATGTTGGTGATAACACATGGATAACATAACCACTACTTTAAACTATAATTAAATTCAATCATCTTTATGAATATCCCAGTGAAATATATCCTTAGGATAAATCATAACATGGATTTACTCACAACACCACAATATCAATTTTATGCCCCTGTGATCTTCACTATTAGAAATCACACTCTATAATAATCAAACCACTAGCCACACCCATGAAACATGAACTAAATACCATACTGTAAATAATCATATATTCTTATCAAAAGGGGAAATAAATATCATAACATAAAAAAAATAATAGGCATCAGACACAAAACCTTTTGTAACTAGTAATTTTGTGACATCCTGGTCTGATATCCCCTACAATAGTGCTCCAATCCGATTCACAAAAAGAAATCAGGCATGACTTCTCATATGAAAGATTCTTCTAACTAATATTTGGGGTATAATGGTGGAATTGTGAGGATACTATACCCTCATATCATAGTTAAAACCTGGAAGTAAATAACCAAACACATAAAAAGTAGGGAAAGAATAACAATAAATAAACAGAAACTAAACATGTTGTAATAAAATGAAACTAATGTAATGGCCCTAAAAACAATTTCACACATAGAACCATGATCTCCCACAAGGCCAATTCTATGCGAAAGAATAAATAACCTAAAATAAATAAAAAATGACCTACTATAAACTCCAGGACATAACACATTCCCGGTCTCTAATACCTTGTCAAGCTGCTCTAGCCCGACCAGTCATCTCTACACGAGCATCCTTGTAAGAACTTAATTCTTCCTTTGAGGTACATAACATTCGTTTTTATTTTTATACTTATGAAAATGGGGAAAAGTGTTCAAGTTCCAGTGTGTCCATGTTACATGATGTGAATGGGGACAACATGTTGTGTAATTTTATGTAAAGGTTGTGTATAGAGGGGTACACGACATATAATCCTAGTACACATCCATGAAATGGTCTACCCAATAATATTATATGCACAGTGTATAGTCTCAAGTACACACCGTGTAAGTTTTTTGAATTTTTATGTCGGGTAGTATCATCATTTTTTCAGATGGATATAAATGAACCCCCATTGATGAGAAGCACCCTAGGAAATCCGAATTGGAATTGTCCTCCCTTTTCATTGTCTGAAGCCTGATTTGAACACTGTCAGTTCCATTGGAATCCCCTCTGTGAATGATAGATTTCTTTTGAGACTTTATTCATGATTTTTTATCTTGATTGAGTTCTAAAAGGTTGAGATTTTTTCTCTTTATTTGTTGATCTACTCCATTCTAGGTCGAATCAAATCTCGATAATGGATGAGGAGAATCATATGAGTAGGAGGTTTGTGGTCTCATGCCTTTACCTAATTTTCAAATTAATTATATGTGTCGGAGTGTTGAATTCCCAATATTGTGTGTCTCCTAAATAGAATATTGACCATGTTTTTTACCTAATATTTATTAGGTAGTTGACAAAATGATTATAAGTCATGTTTGACATTGATAGCCTTGATTGAGGGACACCTTGTTGGTGTGTTCTCCCTGGGATGACCAACATTGAGCTGTTTGTCCTAGGATGACTATGGGGATGAATTTTTCCCTTTCATGGGATATTTAAAATGGAATTGGTCAATTTAATTATTTTCAAATGTGAGATAAAATATGGTTATTCATTGTGATAATTTAATTCACATGTTAGGTTTGTGATATGAGTTACCCAAATTATTTATTATGTTTTTATCCATGTAATTGAGTACGTTACATGTGTTTTTTTCATGTTAAAATAATTATACACAAGGCCTGTACCTAATACATGTTGAAATGAATATATAACGAGTTTTGAACCCATCACATGATAAAATGTCAATATAGAAAGTTTCCGTCCTGATTGACTACTAAAATGCTTATATAGATGGTTTTGATCCTGTTAGGAGTTATTTTATACCATGGTTATATGGTATGGGTTAAACACACCAAGTTTGATACTTGAATTCCACATTATAAGTCAAGAAAAGTCATATTTAAAAATTAAATAATGAAATTACATAACTAATGACTCGACTATCAATCCATATAACAATCTTGGATTTAGTCTTCACCCATACATGATTAAATTGTCTTATGAGACATCTGTTGTGCTTACTTTTGAGTACCTACTATTTACTTATTTCACAGTTGTACACTACCTGTTATATATATATATATATATATATATATTAACTGATAGATTGGCATAGATCATTGGTTGTTTTCTTCTGGTATTTAGTCTCACAACCTTTTTTGGTCATTATTTTGTGCCCAAACAGATTATATGATTGCATGTGTTGATCTGGGAAAACACCCTACTACATATGTTGAATTTTCTATTTAGGATCAAGAGAGCATGGGACAGAGCCAAGTAATGTGATTATACATATATTACGTTGTTCTTTTCTTCTTTTGTAACATATATTGTGGATTCCTACAGTGTAATTATTTTGAATGTTATCTATGAATATAACAAGCTACATCATATTTTGTATGGAATGATGTTTTTTTTCTTATTCGCTCTCCACTGTTAATTTTAGTTTTATGTTTTTACTACTTCCTATGTTGTATTATACTATATTTTGATGTGTTACACTCTGCCAATTAGGAAATAGTTTCCCCACAATCACTCCTTAGGCCCCCGCTGCTAGTCATAAGCCTCTGGAATTTGTGGAACTGTGCTTGATCCCATGTAGCCAACCGAGTACAGGGCACCAGTTAAAGGGGAATCCGGATCCAAGATGTTACAAAGTTGAATCTGAGGGTTTATTTTATGGGTTTTGTTATTTTTTAGAGATTTTATATTGGTATAAGAAGGATAGGTAGTTTGGTAAAATAAATTTTCCTAGGAGTAGCAACCCTGTGTACAAGGAAAATTCAAATCACCCCAAATGAAATTGTATTTTTTTTATTTTGAGCTACTAGAGTTGATTCAATTTCACCATTGGGTGATGTGCTTATTTTTATGTTATTATTATTGATATCATTATGGTTTTATTTTTTTCAACCCAATTAGATGAGGGTATCCTATCTCATGAATCATATATACACTTATTATAAATCACATGCCATGTATTATTACCATGACATTTAGAGATTATTAGTGATTTCATGTTGTTGTAAGAGATTTCATGTTAGATATGCATGTTGTTGTGATATATATCACTATAGATACTTGTTAGAGTTGGTTTCTTGAGAACAAACTGTTTATACTTTGGTTACATGAATGTAGACTTATTATATATTGTTTATTGTTCTGCATGACAATAATATAATAATGTCCAAGAATATTTGATACATTAATAAGGTCATGGAAGATCCTCGCTATGAGGAGAACCTTGAAATTCTATAACAATATTCATAAATAATGTTCTATGGTTGGATGACATACTAGGATAGGACACATAGTTTACAGAACATCATGCGTGAGTAATCGTAAGAAGATGAGACTCTTTGTCATGGAGTTCGCACTTGATAATCTCCATGATGGGAGATTATGAGAACCTACCCACCAGTAGTAATTCCGCATGTCATGGTTTCATCATACATTTATATCTACGAGCGTGTGTTATGGTCCTTAGACTGGAATATTGTCATTAACTCATGTCATGAATCGCGCACATAGATTTGCTGATGAAAACCGTCACCAAGACAGCTGGTGGAATATAGGGTACGTTGGGTGCATCATGAATGACATGTTGTTAATGGATAAGTCGAGGAATGATTTGTCCCTTCCATATTTATGGAAGTAGATATCCCAGTTCCTTCGATTGAAATAGAACTATCTCCCAAATTCCATGTCCATGGGGTCACAACGAGTTTATTTTTTGAAGTCAAAGAATGACGGATCAAGCATATAGGTTTATGGAAATGCCACGAAACCTGCATGATGAGATATTAAGAAAAAGGGATTAAATTACATGGTAAGTGTTCGTATGAGGTGGCACGTCCATGCGGAGTCAAATTCTTTATCTTGGGTGCCTTGACCCATTGCAAGATAGTAATCATGGAAATTAGGCAAGCACGCCTAATGCAAAAGAGAAAAAGGCCTAGAGGGTCACACACTATGTGTATCCATGTATCTCAAGTAGAATAAAGATTATTCCCGTATGTGGTTTAATAATTATTCAAGGATGCCTAAATTGTTTTAATTCTAGAGGAAGAATAAAATGAAAATAAGATATAAACGTCGTGTACATTGAATGTAAACGCCGTGTAGTTTTCATTTTGGAAAGGAAATGAAAAACTAGTACACGTTGTGTATTAATGATTACATGTCATGTAGTTTTTTCAGTCGGGATTTTAATGAAATAATATTGTTTTATTAAATGATATTTATTATAAACAGCTTGGGAGAATGTCAAGGAATTAATTATTTGACATTGGGTTTTTAATAAGATTTATTTAAATAAATAAAACGTGTAACACATTCATTTTTTGTCATAACTCTATAACCTGGGTGCATGTCAAGGAATTAATGATTCGACATGGGGTTTTTTTAATAAGAGCTAATGAAATAAATAAAACGCGTAACACATTCATTTATTCTCATAACTCTATAACCTCAAACCGATTATAAATATACTCACAACACTAACACTTTTCCCTAATCATTGTGAACAACAATTCTATAGAATTATCTCAAGTCCAAAAGAACTCCCTCCTCCAAGAACACTCTCAAGACCGAGAGAGATCCTCCTCCATCGGATCAAGGCGATCTAAGTTGGACAACGCAAGAAAAGGCTTCTCCCCGCTAGCACCCGGAGACTCCTTTGGAGATGTCCAGAGATACGTGGTGCACATGTGGATCACCGCCTAAGAAAGTCTACACTTGGCTTCTGCGATGCAATGAAGAATGACATCGAAATGTGATCCAAAATATCAACAAAGAAAGAACGCCATAAAAGTTACTTCGTATCAATTAATTAAATTAATTATAATCAACCTGTGATGATCCTTGTTTGTGGTTCTAGGACAATTTTTCTTCATTGTCTATTTTTTTGATTCGATCCTTGGAGTCTGGAATTTATCTTCATATTGATCCTGGATTTATCATTTCTATTGGCAGAAAATCCAAGTGGGCACATCCACCCACGAGAATCCACTGCGCCCAGGACCTTCAATTAATATCAGCGAGGTCACAATGTTGATTATAGTTATTTAATTTTTGTTGATAATTTATGAATTTATATTTGATTCAATTCAAGATAAATTGTTCTATAAAATTGAATGAATGAGATCTGTTCTTCCTCCTTCGTTTCATGATTCACATCACAGAAATGAATGTTTAATTTTAATTTTGATGAAAATAAAATTGAGAAACTCATCCGGAGGTGCCTCTCATTATCTCTGTACAACACAATAATACACGGCATGTAGTAAAAACTACATGCTATGTACTTAGGTTCAACGAACCGGTACTGGTATGCCAAACCACGCAGTGTGAATTGAGTATACCTATGTTTTTAATACACCGTGTTGACCAGAACTGAATAGAGCGTGGAAACCGGAATACACGGTGTGTATGTTGAATCAACACGTCGTTTAGTCCGATACGGCCTAGGTGAAACCGTGTACAAGGAGAAGTCGTGTACCACGTACACGGGATTGCTAGGCTGGTAACCACGTAACAAGGAAGTACATGTCGTGTTAGATTAATGTACATTTTGTGTACTCCAAAATATCAAAAGTACAAGAAACATGCCAAAGCCCCATGTGTGTACTTTGGATGAAGGGTGAAGACAAATACACACCGTGTAATGTAGCCTACACACCATGCACATTTCAGAAATGGAATTTCACCAGTTTTCCTCCAATGTACAAAGACCCGTACAAGGAAAATGGATGAGAATAATCCCAAAGAAATTCATAAAGTAATTTAAGATAATTAATTGATTATTTATATGATCATAATTAATGGAATTCAAGAGAGAATTATCTTGAATAAAAAGAATGATTAAAAGAATTTGAAAACTAAAAATGCGTAAATGTTGTTGCATTCTATGGATGATCATGAGCTAGACCAAAGACCCATTATGTGTGCGTGGTTTCATTTAAATTTATTTAAATTCATTATCATGCGAGCCTTCTTCTAATAAAATGTTGGGCCTACATGACCATGGTTTCTTTAATGTAAACCCCATGTAATGGAGGATCTCCCAAGCCAGAGGAGACGGTTCAAAATCCGAAGCTAAGGAGAAACCAACCCAATAAGATACAAAGGTGGAAAGGTGGGAGCTACAAAACATGAACCATTAGGTTCAAGGTGTTTTTCTCTAGGTCAGGGTTAGCATATCAATACCTCTAGATATGCTAACCAATAGAATCTAATGATCATGAAATCTTATTTTATTTCTTTCTGATTTCAAGGTTTATTTATTATGAATGTGTTGTCTCTATCACATGGTTAATGAAATAATCAATCATGAAAATATGGAATAAAATAAAAAACGGACTATGCGTAAACATTATCAGAACATGGTTAATCATTTAAGCAATCATCACCTAATATTAACAAGCATGTGATAATGTGAAACTACGCATAAAGGATTAAAATCCCACAAATACCATGTTAAGTCAGACCACGGATTTTGTTACTTGATTAAAGGAAGGACTCAATAAAACAATGTGTTTGACCAACCCCTGTTGGGACACTTACTTTTATAATGGAAGATCTTATGAATGTTTCGGATTGACTTAAACATTTTACAACAAGAGGAGTAGCCCTTGCTAGAATTTTTCTAAAATGGAGGCAAGTGTTGAGGAAATCCAATTCATGATTTTAGGATTGGGGAGTCCACTCAACAAATAAAGGAACTGTAATCTCATAGTTAGAAAACACATGCCTACCTAAATACCTTTAAATTGCTTAACCAACCCATGTTGGAGTTATGCGGAGGGGAACATGGATCATTTCCACTAGAATGTCAAAGAGACTGGACATTCTGAGTTCAATGGTGAGGGCCATTGGGACTTGATAAAATAGTGGGAAACATAGTAAAATTTATTATTTCTCAATAAATGTAACCAATAAACTACTGATGATCTAAATTTTTTAATTATATAATTAAAATAAAAAACTCGTCAACCACACTATCCCTTCGATCAATTCTAGATAAAGACAATATCCTCACTGACAGTAAATTTCAGGAATGGTTAAGGCGCCTTCAGGTTATCCTATGCCATTAATGAAACATTTACGTGCGGGAGTCCTCACTTCCTAATTCTCCTACCCAATGGATGAGTGATGAAGATTTCCTATTCTATGATCAACATTTGAATGATGCAATCGACGTTCAATGTTTGATTTTATAATCAATGTCTAGTGAGCTCAAGAAGTCTCATGAAGAAATGGATTCCTATAGCATGCTCGAGCACCTCTGTGGTCTATACTAGGTGAGAGCAAGACAGTAAAGGTTTGAGATCTCCAAGGCAGTATTTCAGAGCTGGCTTGGAGAGGGTGCCCTAGCAGGGCCTCATATAGTCAATCTCATTGGCTACATTGAGAGCTTGGAGGTTCTAGGGTTTAAACTCCCCAAGGAACTAGGTAATGATCTAATTCTTTCATCACTCTCCCAGAGCTTCTCTAACATTCTTGTAAATTTCAACATGAACAACATTGATAAGTCTCTATATGATCTTCTTATCCTCATTCGCCAAGTGGAAAATGATATGAAGCATGACAAGCCTTCTATCCTTATGGTGAATAAAAGGAAAGGGGAGGCGAATAGCTTTAATCCCAAATCTTCTTCAAGGCCTTCCAAGAAAATGAAGATAAAAGGGGAGGCAAGAGAAGAGGGGGCTATTTTTTCGCATGTGGAAAGAAGGGCCACTGGAAGAAAAATTGCACCCAACCAAGGAAGCAAGGGGAAGCTTCGGGTGCACTTGTTGTCGAATAAAATCTATCTATTTCTACCAATTGGGTATTAGATACTGTTTGCGGTGCTCACATATGTATCCAAATACAAGAACCAAGTAGATTCAGAAAGATTGACTTAGGTGAGGTGGATCTGTGAGTAGACAATGGAACCAGGATCGCAGTTATAGGTATCAGAGTCTACTACCTCACATTTCCTACTAGGATGGTCTTGGTATTAAAAGAATGTTATTATGTACCCTCTATAACCAAAAACATTATTTCAGTATCCAAACTAGATACTAATGGATTCATCTTCATGTTTGGAAATGAATGTTACTACATTTATAAAGATACCATTTGTTTTGGTATGTCACATCTATATAACAACCTTTATGTGTTATAAAACACAAACCAAGTAATGGAAAATGATGACAAGGATAATTCACACGACTCGTACCAAACCCAACATCGACATCACAGACTAGGTCATGTCAATGATAAACATTTGACAAAATTACATCAAGATGGGTATTTATCTTCTTTAGAACTAATACCACTTGGTTTTTTGTCATGTGTGTCTACAAGGAAAAAGGACCAAATCCCCATTTAATGGGAAAGATGAAAGAGCTAAAGAGCTTCTAGAATTAGTTCACATAGATGTGTGTGTACCATTTCTTGTTGAATCAAGGGCTAGGTTCTTGTACTTCATAAGTTTTACTGACGATCATAGTAGATATGGATATATTTACTTAGTGAGGTATAGGTCAGGTTCTTTTGATTAGTTCAAAGAATACAAGAATGAAGTTGAGAACCAGCTTGGTAAGAAGATTAAGAAACTCTGCTCAGAAAGAAGAGGAGAATATATTAATCAGGACATCATTGAATTCTTACGGGAGTTTGGGATTCTATCTCAACATACTCATCCTTACACGCCTCAGTGGAATGGTGTCAGTGAAAGGATGAACCGCACCCTATTGGACATGGTGAGATAAATGTTGAGTCATGTGAGTCTTCCATTATCCTTTTGGGGATATTCATTACAAACAGCAACACACATACTAAACCAAGTACCAAATAAATTGATAAATGGTATTTTATATGAGTTATAGAGTGGAAGAAAATCTATTTTATCAAATTTAATTATGTGGCGGTAGGGAAGAATTTTTTAAGTCCTCTTAAGGTAACAAACTTGCACCCCGAGGCACAAAGATTACCTTTATAGCATATCCCAAAGGAAAAAGGTGTTATTACCTATACAAATCCTCAGATAAAAAGGTTATAGTGGCAAGACATGCCATATTCTTTGAGAGGGAGAAAATCTCCAAAATAGATAGTTGGAGTGAGATAGACTTCAATTAAGTTGAGGCTCAAGATACTAATGAGTTGGTATAAGAACAGATTCGTCAAAGCCCCATGGATGAACAATCTGTTCCAGTGACACAATAACCGCATAGGAGCATGTGAGAGGTGAGAGAACCAGAACGATATGGTTTTATTGTCACCGAGGATGGTGACTCATTATTGGTTGAAAATGATGATCCTATTACCTACAAGGAAGCAGTTGAAGGAACATACTTTTCCAAGCGGCAAGAAGCCATGAATTCTAAAATGGATTCCATGTACCAAACCCAAGAATGGATTTTGGTAGATCCTCCAGTTGATGTAATGTTTGTTGGTAATAAATGGGTATTCAAGAAGAAACTGGACATGGAGGGACAATTCAGCACCTATAAGTTAAGACTGGTTGCAAAAGGTTTTAAACATCATCAAATAATTGACTATAATGAAACATTTTCACTGGTTGCGATGCAGAAATCCATCAGAATCCTATTGTCCATTTCCGTATACCATAACTATGAAATTTGGAAAATGGATGTCAAAACAAAATTTCTTAACGGGAACCTCCAGGAAGATGTCCACATGACACAACCTGAAGGGTTTGTGACTACAAAGGATTCCAAAAAGTTTTTCAAGTTACAGAAATCCATTTATGGATTAAAGAAATAATCAAGGTCATGGAACATTTGTTTTGATGAAGCCGTAACGGAATTTGGATTTGTTAAGAACGAATGTGAACCTTGTGTCTACAAAAGGTTTAGTGGAAGTGCAGTTGTTTTCCTAATAGTATATTTTGATGACATGTTACTAATTGGAAATGAAGTAACCGTATTACAGTCAGTTAAGGCATGGTTGGATAAATTCATCTCTATGAATGGCTTGGGCGAGGCAGCATATATTCTTGGGATCAAGATCCATCGCGATAGATCTAAGAGAATGCTATGCCTAAGTCAAAGTATATACATTGAAAAGATACTGAAGAGATTCAGTATGGCACAGTCTAAGAGGGGATTGTTTCCAGTGTCACATGGCATTCATCTTTCCCAGAAAATGTGTCCTCAGACACATGAGGAAAGAATGAAAATTTCATGGATCCCTTAATCATCCGCGATAGTGTCAGTAATGTACGATATGATATATACAATGCTAGTTGTTTCTTACTCATTAAGTGTGTTAGGCAGATATCAAGCTGATACATGAGACCGCCATTGGATGGCAGTCAAGACTGTCCTTATGTATCTAAGGCGTACTAAGTATATGTTCTTGGTTTATGGAGGAGATGAAGAACTATTCATCAGAGGACATGTAGATTCTAGTTTCCAGACTGATCAAGATGACATGAAGTCACATATTGGATACATCATCAGTTTGAATGGAGGTGCAGTGAGCTAGAAGAGCTCAAAGAAAGATGTGGTCACAGATTCTACATCAGAGTCTGAGCATATCACATCTTCTGAGGAAGCTAAATAATCAGTATGGATACGAATCTTAGTCCAAGAGCTGGATGTAGTACCTAACAGTAAATATCATATCAAACTCTATTGTGATAGTACTGCATCAGTGGCACTCAAAAAAGAGCCAAGGTAACATCAGTGGGCAAAGCACATACTTCGGAAGTACCATTGCTTGAGGGAATTTTCTTAGAGAGGTGAATTTATAGTTAGCATCATTTCCATCGAATGCCATGTGGAAGACCCCTTGACTAAATCCTTGACTCGGCAGAAACATGATCATCATGTGAGGTCTAGCAGACTAAAAGTTGTAAGTAGTTGGCTCTAGTCCAAGTGGGATTTTTTTAGATTTGGTGTCCTGAGAACCAACTTTTTATACTTTGATAACATAAATTTATAGTTACTATATATTATTAATGGTTCTTCATGACTATAATATAATAATGTATTGGAATATTTATTACATTAATAAGGTCATGGAAGATCCCCACTATGATGACAACCTTGAAATTCTATAACAATATTCTTAAAAAAATTTCTTCGGTTAGATGACATACTATGATAGGCCACATATTATGCAGACCGTCATGTGAATGTACTGATAAGAAGACGAGAATCTCTCTCATGGAGTTCGCACTTGGTAATCTCCCAAATGAGATATTATGAGAACAGACCCGCCAATAGTAATTCCGCATGAATTGGGGTCATCAGATATTTCTATCTATGAGCCTTTGTAATGGTCCATATATTAGAAGATTATCATTAATTCATGTCATGACTCGCACACTTATATTTTCTGACGAAAACTGTCATGAAGATAGTTGGTAGGAAGTAGGGTAGGTTGGGTGCATCAAGAATGACATGTTGTTAATGGATAAGTTGAGGAAGGATTTTTACCTTCCATATTTATGAAAGTAGATATCTCAGGCCCTTTGATTTAAATAGAACTATCGCCAAAATTCCATGGGCATGGTGTCATGATGATTATATTTCTGGAAGTCAAAAAATGACGGATCAAGAATATGGGTTTATGACTCTGCCATGAAACCTTCTTGATGAGATATTAAGACAAAGTGATTAAATTACACGGTAAGCATTCGTATGGGGTGACACATCAATGCGGCATCAACTTCGTTCTATTGGGTTCCATGACCCATTTTTAGATAGTAATCTTGGACATTAGGCAAGCCCACCTAATGACAATGAGAAAGAGGCCTAAAAGGTCACACACAATGTGTATCCATGTATCTCAAGTAGAATAAAGATTATTCACGTTTGTGGTTTCTTAATTATTCAAGGAATCCTAAATAGTTTTAATTATAGAGGAAGAATAAAATGAAAACATGATATACACACCATGTACATTGAATTTACTTGTCGTGTAGTTTTCATTTTGGAAAGGAAATGAAAAACAAGTACACATTGTGTATTAATGATTACACACCGTGTAGTTTTTTCAGTCGGGATTTTGAGGAAATAATATTTTTTTATTAAATGATATTTATTATAATCATCGGGGGCGCATGTCAAGGAATTAATTATTTGACATGGGGGTTTTTAATAAGATTAAATAAAATGAATAAAATGCGTAACGCGTTAATTTATTTTCATAAATCTATAATCTGGGTGCATGTCAAGGAATTAATTATTCGAAATGGGTTTTTTTAATAAGAGTTAATGAAATAAATGAAATGAGTAACGTGTTCATTTATTATCATAACTCTATAACCTTAAACCCGATTATAAATATCCTCACAACCCAAACACTTTTCCCTAATCATTGTGCACATAAATTCTAGATAATTCTCTCAATGCCGAAAGAACTCCTTCCTCCATGAATGCTCTCAAGACCGAGAGAGATCATCCTCCATCAGATCAGGGCGATCTAAGGTGGAAAACTCAAGAAAAGTATTCTTCACGCTAGCACTCGAAGACTCCTTTGGCGACATCTAGAGATACGTGGTTCACGTGTGGATCACCGCTAGAGGAAGTCCACACTTGTCTTCTACAAAACAACGATGAATCACATCAGAACGTGATAAAAAATATCAATTAAGAATGAACTCCATGAAAGGTACTTCTTGTAAATTAATAAAATTAATTATAATCAACCTGTGATGACCCTCGTTTGTGGTTCTAGGATTATTTTTCTCCTTTTTCTATTTCTGTGATTCGATTTGTGGATTTTGGAATTTATCATCTTATTGATCCCATATTGATCGTTTCTAATGAAAAAATTCCAAGTGGGCACATCCACCCATGAGCTTCCACTGTGCCCAGGACTTTCAATACTCCTATGGTTGTGATAGGTGTTTTGGTAAACGTTATGGATGAATGGAATTGATGCCAAACATTGGACCTTGTGGAGTATGGGCCCTCTTTGATTTGAATTTGTAGGATCATGTTTCTTCTATGGGATATAGATTGTGTAGGTATGTGCTATATTTGATTACAAACATTGATTTGTAGGGAGTATGGACCCCCATGGTCAGAATATGGCAGATCGTTGTTTTAATTTTCAAAAATAGTGGTTCCGGGGATGTTTCAGAGGCTTACTATCTAGGTTTCTAGACAACAAGGAGAGTCAGTTCATGAACACGCACCTTGTGTTCTCCTATTCAAGAGGAAATAATATTTTTAAGTACACGCCGTGTACTCATTGTACTGGTTGTGTGGTAGATGATTGTGTGTATGATCAGGTGAGAGAGACATTGGATGTTGGGTTTTGAGAGGAACACAATGTGTGCATTAGGTACAACCTGTTTAGTTTTCCATAGGTAGAACCCATGCAAGTCTGGCCCTATAGAAGAACCTGGCTAGGAGGGGAAACATGAGTACAAGTGATGTTTAAGTTATACATGTTGTGTACCTAGGACGATTACACAACCAAGGCATGAAGACATACACAACCATGTGAGTGTTTAAGGGGACATGTCATTTTTGTTTCTACACGTCGTGTACCCAAAATTCATGAAATTTTGTATACTTTCTTCTCTTATTTAGTTCTTGTGATATTGAACCATGTACCTTGATGAATAAGATTATATTGTGTTGTATATGATGGATTTTACAGAGAAATTCCACCATGATGACCTCTATTAGTATTCCAGGAGGGTGGCAATGAGAATACCCCATAGGTGGTTGGTCATGGGCCACCAGTGGATCCACCAGTCATGACAGCTAAGTCACTAGTGGTTGCTCTGGAAACAATGTGATGATTAAAAGTTCTGCCAAAACTTCTTCTGCTTTATGCAGACTTTCCCAGGAGTACCTCAGCCTACCACTTCTATGGATGAGATGACAAGAGTGCTCTAGCAGAAACATCCTTTCACATTATCTAGGGATTGAGGATCATAGGATGTAGAGTCTTTCCTAGACCCATGTTATCTATCATTGAGCATCTGGATATGCATCCTGATCGAAGGGTCAAGCTAATGACTTATATGTTGTGTGATTCTTCTAATAGATGGTGGGATGTGGTTACTAAGATGGGGAATCATCGAGATATTCCTTTTGAATACCTCCAGAGAATATTCAATGACAATTAATGTCCTAAGATGTTGAGGGCTAAAAAATACTAGGATTTCATGCATATGGAGTAGGTATCTCTATTAGTTATGGATTACATAGCTCATTTTACTAAGATCCAATTCTTCAGACATATTCTGATGGGTGATGTTCTTTCATAGGCTAGATGATTGGAGGATAGTCTCATGTATGAAATCTGATCATTGGTGAATATATTTCATATGAATGCTAAATCTGAAATAGTGAACTAGGCACTCATTACCAAGTGGAATCAGTGGGAATCTGTATGTCTGAGTCCAGACAGTTTGGCATCGAGATGTGATATCGTCTCAACAGGTAGCATAAAGCGTCGTCTGGAGCTTACTCGTAGAGAATCTAGTAGTCATAAATTTTCATCAGGTATCCAGGTGAGGTTCTACCAGTTTGGAAGCTTTGGTTGCACAAAACCGTATATATTGATGGTCCCAGTTGAATTCCGAGATTGTTTCACGATGGTCCATCTACAGTGCATCTTCCAGACACATCCACTATCAGCTAGTGAGAGAGGATATATAAAAACTTCATGTTCCAGAGTGGGCCCAACTTCTTCTCTCCATTTGGAGAACTGGAATACGTTTGGACACTTAGGCCTAAGTGGTGGTTGTGGTTGAGGTTTCCACACTCCATATTCTTAGAGATAACAGAGTGGATTAGCTCAGGGTTTCTAGGCTGTGTCGCAAGGTTGTGGTACATTCCATAAATTTGTAGTGATGCAGACCCAATAAGAGAAGGATCCTGGAGCATCTACTATATAGAGGTACTATTCTAGTCTCCTATGTTTTAGCTTCTGCACTTTTTGACATATGGGATTCACTTAGTTACATATCCTTTCTGGTTTTTGTGTTCCTTGGGCTATGTGTTTTCCCTTCTGATCAGTTTATGAAACTAGATACTCTGTTAGGGGTTATAATGACATATGTGCGATAGTGCAAGGAGTTCCCATTTTAGATTGGTGGGTGTCACTTCATTTGGGATCACTAAGTCTTATAAATGACTATATTTTATGTCATCCTAAGAATGGATTTTAATGTTTCCTTTCATGACTTTTTCAATTGCTATCACAACATGGTGAGTTTTTTGTCCCCGGTGGGAAGATCGTTTCTACACAACGGTGATTAGAATGTCCTGGTGATACGAGTAAGACCCTAGCATCTTGGGTTGATTAGGTTGACAGCACAAATTTTCAGATTAATTCTGGATCACTAGGGGACATGTCATATGGATCTTCATCCAATGGTTGATAACTTCATGTATGTCTTCTTAGATGAGTTTTTAGGTTTACCTCTGATAAGATAGGTAGAGTTCTCTATCAAGCTAGTACTAGGAGATGCACCATTATCCATTCCTCCTTATCTGATGGCTATGACAGAGATTCAAGGGCATAAGAGGTAGCCAGAGGATATAGAGACTACGAGTTTCATATGACCTAGTATTTATCCTTGGTGTTCATATTTCCTTTTTTCAAAAAAGTTGGTGACTAACCTTAGTCTATGCATGTATTGTCAGAAATTGAACCTGATGATGGTTAAGAAACGGTATCCTCTACTAAAAATAGATGATCTCTTCAATTAGCTATGAGGAGCTCGGGTATTATCTATGATTTATTTGAGATTTGGTTATCACCAGGTGCGTGTTCGACTTGTATACATACCTTATACAACCTTTCATAGAAAGTATAGGATATATCACTATATGTATATTCCATTTGGTATCATGAACATGATATCTATTTTCATGTCAGCGATGAATTGATTTTTCCATCCTTATATGGACTCTTTTGTGGTGGTTTTTGGGGATGAAAACTTGGGGTATTCTCATAATTTACATGACCACACCACTCATACTGAGATCATTTTGAATACACTAAGAGAGCCTCAGTTATATGATATTTTCAAAAAGTGACACTTATGGATAGATCATATTCATTTCCTAGGTCTGGTCATATTAGAGACAGGAGTATCAGTGGACCCAGAGAAGGTGAGAGTAGTAGTTACCTAGGAGAATCCCAAGAACATCTTTGAGATGCAGAGTTCTCTA
The DNA here is from genome assembly GCA_963277665.1 of Viscum album. NCBI lineage: Eukaryota > Viridiplantae > Streptophyta > Magnoliopsida > Santalales > Viscaceae > Viscum > Viscum album. Next base: position 1,079,852 of record CAUJRU010000030.1, on the reverse strand, counting down.
GGGCTAGATGGTTACTAAAGGAATTTATTACAGGACTTCTCATGATTAGCAGTGCCAATGAAGGGATGGATAAATAATGTTGTGAAGTATGTATGGTAAGATTCATGAGAGACTTCCATTCAAGAGATTAAAGGGATATTAACTTCAGCACCGATACATATTTTTCCAGTGTTGGGCAGGAGTTACACTATGTACTACGAGGCATCAGGTATCAAGCTTGGATTAGTTCTTATACCTTGGGATCAAGTCATTGCGTATGGGTATTTTTAGTTGGAACCACATGTGGGGAACTACTCAACGCGTAATCAAAATTTAGCCATGGTTTTTCATGACTTACGTTATTGGAGACATTAATTATTGGGGGATTATTTTTTGATGTACAATGACCACAAAAGTTACAAGTACATCTTCACTAAACATGATCTCAATTATAGGAAGAAAAGGTGGGTGTAATACCATCAGTATTTTGAATTTGATCATGCCTACATGCCTAGGAAATGCAATGTAGTGGTTGATGCACTAAGCATGAGTACTCAGATATGGGAATCACATCAGGCCAGTAGCGTGTGGCAGCTGATGGTGTTGTTCTCTGAGATGCATATAAAGGAGTACGACATGAAGGGTTTTAATTTTGTTACATCCTTAGCTATTACGTATACCTTACTAGACAGAGTGATGATGAGGCAGCTATTGGATTTTGAATTCCTAGTTCTACTAGAGATTATGTTAGGTGGGGACCGTCCTTCTGGTTAGACCATAGGCGAGGATGAGGTTATGCAGTTGCATGGTTATGTATGGGTGATAGAAGACATGAGAGAGGATATAATGTGGGATTTTCAGGCTTCATTTTGTGAAGTGAATCCTGTTGTCACCAAGATTTATAATGATTTAATTTGTCAGTACTGGTTTCTAGGTATGAAGTGATATGTATTTGGTTTTGTCATGAGATGTTCCACATGTCAGCAGGTGATGGAAGAACATGATAGACTAGTAGGACTTTTGTAGAAACTACAATTCCCTGAGTGGAAATGGAATGAAATCATGATAGAATTTGTTATAGGTTTATTTCGGACTCCCTGAAGTAATAATTTAGTATGGTTTTTGGTTAATAGGCTTACGAAGGTTTCATATTTTCTTCCGCTCAAGGGGACCTCAAATGTTGATGATCTTGGGAGGTTGTACATCCTGGAGATTTTATGACTAACTAGGGTTCCTCATTATATCTTTTGATATTGGGAAGAATTCATTACATCTTGTTTCAGGATAGGGATAAAGAGGGATTTTGGTATATAGGCTCTTATGAGCATTTCTTTCCACACCCCGATAGATGACCAGTCAGAGCACACAATATCGGTTCTAGAGGACATGCTTCAAGCCTGGATCTAGGATTTCAGGGGATCTTGGGAGACACACATACCCATTTTGAGTTCTTCTAAAACAATAGCTTCTATGATCCTATTCTGAAGGTGCCATATGAGGCTTTGTATAGTAGGCCATGCCTATCACCCATGTGTTGGATGGTGGCTAGAGAGGTAGCAATGTTGGGACCTCGTGTTGTCCTGTAGACCACTGAGAAGGTTCAGTTGATTCAGAATAAACTGGATACTATGTAATCCTATTAGAAATCATACACTAATCACCATAGATGACATTTTTAGTTTGATTTTGGGGATCAAGTTTTCATAAATGTTGCACCGAGGTTGGTATACAAAAGGATCATGAGACTCGAGAATCTTTTTCTAAGGTATGTCTGTCCGTTTGAGATTCTCGAGGTGGTCGGGCCAGTTTCATATAGATTGTATTTAACACAGAGGTATAAGGATATGCATGAAATCTTCCACATTTCTATGTTGCGAAATCAAATTTTTGATATGTCTCACACCTTTCATCCCATGGAATTAGAGTTTCAGGAAGATGGCTACTTTGAGGAGTATCTCATTCATATTGTGGATCATAGAATGAAAGTTCTCTATGACCAGTCTATTCCTTTAGTACAGGTGATATGGAAGCATGGATTATTGTAGGATGATTCTTGGGAGAGGGAATCCGACATAGTATCATTGTAGCTGATGTTTTTCGTATATATTCTTCACCACCCTTGATAGGGAAATTTGTGGACGAATAGAATTAAGGGGGGATGTTTTTCGAAACCTAGTTCTTACCTCGAGGTACATGTATTTCCTTTTTAGTTTTATACATATTAAAATTGGGTAAAATAACTCACGGTCAGGATACATTCTTGTTACAATACATTAATTTTCACTACATAATGTGTACACTTTTTTACCTTCCATGTATGGAGGGCTACATGCCACGTAATCCCAATAAAGAGTCATGAAATAGTCTGGCCATGAATTGTAAAGGCACGAGGTTCTATCTAAAGTATAAGCCATATAAATTTTTTAATTATCATCTCAGGTAGTAGAATCATTTTTCTATATGGATAAAAACAAACCCCCTTCAATGAGAAGCACACTCAGGAAATTCAAATGGGGATTGGCCTCCTGTTTGGTCATCAGACACATGATTCGAACACTGTCGGATCCGTTGGAATCCCCTCAGTGAGTTCTCAACTCCTTTTGAGCCTTTATTTATGATTTATTCTCTCGATTGAGATTTCAAAGTTTGAGAGTTTTTCATTGTTTTGTTGATCTACTCTATTATAGGTTGAATCAAAGACTGACGCTGTAAGAGGATATTTATACTAGTATGTGGTATGTGGTCTTTGGAATTTTGTTAATTTTAAAGTTTATTATATGTTCTGAAGTGTCGTACACCCATTATTGGGTGTCACCTAAATTTAATATTGACCTATTTTGTTACCTAATTATTATTAGGTAATTTATTAAATGATTATAAGGCATGTTTGAGCTTTTATTCCTTGATTGAGGGCCACCTCATGGGTTCATTCTCCCTTACATGAAAAAATTGAGATGATTGCCTAGGATGCCTATTGGAATGTCTTCATTTTATTTTTATGGGATATTTATAATGGAATTGGTTATTTGAGTGATTTTCCAATGTGAGATAACATATGGTTATGCGTTGTGATAGTTTAACTCACATTTTAGGTTTGAGATATTAATAACCCATATGAGTTATTATGTTGTTAACCTGTAATAATGTAAGTTAAATATGTTCTTTTCATGATAAAATTTTTGTACACTGTTCTTGGACATGATAAATAATGAAATGATTATATATTGGGTATTTACACTAGGACATTCTAAAATACTTATACACCCAGTTTCGACCTTGATTGACTACTGAAATGATTATATAATTGGTTATGATCCAATTTTTTGTAATGTTATACCATAGTTATATGGTTTGGGTTAAACACACAAAGAGTGATACTTGAATTCCACTTAAGGATGTCATGGCCGAACTCAGTTGTAAATTGAATAATAAAATGAAATTACAATTAAAGCGTCTGCAATGCCAAAGCAGAAGATTGGATTCGATCGTCACCCATACTTGATTACATTGTATTCTGACACATCTAATTTTCTTACTTTTGAGTAACTACTATTTACATATTTCATTATTATACCTTGACTATTATATATATATATATATTCACTAACATATCGGCATATATATTTGGTGGTTTCCTACTAGGATTTAGTCTCACAACCTATTTGGGTCATGCTCTTGGGCCCAAACAAATTATATGATTGCAGGTGATGATTAAGGTTGTTGGATCAAAATATGAATGAAGATGATCAATTACAAGAGAGGGTGGGGTGAATTGTACATTTAAAAACATTCATTTTTAACCTTAAGGAAAACTATGTTTAACTAATTTAAACAAGGTAAATTCTGAAAACCTATTTTAGTTTTACTAACTTGATAGGTTCCAAAAATATGGTTCTGGAAATTAAAATTAGGAAACTTTTACAAGGAAAATATTCTACCATAAATCATATAGAATCTTACTTATCAGAGTATACAAATGTACAAGAAAGTATATGAAAGTTATACTTTCTGCATTTATCAAAATACAGTAGAAACAAACTTGAAACAAAAAAAAGTAACAAGTATGAAATATTTTAACTGAAATATAAGGTTATTCAACAACCATCGATATGGGTCCCTTGATTTATACATTCAAGAAAGTCTATCTTACCCACACCAGGGTAATCCCTTGATATTAATATCAGAATTTGTTTTGCTATCCCCACAAGCCCTCTAACTTTAAGGTAGTCGGAACCTCTGTCTTCCTATCCCTAGAAGTCCTCAAACATTAAGGTAGTCAACCCCTCAATATTACTATCCATGGAATCCCTCTATTGAACTCATCAACAATCGGAGTCACACAAAGCAAGCTGAAAAAGATGTTCAGTATGCATAAAGCATGAGAGTCACTCTCTCTAGAAATTACATCAACAACAAGAAATATCTAGAGTGATGGAATAGGGGTTGAGCACAATCAAATGAGATCTTATTTATAGGCACTTCTACAACGGTTGGATCCCTCCTCCAACGGTCATATTTTTCCTTAAATTTTGGAGGGACAGGTACATGTGTCACTCAAAAAATGGTTAGTTGAAAACAGATTGTATGACATCGTTTCATAACAATACAAATTGTATGAAAAATATGTTTTCTTAAACAAAAGTTTTTTTAGGAGACCAAGGAAAAATAATGTTTGGAGTCTAAGGGAAAACAAGGTTTGATGTCTAGACAAATAAACACTTGGAGACTATAAATCATCGATATTCGGATTTTGATTTCCAAGGAATTCAGAACCTGAATTCTATAGATTTTGGATTCTGAATTCCTATGAATTTGGAGTCTAAATTATGATGAATTTGGAGTCTGAATTATGAGGTAATCGGAGCCTGAATTTCAGAGAATTTGAAGTCCGAATTTCAGAGAATTCAGAGTCTGAATTTCAATGAATTCGGAATCTGAATTTTTAGAGAATTGGGATTCTGAATTTCATAGAATTCGAAGTCCGAATTTCATAGAATTTAGAGTCTGAAAACAGAATAATCTATATCCAAGGATTTATAGGATTCCTAGGTTTTAGATATGAAACTAATTTTTATAAATTATAAATAAAATGAGTCAAAATTAGAGAAACTATAAAATGAACAATGAAAACGTAGGTAAGGATAAAATTTCCTTAGGGAAGTAGAATTTTCCTTATTAAGATAATTTTTAGGAAAAATAAAATTTTCCTTAACATAGAGTTTTTGTGATTTTAAAACCATAAAGGAAGGGAAAATTAACAAGGAATCCTTATTGACTCAATGATATCCCCCTTTTTTGGAAAGCACAAACATCCTTACGAAAAATAATATAATGAATTAGAATTTTTATGGACTTCAAAATAAATATTTATCTCCCTTTACTTATAGATCGTAGTGAATATGACTGACTCCCCCTTAGGTTTTGAAAACCCTAAGGATAATATTCTTGATTTCATTAATGATATTTTACATTTTCTTGCATAAGAAAATATTCTTTGAAATGAACATCCCCTTAGATGAACTCTCCCTTACTTAGGGAAATCTCTTCTTTACTTAGTATTCTTTTTATCATTCCTTTCTCCCCCTTTGTGATTTTCAAAAAGGAATAAAGAGACTATAAAAAAAATATAGTACCTGAAAAATTAGTACTATACAACAAAAGCACATAATGAACAACAAGAATTTCATTATGATAGAAACGATTTGTACAAAGAAGGAAAAATACAACCAAATATCGGATAGTGGAAAAATTATCCTTCTTCCTACTTCAAAATTAACTTATTTATGATGGTTTTCAGATTCTTTATCTCCTTGTGATCTTCATCCACATTCTTGAGTAGTTGATCCTAATCTTCATTTTTCATCTCTAAGGCTTTTAACTTTTCCTCCTGAGTCTTAAGAATATCTGCCCGAGCCTTCAATACTTCTTCTTTCTTAACATGATTTTCTTCAAATTGAATTTTGATATCCCTTTCTCTCTTCCAATTCATAGCCACTGAATTAATCTTACCATTCAATTCATTGACTTATTTCTTCTGAGTTGTCTGTTTAAGAGTCATATTTTCTTTAAAATTCTTAGTAAGATCTTTAAACATCCCATCATCACTGTCAAAATCATCCTTCACATTATCTTGAAGTTAACCATAGACTCTCATGTCTTTGATTGTATTCCTTGACCAATTTTTAATCTTATTTTAGGATCTTTTATGAGCATCATAACCAATGACGAAAGATTTGAAATGAGACACGAGTCTACAAAACATATCTATAAGCATGGAATCTGAATCTGATTTTTGATTAAGAGAATATTGAAGAATCTGTAATCTTGATCCAATACTTAGGAATGGGGGAATATTATCAAATAGATTTCTCAAAGACTGTACCCCAAAATCATGTCCAAGAAATAATGATTCCAAAATATATTTTTTGGTTTGTGAGGATTCATTTTCTATCTCTTCATCTTTCTTCTTTGAGGAAGCACCAACATCTTTCTTTTCTACCACCAATTTCCTAGGTGTATCAACCAAAACCTTCCTTCCCTTATCACCTATGGTAATGATCTCTTCTACTTTGGGTGATTCATGCTCACTATCTGATAACTGAAAAATCTTGACTTACTCAAGATTTTCTTTCTCGAAACCTACCAAAACAACCTCTGAATGAATGAAGTCATGATTGATGCTCTCTTGTTGAGATAGTTTATTCACTTCTTTCGGAACCTTTTCTTATTTTCCTAGTGTAGCAAGGTTTTAAGATTATTCTTCAGAAGTTCATATTGATAGTTTCTCAGAAGGACCCTCATTATTATAATCCTCTACTTGACTTATCATATCTTAGGTATCCCCACTTATTTATTCTTCTTCTTATTCTTCCACTTCTTCCTCTTGAACTATTTCTTATTCTTGATCTGGTTCTATAATCACCAACTTCATTTCTAGAATCACATGAAGTGATTCTATCAAAATCGATTCTGGTACCGGAATTTCTTCATAGGCCTTCTCAGCATCCTTAAGAAGGGATTGAACTATTTTAGCTTCAGAAAACTAATTCATTTTCTTCATTTCTTTTTATTTCTTCTCAATATTCTCAACAGCCTTCAACTTCAAGGCTTTTTCCACAGTATAATCCAATCCAAAAGTAGGCTCACCTTCTTATTTTTCTTATCTTCTCTCCACATATAAACCACTTCATTAGGGTAAGATTTTTGCTTCATTGGTTTTTGGGGGTTCTGATTGAGTTTCTTGAACAGCAGGAATTTCTCTTTTCTCTTCCGGTTCCTTTGCCTTTTTCTTCCTTCCATCCTTCTTGGAAGTTTCAGCCACTTGCAGTTTCTTTGAGATAGCTTCGATTTCAGCTTCATACAAGACATATAATTCTCTTGATTCACAATAAATATCGTCTTTCATCCTCCTTAGAGTATCATTACTCAATAACATTACTTTGAAATTACTTGTCTTAGAACTAAAAGGGATTTTGAAAGACTCAAGACAAAGAAATATAATTTCTAGATAATATCCAGATACATAATGATTTCAGACATCAAATTTTCATTCTTGATATTATCAATTGTAACCAAGATATAATTAACCAATTTTATCATCCTAAGGTTCACCAAGAAATCCAGAATATAGATATCACTTTTTTCAGTGAATCCTTATACCCTTTCCTCGGAATTATAAATCCATGAACCCTTAATTCAAGAATATGAATGTTTTCAGATAGATGAACATTCTCCAGAGTCTTCACTGCTGAATAACAAAGACATTATATAGATTTATCCTTATCAAAAGATCCTTCTACATCAAGTAATTTGTGGGTACAGAACTCTACTCCTCCTTTATACAGAATTCCAATCAATCATGTAGCCTTGGTGTATGAATGACAGTAGGTATTTCCATATATCTTGAAGGAAAAAATTTCCTCTCCCTCCTTCATTGAAGAAACTTATTGACTCATAGAATTCAACCAACAGCTCCAGATAAACAAGATCTTGTGCCTTTGGTTTTGAAACACATAGGTTCTCCCATCCATTCAACATGATAGTAATTTAAATGATAGAATCATACATAGAAAAAAAAATTAGGATCAACTAAACTCTCTATGAATATTTTCCAGTCAGATATTTTCTTACAGACATCATTTCTTTATGAGGAGAAGCTTCCACAGACATTCAAAATTGAGGAAAACCTGATGATTCGGAAGAACCATAAATAGGACAATAGAGATTCATCATGCCAGAGCTTTGATGATCGATGTGGTAAAAACATAGGGTGTCCTTATATAGATGTTTGTGGTGATGGTTCAACTTCCTTGATTGATCCAACGGTTGAAAAACTCTTGATCAGATCAAATGGTTTAGATGATAGACAAATAATGATATCGGTAGGTTCTGATCCTTTAATGTTTTTAGGGTAAAATATTCGGATTTAAGGAAATGTGAATCCACAATATTTAAAACAAAATGAAAATACCAAGATGTAAATAGATTATTATAAAAATTTAAGAAAGGAAATATACCTTTCGGATTGCTAGGAAAATTATCCGTAATGAAGAAAATTCTTCTTAAAGAACTTTATCTTTCAGAAAAATTATAAAAATAAATTTAATGAATTTTTTTTTATTACAAACATTTTGATTATGAAATTTTTGATTACGAAAATTTTGTTTAACAAGAAAATTTACCCCCCTATGAAAAGGAGTTTCTTACAGTAAGGATACATGTTTCAACAAGAAGTTATTATGGAATATTACCTCACATTTATCATTCCTAACTATTTTTTATTTTATTCAAATCTATTATAGGGTAACATTTTTGTTAAAATGTCATAAATCTTGTGTTCTAATAAATTGAAGAATGATATCTCCTTTTTGTGAGTGATCCCTAAGAAATTAATGCCTAATGTCTATGTATTATTCATGAGAGTGATGTGAATAGTTTTTAATTAAGGAAATCTCAATATTATTATCACAATATATGTTTTTTTTGGTAAAACTCATACAATAGTATGTGACTATGTGTTGCATCCACAACACTTGAGCTCATGAACTTCCAGTTGCTACATATTCGGCTTTAGTAGTGGAATGATCTACTGAGTGTTTCTTTTTTCATGTCCAAGAAACTATTGAATCTCCTATGAAAGGACAAGTTATAGATGTGCTTTTTTGATCCATTCTACATCAACTAAAGTCAGCATCTGAAAAACCATTTAAAACAAAATCATTTCTAGAAGTATAAAATAGTCCTAAATACATGGTTCCCTTTAGGTAGAGAAAAAATATTTTCACTGCCTTTAATTGATATTCTATAGGAATGGATTACTATCTTGCACATATGAAAACTAAAAACATTTATTCTGGACAACTAGCTGTCAAGTACAGTAAACTTCCTATCATACCTCTAAATGATGTTTGATCTACTGGTTTCCCAGCTTCATCAAGATCAAGTGAATTTGAGGTACTAATGGGAGTACTTATAGACTTAGTGTTGTCATATCCATACTTTGTAAGAAGATATTTAATATACTTATGGTGGGATATATAATTTCCTTCTGGTTTTTGAGAAATTTTAAAACCTATGAAAAATTATAACTCACCCATCATACTCATTTAAAACATAGATTTTATTAAATATGCAAAAGAATTCGTTAAAGATTGATGAGTTGAACAAAATATAATTTCAGAAACATATATTTGAACAATCAAAACATTTTCCTTATATTCCTTTATAAAGAGGGTGGGATCATTATTTCCCTTAACTTAATTGTTTTGTAACAAAAATCATGTAAGTCTATCTCACCAGATGCTTGGGGATTGTATTAGTCAATATAATTCTTTGGTATGTTTGAAAGCATTTTCAGGATGTTTTTTGTCTTCAATACCATGTCTTTGTTCATCAAAAACTTCCTCTTGAACATATCCGTTAAGGAAAGAACATTTTACATCCATTTGAAAAAGTTTGAAACTAAACAATGCTGTAAATGCAAGTAAAGTATGAATAGATTCAAATCTAGCTACTAGAGCGTAGGTTTCTTTATTTTTTGTTCCTTATTGTTGATTATAACCTTTAGAAACTAATATATCCTTATTTCGTACAATTATTCCATTTGCATCACAATTATTACTGAATACCCATTTTACTCCAATAATAGAATTTTCCATAGGTCTTTCAACCAAGGTCCAGATTTTATTCCTTTCAAATTCATTTAGCTTATATTGAATGTCTTTATTCTAATCATCATCACCTAAATATTTATCAATGCTTTTTGGTTCTAATTGAGAAATTAATTCTAGATGTTATACATCATTTATTAATGAACTTCTAGTCCTTACAGGTTGATTTACATCACCAATGATACTATCACTCGGACGATTCTTATAAAACAACTGATTTCGGTTTTTTAATACATGTTCCTCAACATATGGTAGGAAATATTCTAGGGTAAATGCTTCAGAAATATTTTCTTGAACATTTTCCGTATCAGAAGGATCTTCTATCAGGGGTTGATAATCATTTTTTAAAACACATATGAGGATGTAGGTTGAGGTTTTTTAAAAACAAAGGGATCAATCTCATCAAATTTAACATGTACTATTTCATCAATAGTAAAATTATTTTTATTAAAAACTCTATAATCCTTAAAAATTGTGGAGTAGCCTAAAACAATTCCTTCATTAGATCTGGGAGAAAATTTATGTAAATTACCATTAGTATTCAAAATTAATACTTTGCAACCAAATAATTTAATGGAGGAAAGTCTAGGCTTTCTAACATTCCACAATTCATAAATGGTTTTATTAAGAAAAAGTCTAATCATAACTCAAATTATAGTATAACAAGTAGTACTTACAGCATCATCTAAAAAATGTTTAACTATCTAATATTCACTCAGCATGGTTCTTGTTATTTGAACACTCGCGCATTGTTGGGCACATCGACAAACTAAAATTTATACCTACTTACTACTTAGGACAATGGCAACACAGTGTCGAACCACAGGGAGGCCTTTTGTTGTGTTTGGTGCTCTAAACAAAGACTAAATAAAAACACACATGCAAAAAAACGATCAGAGGCAACTGGTGGTGGTGAAGTGAAGTGAAAGAGATTTAGTGCGCGAAGAAGAAGGGGTGAAATGGTGAACGCAAAGTGAGTAGACAGAAACATAGCAGCAAGAGGAATTATGGTGGAAACAACCAATAGATGAGGAAGAGGGGAATTCCAATGGCCGATTTGATGTTGCTTAACCCTATTCATGCACTGTGATTGAAGATCATTGATTTGACTAAGAATAATCGGCCAGATTTGTCGTCTAGTCAGTTTGTGATGAAATGGATCTTACAGCCCCTCGACTGTAAAATTCATTCCATCCACTGGTGAAATCAAGTCAGTAGTCACCGAGTTCAACTTGTCAGTTGAGTTTGGTGTGTCTCTCTCTTTCAATAGTAATTCACTAGTCAGAGAATTACTTAGATTGAAACAGTTTTAATTAAAGTGCAAACAAGATCGGTTTTCACTCAATCTTGTTGTTTTGAAAATATGCTCATCTATAAATAGTGAGAGAGACGATTCAGAGCAAGGATGCAGTGCATGAATGAGAGTAAACAGATTGAATCAACCAGCTTATTCCTCTCAAAGGGAATTATCCGGACATCGTGGTTGGTTTTAATGAAACGGTGAAATAGGAATCAATGTAGTTCATGTTAAATTCAATTGCAGAAAAACGGAGCACAGGTCAAATAAGAATGTTCGTCTCCATGCTCGAGCTCTCGGAAACTCTAACTCCTGCCGCTTGATGGTGGATGCAATGTTGGAACTCCGCTCGATGTCCCAGCCTAGGAATCGAGGTGTGAAATGCACTGGCCTCGTACTCCAATATGCTTCAAGAGAGATCGTGTAAGTTGATCCTGCTATGCTTCTATGGATGAAAAGTCTATGATGTCTGCTACTTCTCTCTCTCGATCTATGTGTGTCCCCACTTGATGTCCCGCCCTCCTGATTAGATCTATTATTCTTTGCTTCTCTCGCCTCTCGTGCATTCATCACCCAACTGAAGCCTCCGGAATCTCCCCCGGTGAGTTCCCTGGCTTCCATGTGGGTCTTTCACCGTGTTGCTCCCTATGCGCTGGTCACCGAAGTAGTTGCTCCTAACTGAATCAAATGGTGCTCGCGCGGCGAGCCACCCTCCCTCTGCAAAAAAAATGCGCGTGTGTCAAAATATGAAAGAACTGAAGCTATCTTTACTATATATTTAAATCACTAAAATAAAAATATTGATATCTAATATTATTATTAAAATAACAACTATTAATAACATATATGAAATAAAAGAAGTTGATAAGCTTATATACTTTTATTAATATACTTCTACATACATAAAAATTAATGTACACAATTAAATATTATTAATGGTATACTAATTATATTTATTATGTAAGTTAATATCAATATTATAATCTAATATATTAGTTTAATACATATGTTATTATGATATATAAAGGCATATATACTATTATGATTAAACCTATTATTAATATAGTAGAGTATATCATATATATTCCATACTACATATATCATATTATATGTTATAATATAATAAAATAAGAACTAACTAAAAATAAAATAAAACACAAAAAGGAGGCTGGTTCGAGTCTAGCGGTGTGGATAGAGAGGAGAGGAGGGGTTCGGATTCGAGTGATGCGGGAGAGAGTGTGGCTCAACAGGGGAACCGTGGGGCGTAGGGGGAAGAGCGACGGTTCCAGGGGGATAACAGGGGGCAGCGGCTTTGGGCTTGTGGCAGGAAGGGGGTACCGGCGATGTAGCTTGGAGGGTTTCGGGCAGGGGGGTCTTGCGGCACGGATGATGGAAAGGAGGCAGGGGATGGAGGGGTGTGGCGAAACTCGAGCAGAAGGGGCACATCGGCGCTGATGAAGGAGAGGAAGGGAAAGTCACGGCTGGAGTGGAGTGCGGTGAGGGGGTTGATTTGGGTTAGGGTTTGAGAATAGGGATGCAGCGGGATGAAAGGAGATGGCGGTGCCTCGGCGGGTACTAGCAGGGGGCGCGGTGTTGAGCAAGGTGAGTTAGGGTTTGCGGCGAGCAGGGCTGGTGGGTGGCTTCGGCTGTAAGAAGCAGCAAATCAGATCTTCTTCTTCTTTAATATTCTGATTTCCTAGTGGTGAATTTGGTTGTTGCGGTGCATTTCTAAATTTTATTCTTCATTTTACTGCTGATGTGATTGATTGATGTTGCAGTTTGTATGTTGGTGCTATGTAAATTTCTATATGTTGCTAGAATGGTTGTTGTGTGTGCTGGAGTTGGGACGCTGTAGTGTTTTTTTGAATTTTTATGCTGTGGTGATTTGTGTGTGGAGAAGCTGTTGTGGGTTTGCTGGAACGGAGAAGAGGGGGGAGATGTATCGGTGAGGCGGGAAGTAGATGCAGGAACAGAGTGGAATGGTGAGGGTTGGAAATGGGGCTGCAATGGTGAGGAAGCAACTAATGAGGCAGAGGGTATCAGTGAGGAAATAAAAGGAGAAGTCTACCGGTATTTTGGATGCAGAGTAGTAGCGGTGAGGTGGAGTGTCGGTGAGAATTCAGCAAAAATGGGCTAACGGTGAGGGAATGTGTATCGGTGAGAAAAGGTGTAACACTCGACTGGAATATCGGTGAGGATTTGTGGGGAACATTGGCTGGAATAGTGTATTGGTGAGGTGGACTGTTTCAGTGAGGTTGGTATATCAAAAAATGGAGTGTATCGGTAGGTGGAGTGTATCGGTAGCCGGAGAGTATCAGTGAGGTAGTGAAGGTGAGGAGTAACGGTGGACTGTATCGATAGCTGGGCTTTGTGGGACTAACGGTAGGGTTTTTTGTATCGGTAGCAAGGATAGAATATATAGGGGCGAAGGTGTATCGGTAGCTGGGTTACTGGTAGAGGGGTAACAGTGAGGATGGGTGTATCAGTGGACTGTATCAGTAGCTGGGCTGCTCATAAGGAGGGTCAACGCGTGACCGCAACACCTGCGAATCAAACAAAGGAAATTAAATTAATAAAATAATTTAATAAAACTAAAAAATAAATAAATCAATTAATAAATTAAGTTAAATAGAATAAAATTAAAAACAAAAAGTTAAGTAAAATAAAATTAATGAAACTTTATTTAAACAGTTGAATTAATTTGGGTTAAAATTTATAAACATACATAATTAAAGAACAAATTAAAAAATATTTACAATTACTTGCTTAAATTAATTAACCAATTAATTAAGGAACTAATTAAATTAAAGAATAAAAATATTAAGCGAATAAAATTAAATTGTTAAAACTAATTAAATTATTAAAAGACTAAAAACAAAAATAGATATTTATTTACAATTAAAAGAATAAGTTGTTAATTTATTTAATAAATGAATTAATAAACTAACTATAATATAAATAAAATATAAAAAATAAAAGAATAAATATATAAAAGTCTAATTCGCATGACTCATTTAATTTTATAATTATTTAAAATGACACTAAAGCACATTAAAACACATGTTTTAAACTAAAAAGATTATTTTACACAACAAAGTGCAAAAACACTACAATTATCAAGTATTTACTAAAAATAATCATTTTGGTATAAAAAAGTCAATAAAAATACAAAAAGGATGTGGAAAAGAGTCTTAAAACACTGCCACATAAAACTACCCCACACTTAATGCCTTGTTTGTCCTCAAAAAAGTACATGAGATTGACTTTAAAACCGAAAGATGAATAGTGAAATTCAGTTCAAAGCAAAGTGCATGACTAAACTTTAATATCCAGAGAAGCAGGACAAAACAATGAGTCAGGTTTTGCAAGGGTATTCAAAAATGATGTCCTTCCTAGCTTCAAAAGCCCACTGGAAATCAAAAGTCTCACAAACTGATACACTGTCAAGTATATCATGCCTCCTATGTGTATTCAATAACTATCCTACTTCACCTTCCAGTTCAAGTTCTAATTGAGTGTTGACAGGTTAGAAGAAGTGGAACTCAAAACTTAACCAAGGCCAGCTTCCACACTCACCTTCCTCCAGGTTCCAAAAATTAATGTCCATTAAATTGATCACTTTATTGATTCAACTCAAATGAATATTAACCAAGTCAATTGCTCCCTTCTTCATCTGGGTTCAAAATTACCCTCACCTTAATGAGTTCATTTTTTAAAAAGGGCACTTTATTTAAATATTTTTCCCAGCCATATTCCATGTGCAGAGCACTATGCATAGCACTTATTAAGATTGAAATTGGATTTATTTATTCACAGAAACGCACCCAATGAACCTTGTCTCAGATACTCACCGTGGGATCCCATTTTCCCATTTTACTCCAGTTACAAAGGACTTAATTAATAATCATTTGAATTGACTTACTAAAGTGATTGAAATTATTTAATCAAAAGGTGTGAGTCCCCTAGGTTCCAGTGAGAACTTCATGTTACTCCATGTCATGATCCTTACTCTACAAACCCTATCCTGTCACACTCCCTACCTCAGTTCCTAAGCATAAAGGTTCATAGAGACAGCGAACAATTGCACTCAACAATCATTCATACTTAACAGTTTCTGACTCAGTGCCACTCTCAACATCCAGCAAACAATTATCCACTAAACCAGACATAATTGAATTACCAGTGAACATCCAATGACCATCATGTGATGAAAGAATTTGATGATTTTTTAAGGTATTTTGAACCATTTTGGAAAAAATTTGAAAACATTTGACCATTTTTTTAAACAACTACAAACTCAGGTTCAAGAAGGGGGAATTCAACATGACACTAGAATGACCCCTCTCCCCCACACATAAAACCCAAAATTGTCCCCAATGTTGTATTCTAAGGTGGAAGACATATTAAGTTCAAAACAGATGGAAATTTCAACTGAAAAAGGTTATGGAGGGGGTATCAATGATGTTCAAAAAGTTTCTTTGCCCCATAAAAAGTGAAAGAAAATAAAAACAAAAAAAAAGAAAAAATATAGAAGATCCCGACCCCACCAACCATCACCAGCAACCAAGTACACTCTATTCCTAAACCATTCATGCTTTTGAATTTTTAAAGATCATACAAAAGATTTTATCAATGTACATTAAACAATAGCATGAGTAACAATAACGTGAAGCAACAGCTCAATGAAATTGAAAGCAATGGGTGCAAGAAGGTTCTACAAATCAGTTCAAAATAATTTGCAACTCTCTAGATACTAGCAGCTAAACACCCATGCAGTCAAACAAATTCATTTCTCACAGATTAGAAGTAAGTCCCACAGACTTAGTTCACAGTGAAAAGTAAATAAGTAATTGAAAATGAAAAAGGTAGACAACACTTCCCTGAATTATTGGACCTTTAGCAGTGGCTTTCATCAACAGATCCTCTTCAGCATCACTAGGTTATTACTCCTCTTCAGTAACCTGCAGGTGAAAAAATGTAAAATAAGATTTCAGAGTTTAAAGTACAAGATAAGTAACCCAAGAGAGTGGGTAGAGATAAAAGTTATACTTATGATGCAATGGATTTCTCCCTGTGGTTTTTTGGCCAAGTTTCTGGCAGCAACAACTCTTTCTAAACAACAGCAGATCATGAGGCACCATTAGCAGCCAAACAATTTAACTGGAGAACAAGCATCATGGATTACTTTATTGAAAAACATAAAATAAAAGAGCAGCTACTAAGAAACCATGGGTTAGTTCCCATGCAACACTGAGTTTATAGTCCTCAGTTAGACTTGAATCAGCTTATTCTTCCAACAAAGAAATGGCAACCAAGCCCTTTGGTTGCCCTTCAAAGAAGTTCTTTATTATTTTAACATTGACTAAGAAGGGTCTATTCTCATCTCCAACTAGCTCAATAGCTCTATTAACCAGAACTCTAACAATGGCAAAGGGTCCTGACCACTTGGACTTCAACATTCTTGGGAACAGCTTCAATCTAGAATTGAAAAGCAGGACCCTCTCACCAACCTTGAAATTACTATTTTGAATGATTGAGTCATGAAAAGCCTTTGTTCTTTCTTTGTATAATTCAGCATTCTCATAGGACTCTCTTCGGATCTCTTCCAGTTCACTCAGCTCTAGCAGTCTCCTCTCTCAAGAAGATTGAAAATCAAAGTTAAGAGCCTTCACTGCCCAATAATTTCTCTGTTGTAACTCAATATGTAGATGACATGCTTTCCCAAATAGTAGTCTATATGGTGACATCCCTATAGGGGTCTTATAAGCAGTTTTGTAGGCCCAAAGGGCCTCATCCAATTTCCTTGACCAGTCTTTCCTAGAGCTAGACACTGTTTTCTCTAAAATTTGTTTGAGATCTCTATATGAAACTTCTGCTTTCCCACTGGACTGTGGGTGGTAAGTAGTGCCTATCCTATGGGAGCAACCATACTTCTCCATCAAACCTTTGAACTTATAATTTTTGAAGTGAGTCCCATTATCAGTTATGAAAGCTCGAGGCACCCCAAATCTGGAAAAGATGTTTTTCTTATAGAATTTCACAACACTAGTAGCTGAATTGCCAGGCAGAGCTACTACCTCAACCCACTTGGACACGTAGTCCACAACAACCAAAATTACCTCATTCCTATAATAGGATGGAAATGGTCCCATGAACTCCAAGCCCCACACATCAAAAATTCCAACCTCTATAATACCTTTTTGGGGTAATTCCTGCCTTCTTCCAACATTCCCCAATATTTGACATTTCTTACAGCCAATAACCAAACTCCTATCATCTTTAAATAGTGTCGGCCAGTAGAAACCAGCCTGGAGGACCTTCTGAGCAGTCCTTTCTCCTCCATGGTGGCCACCCCAAGGTGATGAGTGGAAGCTCTCAAGTATGGGTAAAATCTCATCCTCAACCACACATCTTCTCAGAATCCCATCTTCACACCTTCTAAAGAGAAGAGGGTCATCCCAAAAATAGTATTTCAGTTCAGATATAAACTTCTTTCTTTGTTTGTGTGAAAGATCCTTGGGCATGACTCCAGCTGCCAGAAAGTTGGCATAGTCTGCAAACCAAGCAGATTGCTGCACAGAAGCAGCAAATATTTGTTCATCAGGGAAGGAAGTGTTGATCTCTTTGGGTTCCTTACTAGGGGAATTGGGAAATCTGGACAAGTGATTTGCAACTACATTCTCAGCCCCTTTCTTATCCTTAATCACTAAATCAAACTCCTGCAGTTTCAAGGTCCACCTCATGATTATGGGCTTTGAATCCTTTTTAGCCAGCAAATACTTAAGGGCCGAATGATCTGTGAAAACTATGATCCTTGATCCTATCAAATACTGCCTGAACTTTTCCAAAGAAAACATCACAGTAGCCAACTCCTTTTCAGTTGTACAATAATTCTTTTGGGAATCATCTAGCAGCTTTCTTTCATAGTAAATAACATGAAGTTTCCTATCCTTCCTCTGTCCTAACACAACTCCTACTGCAAAGTCACTAGCATCAAACATAACCTCAAAAGGAATCTTCCAGTCAGGAGCAGTGATTATAGGTGAAGTATTCAACTTCTCCTTGATCAAATTAAAGGCCTCTAGACACGTGTCATCAAAGACAAAGGGTGTGCCCTTAACCACCAGGGAGCACATGGGTCTAGTAATCTTAGAAAAATCCTTAATGAACCTTCTATAGAACCCAACATGACCAAAAAAATCTTCTAATTCCTTTGACATTTTCAGGTGGGGGAAAATTTTCTATGACCTCGATTTTAGCATTATCGACCTCCGTCCCCTTCTTAGAAACCTTTTGTCCCAAAACTATGCCTTCAATAGCCATGAATTGGCACTTTTCCCAGTTTAATACTAAGTTGGTCTCTTGGAATCTTTCTAACACTAGTTCCAAATTTTTCTGACAGTTCTCAAAGTTATCTCCCACAACAGAAAAATCATCCATGAACACTTCAATAATCCTCTCAATCATGTCTGAAAAAATTGCCATCATACATCTCTAAAAAGTGGCAGGATCACCACACAAGCCAAAGGGCATCTTCCGGTAGGCAAATATCCCAAATGGACATGTGAAGGTGGTTTTCTCTTAGTCCTCAGGTGCAATGGAAATCTGGTTGTAACCAGAATAGCCATCAAGAAAGCATAATAATTCATTGCCTGCCAACCTCTCTAACATTTGATCCAAAAATGGCATAGGGAAGTGGTCATTTCTCGTGGCAGCATTCAATTTTCTGCAAACTCTCCATTTATTCACTGCTCTTGTCTGGATTTTCTCATTCTTTTCATTAGTGACCACTGTCACTCCACTTTTTTTGGGAACCAACTAGACAGGATTGACCTAGGGGCTATCAGAAATTGGAGAAATTATTCCAGCATCCAGCAACCTAATCACTTCTTCTCTCACACCTTCCTTCATGTTGGGGTTGAGTCTTCTTTGGGATTCTACTCTGGGCTTACACTCAAGTTCCATTGGAATTTTATGCATACAGAAGGCTGGACTTATCCCTTTGATATCAGCAATTGACCAGCCTATGAAAGACTTGAACATCCTCAAAATAGAGAGTAGATTGTGCTCTTGATCCACTTCTAGATTGGATGAAATGATCACATGAAGGGTAGAATTGTCTCCTAAAAAGGAATATTTGAGAAGGGCAGGGAGGGGCTTAAGTTCAAGGGTGGGTGGAGACTGGCTTGAGGGAATACACTTGGGCCTGGGTGGCCCAAGGTCTTCATGCTGCCTCTTAAAGAAGGTTGTAGACAAGACTTTTTCCTCAGTATAAGAGCTTCCAAAAGATGTTTCCTCAAACTCAGAGTCCTCTCTTGCGGTAAGAATGTGTTCCAAAACAAACTCATCTATGTTCTCCAAGAATTCTCCCTCATACTCATCAATAAATTCTCTTTCCTTACATGAGTTGATCCCCATGAAAGAGGCAGCATGGATTTTAGGTTCACTGTTGATTTCAGCTATCATTCTCAAAAACTCTTCTTCCTCCTTATAAACACTACTCTCACACTACTGAAAAAATAGGCTATACCCACGGTTCTAAACTGTGGGTATAGCCCCCAAAACTATGGGTATAGGCTATACCCACGGTTCTGGGAATCATGGGGCTGAATGGCGTCGGGATAGGGGTCTTGACCTATAACCACGGTTTGGTTGAACCGTGGGTATAGGTGTGTTTACAGTGTGTCATTGAGTGGTACACATGGCACACATCAAAGCCCACGGTTCTTAAACTGTGGTATTACATTTAAATTCAAAAATCCCGCAGGATGTGGGGTTCGAACCGACGTCTCCGCTGAGGGATCCTGCGCGCTGCCCAACTGGGCCACGTTTCATTTAACTATATAGTCTAACACTTTATTAAAAATATTAATATATACGTGGCATGATTAAAAAACCCGTCTGGTGGGAGTCGAACACCAGATCTGTCACACGAAGACGAACGACGCTAACCAACCGACCTAATTGAATTTTGTTATTTTGTTATTGCATCTGTCTTTATATATTGATAATTATAATATATTATAAAAAAATGTTTTTCTAGTGATTTGATCAGGCGACCGAAGGCATATGAAGGAAGTCCCTTACCAACCAATGTAGCAGCAGTTCATTCTAATATATTTATATCTTTATAAATATATTAAAACAGAACGTGAAATTTTTTTACCCCGCCAAATTTTTTTCCATTTCCCGCCTAAATTTTCTTTCCTGCTTTAACCCAGGAAATCTATACCCACGGTTTGGAAAACCGTGGGTATAGGTCTTCAAAAAAAATATCCAATGCCCACGGTTTTTCAAAACCGTGGGTATAGATATTTGAAAAATAACCTATACCCACAGTTTTGGCCAAAACCGTGGGTATAGGTCTTCAAAAAAATACACTTATTCCCACAGTTTTGCAAAACCGTGGGTATAGGTCTTAAAGAAAAACTATACCCACAGTTTTGGGAAGAACCGTGGGTATAGGGTACCCTATACCCACGGTTTTTTCCAGAACCGTGGGTATAGACCCATTTTCCAGTAGTGTCAGTAGCTAACATCTCATCTTTTGGGAAAATTGGGTTGTTGGGTTCTTGGATTTTCTTAAACACATTGAATTCTTCTTTCTGCTCACCCAAATTGAAAATCAGTTTCCCCTTAGACACATCTATCAAAGCTCCCCCTATGGCCAAGAAGGGCCTACCAAGAATGATAGGAACCTTCTGGCCACACTCCATTTCAAGGATAAGAAAGTTAGCAGGAAAGAAGAGTTTGCCAACTCCCACTAACAGATCATCGACCCTATCCACTGGATGAGTAATAGACCTATCAGTAGGCTGTAACACCATAGTGGTGGGTTGGGGAACTCCTAATCTCAGGTGATGAAAAAGTTATTGTGGAATCAAATTAATACTAGCACCTAGATCACACAAACAATTGAACTTACCACCTCTATACCAAAATGTGCAGGGGATGACAAAGCTTCTAGGGTCCTGAAGCTTAGGAGGTATCCTATTCTGCAAGACTGCACTGCACTCCTCTGTTAAGCTATAGTTAGAAAATTCCTCCAATGTCTTTTTGTTTGAACATATTTTCTTGAGTGATTTCAGATATGATGGGATTTGAATCAATGCTTCCAAGAATGGGATATCAATGTTCATATTTTTAACCACTTTCAAAAATTTCATCAGTTCAGAATCATGAATTGGTTTCTTTATTCATTGTGGGAATGGAATTACAGGGGAAAATTCCTCACAATTGGAGGCATCTCTATAGCTTCTTCTTCAACAATTTTCTTCCCTTTATTGTCTTTGTTTTTCAAGCCATTTTCATTGGGTTTTTGAGCTGGAACAGCAGGAACTGGAGGAATTCCAGTGGTGTTGTCCAGTTTTCCAGATTCAGGTTCTATCATATTTGAGTTTCCAGTTTCATCCAGCATTTCATTTTCATCATTTTGGGGTTCATTCCTAGGCTCTTGGTGAGTTTGGAGACCACTTCTGGTGGTCACATCCATGGAATTCTCCCTAGGATTGGCTTCAGTGGTGGTGGGCAGCCTACCCTTTTCTCTATTGCTAGCATCCCTAGCCAACTGCCCCATTTGAATTTCCATGTTCTTCATTCTAGCATCCATTTAAACTTTATCAAAATCATTTTTGGACTTTTGTTCATCAATACTCCCTATCAACTGATGGAACATATCTCTCATCTCATCTTTTGAGTTGGATGACTCAGCCTTTGGTTGGGATTGGGGTTGGAATTGCTGCCTAGGAGGCTGTTGGAATCTAGGAGGAGCAGTAGGTTAGAGGACTCCCTACTCCCTCCATGAAAGGTTTGGATGGTTCCTATACCCCTGATTGTAGATGTTGGAAAAAGGATCATCCCTAGGCTGCATCTGAGGTCCATATACCGCAATGATGGCACTCTCATGAGGTAGGACATGCATATCAAAGTTTGGACAACATGTTTTAGAATGGCCATACATGCCGCAATGGTGAAACTGCTCCTTAAGGATTTGATGTGGGTTCTCATTAAAGAACCCAGCATCTTGGGCTTCAGCTTGAGGAGCAGGGGCGGTTTCTTTCCTAAAAATGGTTCTCCTCCTAGAGCATTTGTGCAGGGAATTCTGAGCTAACGTGTTAAAGATCTGTTTCAGCACCTCAGTAATCCTATCACTAAAATCTCCTCTAGAAGAATGATCCAACAAGGTTTTGTGGTAAGGGGTAAGACTATTGTAAAAGGTTTCCATGAGGAATTGAGGTTTACATTGATGGTTTTGACACTGCCTGATAAACCCTCTAAACCTATCCTAGGCGTCATGAAATAATTCTCCCTCATCCTGAAGGAATCCAGTGATTTTGTGCCTAATCTCAGATGTCAACCTCCTAGGATAGAATTTCATAGTGAAGGCATTGTAAACATGATCCCAGGTGATAAAGATCTCTTCCTCTAACTTTTGGAACCAAGACCTAGCATTTCCATTGAGGCAGAAAGGGAACACTCTCAATTTAAGCTCTTCCTCAGTGAGACCCCTAAGTGGAAGCTGCTGGACACTACAATAGTAGGCTCTAATGAAGTCAAGAGAGTCTTCACGAGGCATTCCATTGAAGGTAGTCAGCTGACTAAGCATGGATTGCTTGATCTCATAATTATAGGACCTAGGAGAGAGTCTAATGCATGAAGGATTACTAGACACTGAAGGTAACAAGAACGCTCTCAAACTGTGCCTCTCAGCTATCTCATTCCCAGGTGGGTTCATCATTCCATGTTGGTTCACATTCTCAGGAAGTGGATTGTTCAGGTTTTCATTTCTATTTTCGTCCATTATGACCTTGTCTTTGTTCCTTTTCACTTCTTTGAGGTGCTTATCAATCTTAGGGTTACTAGGTACTAATTGTTCAGACTTAGACCTGGTTTTCATGCAGTAGGTTCAAATTTTTTTTTGAATTTCAATTTTCTTTTTGCGGATTTTTTTTTATTTTTTTATGATTTTTTTTTCTGATTTTTTAATGTGAATTTTTGTTTGCTTTTTTAAAAACACCTTGCCTCCACAGAAACGGCACCAAAATTTTCACGCTCGCACATCATTGGGCATGGGAAACAAACTAAAATTTATACCTTCTTACTACTTAGGATAGTGGCAAGACAAGGTCGAACCACAGTGAGGCCTGTTGTTGTGTTTGGTGCTCTAAAAAAAGACTAAAAAAACACACATGAAAAAAAATGATCAGAGGAAATTGGTGGTGGTGAAGTGAAGTGAAATAAATTTAGTGCGCGAAGAAGAAGGGGTGAAATGGTGAAGGAAACGTGAGTAGACAAAAACAGAGGAGCAAGAGGAATTATGGTGAAAACAATCAATAGATGATGAAGAGGGGAAGTCCACTGGCCGATTTGATGTTGCTTAACCCTATTCATGTACTGTAATTGAAGAGCATGGATCTGACTAAGAATAACTGGCCAAATTTTTCGTCTGGTCAGTTTGTGATGAAATGGCTCTTACAGTCCCTCAACTGTAAAAGTCATTCCATCCAATGGTGAAATCAAGTCAGTAGTCATCAAGCTCAACTTGTCAGTTGAGTTCAGTGTGTCTCTCTCTTTCAAGAGTAATTCACTTGTCAGTGAATTACTTAGATTGAAATTGTTTGAATTAAAGTGAAAACAAGATCGGTTTTCACTAGATCTTGTTGTTTTGAAAATAAGCTTTTTTGTAAATAGTAAAAGAGACAATCCAGAGCAAGGATGCAGTGCATGAATGAGATTAAACAGATCGAATCAACCAGCTTATTCCCCCCAAAGGGAATTATCCGAACATCGTGGTTGGTTTTAATGCACCAGTGAAATAAGAATCAATGTAGTTCATGTTAAATTCAATTGCAAAAAAACAGAGCGCATGTCAAAGAAGAATGTTCGTCTCCCTGCTCGAGCTCCTGGAAACTCTAACTCCTATCAATTGATGGTGGATGCAATGTTTGAACTCTGCTCGATGTCCTGCCCTGGGAATCGAGTTGTGAAATGCACCGGCCTCGTACTCCAATCTGCTCCAAGAGAGATTGTGTAAGTTGTTTCGG
The DNA here is from genome assembly GCA_963277665.1 of Viscum album. Classification (NCBI taxonomy): domain Eukaryota; kingdom Viridiplantae; phylum Streptophyta; class Magnoliopsida; order Santalales; family Viscaceae; genus Viscum; species Viscum album. The sequence goes on along the minus strand of CAUJRU010000030.1, from coordinate 1,055,364 downwards.
CTCTGCTCCTATGGAAGAAAAGTCTATGATGTCTGTTACTACTCTCTCTCGATCGATGTGTGTCAACACTTGATGTCCTGCCCTCCTGCTTAGCTCTATTATTCTTTGCTTCTCTTGCCTCTCGTGCATTCATCACCCAACCGAAGCCTCCGAAATCTCCCTCGGTGAGTTCCCTGGCTTCCACGTGGTTCTTTCACCATGTTGCTCCCTGCGTGCTGGTCACCGGAGCAGTTGCTCCTAACTAAATTAAATGGTGCTCGCGCGGCGACCCACCCTCCCTCTGCAAAAAATTGCGCGTGAGTCAAAATACGAAATAACTGAAACTATCCTTACTATATATTTAAATCACTAAAATAAAAATATTGATATCTAATAATATTATTAAAATAACAACTATTAATAACATATATGAAATAAAAGAATTTGATATTCTTATATACTTTTATTAATATACTTACACATACATAAAAATTAATGTACACAATTATATATTATTAATGGTATACTAATTATATTTATTATGTAAGGTAATATCAATATTATTATCTATTATATTAGTTTAATACATATATTATTATGATATATAAAATCATATATACTATTATGATTAAACCTATTATTAATATAGTATAGTATATCATAAATATTACATACTACATATATCATATTATATGTTATAATATAATAAAATAAGAACTAACTAAAAATAAAATATAACACAAAAGGGAGGGGGTTCGAGTCTAGCAGCGTGGATAGAGAGGAGAATAGGGGTTCGGATTCAAGCGATGCGGTGGAGTGTGGCTCAACCGGGGAACCAAGGGGCGTAGGGGGAAGAGCAGCGGTTCTAGTGGGATAGCAGGGGCGGCGGCATCGGGATCCTGGCAGGAAGGGGGTACCGGCGATGCAGCTTGGAGGGTTTCGGGCAGGGGTGGTCTTGCGGCGCAGATGATGGAAAGGAGGGAGGGGATAGAGGGGTGTGGCGAAACTCAAGCAGAAGGGGCGCAGCAGCGCTGCTGAAGGAGAGGAAGGGCAGGCCGCGGCTGGAGTGGAGTGCGGCGAGGGGGTTGATTCGGGTTAGGGTTTGAGAACAGGGGATGCAGCGAGATGAAAGGCGATGGCAGTGGCTCGGCGGGTTCTAGCAGGGGGCGCGGTGCTGAGCAAGGTGAGTTAGGGTTTGGGGCGAGCAGCGCTGGTGGGTGGCTTCGACCGCAAGAAGCAGTAAATCAGATCTTCTTCTTCTTTAATATTCTGATTTCCTAGTGGTGAATTTGGTTGCTGCGGTGGATTTATAATTTTTTTTTCTTCATTTTACTGCTGATGTGATTGCTGGATGCTGCGGTTTGTATGTTAGTGCTGTGTCAATTTCTATATGTTTCTCAAATGGTTGTTGTGTGTGCTAGAGTTGGGATGCTGCTGTGTTTTTTTGAATTTTTATACTGCGGTGATTTGTGTGCGGAGAAGCTTTTGTGGGTTTGCTGGAACGGAGAAGAGGGGGGAGATGTATCGGTGAGGCGGGAAGAAGATGCAGCAACAGAGTGGAATGGTGAGGGTTGGGAATGGGGCTGTAAGGGTGAGGAAGCAACTAATGAGGCACAGGGTATCGGTGAGGAAATAAAAGAAGTCTACCGGTAGGTTGGATGCAGAGCAGTAGCGGTGAGGTTTAGTGTCAGTGAGAATTCAGCAAAAATGGGCTAACAGCGGGGGAATGTGTATCAGTGAGAAAAGGTGTAACACTGGACTGGAGTAGCAGTGAGGATTTTCGGGGCACAATGGCTGGAATAGTGTATCAGTGAGGTTGGTATATCGATAGATGGAGCGTATCGGTAGGTGGAGTGTATCGGTAGCCGGAGAGTATCAGTGAGGTAGTGAATGTGAGGAGTAACGGTGGACTGTATCGGTAGTTAGGCTTTGAGGGGCTAACGATAGGGTTTTGTGTATCAGTAGCAAGGATAGAATATGCAGGGGTGAAGGTGTATCGGTAGCTGGGTTACTGGTAGAGGGGTAATAGTGAGGATGGGTGTATCGGTGGACTGTATCGGTAGGTGGGCTGCTGATAGGGAGGGTCAACGCGCGACCGCAACACCTACGAATCAAACAAAGGAAATTAAATTAATAAAATATTTTAATAAAACTAAAAAATAAATAAATAAATTAATAAATTAAATTAAATAGAATAAAATTAAAAACACAAAGTTATGTAAAATAAAATTAATGAAAATTTATTTAAACAATTGAATTAATTTGGGTTAAAATTTATAAACAGACATAATTAAAGAACAAATTAAAAAATATTTACAATTACTTGCTTAAATTAATTAACCAATTAATTAAGGAACTAATTAAATTAAAGAATAAAAATATTAAGCGAATAAAATAAAATTGTTAAAACTAATTAATTTATTAAAAGACTAAAAACAAAAAGAGTTATTTATTTACAATTTAAAGAATAAGGCATTAATTAAATTAATAAATGAATTAATAAACTAACTAGAATATAAAAAATATAAAAAATAAAAGAATAAATAAATAAAAGTCTAATTTGCACGACTCATTTAATTTTAGAATTATTTAAAATGACACTAATGCACATTAAAACACATGTTTTAAACTAAAAAGATTATTTTACACAACAAAGTGCAAAAACACAACAATTATCAATTATTTACTAAAAATTATCATTTTGGTATAGAAAAGCCAATAAAAATACAAAAAGGATGTGGCAAAGAGTGTTAAAACACTTCCACATCATTATCACTTGAAGAATTTGATTTCTTCTTTCAACAACACCATTATGTTTAAGTGTTCTCAGTGCTGAGAAGTTATGAGTAATACCTTTTTTACTACAAAAAGTTTCAAAATCATAATTTTAAAATTATCCTCTATGATCACAATGAATTGTTATCAATGGATGGATTTTCTCTATTTTAACATGGGCTCTAAAAATTTTTAAATAAGAAAAAGCATCATATACTTTTTCTAGAAAATAGACCCATGTAAATCTAGCATAAGCATCAACTAAGACAAATACATAATATTTTCCTCCAATGCTTTAAGTTTGTGTTGGACTGAAAAGATCCATATGCACCTACTGTAATGCATCAATAGGCGAGACATCACCAATGGATTTAAATCTTGATTTATGTTTCCTTATACATTGAAAAGGATCATAGACATTTTAAGAATCATATCTATGCTCTGGTAGATCCTTACCACGTCTGTTCTTTTCGAGTTTGCGTAGTTTCCTAAGGTTACAATGTCTTTACTTTCTATTCCATAACCAAGATTGATCTTCCATTGCACTAAGGAAAGGTCGGTCTTTGCTCTTAAGGTCATCTATGTTTAGTGTGTATACATTCTCTTTCCTATGGGAAGAAAGAATGAACTCTTCCTTGGAATTGTGCACTAAACACTTATCATTAATAAAATTCATATGGTAACCTTCATCACATAATTTAATTATGCTAATGAGGTTGTTCATAATACCCTTAACAAGTAGAACATTTGAAATCAATGTTTTTCAAGAAGAACAATGTTACCTATACCAATTATTTCTCCCCAAGCATTATCTCCTAAATTTACTTTTCCTCCTTTCGTATTGATAATCTTTTCAAAGAAGTTTTTGTTACCAGTCTTATTTTAGGAACATACAAAATACATGTACCATGTATTTTTGTTGGTACATTCATTATTTTCCAAAAAATAAGAGTGTTAGTCATTCTAAATCCAAATATTCTTGGATATGGAAATCTTAGAAATAAAATTTTTATGTATCCACATTTTCATAGAAAAGTGATCTTTATGAAAACATAATGACTGGATTTTATTTAAAGAAATGTTTTTAGCCCAAGGTCCACCACACTAAAATTTCGTGCAGAATGTAGCACTTTGAGGGACAAAATAATTATTACTGAAAACTGGTATATAATGAGTATAACCAAATCCATAACTATTTATTAGAGATCGAATTTGGGATTACATATTTTCAAATTTTTCATTACAAGATGTAATTTTTTAAAAACACTTCCTCAAGGAAAATATTTCAGACTTTAGTTTTATAATTATGTTTTTATCCTAAAAAAATTAGTTTTATAACTGGGGTTGGTCTAAAAAATATTTTTCTTAGAAATTACATTCTCAAAATCCTCAGAAATATTATCCTTCTGAGAATTAACTTCCTCAAGGTATTTATAAATTCTTTTAAAATAAAAATTTATCTTATCATGATCTTTATAAAGATCTGATACTTATTTAGTAATAATAGAAATTAAAGAATTTCCCTTGTCAAGATTTTTCATGAGTTTATAATTTTCATTCTCAAGAAGTTTAGAAAACCAAGAAACTTCTTCAAAAGTGGGTAATATAATATATTCATCAGAGGAAGATTCTTAATCTTAAGACATATAGTATTTATCATCAGTATAATTTTCATTCAAGGAAATATTAGTTATTGATTCAGTATTGTGTACCTTTTCCATTAGACAATGATTTTCAATGGGTAGTCTAGATATTAAACCAATATTCTTCTGACTAGTAGATTCATACTCCGAAGATTCATCAGAAGAGTCACCACCACTAGAAATCTTGGTGTAATTGGCTTTCAAAACATTTTTAGCTTCAGATTTGTAGTAGTTATTTAAATTACTCTCAGAATGATTTTCCTTTCAATCCTTTATCTTAAGTTTAGGACAATCTGTCCTGATATTCCTTACTCTCTTGCATTCATAACAAGTGACTTCTAAGTATTTCTTGTCTTTTATTTCTTTCTTCTTATATCTATACTGAAATTATTTCTTCCCCAATATCTTGTTCATACTTCGAGCAAGATTAGAATGTTCATTATCCGAATGTTCACTTTCACAAGATTCAGAAAAAAGTGACTTTCTTATATTTGGTTCTTGTAACCCTTTAAAGAATCTTTTCTTTAGTAGTAGAAAAGGCTACACTTCCATTACCATTTTTCTTCTTATTCATATCATTATCTTTTTTCATTATAGTCTCATGTTGAAGAAGAGTTCCAAAAATCTCATCAAGAGTAATTTGAGATAGTTTCCTATTTTCTTCAATAGTTGTTCTCTTAGATTCCCACTCATTAGGCATTATATATATAATTGTTTCCACAAGTGCCTCATCATCTAAACAGTCCTCACCCATAGACTGTAAACTATTAAAAATAGTCATAAACCAATATTGTACCATGCACAGTGGTTCTCCATAAGGAAATATAAATCCATGATATTCTTCTATAAGTATATCTCTTATAGTTTCTATAACTTTGGATGTACCAAAATGAGTAACCTCCAATTTATTCCAGATATAGTTAGCAGCTTCATAAGAAGAAATCTGACTATATATATTCCTGGTCATTGAACACAACAAAGTATTCTGTACATTTTATTTTAGTTGATATTCGGACTTTTCTTTATTAGTAAATGTTCTGACTTCCTTATCAAGAATCTTGTAATCTCTAGTAAGCATAACAATGTTGTCCACTAAAGTATTAATAACAACAATATTTATATGGTATATCTAATATTCATAATCATTCCCATCAAATATAGGTGGTCTAGTAGGATTTAGATTGTCAATCAAACCAACATTTATTCCTACCATCTAAAAGAAAATATACTTTCCCAAAAAACTTGTTAATTGTAATGTTTTGTAAACGGGGATAAAAATTCATAAGCAAGGAAAATATTTACAAAAATATAAAATTTAGCAAGAAAAAATATATGTGAATATAAGTATTTTAGAAACCTCCTCTAATACAAATTGTGGGATCAAAATATAAATGTAGATGCTCAATAACATGAGGGGGTGAATTGTAAGTTTAAAAACATTAGTTTTTAACCTTAAGGAAAACTATGATTAACAAAGTTAATCAAGGTAAATTAACAAAAACTTTTTTTGTTCATCTAAATTTCTAGGTTCCGGAAATATGGTTTTGAAAATGAAACATAAGAAAAGATTACAAGGAAAAGATTCTAGCTTCCAGTGTATATAATCTTACTTATTAGAGTATAAAAAAGTACATAAAAGTATATGAAAGTTATACTTTCTTCTATTATCAAAATACAGATGAAACAAACTTGAAACAAAACAAGTAACAAGTGTAAAATCTTATAACCCAAAGTGAAGGGTATCCAATAACCTTGGATAAAGGTCCCTTGATTTATACATTCAAGAAAGTCTATCTTACCCACCCCAGGGTAAGCCCACAATACGAATATCAGAATCTATCTTGCTATCCCCACAAGCCCTAGAACATTAAGTTAGTAGACACCTATGTCTTCTTATCCCCAAAAGTCCTAAAACTTTAATGTAGTCGACACCTCTGTCTTCCTATCCAGGGAATCCCTCAATTGTACTCAGTAACAATCAGAGTTGCATGAAGCAAGATGAACAAGATGATCAGTATACACAAAGAATGAGAGTCGCTCTCTCTAGAAATTATTTCAACCATATGAAATCTCTAGATTGATGGAACGAGTGATGATATTTTTCAAATGATATCCTATTTATAGGAATTTCTCCAGTTGTCGGCTCCCTTCTTCAACGATCATATTTTTCATTGAATTTTAGAGGAACCTATACATGTTTCACTTAATAAATAGTTAGTTAGAAACAGATTGTAAAACAGTGTTTCATAACTATAACAAGTGTAAGAAAAATATGATTTCTTAACAAAATATATTTTTTCAGAGTCTAAGAAAAAATAATGTTTGGAGTCTATGGAAAAATATGTTTCATATTCTAGAAAAATAATCACTTGGAAACTATAAATCATGGATATTCAGATTTTGTTTTCCAAGGAACATGGAACCTAAATTCTATTGATTTTTGAGTCTGAATTCTAATGAATTAAGTGTAGGAATTATGAGGAATTCAGAGTTATAATTTTTAGGAATCCAGAGTCCAAAATCTGAGGAATTCTATGTCGGAATTCTAAGGAATCCGGAGTCCTAAATACATGGAATTCAGAGTCTGAATTTTGAGGAATTTGGAGTGAGAATTATGATGAATTTGGAGTCTAAATTTTTGAGAATTAGCAGTCAGAACTTCATAGAATTTGAAGATTGAATTTCAGGGAATTCAATGTCTGAATTTTAGAGAATTCGGGGTCTGAATTTTAGATAATTTAGAGTCACAATTTTAGAGAATTCAGAATGTGAATTTCAGAGAATTTTGAGTCTGAATATCATAGAATTCAGAGTATGAATTTCAGAGAATTTAGATTCTGAAAATAGAATACTCTATAACCAAGGATTTTTAGGATTCCGAGGTTTTAGATACGAAACCGATTTTTAGACTTTAGAAATAAAATGAGTTAGAATTATAGAAATAATAAAATGAACAATGAAAACATAGGTAAGGATAAAACTTCCATGGGGAAGGAAAATTTTCTGTATTAAGATATTTTTTAGGAAAAATAACATTTTCATTAAGATAGAATGTTTTTTATTTTCAAAAAATAATGGAATACAATAGTCATAAGGAATCATTATTGACTCAACAAAGGAAAGTGCCCTACTACATGTACTTTATTTGATGTTTAGGAGTAGAAGAGATTGGGACCGATCCGAGACATGCGATTCTTCTTATATTCCTTTATTAATTTTTTCTTTCGAATCATAATGTGGATCTTTATTGTACATGTTTTTGGTGGTTTCATAGAACATAACATGATAATCATCTTTTGTATGGAATGATGTTTGGTTTCTTATCAGTCTTTCAATGTTAATTTTAGTTGTATGTTGTTTACTGCTTTCATTATTGTATTATTATTTATTTTGATATGTTAAAATCTTCTAATTAGGGAGAAGATTCCCCACTATCACACCTTAGGTCCTCATTACTAGTCTGTAGCCTCTAACATTTGGAGAAATGCGCTTGAGGCTATGTGGAAAACTGGGAATGGGGAACTAGTTCAGTGGCATGAAGATTTAGAAAGTTACAATCCTACATAGCCATTCAATCTAGGGTCAATGCTCTATCCGTTTATTCCGTTAATCTAAAAAAAGAAAAAAGAAATAAGGTCTATATTCACACCAAGGTGCATGTACAGAGGGTGAAAATTAAATCTCAATATGCCACCCCTAATGGGGAACCTATAAACTGCTCTCCAAAGTGTATGATAATGGTATACGATCAGCATAGACAATATAAAACAAGGAAAAAATATAAATAAATGAGAATCAAAATTTAAGTCCAAGACCTCAATCAATTATACCTAAATCTTCCAATACCATAATATATCTAAGCACATCACAAGGATCATGCATCCCAAACATCCTGTGGCCCCATACCTATGGTTTCCACAACCAACCTGGCAATACCAGGAACCCATCCTACAATAGTTATATCACCATGAATATGAATCGAATCCATCCTATACCAATTCCTTATAACCAAATATTGTCTCAATCATAGATCCCAGACACATATGTCCACATTTCCACATGAGTGTACTTCCATGACCAAACCATTAGTCTGACATCTATCTCATGTTTCTAACCATAGTTCATGAAGCATTAGTCGATCCCATAAACCATATATATCAAATAAACCTTGTCTTGGGAATTATTCTAGAATCTTAACTATGCATATAGAGTTTCATTACACCATACATCCCAGTTGGTAAACCATAAATGTCCAGATCATCAGTTACAAGCACTATCCCTGAAGTATATTGTTAGTGTCTAGAGAAGCAGTATGAATCTCTCTCACCAGTATATCTTCTATGCCTATATCCTTAGTCCAAAAATCTTAACATCATTGGGTTCTAGAGCATTAGTCTAATCTAAACCTAAGGATAATGTTCCTAAATCCAACATCCTTTATAAAATGTCATTACATTAATTCCCAGAGCATCACTGTAGCTCACAATACATGAAGTATACTATCATTGTATAGAGACTGAGTTTAAAAATATAGATCATGAATATCTAGAACCATACCTATTGATCATATCTCCATCTATCTATACCATCTATGCCCTTTCTATACATCCTATTTCCAAAAAATAGAAACCCAATAATATCAAATTGCTTTGTGGGGGGGGGGGTAATCTAGGTTTCAACCTCAATGAATTCAAACATGAAAATGGTCAGCTATACATCTATCTCATCCAGTAAAATCTTAGCCCCATCATGTATTACATCATCATGGGCCCCATGAAATACAAATAACCAAATCACATAATCACATTCATCCATTGATGGTCTTCCTATCAATCGAGTCCACACACGACCCTCTAGATCCACACATAAACTAAGGCATCCCTTATTGGATCCTCAGAACTAAAACTCTGGAAAATGAATCCTCTCTAAATCCTGGTAACCAAAAAAAACCGCTTCCCAAACTATAACATAATAAACATCCAGACGTGGCCCTCAATGGACTCTAACAAATCCTTGATAAAAAAAATTGCCTTGTTATCCAAACTCGATGAATTTTCATGCAGGACTTCTCAACCATCAAGCATGAAATATAATGATCACTTAACCAGAAATCATCCCACCATGGGAATCATAAATATTCCCACATATTAAAATCAACCCCACAACTTCACTATTCTATAAAGACAATGCATGGTGTCTTCCAATCACCAAGGCTCCATTCACCCTGTTCCTCAAACAGAGGATCTAAACCACAACTTCTTAAACTCGAGCCAGTAGTCCCGATCGGTAGGGACAATCATAGACCATCCTAGATATATTTCAAAAACCACATAATAGGGGATTAATACAAGAAAATTTATGTAAAACACCATGATATTCCCAGGCCTCATCAAAGACTAAGCACCCAACCCTCACCTAGGTCTCCCAGCTCAAAACACAACACATTGAAGGATTCTGTATCCAAACCTACTGGAAATCATCCATCTGAACTAAATTTTTTCAAAACACCATATATATTACATATATATATCAAAAGGGTTCCACTATTGTGATCTATAAGGAAAAATGCTCAAAATTCACTACTCACAAGCATAATTATGATTTCCTGACCACAAAACAACCAAATCCACCGAGCTAGAAGAAGTACATGGTGTGTATGTTCAGGTATATGGTGTGAAATCTCATCCCTCCTCCTAGCCATATACTTTTACATTGAAAATTAAACATGTGGTTTTCCTATGTACTACTACATGATGTTTACTTAATGTAAATATTGTATACATTAAAAAAACCATCATCTATTGTTCATCATCACATGGTGAACATAGAACCCTGTAATAATACACAAAATGTACTCAAACAACACAACATGTACTTTAAATTTATTCCTTCCCAAATGGGATGAACATAGGTCTTGTTTTTATAGAACCACATTCCGTGTAGATAGAGTTTTCAATGGGAAATCCCCCAACCCCCAACCCTTTTTCCCCACAAATAAGGATATATTGACTCCTAAGCGGTCCTAATAAGTTATAAAGAAGCATTAAAACTTCAAATAAACTACTCAATGTGGTTTTGGGGAATAAAACTCAAAACTGTCCTACCTCATGGTGTATACAACAAATCATCAGTCCAAATCTACTATTGGAAGCTACTTCCGCATGATCTGGTCTAGTTCTATGCCAATGATGATGTTTGGAGGAATCTACCTCCTCTTTCTCTTCTTAGTCAACGAATCGTGTGATGTAGAACCCTATCCCCATTACCTACAATATGTGAGAGAAACAATGGGATGGTGGTCATTGATTTTAATTAATTTAATTAATTAATAATTAATTAATTACACATTTTAACATATAACCCCAGTCCAAAAACCTGATACAAGTTAATAAATCCCAAAGGAAATACCCCCCCCTCAGAACTCAACCATAGAGTCAGAATTTCAATATCATACTCTTATAAATAGATTTATCCATCTGTAACAACTTGACTAATTTATTATTTAATTAACTAAATATTAAATATTCGTTCAAAACTACAACTTCTTTGAATTCCAAAAAACTCTTGTCCTATGGTAGACACCCTATTCCGAGAGAACAAAATGTGATCATAGAAATTATCCAATATTGTATTCTATGGTTAAATGAATATTTTAGCCCTTAGTACTGAAAAAAAAATTATTATTAAAACTTCTTCTCATGTTTCATAATCCATAAAACATGGGTCTCTAGAACCTCCCCACGATAAACCTTCCCCTCCCCATGGAGCCTTGGTTGTCATCAAATCACACACACTAACCCACATTGTTCATCATCTCAAGATTGACCTGCCATTTTCTACTAAAAGATGAAAACTAGGTTTCTCTACATGAATCCTATGAAACAATGTACAACCCACCAATTCCTAAATGACTTCTTAGAACCATTAACAAACCACTAGGACCATTCTTAAATACACATGTCCATCCCCAATATTCATCATCATTGTTTAAAACCCTTCTTCAAACTCATAGTGATCCACATAATGAACTTGAGCCACATTTATTAATTCTGATACATGAAAGTTCCCATTTGAAAATTCACCTTTCAAACACATTATTATTGGTCAACAACCCACTCTACATGGTTCTCACTACATCCTCGACCCTTCCAACAAAATGGCCACGAAACAAATCTTGATATGGTACTCATAACCATATGAGTATCATTATAATCATCTTATAAATAAACATATTTTTCCATGTCTCATTCCCCTATCATGAATATACCCTGGAGTTGTACATGGCCATATTTCTTCCTCCAGATAAATAAATCCAAATAGTTACTATTTCTGATTCCCACCATCCGAGAACATTACACTTGGTGTTTGTCAATATATGGAATATGATAAGGATCTCCCTCAAAAAAGGAAGATGGTGTAATCCATACCATGAATTTTAACACACACTAATCCATAACAAGAACATCATAGGATGACCCTTATCAATCCAAGGTGAAATCTATATTGCAGGTAATAAATATGGTGATTTCTTAGCATACACTGGACGATGTCAAGATATTGGCCATGATCATCTATCAAATATGAGTATAAAAATACTTCATTAATGAGTACCATAACAACCTCATCCATTCCATAATTTCATAGTTCTATCAAAATTCCTTGGGTCATAATTCCCACAAGCCTCTCACCAAAACTGGAACAATTTTTATCCCACTCAAGGATAATACCCAACTGTAGCACTCCAGATGTACACAACCATAATGTCTGAAACCTTTAATGGAGACAATAATGAAAATTATTTCCACACCAGAATAAGTTTATTTTACTATATTATTTTATGCCACATCATATATCATTATAAAATTTCCATTAACATCAAGGAATATGAAAAATAGTGATTAAATTTAAGAGAAGGATAATAAAAATAAATTAGTTTGTGGCGTTATATGTGAAGAATTAGAATTTATTCCAAAAAATGGGAATATAAATGGCTCTTAAAATTTATTTTAGATATTTTATGATGTTAGGGAACATGGTAGTCATGTATATATCCTGGCATCCATTACAAGAATCTATATTTTAATATATAGAAGAATCACTAATTCACTCATTTTCTAAAACTGTTGTTTTATAGATGAATTCCATAATATAGAATATAGATGACCATACTTCTATAGATTTTATAACAATATTTCCAACCTTGTTGGAAGAGGCTAATAATATGGAGAATTATGAAAAGAAAAATTTTACATTTCGTTATTATTTTTTGATGTATATTGTAATTAATAGTAACTGTGTAATGATGAAGTCCACAAATCCAAATGTTTTCAATATATAGAAGTATAAGGTGAATTATATCATTTATAGATGTGTAAATTTATACAATAATTATTTGTAGAATCTAGGTTCAGGGAAATTTATTATCCCTATTTCAAAAATTGATGAAATGTTGGATTTCCACATTATTGTGATATTATATTTTTTTACATTATTGAAAGGGTAATTTACTGTGAATAATGAAAAATAAACATGTTTTCATAATGATCACTATAAATTTGAATTCATTTCATAACTAGTATCAAATATCTCTATAGATATGATATATGTCTGGAATCAACCATGGGGTTTTTAGAGAGAATCTATTAAGGTGGATCTTTCAATTGAGGTGATGATGCTACAATCTTATGTAGTATTATTAAATACATTATTCCTGAAATTATTGAACAATATTTAGGTGAAGGTATCGTCCTACGTCTCCTATAACTATTTTGTTCTATATTTATTATTTCATGGGAGAGTTTTTATAGGTAAAATGGGTATGAATTTACTTTTATTAAAATGTTTTATATTTTAGGTTTTCAATTTATGGCATGTTCTTAAAAATATCATGAAAATAATTTTACCTGACCATAACTATTGAAAGGATGAGTAGGTACCAAAATGAAGGGTTTTTAATGGGATTATTTAGTATCTTAATTATCAAGTATAATGTTTTTAATTCATTAACACATTTATATTTGAGGATGATTATTTAGTGGATTAATTTCTAGGAGATCATGTTGTTCCACCCATATCTGAAATGGAAATTGAATGAATATATTAAAAGTAGAGAGTAATACAATTAGGAATAATGATTTTATAAAAATTAAAATGGTTATTTGTTGTTTATAAATCCCTCCATTACTCACACAATTTCTATAATTTGAATAAGACCATTCCATTTTCATTACTGTCAATTAGGAGGATAATGAATTATATTTATTTTGCTTAATTAAATTTGTAAATTCAACACTTCCAAAAGGGGAGATAGAAGTGAAATTGGATTTATGTTTAATATTATAATAAATATATTTATATTATATAATAATGTAAATAAAATTATTCCTATATGAGGTATTGGGATATGGATTATCCATCGACTAATGATGATGCAGACTGAAGATAATTTTTTGGATAAAGGAAATAATCTATATCCCTGATGAGTACATAGTAAAGGGAGTTGTAAGAGGATGATTATACCATTTAATACATAAAATAATAGATTCAGGTGGTAGAAACCATATCATAAAATTATAGAGTTTTCCTCAATTGAAATGCAAGTGTTGAAGTGTGAGAAGTCTTCTCTACAATCGATTGATTTAAAGTGATGATAATGAAAAGAATGGCCACAGAATGTGAAATATTTATACTATATAGATGTAATTTGAAGTTTTAAAGCAAATTTAATGTATCGGTAATATATATATAAATGTTGGAGGAATAATCCTTGGATAATCGTACATTTTTGTAACTGAAATCTGTATATAACCATCATGGGATGAAGATATATTAAGATTATGTTAATGGCTTGATATTGGCTATGTATTTGTTTTCATCATATACGGTTTATTATATTAGAAGTAATATTGGGAAAATATATTTTTATGAGAAAGTAATATTTCTATTACTATTAAGATATACACCTTTAATGCAAGGGACAACCAGTGGTGGAAAGGTTCACATAGACACCTTATAAGGCAATGACAACCATGTTATATGGTTCTAACATGTCCTTGTAAGGTTCAAACATTTATTCATAATGTTTAACTATGTATTAATTTTTTTTACAAATAATCCTCATAATTTATAATAAATGTCATAAGGTTAAAGGCTTATCAAAATTATGAGACTTTATGATATGAAAAATGATTTTTTGAATCCAAGATTCTGAAATGGAAATACATTTTGGATGTTTATTTTTCTATTCAATAATGTCCTAAATAACATTAAATTATTATTAACCCAAATTAGTGTCTGAGTATAAAAAAGATCAACAGGATCATATTGTTGATAATTAAAAAGAAACTATAATAGTTTTTATGAATAATGCTGATGATGTTTTGTTGATTCTCATGGAATAAATACAAGTTTAAATGACTTTGATAACTGTTTTTTGGATGAAGAAATTGATATATTTACAGAGAAGGAAGATCAAAGTTGACTGAAGATTATTGTAATTCAATGTCCATAAAAATAAGGAAAATCAATATTTAATTAATTATAAAAATGATAAAATAATTGAAATTTTTCTTATTCTGAATTTTAGAGACATAAATATGAAAAAATAACATATGATTCATGCTAGAATAATAAATATATGAGGTCAGTTACTATTTTTATGTGTAGAATCAAGATTAATATGTATAGGTGATCAATAAAATACTTAATCCAGAATATGCAAGCTTTCATTTTATATTTTATTCTTGGCAATATTATACAAAATTTAAGGAAATATCTTTTTAGCCATTATAAGATTATTTTTTGAAGAAGAATAATTTTAGATCCAAGTGTAAAATAATTGAAATATGTTTTTTTATTGGATAAAATGAAATAAAAATAAATAAGAGATTATTTTTTAATACCCTTTTATTTTTGAAAATGAAAATTTGGAGATCGTGGGAGAAAAGTTGTGGAAGTCTCTTTTTTCATGAAATCTAACAAATATTTCTACTTATGGAAGTATGGGAATAACCCCAAACAAATAAATTAAACATCAAATAGATATATGGAATAATATTTGAAAAATAAAAAGAATAATACAATACTATTTGAGGGATAAAGAAAATATGTATTTATCGAACTAGTGATGTATGATGAAATTGTCATCGTTTTCATGGATGTTATGAAAAAAGATAATGATAATTCTAGTTTTCATAACTAGTATCTGTTAAAATCAATGTTACAAATGATTTATAGTTAATAATATATAAGTAGTAAAACTCCAAGATCTATATATACTATGAAAGAAACCAAAATTAATTTCAATATGAAATCATAAAGAAAATATTTCTAAGTTTTTCATTATATTTTATAATTTATTTGTAAAATAAATTGATATTTGATCTCCATAAATAGAGAGAAACTAGTAAATTTATTTATGTCTTTAGAATATATATATTTATTTGAGTCACTTTATTTTTTATGTTTTGAGTTTCAAGTAATCATATTTTGAATGACCTAAGAATCATGGAAATAATTCACAAGATGATATTCAAGTGTTATTGTCAATGGAACTATTTCATTCCAAGATAATCTACATTTTGGAAATCATATCATATTTTGGTATAGTGATGTTGCTATACAGACATGAAAATATACTTTGGAAATGATAAGGAAATAATAGAATAATGATAGGTGGCATTCTCACTTGAATAGAAGTTTTGGGATGCATTATTTGTTTACATATGTATCATGGTAAAATCCTAGTTCTGTAACATAATGTGAATTATTTTTATGGTAATCTATGTAAGAATCAACATGAATTGAAAAAAAAGATATTAATAAAGTATATGTACCTCAGACCAGCTAAGAACATCAATAAGTGTGGTATTATAGGGTATACCCCAAGTAAAAACACATATCCCAATATTAATATTTTACAATCACTATATTAAGTTGTATTCTAAATTTAGAACGAAATATTTCAGTTTTATTAAAAGAATGTAGAGTTTCAAATACCAATGGTGTAAATGGTTTAAAGTTGAAATTGGTAAATAGTGGAAAACCCCTGATTCACTACCCTCTCAAGTGTGACTACACATATATTGTGGCACTTATAATTTCTATAAGATCTAATGATAAATGTTTTTGGCTATATAATTTTCTAATATAACTGATATTAGAAAATATGGTGTCCTTAATTGAATATGAATTTTTAATGATCAGTTGACTTTATATGATTACATGATTTGAATATTTAAAATGGGATATCACTAGATATATGATTCCATCCATTTTACTATGAGAACATATTTATATGTTTTACCAAATATTCCACATTTCATGATGAAAATTTATTCGAATGAGAAAAGAAAAAACATAATAATGAAATAGGAACAGAGTGTTGAAGAATGTTTACATAATGGAAAAAAATGATAAATTAGTTGAGTTTGAATTTTCTAATGAGTAAATTTCAAGGGGATATGAAGAAACATTTAGTAAAAAAATAATTCTGTTTATTTTGATGTCATAGATTACCTGATTATAGAGCCCAAATAGTTTATAAAAAATATATTTTAATCCATAAATGTTCTTCTTGGTGAAATTTATATGATTTCAAATGATGATCATATAATAAAAGGGGTATTTGGAAAGAAGGTAAAATATAGAAACACTCTCTCAATGGTAGTGAATTATAAGGAATAATCTATTGCAATATGCAGTTGAATATTTTATTTGGATGATTTGGAATTTTGATGAGTTCTTTGTGTGAATGGGATGTTTAAATATTATTTTATGGAAGTGATCCAAGAATATGAAACATTACTCAAAGTATTAATGGCTATTAAAAATGTACATTTGAATGTAAAAAAAAAGAGATTAAAATAGTAGGTTAACTCTACTATTGATAAAATTAGTTTTCATGATAATCAACATTAATAGGTGAGGAAGTGTAAGTATGATATTTTAATATTAGTGGAGGCTAAGAATAATATACTAAAACAAAAGTGTATTTGGCTTCAAATAGTCTTGATATATCTAAAAGCTATAAAACATGGAACATCATAAATTTATGAGATGAGAAATTCTTCCCCAAAATTTTCATAGAATTATATTGAAATATTGAAGACTCAATATGGTTTAAAATGGCCTTGAGATTTTTTTAGGGAATATTTCACCTCATGGATCATTAAAAAATGTATCCTACTAGATATTTAAATTTAGTATCAATCAATCTATATAAAATTAATATGAAAATTAAAAGTCAAAAACTATAAATTTGTTGAAGGAATAAAATTCCAATAAAATCGAAAAATCATTATGGTTGAATATAGTCATGTTTTTGAAGATATAATCCACAAATACTCTACAAAATGGAATGAAATAGTCCAATGATGTGAATAATTTAAATTTGGATAGAAAATATGTAAATAGAAATGAATGAATAATATAGGCCATTTCTAGTGGAATGATGGATCCAGACACATATCTATTTATTTCTAGAAAAATATATTTGTTTTTTCAAAGAGTAATGTTCGAGATGAGCATGGGGGAATATTTTAAATTCAAAAGAAATTACCTCTTCTAAATTATTATATAATAAATTATAGTAATATGTCAAAGAATGAAATAATTGATAGAATGGGGAGCTTATTTTATCATTGAATCAAAAGTTTTCACCATTTAGAGGAGTGTTGGAATTTACCATCCATATAGAACTCCTGTAATAATGGGAAAAATTTCAAAAATAGAAATCATTGAAGTAAAGAAATTATGTGTCTACTTTTGGAGAAGAATCTATAAAGAATATTATTTAATTAACTACTCCTAATAAGACATTAAATAAAAATGATTATTAGGATTTCAAATGAAGAATATGATACCTATATTATTATAGGTTAGGTTGAATTAAGGAAGATGTTAAATGTTTTATAAAACTGAAGAAACAAGGATGTAAGTTGGAAACATGGTTAGTCATTTTAAGAGAGGGATTAATGAATTTTCTTTCATATTTAAATTTCATGTGAAAATTTTGAAGGATACACATGAAGGGAAATCAAAGGGTGGTGAAATGGAGTGTGGAAGGAGCCCAATGGAAGGCCACATGGTTATGAAGTGAATTAATTGAATTTTATAAAATATTAATTATTAAACACAAAATGGAAAGAATCAATGATATATTATTTTAAAATAATGAATATACTGATGAAACCCACCTAGAGGAATAAGGCTTAACAAACTTCTGAGTAGTTATAAAAAATGTTGCAAATCAATTTGTAGGAGGCCAGGGAGATGGAGTAAAAAATGTAACATTATAACTTTTTATTCTATAGTTCAAAAGTATATTCCATGTAGTAAGAAAGGTTAAGAGGATAATTCCATAAAACTGAGAGATGGACAGAATTTAAGGCTAAAATGAATGTTATCATGAATAATTATATGTATTTAATGCATTTATGGATAGGATGTTTTTGGTTGATATAAAAGAATCATCATTATTTGTCACATTGATATATTGAGGGATGTCTACCTTATTATCCTATTATGGATTTTTTTCACTATGTAAAATTGAATTAAAGTTGAATCCTGAAAAATTACAAAATTTCACTATTGTAAATTAATAATAATAATTCATTTATGAATTGCTATGAAACATATGAAATGATAGGGAATATGTTTGGCACAGACTATGGAAAATTATGGAGGGATTACACTGAGTTTGATTTTAAAAGAGGTAAATCTACTAGTAATATTGGAAATCATGCTAAATTTTGAAATCTATAAAACATTGACCAAGGATTGAGTAAATATATGATTTTAATTCTCAGGAATTTTCTTTATTAATATTTAGTTATTAATAAATAGTGATTTATTATCTAACCAAATGGATAAAATATATTTAAAATCAAATGTTTCTATATATATACTTATGTGATTATAGATTCTATGACATCATATTAGAATATGTTGAATAACCCCTATAATGTGAAACATTGACTGGGTTCCACATTGATAGATTTTAATGTAAATATTTTTTATTATTTATAAAAAAATTTATCATATAAATAGTTATCAAATATAGACATTGATTTTATTAGATAATGGCTGAATTTATAAGATAACATGTTATTCCACCCTCCATCAAATGGAATTTGTAGGAATCACTCAAAGGGGGAGTGGAACCAAATTTGGATAAATGGAGTTTTTTAATGTTATAAGAGTCAATTGGATATGATAAATCCATCGCTTACACACATTATATTAATGGGGGGAACAAAAAATTCCACTTTTAATTTCATTCCAATTATGGGGAGAATGAATTATGTTGAATATTTCAAATTAATCATGGAAAAAAATTATCCAAAGTGAGATTCTAAAGTTTACTTAGTATAATGATTTATTTTCTATCATATTACTTTATTTTCATGAATTTATTCATCATAATATTATGTTGGTGATGTATAGGGTGATTGGGTATCTAGACACTAAAGGTTAAGAGGATTTTTCATAAATTAATGGTAAATTAAATTATATGTTTCCATAATAAATTTACGGAATATCGGTATTAAATAAGGTGTTGTTACCCTTGATTAAATGGTTTGGTATATTATAGTGGTGTCCCTAAAAAAATTGTGGATAGGATCCTCAATTCATTAAAAATTATTTATTTATGAATAATATTTTATACAATAATCTGAATGAAAGATATAAGAATGAATATGTTGGTATTTAAACTAGAATGGGAAAAATCTATAGTTTTTATTCAATTAAATAATTAAAGTTCAAAATATTGGGATCAATAAGGAATATTTTGGAGTAGTCATCCTTGGATTATTTACAATTTTTTTTGAAATTCATGTAGATTATTCCTTAGATGATTATGAGTTAAAGAAGTGTTGGAGTCTAGATATTTGTTATGTATTGGTATATATCACATAAGGTTGAGTCTCTCATGTAGATTATTTTGAAAAAGTAGACATAATGTTTTGATAGGCAAAACATATGGTTTAGATAGACACCTCCTCAGGTTAGGAGAAAATTTGGACCAGATATTCAGATAGAAAACCAATAATGTTAGGAAAACCATGATTTATTGTTTAGAAATTCCTTGATAAGGTAAAGATATGTTGTATAATCATGTGGTTTTGGACATGATGAAATTACAAGTGACATTGAATTTTATCATTTGGTGGACGGTCCAATTTACAATCAGGGATTTGGAATTAAAATCTAAGAGTTGTAATGATTACATGTATTGTTCTATACCAATTTTTAGGCATGAGTGTTTCCTCAAGTGTTATAACAATTTTCCAAAGTTCTAGACCAAAATTTTCAAATTTGTGAATTGATGAATATGGAAAACAGCCTTTCTAAAATAGTGCATCCATTCAACACAAATTTTGGGTCTCTTTCAGAGGAGTTGGAGGCTCTACATGGTTTGTTCTAACCATGTGTGAGGAGCCTCAGGGCTTTGTATCTTGCTGATGGTTTTGGATAGAGGGTAAGAGTATGGTATCTGAACGGTTTCCCAAACTTTGTTCCTGAACAATGAGACCTCCCTTCTTAGGAAATAGCGTAAGAACGATGGGAACATGGTTTGTCCAAATATTTGTTTAAACCATGTGTCTCATTAAACCATGTGTAATAACACATTTTACAATATTTTATCTATTATTTTTCCTCTTCCTTTATTCTCCATCCTCCCCATGCAGTAGCCTCCTTTGTGGGGATTTCTTCTCCTATAATATGTAAGAGGAGATCTCCCTCGCACGACCACTAGTTTTATTGTCTCTAGGTGCATTGGAATCATCTTTGTATGTCTACAACTATCAATCCCTATAATATCATTTTTCATTATCCATCAACAAAGTTATATAATTGTGAACAGAATCCCCCTATTTTTAGGTCATTCATCCATTTCTTCATTTTATCTCTACCCGGACAATATCCTGCCTTGAAATTTGATGTGTGAGTCAACCATGTTATACGGTAGGTGTTCTATTTCATTTTGACATTTTTAATTACTTTTTTCTATGTTCTTCCATTATACCACATGCTGGAAGATTCTCTAGATTGAACTAATTTGACAAATAAAATAAATTGAATGTGTTCTCATGTCTAACACGACCCTAGTGAGAGTAGTGTCACCAAATTGGGTGACTTACTTTACTTTATCCACTCTGATGGGTGTACTTAATCTTTTGAAACCTAATTCCTTTGAGCCCTTATTTTTCTGAACACCCTTGAGGGTCTATTTATCCTTTCAAAAATTCTTAAAATCATAGAATTAACTAAATTTTATTGGTAGGACATTAGTTACCCATTTCGTCTTGATATTCATGATAAATTCCTTATGTAATATATTTAATCCCTTTGCATTATGCTTATGTCAAATTCCATGTTCCTTATACTTAATTATTATTCTTTGTACCTAAATAAATGTGTTTATACTTCATGCTTATTACCTAAAATTATTTAATTGATATATTTCAAATTGTAGTATAGGAGTGAGGCCCCTAAACATGATTCCATATTCTCCATACTTCATTTCTTATGCATATTTATTATTCCGTATTTTCATTTTATGCCTTGTACTCTATCCATATTCCATTGTGGTTTGGATTGAATTAAGGGGATTTTGCTATATTTTATGTATTATATTAAAGGGTATACCTTTTTGATGTTTTTTTAATGTGAATTATATACTTTAACTATTTTTATACCAGGAGAGAACAGGTGTCCTGAAAAAAGGACTTCATGTATGGACTCGTCCTTCTTGGCTTGGTACAACTTGATGCCCTGAGGGTGACACTATTATTTCCTCATACAGTCTCTCTAGGTGGATTATTTATACTCTTTGGTGACACTTATTCCCTAGGAGAGCACCCAAATATGGGACCATTGGAATGATTCCTATACCATGCATTAGGTGATACTCAGTTCTGAATGTGTGATACCTGGTTTAGACTCATATGTTACCATTCCAATAGTGATATTAGGGATGCTATTACAGATCTCCTTGGATGGACTCTATAGTATCGATTATAATTGAGTCTCTTTTAGTGACCCCTGGATTAAATTATACATTGACTTAGATGATATCAGGATCCCATTACTCTATTTGAAGGATATATTTCTTGAAATATGTTTGATTAATTTTTTTCAATTATAGGTATCCGTAATTGATGTCGAAGGTCCATGGTCACCAACAGAAACAAAATCATGTGGATGGTACAAACATGATTCCTTACTAATTTTGACCTATGTTAATACCAAATTAATTTTATAGGTTCCCTTATTTCAGACATCTAGCTTATTTAGATGAAGGTAGAATCATATGGGTATCCATTTAGCAACCTATATTGAAGTTTTATTAGCTTATTTATTTATTTATCACCTTTTATTAACCTATGTTCGAAATCTATTCATTTTATACCACATGAAATATATTGATATAGAAAAGTATGATGGGGACCTACATGGTTTATTTCACACACACTTATGTGTTCATGGGATCTAGAGATAATAGGATTGAGCTAGTACTTAGGATTCTCATGGTGTTATCCTTTGGGATCTTATTCATGTTATTGTATCATATTTCCAATTATACCACCTTTTTGTATCTTTTAGCATCATATAAAAATTCACAAATTATTTTATATATTGTAATTGGACATTTAATTTTATTCAGATAATATATTTATCTTCCACTATTTTTGTAATTTATTATTTCTAATTAGCTTATTTTCTATTGATTTAAACCTCATATACCATTTCATGACACATTCCATTAGATTATTGTATTCCCATTGTACAAATATTAGATCCTCGTTACTAGTCTTCAGCCTCTAGAGTATGGGGAGGCGCGCTTGAGGCCATGTGACTACAGTTCCAGCTACTTATTATGTGGTTAGAAGAGTTAGGACAATACAATGTTGTATGATAGTATCCTTATATTTTTTTATTACTATTTGGGTATTGTATATGAGATAGTAGGAATGTTTTTATGTTAGTTAAATAGTCTTTATTGGGAGTTATAAACCCACATTCAAGGGAAAAACCAAGTGGTTCAAGTTGTATTATGTTTAATGATATTCATTAGTATGTTTTATTACAATTTCTCCTTCAATTATTGGAGTATTTTATATAACATATTAAATTAGTAGATTTATAGAATCTTCACTGGGATTGGTATGGAAAAGGTGTTTCATTACATGCATCATGATTTCCACATAGTAATTCACATGTTATGAAAATTCTATACCATATTTATTGAATTTTAATGCAATTTGAAATTGTTTGTGTTCCTTATGTGTTAATTTCCTTCCTCCCTTATTCCATGCATGGTGTATTTGGTAACATGCATTACTTTTACCTGATTTGGAATTTCATCGATTTCTTGTGTATAAATTGTTTAAGTGTTTAATTATTATAATATTTTTTAGTGTTAGTCCATATTTTGATGATTTTTGTTTTATGAGTTTGATTTTTTTCTTCCCTGGTTATGTAGTAAACTTCTATGGTAAATTTTCATGCATCCATATTTTCTTACAATGTTAAACCGTATTTAATTTTTTTTGTTTAGAAATCCTATTAATAAATTTTAAATTGAAAAATTGTTTATTAGGGAGACATCATTAACCTAAAAAACAGTTTCCCACATAGATGAATGATTAAATCCTAATAGAAAAACAAATCATTACATGTATGATCCTCTAACTATCAGTTCAATGGGATGAAACATATTGGTTCCAATTACATGGGATCCAATTTTCAATTTATGATGTGTACTGACACATTATAGATTGGAATATGGAGAACCATATAATCAAACCATTATCAATGCGCTCTATACAGTCATAGACTACTGTATTAATATTAAATATTTTAAAATTTCCTTTATCCTAAATAAATTGGTTGTGTTTATACAGGAACATGCAGGAAATTTGAAAAATTAAAGGGTGCATTAAAAAATGAGAATTTGTAACCCATATAACCAAACCATCTTTTATGAGCCTTATATACATTGAAAAAGATGAGTAAATATAAATGATTTTCATTATTAAATTAATTAGATACCTCACCATGGAGTGTAACTCTATTACTTGGGCATAATGATCCATATGGATAAATTCTTAAATGCAAAACTGGAAACAAGTAGGTTAGTTGGGTCAAGTTTCTTATGAAATGAACCCACTAAGGGTGTATTTAAAATCTAAGTGAATAAATAATTTGGGTATATTATTTTATTCTACGATGTCTTAATAAAACCCTCGTAGGTCGCCTATTATTTTGTTGTACCTTAGTGATTAACCTCGTTGGGGTGTGCTTATGCTATTTAGTGATGAAGATTTAAAGTGTTTGTAGCTGTTTATATGGTTTTACATATAATCATATACAGTTATCTTACTTGAGTAGTACAACATTAATGAATAAATTCCCTTTTAATCTACTTTGAGCTGTATTTTTATGAGTCCATAATTAATTTATGTTCCTGTTACAACCTAAATTAAATTTTCATCTATAGATTGCAATCAATACTTTCTGTATATAATCTAATTCTGAAATCATATAGATATATGAGTGATTTTTAAATTGGGTATATGAAATGAATATCCAGATTATGATAGAATCTCTATAAATAAATATTTTATAAAAATAATGATTGATAAAAATCCCTATTCCTAGTGGATTTTTCAAAATAAATTTCCTTATATAAATAGTTTTCCTAAAAAGTATTTTATGAATGATTGAAAATTTAAAATTATTAAATAATTAATTGAAAATTATGGTATTCACTAATATCAAAACTTGAGTGGTGTTTGTGTTTCTACCCTCATGTATGGACAATTTTAATCATTCATAAATTATTTCTTGAGTAGTTTCCTCAAAATGGGATTATAAATGTTACTTGTAGGCCTCTATACTTATCACTTGAAACAAAATGATTTTCTCTTAAGCCTTGTGACCTTTAATGGTGGGGGTCACATTTTTGTATTATTTTAGTTTCCGTATGGATATATCCCATTATAGGAAGTGCATTTAGATAATGAAATTCCTTTCAAAATTCAATGACCTTTTTGAAGAGTATAGTATTTTGGTGTCCTTGTTCATATAGGACTCTTTGTTTTCAAAATGAAACACTATTTTATGGGTGTGCGTGTGTTGTTTTGAACTTATCTATGAGTGAGAAAATTATGAAGTTCTCAATTATAGTTGTTTGTACATGGAAACGGTATGGTTGGCCTCATAGTGGGTCGTATGGCACTTGTCATCCTTTACCTTTAGTGTTTTACAACTGAGGATGTTGTAATCATGTTTTAAGGTCATTCAGAGTAAATCTACTCTTGGTGAGTTCTTTTTTGTGGTACATTGATACTTGAATGCATAATTATGATAAGGCAATAGATAACATTTTAGATGTGTCATTTTCTCTTGTGATATCGTTGTATATTGCGCTGGAATACATGATACCATCCGGTTGATGACTGTTAAAATGAATAATTTTTTTAGTGAATGTTGTTAAATCCATGTGATGTGATTCATAGATCACAGGTAATTTCCGAAGAGGGTTACATGAGTGTTTGATGAAATCAAACTCATCCAAATCTTTACAATGACTTCCTAAGTGGACCAAGAGTCATAAAACTCCCAAATAGGTTTTTTTCGATCTTATGACTAATTATATAGTGTGAGTGAATGTAACTTAGGAGGAGTGTCACATGAAAATCTAAAGTAATATCTTTTTTAGTGTTATTAAAAGTGTCTAGTTTGTATTTACTTAAGGTTTAATTCTTGTTATTGTGTGATGAAAACCTCTAGGAACAAAGGTTAGTGGTCAATGTATCATTTTCCATGGGATGAGGATACTCCATTGGATGATCCTATTAGTAGGAAAACCTTATGGTGGGTAGATTAATTTATGATGTTTTATAGTGTTTCTTTGATGTAGATAGAGAACTACCATGGAAACTGATTTGGAAATTGTCAATTATTTAAAATGCCAAGTGGTTGGTAATATTTTTTATTTCGATGCTTTCAAGAGATAATTACAATGTTGTGATTATTTTTATGTGAAACATATAAAGACATGGTTGGTTGGGGATGTGCCTCATGGATTGTGCATGAGTGATAATAGGATTCCTTTGGTGGTAAATGAATTGTGATTAGTGAATGGAAAATTTTCAGCATGTGAGGCCAAGAAGTTTCAAAGGAAATCAACATAAGAGGAGAGAAAAAACATTCTCTAGGTTGATGGAAAGGCTGATTTGAAATATTATGATGCACGTTAAACTCATGCAAGTAGCAGTGTCTTGGTTCCTTTTGGGAAACTGTTCATATGATCTTAGTGCACACTTGGAAAAATGAAAATAATTTCCCCTATCATGACATCATCTAGGTACACTGAGAGAGTATCAGTTATGCACTCTGCTAAATTTTCAATACATTGATCTTGAAAAGGGGTATCTTTCAGAGTGCTACTCAGAAAGCGTGTTTTTCCATAGAGGCATGGTTAGTCTTAAGTGATACATGGGTTCTCAAGAAAGAAATCCACAGTTGGAGTCATGGACACAATCTGTTTCCCTTTAACATGATCTCTAGATGGATTCCACATTATACATTGTCATCATTCTTGGTAAGTGGAAATTAGGCTTGGTTATAATATCTCTCTTGTAAGAATTGTTTAATGTTTTACTTGGATGAAATAATTTGAATCCTATTGATGATTTTCTGGTTATCCTGAACCACAATCCGGGTGGGAATAGTTGTTTAAAAAGGGTATCAATCAATGTTAGTGGGATCTGGTATAAATACATGGTTGTGCTTAGTCATGATAGCATACATGGACGTTTTTTCCGGACGCATCACCAAAAGATGTGTATGGGTCTTGATGAGCATGCTTAGAAACAAATTTGAGGTGATTCATATAAAGTAATCAAGTATTGATTTTGAGATTTCACATCCATCTAAGCGGATTGATTTGAGGGATTTCAACCAAAGGTGGTTTGACTAGTTATCCTTTTCTCTTAACATAAATTATTAGTGAGGAACCTATTAATGAAATTCTGTCTATTTGTGGAAAGTGTGGTAAGATTTAACTGATAATATTCATGAAAAGTAAGGTCAAATAGTAATTCCAGGTCAATTGGGAGTTGACCATATGTTCAATCTAGGAATCTTCATGAGAACATCATTAGAGGGCTATTAGAATGTCTAAATAGAGAATCATAATGTCATAGATACTATGACTCGGGGTTTCATTTTTGATGGTAGAACATATGTTGGAACCTTACATCTACCATTAGTTGATGGAAATGATCACATGATTGAATATCATGATAGAAGGGATCAGGTAAGCTCGATATATGTGTTCCAGTTCATATAATTTTTACTAGGTAAGGTTTAAATAGATTATGTAATGCTTGTTTAAGTGCTTCTTGGAGGTGTGTTGGGTTTGTAGAAACATAACATGGTTGTATTACTGAGAATTCACAACCATTGTATGCAAGATATTTATAAGGACACGGCCTTAAAACCTTACATAATATTGAATTAATGAATAATTCACATTAAATATATTTTCAGGTTTAGAGTTTTAGAGAATTAGGCCATAAATATTACATTACATCTCAAAAAATACAAAGTAGACAATCCTAATCAGTTTCCATTTTTTTCACAAAATATAAACTCTTTAAAAAAAGATTCATTTCCATTTCCATGTTTTAGACACCATGAAGTTCCCTTGATCCCATCCTTGACCCTATTCACTTTAAGTCCTATGAAAAACATTTCAAAACATGGGATAAGAATAAAAAGATCAGTAAGGGATACACTAAAGGAAATCTATTAGTTTTTTAAAAACAACAAGTAAACCATTAATACTTTATCATAAGTAATACTTTTCACCTTTATGAAGTAGTAAATACTCTTCACTGAATAAAAGATCATTACTTACCCTTTTATAACCAAAATATTACCATAAAACCCATGTAAAGAACACATAACATATAAAGGTAACTTGGGACATAAACAAACATAAATAGAATAACCATACGGTCGACTTTCACACATATCACTAAATGGAATAGCCATATGACCGACTTTCATACCCAATGCATTGGAGGTTATAACGTAACCACCCGTCTTGGTATTCACCGCACCACCCGTCACTTGGTTAATCATGTAACCACCCGTCAAATGTCCAAGTACCATTAAAAAATCATAG
This sequence comes from Viscum album, assembly GCA_963277665.1. Taxonomy (NCBI): domain Eukaryota; kingdom Viridiplantae; phylum Streptophyta; class Magnoliopsida; order Santalales; family Viscaceae; genus Viscum; species Viscum album. The sequence goes on along the minus strand of CAUJRU010000030.1, from coordinate 1,026,762 downwards.
CTCATAAAATACTGAAAATATAAACATTTCATTTTAAATCACGATATATCATTTCATGATATTGAAAAAATCAATGATTTATCAAACTATTTTCAAAACCATTTAATAAAGAAATTTTTGAATCAAAGTGTCCCATACCACTTTGAAGCTTTTAAAGGAATAAAATTTAATCAAAACATTATAATATCATGATAATAAAGGTATTCATGATATAATATGAAAAAGGACATTATATACACCATACAAGAGTGAATTGGTGCATAACAAAAGTGAAGTCTCAATGGAAATGTAAATTGAGACGAAATCCCTTATAAAGACGGTATCCTTTTATTAAGGATAAATCAATTTACATTATTATGTGTGAAAATTGAGATTAAACCCAATATAATATGATATTAAGTGTAAAAAAATCATATATCAGTCACACATATTTATAAGATGACATATTCAAGAAGTACAAGTTTAACCCAACGAATTGAAATTGGGTTAAGAAGTTCTCTTACCAAAATTCGACAACCTGACGACGTCACATTAAAATTTAAAAAATGTGTTGATGAGATAAAAATGGTATCTCATCACTTGGACCTAAAATTTGAATCAATAAGGATATATAAGAATATATCCCAACATAATAAGATGTAAATTAAAAGGCATAACAAAAATAAGCCTTTTAAAAAGAGGAGGGTGAAAGGTTCCCTTACCGATTTGGTAACTTACAAAGCATACACCCCAAGAAAGAAGGACCATAAAATGTTGATGTAAATACCCATAAATGAAAGTATATTACACAATGAGTAGAATAATGGGTAGTACATACACCATTCAAAGGATATAGTGACAAATATAGCATGAATATCACAGTAATAAAAAGTGAGATAAAAACTCCTTACCTCGTTGTAATCATTCGAGTCATATGACCAAAAGATAATAAAAACCAAATTAATTATAGAATACCATAAATATAAATATAATCATGATAATTTATATCAAATGGAAGTAAAAAATACAACACATGCAAGAAATAAGTGGCGAACAATAGAAATCTCACGGAATTAAAAGTGAGATAAGAAATCCCTTACCTCGTGTCCGACTGGACCCGTTCGTTCTTTAACGTCCTGAATAATAAACTAAAGTTAATTTATACTTTCTTAAGAACCTTTTTAAATTTTATTATTCCTTTTATATCACTTATTTCCATGTTATAAACATTATGTAATCATTTACGCTAAATAATGTTCGTTTTGTCGATATTTGGTACTTGAGTCAAAAATGGACTTCTTATAATTACATGTTTTTCATGTGGTCAAAGGTTCATTATATCCAGGTAGATATTCATTATTTTTATATCATATATATCATATATGACTAACATATACATGTATTTATAATATTACATAACATTTAGAGGTATGAAATGAAATGCACCATTCATGGAGACGGTAAGCCGTATGTACGCATGAACACTACTTCCATTTCTATTTCTTAATTTAATGGAATTAAAAAATAATTATAAATAGTTATATTATAATGTAAGTATAATATCATATATAATATTATTAACTCCATCCTTTATACGGCCCACATAAGGCATTAACGAGTAATATCACTTTGAGGGGGTGGTAGTCCGCACTTCCTCTAATGAGATTATCGTATTTACCCACTATGAAAACCATAAATGTATGGTATAAATGAAAAATAAAGAAGCATAAAGAAAACATAAACATAATATATATAATATATAAATACAGTTCCATTATAATGGCCACCATGAGTGGCGGTAGGAGATAATTGAAGAATCGTCGTTTCGTGAGGAGTTTGGTTTCCACCCACAAAAACATTATGTTCTTCACCCATTATATGGAGGTGTGTGTAATTGTAGTTCGAATCCTTCTCATTAAAACATACTAGTATATCGAGGATACTATTGTTGTTACAAAATAAAAGAATAAAAAAAGAGTTTAGGGGTTGGAGAAGTAGAATAAAAGAAAACAATTTACGAAAAACCGTTACCTTTAATTTGGGTAAATCCTTTGGATTGAACCAAAAGGACCATTAAAGTGCCTTATCCCTATGGTAAGGCTTTTAGGTGTAGGCGTGGGATTTAGGGATCTTAATTGGGTAGAGTTTGGACGAGCCAAAAGGCTTGAGAGGTGTGAGTAATTGGTTAGAAGTTGTCTCTTTTTATAAGGGAGAGGAGGGGTTTTTTATGAATGTGTGAAAACATTATTTTATTATAAACTTATCTTCGGTTTCAAAAGGTCCAAAACAAATTAAAGTCTAAGATAAGATGAATCATATTCGAAAGAAAATTATCCGATCATAATTGGACTTGTTTTGTATAATATTTTAATCATTATAATCTCATTTATTTAAATGATTTATTAATGAGGTAAACACTACATCATTATTGTGTCATAAATAATTTAAATTATATGATATCTAAAAATTATAAAACAAATACCATGATATAGGAAATGTTTTAATATTTCCAATGAATAATTATAGTCGAAAATATAATTTATATGACACCATATAAAAAATAATTTACTAAAAGATATTTGCTTTTGTCATTTTTCCTTTACTTTAAGTTAATTAATATAAATTGTCATTATCACTCCTATGTGGCTCAATGGGGTACCAAAATCGACCCAGATATTTCCATGGTCGTAAATGACTCAACCAATAATGTTTGAAAAAGTCTTAATGTAATTTTGAATTATTATAATATTCTTTTAACCTCGAATTACCCTTTTTACCATTAACCGCGGTAAATAAAAGTCAAAAGTTACTATTTACCAAAAACTATTTTCATCTAATTGAACCAAATTTCACTTATTAGAAGCAACCATGTATGTCAGATTTTTGAAATTCAATTAACAGAAGTGGTAAAATTTCATTGAAATGAAAAAGTCAGTTTTTTTAACAACCACTTAGTGGATTCACTATTCATCAAAATATTGAAGTTTTTCAGAAAGATACCAAAAATTCAGCCTAAGGAATATTTGATATTCCAAATTTAAAAATGATGCCTTTTTTTCCAAATTAAAAACATATAATTTTAATTAATTAATTTAAAATTAATTCCCGTTGTTAAAATAAATAGCTTGTTTTTAAGAAACAATAACTATCAAAAGATTGACACTTGTTTATGCCCAATTTCAAAGTTAAATTAAAACAAATTACCACCGTTGGATTAAATGGTTAAAATATATTCCAATTACACTTTAAAACTAATTATAAATATAATCTATCCATATAAATAAATTAAATTAAAAGTCAATTTTGAATTAAAATACAATATTTTTCACTATTAATCAAAAAAATGTATTTTATCAGAAAAGTATAAAAAATTTACCCAAAGTAAATTTTTTTGTCCCCATTCTAAAGAAAGATTTTATTTGGTCAAATAGAACATATAAAAGTGACCAAAACCAGTTTTAAAGAGGTTTCTCCATCAAAAGTTGATAAATCGACCTTTTAGTGAATATTAGAGTATTTTTGCTTAAAATCGAATTCTTTTATTATTTTAAGCCTCTAACTTTTATTGAATAAATGTAAAAACATTTAGAAAACATGTATAATCATATTTTAGTTAGTTCCATCCATTCCCTCCTATACAGTGGCTAGTCATCAACTACCATTTAAAATAATAATATTATATTTTTAGTGTGCAACATAATATTTCAAAGAAACCCATAGTTGCGTATCAGGTACACTATCAAACATAACAACACCTTTAAAGTAAAATAAATATTTAATTCACAAATATTAATAAATATGAAAATATAATATTTCTCTATTTATCTGGGATGTTACGTCCTTCCCCCCTTTAGGGAATTGCATCCTCAGAATTTGAAAACTAGGCTTGGAAACATTATTAAAAGTCCCACATCGAAAAAGAGTCAGAAAAACTATCACATTAAAACCAAGAAAGTGAAGTACAAAGGTCACCTGAGATAACCCATACTAGGATTCCATGTAGGAAAACATGGATATGGAGGAGAAAACAAATTGTCATGTTTTGATCGGGAGTGATAGAAATCATGATTTGGAGAAAGTTAACCACTAGAAAATCACAAACTTATGATGTGTTAAATGGTCATTGATTACCCAGCAGGAAATGTAAACCAACAACGTTTTTTTTTATGTTCCTTTTCATAATTTTGAAGAATTCATTTACTACATTTAATAAGAACATAAAGAAATATACTTACCTTCAAGTAGAGTTTCATCCTTTAATAAGTTTCTACCAAAAACTAATATTTTATCCAAACAATGACCATTCAAAAAGACTTGGTCACAACAAAAGCACAAGAATCATCTTCTAGGGAATCACATAATCCTCAATAGAAGAACTATATATTTCCCTTGTCTCTAGACATCAAATAAAACCAAAATGGTTAGTGCGAGATCAGATAATGCCCAGAATGGAAAATCTTTTACAAAAACAAAAACTACTCTTAATCTCTAAAATTGGTCAAACAAAACCCAAAGTTCAAAAAAGACCATTCAATAAACAACTGTCCGTAAAATTCTTCAAATTAATCCAAACTATTATTGAAAACCAAAATTCAGAAGGATTTTATCACATAAACTTTCATGATAAATATTAGCATTTATCTCCAAATAACAACGACTACTCTTAAATCCTCATATTGAAAAGTAATTAACCTAATCACATATTCTTTATGATAGGTTAATCATTTACATAAATAACCCAAATCACCTTATGTTCATAATAAAAACATAGATTCCTCCCCAAATAAAATTCGAACCATTACTCCAAAAATGAAATCCCATAGTATTCTGTTTCCCTTATGCATATAAAGTTACCCAAAAGAGAGAACGTCTTCGAAAATAAAATTTATCACTTAATCACAAAGTCATATTCCAATATTAAGGATATCTAGTTGAAAAACCATAAGATCTGAAGATCAACTTATTTTTATCCATAAAATCATTTAACCAAAAATAATAAGTCATACTAACTAGGTACTTCACGTAGGCCAGTGGTAGGCGATGTACCCTTGTCGCCCTTCAGTTGTGGGTTCGATTCCCATGGCCTTTCCGGACGCGACGGGTAGTTACCCATCTTAGGTATTGTCCTTTTTATAAATCTCAAAAATAACCCTAACATGTTTTAATCTCAATGGTTTCCTTATACCTCTCATTTTCATCCTAATTCATTTTGATCTCAACATCTAAATTTTTGAAGTCTTATATATTTTGTCTTTTTTTTATTTCACCACCAAATGACAAAATAAAATGATCCCCATAATGAAGAACATCATACCTTGATCATGGTGCCTATTTGGATTCATCGTCATCTTGTTCATGTAGGTACAAGTTCCATGCATCACAAAAATGATTTATATATCCTTCAAAATCATCTACCTCCTTCATCCAAATACACCTTTTACAACATGTGTCATATGGGTGTTCATAGATAAAAAGTTTTGGAAACTAATCTTGTAGGACATATAATTTCAAAACATCTGATAAAACATGGTTTTTATAAAACAGTCAGACCGTATTTGAGTTGAAACTTTCAATCAATGTTCCTTTTAAAATACCACAGGTATGTGCTGAGAGACTATATTTTAAAATCAAATATAAATAGGTTGATCAAGGGTCTCATTCTTCAGCACCTTTTTCAAAATCATAATATGATTCAAAATCTCTTGATAAGGTAAAATATTGGAAAATTCCTTGATAATATTTACCTTTCTTGAAAATATGAGAATATTGAGATAATATGATTTGATTAAATACAACCCATGATCCATGATGATATTGAGGTATAGTGGAGGTTTTTTATATTTCAAAAAAATACTTGTAAGTGATTTGTATGCTAGAAAAAGTTTCACAATCATCTGAACATGACTTTGCAATAAATATTGCAAGCATGTCATCAGGAATAGATAAGAATGTCTTTGGAGATCCCCCTCCTTCCATTTTTAACTGACATTCCTTGATCGGAAAAAGTTATAAAACAAGGATTTAACTGAAATAATAGAAATAAGGACTATCCATGTGTCTAACGAAAACTCATAATTCCAAAGTTGTCTAAACCGACCTCTGATACCAACTATAAGGACCCAGCCTTAAAACCATACATAATATTGAATTAATGGTTAATTCACATTGATGATCTTTTCAGGTTTAGATTTTTAGATAATTAGGACATAACTATTAAATTACATCTCAAAAAGAGGAAGTAGACACTCCTACTAAGTTTCTATTTTTTGCACAAAATAAAAACTCTTTAAAAAAAGAGACGTTTCCAGTTCCATGTTTTAGACAGCATGATGTTCCTTTGATCCCATCCATGTCCCTATTCACTTAAAGTCCTCTGAAAAAAATTTCAAAACATAGGATGATCATAAAAATCTTAGTAAGGGATACACAAAAAGAAAGCTGTTAGTTTTCTCAAAATAACAAGTAAACCATGAATACTTTATCATTAGTAATACTTTTCACCTTTATCAAGTATTAAATACTCTTCACTGAATAAGTGATCATTACATACCCTTTTGTAACCAAAATATTACCATAAAACACATGTAAAGAACACATAACATATAAACATAACTTGGGACATAAACATACATAAATGGAATAACCATACGGTCGACTTCCACACATATCACAATATGGAATAGCCATACGGCTGACTTCTATACCCAATGAATTGGAGGTTATAACGTAACCACCTGTCCTGGTATTCACGACACCATCCATAATTTTGTTAATCACGTAACCACCTTTCAAATGTCCAAGTACCATTAAAAAAATCATAGCACATAAAATAGTGAAAATATAAACATTTCACTATTAACATGTCCTTTTAAATCAAAATATATCATTTCAAAATATTGACAAAATCAATGATTTATCAAACTATTTTACAAACCATTTAATAAAGAGATTTTTGAATCAAAGTGTCCCATACCACATTGAATCTTTTAAAGGAATAACATTTAATAAAAAATTTATAATATCATGATAATAAATGGATTAATGATATAATATGAAAAAATACATTATATACACCATATAAGAGTGAATTGGTTCATAACAACAATGAAGTCTCAATGGAAATGTAAATTGAGACGAAATACCTTATAAAGACGGTATCCTTTCATTAAGGATAAATCAATTTACATAATTATGTGTGAAAAATGAGAATACACCCAATATAAGAGGATATTAAGTTTAAAACAATCAGATTTCATGCACACATATTTATAAGATGACATATTCAAGAAGTATAAGTTTAACCCAAATAATTGAAATTTTGTTACGAAGTTCTCTTATAAAAATTTGACAACCTAACGACATCACTTTAAAATTCAGAAAATGAGTTGATGAGATAAAAAATGGCATCTCATCACTTGGACATAAAATTTACATCAATAACGATATATAAGAACATATCCCAACATAATAAGATGTAAATAAAAATACATAACAAAAAGAAGCCTTTTAAAAAGAGGAGGGTGAATGGTTCCCTTACCGATTTGGTAACTTACAAAACATACACCCCATGAAAGAAGGACCATACAATGTTGATGTGAATACCCATAAATGAAATTATATTACACAAAGAGTAGAATAATGGGCATTACATACACCACTCAAAGGATACAGTGACCAATATTGCATGAATCTCACGGGAATAAAAAGTGAGATAAAAACTCCCTACCTCGTTGTAATCATTCGATTCGTATGAAAAAAAGATAATAAACACCAAATGAATTAAATAATACCATAAATATAAATAGAATCATGATAATATATTTCAAATGGCCGTACATAATACACCACATGCAAGAAATAAGTGGCGAATAATAGAAATCTCGCGGAATTAAAAGTGAGATAAGAAATCCCATACCTCGTGTCTGACTTGACCCGTTCGTTCTTTAACGTCCTGAATAATAAACTAAAGTTGACTTATACTTGCATCAGAACCTTTTTCAATTTTATTAATCCTTTTATATCACTTATTACCATGTTATAAACATTATGTAATCATTTAAGCTATATAATGTTCGTTTTGTCTATATTTGGTACTTGAGTCAAAAATGGACTTCTTATAATTACATGTTTTTCATGTGGTCAAAGGTTAATTATATCCATGATGATATTCATGATATGTATATCATATATATCATATATATTCAGAATATACATGTATTTATAATAGTACATAACATTTAGAGGTATGAAATGAAATGCACCGTTCATGGAGACGGTAAGCCATACGTAGGCATGAACGCTACTTCCATTTCTATTTCTTCATTTAATGAAGTTAAACCATAATGATACATAGTTATATTATAATTCCAGTATAGTATCATATATAATATTATTAACTACATGCTTTATACATCCCACATAAGGCATTAACGAGTCATATCACCTTGAGTGGGCGGTAGTCCGCACTTCCTCTAATGAGATTATCGTATTTACCCACTATAGAAACCATAAAGGTATGATATAAATGAAAAATACAGATGCATAAAGAAAAAATAAACATATTATATATCATATATAAATACAGTGCCATCATAATGGCCAACATGAGAGGCGGTAGGAGATAATTGAACAATCATCATTTCATGAGGCGTTTGGTTTCCATCCACAGAAACATTATGTTCTTCACCCATTATATGGAGGTGTGTGTAAGTGTAGTTCGATTCCTTTTCATAACAACATCCTAGTATATTGAGGATATTGGTGTTGTTACAAAATAAAGGAATAAAAAATATTTTAGGGGTTGGAGTGGGAAAATTAAAGAAAACAAATTAAGAGAAACTGTTACCTTTAATTTGGATAACTCCCTTTGGATTGAACCAAAAGGACTCTTGAAGTTCCTTCTGCGTAAGGTAAGGCTTCTAGGTGGAGGCGAGGTTTGTAGGGAGCCTAATTGGTAAGATTTTGGATGATCCAAAATGCTTGAGAGGTATGATTAATTGGTTAGAAGTGGTCACTTTTTATAAGGGAGAGGAGGGACTCTTTAAGAAAGTGTGAAAACATTATTTTATTATAAACTATTATTTGGATTAAAAAGGTCCAAAACACATTAATGGAGAAGATAAGATGACTCATATTCGAAATAAAATCATCCAATACGAATTTTACATGTTTTGGATAATATTTTAATCATTATAATCTCATTTATTTAAACGATTTATTAATGAGGTAAACATTGCATCATTATTGCGTCATAAATAATTTAAAATATTTGATGTCTAAAAATTCTAAACAAAATACCATGATGTAGGAAATATTTTTATATTTCCAATGAATATTTATAGTCCAAAATATAATTTATATAACACTATATAAAAATTAATTTACTAAAATATATTTGCTTTTGCCATTTTTGCCTTTACTTTAAGTTAATTAATCTAAATTGTCATTATCACTTCCAAGTGGCTCAATGAGGTCCCAAAATCGACCCAAAGATGCCCATGGTCGTAAAGGACTCAAACAATAAGTTTTTGACAAGTTTTAATGTAATTTTTAATTATTATTATATTTTTTTAACCATGAATTTCCCTATTTACCTTTAACCGTGGTAAATAAAAGCCAAACGTTACTATTCACTAAAAATTATTTTCATCTCATTGAAAAAAATTTAACTTATTAATAAAAACCATGTATGTTGGAATTTTGAAATTAAATTCACAAAAGTGGTAAAATTTCATTTAAATGAAAAATTCGGTTTTTTTAACTACAACTTAGTGGTTTCACTATTCATAAAAAATTGATGTTTTTTAGAAAGATACCAAAAATTCAGCCTAAGAAATATTTGATATTCCATATTCAAAAATGATATCTATTTTTCCAAATTCAAAACATAGAAGTTAAATTAATTAATTTAAAAATAATTTCCGTTGTTAAAACAAATAGCATGTTTTTAAGAAACAATAACTATCAAAATATTGATACTTGTTTATGTCCAATTTCAAAGTAAAATTCAATCCAATGTCCACCATTGGAATAAATGGTAAAAATATTTTCCAATTACACTTTATAACTAATTAAAAAGATAATCTATCCATATAAATAAATTATATTAAAAGGAAATTTTGAATTAAAAGACAATATTTTTCATTATTCATCAAAAATGAATTTTATCAGAAAAATACCAAAAATTTACCCAAAGTAAATTTTGATGTCCCTATTATAAACAAGGATTTTATTTGGTCAAATAGAACATATAAAAGTGACCAAAACTAAATTTAACAAGGGTTCTCCATCAAAAGGTGATAAATCAACCTTTTAGTGAATATTAGAGTATTTATGCTTAAAATCGAATTCTTTTATTTTTTTAAGCCTCTAAATTTTATTGGTTAAATGTAAAAACATTTAGAAAACATGTATAATCATATTTTAGTTAGTTCCATCCATTCCCGCCTATACAATAGCTAGTCGTCAACTACCATTTAAAATAATAATATTATATTATTAGTGTGCAACGTAAGATTTCAAAGAAACTCGTTGTTGCGTATCAGGTACGCTATCGAACATAGAATCCCCATTAAAGTAAAATTAATATTTAATTCAAAAATATTAATATATATGAAAATATAATATTTCTCTATTTATCTGGGATGTTACAATATTGGTTTTACATTTTTTCACAGATTCTTGGTAATTGTAATTTCTATTATGGAGAGGTTTTATCATCCTATGTTTCTTGACTAGATGAAATTCCAAAGGAATTTGAAAATTCAAATTTAATAGATGGGTTGGTTTAAAAACTAGACATTATAATGAATTTATGGGAGTTGTAAATATTTATTTTTTTGTTTATAGACATTTTTAAAGGCCCAAGATTTTTATTTGGTGATGTGACAAGTTTTGGGAGCACTCGACCTGAATTTTTAAATCTGAGAAGGGGTAACAGGGGTGCACAGTTTGTCTGAAACCATGTGTCCCATCCACAGGAATCATGTAGCTCCATCAGAGTAGATGAAGGTCCCGCACATTTTGGTCTTACCATAGGGTACGAGACTCACAGGTGTGCAGATTACTGCATGTTTTGGAAAGAGGGAAAACAAATGATTTTCATTAGGTTTCGAAAACCATGCACAGGAACGATGTGACCTCCCTCCTTTAGTAGCAGCATGATCATGGTTGGAAAACTATTCGTCAAATCATGAGTCCAAACCATGTGCCTCGTTAAAGGGTGTTGAATAACCCCATTGTCCCAAAAAATGTTATTTATTTCCCCCTATTTTCATTATCAACCTCTTCATGTAGCAACCTCCTCCATCAGAATTTATTCTCCAAATATATGTATGATGAGATCTACCACATATGGCCTCTGATTCATGCGTTGTCTGGTGTGTTTGAATATTATAGGTATTTCTATGACTATATTTCCCTGTAATCTCATTTACCTTTTCCATAAAAACGTTTTCTTGGAGAAAAATAAATCACCACATATTCTGGCAGTTCATCTATTTCGTTGATTTGTCTCAAACTAGGCCATATAAATCCTTGATATTTGATGTATGGGTCATCTATAATATATGGTAGGTGTCCTTGTGATTTTTAGAAAGTATCATTGTTTTTAATGTTGTGTTCCATTTTCCACGCAATGTACCTTTTCAAGGACACCTTTAATTTTCTAAAAAAATAAATTGAATATGTTTCCTTTTCTATAATGACCCTAGCAGGTAAAAAATTACAACTTTCCTTTAAATAATCCACTCAAAGGAGTGTTCTTACTTCTTTGAGACCAAAATCCTTTGATCCTTCACTTGTTTGAACACCATTGAGGCTTTGTTTCACCATTTATAAATTCGTCATTTTAATGAATTTAATTAAGGTTAATGGTAGAACTTTAGTAATCCATTTTATCAATTCCCTCATGTTATACTAGTTATGCATGTTTCTTAATCGTTATTCTTTAGGCTTATATCATATTCCAGGGGATGTGTTCTTTATGATTATTCTTTTCACCTCATGGAATGTTCATATGCTTGATGATTGTTGAATAAAATTAATGAATTAAAATATGGTGAATTGTACCCCATGATTTTGGCCCCAAATATTGACGCCTTATTCTCCACAATTAATTTCATGTGATTATTTGTTATTTCATGTTTCCATTCCAGGCCCTATTATCTTTCCATATAATATAGTTATTTGGATCGAATTAAATGGAATTGGACAAATTTTATATATTTTTTGTATAATCTATGCCTTATGTACGTTTTTTGAATGTGAATAATATGATTGAGTTGCTTACGGGCTATTAGAGAACATGGGTCATATCTTCAAGTAGTCATGGATGGACGGATTGTGGATGGTTTTTTAATACATGATGTACCGGGAGTGACACTTTCCATGCCTTGTACGGGAACTCTGTGCAGTGTATTTACACAATTGGGTGAAATTGGTTCCCTAGGGGAGAAACCATAGACATGCCTTTTGGAAAGATGGTTATAAATTGCCTCATGTGATACTCGTTCCCCTATGTGAGATACCTTTTATTGACTCAGAGGTTAACACGGCAAAATTGATATGACTTATGCCATTACAGACCACTTGGATAAACAATATGATATTTTTTATATCAGAGGCCAATTTACCAACCTTGGGTATTTTATTATGGATCTCTAGAAAAGTGAAAATTTGAAATTAATATATTTTTCATATTTCATTCTTGGATTATGTTTGTTGCATTTTTATTCAATTATGCGCATGCATAATTGATGTAAAAGGGTCACGTCCTCCTGGAAAAAACACACGATTGGGGCCATTCCACACTTCATTCATTTTTAATGTTGAACTATGTGCATAAAATATTAATTTTACTCGTTCCCTTTTTTTAGATATTTGGTATCTGTTGAAGTGGGTAGAATCATTTTGGTATCCATTTAGGAATTCAACCCAAAAATTTATTTATTTATTTATTTCCTTGTACTCACCTATATTTTCACATTGTACAATTTATATTAAAGATACTGAATATATCTAGACACCATTGGAGGTAGCCTACTAAGTTGATATCTCACACCATGCTCGACCCTCCATTGTACTAGGGAAATAGATAAGGTATTCATGATTTTATGTTCTTGTTTTTATTTATTATGGTCAACTGTGTACATGAGAGATATGAAGAAAATGATAGATATAGTCAATAGTATTCTCATGGAGTTATCCTTTGGGATATGATTTATTTTGTTGTATTTAATTTTATTTTGTACCTTCTACTTATATCCAGTATCATAATTGAGACATGTATATATTATTATACATGTTATCCCTTTTCATTTACTTTCATTTAGTTAGTATATATTTGTTCTAAATTTATATCATTAATTATAAAATCATATGTTATTTTCTACTTATTTTCACATGATATTATGGTGTGCGACTATTTCCAGGAGGATATAGTCTCCCGACAATACCAAAATCTGATTCTTGTAGCTAGTCAGTAGCCTCTGGAATATGGGGAGGCACGCTTTAGGCCATGTGGTGACCCGTCTGTCTATCGATTCTTTGGTTTGTTGGATCAAGACATTACACATTTATTTTTAAGGTAGAAATGTTTCGAAATTAGTTTGTTACAATAAGGCTTCATAAGGTACAAGTATTAGAATAATATTTATCTCTATTCTCAGTTTTGATAATTCATCAATATGGGAAATATATTTCCAAAATTTATTATTTTGATGGAAAAAAACATCTAGGATGATTTATATGTACTCTAATCCTTTTAAAAACGTCATAGTAATAAGATTATATTTTATTCAAGGAAGATTAAAAATAATATAAAAATTATGAGCTTCCTGATAGAGGAAAGAAACATCATTAGTTGTTAAGAATATTAACAATGATGTTGAGTCAACACTAAAGTTGTTCATCAGTGATTAAATCAATATGATCTAAGTTTATTGGATGATAATTTTAATCTTTTGTATGAAAAGGAATATGGAATATGAGTGGATATTATAATAATTAAATGTTGCTAAAAATAATGAATTTTCATATTTCATTAAATATGGGCATGGAAAAAATATTCTTTTTGTTGGTTTAACCATCATAGAAAAAAATATACAATAATAAAATGTGATTTATTGTAGAATAAAGTTGAAATGATCTGATTATATATTTTGTGTGTGCATATTCATGATTAATATTTCTATGTGTTCATGTAAACAATATCATTGTAATAAATATGTTCCTAGGACCCAAGATGTTCTGGTGTATTTTATTCAATATTTTGAGAAATAATTTTTTGACAAATATGAAATAATTTAGTGAAAAATAAGATGTGTCAACCCGAATAATGACCAAGTGATCAATCTATTAATTCTTTTGAAAAGAAAATTAAATGAAAAATATGGGTTTTCTCTATATACATTTATTTGAGAATCATGATATTTATAGATTGTGGGAGATATTTTTTCATGTGGATTTTTATTTTGAATAATTTACTATATATCATTATTTTTTTAAATATGATAAAATCAGAAAGAACGGAAAATTATCCTCCCATATATCCATATAAGAAGAGAATAAAAATAAATATAAGACAACACTATATGAGTGTTTCACCTATTATATCCAATCCAATTGTTCTGAGAAATTATAGCTGAAGAAATAGATTATTGTAAAATTAAAAGATAAATTTGAAGAAAGAATATGATGTGTTGTTTAAAAAAAAAATTAAAGTAGATTCTATGTGCGTTTTATAGAACATAAGAATCATAAGTTGGAGATTGATAGTTATCATAACTAATCTCTACAATTGTTAGTGTTTCATAAGTTTTATTAAATAATAGGAGTGAGTTGGTAGACCTATTTGGATAAAAAAGCTTTGAGAAATAAGAAGGTTGTATTATCAATATTAAATATCTTGGAAAAATTATAAATACTTGAATTATATTTGATCTTTTTTATGTAACATCATATGGGTTATGCTGCTGAATACTAGTGAGAAAGGCTAATGCATTGTTACATCTTGAGAATAACTATAGAAAATTGAGTTCCTTGAACATGAATGTTTAAATTTTATATAAATAAAATTATAAAATATCTAGGAATCTATTTTGAGATTTAATGGATGAGGTTAATGTGATGTTACTATTGATACAATAGTAGTAGAAGATACTATAATTTTATGGAAGATTATAATTTTTGGATGTGAATATAATCATTGACAGATCGAGTTATCTAATTAAATACTAATAAAAAAAGTAGAGATGAGTACCTTGAGGGATGTTGGCTTGATGAGTAAATATGGGATATAAAATATTTTTACCCAAGTAGTATGGGAAACCCACACTAATGAAATATAGTGTGACTTAGATTTGGGATAATCTATAGACAAACTCAACTTATGTTGATAAAAATAATTTAATTGAGAATCTATAACATTAAAATACAATGTACAATAAATATTAGGCTTCTATAGATGAGATGAACCACATAACAACACATATTCAAACACAAATACATTCCATTATTTTCATAATTGTGTATCATAGATTAAAAAAGAATAAATCCATTATCTTAAATGGAATAATGTTTTAAATATCAAGATGACATATGATTTAAATTGGAATTTGGTAAAGATATGAAAACACATGATTCAATAAACTTTAGGTTTGACTACATTGAACCTATGAAAATACATACTATTTTAAAAAACTATTTACCCCATTTTATAAATGGTTTTGAAAATTGAAATATTTAATTGTTATATGAAAACATCATTAAAAGTAATGAAATAACTTTTCATGATTTTATTTCCATTTTCCTCTCTATGCATATTAAGTTTATTTTTCATCGAATTTAATTATATTACATATTAAAACATATCTAATTTAACATCTCCCTATAAATTATTTTCATAAATATAAATTCTCATTAATGTTATTATATTTATTAATTTTATATATAATATTTCCATAATTTGAATCTTCTTCATAAACTGATACTATAATCATCATTTTCTTTATCGAAGATCCTATGTACGTGTGATGTAGTGGAAAATGAAATCACAATTAAAGGATTGATCCATAACTACTTTTATTTTACTTATTTATCCACTATGTGTAAATATAACATTCTTTCAAATTCTTATCCTCTATGAACGCCTTATACTTCATTATTTTGGTTAAATGTTTTTTATCAGGATAAACATACAATGATTGATTAGAATAGTTACAAACTAAAACATAGAACACTTTTCTATATGATTTTAATACTTTATTAATAATTTCACTAAATAAAAAGTATTTAGATAGAAAATTACTTATTTTCATTAGAGAACCATTTAATTTTGATTAGATTATCATGAAATGGTTATGAGTGGATATTTTTATTTTTTTAATACATGGAACCCATATTCATGTATATATTATGATTATATTGTTTGTATTCTAATTATATATCCCCCAATTTATTGTTTAATGTTTTGAACTCATATAATATGATTTATGGTGAACATACAATAATCCAATCACCCATTGGTAATGATTTTCTCGTAGTGATACCAGAGTTATGATTATGAAATAATGTTTTATCTATTTTCAAAAATATTATGTTATAATTTACCATGATATAATTTTCTTTATAACATGATTCCATGTGATTATATACGATCCTCCTCCATTATGATATTGTAACACCCCAAACATTTTATGGTATGTTTTTATTAAAATACTTCTATTCATTAGATGACCTATATTGCACGAAGCATTAAGTATCTGTGAAAAAAACTTTAAAGGGGAAATTTATATCCTATCCATTAAACATAAATTTTCCACTTTTGTGTTTTGAGTTTCAAAATATGGTCATCAACGGTTGTGATCAGTGAGTTATTTGGAATTTGATAGAACCAACTTCTTTTTTATGAATAGTAATATACCCTTATGAATAGTAATATGAATAGTAATATGAACCTTAGGAATAGTAAACCATATTATTATTTTATTTTCTTATGGTTATAAAGTAATGAGATGTTGATTAATTTTTCATGATTTTGAAAAATGAGTTATAGATTTAAAATTGTTATTTTTGAATAAATTATGATTTTATTGAAAAATTAAAATAAAAATATTTAGAAAACTATTTTAAAAAAATGGAGTTCATTTTTTTATTCTACACGTCGAAGAATGGTTATGGTGAATTTTTGTGATTTTTCCAAAATAATTGAATTTTTCGTGAATAATAAAAATACAGTTTTGAGTTTTCAATAGTTTAATGACATCATAATTATATAATAATTAATATAAAAGTCTTGTAAACATTTTTATAGTAAAATATTACATTAGGTGTCCCATTTTACTAAACCAATGGGAAAATTCCATAGGAAAGCCCATGGTTTTGCAAAAAACCAGTTTTGAGGTGTCCGTTTAAATTAATGAAAAACTTACACTTATTTACTATAAATACTCACTCATACATTCGTTTTCATTCATTTAAAACCCATAATACTATATTACTTAATGGATTTACCTCCCTATGAATCCTAAAATGGTGTTCTTAATCCCCCATGGACCCAACCTTCAGGTTTTGGGAATTACTTTTCAAGGTAAGGGAGTCTACCACCCTTCTCTTTTCTTAAAGCTTTCATTTTATGATTTCTCATTTATTTTAAATTAGAGAATGTTGGGATATGTTATTCCATATTAACCATTATTTAAAAATTATTTAAGAGTGATTAAATACCCTTTTATCTCATGAAACTATTTTATGAGATTTTATGTGATGCCGTAAGGCTGCCAAATGTTCATGAGGGATTTCTCAATTTTTCTTTTCTTTTGAGATATTTTCTTTTATTCATATTTACTCATCTCCAATAATTAAAAATCTATGATGATTCCATTAAATTACTTGAAATTTATTTATATAATTTTAATGGAATATTTCATCATCATCTCTCTTTCCCCCTCATCTTATACTATTAATGAAAAGACTGTCTGAGATGTGTGAATTTATCACATTCAAGGACGACGAGTTCTCAATTTTCATTCCCATATTAAATTATGACTAATAAACCATTTTTATTATTGAAACACATAATAATTTATTTATTTAATATTATTAAATGTTTTTATCCTTACACACTCATTATATAAAATAATAATGCAAAACAAGTTCATTATGCACAAAACTGCCATGTAAATCAAGCTTTTATCATTATCTTTTATCCAACAATTAATCCTCATGGTATATAACGGAATAAATTATAAGATAATTTATATCTCCTTAAATTTAACTAATAATATATATTAACAATTCTTTATGCTTAACCACATTAAAAATGAACATCCATTCATGATTATAAGATGATCATGAAAACCAAAGATTAAAATGCTTCCAAAATAATAAAATTGACCATTAAAACCCATAAAAAAGGCCATGAATGAACCTATTAAGGTTATAAGAAAAACATTGCATGTTTATTAGTTTCTATAATTATTAATTAATGTGTCTATATTTTATTTTTCATATCATTATGATCAGTCAAAGAACACTTTCGGGCATAAGGTAAGGGGTTTCTCATCTCACTTTTAATTCTGTGAGATATCAATTGTTCACCACTTATTTATTGTATGTGTTATATGTTTACTTCCATTTGATATATATATATATATATAATTACTCTATTTATATTCATGTTATTCAGTGATTCATTTGGTGATTTTTGATTTTTGGTTATACGATTCAATTGATTACAATATGGTAATGGACTTTGTCTTAATTTCCATTTCATTGATACCTTCTTGGTATTGAGCAACTAATATTTATTATGTGGTGTATCTAATACCCATTTTTGAACATTATTTATTTTAAATTGTAAATATAGTATATTTCTACATTTAGGATTCACGGTTATGAGTATTTTCCTAAGTTTTATTGCCTTTTACGAACTGTGTTTATTTGGAATGTTGTTTTAACTATGGAAATATTGATGAATCAGTATCCTCTACTCTATACGAATATTGATAAGGTAGATTTTAATTATATTAAATATATTTATAAAGAATTTTTTGGAGTTTCAGTGGAATTTGGGGCCCTCTATAGCTCCTCAATTCATTGACAGGTCTCTTGATACAAATTAGTTGGCGAAAAACCCTTCGAGTTTGTTTCAAAAGATAAGATGGGTTTTTACACACATACATAAATTGTTTCAGTGGTATAATGGTATCATGTGCTAGATAAATTTAGTAAAATTAATAAGAATATCTCTTTATTCATTTTTATTTATTCAAATCCATGAGGTTTTTACTATGAAAATATTTATGGATGCAGTTTCATGATCAGTTTATTAATGGCGTCTGTTTTCCATTTATTCACCATGCCATATTGATTCTGTCAAATTTTTTATGATTCACTTATTAATGATTCATTATTACACTATTTCTAACCTTTAATAAGAATTTTATCTCACCTCTTTAATTTGTTTTCCTTCAATATGTTATGAAGAGGAGACTATTTATTGAGTTCTCGTGGTTTCATTTTATTTTTTTTGTTATGTATGTATTTTGTTAACTATTACAATTTAATTTGAGTTACATATATGTGACTAGTTTTTCAAGACTACAAAATTTATAATTACTTTTTACCATGACCATGTAACACATAATGAATCTGCTCTGGTCTAGAGGGGTTGGGGTGTTACAGTTGGTATCATAGGATGTTTAGTAGCCTACATGAAAACTAGATTAGAAAATTTAGATTAGGGAACATACAGCTAAGTTAGTATTTGACTACAAACATACAAGAACATCTTGGAAATTTGGTAAGGGATAAATTATGTGGATCTTTATAGGAAATACATACATGTCCGGATACAAATAGGTAGAGGTGGATCTGTCACAATTGTACCTAGGAGTGAAAACTCTGACAAGAGTTTCAGGCTTTACTCGGGGCATCCTGCTACAAGAACACAAGACTTACTACACTCTTGGTATTAACACTCTCGAGGGATATACTTTGGACAATTTACATTTTCATTAATATCCATTACGAAGGATTTTAATGTAAGTTTTTCCTCAGAGAACCCATGTTTATGAGATTAGATATGCATTGAATTTTAAGTTATGTTAAGTACTTTTCTAGTTCAGATTATAAATAATGATTCATTACCTAATCTAGTGTATTCCATTATTTATAGATATGGCTAAATGGAAAAAGGGGAATCAATACTCGTGGTCAATGTAGGGATTTCCCCCACTGAGCAAGTCAAAACAGTCAATGTTGGAGCAGATTAGATCATGACCATGTTGGGAAAAGTTACTCAGGTTGTGATGAATAACCATGCTACAGATGTTTTGTATCATTTCTTGTGGAATAATCCCCCGTATTTTAGTGGAACTATTAATGCAATGGTATCTGAGAAATGGATCGAGTCCCTTAAAAAGATATTCAAGGCATTAAGATTAAAGGAAAATGAAAAGGTAGTGCGGGAATCATATTATCTCCAGGGTGACGTTGATCAATGGTGTTCCTTGATATAGAATACAACTAAGAAACAAGAAATTGAAGATATGTAATATAGGACTTTTAAGGAAATATTCTTCAAAAAATATTTCCCTTGTGAGTAACGAACCGAAATAAAGAAAAAATTACATAGCTTAATGAAAAGGGAATATGACAGTGTTTCATTGTATGAGGCTACCATCACAAGACTATCCAGGTATTCCATTGATTACATATGAGTCTCAAAATACAAGATTGATCCTATCTTTGAAGGTCGTAAGCCATGTCTTTGAAAGACACTGGCTTCTCAAACATTTTCATCATATAATCAAATTGTATCAAGTGCCGTCAAAATAGAGAAGGAATTTCCTAGATAAAATTTGTTCATGGGAAACCAAGATTAGAAGAGATACTCTGATAACCAAGGAAAAGGTGAAGTGCCAAATAATAACAAGGGAAACAAGAAACTACCATTATGTTAGAACTATGGAATGAATCATTCTGGGAAAGTCTTGAAAGGCATGATTGTATGCTATGTGTGTAGAGAAATGGGTCATCACTATAATGAATTCAAGGGGATGAAACATTTCTAAGATGCTCAATTATACAATTTTAGAGTTACTGGACACTATGAAAATGAGTGTCCTAAGCTGCAATAAAACATGCCTTAGAAAAGTCATCGAGAGAAGGGTAAATCTTATGTAATTACAACCGTAGAGGATAAATTTCATAATGATGTGGTGGAAGGTGCTCTAATTATTTCCCCAAACATATCCAATGAATTATTTGAATCTGGATCATTGCATTCATTTATATCTTCCCTTTTTTCCATGAAGGATATACATGTTCAAATTTATTTAAAAATGGAGTTATCAGTCAAAATTCCTAGAGGATGTATTATTGAATCAAAGGAATGTCAAAAAATCCCCCTCATGACACATAAATGTTCTTTAGTTTCTAAAATTATCATCATACCACTGATTGACTCTAATATAATTCTTGGTATGAATTGGCTATCACATTATGATGCGAATATCTATTGTAAGAAGAAGGAAGTTACAATTTTTTAAAATGGTGTAGAATCCCTCTTCTTTAGAGAAGAAACCTCTCCATCTGATTCTTATCTTAATCCACCCCCAGTACCTCCACTGAATGAAATTCATGGAAAGGAAGATAACACAATATATATGGGTGTGGAATGAAATATTCAAATTGAATATGTTCATATAGTGCAATAATATATTGATGTATTTCTAGAGGATTTAGAAGGACATCCCCCAAAGCGGTAAGTTGAGTTCACTATTGATTTAATTCATGGTGAAAGTCATATATCAAAGACTCTCTATAGAATGGACACTATAGAATTTGTGGATCTAAATAAAAAACTAGAGAAATTGAGTGAAAAGGGATTTATTCAACCTAGTGTTTCTCCATGGGTAGCCTCTGTCCTCTTTTTCATGATGAAATATGGATCCACGAGGCTATGAATTGATTACAGGGAAATCAATGTTATTACAATAAATAATAATTATCCTCTTCCGTGAATTGATTATTTATTTGATCAAATTCATGGATCACAATATTTGTCGATGATTTTCCTTCGATCTGGATATCATTAGTTGTGTGTGTGGAAGGAAGATATTCCAAATACATCGTTTCGAACTAGGTATGGGCATTATGATTTTACATTGACGCCTTTTGGACTGACTAATGCGTCCTCTATTTTCATGGATCTAATGAATAGAGTTTTCAAGGAATATCATGATGACTTTGTTGTAGTCTTTATTGTTGATATCCTTGTATACTCAAAAATCAATAAAGACCATGAAAATCACATGCATATTATTCTGAAAACTCTTAGAAGAAATGAATTATATGGGATGTTTAGAATGTGGGAATTTTGGCTTCAATCAGTTTTCTTCCTTGGCCACATTGTTTCTATGGATGGAATATCATTTGATGCTGTGAAGACAAATGTTGTTCAAGAATGGCCTACTCTAACGAACATAACATTGGTACATAGTTTTATTGGTTTAGAAGGTTATTTTCAGCGTTTCGTTCAGAACATTTCCAGTTTATCCAACCTAATGACCTAGATCACACAAAAAGGGGTTACGTTCATATGAAAAAAGGAATGTGAATAATGTTTTAATGAATTGAAGATAAGATTAGATAATTCTATAATATTGATTAAACCATCAGGGAATTATGGATTTATGATCTAAAGAGATGCATCAATGAAAGGACATGACTTTGTCATCATGCATAATGATAGAGTGATTTCCTATGAATATAGGAAGCTAAAAATTCATGAAAAAAACTATCCAACTCGGTATCTTGAGTTATCAACGGTAATATTTTCCCTGATGATTTTGAGACATTACCTCTATTGTAAAAAATGTGAGATATATATAGATCATAAGAGTTTGAAATATATCTTATCATTAAAGTAACTCAACATGAGACAAAGGATATGGATTGAGCTAGAAAAGGATTATTATTTCACAATACACTACCACCCGGGGATGGAAAGGTGATATATGATTTGAGTAGAAAGACCACTGAATTCTGAAGAAGATGAGAGTTGAAAGGGATTCTATGTTAATGGATCTAATAAGGATGGATATGGGAATTATCATAGATGGTAACACATCACTACTTTTTCAAATGGTTTCCAAACCTTCTTTACCAGAAAGGACAAACAGTTATCAGACTAATGAGGAGGAGTTTCATTAGAAAATTAATTCTATAAATGATGGGATGTTGATAAACATTGTATATGAAGGTTGAATTTGAAAATTTGGAAAGAGGTTTTGTGTTCCTGCTATTCCTGAACTAATGAGGGACCTATTGGATGATGCTCATAGCCTAATTTTTCTATAAACCTTGGTAGAACAAGGATGTATAGGGATATAAAGGAACATTTTTGGTGGGACAACATGAAGTGGGAGATTTCTGATTATGTGTCAAGATGTTTGGTTTTTCAATAGGTGAAGACTGGAAGACAACATCCCGGATGAGTCATGAAACCCCTTCCTATACCTATGTTTAAATGGGATGGTGTTATTATGGAATTTTCCATGGGGATACAAAAAATCAAAGAATGAATGATGAGATATGTGTCATTATTGATCATCTTACAGAATCAGCACATTTTCTTGCAATAAGAGAAGATTTACCACTTGAATGTTTAGAATGACTATATGATAATAAAGATATATGACTTCATGGTGTAACCTTATTGATTGTTTCTGATCATGATCCTCATTTCACATCACAATTATGGAAAACTCTTCTAAAGGTCATAGATATTGATCTTTGTTTGAGAACTGCCTACCACCCACTAACTGATGGACATTCAGAACAGTCTATTCAAACTTTGGAAGGCATGTTGAGGTCTTGTTCACTTGAATTTAAATGTATGTAGGATCAGTATTTCCCTCTCATAGAATTTTCCAATAATAATCTCTTCCATTCAAGTATTCATATTGAATTATATGAAGTGTTAAATGGAAAGAGATATCATACATCAACTTGTTGGGATGATGTTGGTGAACTAATGCTCGAAGGCCCAAAACATGTAGAGGAAACAATAGAAAAGGTAATGATTGCCCAGCCTCATATGAAAATAACTCAAAGTAGGGAAAATAGATATGATTATAACCAAAGTAAGGATTTGGAATTTCGAGAAGGAGATCATTTATTCATAAATGTATCTCCAGGGAAGGGTATTATAGAATTCGGTAAGAAGGGTCAATTAAGTCCCAAATACATCGAATCTTTTGAAATTATGGATCAAATTGGAGTCGTATCATAGCATTTGGAAATGAAGAAAATTATATCTAAAGTTCACAATGTGTTAGAAGTATCAATGTTCAGGAAATACATGTGATAACCAATAAATGTACTCACCTATGAAGAAATAGAACATGATCCCTATCTGTCTTATTGTGAAGATACTATCAAGATTATTGATGCTAGAGAACAAGTATTGCAAAATAGAATGACTCATATGGTAAAGGTTCTTTGGAGGAACTATAAGTGTGTAGATTCAATGTGAGAACCTAGGCATGTTATGAAGAAGAACCACCCAGATCTTTTTAGGGGGCTTTATACATAAAATTTTGAGGATGAAATTTCTGAAGGAGGGAATAATGTGACGCCCCAAACATTTTATGGTATGTTCTTTTTAAATACCTTTTATTCATTAGATAACCTATATTGCATGAAGCACTAAGTCTCTATGAAACAGAACTGTATAGGATAATGTTATAACCTGTCCATTATACTAAAATTTTCCACTTCTATATTTTGAGTTTCAAAAAATGGTCATCTATGGTTGCGACCAGAATGTTTTTTGGAGTCTCATAGAACCAAGTTGTTTTTTTGATGAATAGTAACATACACTTATAAATAGTAATATGAACCTTAGTAATAGTAAACCATATTATTATTTTATTTTCTTAAGGTTATAAGTTAATGAGATGTTGATTATTTTTTCATGATGTTGAAAAATGTGTTATAGTTTTAAAATTTTTATTTTTGAATAAATTAGGATTTTATTTAAAAATTAAATTAGAAACATTTATAAATTTTTTTTCAAAAAATGGATCTCATTTTAAAAATCTAAACGTCGAAAAATGTATAGGGTGATTTTTTGGTATTTTTCTAAAATACTTGAATTATACGTGAATAGTAAAAAATACAGTTTTGAGTTTTCAATAGTTTAATGACATCATAATGATGTAATAATTAATATAAAACTCTAGTGAACTTATGTATAGTAAAATATTACATGAGGTGTCCCAAGTGGCTAAAACCATTGGAAAATACCACGGGAAACCCATGGTTTTGCAAAAACACCCCTAATGAGTTTTCTCATTAAATTAATTAAAAACTCCCTCTTATTTACTATAAAGACCCACTCATCCCTTCGTTTTCATTCATTCAGTAACATAATACTTGATTCCCTGGTATTTTATTCTCCATAGGAATACTCCCATTGTTTCCTCAAGTCCCCAAGGTCCCAACCTTCATGTTTGGGGAATTACTCATCAAGGTAAGGGAATCTACCACCCTTCACATTTCTTAATTCTTTAATTTTTTGTTTTCTATTTCATTAAATTAGAATATGTTGGAATATGTCATTCCACATTAACATTTATATCCATATTATGTTTGAGTTTTGATATAATCATGTTCTCCCATCAATCTATTTAATGGAATTTTATTTGACGCCTTTAGGCTGCAATATTTTCGTGAGGGAATTCTCAGTTTTTATTTTATTTTGAGTTATTTTATTTTCTTCTTCTTTTCTGATCTCCCACAATCCAAATGATATGATAATTCCAGTAACATACATGAATTTTTTTTCTATTATTCTAATGGAATATATCACCATCATCTCTCATTCCCCCTCCTCTTATACTAAAAATGAAAACACCGTCTGAGATGTGTTAATTTATTTCAATCAAGGATGACAGGTTCTCAATTTCCATTACCATATTCATTTCTGGTCATGATACCATTTTTATAGTTGAAATAGATCATAATATATTTATTTCATATTATTAAATGTTCTATAACCCTTACACACTCATAATATAAAATAATAATAGAAAATAAGTTCATTATGCACAAAATCGCCAACTAAATCAAGTGTTTATCATTATCTTTTATCAATCAATTCATCCTCATTGTATATAACCAAAATCATTATAAGGTCATTTATATCTATTTAAATGTCACTAATAATATATATAAAAAATTATTTATTCTTAACCACATTAAAAATTATCCTCTATTAATGAATACAAGTAAGCTGATCATGAAAACCAAGGATGAAAATGCTTCCAAAATAATAAAATTGAACCTCTTAAACCCATCAAAAAGGTAATTAATGAACCTAATAAGGTTATAAGAAGTAGATTACATGTTGAGTAGGTTCTAAAATTATTAATTAGTTATTCTATTTCTTAGTATTCAGGTCCTTAATATCTCTCAAAGAACACTTTCGAGTATAAGGTAAGGGGTTTCTCATCTCACTTTTAATTTTATGAATTTACATTGTTCGCCACTTATTTCTTGTATGTGTTATATGTTTACAGAAGATTTATATATATTAAAACATGATTATAATTATATTCATGGTATTATATGATTCATTTCAATATTTTTTACTTTTGTTCATAAGATTCAATTGATGACAATATGGTAAGAGACTTTGTCTCAAATACCATTTCATTGCGACCTTCTTGGTATTTTGAAACTAATATTTCATATGTGGTGTATCTATTTCCCATTTTAGATCATTTTTCATTTTAAATTATAAATATATTATTTATCCACATTTTGGTTTCATGTATATGATTATTTTCTTATGCTGTATACCCTTTTACATATAGTGTTTATTTGGAATGTTGTTTTAACTATGGAAATATTGATGAATCTGTATCCTATACTCTATAAAGATATTGAGAATGCAGATTGTACTTGTATTAAATATAAGTATATATAATTATTTGGGATTTTAGTGATGATAAGGGACCACTATAGTCCCTTGAAGCATCGATATGTCTCATGAGACAAATCAGTTGGCGAGAGATCATTCATGTTTGTTTCAAAAAATCAGACAGGTTTCTAACCACATACTTAAACCAATTTGACAATATAGTGGTACCATGTTCCAGATACATGAAATCCAATTAATAATCATATATCATTATTTATTTTTAGTTATTACTATCCACAGGGTTTTCACAAATACAAAATCTATGGATGCAGTTTCATATGCATTTTATTAATTTGCGTGTGTTTTCCAGTTATTCACGATTCCATATTCATTATGTAAATTTTTTGTGATTCACTTATTATTGATTCATGATTTTTCTATTTGTAACCTCTAATGATCATTTTAGATCATCCCTTTCATTTTTTACCCTCCACAGGTTATGAATAGGATACTATTTATTGAGTTCAAATAGTTGCAGGTTATTATTTTTTATTATGTATTATTTTTTTATACCTTTTACAATGTAATTTCAGTAACATATATGTATATATATCCTTTTAGACAACTAAAATGATCATTAATTTTGTATTTTCATTCCTATTAACCATTCTAATGTAACAAGTAATGCACCGACTCCGGTTTAGAGGGGTCAGGGTGTTATAGGTATCATGTGGTGCCTCTTAACTCTTGTGTTGTAATTTATTCATTAATTATGATATTTATCCTATGATTATGTGTTTGATTTTGTTATGATCTTTTATTAGATCGATTATGTTTTACCCCTAAACAAGTGTTTGATCTCATTCATTTCTTACATTTTCATATTCTCCCAAGGTATTAATAAGGGATAAATAACGTTTGATTTGTGTATATGTGGCCTATGATTAAATTAATAATCATATTCAATGGGGTTGTATAGGTTTATGATGATTAATATTCCTGTTCCCCAAATACATTGAACTTTTTATCTTGTAATTTTGTATTATTTCCTGTAATAATTGTATTTTTTATATCACTTGATATTGAATTTCGGGTCAGCGGATTCCACCATGAGCTTTCACAATTACTTCCTCTATAGAATTAAAGGAATCCCATGAATCATGTAATAACTATTTAGACCACATATTTAATATCCTACATCAATAATTTATGACACAACATTCGAAAAAAGGATTATTATGAATTATCATAATGAAACATCATTCTATAAAATATGAAAAAATTACAAACAAATTTTAAATATCATATGTGAAAAAACATAACTTTTTTAAAATCATCATGTACTACAACTTGAAGACAATTCATTGCACATGGAAATTAATTGGTATATATCTTCACCCAATGAAGTCCCCTTACTTCCATTATCCTTTAAAAACATTAAAAATCCTCTATGATTTGAAAAATGATACTAAATTTTAGGGGTTCAATATACCAAAAATTAATTCAAAACCAGATGAGATTTCAGAAGGTATAACTATATGAACAACAATAATATGTAAAATTCAATCCACTACTACACAGTAGATGAAAAACACATGCAAATACTCATATTGGATGAAATAAATAATAAATCTATAGTCTATTACCATAAGGAAAAATCAACAAACCCTATGAAATAAAGAAAATACATTGAATCTTTTCCTTCTATAAGTCATCCAACCATTAAAAATTAATTTTCCCTTTGAAATATATTATAAAGATAAATCTCATTGGCACTAGTGAAACAATACATCTATAAAATAAACCAATAATTTTAATTCAATTAATAATATTTCTACTCTATAATAGCTACTACAAATATAGTAAGATTGTATTTAATATAAGTATGTTATCATTATATGAAATCCCATGACCTTATTTATTTTCCTTGAATCAATTTTTCATATGATATAGATCTCTCCAACTGAAATAATCCATGAGATGATATTTTATTATTGTAGTGTTGACATATAACAAAATAATGATGAAACTATATCTCTAACACATAAACACTCTCATCTATCCATAGAATGGTTATATTACAAAACCGTTTATTAATACTCTCCTTATTAGAAATTAAAACATCATGATACCATTAGTTAAAGAGGTGAACACATAAACATCAAAACATCAATATACAACATCTTAATATTCATCGCACATTAACAAATATTTCTCATCAAAATAATATTCATAAAAAAAAATTAATAAAAATATATCATATCAGTAAGAATAATACATTCACCATGAAAATAATCACCACATAAATATAGAAAATAATAATTAATAATAAATGAAAAAAATCAATCTGAAAACTAACACTACATCAAAGATCCTCATCCACATGTTCTCTCCACAATAATAATATATACTTATTTCAAAGAAACAAGATGAATAAAATAATCTTATAGAACAATATCCCAACAAACAGAAATATAAACTAGGTAATTATTGAGGGATTCTTCCACATTTATCTACAATATACCTAAATCATACAAAAGTTAAGGATAAAAAATATTCTCTCAACTGAAAGCCTATAATTTTTCATGAATTATCTCCATCATAGGAAAAATAAAATCTTTTATATAACCTTTATTACTCACTAAAATATATTTTAAATACCTATAAATATAATGGATACATTAATAATTTCACAATATTAATGATTCCCTTGCCACTGGGAAAATTAAAAAACACATGATAATCAATATCAAAATCTAATAGATTATACATATAAACCAATTAACACTTATATATACAATATATTATCCAAATTTACTCCAAAATCCCTTGAATATACATAGTTGTCCTCTATACCAAATAATGAAAAATCATTAATTCTCATTGAAATTCTCTCGTCACAGTTGATATAAAAAGGGGTGACCATAAAATGACCCATATCATTCCATACTAATCATTTAATGTATCATGAAATTTTAATATGACTCTATTTTTTTTCTATTATCCAAATATCCATAAAATCTAAAGTAAATGCTCAAATCATATCTTATAAAATTTTAATAATCATCTCTTTATGACTTTATGTAAATGAATGAAATACAATGATATTATTTAACTATATGCCAAAAGAATACATTAATCCCCTATACATACATGATTTAATATGATAATACCTATTAAAGAAAACTAAAATTGGAATTACATGAAATATCACCACCTCAGAAACATCTTACCATGGAACAAAATCATCAACAAACTACAATCATATGGTAAAAAATGAATAGATATAATAAAAATGTTTATATTAACCGATATACAATAAAAACCCATGTGAATGAGGTAATCTAGTTATTAATTCCATATATACATCATCCAACTTGTACATAGTAATAAATAATAATTATAACAAACCAGATGGAACAGATTTTTCACACTTCACTAGCTGATATGTAAGACATCCTGGAAGAACCACATTTTAGATTTCTTTGACATAAAAAACCATCAATTATTCATTAATATATACTTTATCATAAAAACAATAATATGAATAGATAAAGGAGAACCATGATGTTGTTACAATTCAACCTCATTTATGTAGTATAGAATAAAAACATACCATGAAACAACATCGGGTTCTCCCAACATTTATACTAATTATTTCATTCCTCACCAATAATAATAAAATCATATAACAACATAGTATCGAGAACTTATCATTATGAATAAAGAACCTATAACACAATGGAAGACACCATAGCTGTGTAATGTGTAAAATCTCAACCCACAATTACTACCACATTATAATATAATGATTCTAACTCCTCTAAAAAATTAAATCATCTATTAATTCAAGATCTACAATAACAAATGAAATAATACCCATTATATCTTCAACAAAATTTTCCTTTATCAATCCAAATTTAATTTAAAATTAATATTCATGAAAAAACTCCCTCTACCTAAAATTCAAATCCCAATAAACTATAATATAATGGAGTACCTTATGAACCATAATGACTAAAAAATTCATTATCCACAAAAAATAATAATAAAAAACCATCAAATAAACCTCATAGTCACTTACTATATATTATATATTTGATAGAAACACTATGAATGTAATATGTGGCCTAACCCATAATCTATCATTATAGGATTCTATTTAAAACCACACCAAATAGAATGAAGATAGAATTAAATTACACCTTATACAAAACATAATAATTTAAAACCATAATATATGAAAATGGGATTACTTCATACTATAAAAATCAAAATCGTCCTACAACACCTCTTCCAAACAACGGTTTGACTCTTCATATTGATAGTTTCTAATGGAGGTAGAATGTGAGATAAATATTGTATGAATCTCGTAATAATATAACATGAAAAAGGAACTGATAGAAATATGAGTTATTTCATGGATACTAATAATATATAACTAAAATCATAAAAGGGTCAATTACAAAACTATTATCTATGATGACATGCACTAGGATATACTCCTTACACTCGAGGAAAATATTTATTATCTATTTCTCAATCAACTGATGTGTATTCTATAACTATATAAAAATCCTTAAATATATACCATTAAAATATGTAAATATCAAATATACAAGGATACCATCAATAAAAAATAATATAGAGTGATTTATAAATGAATAAAATATCTTAAACATCAATCATTCAATCATAGTGGACACATTTATAAAATTGAACATCATGAATTCATTGTGAGAATGACCACATTTATAATGATATGTATTATTTGAAATATAATTCCCTAGTATTATAGAAAAATTATATCAAAAACTCAGATCAACTATTTATTATTATTTCTAACAATAAATTGTATAAAATAATTCATATATCCTAGTAGAATGATACCAAATATTCAGCTTTTATGATTATGAAAATAATAAAATATATAACGACTCAAATAACTATCCTCCTTAAAAAATTATCATTGAATGAAAAATCAGAACACTTTCCTAGATGAACCCTTCCTTAGAAAAGTATTCATTAGATAACTCATATTATAACTCTTGTCTATAGTCATCCTATATGTCCTATGAAATATTTTTTCAGTGTTAGATTATGAAACGACATGATACTCAAACTAAAATCATGTTAGAAAATATAAAATCTCTTAAAGGAAAACATATAAAAAATTAGTATTGATAACAGTCGATATCATAATTCAATGATAAAAACAAAATCATGGTGATGTTCACATGATAATATGAAATCTATAGTAATACATGATCCACCCAAAAAAAATCATCTCCATAAAAAACATACAACCTTTGTAATTCCCCATAGTGGTGAAAAAACACTAATTAGAACTAAAATCATTATTGGCATAAAAATATATACATAAACATACCTATCCCATGAAAAATATATTGACATATAATGGAATGAGAATTTTTTATATTAATACTAACGAATTTATTTTATTGAATATTATTATCTCTCTCCACACATGAAACAAGAAACTAACAACGTCAATATCATCAAATATACCTCATCTGGACACTCAATCCTGATGACCATGGTGCCTACCATGACTTGCATATTTCCATTAAGGACACAATGGACATCCATACTACTATGACCCACTATATCCTCAAATAATTAAAGTCCCAACATGATATAGAGCATTCTATAACAAAAATTGATTATGTGGTGGTCCCTAAATCTAAAAAAGTGGAATTTCAACACTTCTTATCTTTCTATACCTCTACTAATATCCTAAAAATATGGAATATCATACTATAAATTCAAAATATTATAATTATTGAAAAAAACAGGTCCTCTAACATATCCAAAAATATTTTCAATACTAAATTAAGAAGAATGAGAATATATTTATAGAGACCAATTACAATCACAATGGAATATTGAATACAACATAAAATGAGAACCCCATCCTCCAACTATACATAAGAAAAAAATTTTATCCACCTATATAGTATCATCCCATTACTAGTAAGAAACCTTAATTTACTTAATAACCATGTCATAGTGACTCAGATAATATAAACCCATTTTCCCCTAAATATAATGATATAATAAAAAATAATTATTTTATCACAATTCAAAAGCATATTATATATTGGGTGAATGAATGAATAACCTCATTAATATAATAAAAAAATAGAAATGACTAATGTTCTCTTTGAGAAATGTCAATGTTTCTACAAAAAATTTAATTTCATGGAAACTTACAAAAAAATATCTATTTTCAAATAATTATATTATCCTTATAATACTTAATTTATAGAATGATCTCCTATATATAAACTCTACTACATCAATACTGAACACATAACTAAACTAAAAAATAATGGAACATAATGATCTACCCGTATTCAAATAATCTTGGATGATATATCAATAATCAATCATATAATCTGAATAAAAATATCTCACATCTCCAAACAAACTCCCACCTAAACTAATCCAATTACTTCAAGAGACATCCACTATAAGAATAATAATCTCCACTCTTAATCAAACAATATTAGGATATTGTGGATACATTCGTTACAAACATATCTAAGAGAAATCCCATGGAAAAACATATATATAAAATATATATGATTAGAACACATGTCATGGATACAATTCAATATGTAAAAACATTTATCAGTTATTCCCATATGAACTATCAATTTATAATAATATACAATCATCATGACCTATATTTTTTTAGAGATGTCCCATTCATACTTTAGTACTATGTAGAGTGAATTTGATCCCTTCATGACAATTCCTAGGTAATTATGGTCATTTTTATAGATTACATGGGTCTTAAATATCCATCTACTTTATTTTAAAGTGGAAATTCAATTCAATGTTCAAGAAAGACACTAGAAACCCATCTAATGCATCCTTACTAGTTCCTCCTTCGAAAAATATTCAAAAATAATCTATATGATACCAAATTATCATTACCCAAATCGGGTTGGAACCCCACTCTAGGTATAAAATTTAAGGAACCCATAGTGCATCAATAATGGAAGAAGTGATGATACTAAAATTTTAGGCCTTATAAAACATAGAAGAGTTATTTCCCTCAATACAATAGGATTAAGTGGACACATGAGGTAAATATATTTAATAATAAAATATCTATGTAAATGTTATGTTTAGAATTATTTTATGAAATTTTATATATCAATAATAGGAATATAGTAACAATTTGTGACAAAATTCAACTTTTAAACCGTTAATAAGATAAAACCCAATATCAATATATACATCCATAACATTATATGAAAACCACTATTCAATTATCAATCGCATTATATAATAAAATATTCCCATAATATAGCCATTTATTACATGATTATTTTAAAATTTGACGTCAAAAAATTGAGGATTATACAAACAATGAGTATGCACCTAAATCATCAACCAACTATAGATATGAGTTGAATGAATATTATTGAATTTAAATTATTATTAATGAAACAATATTATCTATGCACACACTATTATTATTTAACCTGTAGTGAAATATCATACATAACCATAAACAAACATCACCCAATATCATGAGTTTATATATATATATATATATATATAGATTATGTGACAAAACTAGAATACTTAAAAAACATCCACCAAACACATTCCCAGTGAAAAAGTACCATTCTCCCACCAAGACATGTCAAAAATCCAATCCCATTACTATGACAATCATATTAATATCCATATAAATAATTATACCCACCCATAAATAGTTAAATAATTTATGGTATATTAAAATGGAAATCACCAATACCATTATTATTTTGGATGTTTGTATAATATCATCCATCCATTTATCGGGTGGTGATTCATGTAGAGAAAGAAACTATGACATATCTTAAATAATATTTAAAATAATATGGATACAAAAATATAAATATTTCTAATATCTACCACCATTACATCACACCTGATTACTCATATCACCATATATATTTTATAATTTAATCTCAAATCCTTACATAACACATGAAAAAATACGGGAGAAGGTAACAACCTCACTCCAATATCATGAATAGATAAATATCTATTTCAAAAATCATGCATATACAAAAATTTTAGTGGAATAGTTCGTCACTTCTAACTTTATTATATGTATCTCTAAATGATATACATCATGTAATTACATAAATTTAGAGGAGTTTAAACATAACTATGGATTCCACTAATCTAAACCCTTATAGGAATCATGAAAAAAAATATGGAACACATACACTAAGAAGTAGCCATCAGAGAAAACACATCATAATATTGCATCAATTTATCTCAACCCTCCAGATCCCATCGATAATCCATCGAAAAAAGTAATGAAACCATCAATAAGACTAAAAATCATATCCATCAATAACTTACATCCAAAATTCCAATATAATCATTAGAACTAGAATCTATATAAACCATGTAACTCTAAAAAACTATCCTCTATGTAAAAAAGTATCAAATTGTAGTATATTTATCCATGACATTAATCATCACCATCTAGAACAGATTTCTATATTTATCACATAAACCTATAGAACATACATCTGAAACAAAATGCATCTATTATGCAATGTAAAAATAATCTATTAATTCTTATAGAGTAAATTTATTTCTATCAACCACTGATACTATTCTATTAACCTTGAATTGGAATGAAATAAAAAAAATCATGATTTCGATTATAATTGAACTTGATCCTCTAAATGGATTCATTAAAACAATTAGAATAAATGTTGTCAAAAAATTATACTAAACCAAAAAAATATCAAAATAAATATTTACAACATGAAATAGAATTTCATTATTCCATAATCAAATTTAAAATATATTAATTTCCAATAGAACCATGAATAACCTCAATAAAAAATAATTATATAACCTATCATACATTGAAATAACATTTAAAAGTATATATTGGAAGGGAAATATTATACTAGATAATCATGATTCCCATCCCAAACACTATATATTACCCTTTAATATCCAGACAAAAAATGTTCCACTTAATGAAGGAGTTTACATTTCTGAATCCTAAATGAACATACTAATGGATAAATTGCGTATAAAATTCGTACAGAAACTATCGGTTTTGATAATACACTCTATAGTACATACCCTATATTGACTTTGATGGTAAACCATAAAAATTATATTTGTCTGAAAAATCTAATATGAAACTATAATGCGAAAGAATTTTTTTTAATATTAATAAAAACAATTGAAAAAAGATGAAATTTAGAACATCAAACCTTCAAGAAAACTCCCAAAATGTATGATAAGAATACTCATTGGAACTCTGACATTTAAAATTTCTATAACCATCAAACTAAACGATCGAATATAGAAAATTAGAAATTATTGAACTTCCTCAGCTCTATTGAAACAAATCATCTTAAAAAATAACTAATAATATAAATCCATTGAATAAAAATTTTTCTTATAAATTTTATATAAACATATAACAAGAAATTCTATAATATGGGGAATCATTCCATAAATGTTCCCACATATAACAATTTAGGCCAGGACTCATATCTAAAAATTACCCAAGGATCTCTACATGAAACTAATCACATGTTATTCTAACATATTGTAGCACTGATATAATCTTTATAGGTTCTAAATCGATATCTATATTTCATAAATATACTTTTCCATATATTAATTTGTAATATCAAACTGTCACTAAACAATACACCCCATTTAAGAAATTAACATAATGCATACACCTCTAGTAAATAAATAAATACAAGGAAATATAAATATAATTATTTAACACCACTAAAGTATAATTACCTATATAGAAATAAAATAACTCTACAAAATATTTTTTACACAAAAATTAATATTCATGATATACTATGGATTTAGACAAAAGGTTTTATTCAAATAGGAAATTAATTTTCAAGAAACCATACTTACTCATGAATGATGTTTATTGGTATGTTTTTGAAAAACTCAACAATTAGTACATTAGTTTAATAGTAATGAAATTTATATATATATACATATATGGTTTATATGTATGATAATTTTTTTAAAAAATAATCTATTATAAGTAGAATATAATACATTGAGAGAGATATAAAAAAATAATCTTATTTAGGTTAATCTATAAAGTTGAGGGAAATGATTTTAATTCCCATCACATTTATTGAAGAGATTTTTGGGAGTTGAAATAATAATAAATACATGTAATGTATTTAAATTTAATGATAAATAGGATGGGGTGGTTGTTATTTATATTGAATCATATATGAAAAATAAAAATTTATCGTTGAAACCTCTGTTTTTTGGGAAACAATACTCTTATTTAATGGTTCCAAATCGTTTTACAAACAATTTTTCTAATACAACCCATAGATATTAGATCAAAAAAACAATAAATATTTATTCAATAGATAAATATAAAAATTCAAAATAATAAAAATTGTGTTAAGAACTAAAAAAATATTTATTATGAGATATAAAATATATATGGTCTTTAAAATTTTATTATTATTTTTAAATTGAAAATAATATTTTGAAATAAGTATTATTTAAAAAATGCAAATTCATGAAAAAGGGTTTTAAAAAACCATTACATCATTTTTATATCATAACATGCTCATAAAATATATGATATAAACAAATATATATATATATATATATTGAATTTCATTATTCGTCATAAAATTAACTTATTTTAATATATATAAAAATTAGTTATTTATTATTTTTAATGTAAATATTCTATACTGGATATATATATTATTAAAAATCACCAATATATAATATAAATATAATTATTGAGAAAATATATAATTAAAACCATTCTTGTGCTATAGTTATTCATAATAAATACACTATTATTTAAACAATCACATTACCTTACAAAAAATCCTTATTCATTAAGTGGAATAGACTATTCAAATAATGGAATATTACTCCTTTATACAATCAGAATCAAACATAAAATACACCCAATGTTATTTATTCATAACCATGCTATATTAGAACAATTCAATGAGATCATAGGCATTCATAGATATTTTATTGGGAATTAATGCACCTAATAAAATTGAAATAATAAGAGAGGAATAATTTACATGATTTAACAAAACACTCTCCATTTGACATAATCAAATTGATATAGGGAAAATAAATAAAAAAAAGAATAATTTTTATACCAGAAAATTATTTTCCGTATATGTAAAAAGGGAAAATTATTAAATAAACCATTATAATTAATACATATATATATATATATATATTATAAATCATATAATATTTATAAAAAAAGTATGGAGTATTCATAGTAATACATAGTATTTTAGTTTAATTTATGGATTCATCAAATTTTTAATGCTTAATATTTTATATCATAACATTTAAATGTTACCAAACCATTTTTATATTCTCATATATTTTGATAATGAATGAAATGATTTATGATGTCAATTTAATTTTTTCTATAAAAATATTTAGAAGTTAAAAGGGTTTTATATTAGCTATTTCTATGTTTAGATGAATAGAAAAAATAAAATTTTGTTATCAAGCCTAAATTACTTTCATTTAATTATTCATAAACTTGAAAATGATCTGTTTTCAATGTAATTGGTCACTGAAAATATCAACCTTAGTTTTTAAAATCTATTAGAATTTAAATACTATGATTAAATATTGATGTGTTCAAAGGATAAATATTTCTATGATTCAAATCATTTTTATAAAATTTGGAGTCATGTATTGATTTTATATGATCAAATTTAGAGTAAATGTATTTAAAAATATTCATGATAAGATGGTTCTTCATATAGTGTTCAGTGAAGGTGAAAATATGATTTATATTTTTGTATATAACTCTAAATTTAATATTGGTTATTTAAATAATATTTATATATTTCACATAAGTTATCATCCAATATTAACCCATATTACACATTATTATTTATTTCTTCACATTAATTGGATAGGTTTTTAGATTTGATATTACTAATCTTAATTGAATTATTTGCGTTATAAGTGTATTTTAGGAAGAAGAAATTGGTATAAAGCATGAAAAATTTTCATTATATTAGGAGAATACTTCTATGAATTATTATTCAAAGTGTTTTAATGAATGATTTACATTGATCGTCTAAATATTAAGTAAAATTGTAACTCCCCAACCCCGGTTACCCCGAGTTGGTGCATTATTACATAATATTGGCATGATTACAAAAGATCAAGTCTCAAAATACCGATTAGTTTATTAGCCTTGGAATTACTAGATACATTCATTAGGTTTACATTATATCATAAAATGGAAACTACAACAACATTGTTTCCATTGAAAACAATGTGATCCCATAGACTATCCCTGCAGGTCAGTGATAATAAACTTCTTCGCATCCTGGAAAAAATAAAACATAGAAAGGGGTGAGCTCAGATACTCACTAAGGATAACAATATAATGGAAACATTCATAAATAAGCATAAACATATAAGGCAATGTATAACTAAAACAAAATCCTTTTAAACTTTAACTACATCATAATATGGAAAAAATAAAATGAAATAATTCCATTTACCTATTCACATGGATATTCTACTAGTTGAATAATCAAATTCAATATCAATAATCACTTTCATAATAATGGAATTCATAATTCCAGACTTTCATAACCACATAGTCAAGGCCTTGTTCCAAGACTACAAATAAGATTTTGTGATGGCCTCGTGCCAAGACACTAGTTTGTCTCATGAGACCCACCAATTCATTGAGGAGCTATAGCAGGCTCCACCCGTCACTTACTAAGTCTAATGCATTCCTCGCATGAAAAGGTTTAAACATAACATAATCATTTTTATTAAAACTAGCATACGAAATGTCAATACTTTATCTATAAACCATGAATGGTATGAAAATAACACATCCACAGTCAAACATATCACAAAACCTTCAATACAATATGGATGATTTGTATCATATTAAATCAACATCAAATAAGCTTAAAATCCATCAAAGGATGCTGACATTGTTACAATCAAAACTATTTGAGAGAAATATCTTTTTTTGAACTCATTTAAAAGTCACATAATTATAAAAGAAAATCATTATTTTGAAAATATTTTTATAAGTTTGTAAGGGAAGCTTCGATGATTTTATAATGGAGGAAAATAGTTTCACCCACCGTATAAGTTAAAAACATTATTACCTTAAATTTGTAGAAAATGTCAAAAAGAACCTTGTTTAGAAAACAATAGAAAGATTACTTTCAAAAACAAATCAGTTCAAATAACGGTATAAATGAATTTAACCCTTTTTCTAATAAATAGTAAAAAAATTTGAAAGACATTTTTAAGAAACAATGATGTGGATGATAAAGAGGTCTCAGTAGATAATTACATATGAACAACCTCAGATAATGAAGAGATTGTAGAGTTAACCCTTACCATGTAATTTTCCTTGGTTGAGGGTAGGTTAAACTCCTATATAATGGTGAAATAATTGTTATTAAATTATAAAATAATCATTTACATTAATATGATATCATATATGATCTTTTAACATTGCTTTGTTAATAATATCTTAATATTATCGTCGTTTCAGGTGTTAGCTTACTCATTTTATTTTATATGTTTTGTTACATATGACGTGTTTATTTGGGATAGGTTATATCTTATTCATATTCAAAATGATATCAAGTCCTTAAACATTATTTATAATCATCAAATGAAAATTAGTCTTGAATGGATATAACGGGGAATGAATCTCATCGCGTTCGTGGAGACGGTAATCCGTACGTACGCACGAGTGACAATATCATTCTTTTGATATTGAAATCGTATATAATTGAATGGTATAACATATATACAGAATCATTATATTGTTATATTTATTATTTAAATCATTTATACGCATTATTATACCCATCTAAATGATGAATTGTTTGAATAACAACCTACACCACGACGTGGTGACGGTAAGTCGTACGTACGCACGTGTGGTGACTTTTTCATTCATAGGATGGATAAAATAACTAATATGGTTGTACCATTTTTTTAATAACATCACATTATATAGAAGATACTGGAGTTATTATTTTATAATGGAAACAACAAGGAATGAAGAAGTGAAAGAAGACAAGAACCTGAAAGAGGGTGGTGAAATTATTACCTCTTCTTCGGGTGTTTCCTTTTGAGTTGATCAAAAGGGCTCCTTAGGTTGGATTTATGACCAAATTAAGTCAACTATATTGAATTGATGGATTTTTGGAGGATATTTGGGCATGGTTTGGCTGAGACAAATGGCTTTTAAGGTGTTAATTAGAGGGAAGGGGGAGTGCACTTTTATAAGTGGGGTGAGGGGAACCTTAGGAAAAGTTAGAAATATTATTTTATAATAAATACATATTCGGATTCTAATGGCTCCAAAATGATTTATTTTGACGATAAGATGGTTATGGGTTACAAATCACTCAACCAATTGGTTTTAGACAGGTTTGGGTCACTAAATTAACATTATCTTTTAGATTTAACTCTTAGTTAATTAATTTGAGATTTAGCATGTCTCTTTCTATTTTTATATTATATGGTTAATAAACTTACTATAACAAGCCAAGAGAACCCCAATTGGTTCATTGTTAATATATGTAACCTTATCTATGTCCTTTGGATGAACCCTAGATTTTTAAGAATATTATATCAATTAATAATATAACATTTTAAAAAAAACTCTTTTTTGTCAAT
The DNA here is from genome assembly GCA_963277665.1 of Viscum album. Classification (NCBI taxonomy): domain Eukaryota; kingdom Viridiplantae; phylum Streptophyta; class Magnoliopsida; order Santalales; family Viscaceae; genus Viscum; species Viscum album. The sequence goes on along the minus strand of CAUJRU010000030.1, from coordinate 985,115 downwards.
TTTGACACTATTTGGTAATTGCTTTTTGTAAAAATCATAACAGAATGATTACATGAAAAAGTTAATTAGATAAATCCTATCATGTCATATTAACCTATAAAATTAGTGTACTTAATTAAAAGTCTCAAATTATTTTTATTTGGGTATATATAATATGAATTATTTTTATCCTTCATTAATAAGGTAATTAATACATCATCATTGTGTCATAAATAAATTAACATATTTAATGTCTAAAAATTATAAATATAATACCATTATGTAGGTAATCTTTTTATTATTATAATTAATATATATAATCGAATTTATCTTATGTATATCCATATATTATAAATGTTTTAGTTATTAAACTTTGATTTTAAACACTTTTATGTCTTCTTTGAATTCAATAATAATAAATGTCCTAATCTAATCCAAGTGGACCTAAATGATCATATTTTATTAATAAGGTTGTTTTTGGTCTACATAAACTTATACAATAGAATTAGGACATGTTTTAGGGTAAAAATAATATCATTTTACAATTAATTACCCTATTTACTTTTAACTGTGGTAAATAAAAGTAAAAAGACACTATTCAACAAAAACTATTTTCATCTCATTTAACCACGTTTTATTTACTGATTTCAACCATTTCCCTCATATTTTTAAAATTCGACTCACAGAAGTGGTAAAATTGTGTTTTATAAAAATTTGTAAAAGCTCTTAGGAGGTGGGTAAAAGACGGTAAAAAGTTCAATAGAATTTTATATATCTAAAATTAATATAAAATGAATCTAATGAATTACATTGAACTTATATAGGTATTATGTATCTATTTTAAAATAAAATAAATTTAAATGAAATAAATAACTATTTAAATAAAAAGTCGGTTTTAACCAATAACTCAGTGTTTTTCATTATTCATCAAAAATTGAAAGTTTTCAGAAAAATACCAAAATTTCTCCCCTATATAATTTTGATATTCTGAATTCAAAAATGATGTCCATTTTGAAAAAAAATTATAAACTTTCAAAAAGTGGGTATTACTATTTATAATGGCTAGTTTGATTGGTTGTAGTGTGTTAGAACATGAAGTTGCGTACAACACACGGTGTTGTATTATTCAATGAGAAGTGTATCGTGGAAGCTTGGGGTGTTACATTCTCCCCTCCATCAAATAATTTTATCCTAGAAATTTCTAGATTATTACTACATAAAAATACTCGGGTGGTTCTTCATCATAAGTTACTCGGGTTCACACGTCGCCTCTTCCATCTTATGATATCTCCATATAAATTTTTCTAGACGAGTCGTCCGGTTTCTCAATACTTTTTCTCTTGTATCAAGAACCCTGATGGGCTCTTCTCAATAAGAGAGATCAGGTTCCAGTTATAAATCCTCATAGGTGAGTACATGCATTGGTTCAGGCATGTATTTTCTCAACAGTGATATGTGGAACCAATCGTGTACTCTGGAGAGACTTGGTGGCATTTCCAAATGGTAAGCTACAACACCAATTCGTTCTTTAATTTTGAAAGGTCCAATGTACATGGGACTCATTTTAACCTTCTTACCAAAACATATAACTCCCTTCCATGGAGATACCTTCAAGAAAACTTGATCACTGACTTGAAATTCCAAATCCTTCCTTCAATTATCGGTATAGTTCTTTTTCCTACTTTGAGCTTCTTTTTTATGGGTTTGGATTACCTTCAACTTTTCCATCGTTTCCTCAAAAAGTTCTGGGCCTACGAGTTTTCTTTCACCAAGATGATCCCAAGAGGCTGGTGTATGACATCTTTTTCCGTATAATGCTTCATATGGTGCCATCTGAATACTTGAATGGAAGCTATTGTTATAGGAAAATTCTACCAGAGGTAAATCTTGATCCCATATACCTTGAAGCCAAGTGAGAAAGATATCAAAATGTCTTCTAAGGTTTGAATAGTTTGTTCTGATTGTCCATCAGTTTGAGGGTGGTATGCAGTGCTCAAATGAAGTTCAGTATCTAGGGATTTCTAAAGAACTTTCCAGAATCTTGTTGTAAAATAGGGATCATGATCAGAAAAAACCGATAGGGGTACTCCATGAGGTCTTACAACTTTATTAATATATAGTCTTTCTAGATGTTCAAGTGGTAGATCTTATCTTATAGAAAGAAAATGTGCGGACTTGGTAAGACGATCAACAATGACCCATATTGCATCATTCCTTATAGGAGTCTTTGGTAGTCCCATGACAAAGTATATCGTAATATTATCCCATTTCCACTCAGGTATGGGAAAAGGTTGCATGACTCCTCCAGGCGGTTGCCTTCCAGTATTCAGTTGTTGACAAACCATACATATTGATACATAATAATAAATATCCGTCTTCATGTTGTCCCACAAATAATGTTCCTTAAAATCTCTATACATATTTGTGCTCTCAGGGTTTATAGAGAAATTGGAACTATGAGAATCATCCAAAAATTCCCTTTTTAGATCAGGTATGTCAGGAACACAATGTCTCTTGCCAAATTTCCAAATCCCATCTTGATACACAAAGTCACTAAATCTCCCATCATTCACAGCTTTAATATTCTTATTAAACTCTTCATCATCGGTCTTAGAACTCTTTATCCTTTCTAATAAAGATGGTTTGGAAACCATTTGAAAAAGTATTGATGTTTTACCATCCATGGTTAATCCCATATCCATATTCACTAGATCCTTGAAAATAGGATCCCTTTCAACTCTCATCATGTTCAATACTCCATGATTCATTCTGTTCAAAGTGTCTTCCACATTATTTTCCTTCCCCGGGTGGTAGTGTATACTGTAATCATAATCCCTGAGTAATTCAAGCCATCTACTTTGCCTCATGTTGAGTTTTTCTGTGAGAAAATATATTTCAAACTCTTGTGATCGGTATATATCTCAAATTTTTCACCATAGAGATAATATCTCAATATCTTCAAAGAAAATATTATAGCTGCTAACTCAAGATCATGAGTAGGAAAGTTTTTCTCAAGAATTTTTAGCTGTCGTGATTCATAGGCAATAACCCCATCATTCTGCATAAGAGCACAGGCATGTACTTTCTTTGATGAATCACTATAAATAACAAACCCATCATTCCCCAATGGTAGATTCATGATAGGATCATTTAATAATCTTCTCTTTAATTCTTCAAAACATTCTTCACAATATTTTTTCCAGAAAAACTTAACACCTTTATGCGTGATCTTGGTTAATGGGTTATCCAATCAGGAAAAATTATGGATGAAACACCGATAATAACATTCTAGACCAATAAAACTGCATACCTCGATTATACTCGTTGGTGATTTCCATTCTTGGATTTCTCTTGTCTTAGAAGAATCAATAGAGATTCTATCCTTAGAGATAATATGGCCATGAAGAGAAATCACTTGAAGCCAAAATTCACACTTTCTAAACTTCCCATATAATTCATGTCATCTAAGAGTCATTAGAATAATGCGCATGTGATTTTCATGATCTTCGTAGATTTTGGAGTATAACAGGATAACATTAATAAATACCACTACCAAGTCATCAAGATATTCCATGAAAACTCTGTACATCGGATCCATGAATACAGAGGGCGAATTAGTCAATCCAAAAGGCATTACTGTAAACTTGTATTGCCTATACCTAGTTCAAATGCTATTTTCAGAATGTCTTCCTTTTTCATACACAACTGATGGTATCCAGATCGAAGGTCAATCTTTGAAATTTATTGATCTCCATGAAGTTGGTCGAATAAATAATCAAGGCACGGTAGGGGATACTTTTTCTTTATAGTTATAACATTGATCTCCCTGTAGATAATGCAAAACCTCATAGATACATCTTTCTTCTTTACAAAAAGAACATGGGATCCCCATTGAGAAACACTAGGTTGAATAAATCCCTTATTACTCAATTCCCCTTGTGGTTTCACTAGTTCCACTAATTCCATAGTGGAAATTCTATAAGGGGTATTCGATATTTGCCTTGAACCAGGAATTAAGTCAATGGAAAATGTAATTTCTCGTTCTCGAGGATGTCCAGGTAAATCTTCTGGAAACACATCATCATATTCTTGCACAATAGGTACATCCTATATTATAACATTACATTCATGACCCGCTGTTATTTCATTCTCTTCCTCCCCAATAATTTAATTTAGTTGAGCTACTGGGGGTGGATCTAGAGAAGAATTAGGTGGTGACGTTTCGGCTCTAAAGATAAGTTACTACTTATCATCATCAAAAATTGTAACCTCCTTTTTCTTATAATAAATTTTCGCATCATGGTCTGAAAGCCAATACATAATGAGGATTATTTCAAATTATATCACGTGAATGATGATGAGATTAGCAGATAAATAAATTTTATAAGCCTTAATGGGAACTGATTCACAAAACTTTGTTGCAGTGATAGTTCCCTTAGGATTTTTGACTGACAACTCCCTTATTAAATCAAATTGGAAATATATAATTTTTTTTTTGAAAACTAGGAAGATATGAAACAATGAGATGATCTAGAATCAAATAAAGTATTGTATAAACATGAGGAAACCATTAAATTACTATCCAAAAAATCTTCTAGATCTTCAACTTAGCAGTCAGGATAGCATAATATTGGCCTTGATCCCTGGGACTTTTCTGATGTAAGTTTCCCTGAAGCTTATGACATCCATTTGCATAGTGTCCTATATCCCATTCTATTCAAGCATATACTGGGGTGTTTCTTTACACATTTACTATAGGATGGATTTTGAACTTTTCCCTTCTTCCCCTTATTTCCATTTCTAGAGGTGTCAGTAGATCTATTCTTCTCTTGATTTGCTTTAAAGTCGTAAGACATAGGGAATTCCTTTTATGTCTTAATAGCACATGAGACAATATCTTCGTTTTATGAGAAGGATTATGAGACTAATTCCTTATGGAGAAATTGTTTTAACCCATAAATGAAACGATCAATATTAGTTCTTGGGTTTTGTATATAATCTACAACATTCCTTGATAACCTTGTAAATTTTACCTCATACTTTCCAACATTCACATCCTCCTTTTGCCTCAGACTGAGAAATTGTCTTTCTATATCTGCTCGATGGTCATGAGGAAATTATTTTTTTATAAAAATCACTTTAAACTCCCTCCATTACATACATGATACTTATTTATCTTCCTTTGTATTTTTAATCAATGAACACCATTGATCAACATCTCTAGTGAGGCGGTGAACTGCCATGAAAACTTTTTCCCTTTCACTACTCCTCAAAGCCTGAAATATTTTATCAAGGGAACTTATCCATTTCTCAGCTACCAATGGATTTTTACTCCCATTTAATGTAGGTGGATGTTTCCTCATGAAGCGATCTAACATTGATCCTCCACACTGCGGATAAGAGTTATCCATACGGGTAAGGTTATTATTCATAACCTGAGTGAGCTATCCCAGTAGAGTGATAAGCTGATCAACACCAGTTGTATCACCAGCTCCACTATAATTATCTAGACTAGGAGAGAAATCCCTACATGGATTATATGCATTGATACGGTTTCCATTTCTTCCACTAGGATCCAATTCTAATCAATGGCATAAACTAGATTAGTTTATGAATCACAATACATAATTCCAAACTTGTATAACACTTAACATAAATTGAACAGTTTATGGATATAATCCATAATCATAAAAAATGTTATCTTTGATGAAGTATATACTTATAAACCCTTCATAATGGTTTATAAAGAAAATGTAAATTATCCTAAGAATATCCCCCGAGAGTGTCGTAACCAAGAGTGCAGGAAGGCCCATTATCATGCACTAGTTCCCATTCGAGTCTAGCTCAATGCGGTGTTTTTGGGTTTTACCCCTCGGTACATCTGTGCCAGATCCGCCTCTACCTGATCGAATCCAGACAGGGATGTATTTCTCGGAAAACACATAAAATCTCTACAATACCAAATTTCTAGGAATTTCTTTTATACTAATCGTCTATGTCTTTCTTAGGGATATGTGTTATTATCAGATTTATCTAAATTTTGCTTCCAAGGTTTATTACTAAAATTACTCTAATACCAACCATAATGCTCTGACCCCAGTTACCCAGAGTCAGTTTATTATTACATAACATTTTCATGATCACAAAAGATCAAGTCTCAAAAGACCGATTAGTTTAGTAGCCTTGTAAGTACAAGATACATTCATAAGGTTTAAATTACATCATAAAATGGAAACTACAACAACATTGTTTCCATGGGAAACACTGAGATCCCATTGAAAATCCCTTCAGGTCAGTCATAATAAACTTCTTCAAATCTTGAAAAAAATAAAAAATAGAAAGGGGTGAGCTCAGATGCTCAGTAAGGATAAAAATATAGCGGGAACTTTCATAAATAAGTATAAACATTTAACGCAATGTATAACTAAAACAAAAGCCTTTTAAACATTAGTTGCATAATAATATGGCAAAAATAAAATGAAATAATTCCATTTACTTATTAACATGGATATTTTACTATTCTAAAAATCACATGCTATATTAATAACCACTTTCATAATAATGGAATGCATAATGCCAGATTTTCATAACCACATAGTGAATGCCTTGTTCCAAGACTACAAATAAGATTTCATCAAGGCCTTGTTCCAATACACTAGTTTGTCTCATGAGACCTACTGATGCATTGAGGAGCTACAGCGGGCTCCACCCATTACTTAATAAGTTCAATGCATTCTTCATATGAAAATGTTTAAACCTAACATAAACATTCGTGTTGAAACTAGCATAAGAAATGTCAAAACATTATCCATAAACCATGAATGGTATGAAAATAACATATCCACAGTCAAACATATCACAAAACCTTGAATACAATATGGAAGTTTTGTATCATAATAAATCGACTTCAGATAATACTAAAATCCATCAAAGTATGTTGACATAGATGAAATCAAAACTATTTTAGAGAAATATCTCTTTTTAAAATCATTTAAATGTTACATAATTATGAAAGAAAATTTTTATTTTTACAACATTCTTATAATCTTGTAAAAGAAACTTCAACAATTTTATAATGGTGGAAAATAGTGTCACCCACCGTATAAGTTAAAAAAACATTCTTACCTTAAATTTGTCGAAAAGGTCAAAAAGTACCTTGTCTTGAAAACGACGGAAAGATTTGTTTAAAAACGTATAAGTTCAAATAATGGTATAAATGAATTTAACTCATTGTCTAATTAATAGTAAAAATGTTTTGAAATACATTTTTCGAAACATGATTGTGGATGATAAAGAGGTCCTAGTAGATAATTACATATGAACAATCTCGGATAATGAAGAGATTGTAGAATTAACCCTTACCTTGTACTCTTCCTTGGTCGAGGGTAGGTTAACCTCCTGTATAATGGTCAAATAATTGTTATTAAATTAATCAAGAATCATATACATTAATATGATATCATTTATGATATTTTAACATTTCTTTGTTAATAATATCTAAGTATTATCGTCTTTTCGGGTGTTAACTTACTCATTTTCTTTTATATGTTTTGTTACATAAGCCATGTTTGTTATGGATAGCTTGTATATTATTCATATCCAGAATTATATCATGTCATTAAAAATTATTTTTAATCATCAAATGATAATTAGTCTTCAATGGATACGATGGGGAATGAATCTCATTGCGTTCGTGGAGACGGTAATCCGTACGTACGCACGAGCGACAATATCAATATTTTAATATTAAAATTGAATATAATTGGATGGTAAAACATATATACAGAATCATTATAGTGTTATATTTATTATTTAAATCATTTATACTCATTATTATACCCATCCAAATTATGAATTGTTTGAATAACAAACTACACCATGATGTGGAGACGGTAAGCCATACGTACGCACGTGTGGTGACTTTTTCATTCATAGGATGGATAAAATAACTAATATGGTTGTAACATTTTTATTATAATAGAAACATATATAGAATATACTAGAGTTATTATTTTATAATGGAAACAACAAGGAAAGAACAAGTGGAAGAAGAAAAGAACTTGAAAGAGGGTGGTGAAATTAGTACATCTTCTTCGGGTGTTTCCTTTTGAGTTGATCAAAAAGGCTCCATAGCTTGGATATATGACCAAATTAATGCCTCTAGGTTGAATTGAGGGAATTTTGGAGGATATTTGGGCAGGTTTTTGGCCGATACAAATGGATTTGAAGGTGTGAATTAGAGAGAAGGTGGAGTGCCCTTTTATAAGAGGGGTGAGGGGAACCTATGAAAAGCTAGAAATATTATTTTATATTCAATTCATATTCAGTTTCTAATGGATCAAAACTGATTTATTTAGAGGCTAAGGTGGGGATGGGTAGCAAACAACTTGACCACTAGGTTTTAGACAGGTTTGGGTCACTACATTAACCTTATCTTTTAGATTTAACTCTTAGTTAATTAGTTTGACATACACCATGTCTCTTTGTATTTTTATATTATATGGTTAATAAACTTACTATAACAAGACAAGAGAATCCATTGTGGTTCATTATTAATATATATAACCTTATAAAAGTTCTTTCTCTAAACCTTATATTTTTAGGAATGTTATATCAATTAATAATATAATATTTGTTTTAAAAACTCTTATATGTCAATTTTGACACTATTAGATAATTGATTTTTGTGAAAATCATAACAGCATGATTACTTGGATAAAAATTAATTAAATAAATAAAACCATGTCATATTATCCTATAAAATTATTTTACTTCATTAAAACTCTCAAATTATATTTATTTGGGTATTTATAATATCAATTTTTTTAATCCTTCATTAATAAGGTAATTACTGCATCATTGTGTCATAAATAAATTAAATTATTTAATGTCTAAAAATTATAAATAAAATACCATTAATTAAGGAATATTTTTATCTTTATAATTAATATTTATAAACGAATTTATATTATTTATAACCCTATATTAAAAATGTTTAATTATTAAACATTGATTTTTAACACTTTTAACTCTTCATTGAATTAAAGAATAATAAATGTCCTAATGTAATCCAAGTGGACATAAAAGATAATATTTTATTCCTAATGTTTTTTTGGTCTAGATACACTTATACAATAGATTTAGGACATGTGTTAGGGTATAAATAATATCATTTTTACCTTTAATTACCCGATTTTCTTTTAACCGTGGTAAATAAAAGTAAAAAATTACTTTTCACCAAAAATTATTTTCATCTCATTGAACCAAATTTTACATACTGATATCAACCGTGTCTCTAGGATTTTTGAAATTCAACACACTGAAGTTGTAAAATTAAGTTTTATGCAAATTTTTCAAATCTCATAGGAGGTGGGTAAAAGACGGTAAAAAGATCAATAGAATTTTATACATCTAAAATTAATATAAAATGATGCCAATGAATTACATTGAACATATATAGGTATTATGTATCTATTTTGACCTAAAATAAATTTAAATAAAATAAATAATTATTTAAATAAAATGACGGTTTTAACCATTAACTCAGTGTTTTTCACTATTCATCAAAAATTGAATGTTTTCAGAAAAATACCAAAAATTCACCCTAAGCTAATTTCGATATTCTGAATTGAAAAATGAAGTCCATTTTGAAAAATAAAATTTATAATATTTCAACAAGTGGGTATTACTATTCATAACGGCTAGTTTGATTGGTTGTAGTGTGTTAGAACTCGAAGTTGCGTACAGCACACGATGTTGTATTATTCAAAGAGAATTGTACAGTGAAAGATTGGGGTGTTACAAAAATCATCATTTATCACTTATTATTATATCATCTATTTGATTAATGATTCTAAACCCTTACGATTCTAAAAATGAGGAGGGAAGGATTTAAGTTTGATTCCAGATATATAGGAAATATATAGGTTTAGAGGGTAAATAATGTTTTTTCTCATAGGAATAAATAAATAATTAGTTTTTATAAGTAAAGTTTAATGGATATTGGAAGGTTTCAATATATATTTTGTCTCTATTCCATGAACAATCAGACAATCTTCCAAATAATTCTACCATTTCATATCTAAATAATGATCCATATCACATTTGAGGAACATATAATCCATATCATATTTCAGAAATTACATCGTTATTATATTATATTAACCCTTATAATTTTCTTATTTTAACTGTTTTTTATTTTATTTTTTAAAGGATTAATATGATTAAAAAATTCCTTGAGAATATATTAATTCGAATAACCCTTTTGAGTGGTATGTGTTATATTATTCTAATGTGGATTTGTTAACATGGATTGCGTATGAAATTATACTTCTTGGTATGTGACCACATACATTCATTTATATATTCTTATATTTTAGTAGGATAGATGTGAACAAGACTCTTTTGTGAAGTTAGGTATTTTTAAAAATTTAGAATCATAAAAAATCCACACAAAAAAATATTTTTATTGGATAAATCTAATCAATATGCTAGTTCTAAACTAACATATTACCTTATGAAACTATAACATTTCTAATATCAATATAGAATTTCATAGTTATCTTTTTTCCTTATATTCCATTTATTTTTAATAGTTAAAAAATAATAATATATTATGAAATATATATCAATAACACAATAACCATTAATTTATATCATATGATAAAATAATTAGTCATATAAAAATATTAATATTTTAACATTTTATGGACTCTATCACTAATATTCATCAAAATTAATATTCTTATATTAATATATCATATAATCAATGAACATTATAACATAAATAAATAATTACTTTTGGTAGTGTTAATATCCATATTTATAGGAATAATGAGATTCTACATAGACATATAGACATTCTCACATTGTTATAATATATTATATGGATAGATGAATATTTTAAATTTAACAAGATACATGATTAATTTCATCAAAAATATTGAAATGTGAAAAACCATCATAATTATAATTGATACTGTAACACAACACCCACTCAATTTATTATAGTTAAAAAATTATGTTTTTTTTATTAAAAATCATTATAACCATGATAATGAATATATCCATCTTATCAAAAAATTAAATATCCAAAATGGGACTTCTAGATTACATTAATTGTCTTGGATAATATTGTTTCATATATAAACATTATAATTTTTCCTCCCATTAAAATTAAAAAATATATTTTCAATGAATATGTAATGAGTTGTGTTTCCTTCCCTAGATGAATCTATAAATGTATAAGTTGTGAAAAAATATTCAATGGGTGAATATTAAATTATTCACTAATTATAAAAAATATATACAAGAGTAATTCAATGGATTAGTTTCGAAATATTATATATTATGTGACTAAAAGTGTTATGAGAGGAAGAAAAGGGGAAATATTGATAGATAGTGGGTGAGAGATATTATTTGATAGGGTCCATGGATATATATAATAAAGTGGAAAATATATAGTAGAGAAAATTATTGATAGGAATTGAACTCCCTCTCCATCACTGATCAGTTTGTGTTTATCTATTAGTTCATGTACAAATATATTAATGGAAAAATAAAAATACTAATTAATTAATGTAAAATTGTGAATTAACATTCAAAATATAAAAAGTTATTGAATCCCATTATTATCACTGATGATCATTCATTTTAAATTTAAATATGGGTTAGTTTTTTAATATAGTTATTTGAATGTCATTTTTGAGGAAATGATTTATGAATCTATGGTGTATTATACTTCTTATTTTATAGACATTTAATTAATAGATCATTTCAAAATATTTTTTAAGGATATTTATTACTCAAATTTCATTATAAATATCAAAATATATAATCCACTTCAACAACTTATTTTTTAATCATTGAAATATTGGGAAAATATTTCAACAGTTTTGTTGTGGAACATTTAATATATTCAACAATTATAGGTAAAAGATGATGATATCAGATTATGAAAACTAAATATTAATTTAAAGAATCATTCGAATATATAACGATTATGTAATACAATATTTTCATTACACATTTTAACTTTTCAATATCACTATAGATTAGAATTTTGAACACATACTAAATGATTAATATTTCTTTAAGATTTTTTTAATATATTTGTATTATAATACATGCTTATTGATATAACCTGCTGTACTTAAACCATTAAAATTTTAATGAACCAACATCAATTTTATCCATTATATTTTATACCATATTTTTATATAAGATTCATTTTTTATCTTTATTATACTTTATAACACCACTCATTATATAAACATACTTATTTATTTTTGAATAATTTGACCACTAAAAATTGATCAATAGTATATTTCATAAAATGAGAAGATAATATATTTATAAAAATATATTAACATTAATAATAATTTCTTTAAATTTTTAGAAAATTTTAATTTAAATAATTGAATATGATTTGTTTTTATAGTTTTCTAATACGTTGAATCTCACTCTCCATGAAGAATTAAAATTGATACCTTCTATTCAAAATATCCATGCCTTTATCATATATATATATATATATTTATTAATTACATGAGTGTTCAAAATATTTTTATTATAGGATGAAACTCATTATAAATTTCATAGATTTTGGAATCTTCATACTTAGTATTGGAACATCAAAATCATTAGTTTTAGTTACGATTTTTTTCTTTGAAAAATATAATAAGATACACATAATGATATTCTACTACATGGTTTACTTCATTATTGATAAATTATTTTTCCCATCCTTGGTATATCGATATGATTCAATTCTAATAAATTTACATAATATATTTTAAGTTCATTTCATCCAATAGAAGTGAAGTTTGTATGATCATTATCTTCATAGTACTATGTTTGGAATATTTTTAGAGAGATGGATATTCTTTATGGTTTCCTTTTCAAAATGTCATATTAGGAGAATTAATATGATTTTAAATCATCAATTTTTTTATTCTTATCCACTTATCTATTAAGATTCTTCTTTAATTTTATAAACATCTTATACTTCATAATTGTTTAGTTTCTATTTAATTTATTTTAGAGAGTGGATATAATATTATTCATTAAAATGATAAAAATATTTTAATGGATTATAAATTTTATATGTATTTTTCTATTATGAATAATTAGTATAAACAGAAATAATCATTTTCAGATAACCTGATATTATAGGATCGAACATTAAAATTCAAATTTGAAACTTTATTAGAAGAAATAAAGATTAACAAAATCAATAGTATGTCCATAATCATAAAACCAGAAAACCAAATAGATAAAAAATCTATATTTTAAATATTAAATTTATTTTCTATCATTTTTAAAAGCAATAACATTAAATTAATTTTGAATATTTATTTTAATGGAATTTGAAGTAACCATTTTTTTGTTTTCTCCCTTATTTTTGTGGTGGTTGGAATTGTAAAATTATATATAGATAAAAATTATTAAATCCCATCAAGATATGTGAAAATAAAAAATATATTAGTGAATGGTATAAATAAAAATATGTATAGAAAATTTATTTATAACAATATTACATTAAAAATAAATAATTTAATTTTACATATATAAATATATAGATAATGAACAAATATTTTTAAAAATTTAGAATAAATAGTCTAAAAAATTCTGTACGATCTAATAGATAACTTTTATAACATGACGTAGAATGTATATATATATGTTCAAAAAATTAGAATAACCCTTAAAATTTATATATTTATTTACATAATGACCTAAAAAAATTAAAAATTAAAAATTCAATAAAATCATATTAATCTACTATAAATAAGTAATTAATTGAATTAAACTATATTAATTTACTAATTAAGAAATATTTTTTAAAATAAAAATATATATTACTTCTTATGAACCAAGAATGAAAAATGATAAAGAAAAAATTTACATGTTATGTGAAAAATTATTCATTATATAAATATGAATAGAAATAATGTATGAAATTTATAAAAAATATATATAGATAAGTTTTATGTAACACATTGTGGGGGTCTATTGTAAAATCATGCAATAAGTAAAGAGTAAAGAATTTTATCTGTTTAAATCTATGTATTGGATTGAAAATACATAAATTATTTTAAATAGATTTAGTTTAGCAAACATTTACTCCCAATTTAATATATTTTAGATAATTTTTAATACTGAATACATATACTATTATAATGATATTTGGTATACTATTATTTTCCATGATTGTAAAAAGAAGTCACACTTATGAGAATTTCACACCTCTCATACGATATAGGTCCATTTTTGTACAATAATGACATATTTCAAAAACTTATTTGATCACTGAGAATGTTTAAAATAGATATTTATTCATTCATAAATTATGATAGATAAAATAAATGTATTTTAATAATAAATAATCCATTCTATCATTGTATTAATAAGAACGAATATTAAAATAAGAAACTCAATAAATGATGAACATGTAATAATTTGTTCAATTGAATGAACTAATTATATATCTAGAGATCATGGAATGGATTTTATAAGGGTAATATAAATTGTACAATTTTTTAATTTTGTATTTTTGTTAAAATTGTTTTGTTTTACATATGATTTATGAATGGGTTTTTATATTGGTTTTGGAAATATGAACATTGAAGTTTTATTTTATCCTATAATTTTCACCTTTGTTATCATTGTCATTTATTTTTACATGTCATACATACCTTCAATGAGAAAAACATGATTATAAATCATTTATTATAGTGTCCAATAGTAGTCAATGATAACATTTATTTCTTATTATTAATGAATATAAATTTTGATGGCTATGATGATTTTATCTGAAAAACATCCAATGAACTTCATATGTTCTATTTTATTTTATTTAAATCTTAAATATTAGATATTAATTCATCATATGCACTAAAATGATTATAGAAACTAAATTATTTTATCACAATAAGTCTTTTTAATACAATAGATTACGAGGATTTATGAATTTATCAAAAAATATATTTATATTTTTTGAATTTTAAAACACTATTAATTTGACTTAAAATTAAATTTTTTATTTCAAAAACACTTTTAAGTAAGAAGTGAGAAACCGAACAAGACCACATGCGAGACAACCTTCCCAAGGGGATCCACCATTGCAGACACGAGTCAAAACATACCCATAGATCACTTTTATGGTTTTAAACCCAAAAATCATCCTCAAACATACCTTCGGAATCATCATGTTCCCTCTCAGAATCAAGAGCAGACTTAGACACGAGACCATATTGATGGCTGATGGAGCGAGTGCGCATCCTACCCAACCTGCCTCCCACCTCCTGGCTGCTAATGACCTGTAAGGAAACACCGAAGTTTAAGAGTTCCCCTGCCCTTCCCCGTAATTTTGGCTTTCTTTTTGGATGATTGGTGTTCCCAAGGATATAAAACATGTTATGGATGGCCACCAAGGCATCTAGTCTAGCTTGAGTCCCCATGCCACCAATCTGCCCATAATTAGGCAAGTGGGTCATAGAGATGGCCACCACATGTTCCCCAACTGAACCGACAGTAGTAGTGACACTCCCTTTGGCTCCATCAACCATCGGGATGCTCTGCAATGATGAGTCATCCCTTCTCCCATCAGAAGCAGTCATCTTACCACGAACAACATTGGTATTAGAAGGACCAGCACTTCCAGAAACCACAACAACAATGACCTTACCTTTCTTGTCTCCCCCTGACTCGATTGCCTTTGGAACAAAGGGAGGTGCATGGGTGGAAAAACCCGGTAGGCCAGAAGCAGATGTGGATGGTTTTCAAGGGATTGAAGTGGAAGCCCGTTGGACTCCCGAAGGGGAGTGATGACCACCCGACAGAGATCTTGGACTCATCCCGGCCCCGGACTAAGGCATTCCAATAGTAGCTTGAGGGACTGTGGGAGCATGGGTATCATTAGGCTGAGACGCCGATCCTTTTTGACCTCACCTCCCATGTCAAGAACAGAAAGAGGCCCAGTGGCCTTGTCGACAGCAAAGCAAAAAAAAAAACCAAAAGTTTCCTCATAATGAATGTGTTGCCAAAAACCAAACGAAACTTCCACCTAGAGACGAAGATGATTTGGGAGAGCCACCGATAGGTCCATCTCAACAGAAAGGCGAGAAAAGCCGAGTTGCTTTATGAAAAGTGTATCATTGTCAATTCGGAGAAAACAACTGATCCTATCACTGATGCCTTTGAGTATGGATGGGTTCTGAAAGGGTAGTGGAAGGCGAGGAAGTCGAATCCACACCGCCGCACGCTTGCAATCACTACCACGATCGAAGTCCACTGTCCAGCGAAAGAGAAGGAAGTGTCGATCATCACACAAATGTGACTTTGATGACCAGGAATAGGAAAAATCATCATCATAAAAAAGGTGGATGCTCAGATGACGTTGATCCAAGGTGCCCACTGCCGCCCGGGAACGAAGACCCCACATTGAGTTGATGAAACCCTTAAACATCTCTGAAGAAGGTCGATCACCACCAAATCTGGCCACAAGGATTTTGGAGTGAAAGGGTGCAGCATCCTCAAACTCTGTTGAGGATAAAATAATTGCTGGGGATCCCTTAAATGAAGACTATTCCTTTTGAGAAATTGGAATCAGAGGAATAATAGGGAAAGGAACTGGAGCAGGATCATTTGGGGGAAGGGGGCGCAGCAGATTCGACGCAAACAACCGGAGGGGTATCGTCGGCCTTACATTCTCCCTGCAAGCTCCGACTCCAACCCTTGGATCCAACCGAGTAGGGGCCGCGCCTCACTCCTCATCCCGCACCACTTCTCGCTGGAGGTCGTCAGTGTGAGGAAAGCTCCTAATCCACGTGATGTCACCCTCATGTGAGCCTCGCCGGCCTTCACCACCCGAGTCCCGCCTGAGATCAGCGCCGACCCGAGGCTCCCGGTCAATTAGGGTTCCACGCCGCGCCTCGCACCTCGACCTGCCGCTCCGTCCCGTCTCCATCAAGCACATTAAAACATTATTAATTTATTTGGTTGTTATTTCCTTATTCAATGAATCATTTATTGATCCTCACCGATGAAAATTATCATTGAAATATTTATTTGATTGTATAAATTTAAAATTTATAAATGGGAATTAATTATTTTCAATTTGTAATGTTGTTGATAATTAATATTATTTTATATAAATTAGATCTATATATTCAAAAAAAAATTATTTCTTATAATAATATATATATATAAACATCTCCACGAAATTTATATGTAAGGATTACTTTATATGATATAAATTAATGGTAAATTATAACACCTTAATCGTGAAATTATTTTTGCTTTTAGTTATTTAAAAATTATCCATAAAAATGATTGGTAGATATTCTCACAAAATATTTAGATTATTTATAAATTTATTCATCCATTGCATAATTGTTTTATATTATTTTATTAAAGGATTATGTTCAATGATATTATTTTCTATGCAACAATATATTCAATAATACCTGTTATTCAATATATAAATTCACATCAACATGTAAATCTATTAATCTATGGAATTTAGTAATTATTTTTGGGATGATTTAAAATCTAATTACATTACGTATAATTTATATTTTGACATACAACAATGATTTTTTTAATGAATCTATGTGATTATTATAACCCTAATTTCAAAATGAATATTTTAGATAGATTAATGTGTTATCATTAAGAATGTAATACTAACATTTTTTCTCCAAATTTTATTTCCGTATACTTATGATATTAAATATCAATAATTGATATTTATGTTAAATAATAATATGAATATGACATGAACAAAAAAATCAAGAAAAATATTTATATGGTCTATAGGGTGAAAAAATGATTCGATGCTTATAATAAATTTCATTTACTATATAAATTCTATAACATTGATAAATTAGTAAATCTATTATTCCTAAATGGAATTTTTTTTAATAACATCAATGATGATTCCATTATACATTAAATTCATTTTTGTTATTAAAATATTTTTTTCATAGTTATTTGGAATGAAGTTTTTTCATAGTGATATTATATATGAATATTTTTTATTAGTGTGTCTATGGTCCCCTATTAGAATCAATTAGAAATTATGAAGGGTTGACTAGAAATCAAATAATCACACTAGGGGGTTTTATTGCTGTGGGAACCATGGGACAAACATTTGTTCGACAATAGGAATCTGTCGGTGATCTAATGATAACCAGTTGGGTTTTCAAAAATTCCCTTTTAATGTGGTTTATATTTGTAAAATTTATAGTGGAGTACGTTTTGTAAAAATGATATTATTTGTCTTCTATTAATAAAAAACCATATAATAAACCCCAAATTTTTATATTTATTTATTTCTATAAGGATCTATAGTTTCTCAAAATAAAATCAAACCATTAATTGTTTTTAAATCAATAAATTGTAACTAATATGGGACTTATTGTGTTTAAATTGATTTATCTAGATTTTAACAACTCTTTTTAATTAGAACATTAACCTTATAGTTTGAGATTTTGTTGATTTTTAGTTATTTATTAAGAATTAATCTTCTGATATTTTTTAAAGGAACCAATTAAAAATTAATATTATTACCATAGTGATTTTAAGTTATATTTAACTATATGTTATATATATTTTTATCATGAAATTTGAAAATAATCCTAAATAGAAAAATTGATATTATCAATGTTTGGTTCTAAATGGATTATATATTTTAAATTACCATTAACTCAATGATGGTTTCACACATGAATACTATTTTTTTAGAAATATTAAATATAAAAAATAATTCAACAAGAAAAATTTTGATACCGAATTAAACTAATAATAAAAATATATAGAATAAATATATTGATAAGGAAAATTAGTGAGAATCTAGAAGATGAAAACATAGTTACATACTTTTGTGTAGTAATATTTTTTATATCTTATGATATAAAATTATAAAACCATTTTTTTGTGTGTTTTGTGTACATGTTTTAAGAATTTATCTATTCCTTGATCAAGGAAACTGTGTTTAATAAATAAAATATCACCTTTTCCCTTATCCACAATTTTTTTACCATGATGGATGTGATTAAAGTGTGTTTATAATTGAATGATGGATTGGAGGGCCGTTTTTTTCAAATATTTCAGTAGGAAAAGAAATCATGTTATAAAATATTATCATTATATTCTGGAATTTCTCCTAGTGAAGTTAAGTAATAATAGATGTATCATGTTATTAATCATTCATCATTACATTTATATTTTAATGACAATAGTGAGATGAATTCAATAATTTCATTTATATATATATATATAATATGTTTATGTATTTATTATTATTTTTAATTTTTTTATGATGGATTTCAATATTGGATGATATCATTGTGTTTCTTTTTGATATTTTAATTATTTTAATATTATTTCTGTTACTCGATGACATTTTTTGGATATTAGGTTTATTGGAGGAATGATCAATGGTATTAAGGAAGGTATGGATTTCATTATGATTTTCTAAAATGTGTAAATTATGTTTTAATGAAACTGATTATTCCATATTGTGCATCAGTCTAATTGAATTTAAATGGTTGTGAAACTAATACTTGATGGGTGGTTTATATGTGGTTATTATATTTATAACTAAAAACCCATGTTATGTAAAATATAATGTAATTACACAATTGTGCTTAGATTTATCATATTAAATTTATATTCAAATGATCTCCTCATATTGTCGTAAAATTTTCACTCAATTTCGAATTATTTTATTTATTGATGTTTTATTAACCATCTATAACTCTCACATTCATATTAGTTGATTATTTATCTTCCATGAGATTTTTTCACATCAATAATTCTAAACATTTATTAAATTTATTTTTAATATATTAACTTTTAATGAGATTCCTCATAACTGAGGCCCACATGAAGATAAATGTGCGATATAATTATGTTTCTATTCCACACAAGGACAACAAGAAAAAACATGTATTTATGAAAAACCAAACTGTGTGGTTTTTTAATCTCTAATATATATATATATATATATTATTGTTTCAAAATGATCATAGTACCAAATTTTTAGGGTAATTTTTTATTTGTGAATTTTTTATGTGTAATAGTTTTTAGGAGATATGATGTCTTATAAACAATATCCAATGATTTTTTATAATTTGATCAATTTGATCAATAGCCTTACATTTTATAGAATTGGTAATTTTTTACCCTACAATATTTAGATACTGATGGCCTTTACATATATATGGTATGAACTCTATTTTAGACATATTTATAGGGTAATGTTCTTTATTACGTACTAATTTTTGAAGAATATGGTTTCTACTATTGCACATTTTTTTGGAGTAAAAATTTTCAGATAAAAAAATTAAAAATATTTTTTCTTGTAATCATAGATTAGTAATTGAACCTATTTTATCAATGTAGCACCATGATTTTCTATTATATTTTTATCATTTAAATAACATTCATGTGTCTAGATTTAAATGTTTTATCATATTTCTATATTATAATGTGTTCATAAAAAAATTTCAGACATTATCAGTGTGAATGATATTTCTATTACAATATACATGTGTGTTTTTAAGTATATTCATTAACAATATAAATCATTTGGAACATTTTTTTATTAGATATTTGCTATTTTTTTGATATATCATATATTTAAATTATTATTTGAGGATTTTATAAAAGAATATAAATTATCATATGTGGTCGCCATTAATGGGTGGTATATTATTTTTTAAAATTCGTATATTTTTATTCTTTCAACCTATAAAACATCATGAATTATTGATGTAGATTGATAACATGACTAAAAAATGTTTTTTTGGATTCAATAATCATTGGGTTAAAGAAAATTTGATTAATTATAGTTTTAAAATATCCCATTCTAGAAAATTTTCTGAGAGGATCAAAACCAATTATTATTATTGAATGAAAAAAATAAATTTATTATTTTAAAAAATGTTATGAACATTAATTATAATAAAATTACATCAATTTTTTAATGCCTACATCAATATCAGTATTTTCTTGATCACTATTTTGAATGAGTTTCACTTTTGAGGATGTGGTTTTGGCTCTACGGTTTTTATCCATTTTATTGACTCCTTAACAAATTTATATTTAATCCTAATAAGTTATAATGGTAATATTTTTGGTAATTTAATGTATCCATGCAACATATTTGAAATAAATTTACCAAGGGATGTATTAAGGGATATCATATAAAAACATTTTGTTCATAGGGAACTCGAGGAGAAACCTGTCAAGGAATTTGAGACAGTATATCCTATGAATAAAATATTAGAGGAAAATATAAAATGAAGTAGAATAATATTGAGCTTCATAATTTAAATATGAAATAGAATTTTAAATCTACTCCTATTTTTAGAAAAGGAAAATCATAATGAAGGATAATTTACAAGAGAATAACTGTATGAGTGACAATCATTATGTCTCCACAATTAAGGGTGAATGAATAGTTGTGTTTTGTAATATAAATGATTATTATAGTGATTTATCTTATCCTTTCAATAGTGGTCCCTACATCATGTGAAATAATGGCTGTAATTAATCTATTTTTATAAGATTGATAATAAAGGGAGTTTAAACATGGCCATTTCTAATCATTCTATTTTTTTATGCATGGTGATTTTTTTATTTTCTGGGACATCATAATAAAAAACATGAATTTAAAAAATTTCAGATATATATTGGTTGTTAATATAAATCTCATTTCTATTGATAATTACCTATAACCACACACCCAAATTAGGTGAAAGAAACATAGTCGTTATATGCTGTCTTGATACTAACTATGAGATCCCATAATATATCCACACCATGAAATATATATTATTTTATTTGTTTATTTATTATCCCATAAAATCTTTCATTTACGTTCATTATGAATTCCCATTTAGGATTCATGTTTTGGAGTTTTTGTTCATATTTTAGTTCTCTTTATGGTAATTTATCACGGTGTAGTGGAAATTTTTCCTCTACCATTATGTATGGGGTGTTTTTAGTTTATTTTCATCATGCATGATTTGACTTGTATGGCCATAAAAGGATGAGTCCAATATAGGAGATTCATTGTATAAGACATGTGGGGTTTTATAGTCCTTGGGATTTTTTTATCAACTTGAACAGGGTAAGATAATACCTTAAGGAAATCATTATAGGGTGTCTACATTCCTATAAAATCCATTTTTCACAGTTGGAAAAATAGTTTCCAAAACATGTGGCTAAAATTTGTGTCCAGAACTGTAGTGGGATTCCATCTAACCCAACACCCAACATGGCATGTGGATCACCCAGAATGGAATTCCCTATCCCCATAGGTTGAAAACTAGTTCCTAAGAATCATGATACTCTTTTTGAATAGTCCCTCCCAATATAATAATATACAACATCATTAAAAAAATCACATAAATCATGACCAATAATTGTAACATATGAATCAAGAGAATATAATTAAAATCATGATTAGAATTTAACTTTTTTAACTAGAGACAAAAAAAATTACGAGGAAATCAATTGATTTAACAAAACCTCCATGTGGCATATGGGTCGACCCAACCATGCAACCACCACCACAACCTACCCAACGAGAAACCGCTAAGATGTGTGACCACCATATCCTGCATGGAATGCATTTACATTATCTGAGTTAGAAAATACAAGGTCTACCTACATGAAGGTGGTTATTTATGTTGTGAACTCGCTTTCCCAAAATGATACCACCTGAAGTTTCCATGTGATCAAATTAAAATATAAATCAACATAAGAGTTTTTCATGAAATAAATTATTCAATTTAAATTGGAAACATGTTTTTCTTCAATAAATTAAATGAATAATGGAAGGATTACTAAAATAGTTAAAAATACATTTCATGTACTATAGGAATCCCCTAAGAATCTTGGTAAAAGTGTATTATGATATGTATAATCTTGGTGGTCAAACCTTGTAATATGATCTCTTGCATTAGCAAACTAGATATTTTTAAGATAATGTTCTAGTAGTCCCCAAAGAATCATAATTTTTATTAGTTATAAAAAATAATACTTATGGGGATTCTGTGTTATTGACCAATTGACTCTAATAGTGTATTATTCATTATCAACACACATTGGATCATAGTGTTCCTAAGTGTTCAGTATCATTTAAATGAATTTATAAAGACCCCTATATGTACCAAAAATTAATTTACCAAAACATAAACATGTGAGAAACAACCATTTACAAATGGGTTGGATAATTTTCATGCATTTCAATCACAAAAGCACCCTGTCAAATATCATTCACATCCAAACAGACAATATTAAAGAACCTATTGAAACAAAAGAATGAAAATCAAATTCTTCAGTAATGGAATAGCATAGAACGACCTACATTTCACTTTAAATCGCCCAAATCTGGTTGCAAATAACATGTCAAACCAAGATAATGCTATGTGGAAGCCCAAACAAACCAAAACCATCATGATTTAGCCCAATTTAATGATACCGAACCCATAATAGGTCACCAAAATCACAATAGAAAATAAAAACCCTAAAAATGGAGAAGAATAAATGATCATAAGAGTGGACAGAATTAATTTACGATTCCATTAATTTTCAAGCACAAATCCACCCATTTATCAAGACAGGAGGGAGTGGAGGAAGAGGGGACATGTTCCTATGAACTTAGAGAGTCGAATGTGATGAAAAAGAGGGACTATATTGAAAAATTTTGGGAGTTGTACAATTGGAATTCATAAAATTGTAATAATATTACAAGCCATACCATTTGGTTGCATGACCTCTTAAAATGTACAATAACCATGACACACATATGTCCAATTAAGGGGGTAGACCACAAATTTTACCTATATGGAGGCATATTCATGTGACTATCTGGGTGTCCAATATAGTTATAATATCTTATTGGATGGTTTGCACTAGGATAAAGCACAATTTCCCATAAATGTGTGCTACATGTTCACCTCCTTATTTCCGCCAAATAATTGAAATTTTTCTGTTGTAAATTCAATAAGATTTTATAGAACATAAGTGAGAAAAAATAAAGATAATTTCACCCAAATACACTATATTTTTTAAAATTCTCACGACCATGAAAACATTATTCCATCAAGAATTAAATAGTATTATAATAGTAGGATAAATGAAGATACTTCTCCTCCACACATGTTTTTACCCCGTGTCTCTATATCATCATTTTTATGCTTCCAAATGACCTAAATGGGTTTAATTGGTTTTCTATGAGGTACTTTTACCTAGTAGTTTACAATCTTCACTGGTATCTTAGTCACTAATAGATATTGTTCAAGTTCCATCTCTCCTTGTTGATCATATCAGATGTGATTATATTAAACGTGTCCAATTTTGATTTGTGAAAAATGAAAGGACTAAACATAAATTGGGATGTCAATACCAAGTTATATTCCATAAAATGGATCCTCTTAGTAACCTATAAATGTTTAACATTCCTCTGTGATATATTCCCATGCATACCAATATTACGGTGACCCAAATAAGTTTTTAGCTTTATAAACATAGGGTTACAATATAAGAACTCCAAGGCTAATCATCACTGATCAGAAGAGAACATATAGGGATAAATGTTGATTAAAACCACTATCTAATCACATTAGACTTTCTAGAAAAATTCTTCACATGGAACAACCCAAAAAAAGAAGTATTACCCCCATTCAAAAAACATATTGGTGATGGGAATGGATGCCATAAAGAGACTTGAATGGATCCTTCTAGATTTATTATTAGTTAATATTAATTTTTAAAAGAATCCACCAACCCAAGATGGATATCCCACGAGGCTCTAAAGTATATCACGCATGCATTGATAATGTCTTCTAGAATCTGATATTTTCATTTTTGTTACCCATTTTTTTTATGGATGGTATTCTATGATGAGACTTACATATGATCCCATAAGAATTTGCAGGAATTCCAAGAAATAAGAGGTAAAATTTAGTTCATTTTCAACGATGATAGATTATGGTAAGTCTTGTATGCTTACAGTCTCTTGGATGTGGAACCTACATAATTCATCTAGTCTAGTCAATTCCTTTACCATAATGAAATGGAAATATATAGTCAAACAATCAATAACCACACAATTAACATCCCTTCCTACTAATGTATAAGAAAAGTCATCAATTAAATCCTTGGAGACCTCATCCCCCATCTAGATAAGAATAGGGGTGATTGTAGCAGAATTGAGGGCCTCTAATGCTCAACAATAATTTGATGAAAAATATAGCATGTAGATACCAAGATATATATATATTACACATAATACATAGCCACCAGAACTGATGACATACATCATAAAACAAGTTTATATCCCCAGAAACAATGAACCAGTGAGACTGGTTTCAATCCTATATCACAAGATTTTGTATAGACACTGACACCCTGAAGTGACCCATGAAGCAGATAATTCATTGAGAGGACATTTACCACTTATAAAAACATCCCCTCCATTTATAAAATAAATTAATTGTTTCTATAGTTCAGATGTTGGATATTTTCTTGAATTAGTTCAATAAGAGAGTGAATCATTTAAAATAAATTTAATAATATGCATCCACTATCCTCCTTTTAATCTAGATGTATCTGATAAAAAATCCCTAACAGAGTCCAACCATCACTAGAATCCTTCATGGCCTGGTTAATTATTTTTAGAATTATAAAATCTTCCATCAGATTCCCTTACCTAGGGTACAAAAAATATCAACATTGAACCCTTTAAGGTACCCGGACTATCATCATTCCATAGATTTAGAACATTTTGATAAAAATTAAGTAAACAAATTTTTTATCTATGTAGGTTAAAAGTATATCCCCAAAAAATATTGTGACACCATGATTTCAGTGCACGTATAACCACCACTAGCTTAATTGCGTTGTTGGTGTAATTAATTTCAATCAGATAGGTTTTGTGTGATATATATCCCACTATGTTGAAACCCATCATAATCATGAAACACCAACATGTACCTGATGTTTTATAGTAAACTACAATCCAATTTTTTTCCATAGGTACAATCAAGAACAAGGTAGTGATTAAACACCTATTCAGTTCTTAAAAGTTTATCGAACACTCTGAACCCCTGATGAACTTCACCCCTTCTTTAGTGATATCCACTATGGGAAAATATAAATAATAAGAGTGTATGAAAAAAAATACCAAAAATTTCCTAGAATAATAAACAACCTGTCTAAAATACATTGTTTACATGTTACCATGAGAATACTAGCATGATTATTTTCAAATAAACTAAAAAACCATTTTTTAGAGAACATTCCCCATAAATTTAACCTCAAGGTTAAAAAAACTACACTTGGGGGGATTATCATAATAACAGTGATCATGAAGCATGGAAAAAAACAATTATCAAATATTTAATGTTCTCCTATTCTATTTTTGAGTAGATTAGGATGTCAATCAAAAATACTAAGACAAATGATTCATGATATATATAAAACACATGATTCATAACGGCCATAAAAACTACTAATGATTTTTTTTGACTAATAGAATAACCAAATACTCAGAATGGATATACATTCATCACAAAGTTCTAATGGGAAATTTAGATTCTATTACCAAAACCTGATGTTTCATAAACTACTAGTTGATCATGAAAAACCAGCTATCCTATATTAGATGACTAGATAGGTCATAAATGAGTGTCAATATGTATTTATTCTTTATGGAGATGATATAAAAAATCCT
This sequence comes from Viscum album, assembly GCA_963277665.1. NCBI lineage: Eukaryota > Viridiplantae > Streptophyta > Magnoliopsida > Santalales > Viscaceae > Viscum > Viscum album. Next base: position 958,384 of record CAUJRU010000030.1, on the reverse strand, counting down.
GTAATCAATTCATAACTAAATAAATCCATCTACCTTATTAGAAAATAGCATCGGGTATCCCATGTTAAGATGCATTGGAAATTGAATCATTTAAATTCAAAATAATACACCTATATCATTAAATATAATAATTCATTGGGATTTATATGATAATATGGGAGATATATCAACCACCTCCCAGAAATCATGTTGATTGTGAAGTCTATATCTTGTCAAGTTGGTAAAAATGAAAAAAAAAATTAGATGAACCTATAGAAATTCATACCATACAAGTAGAAACTCCTCCTTAGAACCATTAATCTCATTCTATTGAAAAATATAAGACACATGAAAATAGAGGTTATCAAGATTTGAAAGTGGAGGTCCATATCATCTTGGTTGTGGACACCATTCACCTTGTAATACCAAAATAATCTAATAATGTGTCACGAATGTCATGTGACTTTAATAGAAATCAATGTTAGCCTTAAAAAAATCATCTAATTTATCACTAAGTGCTAATAAAAGGTTTCCATTGTCAGTAAAATGAAATTCCATTTAAGCTCAATTACTGATTGGGTGATAACATAATATGGACATCTAAATCCTTACTCCATGTTATTTCTAATATGTGTAGCCAACTACATGGAATATGATATAATATCTATCAAATGTTTATGTGATTCCACAAGGTTATAACATCCCAACCTGAACCACAGGGTCCAGGATGGAATTCCACATTTCCTCATATGTGCCTCCCCATAAGCAAGAGTTTTTTTACTAGAAGTTAGGGTCTGATGTGTAACCATGGAGAGACTATACACTTAGTATCCTTTCATATGATCACTAATTATAAGTAAAAAACAATAAAAATCCAAGTAAATATTTAGAAAATAAATGATGGAATGCATGTTATAAAAATAATAAAGCTCCCATAAGTGGAAAACATTTATAGGTAAAATAAAACATATAATATAAATAAATAAACATCAAATCCTCTAGAATATATCTCGATCTGCTACCAGATCCATTCTTATCCACTCATCTATCCACCACTGGTCGCTAACCCTTCTCTATATCCCTTATTAAATCTTCAATTGCATTGGAATATTCAAGTAAGCTGTGAGTAGATGAATCAGTAGAACATCACAAATGTGTTCTTCAACTGATTTGCTCCGGTATACAAGTTCATTCCATAATAAAATAAATGTGTGGCAAGAATTATAACAGACAATAAAAAATAAATCGGTTGTGTTCTAACCATGTCTTCACTAAAAGCCCATTTTTTTTTACTTTATATCCATATAAAAAATGCACTGTATGTCGATAATTATAAAAAACTAACCACAAGGATATTGGTACAATATGAATCCAGAAGGTATTGAATGAAAACAACATACACAGAATCCAAAATGTGTTGTGTAATATTCAGATTCCATATGGAACCACATATCTATAACCTACCAAAAATCCTCAGGGCATCTGGTAACACTCTAAATCCATATGGCATAATGTTTTAGCTGTTTACATAGAATACAAAACACCTCAAGTAGATACAAAGTTATAGGTAAAGCATATCGTTTCGTCTACTTCACTTCACATCATGCATAAACACCACAAGGAGTAATCATACCGCGAAAACAACTTATCAAGTATACACATGCTGATCCTCCAATGGAAAACATGAAAAGTCATAGAATGATTACAACAATAGAAGACAAGAAAAGAAATATAATATTATCATTTAGAAAAACATGTGATTAAAACAACATGATTGAATCATTATATCACATCAATATCATAGAATCAAATAATACCTTGTTAGGGGATATAGAAACACCCACATGAGATGATAAGTAAATGAAAATATCAAAATAATCCCACACATAAATCAGGAATGAAAACATATGTAAATAAGATCTAAAAAAGGTAAGGAACATTCTACTTCAAATCTTGTTGTTGTAAAAATGAGGGGATAAACCATTGATGAACATATATTCATGAATTTATTATATAAATTTCAACACTATAGGTTCTACAAGGATTCCAAGAATTAAGAAAAAAAAATTCATTCCAAAAAAATAAAAGAACACAGGTGATGGTACTTTCTCTCTCCTATAAATTTTTTGAGTTATCATTAAAATATCACACAAGATTATATTTTATCTTTCTTGAAAATTTATAAATTATCATTTAGATAAATTTATGCACTCATAATTTCCTCCAAATTATTAATTATCTCTTGATAATTGTTTTTGATTATTTTGTCGGGGTGCGTGCATCCGTCTGTTTTGGGGTTGCGCTGTTGTTACCCCACATTCTTACTTTCCAAAGGCGGGTGACATCCATCACTTATTCAGGGAAGTTTTTTTATTGATTTAAACAGGATGATGGGATGTCAGTTTCTCCTTTCATGGATTTCTCCATGAAACTTTTCTCCTAGTTGGGGTCTCCATTATAGACTTAAGAAGTTGTTCGTGAAACTCTTCCCAGTGACATATCTTCATAGACACTAGTTAATTACATTGCTTCTGTCGGGACATTCTAAGGGGTCCGGTCCAGGCAGCAACCATTGGTCGGGGAAGTAGTCGCGTTGGACATCACTGACATGTCTGGATGCTGGAACACTAGAGCTTCTGGGTTTCTTCCCCTTATTAGAGGGATTCTCGAGGGCGTGGAAGACCGAGGAATCCCACGTCTAAATCTGGATAATTATATGACATAGGCATGTCTCTGAGGTTTTCCTCAGCTTCCCATGTTTAACACATTGTATGCCAGGAGTTTAACATCCAGCGGAGATAGATCGGACTGATCTGAACAATGACTAGAGTGGATCAAATGGGTAAATACCCTGGAGGGGACACTAATATTGGAAAAAATGTGTGGTTAGTTACCCGATTGCAGCTATGAAAAGCGAAGAGGTGAATCGGAATGATAACACTAGGATGTGGCATCTGGGGTAAAGATCAAGGTGAATGATGGATTGTGGAGTTATGTGAAGGGATAATGGGATGGAGCCGACTCGAGGGCGATAGTGGTTATTGGGATTCATCCTTAAAGAGGCTTCCTATATATCACCGTGGAAGGGAATCAATTTCTACATAGTTCGATGAGGTGATGCAACACTTGAGGAGGCGACCTGTGAAAATAGATGCATGGATGGGATCCAGAGGAAATAGAACCTCCAAGATGGGGCATGATCCTCCTGGAACATAATGGATCAAGGATAGATCAAGACGAGACATGAATGATGGTCTTGAACCTTGGAGATGCTTCATATGTACCCTAACTTGGCAAGGATCAAAGTCGACATAGTTCAAAGTGAGGTGGGAATAGCTATTGGGGTGTGCGTAGAGTTCATCGACCCGATATCATACTGGGAATTATGTGTGGTTGAAACTCGGATTGGTCTGACACCAGAGGGCGGACCATAGATGTCGATCACAATAAAGGGGACTACAACATATTTCAACTGGATTGTAAATAGAACGGCTTACCGCTGGTTGGGATAGGAAATGGCTTACCTTAGATCAGGGTACACAACAGATTACCGTTGAATAGGGTCACAACGGCTTGCCGCTGGATGGGGTTGAACCTTATGAAGGCTTCCTACGTATCGTGTATTCCCTTTCTAGGAGACGGGGATCAAAGCCCATGTAGTTCGAGCAAGCATAGTTTAACATAATGTAGGATGAAAAGCGACATGTTGTTTAATGTCATGCGGGATGAAGGTGAACCGACGTGAAGGGGGTCAGAACCAATGGTTGTTCGGATTGAATCTTAGGTAGGATTCCTATGTACCATCACTTGTAAAGGATCAAAGTCCACGTAGTTCATAATGGATTGTGGTCAACCAATGTGAAGATGGTTGGAATGACCGGTTGTTGGGCTTGAACCTTAGTGAGGCTTCCTACATACCTTACCATGGAATGAATCAAAGTCCACATAGTTCAAAATGAGTGGGAACTAAGGTGAAAGGGGTAATATCCAAGGGTGGTTGGGCTTGAACCTTAGTGAGCCTCCCTACATACCTTACCTTGGAAAGGATCAAATTCCACAGAGTTCAAAGGGAGTGGGAACCGACCTGAAGGGGGTCAGAACTAATGGTGGTTGGGCTTGAACCTTAGGGAGGCTTCCTACGCACCTTACCTTGGAAAGGATCAAATTAAACATAGTTCAGGATGGGTGTATTGAGGGGGTTACATTGTAGGATTCTCGGATAGGATGTCATGGTCGATGCATACTCTAATCCCATGCGAGTCATGCTCGGTGAGAAAAACAAGAGGCGGAAAAGACCCGGTGATCATGGTGCAAATGTTCGTCCATGGGAAGTGGAATGCGGTTTACACGTGGTTAGCTGCCCAGGGAGATGGAGACCGGGACTTACTCCAGGAAGGAGGCCCGGGTGGTGACAAATCCCAACGAGAGTGGGATTTGGAACCGACGAAATGAGGGTTCTGGTGCCTATCCCTCCCTCTCCGGTCCTTGGTACTGAGGAAGAGAGGAAGAGCAGGGATGCTACCTCCTATAAGGAGGCTAGGGGCTTACACCAATATGGTTTCCCATTCCCCATGGAAAAATGTCGCTCCAAGAAAGAGGATATAATTCCATGTGAGGAATGGTCTCACTCGTGTGGAGGCTAGTGGGCATGCAGAATGTCCAAGATGGGGGAATCTGTGTTCGATGCATGGGGTTAGGTCACAGTTTAATGTCATGTGCTGAGGACGATGGCTCTTGGCAGTTTAATGTCCTGCAACTCAAACAAGGTCGGTTCACTCTGCACCCCTTAGGACACACATAATTGATTCCTCTAACCCCTTGAGGGAGGGAATGCATCAGCAATGTCATGGCGAGGGGGTGTCATGGAGTGATCCACTAAGGGTCCACCTTAGCAAGGCAATGTGAAGAACTAATAGTCGTTACCGTGCCTATGCGAAGAGGCATGACGCGAAGCAACGCAACGGGAAGTACCTCCCAAGGGACATTGAAATCACTTTATCAAACATGGAGGGGTTCACAGTAAAAGGAGTTTTAGAATAGAGGGGTTCATGGGTAGAATCATTGTGAACCTCTAGTGATCCATGATATGGAGGGATTCCATGACAGGGTGTGCTTCGAGAAGTGAAGTGGAATAGCCTAGGCATAGAGTATAGGTGCATATGGAAGGTACTTCGTGAAGTGGAATTGAATTTTCTGTGCAGTGTTGTGTGAATAAAGGGTGCCTCATGAGCATAATATTGTGAAGCAATGTGATTCGTGAAGCACGGTGACCCCGCCTTAGCTTTTGGGCCACATGTGCATGAATGGTGCTTCATGAAGCATAAAATCTCCACAAAAAAACGAGTCCCCTTGGGTATCTCCTTCCTTCTTAGAGGCCCGTGGGCTCTAATAAGGGTATCCCTCTTTAAAGAGGGGCTGAATTTATGAAAAGGGGGAGGTACTTCGCAATGAAAAAGTACCATGAAGAGCCCATGGTTCACAGAGTAGATAATACTTTGTGATTTGGGATCAAAGAAGGAGAATGATCGGAGGATCTATCCTTTGGGATCGAGGGGAGTCCAGTATTTATAGGGATGATGCTCTGCGAATTAAGGATCACTCGGTGCAGAGCCACGTGGCGTTTTTTTGTAACTGTGGAGGCTCCCGCCTCCTTGCTCCGCGGTGGGATCACGAATGTCAAATGCATTCGCGGAGCCTCACATCTTCATGCTCTGCGGCGGGTTCACGAATGTCAAATGCGTTCACAGAGCCTCTCTTATCCCTGCTCCATGGCAGGTTCACGAATGTCAAATGCATTCTTGGATCATCCCTCCTCCATGATCTGTGACGAGTTCGTGAATGGGAAGTTGGGCCACGACCGTAGGGCTCCGTGGATGAGCTTCATGAGGCAGTACAAGGGTTTCTGTTTTTTCTTCTTCTTCCCAAATTTTGGCACCAACAAATGCCCCCCTCAGACTAGGATCCAAGGAGAAATCATGGGGCGATGTATGAGGTTAAATCACCAAATTTCTGCATCAATCGTGAAGGAGCTTCACGAAGGAGTCTCACAAAGAGAAGCGGCGCCATGTGGGATGAGCACGCTGTGATGCTCCCCGCGGTTGGACACACTGCGAAGAGCTAGGGGTCCTCACCTATTAATGGTGGAGGTGACCTCTATTTTTGTTTTTATCTTCTCCACATTTTTTTGGATTTTAGAACTCTCAATTCGTGAAGCTCCGCGTACTATATGATCTCTCTCTGCGAATCCGGCCTTCTGCTTCGCGGTGCACATCGTTTCTTTGACTACGCATTGGAGCGCTTTGCGACTTGTATTTGAAGTCCATGGAAGGGCTCCACCAACATTATTTGAGAATGACCTCTGCAACCTTTCTCCATGAACGAGCTTCACAAACCAAAAAACAAAGTACACCCAAACTCAAAAATTGAATGGCTCACTAGGAGGTTTCCATGGGTGGTCGTTGCGGATACTGCCCGAAGGGAGGAAATGGAGAATAGCATGGGTCTAGGGGAGTTGGTACAGAGCCACTATGACCATGATTCATTTGTTCAGCTGCTGCTGGATATCCAAAGTAATTACCCACTGTGTAATAGGATACCTCTATATGTCTTTGGGCAGAGGGATGACGTCTTCATCCCTAAGGCAAGTAGGGATGAACCAGCTTACCGGTTTAGGAGCATGTAGTGCCAGCGCCAGTGGTTCAGGGTGGCTGACGGCCATTCCTTGGAGGGTTTCACACTTGGAAACACTGACTGCCTATACAATCACTTTAACAACGTTGATGGGAAGGGGTTGTAGCTGAAGACACCCCCCCCTCTGTAGAACACTATCTTGAAGGAATCTCTGAGGAACCTGTTAAAGGGATGGTCCGATGAGTGTGATCTATGCCAGGGCAACAGCTTCACAGATTACTCGGCCTAGGAATACTGGTTATGTGCCTCATGTGAAGAGTTCAGGGTAGATCTGAGAAGAGTGGGAATGTATGAGGTGGCTTGGGCTTCCCAATTTCATATCTACCTACCAAAGCTGCTGATTCCAGAGTTGTTGAGTAGGTGGTCATCAATGACCAATGCCTTCCACTTACACCACAGGGAGGTCAGCACCAATTTATGGGATGTGCATCAGATCTCGGGGATCCAGATACTGGGGGAGATGTATGATGAATTCCTCCCCATTATGGGTGTGTGGGAGGATCTGTAGAAAATTCCACCACTGGTGATGGCATTAATGAAGCTGGTTCTGGGAGAGGACAAGAAAGTAGTGAGGGATGTCCATTTTTGGTGATGGTTCAAGCAATTTTTGAACTTCCCATAAGATAGGCAATTTCTGGTGAGGCCTCGAACTTTCCCAAAGGGGGATCAATAGGGTAAGAATCACTCGTACTGGTGGTAAATGGAGGACAGTTAGTGGAAAACCTGGGGATTAAGCATTAGTTTCGTGCAACAACTAATAGTCAAGTTGGCTGCATTGATTGCAGCTCTCATCTGTGGTTGGATCCTACTAGTGACGGATAATAACATGAGTGTGCGACCAATAACATTTATCAGGGCATCCATGTTGGCGACATGAAGAATGGTGAACCTCAGAATCCCGATTCTCGCCAAGATGTATATCTTTTTGTGGAATATCAGTGAGGGGAAGAGGTCACACTGGATATGAAGGAAATTCCACCTCCAATATGGGTGGATTGCAGTGAATTTTGGGAGGGATATGAATATAAAAACCCCATCTCCCCTCCCTAATCAAACATCCACACGTCTATCCTGACCACTGTGGGGAGAATTCTGGCCAAGCTGACTGTGCAAGCAGTACTGAACCGTGTCTGAAAGGTATATGAATTCAACTTTCATCTGTTCCCACTGCCAACGGGTTCTTTCAATGATGATGGATAGGTAACAGATGAGCAGAGGTACTATCTCCTGGCCTTTCGAGGTGGAATCTTGGTGGAAAGAGTGGACGGTGATCCCTTCTATAAGCCATACTCCCCACACCGATTTTACATAAAATTTTACTGTATGCAGCGACTAACCCCACAGGTCAATTTAGGGGTTCACTACGAGGAAAACCTATGAATGATGAGGAATATGTGGGTCATGTTTTCACAGGAAGATGGAATGATGCAGAACAAGTTGCATCCACCCCCAGCTGTCTTTGGTTTGGTGAAGGAGTACGCCAAAAGCTGGGAGGCAGCCTACCAGGGGGATATGCTGAAGTAGCCAACCGTTCGGGTCGGTGATGGTGTGTCTCCCCAACCCCAAGTATTGGGTTGAAAGATGGAAAGGACATCCCATGGTGGTAGGGTTTCTGTGGAGGCATTGATCACACCGGTCAAGGGGGAGGTAGTGGCAGCAGACCCAGCAATGGTAGCGAATGTGGTGGTCCCAGAAGAACCTAGTTATCTAGATGGAAGTCCACCAAGGGGATTCCATAGAATATCAACTCAGGATCCAGGGAAGCGGCTGTGCCACATAGACATGCCAGAGAATGCTTTCTTCCCAGTGGCCTGGGACATCTGGGAAGTCAACTGGTAATTCCTCATTCCATATGAGATGTTGAACACTTGAACCTTATCAAGATGGATTTTCTGGGAATAGGCCCTATCAGGGTCATCTTTGCGTTGTCCCAGGTGGATTTTGAGTAATACATGGCAGAGTTGGAGAAGTTTATCCACTCCTGGGGATGCCCCGCATCCTATTATAGACCAGGTGAGGGTGTTTCTAGATCAAATGGATCCCCTGCATTTGTCGGCTTCTGATTTGAGGTAACATTTCCCTCTACCAGAAGAATCGGTAGAATCCTCCTGGGGGGAGGAGGCCAGTAGAGGGAGCCCTCTAGAGGAGGGTGAAGTCATAGATCAAGGATCAGATTTTGACAAATTTGTAGAGGCCCTTGAGGTAAAATCCTAATTTATTTCCCATGAGATCTGCTTCCATGATACATTGGACTCCTCACTAATGTTTAAACGGTGTAGGAGATCCTCATTCACAGAACCCGTTATCGTCCCTTAATGGATGCAGACGTGGGGCCTTCAGGATCCACGCACATGGCTATGATGATTATTCTGTCCAGTGGGGCCATGACATTCAAGGTGGCTCCTCCGGAGCTTCCTAATATTCTAACAATATATGGGGGACCACGCCTCAGGGTCCCTATAGAAACAACATTAGAACGAGACTAAGAATTTGATCTCTATAATTATCCATTACAAAACTCATGACTACCACCCATCGATCAGGCTAACTAACATTTTTACCCTTTTGATATGAATTGTAATTCAAATGGTGTGGGTTTCTGTGGTGTGGTTTATTGGTACTCTTAGAGGAACCTTTCACAGCGGAATGTCGGTGGTCATTGAGGCAGATATCCAAAATGACCAAATAATGGCGCTCACGATCAATGGTTGGACCGTTAGTAGGGTCGGGCCAGAAATTATTGAAGTGGGGTATGACGATGAAAATCGATCGGACAGCCCGGGTCCCTCCATACCCAATATAATACCAGATGCAGACCCTTCAGACAATTTCTTGGTGGAGTTCTCTGCATACAAGCCTTCCAACCGCACAGACTGGGAAAAGAAGGCCTCTGATAAAGGGGATAGAAAAATAGTTTGTCGCCGATCGTGGAAGCTGATCAAGCACTTCATTGATGACACCGCCCAAGAACAATGGCTGGAGGAGATGGAGATAATTCACTCACGACTGTGCGAATTGTGTGTTGTGGGGGGGGGGGGGGGGGTGGACGCCCAACATCCCCACATGCTAGTCCGATATGTCATGGTCGAGAAGATCTGGGAGTATGACTGTGTCCTTGGTGTGGGCTGGCAGTGGAGGAAGGAAGTGAACATCAAGAGGATCTAGGAGGATGAAAACGAGGATCAGTGGCTTCGAGTGTGGGTGGATGAGAACTCATCCTCCCTCAACGCGCAATCGGGGATAATATTTCAATTGAAGGATCAGCTGGCAGAGGTCGAGGAGCGCATGAAGAAAGACTCTAAAGAACTGACTGTTATCTGGACCGACGTGGAGCGGGCTTGGATTGTGGCTGAAGAACTACACCCCATCGCTGATGAGGTGGAGCGAGAGCTAAACAGGTGGCAGAAACTCCCTTACGCCACAAGCTAGAGAGTGGCAGCACTGCAACTTTCTTTTGACAGGGTCAACTTGTCCATGGGAGGGGTCGATCCTTGGGTGCTGTAATACATACAATCCTTCAAACGTACATTCATGATTTGATCATTTAATGCTTGCTACATGCATGAATCCTGTTATTTTTATTGGTTTAATTCTTTCCTATCATATTCGTGGAGCATCCAGCAATCAATCCTTAATATCACTTCGGTCGGGCCCGATGTGAGAAACAAGGGATGAACACCTTATTATTCCGTCCAAATGTCAGAGTAGAAACCAAGATTTGGGCGTCCGAGGGTTTGAACGACCAGTCCAAAATTTTGAGAGGGAAAATGGGGGAGTGTGATTGGAGGAAGAGGACCTTAGAACAATCGGAGTGTCATCCTCCTAGTGTTATCTAGTGCACGAATGGGGTAAAACTAGGGGTGTTTTACTTAATCCGATGATAGTGGAATGGAAATTGTGAATCACGATAACCAAGGTTCGGAACATTGTGAGGGTGGCGTGACAATGAAGGATAACTATTTCCCGTGTTTGAAACACATTATCCATATTGTATTAGCCTGATATATAGGTTACAGATGAGGGCCAACCACTGACCATATTCAAAACTCGGGTCCTGGATCAGAATGTCAATCGTTAGTCTTCCAGAATGTTGGCCCAGGACTATAGGCGAGCCATAGGCCGAGCATCCATTCTATTAGGGGGTTCATTCAGATGAGAAAGGGGATGAGGGTCTAAATAAAGGGAACACGAAGTATGGTGTGTGGTGTGAAGGGTTGTTCGGATGGATCCTGATGCTCCTGAAGTTGTGCCGCCACGGTGGAAACACATTAGGTGGACGTCATGGGTCATTCCAACTCCCATACAGGACCTCTCTGGTGAGTAGGTTTATTCATCCCGTCATTGTCGTGTGGAATCCCGAACTTGTTCAGGGTAAAGTTACAATTGCAAGGTTCCCCAAAAGAATTCAGGCCAAGGGCCCAAAAAATAGGGGGATCTAGATTTATGATTCTTAGGGCTCGACCCAAAGGCAAGAATCCTGTACATTCCTATGTATCCCATGAGGATGGGAATCAAGCCATACGTAGTTCTGGAAGATGTTGTTTAGTATGAAATCTTGTGGCAAGGATGGAGAGTGATCTTATTTTATGGTTATAGAGTTAAGACTAGAGACGGTAGGGAATGTAGGAGACACATGGTGATGTGATTATAAAACCTGATGTGAACATGAACCTGAGGTTTTGATCACCATGTGTTCCTTGGAGAGGTTTTTGTTCGTGGGACCAAAAATGAAAGTTAGGCTGGGCCTGAGGAAAATTGCACGGGTGTTCCAACATATCCCATGGGAATGAGAATCAATCCATACGTAGTTCTTGAGGATTAATGTCTTGTAGGACGATATACATTTTAATGTCATGCGGGAGAGGAGGCAAGAGGTACTAAATCCTAAAAAGGGGCGTACGTGGTGTAAATATTGCAAACTAGACACGAATAAGGGCATAATCCCACACATGCCACACCAAGAAGTCCTATAAGAGTCGTTGCGGAGGCCCGAATGATGCCTTTCCAAGGCTTTGTCCAACTAATGTGCAAACACGCACTGAGGGATAGCGTCGGGAGTGTCAAAATCCCGCTTGGACATGGTGGATTGGAAAATGATGTGAATCATGTAACCAACATTTAAGGCTTGAAGGGGGTTTTTGTGATGATGGAGGATATCTTCTGAATGTGTTCGAAACACAACATCGATATCGTGTGACTTGTAATTGGAAAACAAATGAGTGTTGACCGCTGAACATATTTGCAATGCGGGACATGTATCGATTTTATTTTCTAAAACCCTCTAGGATGTTGGACCATAATGGTAGGAGATCCCTTAGGCCTAGAATACATGTCATTTGAGGGTCCCTTCGGATGTGAAAGATAATTAAATCCCAAATGAAGGGGAACACGAAGCCTGAAAAATGGGTGAAATCATGTCTAGGTTGAATCTGAAACTTCAGGTTCTGAACCAGAGTACTCCTGGGAACATCGGCGAATCACCAAAGAGGGTCGAGGGACCCAACATAAGGGTAGAAAATTGAAATGATAGTGTATGGAAAGGTAGAGAAGGACACCCAGGAGAAATAGGTTTGCGGAGTGGTTTTTTTAAACCTGACGTGAATGGGGATATAATCCCATACCACACCATATACCCCTTTCTTGGAAGGACACGGACCATGGGCCAAGATGATAGGGGGTTTTAAGAGATGTGGCTGGACTCGAAGACTAGAGGTTCGAGTGATCCTACATATCCCACAAGTATTGGAATCAAGGCACACATAGTTTTATAATGTCGTGCAGTTTGACATCATGCGGTAAGGACACGGATAGGGACAAGGTATCTCAACGAGGGATGTGTATGGAACAGTGAGTAGCCTGACATGAATGAGGATGTGAGTCCATATCACACCATATAATCCTGAGTGAGAATTTTGGCCCGAGGCCTGAGGAAGCCAATGGGGCATGAGGCTGGGCCACAGAAAGGATGTCACAACATGCTTTCAATTTTAACATCTTGCAATTAGGACAGTGTTGATCTTACTTTAAGGTCATAAAGCCCATATCGTATATGCCAAGTTTAAAGTCATATGCATGGGACAGTTTAGTTGAGAGAGAAAATTATCATGCCTATGGAAGGCCACAAAGCGGCAATGAATATATAGGACAACTTTTTACCTATTTTGCAACAAAGTATCCACCCTTGTGTGACTAGAGTTTGGGGATAAGTAATTGAGCATCGACTGTTGAATACAATCCCAACACGAGACTTGTATAAATTGTTTTCTCAAGACCCTCAGGGATGTTAGCCTGAAATGTTAGGGGATCCCTTAGGCTATGTATCCTTCCATTCGAGGGTCCTTTTTTAATCCAGAAGATGATGTAAACCCAAAGAATGGTGCTCGCGTAGCATTCTAGGGCCTATGTTTGCGGAAGGGATGATGGATGGAGAGATGTCTCAAGGGAGATATGTGTGGTGTTGAAAAAACAGCCCAATGTGAATGAGGACATGAGTCCATACCACACCACAGATCCCTAAATGATAGCTTGGTCTAGGGGGCTGAAAAGGCTTAGGGACTCGAGACTAGGCGTCTCAGATAGCTGTATCCATATGGCCACTCATGGGAATATTGCCTTATCATAGCACCTAAGCCCACTGGAGCAATGCTCGGTGTGGGAAAAAAGGAGTAGGATCAGGCTCTCCCCATCACATAAAGGACCACCAGCTGGAATCATACTCCTACTCGAGGAAGACTATGTTTTGAAGAGACAACGGGGCAGAATGGACCACTACACTCTATGTTTGGGACATATGGGGTTGGTGACAATGAAAAAGGATGGCTATTGACCCGATTCAAAACACAGTACCTATATCGTGTGACCTGTGTGAGATGAGACTCAAGGGGAAATCTCCGAGTTTGGGGCTGGGCCTATAGAAAAAATGTATGGGAAGTCCTCTGTATCCCATGAGGAGGGAATCAAGCCATACATAGTTCTAAAAAGGCCATGCATTTTAATTTCATGTGGCAAGGATGCGGTAGAACTAGAAGAACAAGGAGGGTTACACGACGCAACCTTCATAATATTGCCATGCTTGGGGCCAAAGAAACATAGGCTGCATCACATGAGATCCCCCAAGGGAACTATACTTAGGAGGGGTATCTAAATGAGAAGAATGTGGGGCTAGGCTTCAGACAAGTGGATCTCAGCTACTTTATCCAGTGCCTTCTGATTGTAGAAATTTGTGCACAATGAGGGTAACTGAATCTAGATGTGTATGATAGCCTCCATTACATACACCATAGAATATGGGGTCACCTAGGTGGAATTATGAGTTATCGTCCAATAATACCAAAGGACGTTGGTGAGCTTGTACGAGAAACTGTTCTTTCTGACCTACAATTTTATGCAGAATGTTAGAGAAAATTTTGTTGAATGCCTCAATCTACCCATTTTCTTGCACATTATAGAGAGAGGTATGGTTAGACCGGATGTTGTAATTAGTGTACAATTTTTTCCAGCTCAGTAGCTCTGGAGATCATGTCGTTATCGGTGAAGAATAAAAGAGGGACTCCAAATTGGTAGATGATGTTGGAGCTCACAAAGTCAACGATGGAACGGGCCTTGACCGCCTTGAGTAAAACTGCCTATGCCCACTTGGTGAAGAAATTGGTATTAGTTAGGATGAACCTACACTGGCGAGCTGTCACAGGATAATATGGTCATATGGCGTCAAGTCCCCATACTACAAATAGCCAAGAGTACTTGGTGGAGTGGAGAAGCTCTGGCGGTAGATGCATGAAGTTAGCATGCATTTGGCATGCATGTAACCTCTTGGAGAACTTGATGCAGTCATGGATCATAGAGGGACAATAGTAACACAATCTCTTGATCTGGTGAGATAGTTTCCGACCAATGTGTTGAGCCTCGCAGGAACCGGCATGAACCTCTTGGATGACTTGGGGAACCTCAACTCCTTGAATACTATAGAGGAGAACCCCATTAAAGCCACACATATCGAGGATTTTCTCATGACTAGGACAATCCTGGAGGGTAAACTGTAACATGAGGCGTCGGATTCGCTCACGCTCGGCCCGATCTGTAGGGAGATTACCATTTTGGAGGTACTCGACAAAGGAGGTTCTCTAGTTAGGAGTATCTTCATCCATTGTATCTAGGAAACCTAGTATCCCTAATGTGGAGGCACCGACAGTAGGAAGGTTACTTGTGTGTTGTAATAATCATCTGGAGTGATGGGCGCAATTATTATTTAGCGTTCCACATGGATAATCAGATCATCCTATTCGAGCTCTGCAAGTGATGCACCTAGGCTGTCTAGGGCATCATCTTTACCGTTCTGGGACTGAGGGACATGAGTAACCTCTGGATGAGATGGGAACTAGTCCCTGAGATGGAGGGTGCACTCCAACAATGGTACGAGATCTGTATTTCTGATGATATAGTCACCCTTGATCTGCTTGGTGACTAGTTCGGAGTCCCCTTTCACATGAAAATGGGGGACGTCAATCTCAAGGGCCCACTCGAGGCTAGTAATGAGAGCCTGATTTTCTGCCTCATTGTTGGTGCAGCCTTCCAACAAAAGGAATTAATATGACAAAATGGCTTGTGCTGGGGTAATGAGGACAATACCAAGGACTACTCTGTTGAGCATGGGATCATAGATCCTTCTGCCGGTGGGGCTCCGGGAAGCACCATCGAGGTTCATTTTCCAGCACTGTATGGCTTGGTCCACCGAGAGGATTTCATCATTGGGGAAATCAAGATCCAAGGATTGGTTAGTATGAGCTGGATGGGAAGAAAGGAACTCTGTCAGTGATTTCCCCTTAATAGCCTTATGAGGGACAAACCTGATTTCAAACTACTGGAGAATCACTGCCCCCTGAGCTAGAGAACTCGCCAACATGGGGCAATTCAGGATGTACATCAGGGGATCCACTTGGGACACTGGCTGTACCTCATGATGCTGGAGGTAATGGAAAAATTTCTGTACTTCCAATACCAGTGCAATATAGCTCTTCTTGATAAGTGAGTATGTGGTCTCTGTATCTAGGAGCATTCATCTGATGTAATAGAGTCTATTATCTATTCCCTCGTTGTTGTTTTGGGTGAGCAGGGCACTGAGGAATCGCTCCAGGGTAGTCACATAAAGGACCAACTGATTTTCGGAGATGGGTGGAATTATGACCAGTGGCTGGAGTAGATACTACTTGATTTCCTCAAAAGCAGTCTGTCACTCATCATCCCATTTGTAGATGGTGCCTTTCTTCATGAGACGAGAAAAGGGATTACACTTTCCATCCAAATTGTTGATGAATCAGCGTATGTAGGAAAAGTGGCATTGGAAGCCTTGAAGTTCTCATAGGTTACTTGGAGAAGAAATCTTTATAATGGCCTTCATCTTATCTGGTTCGATCTCAATGCCCCTGTAATTGACAACGAAGCTGAGAAACCTTCCAGAGGTGACCCCGAAGGTGCACTTCAATGGATTCATCTCCAGATGGCGAGAGTGGAGGAAGACAAACACTTTCTCATGGTATTTTAGATGGTTCTGGAACTGAGAATATTTAACCACCAGGTCATCCACGTAACATTTCACCAACGTTCTGAGGATCGGTTTGAATATGTGATGCATATCCTTTTTATAGGTGGCACCTGCATTCATTAAACCGAAGGGCATGACCTGGTGAAAAAAAGTACATTGTGGCACCCCGAAGGCCGTAGAATCCTCATCCTTAGGGGCCATTCAGATTTGGTTATACATGGAGTACCCATCCATGAAAGAAACATCTTGGAATCTAGAGAAGCCTCGATCAACAATTCCTTTACTAGAAGGGGGAAATCATCATTTGGACAGTGTATGTTGAGATCCCGGACGTTGATGTAGACTCTGATCGGTCAATTCTTCTTCCTGAATGGTACATTATTGGCCAGCCATTTGGGTTACTAGACCTCCTTAACGTAACTAGCCTTGATTAACTTGTGAACTTCCACCTCTACCACGACACTGTGAGAAGGACACATTTTCCTGGGAGGCTTCTTGAACCCTCGGTGATTTACTGGGTGACTGAGTTAGTGGATGGATACCTGAGAATCTAGTCCTAGCATATCATCATAACTCCAGGAGAAAACATCACGGTGTTATTTAAGGAAGTTTATGTACTACAATTGCTCATTGAGGGGAATTTCGGCACTGATCAACATGGGTTTTAGGTTTACATTACTACCGAGGTTTACCTATACCAATTCATCAATTGTGACAAAGAATCCCTCTTCAAAGGAAGGGGAGAATTCTCTAAATCCTCTTCTTCACTTATGGATAAGGGACACTTGGTGGGAAGATTTTTTTCTAAGTTGGAAGATCCCAAGAGGAGGCTAGTACCAGCCTGGGAAGTAGTGGATATTTCTTTGGAAGACTCCTGTGCGTCCACAACAGTAGCGACGAAGGCCGTTGATCAGATCCCATATGACCTTTGGCCAAAGGGGCCAAACTTGATGATATCGAAGCAATAATGGCACGTCGGCTTGAGCTGATTAATTCCATCCTGAAGAAACAAGAAAGTATGACGTATCACCATTTCCATGGGGCGAACATCCCAATACCTTATGGGGGTAGGAGGCTCCGGGATCACCTGAGACTGATTTTCATAGGAGTGAGAAGTTATCTTCCAGCATTGCATAGACTTTGGAATGTGTTCCCCCCTCATTCCAGACACAAAGAAACATTGGCCCAGGTCCGGGGTTGTGTCCTCTAATCAGTGGATTTGGAAGATGTATTCCTCATCTAGATCTCTCCATGGGTCTATCGGAGCCGTGGAATGCTCGACCTCGTTAGTCTAAATCTGCATGTCTTTGCACTTGTAATAGTCGACATATAAATAGCGGGATTCAAAATAGGAAAAAGGAGATGCGTCACCTTTGATTATGACCACTCAACCATTAAGGGAGTACTTGAGGCACTGGTGATATGATGAAGGAACCTCCACATGCAGGTGGAGCCATGGCCTTCCCATCAATGCATTGTAGGTGGTGTCTAGGGAGACAACCATAAATTTGGTGCTGGAAAATGGGACACCAAATAGGGTCTTTAAGTATATCATTCTTATCAGTGTCTTCTTCATCCTATTATAACCTTGTATTATTAGGTTATAGAAACTTAGATCATCCTCGGACAACCCTAGTTTTCGCGGTGTCTGAGTCAGAATTAGGTTGATCCTGGAGCCTGTGTCGACAAGACAGTGGAGAACTTCTACACCATTGAAATGGATGGTGATGTACGGTGGGAGAATGTTCCCCTGTATGGGAGATCCTTCACATTCTCTAGATAATTAAATGATGGCCTGAAATTCAGTATTCTTGACCGAATCAGTGTGGAAGGCTTATGCGACTACTACTTCTTTCTCAAACTGGAGGGTGCTTTTTAAAGCCTCAACTAGGGCCTCATGCATATCTGAAGATAGGAGAAGAGACTTAAGGATGGAGAGACTTGATGGAATGATGGAAATATTATTGGGGACCTCATACTTTTGTTCCATGCATGAGGTTCTACTTACATGAGGTCGCTCTAGGACAGGAGGTATGGTGGGCCCTGACGACTAGACCAGTGGCTGACTGGTACGCAGAATATCCCAATGCTCACAAGTTGAAGCCTGTAGAGAGACTAGAGAATGAGGGAAGGTTGACTGAGACTAGCCTGTAGGATGGCTTGGATGTTCACGGTGTGATAGAGGTGGCTCTACCCGATCAAGAAACACTAAGGGCGTAGAAGGCGGACCTGATGACACCAGATGAGAAGGTTTAGTGTGCTGAGCACTGTGTTGGGCCTGGTATCTTGTTTTGGTCGCATGAACAACCTATCTATAAGTATAGACATAGGCACTCTGACGATCCATATATCCGCGACCCCGTCAATGGAGACAAAGAATGAGGACATTAGGATCGTCTTCCACGTGATCCTCGTCATCAGGAATCATGTAGGGGTTTACCAGCTCTATGGTGTTAACCGAGGCGTATCCTTGACTATCGCTTGAAAAATCTTCCACTACTGGACAGATCCTAGGAAAGATCTCCATCTTCATTGGCATGAAATCACCAAGAGTACGGGATGACGATGGCATTGGAGGGGGACTTTGTTTGCCCTTGCGCCACTAGTGTTTGCTCTCTTGGGAAGTGGACAACTGAGATGACGATGTAGAAGTAGTAACTGCGACTTCTGAAGGCTCTGGACAATTTCGGAAAGCACGTATGACACCATGGGAATGGGATACTATTTTACGAGTCATTCAGTCTTCATACTTCTGTAACCACGACTAGAAATATGATTCCACTCGCCTTCACTGTCATTACTTCTCTCTAGCCTTACAAAGATACATGCCACATGTGCTGGAGCTGGGAAAACCAGACTATGTTGTTATCCACCTAGTCTTGAAGCCAGTCTTTGAACACATAACACTTCTTGAGAGTGTGTCCCATGATCCGTTGATTGGGGTAGTAATTAGGGATATCAGCGAGGTTTGCCTCTTCTCGCCTCGTGCACTCTGGAAAACGTACAATCACTTGATCTAATGCCCTGTGGTAGTAACCAGGGACCGAATCCTCATTTAACAAGTTTTTCCATCTCCTCCTATCCAGGAAGGGGGGCCCTGGAGCCTGGCCCTAAAAAGGGTCTGGAGGATCCTGCCGAGGAGGTGGGACCTAGTTATCTCGCCTGGGTGGTGGCGGTGTGCTCCGTGGGGGTGCCTACCAGTTTTGAGGTCAGTTCTACTGGGTCGGAGGCTGCGCCTATGGTGGACGGCCCCTGCGGGGCAGTGGGGGAGGCTCCACTGGTAAAAACTCTAGATTCCTAGGGGCCTCTATTTGGGCCATAGTGGCAGGCTCAGCCTTGGCGGCCTTTCTCTTGGGGATTGCATGTGGCAAAGGGGATGCCTACACAACCTACTGTAGGGCTTCCTCTAGGCACTAGGCCTTATCAGAGATGTCTCGAATCCCCCGAGATAGTTCTGGGTGATCAAAGAGGGGACCAGTTTCATCTTGACATTCCCTACACACATCATCAGTAGTTGTTCCTATGTGAGTGGCATGTTAAGGGAGTATGTGAGCCCTTTCCTCCTGGTGAAAAAGTATGTGACTCGCTCATCAGGAATCTTCTTGCACATGAAGAGGTATTTGATACTCATCTTCTGAGTAGTGGAACTGAACTGGTAGATAAAATGCCTATGGAAGTCTTCCCATCCAGTTACTAATCTGATGGGGAGATGGATTTACCAGAAAAACACATGCCCTTCCAATGAATGTAGGAAACATTGATGTTTTGCGGCCTCCTACAGCGTTGTACTTCCCAAAATGGGTCCACACCTTGAGATAAAGTGGTCTTGGTGTTGCAGTGGGTCCCCTATCCCATTGAAGGTGGAAAATGTGGGATTTATGAAACCCGGGGGTTCTGGCATGTCATCCACTCATGTAGGATATGGCTTTCCATCAGGCAGGTTTTCCACCTGTTGGGTCTCTAACGCTTTGAGGAGGGTGATGAGTGTCGCCATTGGATCATCTGGGTGGGGATTCTTATCTTGACAGGGAACCCTAACTACCAGTGAGTTGGCAGGTTCCTCAACATGATAAAGAGGCTCAGTGGCTCATGGAGCAGTTGGTGGAGCGAACTGTGGGGTATCTGGGGGAACCTTAGCTGGGTCCAGGGGATTATCACATAGTTCAGGAGGATTTGGCGACATATACCGCAACCTCTTGCTGTACGTTCCATCCTCAACCCTGTTTGCATGGGCATGATGGTCGGGGTCACCCGGGGGTAATTCTCCAAGGGGATGTTCTGCCTGCCCTTGCATCCCTGGCTGAGGATCACTATAGTCTGGTCATCGCTCCTCAAGGAGGTTATTGAACATCCTCTTGTGTTCAGCGAGTTGCTGATGCAACATGACTTTTTAAGGATCTTCTTCTTAATTCTGGACTTATCCGAATGGGTCTGAGGGTTTGGAAGCTCTAAGGAGCTCTTTCCCTTTGTTGAGATTCTGGATGAAGACTAGTGCCTCAGTGGGTGTGGGAAGACCCAGTAGATTCCATTGTTGATGACTAATCCTCCCTGATGGATCCAAGAGGTGTGAAACCCTCTCGGGGGTAGGTCCTCTCCAAGAAGCTCCAGCTCATTCTCCCCTTCCAATAGGTTGGCGATGTTGACCGCGACTCTACTTGGGGGCATTTCCTCAATGTCTTCTCGAAAGTAGGGCTATTGCTGGATAGAACTGAAGAGGAGGACACCGTACTGCCCCAAGCCACAAATCTGTATGTGGGGATAAGCCTGTTTGATAATCCTACAGAGCACATTAAAGCTCTGGATGAATTGTTGTTGGAGGGTCCTATGGCGGCCTGTTGACTCCGGGCTCTAGGCCACATGGAGTGATGGAAAATCAACCAAACAGAATCGTTTTCTAATTTCTCCGAAGAGTGCACGACTCTTAGGGTAGGTAACACATTTATGACAAAGACGAAGGTGAGTATCCCATAGGGTGTGGTGAAAGAATCCATCCCCATCCTGGGAGAGTGCTTCTGGAGCCCTGAAATTTGGCACTGCAACTAGCCAGAACACCTCTGGGAAATGGTCTACTACAAGAATATCCCACAAGATCCTTGGTACAGATTCGGGGTCTGGCCCTTCATTTCCACCCTCATCAAACAGAGGTGGATGGAGGAACGGTAGTGGTACTGATGCAGACCAATGAGACGGTAGGCTAGCTGGTGGAGAATATAGTGAGCGGCCCGACAAGCCACCGTACCTCGGGCTATACTCTGAAGAGTGTAGTGACGTAGCCACCATATCACAATACGACGGGATAGCGACCACAGTTTCTGGCGCATGAACTACGACTTCTTACAGTGGGCTACACTACTACTCATCCACCATTAGTTCCCAGAATAGCTCTCCGCGATCTCTAGTCGACGTAGAGAGTGCTTCTGGTGATGATGGTGGTCATTTCACAACTGTAACCTGTGGAGCTTCTAGATTTTATTCTTCCTGGATATAAATTCATAGGGAGGCAAGAATTCGATGGACCTCACATTCTTGAAGTATGAGGATGTTGTTCCTTATTCTTGCCCCGAGCCTTGACATGGAGGATCTAGGCAAGGGTTCCATCACTGAGTCGCATTCCGCCTCATAATTGTAGAAGTGAACTGGTTTGATCCCTATTTGAACCTTCTCAACATTATTTTTATAGAAGTGATGACCTGCCCTTCTAGCCTGAGATGGTTCTTTGGGACAAGATAGATTTATGGCACAAGGAGGTCCTTCAGCTGTACTAGTGCTTAGGTGGAGAGGACATCCACCTGAGTGAGTTGGGGTATGAGGAGCACCTAGATATATATCCAAGGGAACATAGGGAGGACCACCGTGTCCATTGACTGATGTGTGGAGGGAATCTCCATGGGAAATTCCAGAGCGGGTAGGACCTCCACTAGAGATGGTGAAGCGAATCTGGACTTCACTCTTCCGATTGCTGAGGCGGGGATGACCATAACCAGTAACTACAATGACATGGGGAGGTCCCCCTTTATGGGTATTGAATAGATGTGTAAAATCCCTACATTAGTAGTCTGTGGAAGGAGGTATGGCTCCAAAACCGATGTAATGAGCACGTTAGAGGTTTTTGTACTATGTGTCACTACTATGGCGAGGAACCTCATTCAGATTGAAGGTAGCACAGGGTGTACATCCATACTGAGATTGGAAGTGGGGATGGACCAAACTCTCCATGGTAGTTGTATGGGGAGGACCTCCATACTGGGTGTCATTACTGGGGTTGGCCCACGGCGGCTACTACTTATGCCGACATCCAAGAGAGTCGACCTAGCCTATCTGTGGGGTAGTTGGGGCCTCGATCAAGGCCAAGTATTTGAGTTCCCCTGCTCAGCGAATATAGGGTGTTGATTATATACGCTGGCGGCGGCCCAGTCCATAGTAGTTGCTGATGTAGACGCACCTTGACGGGCATCCCCCTCGGCTTGTGTAAGATGCTGGCGTCGGGTCAGCTGGACTGGTGCCGGTGGTGCAGGTACATAGCTTACATGCTCTTCATCTCGGGGGGACCATGTGGCGGCGCTGGCTTGGCCTAGTGGGAGCTGTCTTTGGGGGCCCCTCAAATGAGATCCCGACTAGATCTACCCAGACATACCCTACCTCGTCGGCGTAGTGGAGGGAGTCATCAAGGCTTTCCAGGGAGAGGCTCTCGAAACGATTTCATGTTGGGGTGGGGAGTAGTGGCTCCCTATGCGGCCCATGGGGCGGTGGGGGTGATGAGGCGTGAATGCCACTAAATTTTGGGGGGGCCATATCCCGAGTTGGGATAATCCCCTCCTCCTAGTATCAGCGTATGAGGTCATTTATGACCCTTCTTTGAACAAATTTAGAAGGGGAGATGGGGAGAGGGAACCCATCAGTTGTGGTTGTGGATATTGTCGTAGAAGCGGTGGGGCCACATGGGGTTTCCTTATTGGTGTTACCCCATCCCGTATGTCAGTATGCGGGTGGAGATCAGATTCTAGATGCAGCAACATGGTTCCTGGAAAGCAGGGAGATTTAACCATTAGTGATGAAACAAATAAATCAATGTCCACTACTCCAACATCATTCCGTCTCTCGTGGCTGGTATGAAGGATCCACGCTAACAACGTCACATGTTGCGATGTCCAGCGTTTAACTTCCCCAACTTTGGGTGAGTTCCACGCCAGGCCTACTATTTTCTTGGTAAGATCTGGCATGGGATAACTGGATCTTGTGACATGTTAGTCCACTGAATCCTCAAACACTATTAATCTCCACATTGAGGAGTAAACATTCAGGTCTGGTTCATCATTTTTGTTTTCAATTATTTTGTCAGGGAGCGTACATCCGTCTATTTTGGGGACGTGTGGATGTTGCCCCACATTCCCGCTTTCCAAAGGAGGGTGGAATATGTCGCTTATTCAGGGACATTTCACCATGATCGAAATAGTATGATGGGATACTGATTTTTCCTTCCATGGATTCCTCCTCATAACTTCTCACCTAGTCTGGGTCTCCCATATAGACTTAAGACGTTGTTCATGAAACTCTTCCCAGTGCCATATCTTCCTGGACACCTGTTAATTACACTTCTTCTTTCGGGACATTCAAAGGGATCCGATCAGGGTATCAACCTTTGGTCTGGGGAGTAGTCACGTTGGACATCACTGGCGTGTCTGGATGCTGGAACACTAGCACGTCAGGGTTTCTTCCCCTTATTATGGGGAATCTTGATGGTGTGTAAGCCTAGTGAATCCCATGTGAAATGCAGGGAATTATTTTTCATAGTCCTGTCTATGAGGTTCTCCTCAGCATCCCATGTTTAACACAGGGTATGCCACGAGTTTAATGTCCAGCGGATACAGATCAGACTGATTGGAACACTGACTAGAGTGGATCAAATGGGTGAAACCCTTGGAGGGAACACTGATATTGGGGCTAAATCAAGGTTAGTTACCTGATTGCTTCTATAAACAGTGAAGAGGTGAATTGGAATGATCTCATTGGGATGTGGCGGCCCGTGTAAAGATCAATATGGATTAGGGATTATTGATTTAAGGTAAGGGAGAATAGGATGGAGCCTACTCGAGGGAAACAATGGTTGTTGGGATTAAGCCTTGAAGAGGCTTCCTACGTATCCCCATGGCTGGGAATAAAAGTCCACGTAGTTCGATGAGGTCGTGGGACACCTGAGTAGCCGACCCATGAAAATGGATGCATGGATGGGTTCCAGAGGAAATATATCCTCCGGGATATGGCATGATCTTCCCGGAACTCAAGGGATTAATGGATAGTTCAGGATTACACATGAGTGATGATATTCAACCTCAGAGAGACTTCCTACGTACCCTGACATGGAAAGGATCAAAGTCCATGTAGTTCAAAGTGAGGGGGGAATAACATTCAGGGTGTGCACAGAGGACAACAACCCAATGTCATACTGTGACTTACGTGTGGTTGCAGCATGGACTAGTCTGACACCTGAGGGTACAACAAAGAGGTGGATCCCAAAAAAGAGGACTACAACAGATTACCCTGGATTGGAAACACAACGTCTTACTGATAGTTGTGATTGGAAACAACTTACCATCGATCAGGGTATAGAATGTCGTACTGTCGGATGGGGTCACAATGACTTGCTGCTGGATGGGGTTGAACCACTTGGATGTTTCCTACATACCTTGTAAACCCTATCTAGAATATTGTGATCAAATCCCACGTAGTTTGACCGGGCACAATATAACGTAATGTAGGGCAAAAAGGGGCATAAAGTTTAATGTCATGCAGGACAAGGGTGAACCAATGTGAATGGGGTCAGAACAAATGGTTGTTGGGATTTTACCTTAGGGAAGCTTCCTACGTACCTTGCCTTGGTAGGGATCAAATTCCACGTAGTTCATAATTGGTTGTGGTAAACCGATGTGAAGATGGTCGGAATGACCGGGTGTTGGGCTTGAACCTCAGGGAGGCTTCCTACCTACCTTAACTTGGAAAGGATCAAAGTCCACATAGTTCAAAGTGAGTGGGAACCAACGTTAAGGAGGTCAGAATTAATGGTGGTTGGGATTGAACCTCAGGGAGACTTCCTAAAAAACTTACCTTGGTTAAGATCAAATTCCATGTACATCAAAGTGAGTGGGATCCAATGTGAAGGGGTCCGAACCAATAGTGGTTGGTCTTGAACCTCAGTGAGGCTTCCTATGTACCATTACTTAACAAGGATAAAATTCTACATAGTCTGGTATATGTGTATTGTAGGGCTCACAATATAGGATGCCCGGAGAGGATGTCATGGTCGATGCTTACTCTAATCCCATGTGAGTTATGCTCGGTGTGAGAAATAAGTGGTGGCGAAGACCCGACAATCATGGATAAATGGTACGTCTATGGGAATTGAAATGGGGCTTACACGTTGTTAGCAGCCCAGCGAGATGGATACTGGAAATTACTCCAGGAGGGAGTCCCGGGTGGCGATAAAGACCAACAAGAGAGGGATTTGAAACCGAAGAAAAGAGGTTTCTGGTTCCAATCCCTCCCTATCTGGACATTGTTACTGAGGAAGAGAGGATGACCAGGGATGCTACCTCCTGCAAGGAAGGATAGGGGCTTAACCCAAGATGGTTACCCTTTCCCCAAGGAAAAACTCCACCCCAATAAAGAGGATCTCATTCCATGTGAGGAATGATCTCACTCCCGTGGGTACCATTGGGCATGAAAAATATCCAAGGTGGGGGAACCTGCATGCAATGCACGGGGTGATGTCACAATTTAATTTAATGTGATGAGGAAGGTGGCACTTGGCAATTTAACATCCTGCAGCTCAGATGTTGTGGGTCCACTCTACACCCCTTCAAACTTAAATATATGATATCTCCCACCCCTTGAGAGAGGAAATGCATCGGCAATGTTGTGGTGATGGGGTGACATGGAGTGATCTACAGAGGGGTCCACGTTAACATGGATATGATAAGATTCAATAGCTATTAGTGTGCCTATGCGAAGAAGCATGAGGTGAAGCAATGCAACGAGAAGTAACTCTCAAGGGACTTTGAAATCACTTCATGAAAACCTAGAGGGTCACATGGGAAAATGATTTGAATATCATAGGGGTTCATGGGTAGAAACCTTGTGAAGATCTGTTTCTACGTTATGTGGTGGAATTTTGCAAAGGGGTGCGCTTCATGAAGTGGAGTGTCCTAGCCTAGGCATAGGGCATAGGTGCATATGGAAGGTGATTCGAGAAGTGGAAAGGTATTCAAAGAGCAGTGCTATGCAAATAAATAGGTGCCTTATGAAGCATAACATTGTGAAGCAATGTGATTCTCGAAGCACAGTGACCCCACCTTATCATGTGGGTCATGTGTGCATGAAGGGTGATTCGTGAAGCATAAATGCTCCATGACGACCCGAGTCCCCTTGGGGATCTCCTTCCATCACGGAGGACCGTGGGATCCTTGAAGGGAATCCATCTTTGAAGAGGGGAAGAATTTATGCAAAGGGGGAGGCACTTCGCAATTGAAATGTACCTTGAAGAGCTCATGGTTTGCAGAGCATAGAGTGTTTCGTGATTTGGGAGCTAATAAGGCGAATGGTTGGAGGATCCTCCCTTTGGGAATGAAGGGAGTACGGTATTTATATGAAAGAGGCTCCGCAAAGCAGAGCTCCCATGGTGTAGAGCCAAGTGGAATTTTTTTGTAACCGTGGAGGCTCAGCCTCCTTTCTCCACGGTGGGTTCACGAACGTCAAATGCGTTCGTGGAGCCTCGCACCTCCGTGCTCTGCGGTGGGTTCGCGAACATCAAATACGTTAATAGAGCCTCCTTCCTCCCTACTCCATGGTGGGTTCACTAATGTAAAATGCATTCACAGAGCCTCCTTCCTCCCTATTCCGCGATGGGTTTGAGAAGGGAAAGCTAGGCCCCGGCTGCGGGGCTGTGGGGCTTCGCAGACGAGCTTCGCGAGGCAACAATAGGGTTTCTGTTTGTTCTTCTTCATCCCATGTTTTGGCACCATCATTAATTTCTCAGAAATTAACCATTTAAAATGTATCCTTTCATAATCTTACAATTAAAATTTTATAATTTTTAAAATTATCCTTGGTTAATACTAGTAATTATCCTAATATAATCATGATAATTTTTCCTCCTACTAATTACCTTATAATTAATGTTTATTGAATTTAATAATATTATGTCAAATATTCTAATGCAATTATTCTATGATAATTAATTTTAATTATATTATGGTAAATTTTTTTATAACTCATTCATTGATAAACTCATAAAAATTATATTTGAAAAATGTTATAAAAAAAGAAGCCACGAAAATTGTCATGTAAAAATGCATTATAAAACCATGAAATTATTTTGGGTAATATCTCATGATTATATTTTGATATTTTTTTGAATGTTAACCTTTGGTAAGATGAGGAAACCAATTCTTGAAAATTATTTATCCCTCTTCGGATAAATTTCATAATTATAAATTCATAATTCATTTATGAATTATGAAAACTCAGGTTTAATTTATTCATTTATTTACTAATTTAATATCACCATTTTTAAAAAAAATTATTATATAATGGAAAAAAAGGATAAAATAAATAAATAAACGTGATCATGGATGATGGAGAGGACACACCAATGATGACCTCATAGGGTCACACCTCTGATGAACACTTGAAAATCCTCAACCTATTCTCATATGTTTTGAGCCATCAGACTGTAAATTGAGAATCAAACAAATTAATAGAGCATGATGGAAATGGTGAGACTGGTCAACAATCATTCTCTTGATTTTTTGGTGGATCATTTTCCCTAATCAAAGATCTTCCTCCTCAACATGTCATTAGAAAAGGAATAATCGCACATTCCTTGGATTCAAATGGAGAAATATCATAATGATTGGAAATCATTAAGAATTCATTTATCGCATGACTACACTTGTAAAAAGGTAAGATATCCTGGAAGGTATATGATTTGATTTCCATATTATCTTCTACTCGGGGGGGGGGGGGTGATGACTCCAAGTGAGTCTCAATTGGTCAGGGGTTTTTTCACATTCTTTTCCCCTCTGCTGAACTAAGTGGAATGGTGTGGGGGTTTGGTTCCTCCAATCTATTTACATGGATTTTAATGGATTATAAATGGTTGATAAACATTAATTTCCATCATTGGAAGGATTCAGGTTCCCATGTCTGGATCTAGATCCATGGACAAAATTGGGAAATTTTTAACCCTGAGATTCTATATGATATCACCTAGGCTATAGAAATTCCGTTAAGGATGGATTCGGCTAATGAAAGGGTTTATATAGTAATTTTTATCATCTCCCAGTAGAGATTTTTCTATGTTCTAGTTTAATTTATAAATTAGTACTATCTAGGTCACATGATGAAATATATCAGAATTTTGAGAATGAAGAAATACTGACACTCTTTGATGTTGATGGAATAATAGGTCATAAGAAATCATATTTTAAAATGGAAGTAGTTTTTCCAAACATTCACTTAAGCGGGAATGAACTTATTCACTGACATAGGACCAAAAAGGATGGCCATTCCCATGAACAAAATAAGGCTGAAGTTGAGAAGCAGGACCAACAGCTTAATCCCCCTTTGAAGGAGCAATCTTGTATTCCTGATGAATATTCCAATAGTATTATAGAGAGAAAATATAACTCTAAATTAGTTCCTTTCCCTCAAACTGACCCATGTTTGATGGATACCTCTAAACCCAATTTGGTTTGGGCTAACACCACTAATGAAGACCACGTTACAATTGAAATGGTCTCATTCAAGGATTCACTGTACAGAGGGATTTTTGATGAAATTATGTATGCTCCCTCTATAGATAGTTAGGATTATTAGGAAACATCAATCCAAAATGAAGTGGAAATAAATTGGAGAAAGGAAGGGATGCTTTCATCCAAATATATAATTGTAAAGCCCAAATTTGAATCTTCCACACCCATGAAAAAAGGGGTTACATCAATGAAATTTCATGTTAATCCCAATGTTGACTGTGGAAAATATGAGATTTTTATGTCAAATCCTTCTACCTTAGGTCAGATTATTCATGAAGAAAATAGTAAAGTAAAGGCTGTGAAAGATGCTGAAATTGTTCTCTCTAATGGAGTTATGTTTTTTAGAACATATCACATAGGCTGATCATGTGAAACATGGATTCATGATGCTTTTTTAGGTCTGATAGTGAACATATGGAGGGGTTGAAAAACTTACAGAGTACTGTATGATCAACTTCATTATTTGGAAAGACACATGATATGGCTAGGTCTTCTCACTCGACTGTTGTTGCTGCTACACATGAAAACTTCACTCCTACTACAAATGGAAATTCTTCTCAATCTATTAGGGAAAGTGATTATTTAACCATCCATGAAACTGAATAATTCTATGAGCACAACACCTCCAGTTGTATGTGAAATAACAAACATAGATTCTAGAAAATGTGCTAGATCCCATGAAAAAAGTATTTCTAAATATTGAAATTAAATCACTACTGAACTTCTTACCAATGGAATTAGTGAAGAGTAATCAATTTGTAGTGATTTTGGACATGTTGTTAAATCCATGATTCTGGTCAGCGATGATGAACTCTCAGATGATGGTGGTGGAGAGTATACATAGGTCAATACTTGGCGAAGAGGAAGACAGCCTCATGGTAGGTGTGGGGACATTGCTCATCATAGTTTGAGTACTAGATCTAGAGACACCTAGTCTAATGGTATTATGGATTCTCTTTTTGTTTTGTTTTTATGGAATAATGATGCATGTGTGTTTCCCCCCTCTCTTGTCCTTTTGATAATAACGAGGCCTTTCCACCTCAAATTTTAAAAATAAATAAAAAAATAAAAATTAAGGAAAAACTAGGATGGTGTAGTGCCTAAAGGAGGAGGAGGAATATTACTTCTTCTATTGCTCTAAGGACAAAGGGGGAAAGATGAGACATTATGTATCACATCTAAGGGAGTCTCGGGTTTGTTCAGATTAATTGAGATCAACCCCAAAAATAAGGTTGATTCGTTCGAGTATTTAAAGATGAACTAAATGTGTATCTCATAAATATATTTTCAAAACCCCCAAATTGATTCATCATTTCAGCCTAGGATTTATGAGGATCCATTAATATCCTCTATTTATGGTGTTGTAGATTGAACTAAGAATTTTTTTTTAATTTTCGATGATTTTAGGATCATGGGGGTGTTTCTATAGTGATTTCAATGGTGTAAGAAGGGAAAGATTTGAAAAATATGTTTTTTTTAATGAAAATAATAATTCAATTAAAATATTAAATTTAATTATATAATATAATTATTAAATACATAATATTTATGAGAGACTTGACCAAATTCCCAATGACCATGGAAGTTATGCCACAACTAGGGTAAACTGTGCTTTACGAACCTAATTGTGATCGTATATTTCTGATACAATGCACCATTTGAGATATATAAAATATTAATTTTTTAAAAAATGGATTTAAGTAATAAATTAAATATAAAAATAGTTTTTTCAGGCAATACATCCAAATGTATTATTCTTAAAAATGTTATACCATGTCTAGGGAAAACACTATGTCTTGGACCTAATAATGGTCTCAGATTTCTAATATAATGAATTGTTTTGGATTTATTAAATTACATAAAAAAATATAATAAAAAGTATTAAATAAATTAATATCTTAAGAGAGGAATCCAAACATCTAATTTTTACTAATGTTATACCCTAACTATTGTAAACGCCACATGCAGGACCTAATGGTGGCCAAAAATATCTCATAGGATGATCCATTTTGGAGTTATTCAATATTTTTGTATAAGTTATGAACTATTAATATAATATGTTTAATAATATGATATTGTCTCTACTTAGGGTTTACAAGGCTTAGTATCTCACAAAGGGGTTTTTTATTGGGTTTATAATTTTTTTACAAATGGGATAGGGTCTTCGGTATTCTTAAAAAAGGGTCCCAAGATGAATGAGTGTGATTCATGCATCTCTCCTCGATAAGATGCGTGAACAAGGTTCACGCTTCCTGTGATAATTTTATGAAGGAACTTGGAACCCTGTTCACACAACCTTCAAAATTTATAATTTAAAAAATATCAATAATTAAAATATAAAAATATATATAAATACATATTAATTATAAAATCATTGATATATATATAATATAAATAAATATAATTACATAATAATTAAAAAATCATCAATATGTATTTTATATCAAAAAATGTAAATTAATAATAATAAATATTAATTAAATAATACAAAAATTAATAATAGTGATCATGACAAATGGGATCTCTTCACATTACATTCTGATTTTTTATGGAGATTTTCTCCTTATTACCCATCATGGATGATGGTAAATAGAAGTCTGGAGGGGTGAGGGAATAAGGAGGAGAGGGGATGGAGGGAACGAATTTTGGCTCACCTAGATTCATATCATTCAGTGGAGAGGCGGTCATGGTAACCCTCCAAGTGTGATGGAAGAGGTAGCATAATGACATGGTTAGTGATTTTTTTCTTCCTCTTTTATGATTCAATATAGTTTAACTAATAAATAAATAGATAAAATCTCATTCATGACAGTACTCCTTATCATTAAGTTAGATTTTTGATGTGATTGACTTTTTTCATATACTTGCAATTCTAAAGCGATAAACAAGTATTATTTTACTTAAATGACAGGATATATTACTTGATGAATGATATTTATTTATACATTATTTTTTGAGTTTGTTTTTCAGTGGCACAAAATATATAAGACTATATGTGTTTATTACAAACGGTCAGGGAGAGGGGAACTACAAAGATACAATGAAACATGAACACACACAAATATCATTATAGCGTATATAAAATATGAACAATTGTTAAATTTTTTACTTTATTAATCATATTATTATATATGTATTTATACATAAAAAAACATTAATATTTAGGAAACATTAGTCATTGATATTAATATAATATATATAACTAATGGTAACATTATATATATCTATCTATCATCTCTGTTAACATAATATATTTAATGACTCCACTATTTTCCATGGGTGGTGAAAAAATCCCTATCCTTCCATAATTATATAACCTATTAGAGTTATTTGATACTTAAAATCCTCTAGTTATGGCAATGAACCAATAGAAATTGTGTACTTTTAAAAAGTCTTAAGATGTATCTTCGTAAAAATGGAAAAATTAACTAATTTCATACATCTCATATTGTGGTTTTTCTGATATTCAATCATAATCACCTATTATTCACATATATCCATTATTCATTCATGTTATTCATAATGAAACGTTTTTTGTTAACAAAGATTCATATCCCATGACTGTCTATGATTTTAAATCTAATTTCCGATCATTCAGATCATAAATATTTTTCAAGATTTCAAAATGTTCACATATGTCTTCATCCATAGAATTTTTAAATTCAAATAATGTAATATTTTTAGTATTTATTAATGAAATTACATGTATATATATATAATTTATTATACATATATATATAATAAGTATTTTTATGAATATTAGAAGTGAAATTATTTATTTTGGTAGATAATTAGATAATAACAATGCACTTATTAGAAAAATGAATTGAACTCTATAATTTAAAACAGTAAGGCGCATACAACATGTATCATAAATTTAATATCATCCTAATATACGCATATGTCATGGATGGTCATATGTCTCATAGTCATGGGTCTACTGGATGCATCCACGACAAGTACATCTATGTCTTCGCTCTGGCGTAGGCTTCTCCTATATATCATCCTCAGCAACCACTTCCACATCCTCCTGTGTGACATGTGGTGGATGTAAAGTTTGAACACCTATACCCTTACCTATGTCTAACTATAATGCCCCAACCCCAGTTACCCAAAGTTGGTGCATTATTACATAACATTGGCATGATACAATGAAATCATGTCTCGAAAGACCGATCAGTTTAGTATCTTTTGAAATACTAGATACATTCATAAGTTTTACATTACATTATAAAATTAAAAAATACTCAACATAGTCTCCATAGGACACACTCATATCCCTTATAATATCCCTATAGGTCAGTCATAATATAAATCATCGCATCCTAGAAAAAATAAAACATAAAAAGGGGTGAGCTCAGATGCTCAATATGGATAACAATATAGAGGAAACTTTCATAAATAAGAATAAACATTTAAGGAAATGTATAAGACTAATACAAAAACCTTTTAAACTTTAAATTCAGCATAATATGGAAAATATAAAACCAAATAATTCCATTTACTTATTCATATGGATATTCTACTAGTCGAATAATCACATGAAATATCAATATGCACTTTTATAATGATGGAATGAATAATGCCAGACTTCATAACCACATAGTCAAGGCCTTGTGCCTAGACTATAAATAAGATTTTGTCAAGGCCTTGTGCCAAGACACTTGTTTTTATAATGATACCTACTGATGCATTGAGGAGCTATAGCGGGCTCCACCCGTCACTTACTAATTCCAATGCATTCCTCATATTAAAAGGATTAAACATAACATAAAAATTCGTATTAAAACTACCATATGAAATGTCAATACTTTATCCATAAGCCATGAATTGTATGAAATAACACATCCACAGTCAAACATATAAAAAAACATTAAATATAATATGGAATTTTTGTGTCATAATAAGTCAAATTCAAACAAACATAAAATCCATCAAAGGATTTGGACATAGATGAAATCAAAACCTTTTTAGAGAAATATCTATTTCTATTTTGAAATCATTTAAAAGTCATGTAATTATAAAAGAAAACATTTATTTTTGAAAATATTTTTATAATATTATAAGGGAAGCTTCGATATTCTTATAACAGTATAAAATTTCCGCACCCACCGTATAAGTTTAAAAAAACATTCTTACCTTAATTTAGTCGAAAAGGTCATAAAGTAACTTTTTTGGAAAACGACAGAAAGATTCCTTTCAAAAAATATAAGGTCAAATAAGGGTATAAATGACTTTAACCCATTATTTAGTAAATTGTAAAAATGTTTTTAAATATATTTATAAGAAACATTTATGGGGATGATAAAGAGGTCCCAGTAGATAATTACGTATAAACAGCCTTGGATAATGAAGAGATTGTAGAATTAACCGTTACCTTGTACTTTTCCTTGGTCGTTGGTATTTTAACCTCCTATATAATAGTTAAAACATTTTTATTAAATTATACAAGAACAATATACATAAATATGATATCATATATTATCTTATAATATTTCTTTATTAATAATATTTTAGTAGTATCATCGTTTCAGGTGTTAACTGATTCGTTTTCCTTTATATGATTTGTTACATAAGTAATGTTTGTTATGGATATTATATATCTTATTCATATTCAAAATTATATTATGTCTTTAAATTTTATTTTAAATCATTAAATGAAAATTAGTCTTGAATGGTTACGACGGGAAATGAATCTCATCACGTTCGTGGAGACGGTAATCTGTACGTACGGACGAGCGACAATACCATTATTTTGATATTAAAATCTTATGTAATTGGATGGTATATCACATATAATGAATAATTATCATGTTATATTTATTATTTACAGAATTTATACTCATTATTATATCCATCCAAAAATAATGTATTGAATGACAACTACACCACGACGTGGAGACGATAAGCCGTACGTACACACGTATGGTGAAATTTTCATTCATATGATGCGTAGAATAATGAATTGGGTTATTACTTTTTTATAATAGCATAAAAGTTTATAGAATATACTAGATTTATTATTTTATAATGGAAAAAACAAAGAAAGAGGAAGTGGAAGAAGAAAAGAACTTGAAAGAGGGGATGAAATATTTACCTCTTCTCGGGTTCTTCCTTTTGATTTGATCAAAAGGGATCCTTAGGTTGGCTTTCTGACTAAAGGAAGACCTATAGGGTAAAATTAGGATAGTTTATAGGATATTTGGGCCAGGTTTGACCGATCAAAACGGCTCTGAATGTGTGAATTTGAGAGAAGGGGATGTTCCCTTTTATAAGAGGGGTGAGGGAAACCATAGAAAAAAATAAAATATTATTTTATAATAAACTCATTTTAGTTTTTTAATGTCTCCAAAGTGATTTATATAGATGCTAAGTTGATTATGGGTTGAAATACTTTCATCCAAAAGGTTTTATATAGGTTTAGGTCACCATATTAACCATATCATTTATATTTAAGTCTTAGTTAAATAGTTTGACATTTACCATGTGTCTTTGTATTTTGATATTATATGGTTAAGAAAGTTACTATAAACATTAAAGAGAACCCCAAGTGGTTACGTAATGAAATAAATATCATTATATAACTCCTTTTTCCAAATATTATATTTTTAGGAATATTATATCAATTAATAATATAATATTTTTTAAAAACACTTATATGT
The DNA here is from genome assembly GCA_963277665.1 of Viscum album. NCBI lineage: Eukaryota > Viridiplantae > Streptophyta > Magnoliopsida > Santalales > Viscaceae > Viscum > Viscum album. The sequence continues at coordinate 922,706 of CAUJRU010000030.1, read as the reverse complement.
CAATTTTGACACTATTTAATAATTTATTTTTGTTTAAGTCTTAACAACTTTATTAATTCAAAATAAATTCATTTAATAAATCCTATATTTTCATTTTAACCTAGAAAAATCTTTTATGGAATCAAAACATTAAAATAATCTTTATTTTCACATTTATAATACCATTTATTTGATTCTTTCAGTAAAGATAAAAATACTGAATCATCATTGTGTCATAAATAAATTTAATTATTCAAAGTCTAAAAATTATAAATAAAATAACATTATGTATGAATTTGTTTTATCTTTATAATGAATATTTATAGTCTAAGAGATAATATATATAACACTATGTAAAATTGTTTTACTAAAATATATATATGCTTTTGTCTTTTTGGTATTTACATTAACTTAATTTATATAAATTGTTATTATCACTAACAAGTGGCTCCATGGGGTCCCAAAATAGACCCAAGGATCCCAATGGTAGGAAATGTATCTAAAAATATGTTTAGGATACATGTTAGTGTAATTTAATATTATTATAATATTATTTTTTACCTTTATTTACCAAATTTTCCCTTTAACCATTGGAAATAAAATATTTACCGAAGTAATTATTCAAAATGTCTAAAAATAAAAGTTAACTATTTGAAAAAAATTTACCTCCTAATTATACATATCAAATTAATTTTTCTAAATTCAGAACAAGGAAGTGGCTGAAATTAATTCCTGTTGTCAAAACAAAAATTGTGTTTTTAAGAAATAATAACTATCAAAAGATTGACACATGTTTTTGTCTAGTTTAAATGTGAAATTACATCCAATGACCAAGATTCGATTAAATGGTAAAAATATAATATAATTATATTTTAAAACCAATAAACAGTATAATTTAGTAATAAAAGTTATTTTTATTAAAAAAGTTGTTTTAATTAATGTTTAGTATTTTTCACTATTAATCAAAAAATGAATGTTTTCAGAAAAATACCAAAAATCCACCCTAAGTAAATTTTGATATTTTGAATCCAAAAATGAAGTCCAATTTGAGTAATAAAATTTTTAAAACTTCAAAATGTGGGTATTACTATTCATAACGGCTACTTTGATTGGTCACGGTGTGATAAAATCTCGAAGTTGCGTACAATGAAAGCTATTGTGTTATTCAAAGGGAAACGTATCATGGAAACTTGGGGTGTTACACTAACGATAGTGGATACTAGCTGGAACTCTATCCAGCAAGTGAATAATATGGTTACTATTATTTGGATGTCTTCATAGTAGGGAGTAATAAAGAATCCAACTGAGCCCATTCAACATCTATATCTGACTCTGATGGTGAATGAGAAGATGGAGGATCATCTAATTTATCAGGATGAACACCCTCCTCCGGTGGAACAACAACATCCTTATGATCATGATGAACACACTCCTCCTATGGAACAACAACATCCATAATAGGATCGTCACCTCCTCATACATCTAGATCCGGAACAGCAGGCTCCACAGGCTCACCATCATGTGGTGGATCAAAGAAAATACCATGATAAATCTCATTAATCGAGGGAAGAAACTATACTAAAGTTTTATGAAAATAATCCTTTTCAGATTCACCTCTATCTACTATATTAGAAATTTGATGTAGGTGACTGATATGAGTATACTAAGAAATCAAATTCTACTATTAATTAATGATAATAAAATATCTGTTGATCATTGGACGGAAGTATTTATACCAACTCATTAAAGTCCCATCCATGTTGTGTTAGAAATATAACTAAGGACATGAAGTAACTTGAAACATAATCTGGTTGATCACAAAAATGAAAACATATTTTATAGGACCCTTGTAAAAGGAACATCTTTCATCTTCCAAATATATCAATATATGTTCCATGGTATCTATTCCAACAAAAGTCCCTCTTCCCTGACTTCTTCATGGAATGCAGTGAAGCTAACTGAATGATTGGGTCAACAATAGGCTAAAAGAATTTGAACAGCCTTAAAAATATATCATGTTGATTCCCCTCAACTATATAAAAATGAATCAATGGAACCATGTTGGAGCCGGTAGCAACCATTACCGTATAATATGGTGGAAGACTCGGGATGATATCATTTGTATATGGAATCTATGTAATCTATAATAAAAAATAAATAATCACATTATAAATTAAGAGATGTACAATAAATAATAAATATTTGACAATATAAATAATAATCACTTTCATCCTCTCATCGAAGACTGTCCAACATAAGTATGTAGGCATGGAAGTCATGTCTGGCCAAATTTGAATTTTGATGTTTCTGACTCCACCTCTAGATAACACTGTTATGGTTACATTTAATAATAGAAAGATATAAAATTACATTATAGATTTTAATTAAGTAATATCATAACATCATCCATGCAGAGCCGCTATAACAATATCAGAAGGCAATAACGCACATGCATGAGGAGCTAAAAAAGGGATGTGCTCCCATGACCACATCTGTATAAGAGCAACACATCATGTGATCTGCATCTTATCAATATAGAATTGACCACATAGTTCCATGTATGTATATGATAGACAAGAATAACCTTAGTTATATCATCATTCCAGGTCCAAATCCTCCATAATTGTTAAACACATCAGATGTACAAATGCAATGGAGTGATCAACAAAAAGTGTGTCATCGATCAACCTCAAAATATATGCACACACAAATAGCAGCATAGTGATCTCGTCAGTAACCACTGCTAGATGTGCAAAGTGATGTTATTTCTAGGGAATATGTAATCTACCACCAATGATGGACCTACCCTTACCATGAACCTCTATTCCCAGTAATCTTTGAACAACCATGAACCATTCTTCTCTAACTCAACTAGTTAGAGCCGCACCATCGATGGGTAGGCGCAATATAATGGACACATCATGTAGGGTAATAGTGATCTCCCCCTCTCTGAAATGTAATGTATCTGACTCTATACTCCATATCTGTACAAGAGCAGGAATGAGATGATGATCAGAAAAGGGGAAGTCACACATCGCTATGCCATAGAATATAGCAGGAAGAAGATGGTGGATGGTAGCAGGAGGTGATGTGACATGAAACAAATGATGACAACTACATACACTCAGAGGATGAACATGATGTACCACTAAAACCATTCATGATGCATTAGTATCATGGGATGCGAGTGGTAGAAAATATTCATTCTGCACAAATGATATAGCAATTTTTTTCATAGTGAATTCAATAAAAAATTTAATCTTTAATTAAATAAATATACAACATGAAAAATGAGGTACAAAATATATGTGGGTTGTGTTGTGGGTTTAGGTTATGAATTTTTTGTTTTATTGATCTCCAATGATTTTTAATTTATTATAATTTTGATTATATAATGAAATAGTGATGAAAACCCCACTTTTCACATGTGGAAGCATGATATATTCATTTTCATTGATTTTTTTTAATATTTATAGTATAAAAAAAAATCAAATTGAATCTAGATATGAGACAAACCAAACATAAAACCTGTCTGAAATTGAGAAAGTCAGAAATAAAAAAAAATCATTACTGAAACTTCCACATATAAAAAATATACTCATTCAAGATAAAATACACAGAATCAATAATCGATTATGGGATTTAGAGATTTATCCTTCCACCTGGGGACATCTCTTACAAGTATGTCTCACTGTGTGACAAATACTGCATTGTGGTCCCCCTCCTAGTTGCTGAATCCAATCCATATCTTTTTTGATTCGAGACATATTTTTTCTTCCTTTGGAACACAACCTAGTAGTATGAATCCAATAATTTAAAAAACAACAGAAATTGAAAAAAAACCCATAAATGAAAACAAATCCAACTTAGGAAACATGGAAATATAATAGATGATAGTTGGCTGATCAGCAGGCAATAGGATTGAATGAATTTCACCAATAGGCATCAGAGATGCAGTATAATAGTTAACCAAAGATCTCATGTGATACATCAGGTCAACATAGGTCTCCATTGATATATTTACCAAAGAAAAATCTTTAATGACATTTGCACATGGATATCCCAATGCCTGAAAGATTCTACAATCACAGTACATGTTTCTAACATCACCATAGGAATTGAACAACAGGTGCATGTTTCCCATTTATAGAACTACCATACCTAAAAGATCATATTTTACCTATCAAAGGAAACAAATCTTCCCCTTGAAAACCTCATTCAGTGTCTGATCAATATCACTTTGGAAATGTGGAGTAAAATGTGTATAGTTGTCTATCCTATGATAGGCCTTTTGGCACTAGTCAACAAATTATTACACACATCTATAAAAGTATTTTTCACTAACCCTATGATCGGGAGTTTTCACACACCCTTGAGGACCCCATTTATGCACTCCACTATATTAGTGGTCATATGTCCATATCTCCTACCACTATCATATGTTATGGACCATTTTTTCATAGAAATATGCATCATATATTCATACACATATTCATTAGCACTTAGAATCCCTTCATGATGTCAATAAATATTTTCTTTTTTTGTGATCATATGCTGAAACCATAAGATAATAATGTACTAAATAGAGAATTAAATTTTCTATAAAAATAGTATGTTTAGAAAAACATACCCAAATTTAGGATCTCCTTCTTTATTGCCTCATCTCTGAAATAATTATGCACATTATATGAAATATCTCTAATGAAATATAAATGATAAGAATATGACTCCTTCCATGAGACCCCATCACTATTTATGACCTCTATAATCGATCGATTCTTGTCAGATATCAAACACACACCCTGGTTTTGTGTGACATGAATGCGTACACATGCCAAAAACCAGCTCCAACATTCAAAATTCTCCAGTTCAACAATAGAAATCGAAAGTGGTAGAGGTTAATTATTATTATACTATGTGGAAGAAATAATTAGAAAAAATTTATACATTCCTTAAAGGAATGTTACATATATCTAAAATAATTGTTTAAAATAGGGAAAAAAGAGATGCATGGACTAAATTCCCAAAAATCCTACTGGACTTCACCTTCGATTGATCTACTCGGTGATTTGGTGACACATATTCAATAATGTATAGGTGAAAAACTATGTGATTTTTTTGAGACAATAATTCCATATGTTGTGGAGACAATGCATAAGATTCATCCAAATCACTATACCCTTTTATAATTGATTTATGTTTTTCATTCCATGCTTTGTTGTTGGATATCATGTTGTTATAAAACTATTTAATTCCTTCATAAACAAGGGAAACAAGAACATCATGACATATTTGTATCATCTCAACAATAATAGTTTATATACACTATACATCAAGTTATGTGTGATAATGTGATCCTCTTGGATGCACACAATTGTTTGGGCCTTCTAATTTGGTATTCTTCCAACATGAAAAAATATTATCATATATTTCCCTCAATGGAAATTTATATTCATCCCCACATTTTTAAAAAAAGAATGGGATATTTTTTCTTGTTTGACTCTTCAACCACAAATGTGAAATTTCCCTCTATGTGGTATTGATTTATCACATTTTTATGGAAATATTACTTTCAAACTCCTTCACGACATTGATGGAGTTATCATTTTATTCATATATATTCCCTATAATGATAGGGAATTTAGAAGCTGGTGTAATGAAGTCCCAATCAAACTGTTGGTCACAAAACATTCATTCAGCCCAGGAACTCAATACCAAAGGATTTGTACCACTAACTGGTCGATGTTTTGGATGCCTCTATCTCATAAGAACCTCAAAAAGATCATTCCCCACATCCCCCTACCATGGATGCATGTCTATCATAGGAAACTCAAAAGGTTCATTCCCCACATCACCCTGACATGCAAGCCTTTATCTCAAAGAAATCATATAAGGTCCATTCCCAACATCACCCACACCCACATCATCTCCTGATAACTCAACATATTTTTCTTCCTTAGATAAACCTTCATTCACTATATTACTAGTACAGAAAAGTAAGTAATCTACATTAAGTGCCAAATTTTTATCATCTTCTACGTAATTTGGTTCTATCATAGGAGTCATATGAGAAGGGGGAAACTAATAAGTCATTGGTGAAGGATCGGTTTATATAGATCTCACAAAACACGGTTATCTAGTAATCGGTTTCACCACATCATTATCGCAAATCACCACATACAATTCAATAAATCCATTAGCACACTATTGTCTAAATAATATAGATGAATCCATAAAATCTTCATCATCGACCAAAGCGTACTTTATGTGACAGAAACATTCAGGATGTTGTAGATGACAATATGATATTTAAGTAATGGATTGGTCAGACCTCAGTTTCACCTGACTTTGAATCTTATTTCTAACGTCATCCAATGTCAGAAAACCAATACGATTTTCCACTCTTGTATGTGAAAAAAATATAGCTAAAACCTTACTCAGTATAAATTGCCTCACCATTACAATAAACTTTTACAAAACTGATTAACTTGAAAAAAATTAATTAATAAAATATTATATACTACATCAAAATTTTAATTTATTAAAATTTGTTATGATTGATGAATTAACATCATCTAGAGAATTTTCCTTTGTATTGGTTTATCATTATTGATGAATATTGTCAATGATGTTATTTGAAAATCAATTTTAATATAAATATATATATTTTTATAAAACATATCAAATGTTTCATAAATTTTAATTACTTATGAATAAATAACCCTGAATTGATCTTGATGCTTACTATGGATTAGTTTATCAATATCTCATAAACTAACCAAAACCTAGGGGTGGACTCTTACGGACTCTATTAAAAAATATTTCCGAAACTACCAGTCTTCTTTCAAACAAGAATATCTCTAGTTGAACACATTTTCTTGAATGCCTTTTTGGGTATGCCTCTTCTAGGATGCCCCATCGTGGAGGCCTCTTCGGTGACACCTTTTCAGGGACACCTTTTTGGGGAAACCTCTTCAGGGAGACCTCTTATTGATCGCTTTTTAATTACAAATGTACTCACATGCATGTGAGGGGGTCTATGGGTATCAAATACCAAACATTTTTTAAGATAACATGAAGGTCCTTACAAGCTTAGTGAATGTTGACTCACAGGCCATCAACGTGGAAAAGAAAATGAAATTATTACAAATTATATAACCACATACACAAAAAATACATTCAATTTCTATTATGCATCTGTCAGTCATCCTAAGATCAGTCATCACACAATACTCCTATCTAGTTTTTTGATATAATAATTATGTTCTAAATATTATATAAACCAATTACTTGATGAAATATATTCTATATACCTACACATGTTATGAAAACATTTGAATTCTAAATTTATATGTATATATATAGTAACATTCAATAAATTTAATTAAAAATAATATAATTTACACCTACATAAAATCCATTACAATTCTGAACACTAAGGTTATTTTTATTTTTACAAATATATATATATATATATATTCATTATGATACTTTCTAAAATATAAGTAAATATATTTTTAATGTTATTACATGAAAGAATAATTAATCATACTAAATATATGTTCAATTTATTGATTAAATTTTTTATTAGTAAATAAATGTAATATAATTTACACTTACATGAAAACTATTAAAATATTTTAAACTTATGTTTTTTTAAATTTAATAAAATCACACACACACACACACATATATAAATATTTTAGTCATTTTTAAATTTTAAAATATTTAATTAATTATATTTCATACTTCATTACATCAAATAATTATTATTTAAACTTAGTATAATTAAAAATTAGTATTTATATAAAATGTTTTATACCATTAACAAAAATAATTTTCTATATAATTTTTAATAAACATAAATATGAAGCATAATATAAATACTACATTTTTAATAAATTATGTAACTGGTGTATATAATATAATAATTTACATTAATATTAATTTAAAAATAACATATTTTACATACACATAGATATTTTAAACATCCCATTTAAATTATAAGTATATACATTTTTAAAAATAGTTTTATTTCTAAGAATACAAATTTCATTTTAGTCATACCATATTTAAATTTTTTAAAAATTTATTATGAATTTGTACAACAAACAATAACTCATTAAAAAATTAAATCATATAAAATAATGTATTTTACACATTCATACATTCATCAATACATATTAAATAAAACAATTATACACAGAAACACTAATTTTTAATCATAAAAAATAAAATATATAAACCATAAAAAGAATTTAAAAAACACAATTAAACAAATCAAATATTAAATAGAAATTGAACCTTCTTAAAAAATCAGATATCTAATGAGAAATAAATTCTACAGTGCTTTTCAAAAAATTCAGAATAGAAGAAGGAGATTCAAATGGGACATTCTTTTATAAAACATTGTAGGGAGATGGGTGAATAGGGTTCATGTATCCTTCTTGAAAATTGTGATGGATACATGAACGGGGTTCACAGATATTTCTCTATGACTAAGATACGTGAATGGTGTTCATGCATATCTAGAGGTAAAGGGAGCTATGTGAACCCCAGTCGCACATCCTGGGCCACCTTTTTAAAATTATTTGGGAACCTATCCCATTTAAAAAAAATTCAAACACCTGATGTCAGAGTGCATCCATCACACCAACTTATCTCCCAACTATGAATAATATTTGATTGAATATTCCTATGAGTTAACTTAGATTTCACCCATACATAAATACATTATCACTTTAATTAATTTATTTTCCCAAAAAAACCAATTTTTCACATACTGTAATTATAATTTATCAACATTGTAGTTTTAATGATCTTTGTAGAAATCATGATATAACAATTCTCCCCCTCTATCGACCAATCATACTCGAGATGTATCTCTTCCAGTTTTTCTGAAACATCTCAGGACACTAAACTCAAACATTATACCCAATATCCCACATGTCTTCATGGATCTATCCAAGCTACCACCGAATATGAACTAGTGGTACTGCCTTTCATCGCATCACCATCTCACATCAATTTAAGATTTTCAATAAATGATCCTAAAAAGATACATCAGTCTCGAAATCAACATCAATGATATCAAAAATATGTGTAGGTTCGGTACGTACCTACAATGCTATGAAACATGTAACACATCGTTCATACCTCAACATCGAGAAGAGAGGTCTAGTTGATATGGAACAATCCCTATCAGATCGGTGATCTCAAAAGGTCCATCAAAATGATCTGCTAGATTTTCCAGTTTCCATAGATGCCCCCTCCTAATCGAGGAGTTAGTCACAATAAAACCTAATCACCCCCAATAAACAATATGGATCTCCTCCTAAAATGGGATTAAGATATCTTTCTACTCTGAGTTGTGATCAAAATATTCGCAATCAGATGCACTCTATTGGAGGACTCCAAAACCAAGCTATGCCTACAAGTTCTATCTCACCTCCTCATACCAACAAGTGGTGACAACATTGTATCACATGTTAGGTCCTATTGAGGGAGGATATATCAAAGGATATTGTGGTCTATATAATCAATAAATCTATTATTAAATACATAGTATCCCAGAAACATTAGATCACAGACTATAGATACCAGAACTATGTCATGTGTAGTGTAGTTACACATATGGGATCATAGATAATGATACCGATAGGATAATACCCACACCCTTTTCATCATCACCCCTCCCAATACGATTCCCAATTCCATACAATACACTACATAAAAAATCTCAAGATTGGCGAGTTTCTGAACTAGATTTGTTGTCAATATTATCTTTATCTCAAGGAAATAATATTCACACTATTTTAACAATTGTAATATAAATAAATTATATTTTAGTGCTTTTATGGGTGATGATAATCAGAAGAAATAGTAGATATATTTTTGTTAATATGCTTGTAAACACTATAATCTAATAATGTTAAAAACATTTCGTGGATGATTGAAAAACATGACAAACTTGAAAATATATTGGTTTACTGATACATTGGTCTCAGGAACCAGTTGTCCTACGAACTTCACCTCATTAATCCATAGGTCACATTTCAACCACATAGCATAAATCATGTTTTCCTGAAACATATACTAGACTATCTTTATATTCCTATCATGTTTCCCTGGTGTTGGTGATTAGATGAGCATATCATCAAAAAAAGGTTTGTTGAAAGTGTATGTGTATAGATAAATGATTTCTTTCATGATTCCCCTGAATACTTTGGGTTCATTATTTAGTCCGAATGACATCACCAAATAATCATATAACCATATTTTCTCTAAAACATTGTCTTCATAATTTCTTCCTCTATAACTCAAAACACGTGGAATCTTGATTGAATATATATCATGGAGAAACATCGAGATAAATTAGATAATTGAACGGTCATAAATTGAGGGAAATGGATATCAGTACCTGATAATCACCTGGTTCAGATTCTAGAAATCAATTCATATATGAAGACTAAGTCCACCTTCTTGAAAAAAAACATACGTGAACCCCAGAGTGATGTATCTAGCCTTATAAATTTCTTCCTCTCTATGTATTCATTTTAAAAATGTATCTCCTTTTTCTTGGATGGAACAATATGAAATGGGGCATCGAAATGGATACACACCCGATATAAGCTCCTTTTATGATAAACCATTTTTCCTTCAATGTTTCTACTATGTCAAATATCCACAATAATTTAAACCAATTACTCAACAAACCAATGGCATCTAGTGGCTTGAAAGGATGAATAATCCTTTAAATTATGTAAGGTATTATTTGACCATAGTTCTGAAATCATATTCCTAGGGAATACAGTACGTAAGAGACTTTATGGTTGAAGAGGACCCACTAACCTAACCAAATAGAAGGTGTGAGAGAAATATAAACTACATTATCTTATACATAATGATTTAAAAGTAGACACATCCTACTTCATAGAATAATTTCATCTCTAATTAAATGTTTTTTTATAATAATAAATAAAAGTGACATCTTTTGTTATAAGAAGGAACTTTAAGAATATAAATCGGCCTTATTCAGTATATGGAATCACAAAAATGATTCTCTATGAGTCTACCTGCATCCCATGGTATATCCCTACTATAATTCAACCTTGTTATCATCCCTACATTTCAGTCACAATCATCATGTATATAATAATAAAAAATCATGCTTAGTTCAACAAATTAATGCCAATAACGATAATCACAACAATATGAAACACTGATATACCCCATCAAGAAAATATCCCAAATAGATAGTTAAAAATAAGGAATTTAATTAAAGAACTATTTTAGAGCATAAGAACATTTATATGTTCAGAATGTGAACCAACATTCCTTGGAATGATGCATGAAAACATTTGAAATTCCAAAAATCACATATCAACATTCTATGAATCACCCAAGGTTTATTTAATCAACAGTAATAGTAATACACAACTACTCATTTAAGGGAAATTGGTGCTAAAATACACATTACTGAGCTGCAGTTGTGATAGTTCCCCTACTCGAGTCCAAACCATCTAATATCTTGAATAACCTATCCCAACCAAAAGAAAGAGAAAAACATGTTATTTACTAAACTGAACTCTAATACCAATTTTAAACATCCAAAACTAAACAACATGGTCCATTACAGAGTGCCATATTTCCTCAAGAATGATTCCCCTTATACAAAGGGTTTCTGACTATCAGTGAGGGTCTCAAGTGGAACCATGGGGAGACAATAACACCAATATCATGTTTTAGGATCAATAATAAAATATAAAAAATAATCAGAAGATACATTCCAAAAAGTATATATGACATACATGTAAATCTAATAAAGAATCTCATACAAGTTGATAATATTTCTAGAGGAATGAAAGAAGACAAATTAAATAAATAAATAGTGGATCCTATGAAGTCCATCCAAGTATACTACTATCTCTATGATCCTCCAATCCGCTATCTGACATAGGTCCCTTTCTATTCACCAAATCCCTTATGAAATATACAAGCTCATAGAAATGCCCAAGAAGGGTGTGAGTAAAAAACTCGGTATGACAACACCAATTTTCCTTAACATGATGTTCTTATGTATACAAGTGTATACCATGATAAAATTAATTACTGACATGAATAATAACAAAAAATACAAAACCTAGCAGCACTTAGCTATCTAAGATTCCACAAACCCATGGTTGTACCTACTCTGGATCCATTCCAGAAATTCACATTCTTTCAATAAGTCTCAAAATACATTCACAAGACTATTGGTTATTTAATAGAAATCCAAAATGCATAGAGTGAAAAAAAACATATCCAAAATCCAAAAGGCCTTGGGTAATACTCATAATAACCAATACATTGAGTATCTATATCCCACCAGGAATCCACATATCATTAGGTAACACTCAGAATCCACATGTCATCAAGTAGTTTCTATGATACAAGGATATCACTATGCACAGTCTTCTCCACTGCACATCATTCACACACCCCACAAGTATAAGTCATACCAAAACTAACAACTATCATGTATAAACATACTAGTCCCCCAAAGTAAAATATGACAAGTCATCACATGATAACCACCATAGCACACATAATAGGAAATATATATTCATCAAATACATTTTCATGTGAATAAAACAAAATCATGGAATATTGTTATCACATTAATATCATAGAATCAAATCATACCATATTAGGGGCTACAAAAACATCCACAAGTGATCACTTATCATGTACGATATCAAAATAAGACAAAAAATAAATAATTTATGATAACCTGTGCAAACAAGATCCCAAAAGGTAAGGAACATCCTTCCTCAAAAGACATCGATGATAAAATGTTGGGATAAACCGGTCAAGAATGCCTCTTCGATTCTTTAATATTGAAACTTTGGCACTCAAGGTTTTTCATGGTTCCTTAGAACCAAAAAACCTATTTTATTTCAAAAATAAATAAAAGATCACTTGTGATGATACTTTCTCTATCGTGGATAATTTTATAATTATAATAAAAATATCACATGAGATGATATTTTATCTCTATTGAATAATATCCAAATTATAATTTATGTAAACTTATATAATCATAATGTTCTTCTTAAAATGAAATATCTCTTGATAATTTCTCAGAACTTATCATTTTAAAAATTATCCTTTGATAATCTAACATTAAATATTGGATAGTTTTAATATTTATTCTTTTAGAATACATGTAATTATCATAAGAGAATATTTATAATCATAACACATGATAATTACCTTATAATTATCCTTTAACTAATTGAATATTATTACCTCTAATAATCACATTCAATTATTCATTGATAATTCATTATTTATATTTTATGAATTTTTTTATAACGCATCCTCTAATAAAATCATGAAAATTATCAATTGATAACCTTGAAAGATAAATAAATTAATTTTTTCATGTTAAAATTATTTATACAACCTTTTAATTTTCTATTATAATTTTTCATGATTATGTGTTGATAATTATTTTATTTCTTGTTTATCCTTTGGTAAGATATTAAACCAATTCATGATAATTTTATACCCATAATCAGATATGTTTCACAATTATCATTTTAATATTTTATTATGAGTTATGAAAAATTTGGTTTCCATTTTTTATTCATTTCTCTATCTATTTATTTAAACTCCAAAAGTATTCCATAATTTCATGAAATAATTTAAAAAGAGTAAAATAAATAATTAAATGAAAAATAATGAAAACCCCAGCCGTTAGAGCACCTAAATGTGAAGGAGGAATATTACCTTCACTAGAGCACCTGGAACAAAGGAGATTGCTTGAAACATGATTCATTACATCAACAGAAGTCCAATGTTCGATCAGTTTCGATGAGATCAACCCCATAATATGGTTGAATCATTATGTTATTTGAAGAATAATTAAATAGGTATCTCATCCCAATATTTTCAAAACCCCCAAATTTATTCACTATTTTAACATTGGATTTAAACAGAGTCATTAATTTCTTGTATTTCAGTTGTTGCAATTTTCACAAAGAAAAAAGATAATTTTTCATGCTTTTTGGATCATGTGGGCATGGCTATAGTGGATTCAATGGCTCAAAAAGATACTGAATAGTAAGTTATTATTTTTCAATTAAAATAAAAAATTTAAAAATTTAATATATTTATTAAATAACATAACATTTATGATTGACATGACCAAAAACCTATTTATCATTAATGATATGACCTACCTAAGGGAAACCCCATGTTCAAAACCTAAATGTGGTCTCATATTTCTCATATGATGTATCGTTTGAGAGAAATTATTTATTTGTTATTTAAAAACAGATTAAAATTTTGATTATATATAATTTTTTTATTCAAAAGTGGGGATTCCAAACGTCCGATGCGTACAAATGTTATACACTTTAATGGTTAAATACCACATCCCATTCCAAATAGTGGTCTATAATTTATCATACGACACAACATATTAGAGTTATTAAATTACTTTTAAATACAATATAATAAAACTATTAAAGAATTTTTTTGTGTGCGTGGTGTTTCCAAACATTGGATTCTTAAAAATGTTAAACCACTCATATGGTCAACATAACATCGTGGACCTAACTGTTGTCTCTTATTTCTCACACGACACATTATTCTTGGGTTTATTTAATTATTTTGAATAAATTTCAATCTATTAATATAATATATTTAATAATTTTATTCCATCTTGGTGTAGACTTTATAGGCCTCATAATCTCACACATACATAACATTCATCTTCAAAAATATTTTATTTAATATTCCAAATGGTTAACTAGGATTTTACCCTTATGCAAATATTTTATGAAATCTATTAATTTCTTTCACAGATAAATCAATCTTTTCACAAAAGACAACACTAATTTATCCAAAATTGGGGTTTTATTACATTTTAAAAAAATAGGATAATATTATTCTACCATTAATTAATGAATTTCGATCACCTGTATCAAATAAAACAAATTTTATGGGCGATTCTATGAAAATTGTAACTAGAACTATATTTAGACACAAATTATATTCTACTATAGTAATTTCCATAATATGAAGGTTACTATTCTCTTGATGATCCTAATGGTGGATAGTAACTTTTGTGTCAACGTTATGACGAACTTATCTCGATATAAGATCCCTCTATACTACCAAAACAACTCAATAGAGATCCCGTAGCATTGGATGTTTCTGATTAAGATATCATTCCCCTATAAAACTCTATACAATACACAATATTACTATGGTGGGATATTTCTATGAACTTATTTCAAGTGGACCAAGTTTCCACACAAATGTAATTGTCAACATGGAGCTAAAAATTTGTTATGTATGTGTCTAGGGGTTCAAGATTGATGGAACACGACGTCCCTATCCTTGGTGGTTTCTAATGAAGGTGGTTGGGATAGTTTTCCATATCTACTACTATAATTCTTCGGATCATTGTGATTTCTCTTTTTCATGGCCATTATATCAATGAACTACCTCATAATGGGAACTAATCAAGAAATACATAGATTTATCCTAGTCAATATCTAATATTATAGCTCCATCAACAACATCATCTTTTGACTTCATTTTGAATAAGTAGACTTGTGCTCGAATACCCATCCATATCCCCATTCCAAAAAAATGGGTATTCATATCTGATTCTCAAACTATATATATAGGGTAATGAACTAGCTCTGCAAAATAGTTTTCATACTCTATTACAGATATCTATCCATGATGGAATTATAGAAAATCTTGGTTCTTAGAAGGAGCTAAAGTCCAGGTGTAGTACACCTCATTAAATGTATACTTGAAATAAATTATTATATTTTCTTATAATTCCCCCCTTGAACCATTTAACCCCACTACCTATGACCATGTGTTTCCGAAATAAACATTTTTCACTTGATGTTGATAGCATCAGGAGTCCCATGGAACCCCATGATCATCTCAATCTTCTCAACCCAATATCTCTATTCCTAAGAAAATGTGATTCCATGGTGGGGAGGAGGATTATTTTTAATGAATCCTATGGTCTGATATGTATCTATAATTGGTTTATTTTCGTTAGATATTTCTAGTATATAGCCCACTCCCTAGTATAATT
Organism: Viscum album; assembly: GCA_963277665.1. Taxonomy (NCBI): domain Eukaryota; kingdom Viridiplantae; phylum Streptophyta; class Magnoliopsida; order Santalales; family Viscaceae; genus Viscum; species Viscum album. The sequence continues at coordinate 906,616 of CAUJRU010000030.1, read as the reverse complement.
CTCATATATGACAAATCACTACCTCAACTAATCTCTAATCCACTAGTGAGTGAGACTAATCTCGAGCCTCTTCCCACAATTGTATTTGAGGTCCCAAGGGAGTTATGATACAATAAAGTTAAAAATATATAAATTATAAATATATATTTCCATAGTAAATAAATAATAACATAATTTAAACCCTCTCAATATTCAAATGTAAAATCACCAAAATAACAATGTAAATTTTTAACCACACCAACCAACCATAGTGATAATTCCTTGTCTGTAGCCCATGCATTTAACATGACATATTAGTAAACCAAAATACAAACATCAAATGGTGAAATAAGGACATTCACTAGGTTTTTAGTCTAGAAACACCACTAGAAACATTATTTTCGTATCATTATATTCCTATCTCATGTCTATCTACACTTCATAAATAAAAAGATCCAAAAAGAAGGGTGAAACCTTGATCTGATAACATTTTTTCATGAACAATATTAGGGATTCATCTAACCCAACTACTAACCTAACTTTTCATATTTACAGAAGGGCATTCTTGATCCCCATAGTCTGGAAAATTATTCTTAGGCATCGTGAAACCCATTTGGTAATTGTTTCTCCCAAAAGAATAATCATAATCATCATTATAACATTCAAAAACATCAAGGAAAATGCGAATAACATACAAGTTAAGAGAAGGAAACCTCCAAAATAACATAATCATTTATCATTTAAAATTGGAGAAAAAAATAAAGAAATGGGATTGAATTAATTGAATTAATAAAACCTATGCATCACATTTTGGTTGACACCACCATGCCACCACCACCAAAACTTATCTAAGGGAGAATTGTGACCATGAAAAACCACCACCACCTATTTGGTAATCCCTTCCATAAGAACATTCATATTGATCATGGACTACATTCAACTATGTATGTACATAGGTTTTGAGCTCACTCTCCACGTAGGAAATTTCCCAAAAGTTGCATCTGATGACACCAAAATATAAACTCACATGGTAGTTTTATAAGAATAAAATTAAGTAATATAATATAAAAATACGTTTTACAACCAAAAATAGAATTTAAACATAGATAATAACTAATATAGTTTAAAACATCTCCAAAATTCAAGGAAATTCCTATGAATAAATGAAAAAAGGCTTCCAAGATCCAGTTACTCTTGGTGGTCGAACCATGTAATATGTTCTCATGCATGAGTTTTTAGTGATATATAATCCAAAGTAATATAATTATATAGAGAGTAATTTTTTTGTATTCATTTTAATACTGTTGGGTATCTTGGGACAATTACCTGACACATTATCCATCATAAATTTCCTTAGCAACGTGCCTAGGTAACTGGTGTTCCTATGTACTCTACCTCATTTTCCCCCATTATGAAAAACCACATTATTAAAAAAAAACCCATTTACCAAATCCCAAACATGAGATAAAAAATCATTAACAATGTTTGAAATCACATTCATACATTTTACCCACACCCTAACCCTTAAAAATACCATTTTCAACTAAACATACAAATTGAAAGAACCATTAGAAACAAAATCAATTATTTTAGGTCATCATGTTTTGGAAATACTTCGAACCACCTAAAAATCACTTTAAATCACCAAAATATGATTGGAATCCACAAGATGAACTAATAGAAAACCATATCTAATAAATAATACACAAAACTATCAAAATCCAAGAAAAATAAATGATATATAAAACATTATATTCCACCACAACCATTAATGAAATAAAAACCATAGAAGGACAAGAGAATAAGATAGGTAGCGAATAAGGGATGCACATAATAGAGGATTCATAAATATTAATGCACAAATAAATCCATAAAACAAATCTTGAGGGAGTATAGGATGAGTTCTTATGTTCCTAGGTCTAGAGAGATTCAGACTCGTAAAAATAGTGGGGTTAAAGAGATAAAATGGTGTTGGGGGACAATTGGAATTTCAAAAAAAATTAGAATCTAGAAGTACTCATAATTTTTACCCATGGTATGGTAGAATGTGTGCCAACTGTGAACCACATATATACTAAAAACGATATTGGCCACATGTTTTATCTAGATTAGAACATAACTATGAACTTATTCATTCATCCCAGCCTATAACATTGTGTGGGTCACATAGTTTGCGTTGAGCAGGCACACAATTTCCCCTAATAGGGTGTCAACCATGAAACTCAATCTATCCACCCTATAATTAAATTTGTATTATTGAAAAATGACCTTGAAAACAATGGAAAAAATGTAATAAAAAAAAATGAAAAATTAACTGAAAGAGAACCACATGTGTGCCTCTATGAAATGGTGGTTTTTTCATCAAGTAGAGGATGCATGGATGGTGCATGGTGTGGAAAATAGTGCGATATTAACATGAAACTGAATCTAAATCCCTTACATTTCAATTATTTTATTCTAACCCATTAATAAAATAAACAAAAATTCAATCCTCTAATTATGACACTCGATTTTAACACATGAAGGGGTTACTGAACCCATCTCACATTACTACTAGATGATTTGATTATATTATATCCGTTCTTTGTATCTATTTATTTGTATTGGATGATTTTTCATTCTCCCCTCTATACTATATTTTCAATACCCATGAATCTTGGATACAATCCCTCTTGTCTATTCCCTAGGGTAACAGTTGGCTTATCTATTCATTTTTCCTTGATCTTTGGGTGTTTAATTTATATCTTGGTCATTGTTCTTCTTCATTCCAAAAGGTTTCATTGTGTTCATGCACTATTTAGGTAGGTTTATCCTCCGATTTTCATTTCAGATTATGTCATGTCATACATGATCCATTCAAAATAAATTATTATTATAATCTTTATGTTCCTTAACTATATAATTTAATTTATTAATTATTATATGATGGTAGTTTGAATGGAAAAATGGGGTTTCTGGCGATATCAATAGTTACGCCTATATGTTGTGAGACTATATTTATATTAGGTTTTTACTAAAATTGTAAAATATACTTTTTAATGGATTTATGACATTTTATTTATTATTTTACAATCATAAAATTTCAATGAACTAGGATTTCATGTAGAATTGTGTTTTGGATGGTTTTTTAAATCATTATAGATTTGGTGGTAGTAAATGAAAAACTCAAGCATTGTTTCCAAAATTAATCTTTTGACATCCTTTAATTGGAATCATGAAAATCCTATTAATATTATAATATATTTAACTGTGATATTTCTATACTTATATATTCATGGGGTGGACATTTATATTTATTCACGTATATAAAAAAATACAAAGATTATCTTTTTTTTGAAAACAATTGTCTTCTCATATGGTTTTATAGCTTTAATGTAATTCCCAAATAAGGTTTAAAGGTTGATATTTATATTGAAATTACTAAAATTATCTATTGAAACATAAAAAATGTGATATTATGATCACAATGTATTTGGAATAATATTTGATGAAGTATATATTTTTCTATAAAATTAATTTTAACATTAAATGTTATGGTCTTGTTGATACCTATAATTTTTTTTAACAAATTTGACACCCTCATTCAATTACTATAGTATTTCAAGGTTAATTACAAGAGTTTTTTAGGAGGATGTGCTATAATATATGTTGGTTATATTTATTCTTGATTGAAATTTTTTATGTGTATTAAATTCCTCCTCTCCCCTTTGACATTCTCACAGAATCCACTACATCGTCTAGATTGTTGAGAGATGAATTATATTTAGTCCTGATTATATATAATAAGTCCTAAATGGTATGGAATGCTCACTAGTTTTTATTCCATGAGAGATTGTAGTTTCTCATAGCTGGGCTACGGATGCAGTTAGGACTGTATCAAAAGCTTATAATATTGTATTGAAATGAGTATATATAATGTCAACTCTCGGGATGTATAGGATATTACCACACATAAATACTTCATATTTTCACCATTTTTTTGTAAAAAATATTCACTGATATTTTTTTATTTATATGTATATAAATTTATTTGGTTGCACCCATATTTACCCAAGTTATAAGGAGTAAGTATTTTCTTGTATTACAGCTTGGGTTATGAAATCCATAGGGACCTAAGAAGAATCCTTTAAAAATTGATTAATTTTGGAGGGTTTGGATATGATATTTCCAACTGTGAGGTTGATTTTTATTGAAGAAATAATGATTTAATTTAAATTAAAATTAAAAATAGACAATTACAAGATCTAAAACAATTAATTACAATTGTTTGATCATTGGTTGCTGCTTGGGATTTATTCAATGTATTTTTTTCAGATAAAATTTAAAATCTCTAATTCAAGATGTGTCCAAAAAAATGAGATAATTTACCAACATCATTAATCAATTTACTCCATATATAATCCCAAGGATAATCATAGATTCACATATAGGATAACTTTTAGGATAACTCAATTGTATTGGATCATACTATCACTTAAAATGTGTTGTTGTTAATGTTGGCGATGACAATAATTAAAAATAACTCCAAGAATGGAGATAATTAAATAATGAATTCATTTATGTATTTAAGATAATAAAATAACATTCAATACACAACATGAAATTCCCTAGTATCAACCTATAAAATTTTATCCCACTTTTGAAGCAATTCTATCAATGGAGGTGTGAAGTCGACTTATAGAAATATGATTCCAAAAGTGAATATAACAAATTAATGAACACTCCACCATTGTGTAAATAATTTCACAATTATTATGATAAAAAATTAATACCTTAGGAAATGGTATCAATTAGTTAAAATTTCAGAAAAATATAAGAATAATAAATTTTATAAATAAACTATTGTAATTGTAAATTTATTAATGGGAAAAAATTAACATGCAATTAAAAAATGAAATCTCACAAATAAAATTGAATTAAAAACATGGATGATAATCCTCTTCACAACCATATCCTAATATAAGAATATCTAGAGGCTTATTGAGACCCCTAATAAATCAATACATTCCTTCCCCATAAATTTGAAGAGTCAAAAGGAGGGTAAGAAATCAAAGTAAATTTCAAATTTCAAATTTTACCAGACAATTTGGTCAAATACGTCCACATTTTTTACATGTGAATTTTGTCTAAATATTTCCAAATCTAAAAGGATGTTATAAGATAAATATCTTCTACTAGGTTTCCTATAAAATTCTTCAAAATATCAGTCCAATGGGATAATTATTTCAGATGTTATGCTCGAAATGGTGAGACATTTTTATGCGCCTTCAAATAATGAAAACAAATTAAATGTCAACATCAACTCCCTGGATCTCATAAAAAACAAAATTTTATATAGACATAGTTTAATAAAATTATCCCCATAACAATATCTTTCTATAGTTATAATTTTAGCTTCATTGGTTTTGGACTATGGGATCTGCTTTTATTTGATGGGCCTTGGGCCCATTATGATTTATCCAGAAACATTCAACATTCTTCCCCAAAAATATCCATCCTTTCATGTGACTCATCCATTTATCCTAAAATATTAAATTTTTCAAAAAAATTTGATCAATCATATCCCAAAATGAAAAATAAAAAAAATGAATATAATTTTCACCACAGGCAGATGATTGATTGGCCCAAAAATTGAATTTTATACATGAATTGCACTTGTGATGAGAAATTAAGTTCAATTTATTAATTGGAATAAAGGTTGTGTTATGTAAATTTAATCAAATTAATATTAAAATATAAACAGTGAATATTAGCATAGTTTTTGGCTAGTCACCCCTCCACAAATTGAGTTGTTCTAGTCCCCAGTAAAAAGTATCTCAAAAATATGAAATAGAATTCCATTTTATGAAAACATTTTAAGAAAAATTTCTCATAAAAAAACATTTCCATTAGTCATGAAACCATTCAAAATAATGTTACACAAGATAGTATCACAATAATATCCTTACTCCTAGCCAATTCCTTATTTAAAATTTATCGTCACTTTTCATGCAATTTCAATTAAGCATGATCATTTGTTGTGAAACACAAAAGGAATGGTCCCATTTTCTTGTTCAAGGGGGGAAATGTAAGTACTGTTTAGGAATCACATTAATTACTAGTATTAGTATTTAATTTTTTTGTATTGATTTTTTCTGTTTTTGTTTTAGATTTTTTTAACCATATTATATATAAAAAGGATAACTCTGGGAAAGAAAATTATGGGGTCATAATCCCCTTGTGTCAATGATAGACATATTTTAAATTACATGGTCTACATTAGAGATGTAAATTCTATCTCAGGGAAGGACACCTTCATATTTTTGATCCCCAAGTGTTGAATGCCAAAAATTTGGAAAAAACATGTATTTATGTGCTCTTATTTTTAATTATTTTGATTGATAATAAAATTATAATTAATTTTTCCCCAAACCCTATACTATGATGAAAGGGACCCATGAACTCAAATATTCACCCAAAATCAAATGGATGTCCATTGTGTAATTTTCATTAAAAGGAATAAAATTTTAACATTGACAAATTACATCGAGAAATTTATTTTTCAAAATATATGTTTATGATCATAAACATGCATTAAAATCAAAATGAGGGCATTAAAAATCATTTGAATTTCAGTTTTTATGTTTGAAAATTTTAATTTATGCATGAATGAATAATAAATTTAATTTTATTAAATCGATTTAATTATTATAATAAGATGAAATTTTATCAAATAATCAGATTTTCACTCACCCAACATAGAATGACACTACCCTAAGTGTCAAAAGAAATGAGAAGATATAATTATGAATTGGGAAGGTGGAGGGGGAGAATGAAATTTGTATATGAAATCATGGAACAGAGTGACCTGGTTTGATGATGATGACCTATCAAAAAGAAATTAATGAATTTGGATTCACGTCACATGTAAACTCCTTGGGGGATAATTTATTTTTCAGTTTTAACTCTTTAAGGCATGTGTTTTATTTTAAATTACTATAATACATCAAATATTAAATCTCAAAAAAAAACATGGGATCATAATGTAAACCCCAAGGGTTTCCCTTGATAAAAATCACTAAAACAAAAAAAATGTAGAAGAAGTGTTGCCTCTTGTAAAGTGATCAATTTAATGCCTTTAGCTTGACATGGACCCTCTAACTTAACCAATTCCAAAATTCAACGTTTTTAGGACCCCATTATTCTGATATTATACTTGATTTATGTTGTTTCTTTTTTTATAATTTCTTTCATGTGCAATACCATGTTCAATAATGAGTGTGAAAGTCCATGGAATTTGATAAATTGTTGATGTGGTTTCTTCTGTTGTATTTCATAAGAAATAAGGGAACATTCCCCATTTTTGGGTTTCAAGAAAAGGTTGAATGAAAACTAAAAGTTCATTACTGTACCATATTAAGTTATAATTTAGTGGGTAAGGAAGTAATTTAATTTTCTCTTGGGGTTGACTGAAATTTAATAAAGAGGTTTGGGAATTGGATTCAAAATCAACTTCTTCTCAAAGAAATTTACAATGATTTGGATCCTTTTGAACATATTAATCATCCCAAAAATTGTCAAGTTAAATGTTAGGAATGAGCATGGACACAATTTTTGTGATTACATCAAATGGTTTAGTGAGAAATGGTCCTATAATATCATTCTGAATTCCATATTTAGAATATTAAATCCACGAAGAAAAAATTTCATCATTTGAATCCAAAAAATAAATTTTTATCCTGATTTAAAGAACCTTGAATAATTATTTGATCTTGTTCAGATAGCCCAAATACAAAGGTTTCTTTCTTATTAAATTTATGATATGTTTTTTGGAAAAAATATATTTTATAAGAGGTTATATAATAGATATTCAGTGTAGGGATGGATTCCTCAAATGTTTTAATTTTTTATAGTTCAAACATCAAAGATGAAACTAGAGAATTAATTATCTACATTTGATTACTCAAATTTTCATGAATTTTATGGGGATTATTCTAGAGAGGAGACTTGGAAATATAGACTTCCCCATGTCGGATATTTTTAACTACCCTTGAAAGGGATGGATATTTATCCTTTAATTATCCATCATCCCAAATATTTTACATGTCCCATGGGTGTGTTGAAACCTTTAAATATTTGATCAAATTAAATTTAATATGTGATGTGATTCCAAATATTTTTTTACTTTGATTCAATTATTGGTTTATTATTGGGTAATGATTTTGATACTAAATTTTATTAGATTTTAAATTATGATTCATAGATTTTTCAGACACACCCCAAAAGAAAGGGGAAGAGATAAGAGAAATTGGGGTAAAAATAGAATTTTGGTTGAGAAAAATTAGTGACTGTCTAATGTTCTTACAGGGATCCCCAAAAATGGTTATAAAATTTGGTTCTTCCAATAATTACCCATGTTATTTGGTGTAAACGGTCTATTTTTGTACATATTGGGTTATAAAATCCACAAAGACCTATGAAGAAACCATAAAAAACTCATGAATGTTGGATGGTTTGTCCAAGAAGTTTCCAACTATGATGATGAATTTTGTTAAAGAAATAATAATTTAATTTATATAATGCACAAAAAATACACAATTTCTGGGTCTAAAATAATTAATTATGATGAGTCGATCCTAGGTTTTCTTTTGCGATTGATTGGATGTATTTGTTTTCATAGAAAAATTGAAATAATTAATTCAATATATATCCAAACAATGAGTTAATTACCCAAAATCATTAAATAATTTAATTATTAAACAATTAAAAGTACAAAAACAAATTCACTTATAGTATCACTTCAATGATCACCATAATGAATTAGATCGTACTAGCACTCAAAATGTGTAGTTGTTATTGTTAATGACGAAGATAAATAAAATAACTCAGTGAATGGAGAACTTAAAATAATGAAGTGATTTAAGAATTTAAAATTATAAAATAACATGAAATAATACACATTAAATTCCCTTGGATAAACCAAAATTTTGTTATCCCTTCATTGATGCTATTCTATCAATGTAATCAGAATGATAACATAAATAAACAGAATTGATGAATTGAAAAAAATGGAATTATGAACACTTGACCATTTTGTAAAGAGTTTCAGGAATGATTATTTTAATAACATTAATACCTATGGAAATGGTATCAACCTTTTAAAAAGGATATATAAATATATGATGAATAAATTTTATTAAGAATCTATTGGGATTGAAAAAGATTAAATAGGAAAAAATTAACAAGCCATTAAAAAAGGATATCATAACAATAAAATAGAAATAAAAACATGGATTATAATTCAAAAAACCTCTAGATCCTTATATAAAAATATTTTTATCCTTAGGTAAACCCCAAAAAATAAGTACATTCCTTACCCATTAATTAGGAGAATCAAAAAGAGGTTCATAAAACAATAGAAATTGGAAGTTTTAAAGTGGACCAGACAATTATTCCAGATTCAACCCCCTTTTGACATGTATATTTTTAACTAAAAATTATAGAATATGAAGAGGTTGTAAAAGACAAATATATTCATCCGGTATTACTCTAATGGTTTTCAGAAATATCATTCCAATTGAATATTTCATTCAGATTTTATGCACGAAATGGTGAACTATTTTTATGGGCCTTCAAATCTAGCCCCCAAATTAGAGGTCAAAATCTACACCCTGGATCGCCTTGAAAACATTAGGATTAGCTCTGGTCAATGTTTGAGTGAAATACACCCAAATTGTTTTTCTTTCTACATTTAAATTTTTTGCTTCATTAGGATTGGTTTGTGGGCCCCACTTTTGATTGATGGTCCTTAGGCCCACTATGCATTGTCTAGAAAATTTCCAATTTCATGGTAAATAATATATATCTTCCCTTGGGATTCCTCTATCAATCCTAATTTATAAAATGTTCAATTAATTTTTATAAACCATATCAGAAAATAAAAAAATAAAAAAAATGAATATAATTTTCTCTACAAACAAATGATTGATTGCGCCCAAATTTTCATTTTAAACATGTATTACACATTTGATGAGAAATGAGGATCAATTTATGAATTTGACTGATATTGGTGTTTATGGACATTCAAAAAAAATCAATAATATGATTTAAAAAATGAATATTATAATATTTTGGTGGCTAATAAATTTTTATTCCTCTTGAATTTTTATATTTTGGTTACTCGATTTTATGTGACATATTTAATATATCTTACTTACAAATTTAACTAGGTTGTGGATCATCAATTTATTTTAATTTAAAAATTAGTTTTGGAACTGTTCTTTATTTTAAAGGTAATTTATTAAATATAATTTCACGTTAAATTTGGATGTAGGTTTTTTTATCATTTAAGGTATTAAACCATTATTTAAATAATTATTTTTTTGCCTAATGTATATGTATTGTTTTAGGAAAGTAAATTCCAGTATTCTATGGTGCATACCTATTTATTTTCTGTATTCTCACACCCTATATGCGACAAATGTAATTAATAAACCCAAACTATTTTGAATAATATTGTTTTTATCATAACAATCTAGAACCTACACTCCCATATTTGGATTTAAAATAAAAAACCTTCCATTTTTGGAATTGATACCATAGAATATTTACCAATTTTCTCTAATAAAAACATACAACATCAAAAAGAAATATTGGATCACTTACATAGACATGGAACTATTATCTATATAATTGTAGAAAATTAGGAAAAATACTACATAAATAACTTCCATGACTTTAAATGACCATGTCCCCCATTTATGCCAACTTTTCATATTACACATTTGGTCATCAATATCATCCTTCTGAAATCCATTATATAAAACATTAGAAGAGTGAAGTGAAAAACATTAGAAGTGTGAAGAAAATGCTTGGTATGGGAAAAAAATAAGAATTAATAATTTCATCTAATCAATGAGAGTAAGAAGTGCGAAGGGTATGACGATAAAAATCATAGCGGATGGGTGTATAATATATGAACTCATACCCATATATCACTGGAACATCAAATATGAATACATGACAATGGAAAGAGTCAACAAATTAATTAATCACGAGCCTTTTTATATCAATGATTAATATGGGTGACATTATAACTCCATACCAATAAACTAAATCTCTTTTTGGTAACATGGAGCATCATATTCATAAAATCATTTCATAAAACTTTTATTTGGAATAAAAACATAGTTTAAATTCCATATAATCATTACTCTATGCATTAGAACAATATCAACGATCTCTTATGCTCTTATGAGACTACCCAACAATATTTGGGCCACCCCATGTTGTGATATCACAGGAATTTTTGGGAATATCTAGGACACCCCATGTTATGCTATAATGGGATTAACCAATGCTATCAGGACCATCCCAGATGGATATGTAATGGGATTACCTAGGACTATCTGGGAACAATGATGACATTTATAATGTCCAAGAAGGACAACATGATTAATTTATATAGATACTACACCATAAAACTCATAGAAACAATCACTATTATTAAATAACCCGATCAACACATGGAAAATTAATTTTCTTCTAGTCAATATATTTGAAACCTAATTAACTCATGGAAAAGAAATGGGTTCTATAATAATATCGTTGAAATTATCATAATCCAGATAGACAAATAAATAGGATGTTATTAAAAAATTTCCACAATTAAGGATAACTAACAACAACAATTGTTGATGTTTATCAATTTAAATTCCATTAAAATATAATTAAAATCAATCTTGAAGAAAATATCTTTTTCATTTTAAAAATCACTTAATAAAAGATTAAACATATTGAAAATACTTTACTCTGAAAAAAATAGAAACATAGAATTTTTTTTAAAAATATATTTAAAAACCTTATTATGTAAAATATCATTTTTCATTGAAAATATATTTTTAATTTTTTTATAAAACATAATTCAAGAATAAAATGTGTGTTTTTTTGAAAAGATGGTTTTTCTTAAAAAATTTATCTTAAACTCTTGAGTACATAAAGAGATGAAACTAATGGGAAAATATGTATTCTCATGACATATATAAAGGGTAATTAACTTCCTAAGAATATTTTTTGAGTATGATCTTATGATTTTAGCATTGTATATTTAATCATATGTAATCCCAAAAATTTTGGAAATGTAACATGGAACTCCTACTACATTGGTAATTTTGAATCGTAAGCATCGAGAAAAAAGAAAAATAAATGAAACATATAATATAATAAAATATTTATATACATGATATAAAATTTCAATGTGTCATTATATACACCTAATAAAAGAATATATGTTTATTATATGACAAACATCTAAAATAGGGAAAATTGTGGCAAAAATCCAATACCAATTTTGTATCATTGAACCCATAAACCCTATGAAAGAGATATAATCAAATGGATATGTAAATATCACTAAATTTAGATATGGTAATAATAAAATATATTCACGAGTAGAATATATAATTCCTCATCCTTAAACATTACATAATCTTGATTTATGTCAAGAATTCACATTTAGGATCTTTTCAGGTTGATAGTTTTAGAGAATTAGGCCATGATAATTACATAAAAAAAATCAAATTTATATAAATTGGATGCAACTAAAACAATATCAATTTCTTCCACAATATAATTTTTTTTTAAAATATATATGATTTCCTTTCTTGAAAAAATTATTCATGACATTTTCCTTTTTCTTACCCATCCTTATACCATGTGGAAAAAAATTCAAACACATGGGATGAACATAAAAATCCCACCAAGGAATATAAAATAAGGATTAAAACTGTTATACCATGAATGTTTTAAAACCATATTTTGTTTACACAAAATCATAAATTTCACCGATAAAACATTAACTATTAACATACCTCATGAAATCATAATATTTCTAAAAAACATCATAGAAATCATAAATCAAAATCGTAACATGTGGAATCCATATCAAACATATACTGTATCTTTCCTAAAAACAAACAGAGTAACCTTCATGGTTACGATAGGATTAGCCATCATAGTATATTCCCTAATTCTCTTAAGATAAACCATAATGTTTTCCTATGTCTCATTACCCAATGCATTGGAGTGGTATCATGCACTCACCCTCCTTTAGTTTATCATATAACCACCCGTATACATAAGCAATTCCAAAGAACCATAACATAATCATAACACAAAAAACAATCAAAAATGAAAAAAATAACATTTCCACATTGAAATTATAAAATATCATTTCATGATATTGATATAATAAATCAATTGTAAAAAACATTTTCAATACCAAAACACAAAAAAATTAATATGGTATTTTATTTAATTTTAAAAACATTATGGTTTGTATTGAAATCCAAATACCAAATAATGGTCATGGTGGAAGAAACGTTTTTAGTCTCCATGTCCATTAAAAAACATTCTTTTTTTCGTTGAGTAAAATGCATAATAGAAAATTATTCCTTTTGAAAACCATTGAATTAAATTAAAATTCAAAAGGGATTATTATACACCATATAAAATAATGAGGTGTATAATATCAAATTATTCTTTAATGAAATTTTATTATGACGAAGTCCATTACATTGAGTCTGAATTATCTAATACGTTATTTATTTTCCAGAATATAGACTTGCATTAATTTATACATGATTAATAACCATTTTCAATTTTATTATTATTTTTATATCACTTATTACCATTTTATATAAATTACCTAACTATTTATGTTCATATCAGACATTTTGTTGATATTCAGTACTTGTGTCAAAAGTGAACGTGGTTTGATTTAAATTGATCATGTGGTCAAAATTACATCATCTAAAGAATATAATTCTTCCTTTAAATACCATATATATATATATTATATATGTATTTAGAAAAGTCTATACTATTTGGAGATAATAAATTAAATACACCATTCATTGAGACAGTGGTTCGTACGTACACATGAACACTACATTCATTTATTTTTCATATTATTGTAGTAATAATTGGATAATATAAATGTATATTATAATAACAATATTATATATATTTAATATATGTCTCATATAATTAACATAACCATCATTTATACATTCCATGTTTAATGGGAATGAGTCATATCGCTTTGAGGGGGTGATATTCCACACTTCCTCAAACAATCATATCATATTTATAGAACATGGAATGAATAAATTTATATTCTAAATTAAAATTAAATAATAATAGAAACAATATAAATATAATATATATTATATATAATTTTTTTTTCTATTATAATGTCCACCAGGAGAGGTGGTAGGATAAAATTCAACAATAATCATTTCTTGAGGCAGTAGTTCACCGTAAATAGAAATAGTTCGTTTATTACCCATTAAAACGGGGTGTTTGTAAGTGTAGATTGAAAAAATATAATAAAAAAATTCTTGAATATTAATAATAATGGTCTTTTTATGTAATTTTAATATATGAAGAGTTTGGGGAGTGGATAGTGGAAATGAAACTAAAAAGCATGGGAGAAGGTGTAACCTCTTAATCAGGGTTTTTTTTTGTTTATTACAAAAGGATTATTGGGGAGGCTTTATGAACTAATTTAATATTCTACTATTAGTGGATGGATTCTAGGAATAGGTTTCATTAGGGGTTTTCTGAACTAAAGGGTTCAATAAGTGTGATTATTATAAATGTGATGGTACCTTTTAATAGGAGAGGGAAGAGGCACCCTAGGAAACCCTTAGAATATTAAAATACTATAAATTAATATTTTAATCAAAATGCATAAAAATTAAAATATGTAGAATATAATACTAGGATATCTTGAAATACTATCATTCAATAATTTTTAGACATGTATTGATTTAATTTTAAACATTTTCTGTTCGGTTTACTCTTAATTATTCTCTATAAATTTTAATTATGGTTATTATATTTTAAATATTAAGAGGCTATAAATTTTACAAATCTAGGGTCAATTTACCATTATTAGACACATAATTAACATTTAGACCATGCCATAGTCACTTTTTTGATTTAAATTTTTTTTTAGGATTTTTAAATAATTTAATAAATTTCAATTTTTATAAAACATCAATTATGTCATTTTTTACACTATTAATTTAGTTGAATTGAAATAAAATGTAAACAAAGAGATAACTTCTAAAAAACTATAAAATAGTCTTCTAACATTCCATATTCACTTATAAATATAATGGATGACTTATGTTGTGATATAATATTTATTTTAATATTTATAATATAATTTTTTTGATTCCATCACTAATAACGAAATCACTACATCACCATTGGGTCATAACTAAAATCAATTATTTAATATCTAAAAATTGTAAATAAAATACCATGATGTACGAAATATTTTTATCCCTCTAATAAATATTTATAGATGAATATTTCACTTATATAAACAAGTATTAAAATTTTTTTAGTAAGAATATATATATTTACAACATATTTTCCTTTAGTTTAACTTAAAATTTATAAGTCTCATATTGAAAATTAAGTGGAATTAAAAGGAAAAATTTTCATTCCAAGGGTTTTCTTGGTCATCCATAGCTCATCCAATAGTATTAGGACATGTTTTAGGGTATTTTTATATTTTTATAATATTATTTTTACCTTTAATTATTTTATTACCCTTTAACCATTGTAAATAAAAACATTTACTAATTTTACCATTCAACTTGTCCAAAAAAGGCTTCTATTTACAAATTTTTTACCTTCTGATTCAAAAAATGGAATTCATTTTTACAATTTCAAAACATTAAAGTTTCAGTAATTAATTTAATATTAATTCTCATCATCAATATGAGAAGATGGTTTTTTTAAAAGTAAAAACGATCAAAAGATTGACATGTATTTATATCAAATTCCAATGTTAAATTACCTACAATTACCTAAATTTGATTAAATGATAAAAACCTAATCCAAATTAAACATTAAAAAAATAAAATTAAAATATAACTATATAAATAAATTAGATTAAATTGCAGTTATAAATTAAAATGCAGTGTATTTCAATATTATTTAAAATGAATTTTATCAGAAAAATAAAAAAAAGTAAATTTTGTCGTCCTTCTAAATAAGAAATTTATTTTTCCAAATAAATCATATAAAATTTCGAAAAAATATATTTAGAAAATTTTTCCCTTCAAAAGGTGGTAAAACGACCTTTTAAACACTATTCGAGTATTTTATACCTAATTTTTGATTTATTCTCATTTTAAGCCTCTAAAAATTATTGGATTAAAGTAAAGACATTAAATAAACATGTGTAATCATAAAATAGTTATTTTGGTTTATTCTGACAAATACAATGGCTAGAAATGAACTACCATTTAAAATAATTTTATTAATACTGTATTTTTTCTGTATAACATAGTCTTTTGTGTAACGTAAGATTTCATAGAAACACATTGTTGCGTGTCGAATACGGTATCTCACATATTGTCCCATTCGAACTAAAATTAATATCTAATTCATAAATATTAGATGATATGAAAATTTATTATTCTATAATTAACTAGGATTTTACAATATATAGACCACATAATAAAAATAAGTGGTCAATATTGAATGTATCTGACCTATATAAAAGTGAGACAAAAAACCTTACTATGAGTCTAGTTGTCATGACCTATCCCAGTGGGGCCCGCACCGCGACTCCCCAAGCCCACCTCCAAAAGGCAAGGTGCTGGTGACTAGCACCGAGTAGGCATATTACACACAAGGGAGGCATTGCCTAAGTACCTGTACACACACACACACCTCCAAGCCCAAAATGCTGAAATGTAAAAAACTCTTAGAAACAAAATGCCTGCATACAACTAAACCCAACCAATAGAGTATGAAAAAAAGTAAAGTTCTGAAAGTAAACTAGGTCATAATAAAACCCCACCAAAAACAAGAGTCCAAAAAATACAAAGTACAACCTGTAACACAAAGAGGTACTGGGACTACTGCTCATAGCCGTAGGAATACCTCGACCGGTGAGGAAATTAGAAAGCTCGGTCATGTCCTGGTCCACCCCGAACTCTATCAAAAGGATGTTTTCCTACACAAGTCACGACACGTTTGGGAAAAGCCCGTGCAGGGGTGAGTATAACAATACTCAATAGGGGCCCCCAAAAACCACAATGAAATACACAAAATAAATGAACTGTCATCTCTACATAGTATATGTCTACTGATCTTATAATAGGAGAACACAATCCAGATATACTCAAAACCCAGACCAATATTCTAATGTTATGTCAAACAACTGCATACCCTCATTAGGGATTCAGTTCGAAGATTCCAAGAGGCACTCGTTCCGAGAGAACTCACACCATGAGTCTGATAGATCTGATGACGTCCATCCGAGAAGTACTGTTCATCGAGAAAAGCCATGAGAGATAGATACACACATTACAGGAGACACACTCATAAGTGGGGAAAGATCATGATACACAGATAAGGATCACTGCCAGGGAAATGGCATATAATGCGACTCATCTAGATTCACCTTCTAGGTAGAGGATCGATGCCCGGTGGAGTTGGTCACGTCGATGTATGACTTTACCTAGGGCCACGAATGGATAGAGTATCTCGTTCCGGGCCTCTTGGAGGGATGCCTAACTCCATCACAGAAAGTCTTGCTGAAGGGATCATACACATGTAGAAAGAAACACTATTTTACATTCAGGGGAATGATCAAAAAGGGAACTAACCCAAACGAAACATGTCCATGATACAGTGGACAAAAAGATTAAGCCATATACAAAAAATTACACGACGTGTAGAAAGGTCACACGCCATGTTCTCTGACCCCAGGTAATGCCTGTGTACAATGGCCCGTGTCTCAAGGATGGCCTTTAAAAACAAAACAACATTGCGTGTGAAAATTATCACACACTGTGTCAAGGTATCTGGGGTCCGCTCCATGTATGAAGTCCATGTTCTCGTACATGACCTCAACCCATGTACGCCAACCCATATAATCGACACACGAGGTGACCTAGTGGCCTCTCCTGGCCGTGTGGTGTAGTAAATGGTTGTGTAATCCATCCTGTATCCATGTATCCCCTGGATACACGCCATGTCCTGTGTAGTCGCCTCTTACATGCCACGTAGGATCTACATGCCGTGTTCCGAAGCCGTTTAGTCCAACCCGTGTCTGTTTTCTTTCCAAAATACACACCAAGCTTCGGAGAAAGTACAAAATGTTGTGTGACTAGGGTCACATGACTTGTGATTCCTATCTGAACCCAAAAAACGTAGCTACCATCGCCGGTAATACACGGTGTTTTCTTCGGATGTTCACGCCTTATAATCTAGAATTTCACAAAATCGAAGCTTCTTGCCAGTGCACCTCCCATGAGGCTTCGATATTCTTTCTGACAGTCCAATATCCATGAAAAATAATATTCTAGGTCTCCTCAATGTCTTTAAGTCATCTCCATTTCTTTCAGGCCTCCGATCGGCCCCGAAAACCTGTTTTGATCCACCCACAAGAAGAACTGTCAAAGAACGATAGTCATCAAACCGTGTAGATTCGTTTGCTTCTATTGTTGTCGCACCTCCACTAGGTCGTCGTGATGTAGGATCTCAAATTTGGGATCGTTTCGTCTCAAAACGCATGTGCAACGATCCGTTGTTTATTTCCCTGCAATGAATGCGACGAACGAACGAAAATAAAGGGGGGAGAAATCCAAAAGCAAAAATTGAGGAATGAACCTACACCTTCATTCGTCACGGATTTAATCCACTCTCATTAGTAGGATTAAACAGAGAAGAATAAAAACAAAAATTCAACATTGATTAACTTCCAGAAATCATCCCAATAAAACCATCCCACAAGAACACACGAATCTGTGGATCAACTTGTTCATGGTTGATCAGTGTTCTTTATTTTCAATTCAAAAATGGGGAAAGGAGAATTAAAATAACAACCCCTAACTCAATAAGGGATCGATCACTGACGAAAATGGGTCACGCTTCCATCGTCGCCGAGATCCTTCAACTTCATTGGCACAACGATTCACAGCTATGATTCATCGTCATTCATCGCCAAGAGTTTTCTAAAAAGCGCCAAGAATTATCCCGAGTTTCTCTCCAGCTTCTGCAAACGAGCAACGTTCGATTAACCCATTAAAAAGAGGGAACTTGTTTTAGTGTTCTATTATGTAGAGTTGTTGTCGTTATTCTTTGACATTAATGAGTCAGCGTTGCTATTTTAAGGTGATTATGGAAAGACCTTAATTATTGAAACAGCAGGCCCGTCGTTTCACTACAGCGGATGTTCCAAAATAAAATAAAATAAACGTGCAAATTTATTTTATTTTATTTCACTAAAAATGTTAGAAAATTAACTTTTTCCCTTGACCCACTTTGGTCGAGGTTAGACCCGTTCATAGGTAAATTCGCCGTCTTAGATACAACGGTTTCCTCAGATTTTTAATCTGAGCATCTGTTCAGGAACTGCCACAACTGCTCACATGTGTCGACACATTTGACTTAAAAAAAGTTAAAACCACCATTCCAGGATCACTGGGCCTTAGAATGATGTGACTTCTCTGTGCATGGTCTCATAATAATTCCATATAATATTTAATAATAATACACAAAAAATCTGAGACATTACATTCTCCCCACCATGGGGATTTACGTCCTTGAAAAGACTAAACAATGTCTACTCAAAAGGATGTGGGTACTGGGCATGAATATGAGCCTCACACTCCCATGTGCTCTCCAGATGATTCATGTGCCACCAACAGACGCGCTCCAAGGGAATCGATCGACAAAAAAGGATCCACTCCTGCCGATCCTTGATCTCCACTGGGTACTCAGCAATGGTCGCTCCATCTTCGATGTCTAGCTCTCCTAAGTCGATGGCTTATGATGATTCATGCACGTACCTACTTATTTGGGACACGAGGAAGAAATCATGTACCCGATGCAACTATGGAGGTTGAACTAGGAGGAATTCCACATTTCCAACTCTGCATAGTATCTGGAATGGTTTGATGAACCTCAAATATAGCTCACCGCCCCGACCAAATCTCCATAACCACCGTCGAGGTGATACCCGGAGAAAGACATGGTCTACCTCTTCGAACTAAAGAGGTATCTGTCATATGTCTGCATAAGACTTATTTTAGCTATGTGCAGTCTTCATCCACTCCCAGATGATCTGCACCTTCTCGGTGGTATCTCATACCAACTCTGGACCAATGAGTGTGGACTCTCTAGGGTCGGTCCAACAAAGTGGTGACCAGAAGGGTCTCCCATATAAATCCTCGAATGGCACCATACCAATGGTGGAGTGGCAGCTGTTGTTGTATGAAATATCCACCAGTGGTATGTGGTCCTCCCAAAAACGAAGAAAGTCCATGATATAGGCTTGAAACATATCCTCAAGAACCTGAATGGTCCTCTCTGTCTGACCATCTCTTTGGGGATGAAATGTTGTGCTCAAGCGTAGCTATATCCCAAAAGCCTCCTACAATCCCTTCCATAATAGAAATATGAAATGGGAATCTCGGTCAGAGACTAAGGTCTAGGGGACTCCATGTAGTCGAACTATCTCTTGCATGTAGAGGTGTCCCATTCTCTCTACGGAACTCTGCTCCCTGATAGCTAGGAAATGGGATGAATTGGTGAACCGGTCAATGATCAACTAGATGGAATCATGCCCCTTGGTCATCTATGGTAAGAATGTCATGATGTCCAGCGATATTCCATCCCACTTCCACTTTGTAAATTCTAGGGGGTTAACTAATCCCGCTAAAAACTGGTGCTCAGCCTTCACTTGTAGGCACATAAGGCACCGAGAAACGAACTCCGCTACTGATTTCTTCATTCCTGACCACAATAACTATCATCAGATATCCTGGTACATCTTTCCACTCCAAAATGTACCACTAATGGAGATGTATGGAACTCCCTCAGGACCTCTTCTCTCAACGCCACTTGTACAATAGTGAGTCCTCTGAAAAGAAGTACGTGCTCCCAACCTTGCGAATATCCATCAAGAGCATGTCTTGTGGATAACTGACATGTAAAGCCTCACAGTAGACATATCAATGATGTTCCTCTTTAACTTTCATTATGAGCGGAGGGGTGATAACCATCTACTGTAGGTAAGCTGCATCCTCTTTGTCTACAAAGGATAACTGCAACGCAGCTAACTGTTCTTTTGCCTCACTCAACAGATGTGAGCTCGACCTTCTGCTAAGAGAATCTTCCATCTTGTTCCACTTCCCAGGAATATAGATGATATCAAAATCATAGTCCTGTAGGAAGTCCAGCCAACACCTATATCTCATATTCATATCATTATTTGAAAATATGTACTTGAAGATCTTGTGGTTAGAGTAGACGATAAAATGCTCTCCCATAAGGTAGTGTCACCACATTTTCAATGCAAAGACTACCACTGCAAACTCAAGATCATGGGTCACATAGTACTGCTCTTTTGGACTAAATTGGTGCGAACCATAAGAAATTACTATCTGTCTCTACATCATAACACATCCATGCCCGGTTCCTGATGCATCGCAGAAAACTACGTACTCGACACCCTCCTCTGGAAATATCTAGATTGGGGTGTATTTCAAACTCTATCTCAACTACACAAAATCCTTTTATAACTTCTCCATACTCGTGAAGGTTTTACCCTTCCTGTTTAAGGCTTTAATCGGTGATGATATCTAGGAGAAATAATGAATGAATCTCTTGTAATATTCCACCCACCCAAGTAAGCTCCTCACCTACGTCATGCTCCGAGGTGGCTCCCATGACAACACTGCATCCACCATGGCTGGGTCCACAACTACTCAATCATCTGAGATGACATGTCCCAGAATATAGACCTCTTGAATCCAAAACTAGCACGTTGAGAGCTTCCCATAAATCTGGTTCTCCAAGAATACGTCTAGAACCATCTGCATGTGTCTCGCGTTCTCTTACTCTAACACTGAGTATATAAGGTTGTCATCGATGAAGACCACTATGAACTGGTCCATGTACAACTGGACGATTCGGTTCATCAGTTCCCGGAACACTGCGGGGGAGTTTTTCATGCCTAAAGGTATCAATAAATACTCATAGTGACCACAATGACATCTGAATGTCGTCTTTAGTGTATCCTCATCCTGCACTCATAACTGGTGATAAATTGATTGAAGTTCAACCTTCGAGAACCACTTTTCCCCTCTTAGATGATCGAAGAGTTCATCGATTCTCGGTAGTGGATAGATATTCTTCACTTTCACCTGATTCAGGTGCCGATAATCCATGCACAACCTCAAAGTCCCATCTTCCTTCCTGTCAAACAAGACTGGGGCTGGGGTGAAATTATGGGTCTTACGAAACCCTTGTTCTTCAAATCCTCCAACTTCAACCTCAACTCGTGAAGCTCTGTGGGATCCATCGGATATGCTGATGAAGAAATCAGTGTCATCCCAGGGTTTATGTTTATGCATAAGTCGATTCCCTGGCAGGGAGGTAATCCTGCAACATCTTCAGGAAAGACGTCCTCGTACTCCACCACTACTGATGGGAATTGGGAGCCCACAACATCCATTGCTTGGAGGGCTAGGCTATCCAACTAATTAGTGATTTTTTTCACCCTCTAGTGCATGATCCATTCTATTCTGCTTGGGTTTCCATTTCTCAGACAAAGGAAAACATTGTCCCATCACTACGGGCACACCACACACTTCACAAAAATTAGTCAATTTGGACATGGACCGAAGATAATCAATCCATACTGAGAATGATGATGTAAGGCCTCGATTCTAAAAACAAGAGGTTCCAACTGAAACTCTCACCTCCAAGGGTAAGATCACAATGTCTGCAAAGGTGTGTGATCATCAAGTCTCCCCGCGTAGGTGTCTCCAATCATAAGGATCAATTCAACGACTCTACCGGAATCTAACGGTTTTATACAAGACATGTGGAGATGAAGGAATGACTGGTGCCTGTATCTATAAGTACAGAATATATGGTAGAGAAGACCCAGATCATACCGTAGATCATCCCTGGAGCCCTAGGGTCGTATGCCTGGACCTCATGCACTTATCCCTGCCCTGTCCCCCGGCTCCCTGAGCCTGGTGCGGACCTCCTGGGGGTGGTTGTGGAATTCAATCGCAGTGTCTGCCACATCCTATAGCTCTCCCTCCTCCTCTTCCACATCCGCCTCCTGGTGGGTCTGTCTTCTCCACTCTCTTTCTTTGTCTCGTTGGTCCATCCACTGCTTCTTGGTTAGCAGGTCGACTGTTCAGACAATCCCTAGCGAGATGTTACCTTCCGTATCACAAGTAACACCACTTCTCCCTGGGATGACTGGATCTAGTCTGAGAGATTTGGACTATCGACTCCATATCCTAGGTCCTCCTCTAACGTCTCACACATCCTGATCCCTATGTCTGACGTCAGCTCCCCGCTTCAGAGGTCTCCATACCTGTATGCCTGCTGCTGACTTCTGGAAGCTATCGCTGCTCCGCCAGGAAGCTCTCGATCACCAAGGCCTGCTCGAGCACTCCATAATAAGTCAAAATGCATAGAAGCACGACACTAGCTCCGATGTCCGGTCGCAGACCTCGCTCGAAGGTCCGAGCTCCGAAGTACTGATCCCTGACCATATCCATTAAGTACCGGGCGAGGTTGGTGAACCTCGATGAATAGTCACCTACCGTCAAACTGCCCTGATAGAGCTGAAGAAGCTCTTGGATGCGATCTTCTCTCAGTGTAACTAGATAGAACTCCTCCCTGAAGAGTCGGTCAATCTTCATCCCTGAAGGAGTCTCTTCTTGGTGAGTCTGCGTGGTCAGACTCCACCACTGTCCAACCGAACCCTGAAGAAGGCTCACTCCTAGGATCACCATCTGGTCCACTGGATTCATCCCTAGAAAGAAAACACTAGTCACCGCCTCAAGTGAGTCCTCAACCACCTGATGGTCAGGCTCCCCTCGGAACCTAAGGGGTCTCTGTCTCTGGAACTCATGGAGGATACTCAGCCTATGCTTCGAGTTGGTGGGTACTGCAAGTACCAAGGGATGCTCCACTGGTGGTGGTAAAGCAGGTGCACCACCTAGTGGAAATTCCTAGGGAACTGGTCCCTATATCGAAGCCTTGTCACTGAGGGGGTCATCCTCATGATCGTGTTGCTGAATCATAGAGGGTATGCATCGCGGAGGCATCCTGTAAGGAAACAAGATGTACCCTGAGTATATCTGGATAGTCGACTCAAAGGACATGGAAAACACAAACCATTGTGATATAATGTATGTACCATTCTTTTTATTCCCTACAACTAGTGCTTTCACATAATGAGTCAAAAATAAGGTTATCAGATTCCTGGTGTATAGATACGTCGGCCGCCCGCACCAACATTGGAGTCTCTGGCCTGAACGCCGAGCATGAAACCCTTAACATTGTTTCCCCAAACCAATCTCACAGACTCATGGTCCTATGGTATAATTGACCACCTGTGATACCACTCTATCATGACCCTATCCAGTGGGGACCGTGCCGTGACTCCCCAATCCCGCCCCCAATAGGCCAAGGGCTGGTGACTAGCACCGAGTAGGCATATTGCGGACATGCGAGTCATTACCAAAATACATGTACACACACAACCATATCAAAGCCCAAAATTCTGAAATGTAAATACTCATAAGGAACCAAATTCATGCATAAAACTACAACCAACCAACATAGAACGGAAGAAAGTAATGTATTGAAAGTAAACTTGGCCATAATACAAGCCCACCAAAAACAAGAGATTCAAAACTATAAATTCCAACCTATAACACAAAGAAGTTTGGGGACTGTTGCTCGTATCTGTAGGAACACCTCGGCTGGTGAGGAACTCAGAAAGCTTGGTCCTGTCCTGGTCCGCCTTGGACTCTGTCAAAAGGCTACTCATCATCACAAGACACGACACGTGTGGGAAAATCCCGTGCATGGGTGAGTATAACAATACTCAATAGGGGACCCCGAAAACCACAATGAAATACACAAAAAATGTCACAGTCTCCTCTACACATTATATGTCTACTGATCATAAAATAGGAGAAAACAATCCATATATACTAAAAACCCAGAACCGTAGTCTTGTGGAAAGTCACACAACTACGTACCCCCTCTAGGGATTCAATTCGAATATTCCACGAGGCACTCGTTACAAGATAACTCACTCCACGAGTTTGATAGCTTTGATGACATCCGTCCGGGATGTACTGTTCGTCAGGAAAAGCCATGAGAGATAGATAAAATCATTACGGGAGACACACTCCTGAGTGGGGAAAGATCACGATACATAGATGAGGATCACTACCAGGGTCATGGAGGATACTGTGACTCATCCAGATTCACCTGATATGTAGAGGATCGATGCTCGGTGAAGTTGGTTATGTCGATGCCTAACTCTACCTAGGGTCAATAATGGATATAAGATCTCGCTCTGGGCCTCTTAGAGGGATACCTGACTCTATCACAGAATGTCCTGCTGAAGGGATCATACTCATGTAGAAGGAAACGATACCATACCTTCAGGGGAACGTGAAAAAGGGGCACAAACCCCAAAAAAACATGTCCAAGATATGGTGGAAAAAATATCAATCATTGTATTGAAAATTAAACTATGTGTAGAATGGTCACACGCCGTGTTCTCTGGCCCTGGGTACTGTCTGTGTATAATGACCCGTGTCTCAAGGCTGGTTGTGAAAAAAACTACATGGTGTATAAAAACAATCACACGTCGTGTCAACGTATCTGGGGTCATCTTCGTGTACAATGGCCATGGGACCGCACAAAGCCTCAACCCATGTACGCCAACCCATGTAATCTACACATGGGGTGACCCATGCTACTGGCCTCGCCTTTCCGTGTGGTGGAGTACAAGGTTATGTAATCCATCCAGTGTCTGTGTATCCCCTGGATATACACCGAGTTCTCCATAGTCGCTGTAACACCCGGAGATTTTATGAGATTTTTTTTTATTTCTTATGTTATACGCAAAGGAATCTTTCACTACACACAACACCATCTTGGCTTGCGTTACATGCAATCTTGACCTTCCTCGATAGCGTGTGTAGTACGCAATACCGTGTTTCAATAAACAACGATATATTATTATAATATTATAAACTAGCCATTATGAATAGTATTAACTGAATTTTTAATTTTATAACATTATAATTCATCTTACACATTTTCTAGAATGAGGTATGAAAATAAAATCACTTTTTCGTATAAAAGAAGTATTTTTCAAAAAATGCAGTTTTACCGCCTTTTGATGGCGCACCCATTTTAAATCTAGTTTTGACATGTTTATAACTTCAATTTGACAAAATAAAATTCTTCCTTGGAATCAAGATATAAAAATTTAATTTGGATAATTTTTTCATATTATTCTGATAACTTTCATATTTTGATGAATAGTAAAAACACGCTATATTTTAATTAAAAACAACTTTTTCATTGCAATAATTAATATGGTTAGATTATCTTTCTAGTTGGTTTTAAAGTGTAATTAGAATATATTTTTACCATTTAATCCGATTTTGGTCATTGGAATTAATTTCACATTGAATTTGGACATAAACAAGTGTCGATCTTTTGATAGTTATTGTTTTATTAAAAACACGCTATTTGTTTTGATAACGGGAATTAATATAAAAGTTAATTAATTTCACTTATATGTTTTGAATTTGAAAAAATAGACATCATTTTTGAATTCGGAATATCAAATATAGCTTAGTCTGAATTTTTGGTATTTTTCTGAAAAACCTCAATTTTTGATGAATAGTGAAAACACTGAGTTTTTGGTTAAAATCGACATTTTATTTAAATAATAATTTATTAGATTTAAATTTATTTTAGGTAAAAATAGATAAATAATAATTATATAAGTTCAATTAAATTCATTGGAGTCATTTTATAATAATTTTAGATTTATAAAAATTGTATTGAACTTTTCACTGTCTTTTACCCACCTCCTAGGAGCTTTTGCAATTGTTCATAAAACATAATTTTACCGCTTCTGTGAGTTGAATTTCAAAAATCTGAGAGACACGGTTAATATCAAGGAGTAAAATTTGGTTCAATTAGATAAAAATAATTTTTGGTGAATAGTAACTTTTTACTTTTATTAACACGGTTAGAAGTAAATAGGGTAATTCAAGGTTAAAAGAATATTATAATAATTCAAAATTACCTTAACACTTGTCCAAACCTTATTGTATGAGTAATGTCCGACCATGGGCATCCTTGGGTCGATTTTGGGACTCCATGGAGCCACTTATTAAAGACAATGACACATTAGATTAATTAATTTAATGTAAAGACAAAATTGACATTAACAAAAATCTTTTAGTAATTAATTTTTATATAGTGTTATATAAGTACTATTTTCGACTATAAATATTACATGGAAAGATAAAACGATTTCCTACATCATGGTATTTTTTTTATAATTTTTAGACATATGATAAATTAAATTATTTATGACACAATAATGATGTAGTATTTACCTCATTAATAAATTATTTAAATAAATAAGATTATAATGATTAAAATATTATCCAAAACAATTCCAATTCTGATTGGATGATTTTATTTTTACCAAGAGTCATCTTATAATCATATTTAATGATTTTTTGACCTTTTGAAACCGAAGATAAGTTTATAATAAAATAATATTTACACACCTTTCAAAAGAGCCCCTCCTCTCCCTTATAGAAGGAGTCCAATTCTATGCAATTCCTTACACCTCTCAAGACTATTGGCTCATCCAAACTCTGACCAAATAAGATCCCTACATCCCTCTCCTACCCCTATAAGCCTTAACTTAGGCAGAAGGCACTTCATGAAGTCCCTTTTGGTTCGAACCAAAGGAAGTTTCCCAAATAAAAGGTAACAGTTTCTCTTAAGTTGTTTTCCTTTATTCTACTTCTCCAACCCTTAAACTCTTTTTAATACTTTATTTTTTAACAAAAACTGTATCCTAAATATACTAGGATGTTTTTATGAGATGTATTCGAACTACACTTACACACACCTCAATCTAATGGACGATGAACATAATGTTTCGGTGGATGGATAACTAACACCTCACAAAACAATGATTGTTCAATTTTCTCCTACCGCCTCTCATGGTGGACATTATTATGGAACTGTATTTATATATGATATATATTATTTTTATTATTTACTTATGCTTATTTAATTCCCAATTATATCAAGACTTTATGGTTTCCATAGTTGTTAAATACGATAATCTCATTTGAGGAAGTGCGGACAACCGCCCCCTCAAAGTGATACGATTCGTTAATGCCTTATGTGGGATGTATAAAGTATGTAGTTAATGATATTATATATGATATTATGCTGGAATTATAATATAACTATGTATAATTATGTTTTAATTCCATTAAAATAATAAATAGAAATGAAATTAGCGATTATGTGTACGCACGGCTTACCGTCTCCATGAACGGTGCATTTCATTTCTTACCTCCATATGTTATGTAATATTATAAATACATGTATATGCTGGATATATATGATATATATGATATATAAATAATGAATATCATTCTGGATATAATGAACCTTTGACCACATGAACCACATGTAATTATAAGAAGTCCATTTTTGACTCAAGTACCAAATATCGACAAAACGAACATTATTAACTTAAATGGTTACATAATTTTTATAACATTTTAATAAGTTATATAAAAGGAATAATAAATTTGAAAAAGGTTATTAAGCAAGTATAAATTAACTTTTTATTATTATTCATGAGATTAAATAATGATCCAGTCATGTCGGACACGAGGTAAGGGAACATCTTAACCCAATTTCTGTTCTTTGGGTTGATCTTCTCTTTCTTGTTTATGTCGTTCTTTGATTATGTGAGAAATGAATTTTTATATCTTATCATGTATTTATACTTTATTTATGTGACCTTATAGTAAATATACATAAGTAATCTATTTTATTTACAAAAAGATCTTTATAAGGGATAACTATTCAAATCTCGATATTATCCGAGATTGTTTATTCGCAAGTATTTACTGGGGTTTTTATCATCATCCATGTCCCTATTTTCTAAAAATGTTTTCATGTATGTTTAATGTCCTTTTTACCCATTTTTGAATTTTACCACATGTTATGAAAGGAATCTTACTTTTTTTTACCACATAAGGATCTTTTGGACTTTTCCGACAAAAGTACGAGGATAATGTTATTTTTAACTTATACAGCGTGAACAGATTTTTACCATTTCATAACGCCTCATTTTCATGAAGCTTACTCTACAATATTTCAATATTATTTTCAAAAAACCCCTTTTATTTTAAAATTTCATGGCATTTTTTGAATAGATAATGATTTTGAAGAAGAAAGGATATTTTCCTCAAGAATTAATTTCAAGTGTTTTATCAAAACTATTTACCATCTAAAATGAAATTATTTAATATGTTTATGTTTCATGTATAATGTATCCATTATTTACATGTTTTGATTATTCTTATGATGAAATGATATCCATTTTTTTATATGGATTATGTTATTATGGCACGATGTTTAAGAATCCCATTCTATTACATGGGTTATGCTATGATGTATGATTTATGATTTTGTGGCACACGGAAGAATGATTTCATTATGAGATGGGTGGGACATATATATCCCACCAATGCATTGGGTAAAGATTAATATCTCATTAGATAGACATGGCTGTAACGGTAAGTTAATTTTATTCAATGATATAGGACTAGAACGAGCAGTGAACTCGATTCAGAAAGGGACTTTGTCCACTAAGATGGTCTTGGCAGCAATTCCTTGGATACTATGAAAAACATATCATGTGCTTAATGGTTTCCACAATCACATGTTTTATTACCATGCTATTTTATCATGATTGATCTTCCTTTATGATATATGCCTTACGTACTTCCAAGACTTATGTCTTTGCTCAATATTTTGATGTTTAAACATTATGTTCATGTTTTTAAGTTCAAATGTATATGGTTTGTTTTATTTTATCCATGCTTACCCTTACTGAGCATTTGAGCTCACCCTTTATATGTTTTATTTTCCCCAGGATTTCAAGAAAGGTTTTAGGTAAGAAAACCAAAAGGGGAAGATCGTTATGGGAGATGTTGAAGATATTTCACCACGATTAGAAGATTTCATTCCGAGTTTACAAAGACACTAAACTATTACGGTCCTTGTGTGTCTTTTTTTGTTATGTATTAAGTATTCTGAAAAAGTAATGTAATGTCCATGTACGTCAAGCTTTGGGTCTCTACAGTTGGTATCAGAGGAAAGTTTTAGTTAACCTTTGGAAACTAGGATGAGAAAACTTTAGTGAGATACCTGGAGATATTTCTAAGGTATGTCTAGGAATGTCCCTAAGGTTAAGTATAAGTATAGGTTATAGTCCTAGAATTACAGTAAGGATATTAGAATTAATCTTAAGATGTTAGATATTGAGGTTACTCCCCCTTTATTATGATGTTTTCCATACCATGATTTTTTCCTCTCACACTATTCTTTTTGGGTTTTTGACGATGGCTGGAACCCAAAGGAACCATGTTGATCAATGTAATGGACGATGCAATGATTTTCCTCCTGAACAAACAAACGTTATGGGAGATGGAGTGAAAAATCTTATTGCTATACTTACACAAGCTACGAATCATTTTGGACTTCCAAATGAGCAGAGAAGGGAATATTCTATTGAGTCCTTAATGAGGCAACATCCACCTTGTTTCAATGGGTCTTCTGATCCACTTGTTGTTGAACAATGGATTAGTACCTTTGGAAATATATTTTCCATACTTCGTTGTTCGGAACATGAAAAAGTCATTCTGGCTATTTACCGTTTAGAAGGTGAAGTAGATCAATGGTGGAATCATATTAAGAATAAGATGAAAAGGGATGTAATTGATTCCATGGAATGGGACGAGATCAAGAAAATATTTTTCAATAAGTACTTCCCTTGTATTCTTCGAACAAAGACGGAGAAGGAGTTTTTGAACTAAAGAAAAACGATGATGAATCTGTTGGTATCTACGAAGAAAATTTTACAAAGCTTCGAAGGTACACTTCTGGGATTATTGTCCAACATGAGAGCAAGATCGATTGAATCTTTAGTGGCTTAAAACCAAGTATTAGAAGGGAATTAGCCTTAAGGGACTTCAATAGCTACGAGGAAACTGTTTGATGTGCTCTCAAGGTTGATATGGAGATTGGAGTAACACATCAGTCATATGGGTTTGATAAGAAGTGGAAAATGGAATTCAAAGGGAAATCTAAAGACCACACTGAAAAGAAGATGATTTTTCCTTTATGCTCAAATTTTGGAAAGAAACATGAAGGGAATTGTCTAAAAGGGACAAGAAAATTTTTTAAGTGTGGAACATAAGGTCATTGGGCAATTGAATGTCAAAATAATGGGAAAAATATGTCTAATGATGCGAACAAAGAAAGGGATACAAAGAATGCACCTCCAACACTTCAATGATTCAAGTGCAAGGAAATGGGCCATTATTCTAATCAATGCCCTAATCCAAGGGTTGTTGATGATGATCGACATCAACAAACTCTTAAGGCCAAAGGCAAAGGAAAGTCACATGTAATTACTATCGGCGATGTGAAGTAAGATAATGAAGTGGTGAAAGGTACACTTACCATCCACTCTAAAGTAGAAAATGTTTTATTTGATTCTGGATCCACCCACTCTTTTATTTCTAAATAATTTTCTAAGGGTATAACCATATTACCTCAATAATTAGATGTTGAGTTATCTGTGACAACTCCTAATGGCACAACGGTCGCATCAAAAGTTTACAATTCTTCTCCGATGGACGTTTGTGAGAAAGTGCTTCCTGCAAATCTTGTGATCCTTCCTATAGTGGAATTTTATGTGATTCTTGGAATGGATTGGATTTCTTTATACGGAGCTCATATCGATTTCCAATGAAGGGAAGTCACATTTCATATTCCTGATCAATCTATGATCACCTATCAATGCAAGGATGAATATAACCTTCTAGTGGAAATTTCATCCATCTTATGGGTCTTGATTCCAATAAATGAAGGTTATTAATCTCAAATGGTTGGAGAGAAACTCATGATTAAGAATATGACCATTGAATGAGAGTTTGATGATGTCCTTCCAGAGGAATTACCAGGTCTTCCACCAAATTGAGATGTTGAGCTTTCAATAGAACTCATACCAGGTGCTATGCCAATTTCAAAGACACCTTATAGAATGGCCCCAATTGAGTTGCAGGAATTGAAGAAGCAACTCCAAGAGAATCTTGATAAGGGATTCATACGCCCTAGTGCGTCACCTTGGGGAGCACCTGTTCTTTTTGTTAAGAAGAAAGCTGGATAAATGCAAATATGAATTGATTACCGAGAACTTAACAAGATCACTATCAATAAAAAATATCCTCTCCCATGCATTGATGACTTATTTGATCAACTACGTGGAGCTCAATACTTTTCCAAGATTGATCTTCGTTCAGGGTATCATCAATTCAGGGTCAAAAGGGAGGATATACCAAAGACGGCGTTCCATACAAGGTATGGACACTATGAATTTATAGTGATGCCATTCGGTCTTAATAATACCCCTTCTATCTTCATGGATCTAATGAATAGAGTCTTTAGAGACTATCTTGATCAGTCTGTGGTAGTCTTTATAGATGATATTCTTATCTATTCAAATAGCAAAGAAGAACATGAAGATCACTTGAGAATTGTATTGAATACCCTGAGAAAGGAGAAGCTTTATGCCAAATTTACCAAGTGTGAATTTTGGCTTCAAAAAGATTCATTTATGGGTCACATAATCTCAAAAGAGGGAATATCTGTGGATCCAGTAAAAATAGAGGTAATCGAAAGATGGTTGAGAACAACAAAAATAAATGAGATCTGATGTTTTCTTGGTTTGGATGGATATTATCGACATATTTTGAATGATTTTTCACGATTATCTAATCCACTCACCAGGTTGACTCGAAAAGGAGTTACGTTCATTTGGATGGAGGAGTGTGAAGAGAATTTCATGGAGTTGAAAATAAGGTTATCCAGTGCACCTATTCTCACACTGCCTTATAGTGGAGAAAGGTTTGTGATCTACAGTGATGAATCTAAGAAGGGATTGGGGTGTGTTCTCATGAAAAATGATATGGTGATAGCTTATGCCTCACGACAGTTGAAAATCCATGAGCAAAATTACCCAACTCATGATTTGGAGTTAGCTGCGGTAATCTTTGCACTAATGATTCGGAGGCATTATCTTTATGGAAAAATGTGTGATATTTATACTACTCATAAAATTTTAAAGTATATCTTCACACAAAAGGAGATGAATATGTGCCAAAGAAGATGGTTGGAGCTGATTAAGGATTACGACAGCTCAATTCATCATCACCCTGGGAAAGCAAACAAGGTGGCAAACACATTAAGTCGACAAGACCGTGCTAGATTATCCATAATGAGGATCACAAAAGATCCAATATTTATGGATTTACAAAGGATGGATCTTTGAATTATAATGGAAAGGGAAAAATCTTATCTTTCTCAAATGAATGTTCAAACATCTATACCTGTGAAGATTAAAGAGGCACAAAAAGAAGATGTTGAGTTACAAAAGAAGGTGAGAAATGTTCCTTAATTCAACCTTGATTGTGATGGGATAATAAGGTTCAAGAATCGGGTTTTCATTCCTCCCATCCCAGAATTAAAGAAGGAGGAACTGGATGAGGCTCATAGTTCTTCATTCTCTATTCATCCTGGAAGCACAAAGATGTATAGGGACTTGAAAGAGTACTTCTGGTGGGGTGTCATGAAAAGAGATGTTGCTGAATATGTCTCTCGATGCTTGGTTTGTCAGCAAGTTAAATCTGAGAGACAGAAGTCTAAAGGGATGTTACAACCATTACCCATACTAGAATGGAAATGGGAAAACATCACTATGGACTTTGTCACTGGACTTCCAAAAACTTCCAAAGGCCATAATGCTATCTGGGTTATAGTTGATCATCTTACGAATTCAGCACACTTCATTGCTGTTAGGGAAGATTTCTCTCTGGATCAGCTTTCCAGGATATATGTAAATGAAGTGGTAAGATTGCATGGATTAGCACTTTCCATTATATCTGATCAGGATCCGAGGTTTACATCAAATTTCTGGCGAAGTCTTCAGCATAATCTAGATACAGAGTTGAGTTTTAGCACTGCTTATCATCCTCAAACAGATAGTCAGTCTGAGAGGAGAATTGAAACTCTAGAAGACATGTTAAGAGCTTGCTCTATGGATTTCAAAGGTGGTTGGGATCAACACCTTCCTTTTGTGTAATTTTCCTATAATAATAGCTTTCACTCCAGTATTCAGATGGATCCTTATGAAGCTCACTATAGAAACAAATTCAGAACTCCAACTTGCTGGGATGAAGTTGGGGAAATAAAGCTATTAAGACCTGATCTTGTTGATGAGATGGCAGAAAAAGTCCGATCTATTCAATAACACATAAGAGCAGCTCAGAGCCGACAAAAAAGTTATGCCGACAACAAAAGAAAAGACCAAGAGTTTGAAGTGGGTGACAAAGTGTTCTTACGAATATCTCCCTGGAAGAGAATAATGAGATTTGGGAAGAAGGGAAAGCTGAGCCCTAGGTATATAGGTCCTTTGAAAATACTGGATCGTGTTGGGAAGGTAGCTTACCGATTGGTGCTTCCACTGAATCTCTATCAATTTCAGGATGTGTTCCATGTATCTCTCTTGAGAAAGTACATACCTGATCCTTCACATGTACTATGCTCAGAAGTTGTACCGCTAGAGCAAGATCTTTATTATGAAGAATAGCCGATAGAGATTATGGATCATGGAGAAAAAGTTATACGAAAAAAGACCACTTGCTTGGTTATAGTTTCATGGAGGAACCACCAATTAGAAGATGCTACATAGGAACTTGAGGATATGATGAGGGAGAGGTATCCTCATTTGTTTGTTACGAAGTGATGAATTTCGAGGGCAAAATTCTTTTTAAGGGGGGTAGAATGTAACATCCGGAGATTTTATGAGAATTTTTTTTATTTCTTATGTTATATGAAATGGAATCTTTCACTGCACACAACACTATCTTGGCTTGCGTTACACGTAATCATGACCTTCGTCAATAGTGTGTGTAGTACGAAATACCGAGTTTCACTATACAACAATATCTTATTATAATATTATAAACTAGCCGTTATGAATAGTATTAACTGAATTTTGAATTTTATAACATTATAATTCGTCTTACACATTTTCTAGAATGAGGTATGAAAACAAAATCAGTTTTTCAGATAAAAGAAGTATTTTTTCAAAAAATGCAGTTTTACCGCCTTTTGATGGCGCACCAATTTTAAATCTAGTTTTTGACATGTTTATAAGTTAAATTTGAAAAAATAAAATTCTTCCATGGAATCATGATATAAAAATTTAATTTCGATAAAATTTTCATATTATTCTAATAACTATCATATTTTGATGAATAGTAAAAACACGCTAAATTTTAATTAAAAACAACTTTTTTCATCGCAATAATTTATATGGTTATATTATCTTTTTAATTTGTTTTAATGTTTAATTATAATATATATTTACCACTTAATCCAATGTTGGTGATTGTAATTAATTTCACTTTAAATTTGGACATAAACAAGTGTCGATATTTTGAAAGTTATTGTTTCTTAAAAACACGCTATTTGTTTTGATAACAGGAATTACTTTTAAAATTAATTAATGCCACTTCTATGTTTTGAATTTCAAAAAATAGACATCATTTTTGAATTTGGAATATCAAATATATCTTAAGCTGAATTTTTGGTATTTTTCTGAAAAACATCAATTTTTGATGAATAGTGAAATCAATGAGTTTTTGGTTAAACCCGAATTTTTATTTAAATAATAATTTATTTGATTTAAACTTATTTTAGGTGAAAATAGATATATAATAATTATATAAGTTCAATGAAATTCACTGGAGTCATTTTATAATAATTTTAGATTTATAAAAATTGTATTGAACTTTTCCCCGTCTTTTACCCACCTCCTTGGAGCTTTTGCAATTGTTCATAAAACTTAAATTTACCGCTTCTGTGAGTTGAATTTCTAAAATCCAAGAGACATGATCAATATCAAGGAGTAAAATGTGTTTCAATTATATAAAAATAATTTTTGGTGAATTGTAACTTTTTTACTTTTATTTACCACGGTTAAAAGTAAATAGGGTAATTTAAGGTTAAAAGAATATTATAATAATTCAAAATTACCTTAAAACTTTCCCAAACCTTATTGTATGAGTAATGTACGACTATGTTAATCCATGGGTCAATTTTGGGACCCCATGGAGCCACTTATGAAAGAGAATGACACATTATATTAATTGATTTAATGTAAAGACAAAATTGACATTAACAAAAAAATTTTAGTAATTAATTTTTATATGGTGTTACATAAGTCCTATTTTCGACTATAAATATTTATTTGAAATATAAAAATATTTCCAAAATAATGGTAGTTTTTTTATAATTTTTATACATCAAATAAATTAAATTATATATGACACAATAATGATGCAGTATTTACCTCATTAATAAATGATGTAAATAAATAAGATTATAATGATTGAAATATTATTCAAAACATGTCCAATTCCAATTTGATGATTTTATTTCGACCATAAGACATCTTATAATCATATGTAACTATTTTTGGACCTTTTTAAACAGAATATATGTTTATAATAAAATAATATTTTCACACTTTCCAAAAGAGCCCCTCATCTCCATTATAAAAGGAGACCACTTCTATGAAATTCCTCACACCTCCCAAGCCTTTTAGCTCGTCCAAAATCTGCCCAAATAAGATCCCTACATCCCTATACTCCCCCTAGAATCCTTAACTTAGGAATAAGGCTCTTCAAGAAGTTTCTTTTGGTTCAAACCAAAGGAAGTTACCCAAATTAAAGGTAACAATTTATCTTAAGTTGTATTCTTTTATTCTACTTCTACAACCCCTAAACTCTTTTTATTTCTTTATTTTGTAAAAACACTAGTATACTAAATATAATAGTATTTTGTTATGATATGTATTCTAACTACACTTACAAACACCTCCATCTAATGGATGAAGAACATAATGTTTCTGTGGAAGGAAAATTAACGCCTCACGAAACGATGATTGTTCGATTTTCTCCTACTGCCTCTCATGGTGGAAAATATTGTGGAACTATATTTATATATGATATATATTATTTTTATGATCTCATTATGATTATTTAATTCCCAATTATATCAAGCCTTTATGGTTTCCATAGTTGGTAAATACGATAATCTAATTTGAGGAAATGCGGACTACCACCCCCTCAAAGTGATGTGATTCATTAATTCGTTATGTGGGATGTATAAAGGATGTAGTTAATGATATTATATATGATAGTATGCTATAATTATAATATAAATATGTATAATTATGTTTTAACTCCATTAAAATAATAAATATAAATGAAAGTAGTGTTCATGTGTACGTACGGCTTACCGTCTCCATAAACAGTGCATTTCATTTCTTACCTCCATATGTTATGTAATATTATAAATACATTTATATGATGGATATATATGATATATATGATATATAAACCATGAATATCATTCTGGATATAATGAACCTTTGACCACATGAACAACATGTAATTTTAAGAGGTCCATTTTTGACTCAAGTACCAAATATCGACAAAACAAACTTTATTGACTTAAATAGTTAAATAATGTTTATAACATGGTAATAAGTGATATAAAATGAATAATAAATTTGAAAAAAGTTATTAAGAAAGTAGAAATTAACTTTGGTTTATTATTAAGGAGATTAAAGAACAATCGAGTCAAGTCTGACACGAGGTAAGGGAACATCTTAACCTAATTTCCGTTCTTTGGGTTGATCTTATCTTTCTTGTTTATGTCGTTCATTGATTAAGTGAGAAATGAATTTTTATATATTATCACCTATTTATACTTTATTTATGTGACCTTATAGTGAATATACATAAGTGATATATTTTATTTACAAAAAGTTCTTTGTAAGGGATAACTATTCTAATCTCGCTCTTATCCGAGATTGTTTATTCGTAAGTATTTACTGGGGTTTGTGTTATCATCCATGTCCCTATTTTCTAAAAATGTTTTCATGTATGTTTAATGGCCTTTTAACCATTTTTGAATTTTAACACATGTTATGAATATAATCTTACTTTTGTTTACCACATGAGGAATGTTTTGAGTTTTCGAAAAAAGTACAAGGAGAATGTTATTTTTAACTTATACAGCGTGAACGGATTTTTACGGTTTCATAACACCTCATTTTCATGAAGCTTACTCTACAAGATTGCAAGATTATTTTCAAAAAAACCATTTTATTTTAAAATTTCATGGAATTTTTTGAAAAGAAAATTATTTTGAAGAAGAATGGATATTTTCCTCAAGAATTCATTCCAAGTGTTTTATAAAAACTATTTCCCATCTAAAATGAAATTATTTAATATGTTTGTGTCTCAAGTATAATGTCTGCATTATTTACATAGTTTTATTATTCTTATGATGAAATGATATCCATTTTTTTATATGTATTATGTTATTATGGCATGATGTTTAACAATCTCATTCTATTACATGGGTTATGCTATGATGTATGATTTATGATTTTGTGGCACATGAAAGAATGATTTCATTATGAGATGGGTGGGACCTATATCTCCCTCAAATGAATTTGGTAATGATTTATATCTCATGATATATACATGGATGGAAGGGTAAGTTAATCCGGTTCAGTGATACAGGACTAGAACGAGGAGTGAACTCGATTCTGAAAGGGACTTTGTCCACTAAGATGGTCTTGGCAGCAATGCCTTGGCTACTATGGAAATCATATCATGTGCTTAATGGTTTCCACAATCACATGTTTTATTCCCATGCTATTTTATCATTATTGATGTTCCTTTATGATATATGCCTTACGTACTTCCAAGATTTATGTCTTTGCTCAAGATTTTGATGTTTAAACATTATGTTCATGTTTTTAAGTTCAAATGTATATGGTTTGTTTTATTTTCTCCATGCTTACCCTTACTGAGCATTTGAGCTCACCCTTTATATGTTTTATTTTCCCCAGGATTTCAAGAAAGGTTTTTGGTAAGAAAACCAAAAAGGTAAGATCTTTATGGGAGATGATCAAGATCTTTCACCTCGATTAGAATATTACGTTTCGAGTTTCCAATGACACTAAACTATTACGGTCCTTGTGTGTCTATTTTTGTTATGTATTAAGTATTCCGAAAAATTAATGTATTCTCCATGTACGTCAAGCTTTGGGTCTCTACAGTCGCCTCTTCCATTCCACATATGATCTACACGCCGTGTTCTGAAGCCGTGAAGTCCAACCCGTGTCCGTGTAATTTCCAAAATACACGCCGAGCTTCAAGGAAATTCCAACACACCATGTGACTAGGGTCACACACCGTGTGATTTATATATGACCCTCGAAACCCAAGCCTCCACCACTGGTACTACCCAGTGTGTTCTTCGGATGTACACGTCGTGTATTCCAGAATTTTCTAGAATTGACGCTCCTCGCCGACGTGCCTCCCGCGAGGATTCAATATTTGTTCTGACTGTCCGATCACCACAAAACTATAGAGTCTAGGTCACCCCAATGTCCCAAAGTCATCTCCATTATTTTTAGGCCTCATATCAGCCCCGAAAACGCGTTTTGATCCACTTGCACAAAGAATAGTCGAAGAATGATAATTTTCAAACCTTGTCGATTCGTCCAACGCCGTCGCCATCACACCTTCACTAGATCTTCGCGATGTAGGATATATAATTTGGTATTGTTGCATTGCAAAAAAGATGCACAATGATTCGTTGTTTGTCACCCCATGAAAAACGTGAAGAACACACAAAAATAATGGGGGAATAAATCCAAAAGAAAAAATTTAGGAACAAACCTCTACCGTCGTTCGTCACGACGTTAATCTGCTCCTATTAGTAGGCTTAAATGGAGCAGAATCAAAACCACAATTTATCATGGATTAACTTCCCAAAATCAACCCAATAAAACCCTCCCACAAGAACACACTAATCGGTGGATCAACTGTTTCGGGGTTGATCCGCGTTCATCATTTGCTATTCAAAAATGGGGAAAGGAGAATCAAAATAACAAACCCTAACTCATGAAGGGATCGATCACTGAAAAATAGGGGTCACACTTCCGTCATCACTGATATCCTTCAACATAATTGGAACAACGATTCACAGCTTC
Organism: Viscum album; assembly: GCA_963277665.1. Lineage (NCBI taxonomy): Eukaryota > Viridiplantae > Streptophyta > Magnoliopsida > Santalales > Viscaceae > Viscum > Viscum album. Next base: position 866,301 of record CAUJRU010000030.1, on the reverse strand, counting down.
GATTCTTCATTGTTTGTCACCGAGAGTTTCCTCCAAAGCGTAATGAATTACCCATAGTTTCTCTCTAGCTTTTACCAATGGGAAACGTTAGATTAACCCATTAAAATGAGCAACATGTTTAAGCGTTATTTTATGCTAAGTTGCTGTCATTACACTGCGACATTAATGAGTCAACATTGCTGTTTCAGAGTGATTATGGCAAGACATTAATTATTGAAACAGTTTCCCTGTCGTTGCACTACAACATATGTTCCCATATAAAATAAAATAAACATGAAAATTTATTTTATTTTATTTCACTAAAAACGTCCGAAAATTTATAGTTTCCATCAACCCGTGCCAGTCGAGGTTATACCCGTTCTTATGTAAAGTCGTCTTCTCGGATGCAATGGTGTGCTCAGATTTTTAATCTGGGTATCTGTTCGGAAACTTCCACAACCACGCACATGTTCCGACTCACCTAACTTAAAAAAAGTTCAAAGAACCATTCTGGGATCATTGGGCCTCAGAATGATGTGCCGTCTCCGCACCTGGTCTCGTAATAATTCCATATAATATTTAAAAATAATACACAGAAAATTTGAGACATTACACTAGTTTTCCATGATTTTTCATTATCATCCTGAATAATAACTATAGGTGAATTATTAATTTTTGGTTACCCTTTTTTATTGATATTATTTCTTTTATTTCACATATAAACATGTTATATGTATATAATCAATTAATTTCAATTATGATGTTTTGACCATATTCGTCTTGTGTTTCAAAAACTACATAGGTTGGTTGACTATGTTCAGAAATTTCTTTATTTAAAAATATAAAGAATAAAATTTTATGAGATAATTATAATAATTATATATTTATTACACTTTTATGCCATATACGGGATTATGTTTATATATAATGATCCAATGTTATGATCATGGAGATTGTAGGTTCTACATACACATGAGTATCATTTACATTTTTAAAGGATTAATATAGAAAATAGGTAAGTAATATTGTATCATTCAATAATTATAGATATTTCATAAATTAAATTATATTTAATTATAAATAATTATATATATATATATCATTTTTTATGTAAACTGAATCACATCACTTCGAGGAGGTGGTAGTCCACACGTCCACAAATGACTGTAACTATTTTTTATTGTATGAGATTGTAAGAATTAAAGAATATGTTATGTTTTTAGAAAGATAATTATGTATTTAATTTAATAATCATGTTGTTTATATCATATATATTCATTATAAAGGTTCAAATTTCATTGAATGTTGTAAGTACATCATACACAAGTGCGATGTAATTGTATCCCTTGTGCAATGGAATTTATAAAGGTTCTATATGATATAATGACTTCATAGGTATTATAATGTTATAAAAATAATAAATATCACAAATAAATAGTATTTACATCATTATTCTCGAAAATTAGAGGTGGTAATGGAAAAACAAATGACATCATTTCACGAGGTGGTATTCCACCGTACACAGAAATTATGATTTTATAAAACATTTGATTGAATTGTTGGTGGGTTTTGATTGTACAATTAACATGAAAAAATATTAGTATTTTTAGGATAACAATGTTACTATATAATCATGAAATAATTATAATTGAAATAGGTGAAGTAAGAAATAAAATAAAAATGATTTTAGAAGAACATTACTTATTCTTCGGGTATCCTCCTAAGGATTTCACTAAACCATTGAATAGTATATTATTTGAAAAAAATAAATATTATATGATGATTTTAGGTAATTTGGGATGTTATTGGTATGGTTTTTGATGATCCATATTGCTTGAGAGGTGTAAAAAAGTGAGGGGAGGGAGTTCCATTTTAAAACAGATGAGGAGTGGCTTTCTTGTAAATAATGGAAAGAATTCACTATTCAGAGGTCAGTCTTATATCATCTGGCTCAATTATTAATAATTAATCCGTTATAGGGCTTATATAGACCATTAATACATCTAAATAACATTATAAACATGCCTTAAACATTTCCTTATCTCCAAAGCATCCAATTTTTACCATTTTGTTTTTTATTAAAGTAACTAGTATTCAAACATAAGTATTTTATCCATTTAGTCTAAATTAAAAATAACCATTCAATATAAGATATAAGAATATATTATAAATAACATATCTAATTTATTAAATAAAAATAATATGTTTTCTTGAAATTAATGTTTACAAAAATTGATTTAACATGCAAAAACACTACATTAAACTTACTTTAACAAACAAAGTTTTTACTATTTAGGGGCCATTATATTCATTAAAAAAGAAGAAGTGGTCCATGAATGGAAAATATCTGGTATTAATTAATAATTATATATCACTTTAAATAATATAATATTTTTAGTAATTTTATATTAATTAGAAAAATATCATTTATTTAATAATAACATTAATGTCAATGTTGACAATACACATTTAATGTGATTTTATAAATTTTAGGAAAATAATGGAATTAAAATCAATAAATTTTAAAGATATTTCTCATGATGAATTTGTGTAGAAAAAATTGACACCCTAATTTATTTCATTTACTTATCTTTTAATGTTTTTAAGAGAATTAATTATATTTATATATTAACCAAATATCACATGTGTTGGTGTTTCTTAAGAATTTAATGTAAATATATCATATCAAAATATTAAATATAAATTATTGTTATATAAAAAATAATTTATATTAAAAAATAATCTTTACAATCGAAACTTTTTTGTACTGCTCTATTCCCAAATCATTAAATAAATTAATGGAATGAGGGTAATTTTTTTTCTTTTTCTTTTCTCAACTTATTATATGTTCCACTTTCATAAAAAATTGTCCCAAAAACTAATAAAATTACACACTATGTTAATAATGGGAATAATAGGTCAATAAAATTTGTACTTTACATGTTTTGGGTCATTTATTCACATTATATTCTATTTTTAACGACTAACTGAACTACTTCGTTCCTTAATAATTGTATTTAATTTTATGCTTTTCAATTATCACATTGGTATTTATACTATTATTTAACATAAATTATAACGATTAAAACTATGGAATCCATTTTTATAAATCATTTCCTATAAGTGGAAAATTTATATTTAATATTAATCTCACAGACATGCTGAGACATAGGATTTTTAAGAAGAGTATTTTTTTAGAAAATAATGACTCTATATTAACATTATGAATAATAATAATCATTATATGATAGTCAAATAATATTTATGTATACATAGTCTATAAATTTCGTTTCAAACATTTTCCATTGGTGTTTATTTTAATTAATTAGAAAGTAGACACATTATGCATTTTAAAAGAGTCTTTAAAAAAAACCACTTTTTAATCACAAAAAACATATACAAGAAACTCTATATTGTTTATTTAAACAAATTAATTGTATAAAATATATCATATATTACATTAAAATATAGTCAAAATATATTTGGACTTTTAAATTACTAAATTTATTGAAACTAAAATACTTGTAATCAAAAATTGGTATTTTCACTATTCACAAAAAATTCAATATTTTTTGAAAAATAATAATGATTCACCCATTGTAAATTTTGATATTCTACTTCCAAAAATGAATATTATTTTTTAAAATAAATATTATTAAAGTGATAAAATTTAGTTTTAATATAATTTATGTCTAAAAAGGTGACAAAACATCTTTTTGAAAATTATACAATTTTTAGAGAGAAATTGGATTTGTTTTTATATCATACGAATAAAACACATAGTACAAATGTTAAAAATTAAATTTTATATATAATATATAAATTTTATTATTTTAAATTTATTCTATTAAAAACATAGGTTGTTACATCCCCCCAAAATATTATGACCTTGCAATTTTAACTTAATCTTGGTAATGAATGGTTGGATATTAAAAATGCTTTTGTTTTAACCCTTAATTGTAAAATGATTTAATAAAAAAAATACACTAAATAATAGAGAATGTGTAGTATGAGGGTAATCTAGGGTAACTGAAGTGCCCAGATCAGTGTGAATCACTGAGAGGGGGAGGGGGTGAATCAGTGATCCCTTAAAATTTTTTACTAATTGACTCTTATCAATTAAACCTCTATGGCTGGTTAAAGCCTCGATCCACTCTTCTTGTATCTCTCAACCTTTCCCGGATAATGCAGTAATGAAAAGGCACAGGACACAAGGATTTACAAGGTTCGGCACCAAAGGCCTACATCCTTGCCATGCTCTCCAAGCATGGATTCTCCCATTATAATCTGTTAGTATTACAATGGTCGATACAGCTTCCCACCGTATCTCTCCTGAGTCCCACAAGAGGGTCTTTATACTGCGTCCCACAGTGTTACCAGAGTCCCACTGGCCTGCTCCAGAATCCCACTGAAGACTTCTTCTCCCTGAGTCCCACAGGGTCTTCTCTTGGCTCCTCGAGTCACACGAGTAGCTCTTCTTCACTTTAAGTTCTTCAAGTATCCTCAGCAGCCTGGGATAAAGGCTGCTGGCCTTGCTCTGTACCTCTGATCACTTGTGATGATCAGGATCTTCTCAATCTACTGAAAACTCAGACAACCAATCTCTTTAACTTCAGTCTGGCTCAGTCTCAGTTCACTTCAACATCATGCACTGAGTGCATGGCAACTCTTCAAGATCTTCAAGTCTTGGACTCCTCAGATGCACACCACTGATTTAGCACTGTTCACGTGTGCACGTGCATGCATGCATGCATGCACTTTCCCTTTCCTCTTCTTGGTGCAGTAGACCCACAAAGGGTTTAGTATCTTTAAGCACACACCATCTCACTTCTTCACACACTTTATTCCTTTTTGATTACACACATAAATGTGTGTTATACACTAGCGTGGGTCTTTCACTTCTTTCTTCTTCTAAGTGTGAACACACTTTTAGTGCACACACTAGGTTCGGCCACTTCTTTAGTTTGCATACACAAATTCTTCACTTAGCATACACTTGTAGTGACCTTCCTCTTCTTGTTGCACACACACACTTTAGTGTTCTTTTAGTTGTTCTTCAATAGTGTGCACACACAAGGCTACGGCCTCTTCCACTTGCACACACTTCCTCTCGGCCTTTTTCAATTCACACACAATGTGTGGTATTCCACTTCACTTGGCACACAAGGCACTAAGGCTCGGCCTTCTCTTCCCCTCTTGCACACACACCCGAACACCTACTGCCCTTCTTTGCACTTAGCACACACACAAGGGGAAATGTGGCTACGGCCTTCCACTTCTCTTGGCACACAAGGTTTACTCTTTTATTCTTCTTTGCACACACCCAAGGTATCCTCGGCCGTCTTCCTCCTTCACTTGGCACACAAGCACAAGTCTCGGGTCTTCTTCAGCACACCCACTGCTCAAATATAAAATGAAGGCGCCCAAGGGATGCGGCCAACTTCTTTTCTTTTATCGTGCAAGGACTTGGGTGCACAAGCACTCGGGTGTGCAGTATGCAACACCACGAGGCGCGCAAGCCACAAGGGTGCAAAGACACCTTGGGCGCGCAAGCTTCTCCTGCCGCGCAAGTATGCGGGCAGGGAGAGCTCTTCCTGTCGCGCAAATAATGCGCACAGGGGACTCCTCCTCCTCCTTCTTCTTGTCGCGCAAAGATGTTGCGCGCAAGGAACTCAGCCGCGCAAATACATTGAGCGGGGCTTCAACTTCGCGAGGCAGAAGCACACGCGGATCAACAGATCTTCAATGAAAACATCAGCAAAAATCCTCATGCCTCGGGTGCTCCTTTTATAGGCAGAGAAACGCTTCTAAACATCCGCGTGGGATATCTTGAATCACCGAGATTTTCGGTTCTTTAAAATCTTTTCAAATATTTATTTTTTATCCTCTGTTTCACCGCGGGTTTCCTTTATTATTTTCTTCCTCCTCGTGCATGCGATTTATAACGCATGCACGGCCTTCTTTTTGGCCATCCCATGCACAGCAATAATCCTCATGGCCTCGGCAACTTTGTTTGCTTCGGCCGTGCTCGAAATCCTCCTTTCATCGCATGCATGCTTATTTTATTGCATGGTTATGTTCAGTAGGCACAGACGATCACAATGGACACTTCGGTTTGATCGGAGGTGGCCGGATACTCAAATTCTGTCGTCGGGAGGCACTGGTTCAGCGGCGGCTTCGCGGGAGGCTTCGGTCGAGCTCGAGGTAGAAGATGGACTCAGCACCGTTGGATGCGGTGATCAAAAAAGCTTCGACGGCTTGGATCGGATCGAGGACGCGGCAGATTAATCGTGCGGCGGAAATAAGACGCGCGATGAGATGTGCGGCTCAGATTCAATCCCGGTGAATTTTCCGCGTCCCACATCGAAACGGGGCGCGGTTTTCTCGCGCTTTATTACCCTGGAGCTGCCGCAACCCGCCAGTTGAAACTTCTCCCCTCCCGGTGCCGCCCCGCACCGGGTTCTCTCTGCGGGCGCGCTCTGCGCCCACTATGCTCCCTGCGGGCGCGCTCCTAGCGCCCACTATGCCTCCTGCGGGCGCGCCACTGGCTCCCACTATGCACACTGCGCTCCTCCGGGCGTGCCCCAGGCGCCTCTGTGGTGTCTGCGGGTGCGCCCCTGCCGCCCTGAGCTCGCCCCACGGGTTCCCCCTTGGGCGTGGCGCCTTAGGCCCACATGAGCCTTGGGGTTGAACCCACAAGGTGCTCACGGGCTGGCCATATTTTTTGGCTAAGTCTTGAATAAGACTTTGTCCAGTTTCTCCTCCATATAAAATATGCCAATTGCCAAATGCCACATGCCTATCTTTATCATTTCTCCTTCTTCCTCTCTTCTTCTTCATTTGAAATTCCTCCATTATCTTCAACATTTATTTATCACTTAGGAATGGGAATTCTTGAAGGTTCTTCTTCATCAATCGAGCTCCTGAATCACTTATAATCTTCAATGTCTTCGTTGATCTAATCAGAGATCAAATTGGGACACTTTCAATTCACATGCACTAGGAGTTAGTACATGGACTTCTTTAATCCACTTCATCCACTTAGTACTTGTGGATGGATCTTCTTCCATCTCCTCATGCATTGTCACTACAATGCATGGTCTTCTAATCATGTTGTGGCTTTGTATCCAGTTGATACAAGTTCTATGAACTTAAAGATCAGCTCAACAATCGTCAGATTTTCTTAGAGAATGTTTCAACCATCATCTCCTATGTCACTTAGTGAATCTCCTAAGTGACATGCCTCTTAGTACTATGGCCATTCTCTTTTCATCGCCATCACCATCACACCCTTTGGCATTCACATCTTGACAATTCCTTGACTTCCATTCATTCCAAGACAACTTCATGCCTCATTGACAACAAATGCAACACAATGCACTTCAATCTCCCCCTTTGTATTTGTTGTCAATACACTCCTTTAGCACATATGAATGGGTCAATATGTGTGCCAATATTTTCTCCCCCTTATTGGCAATCAAATGCAAAGGTGTGGTGTGGTATTCTTTCACAAATATCTCTTCCTCCCTTCGAATAGAATCTTCTTGAAAAGCACTAAGAGAGGGATGATGTCACATGTTCACTTGAGCAATGAACCTTTAGTAAATCAGCTCTAAGTCTACTTGGGCTAACCCGGTGTAGAAAACAAGAGTGATGTGACCAAGGAACTCAATGCTGTCCACATTCACTATAACATGTGAGATCATGCTTCAAGGGGCTTGAATTGTTTTTTTCAGATATTCAATGAATTGCTGAATCCTGCACATACTTCACAAAACTCATTAGAAAGTTCAGTGCAATGATAAAGCTCCCCCTTTCATCCATTTGTCTTCAATCCATACTCCCCCTTAATTGACAAGATGAACTCAATTAAGAAACAAGGGATGAAAGCATGATTGGAATACCTTCACTTTCCCAAGATGATATTAATTTTAGAACATCATCTTCTCCAGATTGGCTCCCCCTCAAGGGGTGCACTCCATTCTGTCCAAACCATCCTCCAGTTGAGAATGATCATCATATTCAATTCCCTGCAATGTCAGCACATTTAAATACCAATAGTATAAGGGAATAATATGGAACCTCCTTGGTTCATCAATGTGAACAACAAGGTTGAGAAGATTCTCTCAACCGAGATGCCCCATTTTCACCAGTCTTCACACTTGCACATCTGATCTTCAATGATGTTTGTGCTGGTGTGGATCTCAATACATCTTCATGTCAAATCTTCTTCTTCCCTTTTGCCTTAGCAATTGCCAGAACTTCATCTTCAGCTCTTTGTAGATCTTTGGCAAGTTTCAACTGATTTGGCCATATGACTAGTAAATCTCTTGGAAGAGTGGCCTCAGTTTTGGAAATTCCACATGGTTCTTTTGATGCTCCTAAGCTACCTCTCTTAGGCAACTTATTTTCAATCAATCCCTTCTTCTTCTGGATTGATTGTATTTTTGAGTCCAGTCTGCCTCTATTGAATTTCATGGCTTCTTTACAAAGATCCATGGTATGACCATTCTTTCCACAGTAGAAGCATTTCTTGGTGGTCCTACTGGATGCATCACCCTTCTTGGACTCAGACTCCAAGGACTTCTCTTCATTCTTTAAACTCTTCTTGGGAGCATCTTCCACTTTCTTCTGCTTGCTTCCCAAGGAATCTCTTTTAGCCAGGTTCAGTGATCTTCTCTTCATTTGAGCTCTGGATACAGTTGGAGATTGACATGTATCTTTTTGACCACTTATGCAATCATCCCAGATGTTGTCAAGTAATCCAAATCTATTTGCAGTAAACAGATGTCTCTGGACCTGTGGACGCTGCTTCTTTTCTTCTGGCTTTCTCCCCCTAGGCATGGGCTTCCTCTGTGCTTTGGCATTCAGTGGATTGTACCAACAATCCTTTTTACAATGCCCATACTTGTTACAACACCAGCATTGTCCCACGAATCTTGACCTTTTCAGTCCTTCTGATTGTAGGGTACTTTTCTTGACCTGTTGTGCTGTTTCAGGAGAGCTCTCTTTCTTCACTGTCTTCATCCATACTTGTTTGGATTCATTCTTCCATCCTGCACATTTAGTAGAAACACTTTTAGAATCATGAGTACAAGATGGTATGGATGGTACCTTCTTTCTAGAAGATGTTGCACTTTTATTAGAGGATGTCTTTCTCTTAGAATCATCCTGCTCAAAGCTCACTTGAGTGGCAACATTTCTTCTACCAGCTGACTGGGAGGTTTTGGCTTTGGGTGATTGCTGATTTTTCATTATCACCTCCAGTTCTAAGCATTTCATATTGAGGGAGTTCTTCTCATCCTCAATAGTTCTTAGCCTTCCTTCCCAATTTTCTTTCAACTGTTCTAGTTGGTCTTCATGCACCTTCTTCATTTCCTGTAATGAATTGTCAAGCTCCTTTACCCTGTTTACTTTGTCTTCTAGTTGAGCATCTCTGACAACCATTGACACTTTGTGCCTCTTTTCCAGTGCATGGAAAACTTCTTTGACCATTACTTTAAAGAATTCTTTCTCAGAAAGGCTTCTCTGCAATTCTTCAGCAGTGTCTTCATATCTTTCATTGCAAAGAGATACTGTTTCATCTTTGGCATTTACCAGCTTTCTGAGAGTGTTGGTTATGCCAACCCTTTTAGCCAATTGGACTTCCAGAGAATTGGCTTCATCTTCTAGCTGTAATTTTTCTTCTTGAAGATCAAGGAGGCCTGTAGCTATACACATTGCCACTTCCTTGGGGACTGTCTTCTGAAGATATTTGATTGCATTTAGAAGATCATTGTTCCTTCCATCTTCATCACAGCTAGAGCAGGCTTCATCAGAAGAATGATAAAAGGAATTGTCATCTGATGTGACTTTCACATTTCTTTCCATAGAAGGAGTTTCTCTGATTGCAGCAACCTTCTTCCTCATCTTCTTTGCCTGTTTCTTCATTCTGTTTTTCAGAGTCTTGGCAGATATCTCCATTTGAGGCTGTTCTTTCATTTCCTCAAATCTGCACTCCATATAGACTCCCTTGGATCTTTTAGAGGTAACCTCCCTCTGATACCAATTGAAGTGCCCAGATCAGTGTGAATCACTGAGAGGGGGAGGGGGTGAATCAGTGATCCCTTAAAAGTTTTTACTAATTGACTCTTATCAATTAAACCTCTATGGCTGGTTAAAGCCTCGATCCACTCTTCTTGTATCTCTCAACCTTTCCCGGATAATGCAGTAATGAAAAGGCACAGGACACAAGGATTTACAAGGTTCGGCACCAAAGGCCTACATCCTTGCCATGCTCTCCAAGAATGGATTCTCCCATTATAATCTGTTAGTATTACAATGGTCGATACAGCTTCCCACCGTATCTCTCCTGAGTCCCACAGGAGGGTCTTTATACTGCGTCCCACAGTGTTACCAGAGTCCCACTGGCCTGCTCCAGAATCCCACTGAAGACTTCTTCTCCCTGAGTCCCACAGGGTCTTCTCTTGGCTCCTCGAGTCACACGAGTAGCTCTTCTTAACTTTAAGTTCTTCAAGTATCCTCAGCAGCCTGGGATAAAGGCTGCTGGACTTGCTCTGTACCTCTGATCACTTGTGATGATCAGGATCTTCTCAATCTACTGAAAACTCAGACAACCAATCTCTTTAACTTCAGTCTGGCTCAGTCTCAGTTCACTTCAACATCATGCACTGAGTGCATGGCAACTCTTCAAGATCTTCAAGTTTTGGACTCCTCAGATGCACACCACTGATTTAGCACTGTTCACGTGTGCACGTGCATGCATGCATGCATGCACTTTCCCTTTCCTCTTCTTGGTGCAGTAGACCCACAAAGGGTTTAGTATCTTTAAGCACACACCAGCTCACTTCTTCACACACTTTATTCCTTTTTGATTACACACATAAATGTGTGTTATACACTAGTGTGGGTCTTTCACTTCTTTCTTCTTCTAAGTGTGAACACACTTTTAGTGCACACACTAGGTTCGGCCACTTCTTTAGTTTGCACACACAAATTCTTCACTTAGCATACACTTGTAGTGACCTTCCTCTTCTTGTTGCACACACACACTTTAGTGTTCTTTTAGTTGTTCTTCAATAGTGTGCACACACAAGGCTACGGCCTCTTCCACTTGCACACACTTCCTCTCGGCCTTTTTCACTTCACACACAATGTGTGGTATTCCACTTCACTTGGCACACAAGGCACTAAGGCTCGGCCTTCTCTTCCCTTCTTGCACACACACCCGAACACCTACTGCCCTTCTTTGCACTTAGCACACACACAAGGGGAAATGTGGCTACGGCCTTCCACTTCTCTTGGCACACAAGGTTTACTCTTTTATTCTTCTTTGCACACACCCAAGGTATCCTCGGCCGTCTTCCTCCTTCACTTGGCACACAAGCACAAGTCTCGGGTTTTCTTCAGCACACCCACTGCTCAAATATAAAATGAAGGCGCGCAAGGGATGCGGCCAACTTCTTTTCTTTTATCGTGCAAGGACTTGGGTGCACAAGCACTCGGGTGTGCAGTATGCAACACCACGAGGCGCGCAAGCCACAAGGGTGCAAAGACACCTTGGGCGCGCAAGCTTCTCCTGCCGCGCAAGTATGCGGGCAGGGAGAGCTCTTCCTGTCGCGCAAATAATGCGCACAGGGGACTCCTCCTCCTCCTTCTTCTTATCGCGCAAAGATGTTGCGCGCAAGGAACTCAGCCGCGCAAATACCTTGAGCGGGGCTTCAACTTCGCGAGGCAGAAGCACACGCGGATCAACAGATCTTCAATGAAAACATCAGCAAAAATCCTCATGCCTCGGGTGCTCCTTTTATAGGCAGAGAAACGCTTCTAAACATCCGCGTGGGATATCTTGAATCACCGAGATTTTCGGTTCTTTAAAATCTTTTCAAATCTTTATTTTTTATCCTCTGTTTCACCGCGGGTTTCCTTTATTATTTTCTTCCTCCTCGTGCATGCGATTTATAACGCATGCACGACCTTCTTTTTGGCCATCCCATGCACAGAAATAATCCTCATGGCCTCGGCAACTTTGTTTGCTTCGGCCGTGCTCGAAATCCTCCTTTCATCGCATGCATGCTTATTTTATTGCATGGTTATGTTCAGTAGGCACAGACGATCACAATGGACACTTCGGTTTGATCGGAGGTGGCCGGATACTCAAATTCTGTCGTCGGGAGGCACTGGTTCGGCGGCGGCTTCGCGGGAGGCTTCGGTCGAGCTCGAGGTAGAAGATGGACTCAGCACCGTTGGATGCGGTGATCAAAAAAGCTTCGACGGCTTGGATCAGATCGGGGACGCGACAGATTAATCGTGCGGCGGAAATAAGACGCGCGATGAGATGTGCGGCTCAGATTCAATCCCGGTGAATTTTCCGCGTCCCACATCGAAACGGGGCGCGGTTTTCTCGCGCTTTATTACCCTGGAGCTGCCGCAACCCGCCAGTTGAAACTTCTCCCCTCCCAGTGCCGCCCCGCACCGGGTTCTCTCTGCGGGCGCGCTCTGCGCCCACTATGCTCCCTGCGGGCGCGCTCCTAGCGCCCACTATGCCTCCTGCGGGCGCGCCACTGGCGCCCACTATGCACACTGCGCTCCTCCGGGCGTGCCCCAGGCGCCTCTGTGGTGTCTGCGGGTGTGCCCCTGCCGCCCTGAGCTCGCCCCACGGGTTCCCCCTTGGGCGTGGCGCCTTAGGCCCACATGAGCCTTGGGGTTGAACCCACAAGGTGCTCACGGGCTGGCCATATTTTTTGGCTAAGTCTTGAATAAGACTTTGTCCAGTTTCTCCTCCATATAAAATATGCCAATTGCCAAATGCCACATGCCTATCTTTATCATTTCTCCTTCTTCCTCTCTTCTTCTTCATTTGAAATTCCTCCATTATCTTCAACATTTATTTATCACTTAGGAATGGGAATTCTTGAAGGTTCTTCTTCATCAATCGAGCTCCTGAATCACTTATAATCTTCAATGTCTTTGTTGATCTAATCAGAGATCAAATTGGGACACTTTCAATTCACATGCACTAGGAGTTAGTACATGGACTTCTTTAATCCACTTCATCCACTTAGTACTTGTGGTTGGATCTTCTTCCATCTCCTCATGCATTGTCACTACAATGCATGGTCTTCTAATCATGTTGTGACTTTGTATCCAGTTGATACAAGTTCTATGAACTTAAAGATCAGCTCAACAATCGTCAGATTTTCTTAGAGAATGTTTCAACCATCATCTCCTATGTCACTTAGTGAATCTCCTAAGTGACATGCCTCTTAGTACTATGGCCATTCTCTTTTCATCGCCATCACCATCACACCCTTTGGCATTCACATCTTGACAATTCCTTGACTTCCATTCATTCCAAGACAACTTCATGCCTCATTGACAACAAATGCAACACAATGCACTTCAGTAACATGGCACACCAAGATCCTTAATTTAAGGTACTTTTTTATCTTATATTCTTGACCTAAATTTCCCCCAAATGTTTATACTAGGCCCCCTAAAATTTGAAGGAGTTTTAACACTTTTTGAGTGGACAAAAGGTGTTGCACGGTTTTGGAACAAAGTTTTCTAAAACATGTAATAAAACTATGCGGCCTTGTCTATATCATTAATTTTTTTTGTTAAATTCCATTTTTTACATCCCCAGATTTATCCAAACTCTCCCCTTTCTTCTCCCATTCGACCCTAGCATCCATGGTAGCCTCCCAAGAACCTCAAACCCTCCTTATAAGTCCATTTTGTTGGGGGATTTCGTGGAAAAACTTCAAACATCCTCATGTAAGTATATTCCATCCTTAGTTCCTTAATTTTTCAGTGGGATTCTTCCCTTATTATTGAATTTTCTTATGTTCAGTAGGTAGGGTATCGAGCCTGGGGTTTGAACCTAGATTTCTTGCTCTATTATTTTGGTTTTAGGCTTGATCTATCTGTGGTGTGGCCGTGGTGTAGATGTATTTTCACACAAAGATTCAAGGGTTTTGACACTTTTGGTAGGTGAATCCATGGATAATTAATGCTAGATGAGTTAGGTTTTCTGAATTTCTATTATTATCACACTTCTCCTTCTTTATTCTTGCTGTGAAATATTTCTTTGGGGCGTTTGTTAAGAAAATAATTTTTAGGAACCAATTTTGTTTAAAATTAGGTGTTTCACTTGTCTATTTTATTTTATACCAAATGATTTTGTTTAGAATTCATGTAATTGGTTTTTATAAATATTTTGGTTTCTGAAAATTCTGTTTTGATGAATATGGGTATGCACATGGTGTTCAATGTTTGGTTTTAAGGGATTTTGTGTGAAAAACATTGTTATGTTTTGTGAAGTTATTTAATTGATATTTTAAAGATTTTATTGAGTAGTGTATGTGGTGAAAAACATGTGTAGCTACTTTTTTGAGTTGATAATGTATAGAAATAATGTGTTTATGTGCTAATGGATTTTTTTATCATGATATAATGGGTTTAGCACAAGGTGGAATCTCGGGTATCTAAGAGGGAGGATATGTACTAGTACGCTAGTGATCCGGATGATTTTATCCCTATTTCACTGAGAAAAATGGATAATTAAAACACTAAAAAAATAAATTGATGATGGTTGGTGACCAGTAGGTTATGTTTATGTTCTGTACTAGTGGATTGTGCATGAGAGTGGATTTTTCATTGGTTACATTACATTGAGGTACGAGGTACATGGGGCCCAAAACTTACTACTTCCTAATGGTGTTCCTGAGATTAGTGTTCATTCACCCTTCTGTAATTATATTTGGAATATGGTGGTTTTATTCAGTAAAATATAGTATATTAAATGTTTTATTTAATTGTTCTCACTCATGGAAAATACCCAATGAAAAATGTTTACATTTAAAAGTTTTATTCTTTAGAAATTATTTCCAACACTTCTTGTTTATCAAAAATGGAATGATTTTTATTCTGTATTGTTTACTCTACGGAATCTATTTTTGGTATCATATTTGTCTTCAGATTACATCCTACTTAAACTCCTCAGGTGTAACTGAGCATGATAATGTTTGACATATGTAAAGTCAAGGCCTTGGGTGATGGTGGTTTAAGTTGTTAGTCCACTTCCTTGGTCCGACGTTGTAAAGACAGCTTGTGGGTGATGAACCTTGGTCTTGTAGCATCCTTCAGACTATTTTTATGCTATTTGTATGAGTATTTGGAAATCTAGTATTATATTTAGACCAATGTATTCAGTTCTGGATTTTGTTTAAATCTTATTTAGAATAAATTTATCAGAATCAGTTTATCGATTGGATTTGATATTTTCTTTTCCCATACTCGGGTAAATTGTTCCCAAACCAGGATCTATGATACCCATGCACATGTTCCTTCCCATGGGGATAGGGATAACCATTCTAACCTTTTTGCAGGATGGATTTGTGGCTGGATTTGGTGGAAACGCTATTCGGTTTGCGACAAAATGGTATCAGAGGAGGTGAATGTTTTTGGGTTATATTATTATTTGGTGATGATTCGGGCTAGAAAAGAGCTTGTACTATCAGGACATGGAATTTTTTTCATGAGTAGGGTGCATTACCCACACCTCTCTTAGAAGACATTGATTCACCATGGGACATTGTAATTGTCTGTTTGAATTCACTACCAAGTTATATGTTTGGGCTGCTGCCTACACGTGGACATCAGGTGAGGGTGGGGTATTTGTTTCATTTATCATTGTAATGTGTTTGGTTTTTTTATATTTTATGTTATTGATGCAATTTTCATAATTTTTGTACAGATTCTTTTTCTTGTGACTCTTGTGTTTTGTAGCAACATGCCTCCTCAGAATGCTCTTATGCACCCACGAGAGGAAGCTGGAGAGAGTTCCCCCTCACTACTTGATTAGAGGCTTGTAGAGGATGTGGTTAAGGCTGACAAAGTACTTGGAAATGGACCAGATCATATTCTAGATCCTATTATAGAATATTATATTTTTCATACATTTGACAAGGCCAAGAAGTTATTGAAAAATAAACCTCATACTTTCTATGGTACCATAGAACAATAGAAAGTAGAGGAATGTCTCTAAAAGATCGATCACATGTTTCAGTTCCTAGAAACACCCGAGGAGGTCCGTGTGAAGTGTTCTTCCATTTTGTTTGAGGGTCCCACCCGTAGGTGGTGGTAATCGGTACTTGAAACTGGGAAGAATGAGCAGATGTGCTTGGTAGATTTCAAGGTTGTCTTCAATGAATAGTATTTCCCTGAAGTCTTTGCATATTCTAGATCCCGAGAGTTCATGGATCTTATTCAGGGGGGTCTTTCTATGATGGAGTAAGCCAAGTGTTTCACTGAGATGGTTCAGTATACTTTTCATATCCTCTCTAATCACCTCGAGAAGGACTATAGGTCTGAGAAAGGATTACTTCCCGAGTTATACTCCCTAGTTTTCTTGTTTAAGATGAGGATCTATGATAATTTGGTTAATTGGGCGTTCATGGTGAAGATTGACTAGAACGGGAGGGCTGGTTTCTTTGGGATAGTATCAGTAGTGGGTAGTGTAATCACTTCATATAAGAAAAGGAAGCGGGAGGATCAGTTGAATATGGGAGGTGGTACTTCAGGCCACTCTTCTAGGTAGTTCTCATCTTTGTCTTCTGATGTGAGATTAGCCAAGTGCCACTAGTGTGGGAGACCAGGGCACATCAGAATAGCATTCCCATTTCCTCTGAATCCTTGTTATCAAGGTGGAGTTATGGGTCCCTTGTAATGATTTTTTGGGGTAGCCCGTCCACTTCAGAGTGGGGTAGGGTCAGTGGCTTCAAAAGAAGTGCCAACATAGTTAGAGTCATCAAGGACGGGTGGGGGATCTCATTTTGGTGGTTGTGGAGATAGAGATGGGTCATCTTTTGGGTAGATCCAGTTTAGGGCACAACCATAGACTACCAGTCGTCCTCAGGTAGTGACGAGACATCTCAATATGGTGGATCATGCACCGGTAGGATCATAGGAAGGATCGTCGATAGTTCGATGTACCGTTTAGATTGAATATTCTATAGATACTTCTATTTTTGATATGGGTGCCTATATTTCATTCATTTTTGCCCATTCTATGGACATGCTAAATTTTATAACCGTTTTTTTGTCTTTTTCAATAGAGTTGGTGAAGCCGTTGGGAAAGGAGAAGGATCAGGGTCTCAGGTGCCTATCATGTGTGCTTTTTGTGTCAGGGGTTGACTTGGAGTGGGACCTCCTTGTCATAAATATGGATCCTTTTGTCATAATACATTTCATTGATTGAATAGTATACTTATAGGAACACATCTATTTATATAGTCGGTGGGCCAGTTTCACGGCACCATATGGGAGTCGTCAGGTTTTTCATGGGTAATGGGATGATCGGTCGAGTCGTGAAGGACCTGCACTCCCAGAGTTGGGAGATAATGATTTTTCGTTATGATCGCTAGCAATAGAGGATGATGGCCATGCTCTAGACAGTGGACAACCTCATCTAGTTGATGACTTTCCGGAGGTATTTTTAGATTATTTTTTCAAGTTTTCCCCCAGAGCGGGATGTGGAGTTCTCTATTGATCTAGCACTGGGAACATAGCTTATATTAATTCCCTCATATCGTATGGCCCCCACTAAGTTTATGGAATTAAAGATACATATGGACAACATAGAATCCAAATGATTCATTCTACCTAGAATCTATCCATTGGCCTCTCCTATGTTGTTCACGAAAAAGGCAAATGAATCCCTCCGATTGTGCATTGACTACTAGAAGATAGATAAGGTAAAAATCAAGAACAAATATCGTTTTCCCTAAATATATTAATTTTTTAATAATTTTAAGGGTCCAAGGTTGTTTTATAAGATATAATTGTGTTTGGGTTATCATCATCTCAGGTTGAAAGAGGAAGATATCCCAAAGACGGATTTTTGAGGCAGGTATGACCACTTTGAGTACTTGGTCATGCCCTTTGAATTGACCGATGCTCCAGTGGTCTTTATGGAAATCATGAACATGGTGTTCCATAATTATCATGATTCTTTTGTTATTGTAATTATGGATGACATCCTAGTTTATTTGGGCTTTGAGGACGAACAAGAGAATCACTTGCAGATCATTCTAGGTACCTTGCGAGAGCATCACATTTATGCAATGTTGTCCGAAGGCACTATTTGGATTAGGGAAGTGACATTTATAGCGTATGTGATCTCAGAGCAGGGGGTTTTAGTGGACCCTGAGAAGATCAGTGCGATCATGTCATGGGAGCAACCGATGAAAATGTTCTAGATCAGGAGTTCCCTCAGACTGGCTGGTTATTACATGCAATTTGTTCGGGATTTCTCTCAGCTTGCTTCACCGATGACCGCACTCACCTAGAGTGGGGTGAAGTTTGTATGGGCCTAGAATGTTATAAATACTTCGAGGATCTGAAGAGGTGGTAGACTAATTCCCTCGTTCTATTTTTTCCAGAGGCTAGAATGTGGTATGTGGTTTTTTGTGATGCTTCATGTATTTGTCTTGGCCGTATGATTATGCAGGATGATCACATGGTGGCGTATGGTTCTCGCCAAATACAACCACACAAAAAGAATTACCTGACCCCCAACTTGGAGTTATATGTTGTGATGCATGCTTTGAAGATATGGTGTCACTACCTCTTTTAAGAGAAGTTTTTGGTCTACTGTGATCACAAAATCGTGGCCTATATCTTCTCGTAGAAGGAGCTCAACATGAGGTACCGTCGTTGGATCGAGTACTTTTAGGGGTTCGAGTTTTAAATTTCCTATACCCCAGAAAAGACTAACATGTTGGCTTATTTCTTGAGAAGAGGTTTCCCAGTGTTGGATTTGAGGAATTCTAGCGATTAGTGGATTTTTATGGTACTCTTTTCTCTGATGCATGTAGTAACTAGGGAGAAAATGTGGGTGCATTCTTATCATGTTTTCAGTTGAATCCTTTGGTGGAGCTAATTCAGTAGGAACAACCCAATTATGAGCTTTTTCATCAGTCAAAGAAGTATATTTGGGCTGGGAATATGTCTTCTGATTGGTTATCGTTTCCCGAGGGCATCGTGTGCTTCAAGGGCCGTTTAGTTGTGTCATTTCCTTGTGGAAGGTTGTGATGCTGGATAGACCTCTATCTCAGTAGGTTTTCCATATATATGACAACAAGATGTATTATGAGGTCTTTTGGATGTTCCAGTGTCCTGGTATTAGATGAGAGATCGCAAAATTTGTGTCGAGATGCTACGCATGCCAACAAGTGAAAGTATAGCATCAAAGGCCCTCCAGTTTTCTCCAGCCACAACCCATTCCTACAGGGAACCAGGATGAGGTCTCTATGAATTTTTTCTGGATTTCATCATACACCTCGGGGTAAGAATTACATTTGGGTGGTGATTGATCATCTGACCAAATCATCCCACATCATTCCGATCAGAGATACAGCTAATGTGGATGAATTGGACTGTTTGTATCTTCACGAGTTGGTAACGCTCCATGGTGTGTTGTCAGTAGTTGTCTTTGATAGAGACCCAAGTTTTACTTCTCCATTTTGGGAAGGACTTCATAAGTCCTGGGGTTATCATATTAAGATGATCATGACATACCATCCTAAAATGGATGATCAGACAGAGCGGGATATTCAGATTTTGGAGGACATGGTCTGTGCATGTGTACTTGGACATTGGAGGTTATTTGGATAGCCATTTGTTATTGTTTGAGTTTGATTATAATAAAAATTACAAATCCATAATTCTAATGGATTATTTGTAGGTTATCTATGGTTGGCCTTTTCGGTCCACCTATGTTGTGTTGAGGTAGGTGAGACCTCACTCCTAGGGTTGAGTCTGGTGTAGACGATGTCTGAGAAGGTCAAGTTGATCGGGCAACACGTATTGACAGCTAAAAGTTTCCATAAATCATATTATTAATAGAGAGATCAAGACCAATGGTTTTTTGTAGGTGAAATTCTATTCTTGAAAGTGGCCCCTCATTTGGGCCATCGTCAATTAAGAATGCAAGGGAAGCTGACGCCACAGTATGTTGGACCTTTTGTGATCACAGAGAATGTTGGCATGGTGGAATACATGTTGGCCTTACCTTCTTAGTTGACATACATCCATTAAATCTTGCATGTATTCTAGTTGAAGAAATAAAACTTGGATCCATCACATGTTCTGAATTGGGAGGAGTTGAATATAGAGCCTGATGTATCTATTATTGAGAGGCCAGTGTAAATAGTGGAAATCCAAGAAAAGGTGCTTCAGTGGAATTCTATTACACTAGTCCAGGATATTTAGAAACATGGGAGTGATACACATGAGACATGAGAGTAGCAGTCAAGTGTCGATGAAGACTACCCATTCTTGTTTCCGGATCACGCATTAGGTTGGCTTTCTAGGGATGAAAGCTTTTAGGGTGGGGAGAATTGTCACACCCATGTCCTTCAATTAAGGTAACTATTTCTCTTATATTATTGGCCTAAATTTCACCCCTATGATTCCCATAGGCCCCCAATGAATTTTAAAGAGTTAAAATACTTTATGAGTGGAAAAAATGGGGTGCACGGTTTGGGAGCACGGTTTTCTAAACCGTTCAATAAAACTGTTCAGCCTTGTACAGCTCATTAAAAAGGTTATTAAATTCAATTTTCCTTCCCGGGATTTATCCAAACTCGCCCCTTTCTTCTCCCATTCAACCCTAGAAGCCATGGAAGCCTCAAAATCACCTTAAAACCTCCTTGTAACACCATTTATAAGGGGGGTTTAGTGAAGAAACATCAAAATCCTCATGTATGTGAATCCCTTCCTTAGTTCCTTCATTTTGTATTGGGTTCCTTCCATTATTCTTGATGTTCCTTATGTCCTTAAGGAAGGGTTTCAATCCAACTATTTGACACTGGATTCCTTGGTCTATTATTTTGGTTTTAGGATTTATTTATCTCCCTTGTGGTGTGGCAGTGGTGCGGTTTAATTTTCACACAATGATAGAAGGGTTTTCGCACTTATGGTAGGTGATTCCAAGGGCAATCAATTCTATATGAGTTATATTTTCTAAATTTATACTTTTATAACACTTCTACTACTTTATCCTTTTTGATAAATAACTTTTTGGTTACATTTGTTAAGAAAATAATTTTTAGGTACCAGTTTTGTGTTAAATTATGCGATTTGCTGGTCGATTTTATGTTATGCCAAATGATGTTGTTTTATAAATCATGTAAGGGGTTTGTAGAAATTTTTGGGTGATAGAAATTCAATTTTAATGAATATGGGTATGAACTTGGTGTTCAATGTGGGGTTTTAAGGTATTTTTTGTGAAAAACATTGTTACGTTTTGTGAAGTTATTTTATTGAAATCCTAATTGTTTTATTGAGTGGTGTAAGTGGTGAAAAAAATTAGTAGCTATTAGTTTGAGTTGATTATAAAAAGAACTAATGATTTCATGTGATAATGGATTTTTTTTATCTTGAGATAATGGTTTGAGCATAAAGGGGGAGCTTGGGTATCTTGGTGGTTAGATATGGACTAGTACGCTAGTGATCCAGATGGGTTTTATCCCCATTTCACTGAGAAAAATGGATAACGACAACACTAAAAAAACAATATTGATGATGGTTGGGGACCAATAGGTTATGGATATGTTCCATTCTAGTGGCTTGTGCATGAGAACAGATTTTTCTATGGTTACATTACACCGAGTTACGAGGTACATGAGGCCCGAGACTAACTAGTTCATAGGGGTGTTACCGATATTAGTTCTCATTGACCCTATTGTAATTATATTTGGCATATGGTGGTTTTTTCTATAAAATACGGTATCTTACATGTTTTATTTAATTGTGTTCACTCGTGGAAAATCTCCATTAAAAGCTGCTTACCTTTGAACGTTTTATTCATTAAAAACTATTTCTGTCACTTCTTGTTTATCAAAAATGGCATGATTTTTATATTGTATTATTTACTCTATGGAATCTATTGGTGGTATCCTATTGGTCTTATTATAAAACCCTACTTACAACCATTGGGTTTCAGTAGACTTGATCATGTTTGACATAGGTAATGGAAAGGCCTTGGGTGATGGTGGTAAGATAATTTTGAAAATGAATCAACTATCGTAAATTAATATCCAAATGTCAATTTTAATACCCAATGTTCATTCCAAATCATTCCATTAATTCATATTTTTGAAATTCATTAATCATTTCACTACTCAGATTGAAACCCGATCTTTATAAGTATTTGATAATATATACTCTCATGACAAACCGTCCATTAATACTCTAATAAAATCACATATTTTTTCTGAAATACATTTTATATTTTACTGTAAAAAGTTTATACTAACGATGAAATCTCATATGACAGTGGTGGTAAATATTCCCTTTTCCCACCTAACATGTGGGTAAAATCCCCACGAACATGATTGATGAAACAAGTTGTCAGCTGACCTTATGAGAAAATAATTACTCCATAAATACCAATTAATTTTGATACTAGTTTTTAAAAATACCCCAACCTAACAAAACATCTACATAACATTTCATTATGAACTTTATGATCTCATCACATAAAACCTCAATGGGGTGTCTAATAGATTGAAAATATGATCAACATTAATTTTATATACCTGAGATAGATTATATAAATATTAAGATGAACTCACTAATTATATCACAATATAAAAAGTTATAAAAACCCTTCCCTGATATGAAATATAGTATCCCAGAACCGACACTCTCTGATCCAATGATAAATTAATAAACATTACATTTTAAACCTTAATACCAAAGAAGGTGTATCAATTTTCTCCAATAAAAATAGAGAATTAAAATAGAAAAATGGGATCAACTATATACCCATGTAACATTAAGATTTATAGTTTTATAGAAATAGGAAAAACTCCCACAAAAAAGTCTCATGACTTTAAATGATCATTTCAATGGTTTAACCCAGCATTTATTATTTCACATTAGGTCATCAACATGTCCTTTTTACATCCCTTATAGGAATAATTCAATCAATAAAATTCTTTATAACGTGGGGAAGAGTAAAAAAGGAATGGTTAGAGGGAAATCATAGTAATTGTAAAAATAATCTTTAGAAATTCCATGTCATTAATTAGCTTAAGAATTTAATAAGGGTATGATATCAAAAACACAATGTATAATTGAATGATAAAATAACTCATAACAATCAATACATGAGTATTAAAATATGAAAACATAATAATGGAATGAGTAATCAGAATGAATAATCAAGAGCTGTATAATATCAATCCGGATTATGAGAACATTTAAAACCCACAACATGTTGTTAGAACATTTTTTTGAAACATGTAGAATAATTTCATAAAAACCGTTCAAAAACATTTTATTTGGAATACACATATGTGAAACTTCCAATATAATCATTACCCAATGCATTTAAGCTCCATTTGGGAACATCAATATTTTAAGATAATATGGGATTACTCTATGCTATCAGGTTAATCCTATGATATGTTGTAATAATCTTACATGGATCTATTTGGTAAACCCCATGTTTAACTGTAATGGGCATACCTAGAACTATATGGGCCAAGACATGTTAAGCTGTAATGGGCTTTCCCGACACTATTTGTGTGAAACCGTGCTTTATAATGTCTATGAACCACAACAAGAATAACACACATAGATAATTCATCACAAAACTTATAGAAAAATCATTATTCTTTTTTAATATGATCTTCCATTGGAAAATAAATGTGTTTCTTATAAATCACTTTGAAACATGATTTATCCCTGGAAATGAAATGGGTTCTCTAACAATCTCTTTGAAATAATCATATTCCATCCTCAGAAAGAAATAGGATGGAATCAATACAAAATTTCCCCAATTGAAGATAATTAAGAAAATGGTTTTTGGTGTTGATGAATGAAAATACGTTTAAGATCTTATTAAAAAAAATTTTGAGGAAAATATCAGTTTTATTTTGAAAAAATCTGTTTAAAACAGAAAAATTTCTAAAAATAAACTTCATTGAAATAAACCATGGAATCCTATAAAATATTTTTTAAAATAATTAAAATTAATTAATTAAGAAAATATCCTTTTTATAGTATTTTTTTTAAAAATAAATATACTATTAGAAAACATGTTTTTTTAGAAATAGACTTTTTTTATTTAAAATATGATTTTTCAACAAAAAGAATAGAGGGTAATAAAATTAATTAGAATTATTCAGAATAATATCATTATATTTCAACATTAGAGGCATGATCATAAACAATCCCGATAAACGGTGACACTGTAACATGAAACTATACCCACATTAGTGACATTCAATTATAAGCCCCATGTAATAAGAAAATTAAATGAAAATTATAATATAATTAAATTATTTATATTAATTATATAACATGTGAAATTGGAATTATATACATCTCATAAAATAATATAGGTGTATAACATAACAAACGTCTCAAATATGGAAAATTGAGACAAAAATCATTTACCACTTTGGTGAATTTTAAACTAAAATATATATAAAAGATAGATACTCAAATGAATATTTAAATACCACTAAATACACTTATAAAAATTAATATAATAAATTTATAGATATTATATACACAACAAATCAAAATTAAGGGGTGAATATTTCATGTATCTCATAGATATAAAATTCATATGAGAAAAACCTTTAGCTTCAGTCTGATTGGTCATACTTGTTCTTTATCTTACAGAATAATAAAATTATTTAATTGATTTAATTTCTTGATAAATATTTAAATTTTTCAGGGAAATTTTATTTAACTTATGGAAAATTTATATATAATTATATAATCAATTAATTTTAAGTTGAATGTTTTGACAATAATCGTCTTGTGTGTCAAAAACTACTTAGGTTGGTTGACTGTGTTGAAAAGGGAATTATATAAAAAAACCATAGTAATTAAAATTAAATAATTATAATATTTATGCATAAATTATACATTTAAAACAAATCATGAATGATGGTTATGGAAAATGATACAATGTTAATATCATGGATATGGTAGGCATATGTACGCATGACTAACATTTGAATTTTTGTAATGGTCATTTTGGAAATAAGGTGAGAAATATTTTATATTTATAGAATAATTTTAATATCATATTGTAACACCCCAGGTAAATAAATAATATGACATCTTTATATTTATCCATATTTTTTGAAAAAATATTAATATTACTTTAAAGGGGATGCTATGCTCGATGGCGTACCCAACACGCAACAACGAGTTTCTTGGGAATCTTACATTGCACTCTAATAATAAAATAATATTATTTTAAATGGTAGTAAACGTCTAGCCGTTGTAATGGAGGGAATGAACATAACTAACTACAAAATAATTCTATATGTTTGTCAAATATTTTTACTCTTTACAATAAATTTTAGGGGATTAAAAATGCAAATGAATCCAGTTTTTAAGCGAAAACATTCTAATATACATTAAAAGGTCGATTAAACGCCTTTTGATGGCGAACCCATTTTAAATCC
The DNA here is from genome assembly GCA_963277665.1 of Viscum album. NCBI lineage: Eukaryota > Viridiplantae > Streptophyta > Magnoliopsida > Santalales > Viscaceae > Viscum > Viscum album. Next base: position 840,823 of record CAUJRU010000030.1, on the reverse strand, counting down.
ACATTTTGAAAATTTTATAAGCTCTATTATTTAAAATAAACATATTATTTATGATTGGGACATTGAAATTTACCTTGGGATATTATTTGGTATTTTTCTGACAATGTTCATTTTTCAATGAATAGTGAAAAATACTGCATTTTACATCAAAACTTCTTTTTCATATAATTTAATTATATGGTTATATTATCTTTTTAATTGGTTTTAAAGTGTAATTATAATATATTTTTACCATGTAATTCAATTATGGTCATTGGGATTAATTTCACTTTGGAATTAGGCAGAAACAAGTGCCAAACTTTTCATAAATATTGTTTCTAAAAAACCTGCTATTTGTTTTGACAATGAGAAGTTTTTTTAAATTAATTATTGCAATTTATGTGTTTGGATTTTGGTAAAATTAATTAAATATTTGGAATCAGAAGGTCCAAATTATGTAATTAAGACTCTTTTGTTTTTGGACATTATGAATAGTAACGACGGTAATTATCTTTAATTATTTTGATTAATGAGTAATCAGGTAGTTAGAGATAATAAGATAATATCATAATAATAAAAAATGACCACAAAATGTATCCTAAGGCTACTGGTTGTCTCATGGACGACCATGGGATGCCTTGTTCCAAACTGGGGGGCCCCATGGAATCACTTTTGTGAGAAAGTGACTTTTTATCTATTTATTTTTAAAAAATGTTAAATGTGACAAAGAATGTATCACCTATGTAAAATATTTTTAATTTTCTCTACATAAATGATATTTTGGACAATAAATATTCATTGGAAATATAAGAAGATTTCCTACATCATAGTATATTTTTTAATAATTTTTAGACATTAAATAAATTAAATTATTTATGACATCATGATGATGCAGCGATGACCTCATTATTTAACGATTTAAATAAAATGGAAAGATATGTAAAATATAAGACCTACACATGTCCAAAACCTATTTTATGGGTGTATTTAGAACCTTTATCACCTTATCCTCGAAAAACATCAATGTGGGACCATTAAAATCCGAAAATCATTTGGAAATAATGTTACATTTTATACCCTTCCAAGAGTGCCCCTCCTCTCCTCTTATAAAAGGCCCCCACCTCTAGCTCCTTACCCACACTTCCAAAGACTTTTTATCGGCCAAACACTGCCCATTTTGTCTCTAAACATCCCTCTATAACTCCTTGAAGCCTCACTTTGGGCAGAATAATTTCCAAGTAAGCCTTTGAGCTCAAATCAAAGGAAGTTACCCGATTTTAAGGTAATGTCTTCACTTGAGTCCTTTTGTTTTATTTTACTTCTCCAACCCCCTAAACTATTTTAATTCATTTATTTTGTAAAAACTCCAGTATATTCAATATACTAGGATGTTGTTATAATAAGTATTAGAGCTACACTTACACACACCTACATGTAATGGTTAAAGATCATACTGTTTCCGTGGATGGCGAATTTCTGGCTCCCGAAACGATGATTGTTCAACATTATTCTAACACCTTCAAAGGTGGACATTAAGATGACACTATATTTATATATGATATCTAATATGTTTATGTTTTACTTAAGCTTCTGTATTTTTCATTTATGGCATACCTTTATGGTTTCCATTATGGGAAAACGCGATATCTTCATTTAAGGAAGTGCGGACTACCGCCCCCTCAAAGTGATTTGATTCGTTAAAACCATATGTGGTACGTATAAAGGATATATTTAATGATATTATATATGATACCATACTAGAATTAAAATAATATTATGTATCATTATGTTTTAATTCCATTAAATATGAAATAGGAATGGAAGTAGCGTTCATGCGTACGTACGGCTTACCGTCTCAATGAACGGTGAATTTCATTTCTTAACTCTAAATGTTATGTAATATTATAAATGCATGAATATACTGGATATATATGATATATATGATATCTACATCATGAATACAATTCTGGATATAATGAACATTTGGCCACACGAACAACATGTAATTGTAAGAAGTCCACTTTCGACTTAAGAACCAAATATCGACAAAACAAATATTATTAACTTAAATGATTACATAATGTTTATGACATGGTAATAAGTGATATAAAAGGAATAATGAACTTGAAAAAGGTTATTAAAGAAGTAGAAATTAACTCATGTTTATTATTCAGGAGATTAAAGAATGATCGAGTCAAGTCGGACCCGAGGTATGGGATCCTACTCCTCTCTTTCTTTTTAAGTACACTATTTTATGTCATCCCTTTAAGCTCATATTTCTTGTGATTGGGATGCTATTTTATATTAATATTACTGTAATTTTTATGTACATATTATGAGAGACCCTATTCTCTCTCATCAATCCATTTTGGAAGTTTTGAGTGGCGCCGTTAGGCTGCCGAATTTTCGTAAGAGATCTAACCTCTTTTTTTTTTAAGTACTCTCCTTTATGTCACTTCTTTTAAGCTCCTCTTTATTATGTTGGGGGATGTTATTTTTTATTCCCCTTTCTGTAAACTTTATGTTGATGTGATGAGAGACCCTATTTCCTCTCATCAATCCATTTTGGATGTTTTATGTGGCGTCGTTAGGCTGCCGAGTTTTCGTAAGAGATTTCACATCTAACTTTTATTCCCATGAAATTTATGATACATTTGCCACAATTTCCTTTGAGTGGTTTATGTACTTCCCATTATTACACTCCTTTTGTAATATAATTCCATTTATGGTTATTTACATATTAATTTTATGACACTTCTTCAATGGGGTGTACTTTTTGAAAGTTACCCAAGTCGGTAAGGGAATCTTTCACCCACCTCTTTTTAAAAGACTTCGTTTGTTATGTATTTTAATTCACATACTATTATGTTGGGATATGTTATTATATATCCTGATTGATGTAAATTTTATTTCCAAGTGATGAGACTCCCTTTTTATCTCTCACCAACTCATTTTCTGAATTTTTGAAGTGACGCTGTTAGGCTGTCAAATTTTACCAAGGGAACATTTTAACCCAATTTAGATTTCTTTGGGTTCAACATGTAGTTATTGAATATTTCATCATTTGAATATGTGTGAATGACCTTTTATTGTTTTACACTTAATATCCAATTATATTGGGTGTATTTATATTTTTCACACATAATTTTGAGATTGATTTATCCTTAATTTAAGGATACCTTCTTTATAAGGGATTTCATCACATTTTACATATCTATTGAGACTTCATTGTTATTATGCACCAATTCACTCTTATATGGTCTATATACTGTCCTTTGAAATATTATATTATTAATCCATTTATTCTCATGATATTATAAAGTTTTGATTAAATGTTATTCCTCAATTATTGTATTCAAGTGTCTCTAATTTTGGTAAAAACCCTTTAACCAAAATATCGCTTTAAATGTTTTAATGATTTGTTATTATTAATAGCCATGTTTTCAAAATGGTTTTAAGGATTTATTTATATGGATATTAGTGGTTTAAAATGTTAAAATCTTCAAGGTGGTATGGGACACTTTGATTCCAAAATCTCTTTATTAAATGTTTTAAATGGTTTAGAAAATGGGTTTTTAATGGATTCATTATTTCAATATCCTAAAATGTTATATTGTGATTGAAATGTGGAAATGTTATATTTCCTTTATGCATGTTTTATGTGATACATTTATGTTATGGTTCTTGGGAATTTTAATGAAAATGGGTAAATCCGTGATAAACTAAGTGCGAGTGAGCCCGATATAGCTCTCCAATGCATTGGGTAACGCGAAGGGGTTAAACGTTAAGGCTTCTCCGAAGAGATTTAGGGAATATACTGTGGTGGTTATTCCAAATATAACCAAGAGGGTTACTCCCTACGTAAGAAAGTTATGAATGCCTCAAGTTGCCTTTATGTCTTTATGATTTCTATGATTTATTCATGATTTTATGAGGTATGTTAGAGTGCCTATGTTTTATGGGTAAAGTATGATTTCATTATTATGTATATATGAACTCATGTTTCCTTTACATATTTTTATAACCCTTACTGAGCTTTTTATGCTCATCCCAAGTTTTTGAAATGTTTTTCACAGGTCAAGGGAAAGGTACATGATGTGATGATAGTGTCAAGGATGTGTCAAGAAAGAGTCAATGATTTATTTTAAATATGTTTCCGTTGATGGGAAGAATGAATATTGCCTTTTATGTAACCACATTGTTTAAATGTGGAATGTAATGCAAGTTTCATGATCTAATTCTCTAAAACTCTAAACCTGAAAATATCCTCAATGTGTAATCTTGTAATAACTCAAGATTAAGTAAGTTTTAAGGCTGGGGCCTTATAGCTGGTATCAGAGGTCGGTTTAGATAACTTTAGAGGTTAGGGTATTCTTTAAGCATAAGTGACATTACCATAGTGGTTAGGATTTCAGAAAGAGTCCTAGTTTTAGATAAAGTGAATGAGAAAGTATATCTTAGTGTTTATCTTCCTCATTAGTACATGATGGTTTTGTTGATATACTCACACTGACCTTTTTGGTTTTAGTAAATGGATTGATCTAGCAGGCACCAAAGTAACAGTGGATGTGAAGGAAACTGTGATAGTTTTTTGAGCAAGCTACTGAATGATATGGGGGCTGTAATGAGAACTCTTGTGATTATCCTCAACCAACTATCTGGAGTCATTATTGACCACCTTAACCTTGGTTATTTCTCTAAGGCATCATATATGCGAGAAACAAGTCCCTACAGAACTACAGGTGATAATCATAAAGGTAAGTGTGTTAAAAAACCTATGTGTCAAAGATCTGGAAAGAAACACCTAGGAAAATGTTTCAAAGGGACAGAAATATGCTATAGATGTATAAATGAAGGTCATAAAGCAAGAACCTTCCATAGAAAAAGGAAGCATCCAGTTGACTCGAGGAAAGGGAAAGAAGTTCTTTCTGAGGGATCAATTGAATGTTTTAAATGTGGTGTGCATGGTCATTATGCAAACACATTTCCTATGAAGAAGTTTCTTGAATGGGATCACCAAGATCGTACAAATGTTCATTTACCAAAACCTAATGCCATTCCGATTGAGGATGAAGAAACTGAAAATGACCAATCAAAGGTATGGATTATTTCATAACTATTGTTTTCCTATTTTGGAATCTTAGGATATGATTCATGATTTTTTTTGTAGGAAAGAAGTATTTCAGAATAAGTTGGAAAGGAATGGTTAATGGATCATGAAGAATGTTGAATGAGTAATAAGTAAACATATAAGGGCTTCAAGAGTTATGGTGAAATTCTTAAGAGTATTAAGTCTCTTTTGATGATTGGGTTACATTAGAAGACTTTTTATAGTATGTGTAACCCTGATATTTAATATATTAAAATTTTATTCAAGGAATATTTATCTGTTCTTTTGTGGACATACTTATAAGGAACCATTTGGGTTTATATGATCCTTACTTTTGAGGTAATTATGGGTTACTATAAGTTATGATGGAAGTGAAAGGCATGCGATAAAATTGAGGTTAAATTAGGTTATGGTTATTTTTGATGATTTTATCTCTTTTTGCGGAATGATTTGAGAATTATATAGTTTTGGAAAAAGGACAACACGCAGACCGTGTGACAACCCGTCGCGTTGGACAAAGCTGCGGGAATCGAACCCACAACCAAAGTGCCACTGGTATTTATCGCCCACCAATGGACTACGTGAAGTCCCTGGTTAGTTTAACTAATTCTTTTTAGTTATATGATCTTATGAATCTAGAATAAGATGATTTTGAGTTATCTATGGAAATTATTAACCTATCATGGAGGATATGTGATTAGGTTAATTACTTTTCAATACGAGACTTTAGGAGCAACTGATGTTGTTTGGAGATAAATGTTACAATTTAACTTGGAAGACTATGTGACTAAATCCTTCAAATATTTGGGTTTCAACCTTAGTTTGGTTTACTTTGAAGAATTTTATGGACAAATTGTTTATCGAATGGTCCTTGTTGAACTTTGGGTTTTGTTGGACAAATTTTGGAGATTAAGCATAGATTTTCTTTTTATAAAGGGTTATCCTTTTCTGAATTATCTAATCTTGTACTAAACTTTTTGGTTTTGGTTTTGGTTAATGTCTAAAGACATGGGAAGTATATTGTTCACTTTTGTGGATTAGGTGATTCTCTAGAAGTTGATTATAGTACTCTTAATGTGAACAAGTCTTCCTAAATACTCGTCTTTTGGAGAAAATATGAGTTTGTGTAAGGAATCTAATAAAAGTTGAAAGTCAACATGATAAGTGATTATGTTTCCTTATGAATAAATTCCTCAATAAAAAGTAACTTCAAAAATAAAATGTTTTCTATTAACTTTTCCTACTGGGGAATCGAATACTGTTTATCCAATCACAAGTTTGTGATTTTCTTGTGGTTAACTTTCTCCTAAACATGTTTTTAATCACTCTCCATCAGAACATGACCCTTTGTTTTTTCCTCCATGTCCATATTTTAATACTTGGAATCCTAGTATGGGTTAACTTGGGTGACCTTTTTACTTGTCTTTCTTTATTTTAAAGTGATTGTTTTACCGACTCTTGTTCCGATGTGGGACTTTCAAGGATGTTTCCAAACCCAATTTTAAAATTGCGAGGACGTAATTCCCAAAAGGGGGGAAGGATGTAACAACCTAGGTAAATAAAGAATATGACATCTTTATATTTATCAATATTTGTGAATAAAATATTAATATTACGTTAAAGGGGATGCTATGCTCGATGGCGTACCCAACACACAATAATGAGTTTCTTGGGAATCTTATGTTGCACTCCAATAATAAAATAGTATTATTTTAAATGGTAGTTAACGCCTAGATGTTGTAATGGAGGGAATCAATAGAACTAACCACAAAATAATTATATATTTTTGTCAAATATTCTTACTCTTTACAATAAATTTTAGAGGATTAAAAATGCAAATGAATCCAGTTTTTAAGCGAAAACATTCTAATATTCTTTGAAATGTCGATTAACAGCCTTTTGATGGTGAACCCCTTTTAAATCCACTTTTTGAAAATTTTATAAGCTAAAATTTTCAAAATAATCATATTATTTATTATTGGGACATTGAAATTTACCTTGGGTTAATTTTTGGTATTTTTCTGACAATGTTCAATTTTCAATGAATAGTGAAAAATACAGCATTTTACATCAAAACTGCGTTTTCATATAATTTAATTATATGGTTATATTATATTTTTAATTTCTTTTAATGTGTAATTAGAATATATATTTACCATGTAATTCAATTATGGTCATTGGGATTAATTTCACTTTGAAATTAGCTAGAAACAAGTGCCAAACTTTTCATAAATATTGTTTCTAAAAAACCCGCTATTTGTTTTGACAACGGGAAGTTTTTTTAAATTAATTATTGCAATTTATGTGTTTTTAATTTGGTAAAATTAATTAAATATTTGGAATCATAAGGTACACATTATGTAATTAAGACTCTTTTGTTTTTGAACATTATGAATAGTAACGGCGGTAATTATCTTTAATTATTTTGATTAATGAGTAATCAGGTAGTTAAAGATAATAAGATAATATCATAATAATAAAAAATGACCACAAAATGTGTCTTAAGGCTACTTGTTGTCTCATGGCCGACCATGTGATTCCTTGTGCCAAACTTGGGGGCCCCATGGAATCACTTTTGTGAGAAAGTGACTTTTTATCTATTTATTTTTAAAAAATGTTAAATGTGACAAAGAATGTATCTCCTATGTAAAATATTTTTAATTTTGACTAAATAAATGATCTTTTGGACTATAAATATTCATTGGAAATCTAAAACTATTTCCTACATCATAGTATTTTTTTATAATTTTTAGACATTAAATAAATTATATTATTTATGACATCATGATGATGCAGCGATGACCTCATTATTTAACGATTTAAATAAAATGGAATGATAATGTAAAATCTAAGACCTATACATGTCCAAAACCTATTGGATGGGTGGATTTAGAACCCTTATCACCTTACCCTCGAAACAAATCAATTTTGGACCATTAAAATCCGAAACTCATTTGGAAATAATGTTACATTTTATACCTTTCCAAGAGTGCCCCTCCTCTCCTCTTATAAAAGGCGCCCACCTCTACCTCCTTACCCACACTTCCAAAGAATTTGGCTCGTCCAACCCCTGCCCATTTTGTCTCTCCACGTCCCTCTCTAACTCCTTGAATCCTCACTTTGGGCAGAATACTTTCCAAGGAAGCCTTTGAGCTCAAATCAAAGGAAGTTACCCGATTTTAAGGTAATGTCTTCACTTGAGTCCTTTTGTTTTATTTTACTTCTCCAACCCCCTAAAATCTTTTAATTCATTTCTTTTGTAACAACTCCAGTATCTTAAATATAATAGGATGTTTTTATAAGAAGGATTCGAGCTACACTTACACACACCTACATCTAATGGTTAAAGACCATACTGTTTCCGTGGATGGCGGATTTCTGCATCCCGAAACGATGATTGTTCAACATTATTATAACACCTTAAAAGGTGGAAATTAAGGTGACACTATATTTATATATGATATCTAATATGTTTATGTTTTACTTAAGATTCTGTATTTTTCATTTATGGCATAAATTTATGGTTTCCATTATGGGTAAACGCGATATCTTCATTTAAGGAAGTGCAGACTACCGCCCCTCAAAGTGATTTGATTCGTCAATACCATATGTGGTACGTATAAAGGATATATTTAATGATATTATATATGATACCATACTGGAATTAAAATACTATTAGGTATCATTATGTTTTAATTCCATTAAATATGAAATAGAAATGGAAGTAGCGTTCATGCGTACGTACGGCTTACCGTCTCCATGAACGGTGCATTTCATTTCTTAACTCTAAATGTTATGTAATATTATAAATGCATGAATATACTGGATATATATAATATATATGATATCTACATCATGAATTAAACTCTGGATATAATGAACATTTGGCCACACGAACAACATGTAATTGTAAGAAGTCCACTTTCGACTTAAGAACCAAATACCGACAAAACAAATATTATTAACTTAAATGATTACATAATGTTTATGACATGGTAATAAGTGATATAAAATGATTAATGAACTTGAAAAATGTTCTTAAAGAAGTATAAATTAACTCAAGTTTCTTATTCAGGAGATTAAAGAATGATCGAGTCATGTCGGACTCGAGGAAAGGGATCCTACTCCTCTCTTTCTTTTTTAAGTACACTCTTTTATGTCATCCCTTTTAAGATTATATTTCTTGTGATTGGGATGTTATTTTATATTAATATTACTTTAATTATTATTTACATATGATGAGATACCATATTATCTCTCATCAATCCATTTTGGATGTTTTGAGTGGCGCCGTTATGCTGCCGAATTTTCGTAAGAGATCTAACCTCTCTTTTTTTAAGTACTCTCCTTTATGTCACTTCTTTTAAGCTCCTCTTTGTTATGTTGGGGGATGTTCTTTTTTATTCATCTTTCTTTAAACTTTATGTTGATGTGATGAGAGACCCTATTTACCCTCATCAATCCATTTTGGATGTTTTAAGTCGCGCCGTTAGGCTGCCGAGTTTTCGTAAGAGATTTTTCATCTCACTTTTATTCCCGTGAGATTTATGCTACATTTGCCACAATTTCCATTGAGTGGTTTATGTACTGCCCATTATTACACTACTTTTGTAATATAATTCCATTTATGGGTATTTACATATTCATTGTATGACACTTCTTCAATGGGGTGTACTTTTCGAAAGTTACCCAAGTCGGTAAGGGAACCTTTCACCCTCCTCTTTTTAAAAGACTTCGTTTGTTATGTCTTTTAATTAACATACTATTATGTTGGGATATGTTATTATATATCCTGATTGATGTAAATTTTATGTCCAAGTGATGAGACTCCCTTTTTATCTCTCACAAACTCATTTTCTGAATTTTTGAAGTGACGCCGTTAGGCTGTCGAATTTTACCAAGGGAACTTTTTAACCCAATTTCGATTTCTTTGGGTTCAACATGTAGTTATTGAATATGTCATCATTTGAATATGTGTGAATGAAATATTATTTTTTTAAACTTAATATCCAATTATATTGTGTGTATTTATATTTGTCACAGATAATTTTGAGATTGATTTATCCTTAATTTAATGATACCTTCTTTATAAGGGATTTCATCACATGTTACATCTCTATTGAGACTTCATTGTTGTTATGAACCAATTCACTCTTATATGGTGTATATACTGTCCTTTGAAATATTATATCATTAATCCATTTATTCTCAAAATATTATAAAGTTCTGATTAAATGTTATTCCTCAATTATTGTATTCAAGTGACTCTAATTTTGGTAAAAACCCTTTATCCAAAATATCGCTTTAAATGTTTTAATGATTTGTTCTTATTAATATCTATGTTTTCAAAATGGTTTTAAGGATTTATTTATATCGATATTAGTGGTTTAAAATATTAAAAGCTTCAAGGTGGTATGGGACACTTTGATTCAAAAATCTCCTTATTAAATGTTTTAAATGGTTTTGAGAATGGGTTTTTAATGGATTCATTATTTCAATATCCTAAAATGTTATATTGTGATTGAAATGTGGAATTTTTATATTTCCTTTATGCATGTTTTATGTGATACATTTATGTTATGGTTCTTGGGAATTGTTATGAAAACGGGTGGTTCCGTGATAAACTAAGGGAGGGTGAGCCCGATATAGCTCTCCAATGCATTGGGTAACGCAAAAGGGTTAAACGTTAAGGTTTCTCCGAAGAGATTTAGGGAATATAGTGTGGTGGGTATTCCAAATGTAACCAAGAGGGTTACTCCCTACGTAAGAAAGTTATGAATGCCTCAAGTTACCTTTATGTATTTATGATTTCTATGATTTATTCATGATTTTATGAGGTATGTTAGAGTGACTATGTTTTATGGGTAAAGTATGATTTCATTCTTATGTATATATGAACTCATGTTTCCTTTCCATATTTTTATAACCGTTACTGAGCTTTTTATGCTCATCCCATGTTTTTGAAATGTTTTTCACAGGTCCAGGGAAAGGTATATGATGTGATGATAGTGTCAAGGATGTGTCAAGAAAGAATAAATGTTTTATTTTAAATATGTTTTTGTTGATGGGAAGAATGAATACTGTATTTAATGTAACCACTTTGTTTAAATGTGGAATGTAATGCAAGTTTCATGATCTAATTCTCTAAAACTCTAAACCTGAAAAAATCCTCAAATGTCTAATCTTGTAATAACTCAAGATTATGTAAGGTTTAAGGATGGGGCCTTATACATATACTATTCTATATTTAATTAAATATAATTTCATATATAAATATTTTAATTGAAGAGAAACCACATCACCTCAAGGAGGCGGTAGTCCATACAACTATGATCAACGATATCACTTTTTTTGTGTGTGAAATATTGAAAAGAAAATATTTTATTTTATTTAAAAAAATATAATAGTTACATTAATATAATAATTAATTCATTTATATCATATATATTCATCACAATTATCCTCATTACGTTCAATGTAAAAAGTTAGTGAAAAACTCTTCACATCTAATCGTGAGGTAGTGGTCTGACGTACACACGAGCAATGTTATCATTTCTTTTAAATAGTGGAATATAAAATGGGATAAGATGATATTATAAATAAAAAATTATTATTTTATATTAAATATCATATATATAATATATAAATAGTATTACCTTCATTGTTTTCATCCATGAGAGGTGTTAATTGAAAAACAAATGACATCGTTTCGTGAGGCAGTGGTTTATCGTACACCCGAATGATTATTTCATAACCCATTTGATGTAAGTGTGTGTGGGTGTAGGTTGTGAAAATGAAGTAACAAAATGTAAATTTATTTAGGTTACTGAGGTAATATTATAACAATTATATAATAATAATTAAATAATTTGGAGAAGGAAATAAAATAAAAACGCATTGAGAACAATATTACCAATTCTTCAGGTATCCTATTTAGGATTACACTAATTCATTAAAAGGATTACATTATGACCAAAAATTCTCCTATTGCGGGGGAATGTTTATTTGTTTTTGTTTTGGGTAGGATTTTGACAAACCAAATTATTTTATTGGTGTGAATTAGTGAGGGGAATGAGCACCCTTGATAGTTGAAGAGGAGTTTCATTCTTGTAAAAACTCAACAGAATTCATTATTAGGAGGTCAATCATACCTCATGTGGCTCAAATATTTATAATTAATGAGGTTTAGTAAAAAATATGTTCTAATAACTCATTTAAAACACATTATAACAAATGTTTTAACCATCTCCAACATTAGCTTCTAAGATTCTGATTTTTTCCATTTTGGTTTTTTACATCAAGGAAACTAGTATTCTAACATAAATATTTTATCCATTTTAATTAATTTAAATTAAACTCATTAGATAATTTTATAAAATTTATTATAAATATTATATCATATTTATTTAATAAAATCATATTTTTGAAGAAAATTATTTTTTGCAGAAGCACATGTAATGCGAAAAAACCTACTTTAAGCTTGACTACACTAACATTGTTTTTACTATTTAGGAGTTAGTATATACATTATTAAAGGGCTATTTTTAATTTAATGACAATATTTGGTCTTTTTTAATATTTGAAAATAACTTGAGGGAATATCAGATTTTTATTAATTTTATATTAAATAATAATATATTATTTATTATAAAATCTCATTAATGTCAATTTTGACATTACTAATTTAATTTGAATTTAAAAATATCATGAAAGAAATTTAATTAAAATATATTATGTTTAAAGAAATTTTTAATGACATATTAATGTAAAAAAATAAATTTACATAGTAATTAATTATATTTAATTCACTTTTAATGGTTTTAGTATCATTTATTTTATCTAATTTTTAAATAAATAACCCATGTGTTGGTGATTATTATGAATTTAATGTAGTTATATCATCTCTAAAATAACTGATAAATTATTGAGATAAAAAAAATTCATTTATCTTTGAATATTATATTTACAACATAAACTATGTAGTTCATAACTAGCCATAATGATTTATATAAATTACAAGGATGAAAGGTACATTTTTTCTTTTTATTTCCTTATCAAATTTTGGGGGACACTTTCATGGAAAAGTATATCAAAAAATTAATAAATTTTCATAGAAAGGTATAAAATGGTTGAAATATATCAATGGAATCTATTTTGGACATGTTTTGGGTTATTTTTACACCTTATAATCTATTTTTAGAAACTAAGCGAACACATTTTTACCTTAATCATTAAAATTAATTTTCTTTATTTTCATTATTATCATTAGTAAAAAAATAACATATTACATAATATATATTATTATGATTCAAAATATTTATTCCTTTTTCAAAAATTAAATTCACAATACTTGAAATATTTGATTTAATTTTAATCCCAAAGACGGAGAGAGATAAAGTATTTTTAAAAAAGAGTATTCGGTTAAAAATAAATGATTCTATATTAACACTATGAAAAATCCTATCATTATAGGAAACTAAAATAATAGTTAATAATATATATTCTATACATCTCATTTAAAATGTTTCCAATTATTGGTTATATTAATTAATTAAAAACATAAAACATTGTGTATTTAAAACATGTTTTAGAAAAAAACAATTTTTAAACACCAGAACAAACGTATACTGAAAAAATGTAATGTTTATTAAAGGTATTTATGTGGATAAAATATAACATATGTTACTTCTTAACATATTGAAAAAATATTTGGGGTTTTAAATTAAATATTTTTCATAAATGATCATACTCTTTAAGAAAAATCACTATTTTTCACTATTTACAAAAAAATCAATATATTCCAAAAAATATGAAAATTTTACCAAAACCAAATTTTGATTTTATTCTTTCAAAAATGAATTTTTTTTCGAATAAATTTTATAAATGTCTTAATAATTATTTGGGCAACATAAAAAGGCCTCAAAACTATTTTTTTAAAAAAATATATTTTTTAGCGTTAAATTTGATTTATCACTATATCATGCCTAGAAAACTTAGAATGAATGTTTTAAGTTATATTTAATATATTATATATAAATCTACTTAATATTTATTTTTATTTAAAAAATCATGGGGTGTTAAATAGTTAAATTTTTCATATGAAATGGACTATCTATTATATATATATGGTGATCATGAGTCACCCATAGATCATGTGAGTTCCTGGTTTTATTTCAGTTTTGTTTGGTACACTATTTTTGGACCATGTATATGTCAATTTTTGTATGCTTAGTTGGTTTCATAGTTTTTCTAGTTTTTATGCATAGTTCATTCTAAATTTATTTTTGTTATTGGGAAAATAAATCTCAGATGATTGGCTCATGAATCTATGATGTCTATAATCAACTCGTGGGGATCATTTATGTCTATTTTGGTAGTCATGAGTTGGCTCAGGTGTCCAATTTAGGGATTTTTTGTCTATTTCAGGAAAAACAGTATTAAAGTGAGGATCTTTTTTATTTCAGGTGTTAGGTAGAAAAGATATAAATAATATTTTTGTGACACGAGAGGTGTGTGCGTGAAGAGAAACATAAAATCTAAATTTTACTAACCCTTCAGTAACTGGGGGGTTTTGGGTTTCAGCATTTTATTTTTTTAGGTTTATTCTTTTTGGGGTCTAAAGTTCTCAATGGGTTTTTCTGTTTGTGAAGATGACAGTGGGAGTGAACTGGTGTCATGAGATGAGAAAATTGGCATAGTCACCCATGTTGAGCCCAAGTGCATCGTTCAATATGCTCCCAGTGGATGATGCAATATTAACACATGGTCTACAAAACCAAGTGACAATGTAATTCATAATTTATTTTTCCATATTTAAGAATCCTTAGGGTAATCAATGTTATAGTTTTTGATATGACTATAGTGACTATGGTTGATGTGAAAAGATTTGGAGTTTTACAATTAATGGAAGGGATTTTCATTTTAGAATTTAAAATGTGTAAGATGAAAATTAATTATGTATTATAAATTGGTTTTAATTGGAATGATATATTTGGAAATGTATGTTTTTATAATGGGTTGGTATTTGGAATGGTTTTGACATAATATCTATTTTAATTTTGAATGAAACTGGGGGGTTTTAAAATAGGTCTTCTACATGCATTTTTTTGTTTTGTCTTGGTTTTTCGATTTTTTTAGTTAAATTAATATCTTGGTTGAGTTTAGTTTTTTTTTCGTTCAATATTTATTAGGTTATATATTCTAATTTTATTTATATTATTCTTCCCTTAATATTCTAAATTAAATCTAGGAAGTATCTTAAAATGAATAACTCTATCCAGAATCCTAATCAAGTTGTGGAGTTGAGTTCTTCTTAGTCAATTTACATCCATCATGGTAATTTAGTTCCACTAGGGGTTGTAGTGTGTATATAGTAAATTGAATGGATATTTACGTCCTTAAGTACTCTATAATAAATTATATAAATATAGAAAGGGTTTTCATGGGAATAATTGGATATCCGGATTTAGATCAGTGGAATTTATTCACTCGACCCATGTTATATTATGGTATAACCTATGAGAGATTTAAAGAATCCTTAGTCAAGTGGTTCCTCCCTGAGAAAGATAAATTGAATAAAGTGGAATGTATTTTTGATATTTAACAAGGTTAATGGAAGGTCAAGGGGTACATTGACAACATCATGAAGCTAGATTCCTTTTCCCTAAATGTGGTGTTAAGGAATCTTTCCAACAGACATATCATTATTAATATTATCCAACCTAGAAATAAATTATTAGGATCCCTCAACTTGGAATTTATTATGTTGAATATTGTTTGATGAAGAATTTTTTACTGAGTTGGTTTCCAGAATGACACACTTGAATGTTGGAAGCCCAAACTGCATTGGTCCAAGTGAATTCTGCTCATTGAGTTAGGCATTCAAAACCAAGGAACAGATTCTAGAGTAATCTCATTTATTGGGGGTTTTGTCACTTGAAAATTATTATTCATTTTTATAACGCTATTTTTGTTAGTTTTGGTTTTTTAAATCCATACTACATTATCTTATGTATACATAATGTGTGTGTGTTTTTCAAGGACATGTTTTTAAAATTATACAATTTGGGAACCTAGAAGAAAAATACATTCCTAGGATAACTCTAAATCCACATTTCATTTCTTATATGATATTTTTTTAGTATCTATATTCCCTTGTACATTTTTTCATTTCCACATTCACTTTCTTAAAATACATGATCTATAGGTTTCTTTTGGTTATTTAATATCTTGTTCCAGTTTAGAGAGAATTGTGTATGAAATTATGAATTTTTGTTTGAACAAGTGTTCTATGATATTTTATTTTGTTTGGAACTTCTTGTAAAGGGTGGTTCTATCATTGGGTGCTCTTCCTGGTTTATCAGTCATACTATTCAATTTCTAAGAGTTGATGAGATCTATTGTGGACATTATTTTTGTTAAATCATTGAGACATTTTTTTGGAATTTTTGGGATTAAGGGATCATTATAGGGTTGATGATTTCAGTCCATTTAGGTCAAATTTTGGGATTCTTTATAGGAGTTCTTTATTCTAGTTTATACATCAATTTTGGTTCCAAATTTTAAAAATAGTGACATTCTAATGAAATAATTACTTTTTAGTGGGGATAAATATCCATCTATATATATTACTTTCTATATCAATTAAATTATTTCATTTCCTTTATCATTTTCACAGATTTTTTAGTTGAATTCCAAGGAAAGATTATTTTTTTAGATTTGGTTATTTTTTAGATATGTTCATGGTTATTGGTCATGGAATAGAGTAACCCATTTGACTACCTTTTTGTATGTGTTGGGGTTAGTTCATTTTCATATTGAATAGTTTTTATCTCTTTTGTAGTGCATAATTGGGTCCTAATCATGCAAGCCTTATGAGAAAACATGTGAAACCATGTGGTCCCTAGGACTTGGTACACAATTTTCTCATGTTTAGAGAAAACTATGTACAAAATGTCTTATTGTTTCAAAATTTGAATTTGAATAAATTTTCATTGTTTTTAAACGTTATTATTAAACCCTACATGGGTACTTTACAGTTATAGTAGTGGGAATATAGTTATCACACAATTTGATAAATCATGTGTCCTAACCATGCGACTTCTCCAGAATCCCTTAAACATTTTCTTCTTATTCCACCACAAAAAATATCCAATTTTAGCATCCTAATCCCCCATTAGATTTTGGAACACTATGGGGTTCCAAAATTCCTCTACCAGTCCTCCTCCTCAAAGAATTGATATTCCTCCATCGATTAATAGTATGTTCATAAATGTTTTGGTCTTTTATCTAATCTCCTTACATTTTTTTATTTCCACTTATTTTTTTAATGGATCCATATTAAATGAATCCTTCAGTGAGTGTTGAATAATGTGTGTTGTTTTCCTATATGTTAGGGTGTTTAGTTAGTCTATTGGACTATTTTCATCCTAATTATGATGGATTTAATTTATTCACACATCGTTCATATACGTGTCTACAACCTTTTTCTTTTATTAATAATCAATTTGATTCTTTATCCATTTAAATACTTTATAATTATTTTGTTCATGTTCCATGATTTATAAAGGAGATTATATAATTATTTATAATAGTATTTTGAATGGAAAAAATGGGGTTTCTAGATATTTATATAGTTATGCCTATATCTGTTCAAATTATATGAATGTTATGCGATTTATATAGTAATTGATTGGTCTTTCCAAATGAGTTATACTCTATTAATTATTATTTATAATTCATAGTACTTATATAATATTTGGACTCATGAAGATTGTTTTCAATGGGGTTTTCCCTCATTATGGATTTGGTGCTGGTAAATGGGAAACTCTTGTGTTTTTTCAAAATTCATATATTACGTTCCTTTAAATTGACACATTACATTCATATATATGTCCATATATAAATATAGGTTTTATATTGGAATATTTATAGGAAATGTGTTGTACATATATATGTTTTCATGTATATAAATGGAAATTTAAATGAATGTCCATTTTATAAATTTTAGTATTCTCAAATGGTTTATGGGTTTCCAAAAATTTTAAATATATGGTTTTAAGGTTAGGATTTCTAATACCAAAATTGAAATGATAATTTTTATATTTTAAAATATTTATTAATTATCACCTTCGATTCAGAATAAGATATTAAGGAGAAGTAATTTTCCAAATAATCAACTTTTGACATCAAATTCTATAACCAGGATGGTATCTTTAAAACTTTTATTAAAAAGATCGCACATGCATGGATGTCCTCTTGTTTGGTAGGGTCATAGAATGAATGGTGATGGGAGGTGGGTTTATCATGATTGATGGTTTGCATTTGTTTTTTATTATGATGTTTTATGCATACAATCTACCTCATCTCCACTTTAATATTCTCATGGAATCATAGGTGTCATCTAGATTTTCAAGAGACATATGTTATTGAGTCTTGATTAGACGAATTGGATTAACAATGGAAATGAAAGAACATGGTTTGATGTTCCATAGGTGAGGCTAGTTGAGGGTATTCAGGTTCGTTTTGGATTAAATATTCTACTAAAAGGCTCATAGATGGTTCTGAACCTAGTGATTTAATGGTCACCTCTTGAGATGATTATGATATTCCCATTCATTAATAATTCATCATTTAATCAGTATTTTTGGAAAATATAGTTCCATATTATAATGTTGTCCATATACTCGTTTATCTTTTACATTATCTGGAATTATTTCATTTTTTTAATATTCATCGTACATTAAATATTTCCCCATTTATTAAGTATTTTCATGGGTTTTAGAACTTCAATTTTTTTTTATAAACTATAATTTGAATTTTTTTTCAAAGGAATGTATTAATAATGGTTCAATTATAATTTTGTAATGATTTATGTTTGTTCATTTAACTATTTAAAACTTACATACGACATGTATTTTGATTCAAGTTCATACACATTGTTTAATGATAGAAAATGAGAATTTTTTGGTGCTCGTCTAATTTGATTTTGATGGACCACATGATAATTATGCCATAAGGTGTTGGTAGACCTAATATATTTTAGGATTATGTATTAAAATATTTATTTCATAGAAAGGGTCAATAATTATGGATGTATAATGACCATGATTTCACATAGAGAATTGTTCTATTTATGGATTTATTTTAGTTTCTTGTTTCCCTATATTTCTATACTTTGCCTATGCATATTTATTTATGATCAGTTCGATTCATGTCTGTTCTTATTATTATATATACTATGTTTTATTTTATATTATTTTCATTGGGGGAATTATACCCTAATGATTGTCTCACGACTCCAAAATACTGGTCTTCAACCCAAGTGGATCGAGGATGGACATCAGGTATATCATGATTTTAATTCGATGTCTAGTTTAGGGATATCCTCTATTTATTCACAGCTAAAATCATCAATCTATCATTTAATGAATTATAATAACTGGTAAAGATTCATAAATTTACATAATAATTTAGTTTTATATTTTTATATTATTTTTAAAATGATTAGATAAAAATGAAATGTTCAACATAGTGTACATTTTGTACCACAATAAATGTTTAATATTTTACACTGATGTCCCATTCAAGAAACATTATCTACATTAGTTTTAGGTCACATTGGTCTTAATATAGATCATTTAAAACATTTGTAAAAATGAAAAAAAAAATATAATTTTGGTTGAGTAAATTAATTCCAAGTAAGGGACACAAATATAATAAAAAAATGCCCCTTATGAAAAAACATACATACATATTTATATGGATGTTTCAAATCATTTTAAATAATTATTCATTTAAAATTATCATTTACATAACAAAAAATAAAACATTATTTCCCAATTTTTTTGTATGAAATTTTATAGAATATATAAAAGGAAAAATCATAACCATAATAAATTTCTTTCTAAAATATAAAAACACAAGAAAACATTATTCTGTGGAAACACACCGTTCAACATTATATGGTTCTAACCATTCATAAATAAATTTAAAAACCTCATGAAATAAAAATAATTGAATTAAAGTATAACATAATACCTTTAATAACTAAAGTTTTATGATGCTATATTATATTTAAAATCACCATTATATAAACCCTTAAAAAACCTTTATAATGGAATAATTTTTTTGATAATTCAATATTTCCCTTCTCAAGAATATATCATTACATAATGCATTTTCTTGATAAATTAGACCCACCCAACATTATAAATATATTTATATATATATAGGATGTCCAAAGAATATATAATATCTTAGTTTTATCATCATAAAATATTTTTAAAAATAATTATAACTTATAAGAAAGATAATATAATGTTACCTCAAAAAATGAGAATAAACATATGTTATATATGAAAAAAAATAAAAAATTAAAATACATTTAACAGTGGGAGAAAATAACTTCCATAAAAATACATGAAAATTTATATAGTAATATAGATAAATAATATATATATTATTATATAGAAAAAATGAATTTTTGTAGTAAATGTGAAAAATAATTGAATTTTTAAATTTATAAGAAAAAGATAAAAGATGAATTGTATTTAAAACCATAAAAATAATCATTTTTTAAATATTTTAAAGAAATTAAATTATATTTGAAAATTAACATATAATAGTATTTCATTTATTAATAAGAAAACTCATGAAACATTTAAATGAATATAGTGGGTGAAGATAATCTGTCTATAAAATTTTAGACAATGTTTTAAAGATAAATCTCTTAAGAATTTAGTATGTTTTGAATAATATTAACACTGGAGGAAAGATAATGAAAATAATTTGGAACCAAAACTAATTTAGGGTATATAATTTTAAAATGAAACAGTATAAGTGTTTATACACCATAAAAAATAATTTATGTTTTAAAAATTGAATAAATATCAATAAAAAAGTATTTAGATGAGAAATACTTTGTCCCATGTTCCAAAATTATTTATTATTCTAAAAACCTAAATAAAAAAATTATATCAATAATTTTCATTTTAAAAACATTTTATGGTTTATTATTATTATTTTTAATTAAATTATTATTATCATTCATTTTCATCTAAATTAGTTTTGTTTACGATATAATTTTCATGGTAACTTGATCTGGAAACATTAAAATATCTTTTTTTCATTGAATGATGTCCAAGTCTTCATACTACCATCATCTCAATAATATTAAAAAATTATAAATTTATTTTATATTAAATAAATATTCTTTTAAAAACATCCATATTTGTTAGTAATCATAACTTCAATACATTGTTTCATGAATATGGTAGTTGATAGGTAGTAATGTGTTAAGTTTTTGATATTTCAAATGAATAAAAAAGAATTAATTAAGATAAATAATTATCATTATAGAATAATAAATATATAAGAAATATCATATTTATTCATTAAAAATCATCTTTTTGACAATCCAAGGAGAGTGTCATGGGAAATGAATCAAATCACTTGGTGGAGGTGGTAGTCCACAAGTATACATGATAAAAGATATCATTTTCAAAATAATGGGAGATTAAGGATAATGATTATTTTTTATATTTAAGTAATTATAATTACATTTTAAAAATCTTATATATATATATATTAACCTAATATTTATAACAATTAATTTTAGGTGGTGATGAAAAAAGAATCAAATCGATTCGTAGAGGTGGTACTCTACATATACGCATGAGCAGAGTATTCATTCCCCGTTGGATAGAAAGCATAAATAAAATACTTTTTAAATCAAAAATAAAATAAGTTTCATATTAAATATAATTATTTAATTATTTTTTAGTGGATATAATATATTTTATAGTTGTTGACAATGAAATAAACAAGAAATATTATATTTAAAACTTCTACCTCCGCATAACAAATATTCAATTTCCTTACACATTTATCAATATAAAAATGGAATTTTGGTATGAATAATAACTCTAGATTGTGTGGAAGATAGTTTTATGGGAATTGGGTAGGTCCTGGTCATGTTATTGTGATCAGGATTTCTGTATAAGTTAATTTTGGAGATTCCCTTATACGAGTTAAGGTAGTAACACCGTGGTAATTCTTAAGAACATTAAAATATAATAAATGTATTTCTTATGTGGTGGCTCAAAAGAAACCCAATTTAAATCATATGATAGTATGAGGTCAATGTAAACTAAAAAACATATTTTATAAAAATTAATAGATATTTGAAGAATCATGTATGAGTATAACCCCATGATAACCCTTTTATACTTTATCATGGTGAAAAACGATTACCTTGGTAACTATTCATTAAAACTAAAAATATAATTTGATAATTAAATTATTTGAATAGAATAATTCAAAATATTGAATCATTTTTTATCTGATTCAATTTATATTACTGTAATAATTACATTTAATGTATGTTTTCAAAGTGAAATGAAATAATTTTTTTAGGGTAATTACTTTTTAGGAAAAAATATTATTTTACAAAAATATAAATCGTAATGTTCATTAACAATAAATAATATTTATTTAGAATACTAAAAGTTTATTTTTTCATCAAAAAATTCAAAAACCGAATTTAACCTTTTCAATTATTTATTAAAAGAAAAAAAACCACTATTTTTAATTTGAATATAAACCTTGTACAGATTTTCCAAAAATTCCATTACAATAATTATATGATAAAAATTATATTTTAAAATTAATTATATTTCTTCTTGATTAAATATTTTTCTATGAATAATTTTACGCCATTATTAATTTACTTCTTATATAATAAAAATTTCATAATTGTGACAGTATCTTTAATATCAGTGCTTTTCACTAATCATGTACATATAAATTATTTCCAAAAAACCCAAAAATTTATCATAGGATATTTTTTTCATTATGAATATAAAAATGATCATTATTTATTAAATCAATAAATTATAAACTCATAAATTTAATTTTTAAATGAAAACCCAAAATTTAATAGAAAATTTATTTTATAGAGAAATGGGAATTTAAACTTAAAGTGTTCTTAACATTATATCACATAAATTAACATTGACTGTTAATTTATTTATTTTAAAATTTTATTTTAAAAATGTATTTATTTTTATCTTGTTTTTTTCCTGAAATATTATATACATTAGTTAAGAGATATATATATGACACACTATTTTACACGATATTTATAAAAAATAATACATTTTTAAAAATCAAGGTGTTAGAATCTCTCACATTTCATAAATTTAATCCATGAAATTTTTTCTAATGTCTTAATAATAGGGGCGTAGAATATTTTTAAAATATATTTCATAGAGTGGAAGATTACATTGAAAAGACTAAATTTAAAAGTATCCCTTATAACAGAGACATAAAATTAAAGAGAAATAAAGGAAAATACTATTGAAGATAAGTATACTTATGTGGATGGAAATAAATTTGAATCTAGATGGATAAATTTTAATATTTAAAATATCATCAATGTATATTTTAGGACATAAAAACATATCATATCCAATATATTTCTTAAAAAATTAATTTCTCAGTGTGAGACTCATACTTTTGAATGATTTTCAAAAATTATACCATGAGAGATGTGTTATATATTATATATAATAATCAAAAGACACATCATCCTATTAAATGAGTATATAGAATAATTTTTCCATTGAAACATATGATAGTATAACATATACACACTTTATATCTTTCCATTCCATAAGAACAATTATATCATTCATTTTTGTTTTTATTAACTTGAAAACAATGATTAATACCATCTTCTAAATGATAAATATTCATGATGCATTTTTCATGCCTGAAACCCAAAATTTAACTTCAATAAAATATAAAATCAAGAAAGGATGAAAATTTATTCAACCTTTTTCTATCCATTACTCAAAACCAAAATGGATAGCATAAGATAAGGGAATAAACAATATGAGTTAACATTAATATTACAAAATTATAAATTATTCTCCCACTCCTCATCAAAAAACCCAATGATGATCTTAAATAATCCAATAATTAAATTACCTCAAACACCTTTAATATATACTAGAAAAAATTCTAAATAAAAAATATAATTATTTTATGACATATTCTTCCAAAATCAACATAAAATTTATCTCTATAAAATAAAAATTACTATTAAAATGATACAAACTTTTTTCCCTAATCATATAATCTCCCAAATATGATTATTTTTTCCCTAGATAACATCAATTACTATAAAGCCCCAAAAAATCATATATGCATCATAAAGTAAACACACTAATTATTCTTCATTAAATATAAACCACTTTGATATAAAATACCATACCATAAAAAATATCCCTTTTGCAATGATTCCTATAATGTTTCCAAAAATATTGTGAACTTGATCTGAATTAACATTAACCACTTAAAGAACAATTTTTTTATTTACATACTTATCTAGATGATAAAAAATTTGTTCTAAAAAATATAAAAACCCGGTATCATAAATTAAAATAATTAATTCATAACAAGAGATCATTTTAAGAAAACATGTTTTTTTAATATTAAATCATTAATACCCAATTTAATAATATTAATCACAAATAATTTTTTTAGATAATCATAAATAGAGGAATTCACCTACCTTAGTTATCTATAAAAATCTAATAAACAACTTTAAAATGGAATTAATAAATTACAAATCACATGATACATCCAAAGGATTTGTATGCATTTGAACTTTTGATCGGGTTTAAATTTATCAAACCATATGAAAAATAAAACTAGACCATAAAATTTTAATCCCTATATATATACACATAAATAATTTAAAACCATTATAATCCATTACCGATTACTTTTCATATTATTCCACAATACTTTTTCCCTATTATAAAATATTTTTATAATGTAATAATTTTTACCAATATCAATATAATCATGTATCTTAATTTAATCATTGGAATACATGTGAAAATTAATTAATTTTGCATTTATGTTATTCACAGTTTCATTATCTTCATCAATAATAACATATTACATTTTAAAAATATTAATATGATATTCCAAATCCCATTAACTACAATTAATTTGTGGTATTTATAACACCCCCAGTTTTTTAAAATAAATTGAAATTCATGAAACATTTGATTTATGTAGATAGTTATAACTAGCCTTTGAACATAATTTTCTACTTTTATGATTGGAATTTAATGAAATGGTCATCAATGGTTGTGATCATTTAGTTATTTGGAGTCTGATAGAACAAACATGATTTTTTTGGTGAATAGTAACATACACTTATAAATAGTAATATGAATAGTATTATGGACCTAATGAATAGTAAATGGTAAATTTATTTTATTTTCTTAAGGATTTATGAAAATGAAATATTGAATAATTATCCAATGTGATGTAAAAGCAATTATTTTTTTATATTTGATAATTTTTGAATAAGTATGATTTTATTAAAAAATTAAATTAATCATATTAAAAAAATTATTTTCAAAAAATGGAGTTATTTTTTGAGTTCTACATGTCAATAAATGGTCAGGGTGAATTTTTCATATATTTTAGAAAATCTTGAATGTTTTATGAATAGTAAAATACATTAATTTATGTTAAATGCAAAATACTTGTTTTACTACATTAGAGGTGATGCAAGGATGATATAAAAACACATGTTTAAAACTCACATAAAATTTTTACCATTTTGGGTCACATGAATTGGGAATATTCATATTATTGAGAAAGAATATTAAAATAATGATTAGAATAATGTAAAATCCCTCAACTCATCCACTATAAATACCACCCTAATTTTCGTCTTCCTCTCACACCTCTAATGCCTTGATAATTACTATGTTCTACCAAATACCCTTACCAAGGCTCATTCCTACGTCCTAGAGCTTCTTGTCTCACCAAAAGGACAAATCTAAAGGCCTTAAAGAGGATCTCAAGGGGAAGAGATCAAGAGGTAAAAATCATCTTCCTTTTTCATGTGTTTTCTTTCAATTTCCATTATTTTCATATACTCTCTTTCCCTCCACTTACCCAAGAGGTATGAAATCTCCATAATCATAAATATTATGTATATTACCATGTTCATATAAAATATTCATCATCTTCCTTGCTCTACTCCCCCTCTTGTTCCAAAAATAAAAACACCACCCACGATGTGCCGATTTTCCAAAATCATGGATGATGTGTTTGCGATATCCATTACATCCATAAAATCTAATCATAAAACCCATTTAATGGTTTAATCAGAATTTAAATTTTATGTTCTATCCTATTTTATGTTATTTAATGAAATTAAATGCATAACATTAAATTATATAATGAATCAAGATCAATATTATCGAAGAATTGCAAAAATATGATATAAACAAGTATCATTATTGTTTTATCTAAAGCTTCATCAACAATATATGATAAAAAATGATTTATAATATAATTATAAATTCTAGAAACATATGAATACCATTCCATTCCAGATCTGTAATTTTGTTTCAATATGAAAAGAAAATCAAATACAAACCGGCCATGGAAATCATGTAATAAACACCGCCAAACAATAGAAGGAGAAAAATACTAAAATGTAAAGGGTGGAATGATGTTATAAAATGATCATATAAGGCGTTAAAACATGAATAAGTTTCTATAATATATTAATAACTCTCTTTTAACCATTATTAATGTGTTTTAAATGAGTTTAATGTACGAAAAAACCGAGGTGAGGGTCATAAACTGATTTACATTCATGGGGTTAACATTCTAATCCATAATTTATGTGGTATTAAAATTGTATTTGTGATTATTTTGTTTATATTATGTTTAATTATGTGTATATATAGTGTATATACATGTTCCATCCACTCTATTAGGTATAACTTCAATTATATGATGTTTGTATGAAGACTTTATTTTATAATCCCATTTCAAAATTATGTTTTACAAAAATCCAAAGCAATGTTTTTA
Source organism: Viscum album (assembly GCA_963277665.1). Lineage (NCBI taxonomy): Eukaryota > Viridiplantae > Streptophyta > Magnoliopsida > Santalales > Viscaceae > Viscum > Viscum album. The sequence goes on along the minus strand of CAUJRU010000030.1, from coordinate 813,822 downwards.
TGAAATTTTTCGTGTTGTATGATTATGTTCTAGTTCATGTTAATTTTCTATGATTAAGGGTGGAACTTATATCTCCCTCCAAGTCATCGGGTATATGTATGTCTAAGGTCAGCCATATGGTTACTCCATGTGTAACTATGATGGTAAAACAAATTGTAATTAATCGCAAGGGTTACAAATTACAAGGTAGCCGAGAAGGTTACAAGAATTTGTATGTAATGCGCCAACGTACATTTATGTTTATATTTATGTTAATTATGTTTCGGGGGAATCTCGTGTCTCGAAAAGTACGTATATTTTGGTGACAAGTATGTTTTATTAAATTATTTCATGTGTTTACATGTATTCATAGACTAATGTTTTCTTTTCTTCTTTTTATAACCATTTCTGAGCTTGTTGTTCTAATACCATGTTTTAAATTATTTTCATAGGTTTTAATGATGTGTATGAAAAATAAGGAATCCATGTAAAATGTTTTGGGGATTTGTCAAAAAAATCTTGATTTATTTGAAAATTATTATATTTTAAAAAAAATGCATTTTGTTTATATTGTATCCTCTCTGCATGAATATGGAATGTTATTTTTTTATTATATCCCAATTATCTAAAACACTAAACCTGAAAAGATCCTCAAAAATTAAATAAAGTAATTTCTTGATTAAAATTCTGGATTATGTAATGTAATAAGTTTGGGCCCTTATATTTGGTATAAGATGATAGTTTAGATAACTTTAGGGGTTTTGATGATGTCAATAGAATACCATAAATGATTCTTAATTTATTCTTAATGGGAAATGTTATAGAATTTAATGATTTCCATGTTTTTTTGACTATTATATGTTTGTTCAGAATAGATTTCCCCTGAAGAAATAGGGAAGTTGAAGATTTGAGGCACTGACAGAATGATATCCTTAGGAATCTTCAGCCCGGATTGGTAGGGATTCGAACCAAGATGTTTTTTATAGTAATTTCTCAGAAAATGTAGGAAATAAAATGTGGTGGCATACATGGAAGATAACAACCAGATGAACCACAATAGAACATGACCATAGTAGAACATTTTATAAGACAACACTCTTTGAAATTTAGTTAAACTTCGAACACAACATCAGATAAAGGATGGATCGAATCCCTTGAAAAGAAATTTGATGTTATGGGATGTTCATATAATCAAAAGGAAAGTCTTTCCATTTATCATTTTGAAGGTGAAACTGGTCATTTATATTCAATGGTCAAAAATATCAGGGATAGAGATGAGATTGATTCCATTGAGTGGGAAGAATTTAAAAGTTTATTCCTTGAAAAAAAATTCCTAAGGTGGTGTGACTTAGGATGGAGAATAAATAACATGAATTGAATTAAAAGGAGGAAGATCCAGTGGCTTTGTATAATGGAAAATTCACATGACTGGTGATGTATGCTACATATATTCTTCTGGATATTGATAGAAAAATCTACAAATTTTACACAGGATTAAAGGAAAGGAATCTAAGGGAATTGACCTCCCGTGAATTCAAAAGTTACAAGAAACTTGTTTGATGTGCTGAGAGGGTAGATATGGAGTTTTCTGATGATAATGTGATGTTTGAAAAAAAGGTGAATAAGAGGTCTAGATGGCTAGTGATCGGTAAGAATCAACAATGATATCTAATGGTATGAAGTTACAGTTTCTAGTTTGTGAAAAGTGTGGAAAAAGAACCCTGTGGAATTCATTACCAAATCTGGGATGTGTCTTAGATGTGGTAAGTTGGGACATATGGATCAAGATTGAAATGAAAATTTTCCTAATACTAATCCTGATAAGAATAATTTAATGTGTTTAAAATTTTTAGAGATGGGTCATCATTAAAATTTCTACCCAAAAAGAGATATGAATGATGAAAAGAAGACATAACACAATCATAAAGGCATGGTGAGATCCTTTGAGACTATGTCAGTAGATGTCAGGAAATCAAATAAAGTTATATCTGTAACCATATTTTTTTACTCAGTTTCTTTTAATGATTTGTTTGATACGGGGTCTACACATTCCTTTATTTATGAGGAATGTTCTAGTAAATTGGAAATATCACCTCAACAAATAATACTCAAACGTATTATTAAAACCCTAGGGAAAATATTTTAGAAAATAGGAATTATAATAATATTTATATTATTTATTATGGAAAGACATTACCTGCAAACCGTGTTTTTTCCCTTAGTAGATTTTATGTCATTAAAGTAATGGATTGGATTTTTGTTTGTCATAAAATGATTCACATTAGAGCTAAAGAAGATGTTTTTCAGAAATACTTTCAGTTTGTATAGAAGAATGGAACCATACAATTGGTAACATACAAGAAGCTGATACACTGTTGAAAGATGAAAATTAATCTTATCTTGTTCATATTATTGAAAAAAGGGATCTGTTTATATTAATTAGGTGCCAGTGGTAAATGAATACCTTGATGTTTTTTCATACAAGTTATCCAGTTTCATACCTGATCGAGAAGTCGAATTCAGAATTGACTGGGTCCCTAATGCTAATCCAATTTCAAAACCCCCTACATCATGGATGATTTTGTAGTTGTGTTTTTAAATGACATTATGGTAATTTATAAGAGTAAATATGAGCATGAAATATATATAATGGTTTTTTTGAAAACATTAATGGAAATAAACAGTATTGGAAATTCAGAAAGTGTAATTTATAGGTGCATTTGATTTATTTTCATGGGAATATTGTTAACAAGGATGGAATAAAAGCTGATCCTGCCAACAGAAAAGCTGTTGACAAGTGGCCAAGACCTACAAATGTCACAAAGATTCTTAGTTTGATTGGATTAACTGGTTATTACCAGTGGTTTGTTAAAAACATTACTCGATTATGTAGCATACTAACTATGTTTATGTAAAAAGGGGGCTAAATTTATTTGGATAGAAGAATTTTATTTTTGTTTTGAGTAACTGATGAAAATATTGGGGAATGCTCTATTTTTGGCCTTGACTTCCAAAAATGGTGAGTTTTTCATCTATAGTGTTGCTTCATTGAAGGGTTTTAGTTGTGTTTTGACACATAATGATCAAGTAATTTTATATTCTTTAAGACAACTAAAACCTCATGAGTTAAATTATCTATAAAATAATTTGTAATTAAAATTTGTGGTTTTTTATATAAAAATTTGATGCATCATTTATGCGGAGCCGAATGTCAAATATATATTGTCTATAAAATATTAAAAAATATATTTACTCATTAGAAATTACACTTGAGGTATAGAAGATTGATAGAAATGATAAAGGATTATGATTTCATGATCAATTACCATCCAGGAAAAAGAAAAAAAATGGTGGTTTACTTGATTCGAAAAAATCATTCATCATTAACCATGTTACGTTTGGAACATAATCCCATGATTAATGATTTGATGAATTTTTTCATAGAAGTTGTTGGTGTAAGAAATACCATAGTTTTTTTCATGTTTTAGTGTAGTCATAATTATCAAATAGAATTAAGATAGAGCAGAAGGAAGAGCATGAGCTACAGAAAAGGTATAAATTGTTAAAAGGAGTGAGTTTATATAATTTAAGCTTAATAAATATTTTGTTTTACGATTTGTTAAAATGTTGTGTTTTCCTTTTGATTCCTAGTTGAATAGTTAATTGTTGTGTGAAGCTCATAATTCTCCATTTTTTGTATATCCTGGTAGTACTAAGATGTATAGAGACCATTGAGAGTATTACTGGTGGAATGTAATGAAAAGATATATTTCATATTTTACGGTGAAATGTTTTATATGTCAAAAGGTTAAAGAAGAGAGGCAATTTCTAAAGGGTATGCTTCAACCATTTCTAGTGCAGGTGTGGAAATGGGAGAATATATCCATGGAATTCTTTGTGGGACTACCTATGACTTAACGAGGTACTAAATCAATATTGGTTATTGTTGATCGGCTGACTAAATATACACATTTTCATTCTATTCAAGTTACAATCCCTATGGATCTGCTTTCTCAACTGTACCTCAAATAGATTTTTAGGTTACATGGAGTTCCTATTTCCATTGTATTTTACCGGGATCCTAGGTTCATTTCTATATTTTGGAAGGGCCTTATGAAGACATTGGGAAAAGAATTAAATTTCAGTACAACTTTTCATCCTCAATATGATGGGTAGTTAGTACATATGATTTAGACATTGGAGGATATTCTTTGTGCTTATTTAATGGACTATTAGGAATGTTGGGATCAACAACATTCCCTAGTTGAGTTTTCTTATAATAATAGTTTTCATTCCAGTATACATATTAAAGCTTTTCAATAATTATATGGGATGCATTGTCAAAATCTAGATTTTTGGGATGAAGTTGTGGAAAGGATGCTGATGGGACCAAAATTAGAAGTGTAGGTGGATGAAAAAGTGAACAAGATCCAGAAACACATGGGGATAACTCAGAGAATATAGAAATTTTATGAAGATAATGGGAGGAATTAATTTTCTTTCGAGGTAGGTGATCAAGTTTTTCTTAGAATCTCATCATGAAATATTGTTATGTGTTTTGGTAAGAAAGGAAAGCTATGTCCATGGTTCATTGGACAATATGAAATCATGTAGAATGCTTGACCAGTGACCTACCAAGAAGATTTGCCTCTGAGTTTATCTAAGTTACACAATATTTTTCATGTTTTGATGTTATGAAAGTATGTGACATATTAATCTATTGTTATGATCCCAGAAGAAGTTCAGCTAGAAAATAATATTTATGAAGAGAAACCAGTTCATATTTTTGATTGAAGTGAACAAATCTTATGGAATAAGGGGATCCACTAGATAAAGGTTTTTTTGGAGAAACCACAAGGTTGAATAAGCAACAATGGAATCTGAAAATTCTATGAGGGAAAGGTACCCTCACTTGTTTAATAAGTAAATAAAATTGCAAGGATGCAATTTCTAGAAGGTGGGTATAATGTAAGACCCCCTGTTTTTTAAAATAAATTGAAATTCATGAAACGTTTTATTATGTATACATTTATAACTAGCCTTTAAACAAAATTTTTCTTCTTATATGATTTTAACATTAAGAAACGGTCATCTAGGGTTGTGATCAGTATGTTATTTTGAGTTTGATAGATCCAAATTGATTTTTTGGTGAATATTATCATACCCTTATGAATAGTGATAAGAATAGTAATATGACCCTAATGAATACTTAATTGAATTTTAATTTTATTTTATTAAGTCTTTAAGATAATGAAATCTTGATTAATTTTTCAATATGATATAAAAGCAGATATAGTTTTGAAATTGTTAATTTTTTAATAAATTATAATTTTATTTAAAAATTTAATTAATAATATTTTAAAATAATTAAAAAAATGGTTTCCATTTTTTAATTCTACATGTCAAAAAATGGTTAGTGGGAATTTTTGGGATTTTTCTAAAATTTCTGAATTTTTTATGAATAGTAAAATATGATAATTTACAATAAATAAAAAATACGTGATTTACTTCAACAAAGTTGGTGAAATGCTATTGTATGCCCACTTTTTTCGAACTTGCATGAAATTTTTACTGTTTTGGTCACATGAATCAATAATATTAAAAGTATTTAGAAAAATAATAAAATAATGGAAATCCCTCCTCTCTTCCACTATTAATATGTCCCTTATTCTCCTCTTCCTCCCACTCATATAAAGACTTGTGCTTTGTCTAAATTACGCCAAATACTATCCCCTTAGATATTCCCCACATATTAGTTCATCTGGACTAACCAAAAGTTTAAAATCAAAGGCCTTTAGGACGATCTCAAGGATACGAGATCAAGATGTATGAATCCTCTTCCTTTTGCATATGTTTTCATTCAAATTCCTTTATTTTCTTATACTCTCATTCCATCCACATACCCAGAAAGTATGAAATACCCAAATATTATATAGTCTCTATGTTACCATTTTCATGTAAAAGATTCATCATCTTCCTTTTTCTCCACTCCCTATTGTTCTAACAATAAAATCATCATCCACAATGTGCCGATTTATCAAAATCATTGATGGTGTGTTTGAAATATCTATTAAATCATTCAAAGATAATCATAAAACACTTTTAATGGTTCAATAAAAATTTAATTTTTATGTTTTATCATATTTTATATTATGTAATTAACTTATATTCATGAAGTTATATTATATAATGAAATAAGTTCATGGTTATCAAAGAACCGCCAAAAATGATCTAAACAATTAACATTATTGTTTTATCTAAATGTACATCATCATATATGATAAAAAAAATTTATGGTATCGGTATATATTCTAGAAACATATCAATACCATTTCATTCATCTTCTGTAATTTCATTTCCATACGAAAGAAAATAAAATACAAACCGTTCATGGAAATCATGTAAAGAACACACATAAAACAATGGAAGGAAAAATAGTAATAATTAAAGAGTAAATTGATGTTATTAAATGATCATATAAGGTGTTATAAACAAGAATATGTTTCATTAATATATTAATAACACTATTTTAACCATTATACAGGTGGTTTAAATGAGTTTTAAGTATTTCAAACCTGGGGTAAGGGAAATCATAACCCAATGTTGATTCTTTGGGTTAACATTCTACTTCTTTATTTATGTGGTATCAAAATTTCTTTTTTGATGAATTTTATTTATATTATGTTTATTTATGTGTATTTATAGTGTATATACTTGTTACATCAAATATATTATGTATCACATCAATTATTTTATATTTTTCTGGGGATTCTCTTTTATAATCCTCTTTTCGAATTCTATTTTACATAATTAAATGCAATGTTTATATGAAATTTTTCTTGTTGTATGATTATGTTTTGGTTGTTGGTAATTTTTTATGATGATGGATGGGACCAAAAACTCCTTCCAATGTGTTTTGTATATGTAGGTTGGAGGTTGGACTTATGGTTACTCCAGGTGTAACGTCGATGGTTACACAAACTGTAAGGTATATTTGAGGGTTATAATTTATAAGGTAGATGAGAGAGTTGCATGATTATGTAATTAATTACACAAGATACCTTTAAGGTTCTATTTATGTTCATTATGTTTTTTGAGAATCTTTTATTTCAAAAATTTAGTATATATTGGAGACAAGAATTTATACTTAAAATGATTTCATGCATTTACAAGTATTAAAGGACTACTGTTTTATTTTGTTCATTTTATATCCCTTACTGAGGTTTTTGTGCTCATCCCATATTATTAATTGATTTTCACTAGTTATAAAGTTTTTTAATATGTATAATGATTTCAAGTTAAATTTTATAAATATTTTTCAAGTAAATTATGATTTATATGAAAATTATTATATTTTGGAAGAAATAGATGCTTTGTATGTGGTCTCCTCTCTATATGAATGTTTAATTTTATGTATATATTATAATCAATTTATCTAAAAACATAAACTTGAGAATATCTTCCATATTAAAGGAAGTTAGTTATTGACTAAAATTGAATATTATGTAATGTAATAACTTTGAGTCCTTATAGTAATATATTTTCATAATAATTATAGTCCAAAAATTTAAAACATTCAATTGATTACATAAGAAAAGAATTATTCAACTCCAACATGTTATCAACACCATTAATTTTCCTTTATATGTTTTTTGTTATATTACCTCCATTTCAACAATGAAAACACAATCATATTCTTATGATACATTTCCCAATTTTTTATTTCCAACATTCATAATAGGTAATAAATTGAATCATATTAGCATTATAATCTTTACTACAAAATATTCCATGATTTTTTTAGTGGATTAAGAAAGTGACATAGGTTTGGGATGTTAATCATAAGTCAAATTATCTGGTAATTAATTACCATAGTATTTTTCACTATAACTATTCTTATATTTTTTTTCTACTTCTCATTACCAACACATTTTTATTTAAATCCATTCATATCACACTTCCTACTGGTTGCAACAATTTTTTTAAAACAAAACTATTTTTGTTAGTATATAAAATCAAACCTCAAAAACAAATATTATTTAGGGGATAATATAATATGATATCCATAAAAATTTCATATAATATTTATCAAATAAAATTCAGTACAATATAACAAAAATTAATCATAAAATAGAAACATTTTTATTCTGTATAAGTCCTTTTACATGGGATATAAAACCATAATTTTGACCTTGAAACATTTCTCATTAAACAACGTCCTAAACACCAAAGTAATTAAAAATATTCACAATTATACTACCTATAAATCCTTATACCTATACACCTAGATCATGTTTTATAGACCTACTCAATACTTGAAAACAAAATAATGACAATAAAAAACCATAATTGTTTTTACCCATAATAAGATAATTTATAATTAGGATTATACCTTCTATGATTTCAAGTAACATATAATTTTTTAATCTCATATAATTATAAAACAAATTTCATGAAAAAGTTCTCAATTCCACAAATTGTAAATTTATTTCTTAAAAAATAATTTATTATTTTTACAGTCCAATTTTTTTATAGTCACTTTTTCTTCATTAAATTCATGTCACTATTGACAGTTCTGTAGTTCCTATAATACCATAGGGCCTATTAAAAAAATTAAAAAAATGGCATTATAAAAAAATAATAGTAACCCATAAATTAATATAAGATATTTGTTTATCCCATTTGAAAAAAAAAATGAAAATACACAATGTTGTTTTCCTTATAAAAATTTAAATTTTGTGCTAAAATAATCATTTATAGACCGATGAAAACTACTTTTTTTGAAAAATATTTTCATTAAAATTTTATAAAAAGTATTTAGGAATACTCATTATGTTTATAGATTATTGTATAAAAACAACTCTTATAACCGTTTTAGTTAAAAAATCATATTTATAAGGATGAATCTTATATTAATCCTATCTATATACATTTTAAAATTAAAAAATTTCCATTAAAAACATATTGAAATCATTTTAAAACAATATATTAGTTTTTGGAAATTATATTTAAAATCAACCTTATAAGAAAAAATAAAATGAAATAACTTACAATATTAATTCCATGTGTCTCTTCATGGTAGAAACTCAATTCCCACTATACTCATGGGATATATCGTGACCACCCATAATCATATAAAACATACGTGAACCATACCTTCTATGAAAAATTTATATTCTTTCAATTTTTTCATCATAAAATCTTTGAAATACGCATTTGAATCCATAATAAAAACCACTTTTAGTTATCAAATAAAACTGTTAAGGAATATCATCTTCATTATAAATCATTTAAAATTTTAAAACTCATATAACATTGTAAAAATATTCATCTATGAGAAATCAACAATTTTTTAGGTGAATCATGAAAATGTATAGTGGATTTCAAGAAAGAAATGTATTATTATATTGTAAATGCTAAAAACCCTTATTTTACTAGTTATATAAAAATATATTATATTTAAAATATTGAATATATTATTTCTGAATCATTATAAAGAGATTAAAAAATTTCGGAAATAACTTATTCAAATAATTTATGTACAATTGATATTATTGTTAATACATTTAATATATTGTTGTCCTGGAATAGAAAAACGTAAAAACAACAATGTTTTAATGAAAAATTATTTGAGTTATTATTAATTTTTTAATCAATAGAATATATATGTAGATAATAATAAAATGAATTATAAAAATATTTTACTTCAGAAAATACTAAATGCATCCATATGGTACTATATACAAAACAACAAAAAAGAAAAAATGTTGTGAAGATAGAATGTGTCTCAAATATCAGGAATTTGGTTGAGAAATCCATTACCTCATGTAATGAAGTTTTTTAATTTCTATAAAACATGAATAATAAAATTATATTTATCATTTACATGATAAAAAATATTAGTTTTCAGTTTTACTTTTAGTTAAATATTTACCATGTTTCCTTTAGTTACTAAATTGTTATGTTATTAGTCATTTTGACATCATTAACTTCGTAACCCTTAATATAACATCAGAGCATTGACTATGGTCATATTGTAATTGTATCTATCATCTCAAGAATCATAAAAACCCTATAATTTTTATATTTAAAATAAAAATATACTTTTAGAACAATCCATGTAATGTTGTTATGAGAAATTAAATACATTGTTTACTGGAGGTGGATAAATGCAAGTACGCATGAGAAAAATTTCAATTTTTATAATGGTTGAATATAGAATAATGAAGATAAATGTTTGAAATTTATGATTTGTGATAATATTTTAAATACCATTTTTTACATTGAATATATCTTTAATACCATCAATGTGGAATATTAATGAAAAACGAATCACATTGCAACATGAATATTATAGTCTGTATGTATGCATGAGGGACCTTATAATTTTACAATGGATGTTTATGTAAAAAGGTAGATAATATATTATATTTCATTATTAATTATTTTTTTATACTAATAATATATTTTTATATTAACTAGAACATTCTTTTTATCCACCCTTGTGAGGTGGTGAGGAAGAAACCGCATCGTTTTAGGGGTGATATTTTTCACGTATGAAAAAGTTATGTTTTAATTTTTCATAGAAAGTAAATGAAGTAAAAATATTTTTTTATTCAATATAATAATATATGAGTATATTAATTATTCTATGGTAATTATTTTAGGATGGTCAAATTATATTTATAGGAGGCATAAGTTGAAATACTTATAAAATAATTTTGTTAAGGCTTATCAATCCTCCTTGGATATCATCCTTTAAATTAAACATTTACCCTTCTAAGATTGGTATTTTAGTGAGTCTGCGTACACTAAGATGTATTAATATTGTTTGGGAAAGGATTTAGTATGTGATTGTTTGAGCTAAAGTAATTTTTTTGTGAGAACAAGTGAAGAGAGGTGGTTCCCTTTTATAATTGAGTGGAGTGACACCCATTTATGATTTAAAACATTAAAATATAATAAATATATTTCTCAACAAAAATGGATCAAAAATAATATAATGTTAATGACAGGATTTTATAAGGTATAAATACACTAAAATAAAATTTTATTCAACTTTAAGATATATGTAAAACGTTATCTTATAGTTGAACCCCCACTATTATCCCTATTAACCATTTCAAGGGAGACAAAATTTTACCATAGTTATTATTAATTAATAATAATAATGAATTTAACCTCTTTAAAAAACATGGAACCCATTTTTATGTCAAAATCATAGAAAGTTTTAAAGATCATTATTAATAAAATCATAAAAAACCCAACAGAAAACCATTTTTTGACAAATGAATTTTTAGTATTAATAATATTTTTTTAAAAAAAGATAAAGTATAATTTGATTAAAATGTAATTAATTCAATTAATTTTAATAAACTGAAACTTATTTTAAAAAAATTTAAAAACCAAAATCAACATTACTGTTATTAGATTAAAATATAAGAACCAAAAATAGCATTTTTGAATAAAATCATTATTTTATATATTCAAATGAAATAAATTTATTTCTAAGGTCAAATATAAATTTTTTGAATTAATTATATTACTTCAAAAATATAAATTATTAAAAAATAGTTGTTTAAAAACATGAAATTCATTTTTATATCATATTAACTTCATAAATTTGAGTCTATTTTTAATATTAGTATTTTAATCTTTTCACCGAATTGTTATTGTTTTTTAAAAAATTATACAAATATATATTAAGAATATTTTTACATAATGAATAAAATAATGATGTTATTTTAATAATATTTAAATTCAATAATTGATAAATATTTATTTTATCTAAAAATAAATAGTACAACTAAAGATAACTTTTAGTGAAAAATGTCCCTTTATGTGTTCATAATCATATTGAATATGCATTTCCCATGAATATAAATTTATTTTTTGTAACTATTATATTTGTAGTGTATAGATATTTCTATTGTATTTTAATTGTGTTTTATTTACTTTAGTTCACTATTTTTTTATGTCACACAGTATTTAATAGTATATTTAAATAAATTAACACATTCTAGAATCCAAGGAATGCTACGGTCTCTAACATAGAGGAAGATAAATAGATATTTGGGTGAAGAGGAGTGTTAGAGATGTATGATGTAATCACACACTACTCAATTTATTCACATGATTGTGATTTATATAAAACATGAAGATGATTCATGTTTTTTAGGAATTTATTCATGTATTGTAAAATTTAAATAAATTCAATGACTAACTTCATGTGTCTAATGATTGAATAAAAATCCTTATATATGTTTAATTTTATGTAACATATTCTTAAAAGATATATTTTAGGACAAATAATAATGAATCTACAGGTTGTATGAAATGATAAACAAAATAAATGAATATTATAATTTGAATGAAATTTATTTTTACATATATATTATTAACATATTAGGTTTCAGGAATTGCCTCCACTAATATCCCACTTTAACTGACGCAACAACTAAATTTTCTATTTCAAATTATTTTCTATCAAATATTATTTATTGTTAAACCATATCAAATTTTCATTTAAAAATTTTCAAAAATAATTTTTTAAGAAATTATAATATTCAAAATATATCACATAATATGTAATTCCTTGTGAATACCCATCCGTAACACTTTTTAATATACTCATTCATAATTTTTAATTAGCTATATGAGTCAAGCTTGATCACTATTTAGTAAACCATAATTTGTTAACGTTCAAGACAATATATAATTTATTATAAATAGTAATCTATAGATCAATATATGAAATAAATTAGTGCCCTACAGAAAATAATCAATGTTACTGAATCCATAATGAAATATGGAATGATCCCCAAAAAATCAATTTATATCCATACCACTATCCACTATATTTCATAATATGAAAATGTGTCTCCTCATAAATTCCCATTATCCAATTCATCAGTAAATTATAGTACACAGATAATGTCAATCCCATATATCCAACACATACATTCTTCACACTCGGCTTGTAGATTAAACTAATGATTAATACCTCACATTTCATTAACCCTTTATTTATTTGTAAATCATATTCACTTTAACTTAATTTATAAGAACATCAAATGTACAATCAATCTGTAGGTTTTCTCTCCACAGCCTATCTCAATCGAGGTAAATGATGTAACAATAAATAATAAGAAGGTAAATCACATATCTATCTTGGATCCAAAAGATAAAATGATTTGAAACATACCCAAAAACTACCCATATTAGATAATTCAATGTGTTGAAAAACAGAAATAGAGTATCAATGTATAAAGGTTCTCATTATAAGTATATCTCTTACATCAAGAAGGATTGACGAAAATATGATTGATGTACCCCGAGCATACAAATGAAGTCTATATGAGACTCATTTTCGAATTCCTTTGGGGTCGTCCAACAATGAAAAACCATCATGGTGCCTCATTAACATATTCTATCTCTCTGTACACAAATCCTACAAATTATTACCATTATGTTTTTCATGAAGTACAATACACCATGATGAACATGTAGTGGGATTAACTATATGTCATACTGTGATAGGTCAATTATCATTACATTTAATTAAATTTACATCAATATAAAAAGTTTAACAACCAATGTGATTGACTGATATTGTATAGAATACATTATTTGATGATAAAATTTTATACCATCAATTTTCATTATGAATATTTATCAAACCCAACATAAAACTAGTTTATGATATCATATGTGACAAACTAAAAGACCAGTCTTATGTTTGTTTCACTTTATGTGATTTTTCTAACTCATTAAATCATATGTAATTCAAATCACATCTCATTGTGGTAATTTTATTAAAAATTCAAATTAAATATTTCGTGGGTATAGTCTCTGAACTATGTTATTTTGAATAAGGGGGATATTTTTTAATGACCCACATTCTTCAACAGGTTGAAAGGAAGGTAAAATGTTGTGAATTTCCTTCTTAAAAATGAAGAAATAGAGATAATAACCCTCGAGTCCAACCTCCAGTAGGCCTCAATGTTGTGACTATCACCAAGGGTATATACATTCCAACAAGGATGGGAGGAATTTCCCTTTTTATTTGAAAACAATATCAGACAATAAGATGGTCCATTCCAAAACAACTCCATGAAACATATATATAAAAGAAATTCAAAATCCAACCCATGTGAATATTTAAAAAAACTCTAAAAATACAATGAAAAAATTTATATAAATACCTAGAAGTAATGATAAGAAGTGACACATCAATTTCCCAAAATATTGAGCTACTAATTCACTGCACAGTCCCTATAGTTCTCCTTGAAACTTGAAAGTAGTTTTATAACATTGAGTGAGTATACAAGTATACTTCGTAAGAAAACCGAAGTCTTGTGTGGACATGTTGTAGAATCATACTAATGTTCCTCTGAGAAAATATAAGAACCAATAGATCCTAAAATGATATTCTAGCCATCCCCACCTCACCAAGGCATGCTCACCAAGTAACACAAGTCCAATAACGTAATATTATAAGCACATCAATGTTTCGATACCCTTAACCACATACCACTGGTTAATAGCTCATTCCCTAATGGAAAACATACCGGAAGCATCAACACTCTTACAAAAACCCAATGTCAAAACCCACCCACACACACCTAGGCCTTAGAGCTAGTCAGGTAACCTAGGAAAATGAATCTCGCCACATCCCACCCGTAGACACCTAGGCCACAACCACACCACATCCATCCCATAGACACTGATGACACAAAAATACCTAATCTCACTGGTACACGTCTTGGCCACAAAAATACCTCATCTCGATGAAACCTATGAATGCACACCACATCTCATCCCGTAGACACCTCAAAAAGCCTACCTCGCCTGCAAACAGCAGTGCCTTGCAACTACACTATATCCTTCCTGAAGAGTCTTGGGCTACTAATACCTAGAAGAGGGATCATGTAAGATCATGTAACCATACTTATATCCTTCCATCATGATGTTGGGAATGACACCCTCCCCCATGAAAATGGAGGTGTTCATCACATAATTCTCAACGCGGGTGGGTGCATATTTAAATCAAATGGAAGTAAAAGTATATATATAGGTTTCCAAAACTCATAAAATCCGTTAGTTTTTCTATAAAAACTACCAACCCATAAATCTGTCATTGATGCAATATCTAAATTCAAGTATTAACACTAGAAAAATTCACTTTGGATGTTGATAAAAGAAATATTCCTCACACCCTACTTTGCTAAACACCCATTCAATTCAACATTATTAAGCCTTTATTTTTGTTGTTCCATCCCAACCTAGGAAACTACCAACCACAACAGACGACCAGAAACACATCCATTTCGAACATAAGAATATAAATATTATAAATATCTCACTCCACACTTCCTCCACACTTAGAACCCATGTTAATCACAACCATCATTGTTCTTTAATGAAATTCCTCCCCATTAATCCTCTCATCAAGAAAACCCCCAAACTACAGAAAAAATCAGCAACACATATCATCACAACCCAATCCAATAACCCCATTATGTAAAAACACCACACCCACAAAAACAATCATAGAACAACCCAAAACTATATCTCTACAGCTTAAATAGATCTCATCAATTCCACAAACAATCAATCTCCCAGCCTAATATTCCATTACAACACTCGTACCACCCCACTTTACAGTCGTTCTCTCAACTCTAGCACCAAATAGCCTCATATAGAAGAAGACATAAAAAAACCACACACAACACAAAACTACAGTAAAATTTTTTGGGTGTATTAATACTTATAAAACACGCATTATTTAATTCCACTTTGATAAGTCATGGGTCATCATAGGAAAAGGTAGAACCCAATGCATCCATTTATTTAACTGAATCAACATGGTTAATAAATTGCATATATACATCAATTCAACACATGATCAATAAAAATAAATCACCATTCATCATGAGGTAATAAAAAAAATAACGCTAATAGCCATGATTTTCTATAGGCATACAAAAAATACATCTCCAAAAATAATAAACAATAAAAAAAATCATGTGTATCTATTCCCTATCCCCATCTTATTTATTTAAAGATGATTCAATTATCTTTATTAAACTTGGATTAAGATTCCTTCACATGGGAAACATTCATACACCCACCCCACATTATACAAAAAATAAATGAGAGATGAAGGGATTTGTTCCTTAATAAACATAAAATTAGAACCTCCTCCTTTCACCAAATAGGGGGTATGCAAGGCTCTATAGAAACATGTTCCATGGGAGAAACATGGATGCACAGATCCTTTGGAAGGAATGTTTTGGGAATGTCCATTGTCAAGAGTAAATAGAAAATTCCCAATTGATAAAGGATCTCTATTTAGAAATTACATATCTTATATAAATGGGAGAAAAGGATTAAAATTGCAGTAAAGCCGAATCATGATCAAGGAAACATATATTAACTATAAAAAATGTTGTCGAGCATTATTAATTTAAAGATATATTTTAAAAAAGATGAAATTGAATAAAAAATACTTCAATTTTATTTTACAATCATTTTACCTGAAACACAATGTTAAATGGGAGAAATTGGAAAAACTAAGAAAAACTACAAATTTGAAAACTATCGAAAATGACTCACCATTGGGAGAGTCACCATAGCGAGTCACTAGTGGGTGAGCCTCTGGTGGATGACTCATTAATGGATGAGTCATTGGTGTGATCTACCAGTGGAATGCTACTGATGGCGAGTCATCATTCGTGGAGTCACTGTTCGGCGAGACACTGTTCAGTGAGCCACTATTCGGTGAGCTCCCATTCGATGAGTAATTATTTGGTGAGTCATTGTTCGATGATTCACCATCACAACTGACAATTAGGATGACCTAACATATCCACATAAAAGTGGATGAATAACCATTAGATGTTCTACCATTGGATAAAACATTATTTTTGACAAACTCATGGAATGAATCATCGTTTCCTCCTAGATCACCTCAAACACATTATTTTCACAAAGTAATGCACTAGAGTGGTCAAGTACATTACATCATATGCCGATAAAACTATTCTTATCCTCATGAATCCAAAAAAACCTATAAGGAAATCTGGGTTCTGAACAACCACACCATAAGATACCTCTCAAGGATCTCTCTATACATGAAACACCGCTACCAAATCATCGAAAAAAAGTTCAAAGACATGCCAACTTGTGTTGTTATATTGTTGGAGTGAAAAATCAACATCCAAGAACACCTCCTATGACATATTCTATTCCTAATAACTAGAATACACACCACATTAAAAAAAACGTACTTTTCAAACACATGATCAAAGAATCTCATCCAACATGTCAATATACTATCTACTCTAGGGTGTATTGAATCACCTACATGTGTTTAATAGCATTTCAATTAATGTGTATTGATTAAGAATCAGGTCCTCCCCTTTCCACATGTCAGGACTTCATAAAAAAATAAGGAAAATGAAAAAAACTCACCCCATAACACACAGTATTCAAACATCACATTACAAGGAAAAACATAACAAGGAAGAACACAAAACAAAACTGGGTAATGGGCACACATTTTTACATATCAATCCCAAGTTCTCTCCTCCAGAACACCATGCCTCCAAAACACATGGCACAAGAGAATGCACCCCCATGAGTCACCACCTCATGATCCTGGATCTCTACTAGCCTCTCTAAACTTTTCATGACTTATTTCATACCCAAATATCCCTAGTTAATGACATGGGTTACATCGTGTGAAATTGAAAATGATGAGAGATGTGAAAGACCTCATGGAAATTCTCCAATCTCTGTGCAAGT
The DNA here is from genome assembly GCA_963277665.1 of Viscum album. Lineage (NCBI taxonomy): Eukaryota > Viridiplantae > Streptophyta > Magnoliopsida > Santalales > Viscaceae > Viscum > Viscum album. Next base: position 796,035 of record CAUJRU010000030.1, on the reverse strand, counting down.
TCCAACTGGTATTCCACCTCACCATATTTCCCCAACACATCAAAGTGTCCGATGGACATGAGATAAGTCTTTCTCCCTCTTCCAACCCTCTACTACCCATGTAGAGGTGAAACCTTAAAGAACATCTTCCCCATAACCTTGAAATCTAAGGGTCTCATCCTGTGATTGACATAAAACTTCTATTTTTCATGTGCTTTTTTAATCCTCTCATGGACAATCTGAATCTTCTCTATTGTTATTTTCACTACCGTGAGACCAAGAACAACATTCTTTCCATCCACAGTCCAAAATAATGTCGAACTACATGGTATTCCATACAAATCATCTAATAGATCCATGAAAATGGAAGAGTGGTTTATATTATTGTTAGAGAAATCTACAAAGGGAAAGTGTCACACTTAATATCCAAAAAATTACAAGATGTGTGCCTTTAAAATTTCCTCCACTTTTTGGATGATCTGCTCTATCATACCATTTTAATGAGGGTGTAATGTAGTGTTGAGGCGTAACTGAGTTCCAAAAGCATACTACAGTCCCATCCCGAATCATGAAGTAAAATTTGTTTCTTGATCCAAATCAATGGATATCATAACTCCATGAATCATCACAACCTCATCCACATACCTCATGTCCAAGTAATCCATTACACCTAACTCCTTAACTGTAAATAAGTGATCCAATTTCATCAAACTATATAATACCCCCTAGATCACATCATTGCCTCATAAATTCCTTGGTAAACCTTTAATTAAATCAATTGATATGTCATCCCATTTCCACTCGAGGATATATAGGGGTTTCCAAAAACCATTGAGAACATGGTGCTCATGCATTACATGCTAGAATACTATGAACTTCTCCACAAACTATGCCACTTATTGTTTCATCTCTGGCCACCAAAACTACTCTCTCCAGCCAAATTACATCTTGGAAACTCATGGGTGTACCACTAAAGGCGAGTTATGAAACTCACAGAGAACACCCTCATGCATCTTCTCTAGAAAAAATAGCCTCCCATAAAAGGAAATCCAATTCTGACTATCTTCTAACCATCCCTTCAGAGCATCACCGTGGTTAACATGATCGTGCATCACTTCTTCCTCTAATTCCCCCCACTAATACTCATCCACCTAATTCATTAGAGAAAATTTAACATTCATCTAAAACATATAGCATTTTACACTCCTCATTCCTGTATGTAAGTGAAGGATTTCAACTCATCCATCATCTTCCAAGTGTCCACAAATTTGTGGAAAACCTCCTTGTATGACATCATACACAATGAAGCAGACATGATATTCAACTTTCATGAGGTGTAAGAGATATTTAAGTCGTAGTAATGGATAAAATCTATCCATCCCCACTGTTGTAATATCATATCTCACTGGGAAAATATATAACTCAAGCTCTTGCGATTCGTGAATACCAAAAAAAGCTCCCCAACAAGGTAATGCCACCACAACTTCAGTTGGAATATAACTGCAGATAGATCTAGATTAAGGTATGAATAGTTATGTTCATGGGGACATAACTTCCAACACCGATAAGGGATCACAACCCATTGTGGCATCAACATTAATACAAAACCTAGATGGTATGAATCAAAAAACACCTTGAACATCACCCATTCCAATGGAAACCGGAGCACTAGAGAACTGACCAACATCAACTTCTGGAAACAAAATGACACCTAACACTATTGTCTCCACACAATGTCTTAGTATTTAATATTAATGTTCATCAATAATGTAGAAAATCAAGAGAAATTGGGTAAAAATATCCAGTAGTATCCTGTTAGTCTGATAAAATTAGGACCCTCTCCCAAATTCTTTGGTTCATCTCAAGATAAAACAAGCTCGACCTTTGACAAGTCCACTTTTACACCCTTCTGTGACACAAAATATCCATAGAACAGTACCTATCACATCTATAACTAACATTGGAAATGAATATCATCAAGATGGTGGTTTCAATGAACTTCCATGATATTTTAGAGTTTCTCGGTATGATCCTCCTCTGACATCAAGTAGATCAGGATTTCATCAATGAAATCAATGAAGAATCGGTCCAGGAACTCATGAAAAATAGAGTTCATGGGCCCTATGAATAGAGAGGGTGATTTCATAACACTGAATGACATAACCATGAAATCGAAGTTCCCATACCTTCACCGGATGTCATTCATTAGGAAATCACCCTCCATCACCCTAAAATGGCGATATTCGTACCATAGATCAATCTAAGAGAGCCATTATTCTCCACTCACCTAGTTGAAAATATTTTCTTTCCTTGGGAGAGAGTAGAGGTTCTTGACTAATACCTGATTCATCCTCTAGTAGTCTATACACAACCTCATAAAACTATCTTCCTTCATCACAATCGAGACTAGAGATCTTGAAAATGACACACTACACTTGATAAATAAGTTCTTTGTAATGGAACAGACCTCTTTGATCTATTCCTTTTTGAAAATATTGTGTTTGAGGTGTTCCGGGAGGTCAAGGTGCCTTATCCTTAACACTTTTCCAATTTCCATTTCGGAGAATAGTTCCAACGGTAAGCAGTTGTAAAAAATGCATCGGTAACTTTCTGTGAACAGTGACATTAGTGACACTTGGTGAACAGTTCCAATGGTAGACAATTTTGGACAGTGCATCGATAACCTTATATGAATAGAGAAATCGGTGCCCCTCGGTGAACAGTTCCAAACAGTAGACAGTTGTGCATAGTGCATCGGTAACCTTCTATGAACAGTGACATCAGTGACCCTTAGTGAACAGTTCCAACGGTAGACAGTTGGGAATAGTGCATCAGGAACCTTCTATGAACAGTGACATCAGTGACCCTCGGTGAACAGTTCCAATGGTAGACAGCTGTAAACTGTGCACCGGTAACCTTAGGTGAACAGTGTCATTGGTAACCTTATGTGAACAGTGCAATGGTAACCATAGGTGAATAGTGACATCGGTAACCTTAGGTGAATAGTGTCATTGGTAACCTTCTGTGAACAGTGCAACGGTGAGGTTCCATCGGAAACCTCTATTTCCTTTTCTGAATTTTGATTCTATGTATAGTGTTTCCCGAATGGTATGGTGTATAGTGTTTCTAAAATGGTAGGGTGTACAGTGTTTCTAGAATGGTAGGGTGTACAATGTTTCCAAAACGGTAGGGTGTACAGTGTTTCCAGAATGATAGGGTGTACAGTGTTTCTAAAAGGGTAGGGTGTACAGTGTTTCCAAAAGGTTAGGCTGTAGATTATTTCCAAAATGATAGGGTGTACATTGTTTTCAAAATGGTAGGGTATACAGTGTTTTGAGAATGGTATGGTGTACAGTGTTTCGAGAATGGTATGGTGTACAGTGTTTCTAGAATGGTAGGGTGTATAGTGTTTCTAGAATGGTAGGGTGCAAAATGTTTTCAGAATGGTAGGTTGTATAGTTTTTCGAGAACGGCATGGTGTACAGTGTTTCTAGAATGGTAGGGAATACAATGTTTCTATAACGGTGGGGGTGTACAGTGTTTCTAGGATGGTAGAGTTGTATCAAAGGTATGTTTTGGGGATATGATGGAGTTAGGAGTTAGGCAGAGGTGAGGTTGCATTGTGGTATGGAAAATGTGTCATTCATGTTTAGAATGTGATGTAAACACTCGAGACCGGCTGAGACAAAGGATTTTAGGGCACCCTCTGATATGATGTACGCACCTCTAACTTTATAATGGCTACTAAACAAGGTACTACTCGTTTCATGGTATAGACCTAGGAAAGGATCCTACTGAGTATACTGTTATACTCACCCTATGTCTATATAAACTGTTTTTCAGGTCCCTTGGAGCAGGTTGGAGATCAAGCTAGTTTCTACTAGCATGGGGTTGTAGGAGCTTTTTGTGCTTGTGGTTGTTGTTGTTTTTACTTTCATTTTGGTTATTTCAGTTTTTTACCTTTTAGTTGTAGTAGTTTTGTATGACATTACATATATGTACTTTGGATTTCATATGTATTTTTGTCTATGTTGGAGTTCATTGGTGTCTATCTTATATCTCTCTTCTTTTATGTGCTACTATAGCATTAGTATGTTTTATCCCACTGGATGACAATGAAATTGACATAATAAATATTCAAACCTGATAAATAAATTGATATCGATCATATGTTATTGCCTCTTGTTTTTCTCAATACTGTGACATCTATTATTGTTTTGTTTAGCTATTCGTTATTGATGGAAATCAGTAAAGAACGTAAAACCAGATTAACTGATAATAGTTTGGCTAAGGATAAAGAGGAATGTAAACGGTTCTGGATATTATTGTAATTTGATGTTAATAAAATTGGTGTAGTAAGCATGTTTAATTATTTTTGATAGCTTACTGATTAGGTTTCCTTGGATCCTATGATTAATAATCGGTTAAACCAAGTTGTATTAAAGAACCAGTTGTTTGATAGAAGATAATTCCTTGTAGGGTTCTAAGTTACCCACTTTATTGATAAAGGGCCAAGATCCAAATTATTACGATTTTTATTTTCCCGATGCTTGGGTTGTGATGTGAAAATGGATGGTTGTTGCAATATGTGGGGGCATGGAGGCCTATTCATTGTGGAAGCAGCTGACACATAGAGTGGCAAGATGCATTGGTTTATGGATGGGGGTGTCAGGGAAGACACCAGGGATGATGGAATGGGATGGATGTGATTGTTGGATGCTTGCTGATTTTTTTGGTTGGTTATCTGATTTACTTTTCCCCACAACTCAAGTCAGCTAGTCCTTCTTACCCTTCTTATGAAAGAGGAAAAGATGCGCAGGGTATGCCACATGCTTTCCGGCTTTAGAATCTCAAGGGAGGATGGGTCTAATCTCTTTCTATAGGCGGAAAATGTAATTCCCTGACCCCAGTTATCTAGAGTTGGTGCATTATTGCATAACATTGGCATGATCACAAAAGATCAAGTCTCTAAATACTGATTAGTTTAGTAGCCTTGGAATCACTAGATATATTCATAAATGTTACATTACATAATAAAGTGAAAAATCACAATAACATAGTCTCCATAGTCCACACTTCTATCCCCTTCAGACTATCCCTTTAGGTCAGTCATAAAATATTTCTTCACATCCTGGGAAAAATAAAACATTGAAAGGGGTGAGCCTAGATGCTCAATAAGGATAACAATATAGAAAAAGATTTCATAAATAAACATAAACATTTAAGGCAATTTATAACTAAAAAAATACTTTTAAACTTGATCTTCAACATAATATGGAAAAAGTAAAATGAGATAATTCCATTTACTTATTCACATGGATATTCTACTGGTCGAATAATCACATGCAATATCAATAACCACTTTCATAATGATGGAATGCATAATGCCAGACTATCTTAACCACGTAGCCAAGGCCTCGTGCCAAAAAAAAAAAGATTTTGTCAAGGCCTCGTGCCAAGACACTAGTTTGTCTCATGAGACCTGCTGATGCATCGAGGAGCTATAGCAGGCTCCACCCGTCGCTTATTAAGTCCAATGCATTCCTCATATGAATAGGTTTAAACATATCATAAACCATAACATAATCGTATAACATAAAACATGCATAAAGGAAACATAAAATTTCCACATTTCAATCACAAGATATCAATACAACACATTGATATAATAATAAACACTTTCAAAACCATTCTCAATTCCAAAATAAAAGAAAATTAAAACTTTATATTTATTTTTTTATTTAAAAAAAAGTTATGGCTTGTAGTGGAAGCCGAAACTCAAATAATGATCACGGTGGAGGAGAAGTAGTTGTCGCTGCATACAGATGAAAAAAAAACATTCCTTTTTGTCATTTAGTAAAATGCTTCGTATAAAAAGATTCCTTTTGAATAAATTTAAAATTCAAAGGGGTTTATACACCGTATAAAAGAAAGTTGTGTATAAAACAAAATATGCCTCAATGAAAGGAGATTGAGACAAAGTCCTTACAAAGAACATTTATTAAATAAAATAGATATATTATGTGTATACACTATAAGTACACATAAATAAATTAAAAATATAAGATAGAACATAATAATATCATGACATAATTTGAAAGTATGAGATTAACCCAAAGAATGGAAATTGGGTTAATAAGTTCCCTTACCTCGTGTCCGACTTGACTCGATCGTTCTTTAATCTCCTGAATAATAAACTAGAGTTAATTTATACTTTCTTAATAAACTTTTTCAAGTTAATTATTCATTTCATATCACTTATTACCATGCTATAAACATTATGTAATTATTTATGTTAATAACGGTCGTTTTGTCGATCTTTGGTACTAGAGTCAAAAATAACTTCTTATAATTACAAGTTGTTCATGTGGTAAAATATCCATTATATCCAGAATTATATTCATGATGTGGACATAATATATATCATACATATCCAGTATATACATTCATTTATAGTATTACATAATATTTAGAGATAAGAAATGAAATGCACCGTTCATGGAGACGGTAAGCCGTACATACGCATGAACGCTACTTTCTTTTCTATTTCGTATTTAATGGAATTAAAAATAAATGAGATATATATATATATATATATTATAATTACAGTATATCATATATGTTATATAGGTCACATAATTTCATTAATTTCATTCTTTATACATTCCATGTATTGCATGAACGAGTTACATCACTTGAGGGGGTGGTAGTCCACACTTCCTCAAATGAAATTATCGCATTTTCACAACATGAAAAGAATAAATGTATGTTTTAAATGTAAAATACAGAAGTTTGGAGAGGCAATAAATATAATATATATCATAAATAAATATAGTTCCATCATAATGGCCAATGAGAGGTGGTAGGAGAAGATAGAACAATTATCGTTTCGTGAGGCAGTAATTCGCCATCCACTGAAATAGTATGTTCTTTAACCATTAGATGGGGGTGTGTGTAAGTGTATCTCGAATAAATATCATAAAAAATCCTAGTTTATTGAATATACTTGTGTTGCTACAAAATAATGGAATAAAAAGAGTTTAAGGGGTTAGAGAAGCAAAATAAAACAAAGGAGAATAAGTGAAGACATTACCTTTAAATCTGGTAACTCTTTTTGAATTTAGCCAAAGGCTTCCTTGGGAAGAATTATGCTCAAAGTGAGGCTTCTAGGAGTAATAGAGGGATGTTTAGAGAGTATTTGGGTAGATATTGGCCCAGCCAAATGGCTTGGAAGGTGTGAATAAGGTGGTGGTGTTGGGGGGCTTTTATAAGAGGAGAGGAGGGGCACTATTGGAAAGTCATGAAATGTTACCTTATTATATAATGAGTTTCGGATTTTAAAGGTCCCAAACTTATATATTTGGAGTATAAGGTGATAAGGGTTCTAAAATACTCATCCAATAGGTTTTTTACAAGTGTAAGTGTTAGATTTTACATTATCTTTTCATTTTATTTAAATCGTTAATTAATGAGGTAATCACTGCATCATCATGGTGTCATAAATATTTTAATTTATTTAATGTCTAAAAATTATAAAAAAATATCATGATGTAGGAAATCTATTTATCTTTCCAATGAATATTTATAGTCGAAATGTTAACTTATATAACCCCATGTAATAATTGTTTTAGTAAAACAACACATGTTTGTAACAATTTTATTTTTACTTTAAATAAAAAGTTATTAATGTCATTTTCTTACCCAGGTGGCTCCATGGGGTCCCCAAGTTGACCCATGGATTGTCTTGGTCTTCCATGACTCATAAAATAAGATTAGGACACGTGTAAGCGTGTTTTCATATTTTTATAATATCATTTTTACCTTAAATTTCAATAATTATCTTTAATCGTGATTAATTAAACTTAAAAGTTACTATTCATCAAAAAATTATTTTAATCCCATTGAACCACATTTTACTTCCTAATGACAACCATGTATGTCGGATTTTTAAAAATCAAATCACAGAAGTGGTAATGTTTTATTTAAACGAAAAATCACTTTTTTAACTACCACTTAGTGGTTTCACTATTCATCAAAAATTGAAGTTTTTCAGAACAATGCCAAAATTTCACCTTAAGCTATAATTGATATTACAAATTCAAAAATGATGACTATTTTAAAAAATTGCAAACATATAATGTTAATTAATTAATTTTATAATTAATTCCCGTTGTCACAACAAATATCGTGTTTTTAAGAAACAATATATATCAAAAGATTGACAATTGTTTATGTCCAATTTCAATGTGAAATTAATTATAATGACCACCATTGGATAAAATAGTAAAAATATATTCTAATTATACTTTAAAACCACTCAATAGTATATTTTACCACTATAAATTAATTTCATTAAAAAAGTTGTTTTTAAGTATTTTTCACTATTCATAAAAAATTGGAAGTTCTTAGAAAAATACCAAAAATTCAACATAGGGTAATTTCGATTTTCAGAATCCAAAAATGAAGTCCATTTTGAAATATAAAATATATATAATTTCAAAAAGTGGGTTTTACTATTCATAATGGCTATTTTGATTGGTCGCGGTGTGTTAAAATCTCGAACTTGCGTACAATGCAAGCTATTGCATTATTGAAAGGGAAGCGTATCATGGAAACTCAGGGTTTTACATTATCCACTCCTTCAATAAATTGCGTCCTCTAAATTTGAAATTTTTCTTTGAAAATAAAATGTTGAAAATAGAAAATACCTTTGTGGAAAACCCACATCGGAAATAAGCTTAATAAAATTTAGCCTTAATAAGAGGGAATGTGAAATGAAAAAGTCACTACCAAATTATGATCTCGATAAGGAGAACTTTGGTGGAAATTAGAGACATATAATTGGAGGAAAAAATAAATATTTGTAGGGAGAGATTGAGGTCATCAATCACAAACAAGTGTAAAATTGAGGGCCTCAATGCCTTCAATCTATGTTGATTTAAAACATTATCAGTCCAACAAGACATAAGGTATTAGGATAAAACATTTTTTTTGTTTTAATATCCCTTTACTAATGTTTAAGAATTAATTTATTCATAGAATAAGAGATAGGTATATATATATATATATTTATGCTTGACAAGTAGAGTTTCAACCTTCAACAAATTTCTACCACAAACTCATCTTTCACTCAAAAAGATAATAGAAATCAAAAATATTATATTAATCCCAATAGTACAAGGTTCAAAATATTAAAACATACCATTTAGATTAGGAAAACTATTTTTTAATAAATTGGGACTTCCTGTAGGATAGTGGTAGGTAATAATGGCCTGTCACACTATGGTTGTGGGTTCGATTCCTGCAGCTTTGTCCAATGCGACGGGTTATCCCCGAACCTGTAGGTTTCCCTTTTCCTAAAATTATAGTATTATAATATTTCAAAAATAATCTTCAGAAATGTTTTAACCTTAAACAATACTATCCAAAGTTCAACTTAATCCATTCCAACCTTTATAGTTATCCAAAATACATCTATCCAGACATTCTCTAAAAGGTCTATAAATTCCAAAATCAATTATAACATCAGATTCCCCAATTAAAGTAATTTTTCTCTTATTGTCACATACAAAAATATGATTACCTTCATCATATTAAAACCTTAATGAAAACATCAAGTACTGCAGTACAATCCTTATATATATCACATTATTCTTATAACCAGAATATAATCCTTGAGTCCAAAAGCACCAATACATTAATTATTCCACTTCAACTGTAGTAACAACATAATATTTTCCTTGATCCCTTGGCCTTTTCTGAGGTATTTTTCCCTGACGCTTAGGACATTCATTTGCATAATGCCCCATTTCCCTACAATTGTAGCATTCAACATTTCTAGCCTCTTTATTTCCCTTGCAATCACGAGCCTGGTGACATTTTCCTCTACATTTATAACAAACTCCAATTCCTTTTAGGAAAGTACCAGGGCGATTCTTCCCAAAATTATCGCATAATGGAAAATCCTTCTTTCCCTTTTTCCCTTCATCTGTCTCTTGTTACACCGTTCTCTTCTTCTCCTGCTTTACTTTTTTGTCATAAGATTTAGAGAATTCCTTTTCTGTCTTGATAGCACACGAGACTATATCTTCGTACGTTGAGAAAGATTGTGATACTAAAGATCGACGGAGAAAGGGTTTTAACCCATCAAAGAAACGATCAATCTTACGTCTTGGGTTACGTATATAATCTGCAACATGCCTTTATAACCTTGTAATGTTAGCCTCATACTTTGCGACATTATCATCCTCCTTTTGCCTCAAACACAGAAATTGCCTTTCCATATCTCCTCGATGGTCATGAGGAAAGTATTTTTCTAAGAAAAGCTCTTTGAACTCTCTCCATTCCATACTTGATACTTCTTCATCTTCCTTTGTGTTTTGAATCAGCGACCTCCATTGATCGGCATCTTCAGTAAGGCGGTAAACTTCCATGACAACCTTCTCCCTTTCGCTACTCCCCAAGGCATATAATATTTTCTCTAAAGAGTTTATCCATTTCTCAGCTACTAATGGATTTTTAACCCCATTAAATGTTGGTGGTTGTTGCCTCATGAAACAATCTAACATTGATCCTCCACATTTCGGATCAGGGTGCTCTATACAAGTAAGGTTATTATTCATAACCTGAGTGAGTTTTCCCAGTATGGTGATAAGGTGATCAACACTAGTTTTATCACTAGCTCCACTATAATTATCTTGAGCAGGAGGGAAATCCCTACATGGAGTGCGTGCATTGATACAGTTTCCATTCCTTCCAGTAGGCACCATTTCTAAACAATGTCATAAACTAGATTAGTTTATGAATCGAAATAAAAAATAACAGACATGAAAAACACCTAACATAAATTGAACTATTTATAGATATAATCCATAATCATGAAATTGTATTCTTTGAGGAAGTATAAACTCATAAACCCTTAATAATGATTTGTAATGAAAATGAGAATTATCCTAAGCATATCCCTTGGGAGTGTCGTAACCAAGAGTGTAGCAATGCCCGTTGTTGTGCACCAGTCCCCGTTCGAGTATAGCTCAAAGCAGTGCTTTTGGGTTTTACCCCTAGGTACATCTGTGCCAGAGCCGCCTCTACCTGTTCGTATCCAGACAGGGATGTATTTCTCGGAAAACTCACAAAATCTCTATAATACCAAAATTCTAGGAAGTTCTTCTATACTAATCCTCAAGGTCTATCTTAGGGATATGTGCTCTAATCATAGTTTTTCTAAATATAGCTCCCATGCTTAGTACTAAACTGCCTCTGATACCAACTATAACGCCCCAACCACAGTTATCCAGAGTCAGTGCATTATTGAGTAACATTGGCATGATCACAAAAGATCAAGTCTCAAATGACCGATTAGTTTAGTATCCTTAAAATCACTAGATACAAATAATATTTTGTCAAGGCCTCATTCCAAGACACTAGTTTGTCTCATGAGACCTGCCGATGTGTAACGCCCCGACCCCAGCTACCCAGAGTCGGTGCATTACTTCATAACATTGGCATGATCACAAAAGATCAAGTCTCGAATGACCGATTAGTTTAGTAGCCTTGGAAACACTAGATACATTCGTAAACGTTACATTACATAATAAAGTGAAAAACTACATTAACAAAGTCTCCATAGTCCACACTCATATCCTCTTCTCACAATCCCTGCAGGTCATTCATAAAATACTTCTTCACATCCTGGGAAATATTAAAACATTGAAAGGGGTGAGCTCAGATGCTCAGTAAGGATAACAATATTACGGAAGCTTTCATAAATAAACATAAAAATTTAAGGCAATGTATAACTAAAACAAAAGCCTTTTAAACTTGAACATCAGCATAATATGGCAAAAGTAAAATGAGATAATACAATTCATTTCTTCACATGGATATTCTACTGGTCAAATAATCACATGAAATATAAATAACCACTTTCATAATAATGGAATGCATAATGCCAGACTATCATAACCATGTAGTCAAGGCCTCGTGCCAAGACCACAAATAAGATTTTGTCAAGGCCTCGTGCCAAGACACTAGTTTGTCTCATGAGACCTGCCGATGCCATTTTTTTAGAATATAATTATGTTTAAGATTGCTCAAATATAGTCCAGTTTTTTTTTCTGAAAACATTATGCAAGCTTCTAAAAACAAAATAACTAATTCCGATACTACTCGATTAATTACAGGCCATGATGGGTCCACGCCCAATCCCTTCCTATCTACCACACTCGAGAGTCGGGTTTTCTGAAAACAATTTTTTTCTTGTGTTAAATACATATACATTTTCACTGGATTTTCATACATTTGGGAGAAATATCTCTCTCTCTTTTTTAAATCAATTAAAAAATGTTATGGCTTGCATAGGAAGCCGAAACTCAAATAATGGTCATGGAGGCGGAGAAGTCGTTGTCGCCGCATAGGTACGACAGAAAAAAACATTCCTTTTGTCGTTTAGTAAAAACGCTTCGTATAAAAATATTCCTTTTGAATAAAAGTAAAAGTCAAAGGAGTTTATACACCGTATAAAGGAAAGTTGTGTATAAAACAGAATATGCCTCAATGAAAGGAGATTGAGACGAAGACCCTTACAAAGATCATTTTTTTAAATAAAGTAGATCTATTATATGTATTCACTATAATTACACATAAATAAATTAAAAATACAAGATAGGACATAATAATATCATGACATAATTTGAAAGTAGGAGATTAACCCAAAGAATAGAAATTGGGTTAAGAAGTTCCCTTACCTTGCGTCTTGTCCTGAATCGACCGTTCTTTAACCTCCTGAATAATAAACTAGAGTTAATTTCTATTTATTTAAGAAACTTTTTAATGTTCATTATTCCATTTATATCACTTATTACCATGTTATGAACATTATTTAATTATTTAAGTTAATAACGGTCGTTTTGTCGATCTTTGGTACTTGAGTCAAAAATAAACTTATTATAATTACAAGTTGTTCATGTGGTGAAATATCCATTTTATCCAGAATTATATTCATGATGTAGATATCATATATATCATATATATACAGTATATACATTCATTCATAATGTCACGTAACATTTAGAGGTAAGAAATGAAATGCACCGTTCATGGAGACGGTAAGCCGTACGTACGCATGAACGCTACTTTCATTTCTATTTCGTATTTAATGGAATGAAATCATAATGATATAAATTTATAATATAATTACAGTATAATATAGTGTATAATACCATTTAATCCATCCTTTATACATCCCACATATGGCATTAACGATTCAAATCACTTTGAGGGGGCGGTAGTCCGCACTTCCTAAAATGAAATTATCACATTTTACCCATAATGGAAATCATAAAGTATGCCATAAATGAGAAATACAGAAGCATAAGTAAAACATAAACATATTTTATATAATATATAAATATAGTGACATATTAATGGCCACCTTTGAAAGTGTTATATGAGTGTTGAACAATCATCGTTTCGTGAGGCAGAAATTCACCATCCACAGAAACCGTATGTTCTTTAACCATTAGATGTAGGTGTGTGTAAGTGTAGCTCTAATCCTTCTTATAACAACATCCTATTATATTGAGGATACTGGCTTTGTTACAAAAGAAATGAATAAAAAGAGTTTAGGGGGTTGGAGAATAAAAATAAAACAAAACAACATTAGAGAAGACATTACCTCAAAATCGGGTAACTCTTTTTGATTTGAGCCAAATGCTTCCTTGGGAAGAGTTATGCCCAAAGTGAGGCTTCTAGGAGTAAGAGGGGGAATTTGGGAGAGTATTTGGGCAGAGGTTGGCCGAGCCAAATGGCTTGAAAGTGTAAATGAGGTGGGAGAGGTGGGGGCCTTTTATAAGTGGAGAGGAGGGGCTCTTTTGGAAAGATTGAAATGTTACATTATTATAGAATTCTTTTCGGATTCTAAAGGTCCCACACTTATATAATTCGTGGATAAGGTGATAAGGGTTATAAATATACCCATCCAATAGTCTTTGGACAAGTTTAAGCCTTTAATTTTACATTATCTTTTCATTTTATTAAAATCGCTAAATAATGAGGTCATCGCTGCATCATAATGATGTTATAAATAATTTAATTTATTTAATGTCTAAAAATTATAAAAAAATACTATGATGTAGGAAATATTTTTAGCTTTCTAATGAATATTTATAGTCAAAATTTGGACTTGTTTAACCCCACTTAAAAACTGTTTTAGTAAAACAACTCATGTTTGTGTCAATTTAATTTTAACATTAAATAAATATATATTAATGTCATTTTCCAACTAAAGTGGCTCCATGGGGTCCCCAAGTTGACCCATGGGTTGTCTTGGTCGTCCATTACTCATCCAATAGGAGTAGGACAAGTTTCATGCTCATCTCATATTATTAAAACATTATTTGTACCTTAAACTACACTAATTACCTCTAATCGCGATTAAGAACTTAAAAGTTACTATTCACCAAAAATTATTTTAATCTCATTGAACCAAATTTTACTTCTTAATGACAACCATGTATGTCAGATTTTTGAAAATCAAATCACAGAAGTGGTAATATTTCATTTAAACGAAAAATCAGTTATTTAACTACCACTTAGTGGTTTCACTATTCATCAAAAATTGAAGTTTTTCAGAACAAGGCCAAAATTTCACCCTAAGCTATAATTGATATTCCGAATTCAAAAATGATGTCTATTTTACAAAATTACAAACATATAAGTTTCATTAATTAATTTTATAATTAATTCCCGCTGTTACAACAAATAGCATGTTTTTAAGAAATAATTTATATCAAAAGATTGACAATTATTTATGTCCAATTTCAATGTTAAATTAATTCTAATGACCACCATTGGATAAAATGGTAAAAATATATTATAATTATACTTTAAAACCACTAAATAGTATAATTTTCACTATAAATTATTTTGATTAAAAAAGTTGTTTTTAAGTAATTTTCACTATTCATAAAAAATTGGAAGTTCTCAGAAAATTACAAAAAATTAAACTTTGGATAATTTTGATATTACGAATACAAAAATGAAGTCCATTTTAAAATATAAAATTTCTATAATTTTAAAAAGTGGTTATTACTATTCATAACGGCTACTTTGATTAGTCGCGGTGTTTTAGAACTCGAAGTTGCGTACAATGCAAGCTATTGCATTATTGAATGAGAAGCGTATCGTGGAAGCTCAGGGTGTTACATTCTCCCCTCCTTCAATAAATTGCGTCCTCGCAATTTGAAAATTTTCTTTGAAAATAAAAGGTTGAAAAGAGAAAATACCTTTGTGGAAAACCCACATCAGAAATAAGATTAATAAAATTTAGCCTTAATAAGAGGGAAAGGGAAATGAAAGAGTCACCACCCAATTATGATCTCGATTAGGAGAACATTGGTGGAAATTAGAGAAATATAATTGGAGGAAAAACGTAAATATTTGTAGGGAGTGATTGAGGCCATCAATCACAATCAACTGTCAAATTGAGGGTCTCAAAGCCTTCAATCTATGTTGATTTAAAATATCATCAGTTCAACAAGACATAAGGTATTAGGATAACACATTTTTTGTTTTAATATCCCTTTACTAAAGTTTAAGAATTAATTTATTCATTGAATAAGAGATAGGTATATATATATTTATGCTTGACAAATAGAGTTTCAACCTTCAACTCATCTTTCACTCAAAAAGATAATAGAACTCAAAAATATTATACTTAGCCTAATTGTATAAGGTTCCAAATGTTAACACATACCATTGAGATTAGTAAAATTATTTTGTAATAACCAGGGACTTTTTGTAGGCTAGTGGTAGGAAATAAAGGCTTGTCGCACTATGGTTGTGGGTTCGATTCCTGCAGCTTTTTCCGACGCGACAGGTTATTCCCCACCCTGCAGGTTGTCCTTTTCCTAAAACTATAGTATTATAATATTCCAAAAATAATCTTCAGAAATGCTTTAACCTTAAACAATACTATCCAAAGATCAACTTAATCCACTCCAACCTTTATAGTTATCCAAAATACCTCTGTCCAGACTTTCTCTAAAAGGTCTTTTAATTCCAAAATCAATTGTAACATCAGATTCCCCAAACAAAGAAAAGTTTCTCTTATTGTAACATACTAAAAATATGATTACCTTAATCATATTAAAACCTTACTGAAATCAAAAAGTACTGCAGTACAATCCATATATATATATCACATTATTCTTATAACCAGAATATAATCCCTGAGTCCAAAAGCACCAATACATTAATTATTCCGCTTCAACTGTAGTCACAGCATAATATTGGCCTTGATCCCTTGGCCTTTTCTAAGGTAAGTTTCCTTGACTCTTAGGACATTCATTTTCATAATACCCCATTTCCCTACAATTGTAGCATTCAACTTTGACAGCCTCTTTCTTTCCCTTGCAATCACGAGCCTGGTGACCCTTTTCTCCACATTTATAACAAACTCCCATTCCTTTTAGGCACATACCAGGGTGATTCTTCCCACAATTATCACATAATGGAAAATCCTTCTTTCCCTTTTTCCCTTTATCTGTCTCTTGTTCCCCCGTTCTCTTCTTCTCTTGCTTTACTTTGTTGTCATAAGACTTAGAGAATTCCTTTTCTGTCTTGATAGCACACGAGACAATATCTTCGTATGATGAGAAGGATTGTGATACTAAAGATCGATGGAGAAATGGTTTTAACCCATCAAAGAAATGATCAATCTTACTCCTTGGGTTACGTATATAATCGGCAGCATGCCTCGCTAACCTTGTAAAGTTAGCCTCATACTTTGCGACATTCTCATCCTCCTTCTGCCTCAAACTCAGAAATTGCCTTTCCATATCTGCTCGATGGTCACAAGGAGAGTATTTTTCTAATAAAAGCTCTTTGAACTCCCTCCATTCCATATTCGATATGTCATCATCTTACTTTGTGTTTTGAATCAGCGACCACCACTGATCGACATCTCCAGTGAGGCGGTAAACTGCCATGTCAACCTTCTCCCTTTCGTTACTCCCCAAGGCATGGAATATTTTCTCTAAGGAGTTTATCCATTGATCAGCTACCAACGGATTTGTACCCCCATTAAATGTTGGTGGTTGTTGCCTCATGAAGCGGTCTAACATTGATCCTCCACGTTGTGGATCAGGGTGATCCATACGAGTAAGGTTATTATTCATAACTTGAGTGAGTTGTCCCAGTATGGTAATAAGTTGATCAGCACCAGTTGAATCTCCAGATCCAAAATAATTATCTTGAGTAGGAGGGAAATCCCTACAGGGAGTGCGTTCACTGATACGGTTTCCATTCCTTCCACTAGGCGCCATTTCTATACAATGGCATAAACTAGACTAGTTTATGATTCAAAATACATAATTCCATACTTATAAAATACTTAACATAAATTGAACTATTTATGGATATAATCCATAATTATATAAAAAAAAGTTTTCTTTGAGGAAGTATATACTCATAACCCTTCATAGTGGTTTGTAATGAAATGAGAATTATCCTAAGCATATCCCCTGGGAGTGTCGTAACCAAGAGTGTAGCAAGGCCCGTTGTCGTGCACCAGTTCCCGTTCGAGTCTAGCTCAAAGCGGTGTTTTCGGGTTTTACCCCTAGGTACATCTGTGCCAGAGCCGCCTCTACCTGCTCGTATCCAGACATGGATGTATTTCTCGGAAAACTCACAAAATCTCTACAATACCAAATTTTTTAGGAAGTTCTTCTATACTAATCCTCAAAGTTCATATTAGGTCTACGTGCTCTAATCAGAGTTTGTCTAAATCTAGCTTCCATGTTTAGTACTAAACTACCTCTGATACCAACTGTAACACCCCGACCCCAGCTACCCAGAGTTGGTGCATTACTTCGTAACATTGACATGATCACAAAAGATCAAGTCTCGAAAGACCGATTAGTTTAGTAGCCTTGTAAACACTAGATACATTTGTAAACGTTACATTACATCATAAAGTGAAAAACTACAATAACAAAGTCTCCATAGTCCACACTCATATCCTCTTCTCACAATCCCTGCAGGTCATTCATAAAATACTTCTTCACATCCTGGAAAATATTAAAACATTGAAAGGGGTGAGCTCAGATGCTCAGTAAGGATAACAATATTGCGGAAGCTTTCATAAATAAACATAAAAATTTAAGGCAATGTATAACTAAAACAAAAGCCTTTTAAACTTGAATATAAACATAATACGGAAAAAGTAAAATGAGATAATGTCATTCACTTCTTCTCATGGATATTCTACTAGTAGAATAATCACATGAAATATCAATAACCACTTTCATAATAATGGAATGCATAATTCCAGACTATCATAACCACGTAGTCAAGGCCACGTGCCAAGACCACAAATAAGATTTTGTCAAGGCCTCGTGCCAAGACACTAGTTTGTCTCATGAGACCTACGGATGCCATTTTTTTAGAATATAATTATGTTTAAAATTTCTCAAATATACTCCAGTGTTTTTCTGAAAACATTATGCAAGCTTCTAAAAACAAAATAACTAATTCCGAGACTACTCGATTAATTACAGGCCATGATGGGTCCACGCCCAATCCCTTCCTGTCTACCACACTCGAGAGTCGGGTTTTCTGAAAACAATTTTTTGCTTGCGTTAAATACATATACATTTTCACTGGATTTTCATACATTTGGGAGAAATATCTCTCTCTCTTTTTTAAATCATTTAAAAATGTTATGGCTTGCATAGGAAGCCGAAACTCAAATAATGGTCATGGAGGCGGAGAAGTCGTTGTCGACGCATAGGTACGACAGAAAAAAACATTCCTTTTGTCGTTTAGTAAAAATGCTTCGTATAAAAAGATTCCTTTTGAATAAAAGTAAAAGTCAAAGGAGTTTATACACCGTATAAAAGAAAGTTGTGTATAAAACAGAATATGCCTCAATGAAAGGAGATTGAGACGAAGACCCTTACAAAGATCATTTTTTTTTAAATAAAGTAGATCTATTATATGTATTCAATATAATTACACATAAATAAATTAAAAATAAAAGATAGGACATAATAATATCATGACATAATTTGAAAGTAGGAGATTAACCCAAAGAATAGAAATTGGGTTAAGAAATTCCCTTACCTTGCGTCTTGTCCTGACTCGACCGTTCTTTAACCTCCTGAATAATAAACTAGAGTTAATTTATATTTACTTAATAACCTTTTTCATGTTCATTATTCCATTCATATCACTTATTACCATGTTATGAACATTATTTAATTATTTAAGTTAATAACGGTCGTTTTGTCGATCTTTGGTACTTGAGTCAAAAATAAACTTCTTATAATTACAAGTTGTTCATGTGGTGAAATATCCATTATATCCAGAATTATATTCATGATGTAGATATCATATATATCATATATATACAGTATATATATTCATTCATAATTTCACGTAACATTTAGAGGTAAGAAATGAAATGCACCGTTCATGGAGACGGTAAGCCGTACGTACGCATGAACGCTACTTTCATTTCTATTTCGTATTTAATGGAATGAAATCATAATGATATAAATTTATAATATAATTACAGTATAATATAGTGTATAATACCATTTAATCCATCCTTTATACATCCCACATATGGCATTAACGATTCAAATCACTTTGAGGGGGCGGTAGTCCGCACTTCCTAAAATGAAATTATCGTGTTTTACCCATAATGGAAATCATAAAGTATGCCATAAATGAGAAATACAGAAGCATAAGTAAAACATAAACATATTTTATATCATATATAAATATAGTGACATCTTAATGGCCTCCTTTGAAGGTGTTATATGAGTGTTGAACAATCATCGTTTCGTGAGGCAGAAATTCGCCATCCACAGAAACCGTATGTTCTTTAACCATTAGATGTAGGTGTGTGTAAGTGTAGCTCGAATCCTTCTTATAAAAACATCCTAGTATATTTAGGATACTGGTTTTGTTACAAAAGAAATTAATAAAAAGATTTTAGGGGGTTGGAGAAGAAAAATAAAACAAAACAACATTAGAGAAGACATTACCTCAAAATCGGGTAACTCTTTTTGATTTGAGCCAAAAGCTTCCTTGGGAAGAGTTATGCCCAGATTGAGGCTTCTAGGAGTAAGAGGGGGAAGTTGGGAGAGTATTTGGGCAGAGGTTGGCCGAGAAAAATGGCTTGAAAGTGTAAATGAGGTGGGAGAGGTGGGGGCCTTTTATAAGTGGAGAGGAGGGGCTCTTTTGGAAAGATTGAAATGTTACATTATTATACAATGATTTTCGGAATCTAAATGTCCCACACTTATATAATTCGTGAATAAGGTGATAAGGGTTCGAAATATACCCATCCAATAGTCTTAGGACAAGTGTAAGCCTTAGATTTTACATTATCTTTTCATTTTATTAAAATCGTTAAATAATGAGGTCATCGCTGCATCATAATGATGTTATAAATAATTTAATTTATTTAATGTCTAAAAATTATAAAAAAATACTATTATGTAGGAAATATTCTTATCTTTCTAATGAATATTTATAGTCAAAATTTGGACTTGTGTAACCCCACTTAAAAACTGTTTTAGTAAAACAACTCATGGTTGTGTTAATTTAATTTTAACATTAAATAAATATATATTAATGTCATTTTCCAACTAAAGTGGCTCCATGGGGTCCCCAAGTTGACCCATGGGTTGTATTGGTCGGCCATGACTCATCCAATAGGAGTAGGACAAGTGTCATGCTCATCTCATATTATTAAAACATTATTTGTACCTTAAACTACACTAATTACCTCTAATCGCGATTAAGAACTTAAAAGTTACTATTCACCAAAAATTATTTTAATCTCATTGAACCACATTTTACTTCTTAATGAAAACCATGTATGTCGGATTTTTGAAAATCAAATCACAGAAGTGGTAATATTTCATTTAAACAAAAAATCAGTTATTTAACTACCACTTAGTGGTTTCACTATTCATCAAAAATTGAAATTTTTCCGAACAAAGCCAAAATTTCACCCTAAGCTATAATTGATATTCCGAATTCAAAAATGATGTCTATTTTACAAAATTCCAAACATATAAGTTGCATTAATTAATTTTATAATTAATTCCCGCTGTTACAACAAATAGCGTGTTTTTAAGAAACAATTTATATCAAAAGATTGGCAATTGTTTATGTCCAATTTCAATGTTAAATTAATTCTAATGACCACCATTGGATAAAATGGTAAAAATATTCTAATTATACTTTAAAACCACTAAATAGTATAATTTATCACTATAAATTATTTTGATTAAAAAAGTTGTTTTTAAGTAATTTTCACTATTCTTAAAAAATTGGAAGTTCTCAGAAAATTAAAAAAAATTAAACTTTGGATAATTTCGATATTACGAATACAAAAATGAAGTCCATTTTAAAATATAAAATTTCTATAATTTTAAAAAGTGGTTATTACTATTCATAACGGCTACTTTGATTAGTCGCGGTGTTTTAGAACTCGAAGTTGCGTACAATGAAAGCTATTGCATTATTGAATGAGAAGCGTATCGTGGAAGCTCGGAGTGTAACACGATGCATCGAGGAACTATAGCGGGCTCCACCCGTCACTTATTAAGTCCAATACATTCCTCATATGAACAGGTTTAAACATATCATAAACCATAACATAATCGTATAACATAAAACATGCATAAAGTAAGCCTAACATTTCCATATTTCAATCAAAAGATATCAATACAACATATTGATATAATAAAAAACACATTCAAATCCATTTTCAATACCAAAATAAAAGAAAATTAAAACATTGTATTTATTTTTTATTTAAAAAAATTTATGGCTTGTAGGGGAAGCCGAAACTCAAATAATGATCACGGCGGCGGAGAAGTCGTTGTAGCCTCATACATACGACAAGAAAATCATTCCTTTTTTTCGTTTAGTAAAATGCTTCGTATAAAAAGATTCATTTTGAATAAATTTAAAAGTCAAAGGGGTTTATACACCATATAAAAGAAAGTTGTGTATAAAACAAAATATGCCTCAATGAAAGGAGACTGAGACGAAGTCCTTACAAAGATCATTTTTTAAATAAAATAGATCTATTATGTGTATTCACTATAAGTACACATAATGAAATTAAAAATACAAGATAGGACATAATAATATCATGACATAATTTGAAAGTAGGAGATTAACCCAAGGAACGTAAATTGGGTTAAGAAGTTCCCTTACCTAGTGTCCGACTTGACTCGATCGTTCTTTAATCTCCTGAATAATAAACTAGAGATAATTTCTACCTGCTTAAGAACCTTTTTCAAGTTAATTATTCCTTTTATATCACTTATTACCATGTTATAAACATTATGTAATTATTTATGTTAATAACGGTCGTTTTGTCGATCTTTGGTACTTGAGTCAAAAATAACTTCTTATAATTACAAGTTGTTCATGTGGTAAAATATCCATTTTATCCAGAATTTTATTCATGATGTAGAAATAATATATATCATACATATCCATTATATAAATGAATTTATAATATTACATAATATTTAGAGATAAGAAATGAAATGCACCGTTAATGGAGATAGTAAGTCGTACGTACGCATGAACGCTACTTTCATTTCTATTTCGTATTTAATGGAATTAAAACTAATTGAGATATATATATATTATAATTACATTATAACATATATGTTATATATGTCACATAAGTTCATTAATTTCATTCTTTATACATTCCATGTATTGCATGAACGAGTCACATCACTTGAGGGGGCGGTAGTCCACACTTCCTCAAATGAAATTATCGCATTTTCAGAACATGAAAACCATAAATGCATGTTTTAAATGTAAAATACAGAAGTTTTGAGAGGAAATAAATATAATATATATCATAAATAAATATAATACCATTATAATGGCCACCATCAGAGGTGGTAGGAGAAGATAGAACAATCATCGTTTCGTGAGGCAGTAATTCGCCATCCACGGAAACAATATGTTCTTTAACCATTAGACGGGGGTGTGGGTAAGTGTAGCTCAAATAATTATCATAAAAACATCCTTGTATATTTAATATACTGGTGTTGTTACAAAATAATGGAATAAAAAGAGTTTAAGGGGTTGGAGAAGCAAAATAATACAAAAGAGAATAAGTGAAGACATTACCTTTAAATCGGGTAACTCTTTTTGATTTGAGCCAAAGGCTTTCTTGGGAAGACTTATACTCAAAGTGAGGCTTATAGGAGTAAGAGAGGGAAGTTTATAGAGTATTTGGGAAGAGTTTGTCCGAACCAAATGGCTTGGAAGGTGTGAATAATGTGGTAGTGTTGGGGGCCTTTTATAAGAGGAGAGGAGGGGAACTCTGGGAAAGTCATGAAATGTTACTTTATTATATAATGAGTTTCAGATTTTAAAGGTCCCAAACTTATCTATTTTGAGGCCAAGGTGATAAGGGTTATAAAATCTACTCATCCAATAGGTTTTTGACAAGTGTAAGTCTTAGAATTTTCATTATCGTTTCATTTTATTTAAATCGTTAATTAATGAGGTAATCGCTGCATCATCATGGTGTCATAAAAAATTTAATTTATTTAATGTATAAATTTTTTTAAAAAAATATCATGATGTAGGAAACCTTTTTATATTTCCAGTTAATATTTATACTCGAAAGGTTAACTTATATATCCCCATGTAATAATTCTTTTAGTAAAATAACACATGTTTGTGACAATTTTATTTTTACTTTAAATAAAAAGTTATTAATGTCATTTTCTTACCCAAGTGGCTCCTTGGGGTCCCCAAGTTGACCCATGGACTGTATTGGTCGGCCATGACTCATCCAATAAGGGTAGTACAAGTGTAAGGGTGTTTTCATATTTTATAATATCATTTTTACCTTAAATTTTACTAATTACCTTTAATCACGATTAATTAAACTTAAAAGTTACTATTCACCAAAAAATTATTTTAATCCCATTGAACCACATTTTACTTCTTAATGACAACCATGTATGCCAGATTTTTGAAAATCAAATCACAGAAGTGGTAATGTTTCATTTAAACGAAAAATCAGTTTTTTAACTACCACTTAGTGGTTTCACTATTCATCAAAAATTGATGTTTTTCAGAACAATGCCAAAATTTCACCCGAAGATATAATTGATATTCCGAATTCAAAAATGATTCCTATTTTAGAAAACTCCAAACCAATAAGTTGAATTAATTAATTTTATAATTAATTCCCGCTGTCACAACAAATAGCGTGTTTTTATTAAACAATATATATCAAAAGATTGACAATTGTTTATGTCCAATTTCAAAGTGAAATTAATTCTAATGACCACCATTAGATAAAATGGTAAAAATATATTCTAATTATACTTTAAAACTACTCAATAGTATAATTTATTACTATAAATTAATTTCATTAAAAAGTTGTTTTTAAGTATTTTTCACTATTCATAAAAAAATGGAAGTTCTTAGAAAAATACCAAAAATTCAACATAGGGTAATTTTGATATTCAGAATCCAAAAATGAAGTCCATTTTGAAATATAAAATATATATAATTTCAAAAAGTGGGTTTTACTATTCATAATGGCTATTTTGATTGGTCGCGGTGTGTTAGAATCTCGAACTTGTGTACAATGCAAGCTATTGCATTATTGAAAGGGAAGCATATCGTGGAAGCTCGAGGTGTTACAGAAAAGACTCTACAGGTAGTACATCTACTCACCGTGTTGAGCCCCCTTGTTTTTAGTAGCATAGAATGTTTTTCTAGAATGCCTGGGAATATGGGAAAGTAATTCTGTAATGATTAAATAAATAAATGATCTTAGCCCATGGGGTTGGAGTCTGCTGGAACATAATGATAAGGTTGTAATTTTAAAAGGATGATGCATCATTCTTCATTGTGTCTTTGATTCAATGGGTAGAATATAAGAAAGGTTAACCTAAATTTAATAAATGAAAAAAATTAATTAGTTAATTTTGAGTGTTCCATATTTCAGGTTTAGGATCCCTAACTATTTTTTATTTTATAGGTATGGCTCTATGTCGACGTCCTCTTCCGGAACGCATAGAAGATGTCCAGCAGGCTGTTCCAGCCGATTGCCGCGGGGTGGAGGTTGACGACGACGACACTTAGAGGAGGACACTCCGAGAGTTTTAGCGCCAGAGTCTACAGAAGTACGATTGAACCATTTCAGATGCAGTCATGGTAGACTGGTTGGGGGAGGTTGAGATTGGATTCAGTTTGATCTGTGCTTGGAAGAAGCACTGGGTGTCCATGGTTGTGACGATGCTGCATGGAGAAGCGAGGTAGTGGTGGTTCTCGTTCCTCTGGGATCACATGGAGTCAACGAACTCATGGGAGGAGTTACGAGACAAGTTTATAGTCAAGTTTCTTTCTTAGACTGTGAAGGCGCCCAGTCTCCAGGAACTTCTTACCCCTCGACAGGGGATCTCTAGTGTGAGATAGTTTTGAATCCGTTTTAGGAACCTTTAATGAGACACTTTAGACTTGTTTCCAGATGAGGAGTCCATGGTGAGGCATTTTGAGGAGGATTTTCATCCAGATATCCAGTGCCAGGTCACCATTTATGCTGAATAAATATCCTGAGGCCCTGGCAGGGGGATAGGTTATCGATAAGACTTTGGCCAGAACTAGATCATCACGATAGTGGAGTCATCGTGATTCATCACAATGCAGAGTTGTGGTCCGAGGTTCCTTATTTTCAGGGAAGAAGAGTTTCAGTTCAGCCGAGAGTAGGTCCCAGCCCTTCACATCTCATTTCCCCGGATGTAGTAACTCTCAGGACTACGCCAAGGGATTTGGTGGTTGTGTTTCTTGTGTTGGTCGAGGTCATCAATAGCAGGAGTTCCTGACCAATCAGAGTAGTCATCCCGCACCAGGTGCTCCGCTCCAGGTTCATCTGTTGAGGTAGTTGTAGCCGAGGCAGCAGCAGAAGGTTTCACCAGCTTTATATCAGTAGAGGGTGGATGGGTTTGGCAGAGGACAACCCTGTGACACTCCCCATACTAAGAGAGTAGAGCGCAACCGTGGTGGTGGGTTTTATCAGGGTCAGAGAGGCCGTGAAGGAGGTCATGGTTAGCTTCATGCTCTAGCGTTTCCATCTACAGGTGATCCAGCCTTTGTTCGAGGTACCCTTTTCTTGTTTTCTACGTTGGTGTATGCCTTGTTTGATTTTGGATCGACACACTCCTTCAAATCACCTAACATTGTCCATGCTTTGGGACTTGAGGTAGAGAGGCTTACAGTGCCTTTGGCTTTGACTATGCCAATTTGAGGTCGAGCTGACTTGTTTGATGTTTGTAGAGACTGTGACCTATTATTGGGGAAACACCACTCTTGGTGAGATTTCATATGTTTATGAATACAACCATATGATGTCATCCTCGACATGGATTAGTTGTATTCAGTGTAGGCTATCGTGGATTTCTTCAGGAAGAAGGTTGTTTTCCTTGGTGCGGATGGAGAGCCGGTGGAGTTTGTTGGAGAGAGGGATACTCAGATGGGTCATAGGCACATTCTGTCCTTATCATCCATGATGGTTGAGATGATGGTGAGTTCTTCATAGGTTCAGCAGTTGGAATTTCATAGGGTCATAGAAGATTACCCTAATGTCTTTCCAGAATAGGTTATATAATTACCCCCTTGATGAGAGATTGATTTTGGGATCGAGATAAAACGAGGAGTTTATCCTATATCAATGTCTCCATATAGGATTTCCCCATCTGAGTTATGATAGATACATATATATCTTGATGGTCTGTTATAATTCAATTCTGTTCGGCCAAGTTTGTCATAGTGGGGTGCACCAGTTTTTTTCATGAGGAAGGCTGAAAGCTGTTTGTGGTTGTGTGTCGATTATTGTCGCTTAAAAAAAGTGACAATTAAGAATCTATATCCTCTTCCATGGATTGATTATTAATTCGATCAACTAAAGGGTGTAAATTGGCTATCAAAGAACGACTTGTGGTTAAGATATCATCATATGCGTGTGAAGGATGAGGATATCCCGAAGACTGCTTTCTGTTTTCATCATAGGAATTATGAGTTCATTGTAACGTTTTTCAGTGTGACGAATTCTCTAGAATGGTACGGTGTACAATGTTTCCAGAATGGTAGGGTGTACAGTGTTTCCAAAATGGTAGGGCGTACTGTTTTTCCAGAACAGTAGGGTGAACAGTGTTTCTAGAATGGTAGGGCGTAAAACGTTTCCAAAATGGTAGGCTGTACAGTGTTTCCAGAATGGTATGGTGTACAATGTTTATAGAATGGTAGGGTGTACAGTGTTTCCAGAACGGTAGGGTGTACAATGTTTCTAGAATGGTAGGATGTACATTGTTTCCAAAATGGTAGGGTGTACAGTGCTTCCAGAACGGAAGGGTGTACAATGTTTCTAAAATGATAGAGTGGTATTAGAGGTCTTGTTGAGGGATAGGATGAAGTTTGGAGTTAGGGACAGGTGAGGTTCCATGGGTGGTGTGACAATAGTGTCATTCATGTTTAGCAAGTGATATAAACAATGGAGACAGGATGATACATAGACGTTTATGCACTCTAATGATTTGATGTATGGACCTTTATGTTTACAATGGATACTAAACGAGGTGCTACTAGTAGCAGGGTAGATACCTAGGAAAGTATCCTACTTAGTAGACTGTTATAATGACCCTATATCTATATAAACTATTTTCAGGTCACTTGCAGAAGGTTGGAGATCAAGCTGGTTTCTACTAGCTTGGGGTTGCAGGAGTTGTCTGGGCTTGTGGTTGTTGCTGTTTTTTACTTTCTTTTGGGTACTTGTAGTTTTTCCCCTTTCAGTTTTAGTAGTTTTTCGTGACATTACATATGGGTACATTGGATTTAATTTTTATTTCTGTCTAAGTTGGAGTTGGACGGTGTCTAACTTATCTCTCTCTTTTGCATGTGTTCCCTTAGAGGGTAATGCCTCTCATTTGTGTGTTTATTATACCCTCAATGCTAGTTTCCAACCTAGGGCCTACTGGAGGTAGGACTAAGGTGTCATTATCTCCCTTCTGACATTTCCGACCCAAGGGGGGTACACCTTGTGGGGTGGGGTCGTGACTTTCATCATTAGATCATCAATATGAATCCTCATCTCCAACAACTCTGATGGCTACATCCAATAAGGAGCCATCAAAATTGGAAAAGCACCAGGAAGTAAGACTATCTAAAACTCAACATCACACCAAGAGGGTAGAGTCAAAACCTCCTCAAGGAAAACATCCAAGAACTCCCCAAAAACATTGGGAACCTATTTTATCTCACCATCCATCAAATCTACTAATATCTTGTCCAACAAGGAAAGATGAGGCTCCACAATCCAACTTCTCATATAACTACTCCACTCACCAATTAAAACCACATTCTATCCATCCATGTTTGGAAAAAAGTCTCTTTCGAATGAAGTTGATAATGGAATGTACATAATACATCTAATCAATCCTGAGAATTACATCATATGGCTGCATCTGTATCATGAAGGGATCCCCATGGGATTGATGTTGTCTAATCATCAGTGTAAATCCTAGACACACATAAAAAAAGTCCGTATGACCTCCTACTAGAATACTCAACATAAGGTGCGTAGGAATCCTATATATGAATTGTCCCATAATATGTACTGGAATGGATAAAACAATAGATTGTGAATATTCTAAATCAAAAAACCGCAAGAAGATGTACTGAAAAATTGAACATACCTCGAATAATCAATGGCCCTTCTGGAACTACTGCCCTTGTGGTGGGAAAATGAACAGACCTATCTATTCTAGAGCACTGTTGAATTCCACCTCGTCGAACACCCCCGATCTGAGGTCCCTGAGGAACACCCAAAGGTCGCCCTCTACCTACTCCTTCTCCCCTTGGTGGAGTGTTAGCTTGTTGGCCCTACTACTAGAACTTCCATACTAGCAACTACTATTGCGGAGGAATTTGGGCATTCCCACCTCCACCATAACAAGATTGAAAATCCATCAATCTATGAATCTAAATATTCCCATGGTCTTCACATGAAAAACAACTCAGTCCCATGTTCACAGGAACAGTACGAGGACCAAAAGTTCAAAACTGAAGCTGCTGAGGTCGACACCCCGATGATTGAAACCTCAAAGGCCCTGACACCTGAGACCTAATATTGAAAACCATTCCACTTAAAAAACTCTAATGGATCCCCTATCATGGAATTCCTCCTCACAATTTCATCCACTCAACTTCTTATGTCGTATTCTCGAACTCCAATTATTCCAGCAAGGTGATGGACGTAACCACGTGCTAGAGAGAAGATGAAGTTCCTCCTATAATCATCTCACATGAGACTCATCATTTGGAAAGTGATCCATGAAAAAAAGGAAATCCTTGAAATTGATCCCCAGATCCTGTACCGACATAATCCCCTTCTAGAGGGAGAGTTACTCTTTCCACTTCTCAGCCTTCATGGTTGAAGAAAAGAGTTATGCTCAGAACTCCTTCTCAAAACCAACCCATTAAACTTCATCCTCATTCCAATCATCTTGTTAAAAATTCCACCACTAATGCGTAGCTCCCTACATCTACCTCAATACCAAATGATCCCATTACTCTGTCAGAGTCCTGATCAAACTAAAGGTGATTCCATGCTCCTCATGCCATCTCTTTGTCTTCTTATCTGAAATGCTTCCCTCGTACATTCCCAAAGTATGACGTTGGAAACCATTTATATATATATATATATATAAGGGAAATCCAAATCCAACCAACATTATTTTTCTAAAAAACTACAGAAAATAAACTGAAAAACTCCAAGTAAATACCTAAATGTAATGATATGCAACAACATAACAATTTTCCAAAAGTTCGAGCTAGTAATGCCCAGTATGGTCCCCATAGTCCTATAAGAAACCAGAAATCTATTTTATAACATAGGGTGAGCAATAACATTTACACATTAGGAAAATAAAACTCTCATGTGCACTACTAGTAGAAGCATACTAATATTTATGTGAGAAAATAGAAAAACCAACAGCTCATAACAAGGTATTATAGCCATCCACCCCTCACTAATGCATGATCACCATGTAACGCATGTTATGTAAAGTAATATAATAATCACACTGATGTTTGGGTACCTTGGACATCTTCCCAATGTATAACTACTCATACCCAAATGCTAAATCCCATGGGACATCCATGCTCATCCACAAGACCCATGAAACAATCCTCCAGCTCACACCTACGCCACAGAGCTAGTCCCACAACTTGGGAAAATGAAGATAACAACATCCTTCCCATAGAAACCAAGGACACAACCATACAAAATCCTGCTCGTAGACACCTAGGAAACAACCATACCTCATCTCTCCCACATACACCTGGGCCACAACCGTACCTCATCCCGAAGATGCCTGGGGTAGCACACCACATATCTACCCATACACAAATGGGAAAGAACAGCTCTCCTAACAACACATGGGCCTCAGAACTGCACCACAAACTGACTGAAGAGTCTCGGGATACCAATAAAAAGAATATGGTGTAGTTAAGACCACATAACTAACCATCCGTCCTCCCACTGAGATTTTGGGAAAGACACCATCCCCCGTGAAAATGGGGTTGTTCAGAACATAGTTCTCAATTAGGGTGGGGTGCATATAGAAATTAGAAGGAAGTAAATGTATATATATAGGTATCAAATAAATATCCCAAACAATAGTGTTTTTTAAAAAAATAACCTTCCTGCAATGTTAACTTTGTTTTTACCTCTAAATTCTTGTATTAACGCCAGTAATAGTTACTTAAGATGTTAATAAAAAAGAGGCTTCACAAACACATTTGCTTAACACCCATTCAATTCATCTATTTTAAGCCTTTATTTTTGTTGCCTCATCCCTTATAGGGAACCTACCAACCACATCACAAAACCAAAAACACAACCAAGCCATAAAAAAGAAGCAAAATATGATAAATGACTCACTCCACACATCCTCCCCACTTGTTAACCATGTCAACCACTACCATAATCATTCTTCTATTGGATTCCACCCAATCCATACTCCAAACATGAAAACTCGAAACTTATTTTCAAACTCAGTAACACATCCCATCACAACCAAATTTGATATCCCTTCCGTATAACAACAGTACACCCATAACACCTACAAAAAAAACATCACACAACCTGAACCTGCACACCTGATGCCCAAACACTTCCCATCCATTCCACAATCAATCAATCTATCACCCCGATATTCCATAACACCATCCATACCACTCACCACGATATATTAGTTCTCTCAATCCTAGAACTACACAACCACACAAGGCACAAGACAGAAAAAACCACACACTGCACATGACCACACCAAAAAAATCATGTTGTATTCAGATTTAGAAAACACTCATTCTTTAATTTCACTTTGGTAAATCATGGGTTATCACATAGCATGTTCGATCCCTAGGCATCCATTTATTTAATCGAATATACATGGTTAATAAATTTCATATATACAGTCGTTCAAAAAATAATTATTGAAAACCAAGCACAAGTCATCTTGATTGCACAAACGAAGAGCACTAATGACCATGATTTTCAATAGGAATACTACCCATATAACTCACCAAATCAATAAACTATTAAACGAAGAATTTCATCACTTTTAACCAGCCCCTTCTTATTGGTTTAAAGAGGATTAAATTCTCCTTATTAAACATGGATTCAACTTATATCACATGGTAATCATTCTTACTCAAACCCCGCATGATAAAAAAAATAAAACAGAGATGAAGGGATTCTTACCTCAAAATAGGAAATTAAAACCTCCTCTTAATACAAATAGGGGGTGTGAAAGGCTCTTGGGAAACACGGTCCTAGGGTGAAACATAGACACACAATTCATCAAGGATTAAAGGATCAAGGAAAACTGATATCAACAGAAGAGAATGCACGAGGGACAAAGGATCTCATCTTTAAAAGGGATAGATCCTATATCAACAGGAGAAACAGGTGCAAAAGCTGTTAAATCTAGATCACGATCTAGACCATGAGTTATGACTATCTTATAGGCTCCCAAGTGTTAGTAACTTAAATATATATTTTATATCCTTTGATACAAATTAAAATACAAATAAATTTTGTTTTAAACTCATTTATTTCAAATAAAATGTTATAGGGTTAAATTATAAAAACTGAGAAAAACTGGATATTTAAAAAACTATAAAAAAATGACTCACTGTTGGGTGAGTCACCATCACGATTCATCGGTGGGTGAGTCACCGATTGATGACTCACCACTGGATGAGTCTCTAGTATGAGATACATGTGACAATTTACCAATGGTGAGTTACCATTCGGTGAGTCAATGTTCATTGAGTCACTGTTCGGTGACTCATCGTTCAGTGACTCACCTTTCAGTTACCTACCATTTAGTGAGTCACTGTTCAGTGCGTCACTATTGCGAAACACCATCAGTGACTCACCATCAGTGAGTCACCGTTGTGAGTCACATATGAGAATAACCATTGGCATGACAAACCTTCGACACCTACTGATGGGAGACTCTCCATTACATGAGTTATCATTAGAAAAACTAGATTTTCTTCAATCTCTTGAAATGAGTCACAATTTCCACCAAGAACACCATAAACACTAGATTTTTACAATGGATTGAACCAAAGAGGTCCTGAATATTACATATTTTGGAATCATATTCTTAATTGATCAACTATTTGACTATATTATAACTTAATATGATTATAACAGTAACTGTCACAATTTTATCTTTTAATGTTTACATAAAAAACATTAAATATTCTTCGTAATTATCCTCAAAAACCAAACCATTAATCATTTACTTGAATTAATGTAACTACTTAAATTATTTATTGACATATGGTCTAAACCATCATTGTAGAAAGGTAGAATTATTTTCGTATGGTAATAATTGTAACTCCTTACATTTATGAATATTAACATGTCAAAAAAATTTATATATAAAGTTACAGTACTTTTTTAAGAATAATAATGTGAATCTTTAAATTTTCCATTATAGAAATAACCTATACTATTTTAAGATAAAAATTAAAATTTATATACTAAATTTTATTTATATAATCAATAAAAAATTAGTGATATTCCCCAGTAATGATCAATAAATTTAACTCTATAATTTATTAATTATCATCACACATCCAAAGCTATATTACGATATTCATTGAATGTTTTCATTAATTGTATAATGATACTGTCTTTCATTTTTTATAATTGAATTTTCCAATGTCTAATAATACTCCAATTGGCCTCCTTGTCTCCCTATTACTTTTAAAATATCTTAGTATGATACAAAAAAATATATTGTGTTTAATAAAAAAACATTTATTTCTTTATAATGAGTACCTAGAAAATGAACTATTATTCCATACTCATTTTTCGTATCTATGATTTTTAAGAAATATTACTTTATAAATAGAATATATTATGAAAATATATCACTAATACTGGATGGGAACACATTAAATTATATTTTAAAAAATTTAAGGATATGAACTTTTTCCTTAATAAAACTCTCTTTCCCTTATATTATTCAAATGATATGTTATTGAGTCTCATCACTATTAACCAATGTGTATAAAATTTATTTATTCACGTTTTTCATGACAATTATTTGTTAGATAAAAACTTATTTTATCATATATTTGAAATGTTATTAATGAACACATCCTATAATTATATTCATTTGAGATTTGTAAATCTCTTTATTAGAATATCACTATCCTAGAAACCCGTTAAACAAATAATTGATTAAAAATTACAATCTATATCAATTCATACATATATTTTTAAAACTATTACATTAACAAAACTTTTGTAATATACATATATTATTACATATCAAAACCTCGAAAATTTAATTCTATGGTGCATATAACTAAAATAGAAATTACATGGAGTTTCCTAAACTCATTAAGGTATTCTAGATAATATTATAAAATATAATTTTTATTCCACTATATTGAAAACCCAATGTTTTAATGGCCTTTACTTGACTCTTAATGAAACATTCAGGGAATTTATCAAATAAATTTTATTCATCCGGTTTGAACATATACGCACATTCAAAGTCAATATATTTTTGGTACATATATATCACACGCCAAGATCTCTTGCCCAAAAAATTTTAGTATATAAATTAATATATTCATTAATTTATTTATCTTGTCATAATATTTATAAAAATTTAATTAGGATATATACCATTTCCAAAAAAACAATTTTTAGTCTTCCAAGAATCATGTTAATGGATTTACCAAATCATTACTATATGAATCAAAAATGCATATCTCATTTCATTAAAATAGCTCCTAATTAAAAGATATTCTCAAATGAAAAATGTGATCATATATATACATATTTTGATATATTTATCTAAGAATGTTGAATCCCTGTTATCAATTAAAAACTCCATTTATCCATTAGAAGATGATTATTATGTTCAAATTATTAATTATATCATATCTTTTGAACTGTGATATATTTTTTATTTTTTAAAAACATATATATGGTATAATATAAATATCATATTAATAGTTGATCATGAATTAATATTGAATTATTCTTCACAATTTTATGTTGATGTTTTACGATGTCCCTGGTATTTCCAATTATGTTGAACATCTATGTAGAGAATAAAATTCTATAAATAATGTTCATATAATTCAATTTTAAACCATTAATGAATATTTTTCCATCAAAAAGAATAAATATTCACCTATTAAAAAACATAAACACCAGTTTACTCAAGAATATTTATAAATCTAAGACATATAATATGTCATTAAGAATACTTCTTAATTTTCCATTAATTATTCGGAAATTTTATTAAGATTCATGTATTAGGATTTCATTACACCGTGATTATCCATAACAGGATTTATCTAAAAGTTTTATTTATTGATAACGGTTTTATACATGTGTAACAAAATATTTTATCATATGAGTATCATGTTTTAATAAAAAATTAAAATGACTTATATAAAATTAGCTCGACTAAATTGATGACCCATTTACTAAAACAGAAGATATTTATCAGTGGTAAAAGGCCATATTTTACTACGTATTGAATCTATGATGGAATTTATCTCATCACATAGATATTTAGTTATGAAATCATCCCAATAATATCCTATATGACCCTTGTATATTTCAGTGTAAAAAATTCTTATAACCCACCGTATTGATAAACTCAACTATATTCCCCTTATCACATAATCTTATTATGGTCTATCAGATAGTGTAACCTAATGAAAATTCCATCAACATGCTAAAAAAGGACAATCAAGATGCACATAACTATGGAATGGACCATAAGATGATGATCCAGTCTCAATCATCTGTGTTTCTAAACAAAAGATAATCGATTAAAATCATTCTTTGGCAGGACATGAACAATTTGATGATAGTAGTTTTTTCATGTCCCACATCAAAATGAGTATAACAATTAGTATATTATACGGATTTAATCTCACAATCTAATCCCTTTTTATTTACTTTATATATTCATGATTCTAGAGATTTAGATTAGAATCATATTCCATCAATCTAATTAATAATTAAAAATAATATTGATGTTTAACTCATTAAAAAACCCACACAACAATGTTTTTCACATAAAAATGACTTTAGATATATTTACACATATTAAAATCTATTATATACATATGGTATACGAAATATTAATTTAAGTAAATATATTTATATTATATTGGAAATATCATCACGAGTATACCAAATGAGATAGATAGTCAGCCACATTCAACTTTCAAGACAAGGTGGAACCTCCACACTAGTATATAGTATGAACTCACATCCCTCTACACATGGAGATAATACTCAATAGGGAAATAAATTAATGATATATCTAACACCTAATAAACAAAATCTATATTTAACCACTATTCTTAATCTCATAACATGAATTAAAAATTGAAGTCATGATATATGAAAAAATATATTATCCATTCTTTTCATGTAACATAGAAATCTATTTCCAAAAAGTTGTATAATTGTTAAAAAACATCATAATAATTCATTATATAGTTAATTTATAACTATAAATATAATATGTAATATCCGTTAAATAAATAAATAATTAAAATATTACAACTTGAGATAACTATTAATGAACAATTCATAAATAAAATCTAATTATAAACATGTGACAATTTATAAATTAAAACTATAGTCCTTAAATAATTTCTATTACTAAAATTTTACAGAAAAAACTATATAATAATATATTTTAAATATATGATATTTTTTTATTTATAATAAATTTATAATAAATTTATATTAATTAAAAAATTTACATAATCAAATATCAAATAAATAAAATTATTTAAAACATGATAAAATAAATCATCAAATCTATTTTGTTTTTGTTTAAATAATATCACAATAAGGCCCCTTTAATATGAAAAATTAA
The DNA here is from genome assembly GCA_963277665.1 of Viscum album. NCBI lineage: Eukaryota > Viridiplantae > Streptophyta > Magnoliopsida > Santalales > Viscaceae > Viscum > Viscum album. Next base: position 759,538 of record CAUJRU010000030.1, on the reverse strand, counting down.
AATTAAATATTGATGAAAAATTAATAATTTAAAATATGAATTCTTGATATATCTGCATTATTTATTTAATTTATAAGAACGTTATAAATTACACCTGAGGTTTATAAATAAATGTTTTTATTTCAGAATCATATGGAATGAAATATTATTTATTAGAAGGTATTTTAAAAATTATCATTTAATATTTCAAGGCTATTTAATTATTTCATAAAAATATAAATATTTTATAAATGCATTATATTAATTATTATAAAAACTCCTTATCAATTAATATATATCCCCCAAATAACATTTATTATAATATATATGAATAGATAAATTACAATTAATCTTAACAAAAAATATATAAAAAATATAGGTTTTCCATTAACCTTATATAAGAGGGGTCACATGTGCTAAGGTAATATCATTTACCTTTAGGTAGGTCAAATGGGTAAATGTAACACCGAAATTTTATTCTATGTAATAATACCTATTTTTTCACAACCACCATTATGCATGCGTATCATGAGATTTAACATCTATTTAAAGGTAATAAAGAAACTAACTTTAAATATGTCTATTATGTAATGGTATAAATGATTACATTCATATACACACCCACAATAAAAGGGTACAATCTAATGACCATTAAAAAGTACCTTATTCCCAATGTTAATTGAGGATTACCAATATGTAGACCCATATATTTAATTGAAATGAAATTATATCATTACATAGAACCCCCGAAGTAATGTTAAAATATAAAATAACCTTTGCATTGAACATTTCTATGTAATTATTTTCAGGGATGATCCTTACATTGTAAAACCTACAAAATGGTAAAATTAAATGATTCATAATTTTCCCTCCATATATAAAGGTAATCAACAATGGACTTAAAAAAAATATTCTATGTAAAGGTAATATATATTTTTAATAGAATTTATAGAATCCCGATAAGTTTATTTATTTTGGTTTTCATTATTATATCACACAATATTACATAAATTTGACACTTGTTGTCCTCTGATAACTTATAGTGGATATGTTATGGTATAATAAAAAATATTTGAGAAAACACATTTAATTAAAATACCTTGGAAATGTTCTCCCATGATTGATAAATTAAAATTTCATAAACATAAAAATTAATAAATATGGTAATTATTTAATTACATAATCTAAATAGAATATGAAACATCCTCACAAAAATTATATGGTCATGAGAAAGATCACTAGTGATAAAGTAGGACATCCCCTCTCGATGGTCTTTCCATATATTAAACCTGAATTATCTGAAATTTTACAGGGATCTATCTTAAATAGAGGACATACTAGCATCACAAAGGAGGATGATTGAAAATATTTGTTTGAATATGAGTATTAAACAGACATTAATTAATCACACAAAATTCACCACCACTACATTGAGATAATTTATATAAAACACAGTGATCGTACAACCATGTTTATTAATCTAATACCTAAATGAAAATCATCATGTATGGTTCATCTATATAAACATCATGTTTATATGTTATCATTCATGGGTGAATAATAATAATGATGCATGATAAATGAAATGATACAAAAAATATATTAAAATCATTATTTCATTGAAAAATGTTATATATAGTCATGGAATGACACAACTACGAATTTTATAAATTTTTTACATATATTTATATATAAGAAAATAAATCTATAATGTTTTTCGAGGAAATGATATTATTTTTTCCAAATACATATTTGAGGTTACAAATCCTTTTTTCAGGTTCTAAATTATTAGAAATAAAAATTGAATTTTGTGAAATATAGTGTATTTTCAGTAGTTATGGGCCTGATGAGTTTTGGTATATGGTTTATGGTGTTATTTTAATTAAACATATTTAATTTCATGATTAAATGTCTATATGAGATCAATGTTTTTTAGATGATAATAATATATAAACATTATATTTATCAAATTATGATAGTTTTGTTAGTTTATATCATTTTTCATAGTCACTTATACAATATATTGATTTTTTAACATTTTTATCTTGAAAAAGTAAGTTTAGAGTTTTTTTGATGGAGAATTTAGTTATTACCATCAATCCAATTTTTTTATTTCATATGCCTGAAAAAATTAAGGTTTTAGAGAGAATAAGAACAATGTAATTGGAAAGAATCCTTATACATCATAATAATAAAAATTCCAAACAAACATTCACTAATATTGAAATAACACAATCATAACCAAAACATTTTAAAATATGATGGAGAAAATAGAAGGGGTCCAAACCCAAGAGCCCACTGATCCAAACCTTAATGAGACAAAAAATTAAATATAGGACACCACTATCATATTTTGTGAGGTTTTTAATACGAGTATAATTATCTCTACTGATAGAGTATAAGAACACCCATTTCCCCATAATTATAAAAAACAATAAGAAAATATTATTCCAATGTTGGCTAGGAAGAGATTATCATTTGGAGAAAATTAACCATATATGAAGTAAGATAATAAACAATTCCCCTTTTCATAACAATGACTAAACCTAAACAATTATCGATGACTATAATAATATACTATAAAATAGGATTTCCAATATTATACCATTGAACCATTTATGTATACAACCATAATGACTCAGAAGATAGTAACAAGAAATACAAGTATCACAACTAACTAGAAAAAATTTCTATGGACATTGATATGAAGATGCTAAGAGACTAACACTCATATCCACCACTAACAAAAAAATATGATAAAATTAGTTCCACTTCCACTATAACTATTTAAGAGAACAGAAACCATAACCATAAAATCATTTCACCACAATGTAAAATAGGAATTATAACTCCACTGATGTTATTGAATCAATTCCGTAGAATAAATAATTAAACACCAAGGATGGTTTCTCGAATAGAAAAGAAAACAAATAAACCATTGAAGGGTTGGGATCTATACCAATACGAATAAATGTGAATTTTTGAATGAAGGAATCTTGAGATGATGTAAGAGTTCCCTAAAAATCCACAACTCAATGGAAAAAAATATTTCTTATCCAAAACATAATTCAAGGATGACATGTAAGGGGAATACCATTAGTAGGGAGGAAACCACAATGCTCAATCCACCCTAAAAAAATGAGTCACCTAGGGGTATGTGTTTTTTGAATGTGGGAATAAGGGTTCATAATAGAGGGAGTAAAAAATATGAATAAGATGAAACTAGGAAGGGAAGTGATAAATTGATGAAGGTAAAGATTCAATAAAGTGTTCTAGTATAATTGATGGAAACAACAATAGTGTGTGAAGTAAAAAATTGATATCTAATTTTTTATCATTTTGTTAATCTAATGATTCTTCTAAAAGGGTTCAGAATGAACCCAAAGTCCCATAAGATTTTTTACTTCTATATAAATCATATTCTACAAGGTATTATATTTATAAATATATTCTAATTACAATAAAAAAGATGAAAAAGTATTGATGAGTTGATGGAATGTGATGAAAAGTATAATTGTGTCGGGTAAATTTTAATGTCCCATATTTTTAACCAAGACACAATTCCAAGGGTATATGAACTTTTAGGTTTATTGGAAGGTATGTTTTTAAAATATATCCTAGGAACTTAATTTCGTGAGTTGGAATCCTTTTATGTGTTTTTTTGGTGTGTTTCTAGACCAATGGGTGCCTCGAGTGGTCCTTAATGTTTTTGTAGAACTGAGGCCTATAAACCACATATTTGGAGGGTCCCCCCCAGGGTTCACAGTTTTTCTAAAACCATGCATCCACAGAAAAAACTATGTGGTATGATTTTATTTAAAGAAATTAACTAATTACATTAAAATTAAAAATAAAAAATAAAATCATATAATTTTGAGATAAAAATAAATAAATTGTTTTATAATAATAATGTTATTATTATTATTTTTATTATTAATAAGATTATATTATAATTTTTTTAGGTTTTTAGTAAAACCCTAAAACGAGGGGATCCTCTCCCTTTCTCCCTCACCTATCATAGGATCCCTCTCCTCCTCTACTCCCGGTGTGTGATAACCCTCTACTTGTTTCCTCCTTTGTGCATTATTTCTCATCGATTTTTCTAACCGATAATTGGATTTTTCCTAGTGGTAAGGTCTCTAGTTCAATCAACCTTCCTTTCCTCTTGATTTTTAGTCTCCATGATGCCCCTCTTGTTCATCTGAAACCCTACTATGTGGGTTGACCCTGATTTTTGTATTCCTTTCGGTTCTAGGTCATGGGAAAGTCTTCATGGGTCTCCCTCGATTGTATTATAATTTCTTCTACCAAAGGTGAAGCAGATTAATTTATTTTGGATTTCATTCGTCTCTTTAATGTGAGGATTTCTCCAAATGTAATATCAAATCCTATTTAATTGAGGTTCTTTAAGTGTTTTTAGTCCCTAGTACTATTTTTTAGAGTGTTTGGTGATTCCTTGATATCATGCACTCATGTGCATAGTTAGATGTGTGTATATATATATATATCTCTACCCTATAAATATTCCATTATAGAAAGGGGAATATGTAAAATAGATTGATGGGTATATATATATAGTAGTGTATGTGTGTGCAAGTGTGGATCATCTTTGAGTAAAAACATGATTTCTTAAAATGTTTGGAATTGATGGGTATTATTTGGAGGTAGTATCCCTTTCCATACACCTTTAAATTTAAGAGTTCATTAATTGAATAATTTCTTTATCTTTGCACCTTAATTTAATTATGTTCCAGGTAGAGTATTTTCCAAAATGATTTTACCTTGTTTGTTGGATGTTATTATTAATTGAAAAAATGATTTGTTTGATATCCCGTATCATGTTTTTGAAAAAAAACACCTCCGAAAGTGGTTCAGTGTCTTCTAATATAATAATTTAAGATTAAAATTTTATGATTTTCAGGTTTATTGCACTCGATTTTCTATATGCTTAAGGATTTAATTCGTATTTGGCATGTTTAGGGTATGGAATTTAATGGAATTAGAAAATGGTGTTTCCTTTTATTAAAATGTTTAAAGAAGCGAGGCACCGTCTAAGTGCTTGTTCAATCTCATAAATTTAAGAAAATGAAATGCTTTATAATAATGGTATTCCTATGTAGGCATTTCCATTTTTCTCTCATGGTACATTCTAAGTACTATATGAACATTGATAAGTGAATTTCATTGATTTGTTTAATTTAAAGGCTTAAATTATATGTTATGCTCATGCCTTGTGCATATCCATGAATTCCAAATACATTGATTTTAAATTTCTATAAGAATGTCTAATGAATACCTTTCATCATTCTGAATTCATTATTACACTTATGTTATGTCATTTTACTTGAACACATAGCCTTATGTTATTCTTATCACCTTGTTCCATAAATGAACATCAGTAATTTAATTTTATGTTTGATCAAGCTTGATGGATTAGGTTTTGGAGATTCCATTGACGAAACCTTTTTAGAGACATGCTAATTGCATGTGTTTATGGTATCTTTCAATTGTTTAGATCTTATTACTTATAAATTATTACTCATTCTATGATTACGCTTATTTAATGGAAATTTACATTCCATATAAATTGTTTCATTATCATTGCCTTGATTTACATAGCATGATTAAATAGTAAGAATTGTGGTATTGATATGAATATTGTTGGCATGCAGTTATATATTTATGTACTGAATCTATATGTTCCTTTCATGTTCCGTTCAATTTTTTGGGCCTAGGATGATAATGCGGTATTTGTATTAGGGGCTCATGGAAGGACTCTCTGTGCTTGAATGGCTATGACCCGATGTGTCGGGGCAATGCTTTTGATTTACAATAGAGGACTTCATGGGAGGTTATTATACTCTTTAGTAATACCAGTTCCCAAGGGGGAAACTATGGATGGACCCATTGAAATAATGGGTACTCCATGACTTGGTTGATACATGGTCCCCTACGTGAGATATCATGGATGAAGTCAGAGTCACCATACTTTAAGTGATAATTGGGATTCTGTATAGATCACCTTCGACATAGTTGGTGGTACCAGTTTATATAGGATGTTCCCATTATGATACTTCAGATTAATTTTAGATCACCTTGGATGGGAACAAGACTCCACCAATTGATTTTATGGGATTTACATGCCACGTTCCATGATTAGAGTGTTTCTTGGTGGCTCAATCGTATCTCGGGTGTTGTAGCATGGTGTCTCTTACTCTATAGGGATATAGAGCATGTTCCCTATCCACCATATATAATATATTAAAAATTGGATTTATGAACCAAGTTCCATGATTATAGTGTTACCCTGTGGCTCTCTCACATCCCGAGTGTTGTAGTATTTCGTCTCTCAATCTATATGAATGTATGGCATGTACCATATCCGCCAGAGATACTATGTGTGTGATGGGATTTACATGACATGATCCATGATTAGAGTCTCTAATATTGATTAACTTCTATCTAGAGTGTTATATCCTGTAAGCTCGCACTCTATAAGGATTTAGGGTATTTCCCCGATACACCAAATATATTATATGGGAAATTGGATTTACGCACCATATTTCATGGAAATAATGTTTCCTGGTGGCCCACTCTCCATCTCGAGTGTTATAGCATGGTGTATCTCACTTTATAGTGATGTACGGAATGTACACCATCCACTGGTTATCACTATATATATACATGGTGACTGATCAGTCTTATTCAAGCTATGAGCTAAACCCTATATAGACGTCAGGTATCTCTTAGGAACCAGGATGGATGGTTCTTTATTAATTAATTATCATTACTAATTATCTATACCTATACACTACAAAATTTAAAATACACATTATGGATTGGGATATACACCATAGGTTCAGACCTAATCAATATTTATATATCACACCCATGCTCATCCTTCTATTTCATTGGGGTAACCACGCAGTCCAACGTTATTGATGGTATTTGGATTGATTGATTATGTTGTCTTATATACATGGAAGATTGGGAGAATAGGAGTGAGGAAGTAATCAGTATTTTCATGGATTTATCAATTGGTTATGTTTCAATATTTTCATTGTACATTTTAGCACCTCGTTTACATAGATTCATTTTGGAAAATAGGTTTTTCCCATCTATTTTATTTAGTTTATAATATTATTCTTCTGAAATATATATTTAATTAATTTATAGCTTACATTAATTTATGGTGTTTTATCTTGATTATACCACTATGTTATTCTGATAAGAGGTTTGTCTCTTCACTGAACCACCTTCACACCATCACTCCTAGTTGGATGTCTTTGGCATATGGGGAGGCACACTTGAGGCCTTGTGACCCATCATTCTGGTTACTGTATTAGTGGAAATATAGGACACGATGTTACAAAGTGGTATCAGAGCCAATTTTTTCCATTTCTTAGTATTTTTCAACGTTATAAAATTGATGGGGAATGATTCAACACATGTTAAAAATCTATTTCTGGGACTGATCCCCCCACCTTTTAGGAAATTACCAAGTGTCTAGGGATTGGATTCTTATTGATGTTATTCGATATTACAGTAGATTTTGATATCACCTAAACTGACCTGTGTACTTTTTACTACTAATGACTTATGAAATTTTAAGGAATTATTAATTTTTCATGGTATGGAAATGAAGAAACATTACATGAATTATATTTGGAACATAGAAAATTAACATTTCATGCCTATTCCTTGCCATGTAATTTCATGTTAGGTTTCATGTTGATTTTACTATGTTCCTAGAGTTCTATGACATGCTTCCTGTAATGATTATATTCAATGATCTTATTTTATATTATTCTTTTGTGTGTAGTTCTTATTACTTGATTCTTTAATTTTTTTATATATGGTTTCTTTTATGGGTTGAAGAAATAATTATTTTGAAAGAATATGAAAAAAATTCGATTGTAAGGTGCATGGGTTCCTTATAATGAGAAAATGGTAACCGATATTTAAATAATTTTTAGCATAATATATGTACATTTTGAATTCTTTTATTAAATTTTGAAGTATGCAAAATTAAAATACTAACGTGAATTGGTTTTGAAAAATGGGATCCAAATGCCAAAATATAATGTGTTTGGGCACTTTATGTATTAGTATATGGACACCCATATAGTTGGATAGTTATTTATTTGGGCATGTAATATTTTAAAATTATATTTATTTCAATTAATGGGATCCATTTGTTATTCAATGATTCTTATGGGATCTTTATGAAATAGAAGTGGAATCCCATGTAATCGAACATTTTCTTATCTAACTATACTATATTTTTAAATTTTTATTAATGTAAAAGAAGTAAAATTTTGGTCGGTAATGAATTGGTTAATTGCTAAATGCACAACTGGGCCCATATAGGGTACTTAGAGTCATGTTTCTTATAGGATAACATGTTTGGGTGTTTTTAAACATTAATAATTATGTAACTGCTACTGGGTTGCTTCCTGAAAAACTAATGTTGGATTAATGGGACCCTTCTGGGTTTCTATATCTTTGAAATGACTTAAAATGTTTTGTTTTGTTCAATTACCACATAATTATGAGATTTTATTAAATTTTTAATGTTTTAAAATGATTTTTTATAAATATTTTCTATTTTTCACTTGGGGAATTAGCTAAATCAAGTACCTTGGGTTTTGTTTTATTAAATGGAGCCTGCTGTTTTGATTATGTATTTTAATGATTAAATATTAAATGTGAATAAATGTAAAGGTCTTGTAAATGGAACCCTTTGATGTTTACTCCATTTAAAACTCGCGTGTAAGGGAAATTTTATTTTCTACTTTGGATTTTCATGGAATAGAAGCACATAAATTTTTTTAGGTGTTTCATTCATAGGAATGTACTAGATGATCACCCTTTGAACCTAGTGACTATTTTTGGCACGACCTTTTTAGGAGTTGACTATTTTTTATATTTTAAGGGGATACCCGTGTTTGGTAGAACCCTTAGTGTTTAAATTCCTCTCTTATGTTGTGTGTTTTCTGATGCTTGTTGTCGTTTAGGTGTGGTTTTCCCTTATATGACTCTCTTTTAGTTTCTAAATTAAACCCTTTTTGGATGGCCAGTCATGGTATCTTTTACCATTGATATGGATGTGAGCATCTGTTAATGATCATTTTCTATAGGTTAGACATGCCTAGGGAATTGTCGGCTTATTTTTATGTCTCGTGACCTTGTTCTCTTCCCTTGGGTTATGCCAGAGGTCATCAACATATTTTATATCCATAGGGGATAGTATGACATTGATCCATGGTTCCATGAAAGCCATCAGATACTTTAATACATTGGGGAGATAATACTATGATTAGAATCCATTATAAGATATTTTTAATCTAACCCTCAGGGTTGTATGAGTCAATATACATAGTACTAGTAGAGTTTCTAAATGATGTAATGAATAGGTTGTGTTTTTAGGAATAGTTGAGCCTTGTGATGTTCTCAATGTTCTATAATCTTGTCCATTGTAGAGTGACATGTGTGTTAATGTAATCAATTTCATCCCAATGCTTGGGGTTAATTCTAGGATGATCTGTTATTTTTAAACTCTGGTCAGTTTGGTTTTGGATTTATTTTCAAATTATATAAAGTATGTTGGTGTGTCTTAGGGGAGTGTCACACGTATGTTTAAGGTGAATATATATCGTATGCACTTGAATGAGAATATTCTACCTATTATTTCGATAAGTAGGAGACCCCTAAAGTGGGGAGAATTTTGTCAGTTCTTGTGAATGTGTTGTTCCTTCTAGAAGAAACATAATCAAGAAAGGATAATTAGAAATGGTCTCTTTTTATTTATTTTTCTTTGAGGATTGTGTTTTTAAAATCACGTTAGTGTTGGCTCGGTAGCATTATGGTGATGTGGATTTCTTATTTGGAAACCTTCAAGAAAACACCGTTGGTCATGGCGTGCCTCAGTGGGTTATGTTTGGGAGATCACGAAAATACCTTGGATGGTAAATTCATTGTGATTGTTTAATGATGGTGCATTAAAAGGTGGAGACGATATTATTTCATGAAATATGAACATTAGTGGCTTGAATAATCATTATAATCATCATGGGAGTCTTAAAATCCTCTTAGTTTATTCTACTAAGTGACGAGCATGTCCCATATCTTGTGATCATCCTTGATTCACAATGTGAGGGTCAGTATTACACTACACTAAATTTTTAAGATATTGGGATTTTTTGGGAAATATTAATTGGTGTTGCACGCTTATGAATGTTTCTTTTGAGGTATGGTTACTCCTAAGTTAGACCTGTGTTCCCAAGTAGGAACTCCTTGTACAAACCCTTAGAAGCCATCTAATTAATCATTTGGCTCGATCACCAAGAGAATTATATTTTGAACTTAATAAATAATCTAATTTAGATGTTTTTTCCTTGTACTAATGTCTCATCTATTAATGTGGATTATAGACTACCTTGGGTAAGATCACTATACTCCAATTTAATTAAATTTAGGTTACCCTAGACTACTCATCGAGTTTGGAGTTAATTATTCGAAGGTTAATAGCTCACGTGGGATGGAATTGGGATCCACCACTTGTTCATGTTGAGGAAATATGGTTTTAAAATGGTTAATTTGATGGTTTGACTAAGGGATTTCACTTGAAGTCAGTTATGGACTTCAATGATTGTTTTTGTAGTAAATGTAAGGATCCTTAGTGGAATTCCTCACAGTTCAATTGAAAATTGGTCAGCAATTTAAACTGAGTGTCTTCAAGAATGTATAACCTAAAGTGTATTGACTAAACTTTCTTATTGTTATGTTTTCATTGTCTATAAGGAACTAGTTTAAGCATGTCGTCTTGGCTAAGGTGGGTGTTGTTTAATGGATCTACTATTTATTTCATGGAAAGAATGTGTGATTGTTTTCAGTTTTGTGGATTGAGATTCAAACATTTATTTTCAATTACATCCATACAATGTACTTGGTTATAGTTGAGTTCTCCTCATTAGAGAAACATACAAGTATCATCAATAGAATTATTTAGGTCATGCCTTGTTGTCCATTCTAATAGTGGGAGGTGTCAGGGTTTGGAAGATGACCCCCTTTCAATTATTAATGGATAACGTTGGGAGTACATTTATGTAAATGATTAAATAGATGATGATGTGATCATGTATCTAATTAAACAGGGTTAGGTAAGTGTCTTCTGGACATTACATTTGGAAATCGATCATTGGCTTGGGTGTTGACGTCTTATCTACCGAGTGCCTAAGTGAATTCTTGCAGGTGTTTTGGGAGTTTAGATACGCTATGCGACCATTTTAATGAAGATTAATTAACTTTTTATGGAGGGTGATGTGGTCTTTGTTTCTGAAGCCTTCTTGAGGAATAGAATTTCAATGGTGGGGATGTTGAAACATCTTGTCTTTTGAACCAAGGTGAAATTCAAATGGGATTTGAACTTTTCAGATTAATGGATGGGTAGTTTTTAAAACCAAGCCTCAAAACAAAATTATGAAAGTTATAACCCTTAAACGAATTGATTTTTGGTGTGGTTCAAGGCCAAGGGAGTTCCTTAGGTGTTTTGAAAACTTTCTGGAGCACTAAGTCCCGAAAAGCCTATGTTTGGAGGGTTTTCAAAGGGTGTATGGTTTTTCTGAAACCATGTTGCCCCAGTAGAAACTGTGCATTATGTTTTTTTAAGAAAATTAATTATTTAAATTAATATTTAAATGGAAATAAATGGGAGATAAAAATAAATAACGGTTTTATTAAAAATATTATTATTATTATTATTATTAATGTTGTTGTTATTGTTATGATTATGGTTATTATTATTATTAAAATTATTATCACTATCAAGTTATTATTATTATTAAGTTCATTTTTTGTTAAACGCTCGAAATATGATCTCATCTCCCTTACCTATCACATGAACCCCCTCATCTCCTTCATGGCACGACACACCCCCACCTCACAACCTCCTTTGACGCTGATTTTTATTTAATTTCCTACCTGATCCTTATTCGTCTCCAATAGGTAAGGTCTCTAGTTAAATATTCCTTCCTTTCTAACTGATTTTTAGTCTCCTCATCACCCCTTTTGATTATCCAAACCCCTAGGGTTAGGCTTAACATTGGTTTTTGTGTTTCATTTAGTGATATAGCGTGTGAAAGGATTTTGAGGCATTTCGTGACCATATTCTGGAATCCTTCACTATAGGTGAAGTGGATTGGTTCGTTTTAACATTATTTCATCACTTTGAGGTGAGGTTTTCTTCTGATTCATTTTCCTTCCATATTTTATTTTGGGTCTTTATGTGTTTTTTTGACTCTATTAAAATATTGTAGTGTGTTTGGTGACTCCTTTAAGGATTTCAATCTGGTTCATAGGTATATATTTATATATATATCTTAATTTTACATTTTCCCTAATGATAAGGGTAATATGTACTTTGGATTAATGGATATATATATATATATAGTAATGTATATGTGTGCAAGTGTGGAGCATCATCAAGTTAAAACACCATGTTCCAAAGAGTTCACCTAGGATGGGTCTTCACTTGATGTAGTATATCTTTCCATAGCCTCAGAATTTTAGAATACATTAATTAATTAATTTATTTCTCCTCAAACCTTTATTTAATAATTTTCCATTTAAGATAGTTTTCAAAAATGATTATCTCTGGTTATTTGGATGTGATTCTTAATTGAACAAATATTTTTTTAATAAACAATGTCATTTTTTTATTATAAAACCCCAACAATGGAGGTGTTCTATCTTCTATGAAAAAAGGTAAATATTATTCTTTAATTTTATATTGGTTTATATAATTGGGATTTCTATATTCTTGAGGTTATAATTGATATATGTCATTTATAGGTTATGGCCTCTAATGGAATTAAAAAATAGAGTTTCCTTTTTAAAAATTATTTAATGAACTGAGGAACCATCTAAGTGCTTGGCTCTTATTATAAAATTGAATGACATGACATTTTTATAAAAAGGGAATACAAATGTAAGAATTTTCCCTAGTTTCCCATGGTATCTTATAATTACAACTTAATCATTGATATGTGAATTTATTTGATTTGTTTAAATAAATGGATTGAATTATATGTTATGCCAATTCCTTTTTCATATCGTTTAATTCCATATATCATAAATTTAAATTTCTTTGTGTATGTTGGATGACCACCTTCCATTATGTCGTAAGGTTTGTTACAATTATGTTATGTCATATTCCTTATTCAATTTTCCTTATCTTATGTATATCGCCTTGGGACATAAATTTAAGACTTTAATTGAATATTATGATTTCTCAATCTTGATGGCTTCAATTTTTGATATATCATTGATGTCATATGGTTAAAGGTATTCTATTTCCATGTGATTATGGTTTCATTCCATTGTTTACATATTATAAATCATGTCATAATTTCTCTTATTTAATTATTATTTCCTTGGCATATGAATTGTGCCATTTTTATTGTATTGAATTTCATGGCTTGATTAAATAGTAATCATTGTGGTATTGAGATAAATATTGTTGGTATTCAATTATATATTTATACATTTCCTTAATATGTTCCTTTATTTGTTGAGTCACTTGATAGAAGATGGGGAGATAATGTGGATTCTATATTAAGGACTCATAGATGGAATCTCCTTTCTCTTTAGGTTATGACTCGACACGCCAGGGACAATGCTTTGGCTTTACAGTCATGGGCTTTTCGTGTAGTTTTAAACTCCAGAATGATACCAATTCCATAGGGATGAACCGATGGATGGAACCATTGGAAATATGGCTACGCCACTACTCAGGCAATACTCATTACCCATATTGATATCTATAGGATTGGATCAAATTCCACATGCCTCCAGTGATACTAGGGATTCCTTATGGATTGCATTGGATGGAATCGGTGGTATTGGGTTATATCGGATATTCCAATTGTGATAAATGGGATTCTTTTTAGATCACCATGGATGCAAATGGGCCCCACCAATAGATTTTATGGGATTTTCGTTTCATGTTTTATGATTATAGTGTTTCCTAGTGGCTCACTCACATAACAACTGTTGTATCATAACATCTCTCATTTTATAGGGATGTAGGTCATGTACCGTATCCACTAGATATAATATATGGGTTATGGGATTTACGCACCATTTTACATGATTAGAGTGTTACCTGGTGGCTCACTAGAATCCTGAGTGTTGTAGCATGGCATCTCAAACTCTATAGGGGTGTTAGGAATATACCCTATATAACTGAGATATTATATGGGTGATGGGATTTATGCACCACTATCCATGATTATGGTGGTTTTTGATGGATCACTAACTTACAAAGAGTTTTTGGGTGGTGTCTCTCACTCTATTATGATGTAAAGAAAGTACCCTATCCACCAAATATATTATATGGGAATTTGGATTTACGCTCCATGTTCGATTATTAGAGTGTTGCCTAGTAGCCCACTCTCTATCCCAAGTTTTGTAGCCTGGAATATCTCACTCTATAGGGATGTAGGGAATTTAACCTATCAAATAGATATTACTATATATATACATGGTGACTAATCAAACTTCTTCCAGCTATGAGCCGATGCATGTGTATACGTCAGGAGTCCCTTATGAACAGGGATGTTGGTTCTTTATTTATTTAGTTCTGTTACTATTTATCTATACTTAGACAATTATTATTTCATATTTCACTATCTGGATTGGGATAGACATTGTTTGTGCCAACCTATTAAGAATTATATCCCACACACCTTCTATGGCCTCCATTTCACTATAGTACCCGAACAGTCCCACATTCATTCATGTAAAAAACCCGAACCCAGTAGTCCAGAGCCGGTTTCATTATTTATTACAATATAATAGATACAACACTCAAATCCCAGATTAATGATCAGTTTAGTTTTTTTGGAAACCATATTACATAAATTATCTCTACATTATAACTTGATAGGAGAAAAACATAGAACATCCATTGGAAACACAGAACAATTATTATATTAACCCCGCAAGTCATTCAAAGTATTAATCTTCACAACTGCAAAAAAATAAAACATATAAAGGGGTGATCTCAGATGCTGAGTAAGGGTAAAGAATATAGAAGAAGGTAATATAAAAAATAATTCACAGTGAATGACCAAAAACAAATTCTATAAGATCCTAATCTTGAACATGATATGGAAATAATAAAAGTAGAATAAATAATTTCATATAATGAATCACATCAAAAATAAGCTTATCTTTGGATATTCTACTCTTTGAATATTCACATAGATAATAAGTTACTAATATAATTATTATGAAATTAAAATTAGAGATATCTAAAACATACCATTTAGGACTCTTCCAATACATTTGAAAATGATTAAGTCCTCGACCAAAACAATATCTAAAATTAGGAAAGGCCTCAACCAAGTTCTTATCTATTTGTATCATGGAACGTACAAATTCATAGAGGGGATATATATGTCCCCAATCATCACATTATAAGTCCAATTCATTCCTCATATTAATGGGGTTAAACATAAATAAAATATTCATATGAAATTTTAATAACATTCCCAAATCTGTAAACATAATCACAAACTAATATGGGTAACATAGTGAATTTTATCAAGATAGAGTATCCATAGTCAAAATGATAAATAACCCTTTAAAAAAATAATAGATGATAATAATACGAGATAAATGTCAATAAATCATAAATTTCAACATAGGTATTGAAATATAGTAAAATAATCTACTAAATCATTAAGGAATTATGGAGATAAATACCCCATTTACTTTTCAAAGAAGTCACCTTTTGGAAATAATAATTTGAATATTTCATAATTGTATTTCTAAAAATAGAAATCAAAAAATATTTTTTTAATGAAAAAATTATTGTTTTCAGAAAAATAATGGTTTCTAAATATATATTATGGTTGGGATGTGAAAATGTGTAAGAAATTGGGATGTTCCCCTTAATCGGGCTCAGGAACAATTGAGAAGATGACCTTGAAAAACCTGTATTTCCCCACAAATTGAAGATAAAATGATTTAGATATATTATTTTGGAAAATATAAATGGAATATTGAATAATTCAACAAAAGAATAATAATTATATTAGGGTAATGATATTGAAAGAATAAACTAAATGAAAAATGACGGTTCACCTATAAACCATTACCTTATGTCCGAAGGTATTCCACAATTGTAAATAATATCCTAGATAATTAAATTAAATTAATTAATAAATTTACACAGAACCTGTTAAAAATGTATTTTATTTTTTATAATTTTATTATGTTCATTTATTTCCTTTTTTATAATTTATAATATTAAATTTCATAGTTCGGGAGCGTTCATTTCTTTGGTTTTCATGATCAGTTTACATTTACCTATATATAGAAGATCATGCAAAATGGAAATAATTCTCTAGAATTGAAATAATATGTTATTGATGAACATATATAATATTAATTGAATTATATATATTTTTTCTAGATATGAGGATGCTTTATTAGATATATCTTTAACAATAATCTTTTGTATCATTTTTGTGGGTTTCAATCGGAAGGAATTATTATTTTTATTATTAATTAATGTCATGATAATATATTGGTTCCAAAATACAGAACAACAATAAATATGTATAAAAATCTTTTAACCCTAAATATGGTTTTTTAATCAGCCTTGAATTCATTAATAGAAAATGAAAATTCATTGTCCCTGATGTCGGTAAATTGACACATCGCGAGTGATCTTTTCATTTATAAAATAAGATTGATATAGAGATGGAATGAAAGAGAGAGAGAGGGAGAAAGGAGTTTGGTGATTAATCATCCATTAACATGATATCATTCCGGTAGATAAATTATACTAGCATTTTCATTACTCTTTGGACATGGAATGTGGGGGAAGTATAATAAAATAAAATAAATTGAAAAGAAAAAATAAAAGAAAAGAAGTAGGATTTTTACCTCTTGAATTATCCTCTTTAAGAACCTCTTTAAGTGGATTTGTTTTGGTATTCTTTTTGAGACCAAAAGTTTTTGTTAGTTAGTGAGAGGATTAGTAATATTATTTTGTAGAAATTAGACAAGGCTCAATGCTCTAAGGTGTTGGATGAAGAGGTGGTGAGGCGTCGTATTTATAGTGGATGAGAGGAGTGTTTTATCCTTATTTTTTTTATTAGTTTATTATTTTGCCTCACGACTATTAATTATTTCCGAATTATCACCAAATATATTAATATATTGAATGTGTTTTTCAATATTATGGTTCATAAATTATCAATTACACAAGGAATAATGTACTTATCAAATAATGTATTTATTCATTAAATTACTGTATTTTACTATTCACATAAAACGAATTATTTTAGAAAAATCACAAAAAATAACCTGTAAAATTTTTAAATGTTTTGAATTCAAAACTAAACATCATTTTTTGAAAAAAAAAATTTATAAATATGAAAATTTTAATTTCAAATTAGAATCATAATTTACTAAAAAAATAAAAATTTTATAATTTCTACTAATTTAACAACAGTTTGTAACATTAACTATAGTCTCGTAAACTATTCTTAAAATAACTACAAAAAAATATTAATTTAATAATAAATTTTATTAAAATTAAATTTTCATTTAAATATTTTTTAATTAAGAAATTGTAGATAAATATTTGTGACTTACAAAAATACAAACTCTTAATTAATAACTTTTAAAATAATTATTTATTTATATAATAATATAATGTTATGAAATTTACATTTATCTTATTCATAAATATTATTTATAATTTCAAATGTTAGGTTACTATTCTAACGATAAATATACTATCAATTATAAATAAAATGATCATTTTATAAAAATCAGGATCTTTGACTATTCTCTTGAAAGAAAATATTTTAAGAAAAAATATAAAATTTCACCCTAAGATAATTTTGGCATTCCAATTTTAAAAATGATGTTAAATTTGATCAATAAAAATTTTAAATGCGTTAAAATTTTATTGTAAAATAACTCCCCCATTGAAAGGTGGTAAAGCTGCCTTTAAAATAAAATTGCATTTTAATGCGTATAATTGTATTTATTCATATCTTATGCTTCTAAAAATGTTTTGGATGAATGTAAATATATTTGATATAATATATAAATTTCATCATTATATTTCACCAATTCGTGACTAATTTAAATTATTTATATAAAATTTTATTGTGGGCATAAAAATGGTTTTTATAAAAATATATCCTTTATGATCAATTGGTTTTCATTTCTAATTAAATAGAAACCGATGAATTAATTTTATATAACTGTGTAATATATATTTTTATAATTTTTTTCATCTCATTAATTCTCGCTATTCCCAATATATATGAGATAAAAATAATAATTATATCATATTTAAATCATATGTTAATCTGGTAAGCTATTGAAGAAGTAAAATTTAAAATGAGGCTTGCTATAAAATCATTGGGTGTTAAATTGTCTCATCCTTCAATATATTATGTCGTCACATTTAGAAATTTTTCAATATAATCATAGGTTTCTAATTTGAAATTTTATTGTGGGAAACCCATTTCAGAATTAAGGATAATAAAATATCCTAATAATAAGAGGGAATGGAAAATGTAGAGGTCACCACAAAACTATGATTTTTGGAATGAAGTTATTAGTGGAAAGTAATAACATGGTCATGGAAGAGAAATATAAATATCATGTTCTGATGGAGAGTGGTATAGAATATTATCATTATAAATTTAACCATCATTAACCCGTAAATCGTCTCATCAGTTAAAAGACCATTTATTTATCTAAAGGAAAGTAAATAGATGATGCTTTTATTCTAAAATCCATTTCATATAGTTGATGAATTCTTCAAAAATATAGATATTCTCTTTAAAAATATACATACATGATTACTTTCCATGTCATTAGCATAATCTCATAATTTAGTTGTGCTTTGATCTATTTTATCTTCTCTCCATGCACATGGAAATGAATGTTAAAGATGGATTTTTAATGCCTGAAGTTCTTTAAATATATCACATGGTCCTAAAGTTATTCTTTAAACCATTAAATTTCTATTAAAAACAATAATGCTATCATATTCTATTAGTGAATAATAAATTCCAAATTTTAACTTTACCAATTCCACAATTCGTTAATCTTAAGACTCGTCTAAATCTGGAATGTCTGAATTTAGTGAACAAAAATTTAGAAAGAGGGTCACTAAATTTCTGAAATAAAATTAA
This sequence comes from Viscum album, assembly GCA_963277665.1. Taxonomy (NCBI): domain Eukaryota; kingdom Viridiplantae; phylum Streptophyta; class Magnoliopsida; order Santalales; family Viscaceae; genus Viscum; species Viscum album. The sequence continues at coordinate 740,327 of CAUJRU010000030.1, read as the reverse complement.
TATTAGATTCCCCAAATAATGTATCATGTAAACCCATGTAAAAAATATATTAATACCGTTATCGCCTTAAAACAATAATGAAAACATGCATTCTTCCAAATCCATAAAGAAGAAGAACTACAGTACAATCCTTATATATCTCATGATTCATATAACCATAATATCATTACATAATTCATTAATCCAAAAAAACAAATACATTAATTATTCCACTTTTAATATAGTAACAATATAAGGTTTACCGTGATCCATTTTCTTTTTCTGAGCTATATTTCCTCGAATAATAGAAAACTCAGTTCTATAGGTCCCCATATCCTTATTGTTGAAACATTACACATTTACATATTCATTCTTTCCCTTAACTTTATGATCCCAATGACCATTGTCTCTAACATTTATCAAACACACATTCCCTTTAAGAGTGTACCAGGTGTTTCTTCCCATAATGATCACATGATAGAAAATACTCCATTCTCTTCTTTTGATTATCCATTTTTTCCTAGTTTTACTAATGTTCTCATGCTTCCAACGAAAGCCATAATACACAGAAAAATATTTCTACTTATTGTTATAACATGATACTATTTCATCACATGATGAGAATTTTTTAGGGAGTAATTTCCTTTGAAATACTATCATAAAACCATTGAAGAAATGTTCATTATTACACTTTAGATAATGTGCATTGATGTGTTTCTCATTCCATCCACTATCAACAATTTCTAAATAATTTCATACACTACATTGGATCATTACATTATGAAAAATTATTTATACTGCCAAAACTAGTTAAATACATAACTTAAATTGAAAAATTTATTCATAGTTAATGTCATATTAATAATAATGGATTCTTTGGTAGAATATTTGTGTTTAAATGTTTTATAATTCCATATTAATAGAATTTGAATTATCCTAATCATATACCCTAGTAGGGTCAAAACAATTGTTCAATAAGGCATGTTCTCTTGTATTATGTTACCCAGAGTGTGGTTTGGGACCCCTTATCAGAATTTTACCCCTAGGTACATTTGTTCAACAACCACATTAAGTTATTTTTTATCCAAATAAGGTTTTATTTCTATAAATAAACACATATTCTATACCATAAAAAAATTCAAGGATTTTATTCTATTATTATCCAAAAATTCGATCTTAGGTTTATGTCCCCAAATCATTTTTTAATATAGTTTCCAAGATTTATACTAAACTTGTTGTCATACAAACTATAAAGACCCTGACCCCAGTATCCCAGATCCGGTTCCTTACTTTATCACGTTAGCATAGATAAAAGATTTGAATCCCAAAGGTCCAATAACTTTAGTATTTTGTAAAACCATATTACATACATGAACATTAAATTAGAACCCAAAAAATAAATAAATAACACATAAACTCTATTGGTTACACACTAAAACTCTTAGATTAACCATGTAATTTATTCATAATATTCATATTCACATCATTGATAAAAATAAAACATATAAATTTGGTGATCTTAGATTCTAATTTAGGGTAAAACATGTAGAGGAAGCTAATATAAACAATAAGTCATGGTGAATGACTAAAGACAGATGACATTATAACATAATCCTCAACATGATTTGGAATGAATAAAAGACGAATAAATAATTATATATAAATACTCATGTGAAAATGAAACATATCATTGGATATTATACTATTAAAATATTTATATGGACAATAAGTAACAAAATATAGTTATTAGAGAAAGAATATGTCAATCATCTGAAGAAAACCATCGAGGCCTAAGACAAGACTTATAAATATTATTAAGGCCTTGATCAAGTCCTTATATGTTTTGTATCTAACACATATGGATGCATAAATGGACTATAATGATCCCCACCCATCAATTTATATGTAAAATTCATTACTCGTATTAATGGGGTTAAATATAAACAACACATACTTATAAAATGTAAATAACATTCCCTAATATGTTAAAATAATCACTAACAATTCAAAGCAACATAGTGAATGGTATCCAGATAGAATTTCCACAGTAGAACTGATCAGAACCCATATAGAAAAATATTTTAGATGATAATAATAGGATATCAACATCAATAAAGAATAAAATTTAATAGAGGTGTTGAAATAGATGAAAATACTCTAATAAAGTCATTAAGGAATTCTAGATAGAAATACCTCTTTTACATTGCTAAGAAGAGTACTTTTGAAAACAATTCGGTGGATTTTATCATAATTTTATGTATAAAACCATAAATGAACAAATATATTTTTTCCTGAAAAAAAATTAGTCTTTTTATAAAAATAAGGTTTTATTAGTATCTATTATGGTTGGTACATGAAAATGTGTAGGAATTTAGATGTTCCCATTAATCGGGATTGGGAATAATTGCGAAGGGAACTGTGTAAAACCTATAGTTTCCCATAAAATAAAGATAAAATTATATAGATATATGAGTTTGGAACATATAAATAGAATGTATAATATGTAAGAAAAAAATAATGAATCATTATATTTAGGAAAAGATAGTGAAATAATAACCTGATGGAAAAAATGAAAGTTCATGTAGAAACCCTTAACATAAGTCTCAAAGCTTTCATCAATTTTACATAAAGTCCCCGATAATGAAATAGTACTCATTAGAAAATTGAATCAGAACCTATTAAACCTTTATTTTATTTGTTTTAGGTTAATTCTTGTCATGTATTTCCTTTTTTGGAGTTATATAATTAAATTTCATTGTTCAGAAGCATTTGTTTCCATGGTTTTGATTATCAGTTTATTTTTACACATACATGGAAGATCATTTAAACTAGATATAATTACCTAGGATTAAAATAATATGTTATTAATGAATATACAAAATATTTAATGGTATTATATATTTTTTTATTTCCTGATATGATGATTATTCATTCGATAGAACTTTAATGATAATTTTTTTGATCGTTGTGGCAGTTTTTGATCAGCACAAAATAGTTTTGTCTTATTAATTAATATCATGAATATATATATTGGGTCCAAAACACAAAATAACTTATAATAATTATAATAAACTATTTTTAACCATAAATATGGTATTATTACCATCATTAAAGGTGTTAATTGAAAATTAGAATGCATTGTCAGTGATGTCAGTAAATTGACACATCACAAGCGATGTTTTCATTTATAGAATAAAAGGGAGAGAGAGAGAGAAAGGAGTTTGTTGATGGATATTCCATTAACATGATATAACTATAGTATAAAAATGATATTTTAGTAATCATGTGTTTTTTTACATTAGAGGTGACAGAAGTATAAGAAAATAAAGGAAATTGAATAAAAAATAAAATAAAAGAAAGAGGGTTTTTACGTCTTGAATTATCCTCCATGAGAACCTCTTTAAGGGGATTGTTTTTGGCCTTATGTTGAGGCCAAAGGATCCTAGACATGGGTTAAGGGCTTGGGAATTTTATTAGGATGAAATTGGACAAGTCTCAAATCATTTAAGTTGTGCGAGGATGAGTTGGTGAGGGGTGGTATTTATAATGGAGGAGATGAGTGTTTTCTCATTATTTCTTCATTAGATTATTTTTCCCCAAGAATAAAAATATCTTTATAATTATCATCAAATATATTAAAATAATGATTTTATTTTTGGGATTATGGTACTTACATCATCGAAAAATCAATGAATAGTTATATATCTTATAATGTATTTATACTTTAAATTACAGTATTTTACTATTCACAAAAATTCAAGTATTTCAGAAAGAATCAAAAAAATAAACCTTAATAAATTTATAGAGTTTATAATTGAAAAATTAAATCCATTTTTTGAAAGAATTTTAAAAATATGAGTAATGTAATTTTTAACTAAAAAAATCATTTACTCGAGAAATACAGATTTTACAATTTTACCTGATTTCATAACACATTGAAAAATTAACTAAGTTAAATTAAAATTATATTAAAATCATATGAAATGATAGTAATAATTTATTAATAGATTTTATGAAAATAAATATTATTAAAAATCGTTTTATTAATTATAATATTCAATTCAATAATTATGACTTCCAAAAATACCAACCCATAACTAATAATTATTAAAATATTTAATTCATTATAATATAATATAATTATGTCATATTACCATTTATAATATTCATAAATATTTCTTATACTTTCATAGGTGGGGTTACTATTCTAATCCTAAATATACGATCAATTATAAAAGAATTACCTTTTAAAAAAATTATTTTTTCACAATTCACTAAAAAGTAAATAATTTCCTAAAATTACTAAAATTTTACTCTATTATAATTTGGACATTCTTATTTTTAAAATTATGTTTATTTTTGAAATATGGAATTACAAAATGTGTCAGAATTTTGTTTTATAAGATGTTTTCCATGAAAAGGCGGTAAAGTTGTGTTTATGTAAATATAGCATTTTAATGTGTATAATTGGATTTATTCATATATTATTCCTCAAACTTTATCTTGGATTGATGTTAAAAGGTTTCATATAATATATAAATTATACTAATATCATTCTCTTATTAGTGATTAATTTATTTTATTAATATAAAATTTCATTATGGGCATAAAAATCCTTTTTATAAAAATACATTCTTTTTGTTCAATTTGTGTTAATTTCTAATTAATTAGAAACCAATGAATTAATTTCATAACCATGTTTCATTTGTATTTTCATAATATTCATAATCACAATAATTCTCTCCATTCCCAAAATCTAGAAGATAGAAATAATAAATAATAATATTTAAATCATTTTAAAGATAATAAGCTATTAATGAAGTTAAATTAAAAAAAATGCATACTGTAAAATCTTGCGGTGTTATATTGCAGGTCATTGGAACGATTTAATGTGTTATGATATTTACATAGAAGTTAGGGAGTATAGGAAAATCTATTACTTGATATTATCATGGAGTTATCCCTTGGTCTCTTTTCATTATTTTTTTGTACCTTGTTGCACCACATGGACATAAATGAATTATTGTAAATTGGGGTCAGTCATTTGTTATATACTATTTTTATTATTCATCCACTATGATTTTTCTTTCATTAATCTACTACTTACACTATTTTATATTTCTCCATATTGATTGTATCATTGTGCTACTCTGATAAGAGGGTATAGTCTCCCCACCAAACCACCTCTTCAGCCTCACGACAAGTCAGTAGCCTCTGGCGTACAAGGAGGAACACATCTAGCCTTGTGACCCACTAGTTCGGCTACCAACATAGTGGTAATACGTGAAAGGATATTACAAAACAAGTAATGGTAAGATATCAAAATAAGAAAAAAGTAATTTTGAGAAGGTTTAGTCACCGAAAGCCACGAGGGATTTGAAAAATAATAGGATTCAACCTATTATTCATGAATTTTCTATTTCAATTTTATTATATATGGAAATGGTATCATATAATGGTTTCATTAAAAATAAATGAATTAATTTGGGTTAAATATTCTAACATGATTCCAAAATTTATTCAATTCTACTTTTAAATGGATTTAATATTATATTTTATTTCTAGTTTAATTACATAACTGCAATGAAATTTTCCCCTTATGAGGAGATTTTTATGGAGCATCAACAGAGTTTTTTGAAATATGTAATGATGTTAATTGTAGTTTTTATAATGTATTACATAATAATTTTTTGGAATAATGTAGTATCCTTTGTCTAGATGGTTATTATTGGGTGTCCTCATATAAATTATCTTGGACTGTAGTTCCTTTGATTATCGTTAAGAAAATTATTATGCATTGATATGGATAAATCATTATTAGATAATTTTTTTATGTTTTAAATAGAATTTTACTATTTCTCATATTATTCGACTACCATAATAGGGAGTGATATTTTATATATTATGGGATGCTTATCATCTTGTATTTTTTTATGTTTTTTTTTAATATAAAGTGGTTATCACTTATGGGACTCATTTTTAATGTCATAATTAGAATACATTTTATATCTATCATCTCAAGATTATAGTGATAGTGGTTTGTCTAAATAAATGGAAGAATTATCACTCTAGTGATTGATTAGTGGTTTTTATATATTATCAGAACTATGATATATCTTCTCTCAGTGAAATTTGAATTTTATGAGTATCATTATATAGATTCCATAAATATTTATAACTTTTGGATATCCAAAACTATATGGAAATTGAAAAATCTAGTAGTTTAACTTTGCATGAAGACTCATAGTTAAATAATTTTAGGGAAATTTTCACCCTTTAATTTTGATATTTGATATGTAGTTTGTATATTTTTACTTTATAAGCTGTTGGTGTATTATTTTTTCTATAGTAGGTAGATTATCCTAATTATAGAGATTGGGTTTTAGGCGTGGTGGAATTTTTTTCTGTTAATATTCTCTTGAGGGGGAGTAATTACATAATTAGTATTAGGGATTATTTCAAGAGAGGTATTCTATTCCACAACTGATGTTGTAACGACCCAAATTTCATTAATGAAAATTCTTCTTGGTCTTTTTAAATGTCCTATTATATGGTTATGTAAAACATAAGAAAGTAATAGGTTTTATATTTTTTTTATTTTTAAAATACCGTTAAGAATTGTGACCGTTTCTATTATAGTTGTTGAATAGTGATCACATGATTATTATAAATATAGGGCTATAACATTCTAATTTACTTTGACAAAGTAAGAGATGGCCTCATCTAGTAGACTTTCCCCATACGAAGCACACTTGTAGGAGCTCAGAAAGGAGGTGGAATCATTATGCTTCTCTCTTGACCAATCCCAAGCCGAGCATGAACACGTTAAGCTTGATAGGAACTGACTACAGGAGAAATGGACGTTGATAGAGATTACCACCCAAGCGATGTTATCCAAGCCACCTCAAGAGTTTATCAGCGTCGCACACCTTACTCTTCAGTCTTATGAGGGTTTTTAAGGGGTTATGTTACAAGAACCTAGTAATATGATTATGTATATTATTTTTGTATATAATAAATAATATACTTTTATTTTTTTATTGTTACTTTGTAAATTGTTTTTAACGCACTAATACTATTTTTAGTTAATATTCAACTTAGAAATATATTTTGATGAATTAATGGATTTTTTAATTAAATAGTATTTTAATAAAATATTTTTATTAATAAAATATTTTTATTAAGTATAAATGATCGTATAATTTTATGAATGAAATTGTAAGGTTTATTATGGTTTGAAATCCATTTTTTGTCAAAACCCTTGATTATTTGATAAATTTTGGTTTTTATTTTAAAAGTAAAAATTCACATATTAAGAAAATTATTTATTTAAAATGAATATTAATTTTTGGAATCAGGACATCTAAATTATCCAACAGAGAAATTTTCATAATTTTCTAAGATAGTCGACTTTTTGGGTACAAATTAAATACTGTTTAAATATATAATGTCTTTTATGACATCATAATGACCCAATGGTGATGTAATGAAATACAATAAAAATTATGTTCATCCAATAAATGTTTTAACATCAAAATAATGTGATTTTATATTTGTTTTATTTATTTAACAATGGTTTAGTGGACCCTTCAAACATATAAAACATTTTGACTTTTTAAATTGTTTTACTTGAGAGTGTGACTACCTCTACATACGCCACCCTTTTGTTTTAAGAAGTTAGGATATTGTAATTGAAAAATATTTTTTTCCAATCCCATTTGTAAATAACTATGGGAAACATCCATGGGATGGTTTGTGGTTTTGATTAGTTTAATGTGAGGTGTCCCAAAACTAAATAATAATGAATTCCCTATATTTTCTATATAAACCCACACATGCTCCCACTTCCTCTTAACTCAAATCCTTTGGTGTTAGTCCAACTCATGACCTCCTCTCTGTATAATACTCCCAAGTCACCCGAAGCTCCCAAGAAGCCTCTCTCAATCCTCTCCCTAGCCTTTTGAAGCACACTTCCAAGTAAGGGGTTTTCTTCCTTTCTCATTTTTGTTCAATATTCTTTAAGTTGATATGCCCTTTTAATTTCAATTATAAATGTTGGGGTATAGTTTTGAACCTCTCACATACATCCCTCTTTATGTTCAAATAATGTTATCCCCCTTTCTATCTCAATTAATATTTCCCTTGTACACCCGTTACTATGCCAAAATTTCGAAAGGAATTTATCTCTCCTCACTTACATTCAAGAAATTATTTTGAATAATTAATCAAAATTCCATTAAAATTGTTGGTACATGTATCTATATGACCCCCATTACATTCCATTTCATGTAAATATGATGATACAGACCTTTATCTCTAATCAACCATTTTTATGAATTCTTATGTCACGCCGTTACGCTGCCGAAATTGCACCATTTTTCCAAGCCAATGTCATTGTGTAGTGGATATCATGCCCATTTCTCTAAAAAGGGTGTTCACCATTATGAACATTTACTTATTTCTTATAAAGTTTAATGTATGAATTCCACATTCCTTTATCGTGGAATAAATGATGGTGTTTTATGAATCCATTTTATATGATCCATGTGGCACACTTTTGCATGAAATGAAATGTTTAAGAAGGGTGTGCCCTGATAGCGCTTCAATGAAATGGGTAAAGTATAGTATCATGATACTTCCTGTTAAATGGTTGTTGACTCATGATAATTCAAGTGCAACGAGAGGTTACTCATGCTTCATGTGCAATGAGGGTTTACTCATGCTCCATGTGCAATGAGCCTTGGCTCATGCTAATTCCATGTTAAGTGTTGTTTCCACACTTCCATGTTATTATTATCATGCATTATCATGAATTTATGTTCATGTTTCTCTTTTGCTCTATTGATATTCCTATTTTATATCATTATTTTTCCACATGTTATTCCATGTTTATTCCCTTACTGGGCTTTATAGCTCACCCTTTTTTATGCATTTCCTCAGGTTATCATATGCCATGCTAAGTACGAGGGAATTTAGTTGTCAGGTAAAGGATGTTTTCAATAAAGATATTTTGTGTTTTAAGTACTAAGTTTTTATGTAATGAACCTAATCACAAAATACAATATACCTCTCAATATTCTATGTCTCATCAAGTGAAATTTATGTAGTAAATCATGTTTAAGTGTGTAATAATGAAAAGGGTTGTTATAGTTGGTATTAGAGGATATGATTAGTTATTTTTGGTATTAGGATTAGAAAACCCTAGTGAATCCAGAGTGACAAGACTAAGTATAATAAAAACAACCCTAATTTTTGGTGAGTATTGAGTAAGTGGTTTATCATGAAAATTAATCCCTGTCTGGATATGAGCCGGTAGAGGCGGTTCTGGCATAGATGTATCCTAGGGGTAAAAATAGAAAATACCACTTTGAGCTAGACTCGAACTGGAACTGGGGCACGACAATGGGCTTGCTTCACTCCTGGTTACAACACTCCCGGGTGATATGATTTGGTAAATTGAAAAGCTTATTATGAACCATTATTACGGGGCTTAGAAAATTCCCTAAAGTAGATCATTGATAACATAGAATGAAGGCAATTGATTCATATGTTAAGGAAATAAAAGCTATTTATATGTTATCCGTTTCTGTCTTTGTATTTACCTTTATGCATTTATTTTTTTAAAGTAATCATCCCACATTGATATTGGATATGTTAGAACCATAATCAAAAAGATAAAAGTAGGGTTATCTTTTATAGTTCTACGCATTCTTTTATATCCCAAAAAGTTTAGTAGAACAATCCCAACACCACCACAAATTATGGAAGTAAATATGTCGCTGAGTACGGAAAATGGGGCAATCATTGCATCCCATGAATATAACTCCCCCCTGTCATAATATGTGAATTATACTTTTCTAAGAACATATTAATACTCCCTTTGGTGTAATTTGATGCAATTATAGGAATGGATTGGCTTTCCTTATATAGAGCCAATATAAATTTCCGTGAGAGGGAAATCACTCTCTTTGTGGATAATCGGCCCCCGATTCTATACAAGTGAAAGTTGGCGGATGAATCTTCTTTAGCTCCATCATCTCAAGAATGGATATTACTACCCTATGAGCATGAGTATCTGGCTCATATAATTGATTCCAAGGAAGCAACCATCCTTCAAGACTTGCCTATTGTGAGGGAATTCGCTGATGTGTTTCCCGAGGAATTTCCTGGTCTTCCTCCTAGAAGAGATGTTGAATTCCCAATTGATCATATACTTGGGGTGTTTCCAATATCCAAGACTCCATATAGAATGGTTTTTGTGGAGCTTGAGGAGATAAGGAAGCAACTATAGGAGAATATGGATAAAGCGTTTATACACCCAAGTGCTTCACCATGGGGTGCACCAGTCCTCTTTAACAAGAATAAGGACGGGTAAATGCTCCTTCACATCAATTATCCTGAGCTTAAAAAATCAAGATAGAGAACATGTATCCTATTCCACGAATTGATTACTTGTTCGATAAGCTGTGTGCAACACAATACTTTTCCAAGGAATATTTGCAGTTGGGATATTATCAAGTAAGGGTGAAGAACGAAGATATCCCCAAGAATGCTTTTCATACAACCTATAGGCACTGTGAATTCGTATTAATTCCTTTTGAACTCACTAATGATCCATCAATCTTCATGGAAATGATTAATAGATTTTTTATAGATTACCTCGACAAATTGGTGGTAATCTTTATAGATGATATTTTAATATACTCCAAAACCAAGGAGGATCGTGAGTAGAATCTAAGAACTGTACCAGAGACATTGAGAATGGAGAATATCTATGAGAAGTACATAAAGTGTGAGTTCTAGTTGAATAAGGTCTCATTATTGGTCCATATCATCACAAGAAATATGATATTTGTGGATCCCTCAAAGACAGCTACAATAGAGGGATGGCCGAGTCCAATATCGGTAAAGGATATTTGTAGATTCTTGGGGTTAGATGGATATTATTGATGATTTTTGAGAAATTTATCATGATTTTCCAACCCTCTTACTAAGCTATCTCGGAAGGTAGTAATGTTTTCTTGGAGTGATGAATGTGAAAAAAGCATCAAGGAGTTGAAAAGAAGGCTTATCACTACGCCCATGCTCACTCTACCCATAAGTGGAGAACTTTTTGTGGTATTAAATGATGCTTAGAAGAAGGGCCTAGGTTGTGTGTTGATGAAAAATGAAAAATTCATTGCCTATGCTTCAAGGAAATTGAATGTTCATGAGAAGAACTATCAAACACATGACCTCGAGTTGGCTACATTGATCTTTGCTTTTAAAATTTGGTGGCATTATCTCTTTGGGGAGAAGTGTGAAATATATAAGGACAACAAATTCCTCAAGTATATATTCATAGAGAAAGAGTCCAACATGTGAAAATGAAGATGGATAGAGCTGAGCAAATACTATGACTTCTCAATCCATTACCACCATGGGAAAGAGAGTAGGGTGGAAAATGATCTAAGTAGAAAGGACCCAACAATTCTATCATTGATTAGAATTGAGAAGGATCCAATCTTCTAATATTTTATGAAGATGGACATGGGAATCATAAAGGAGGGAACATCATCAATCATTTCACAAATGATTGATCAAAAATATCTTTTGGAATAGTTAATGGATACTCAAAAGAATGATGTTGGAATTCTGGAGAAAGTTGAAGCTATCAGAAAAGGGAAATCATCATAGTTCAATGTTAAGGAAGAATGAATTGTGAGATTTGGTAAAAGTCTATGTATTCCATAATGTCTGGAGATGAAGAAGAAAATTTTTGGATGATGAGCATAGTTCAAATTTCATTATTCATACAGGAAACACAAAGATGTACCGAAATAATAAAGAACAATATTGGTTGGATAATTTGAAGAAGAAGGTCGCTGAGTATACATCAAATTTCCTGGTATGTCAGAAAGTGAAGGTAGAGAGGGAGAAGTATAAGGGGATGATGCAATCATTTCCCATACCAGCATGGAAATGGGAGAACATCACCATGGAGTTTGTCACCGGACTTCTGAATATATCTAAAGGAAACAAAGAAATCAGGGTTGTTGTGGATCGTCTTACAATGTCTGCACACTTCATTTAAATTCAGGAGGATTTCTCATTGGATCAACTGGAACAGATATAAATCAGGGAAGGGGTAAGGCTGTATGGAGTACCACTATCTATTGTATCTGATTGAGATCCAAGATTCACCTCAATGTTTTGGATGATTCTTCAACATGATCTGGATACTAAGCTAAACATGAGAACAACTTATCATCCTCAAACTGATGTCCAATCCGATTAGACTATCCAAACACTTGAAGACATGTTGAGAGCGAGCTCAATGCACATAAAAGGAGGATGTTATCAATATCATCATCTGGTTGAGTTCTCTTATAACAACAGTTTTCACTTGAGCTTCTGAATGGCACCATATGAAGCCCTATATGGGAAAAGGTGCAGAACACCAACATGTTAGGATGAAGTCTATGAGGGTAATCTTCTAGGACTAGAAATTGTTGATGAAATGGTGGATAAGGAAAAAACATTTAGCATCATATCAAGGTATCCCAAAGTCAACAGAAGAGTTATGCAGATATACGTCGAAGAGACCTTGAGTTTAATATTGGAGACATGTTATTTCTACGCATATCTCCATGGAAGACATTCATGAGGTTTATAAAGAAAAGGAAGTTAAGTCCTTGGTACATTGTCCCCTTCGAGATTCTTGATTGTGTCAGGGTTGTGGTCTATCGACTAGCACTTCCACCTACCATGGAAAATGTAGATAATTTCTTTCATGTATCCCCCTTAAGAAATTAAATACCCGACCCTTCACATGTACTCTCTTCAGAGGTAGTACTGTTAGAGGATGATCCTTCTTACAAGAGACAACCAGTGAAGATATTAGATCATAGGGAAAAATTCCTATGAAATAAGACAATTCCCCTCATGAATGTGTTGTGGAAAAACCACATGTTTGAAGAAGAAACATGGGAATCAGAGGATGTGATGAAGCTGAGTTACCCTTATCTTTTGTAGTGTTGGAAAAGGAAATTTCGAGGGAGAAAATTCTTAAGGGGGGAATATTGTAACAACCCAAACTTTCATTAATGAAAAGTCTTCATCATATTTTTAAATGTCCTATTATATGGTTATGTAAAACATATGAACTTACCTAGTTTTATGTTATTGGATTTTTAAAATACCGTTAAGAAATTTGATCATTTGTATTATATTCATTCAAGAGTGATCACATGATTAGTATATCTATAGGTATTTAACAAATCCAATTTACTCAGACAAAGGGAGTGATTTCCTCATCTAGTAGACTCTCCCCATACGAAGCTGACATGTCAGAGCTCAGAAAGGAGGTGGAATCATTGGGATTCTCTCTTGAGGAATCCCAAGCTGAGCTTGAACACGTAAAGTTTAGAGGAACCTACTACAGGAGAAACAGATGTTGATAGAGATTACCACCTGAGCGATGCTATTTGAGCCACCCCACGAGTATGTCACCATCACGCACCTTACTCTTAGGTCTTATGCAGGTGTTTTAAGGGTTTATGTTACAAGACCCTAGTACTATGATTATGTACATTATTTTTTTAAATAATAAATAATAAACATTGATTTTATTATTATTACATTGTAAATATCTTTTAAAGCGAAAAGTATTTTTAGTTAATATTTAACTAAGAAATCTATTTTGATGTATTAATGGATTTTTGAATTAAATAATCTTTTAATAAAATATTATTATTATTAAATTACTTTTTATTGAATATATATTATCATATAATTTTATGAATGAAATTGTAATTTTTATTAATGTTTGAAATCCATTTTTGTCAAACCCATGAATTTTCTATAAATGTCAATTTTTATTTTAAATGTAAAAATTCATATATCTAGAAAATTATTTAGATAAAATGAATATTATTTTTGGAATCAGGACATTAAAATTATCCAATGGTGAAATTTTCATAATTTTCTAAGACAGTCGAATTTTTGGGTAAAATTTAAATACCGTTTAAATATATAATGTGTTTTATGACATAATAATGACCCAATTGTGATGTAATAAAATAATATATTAATTATGTTCCAGAAATATATGTTTTAACATTAAAATAGTGTGATTTTATATTTTATTGATTTATTTTACAGAGTTTTAGTGGACCCTTCAAGAATTATAAAACATTTTGTCTTTTTAAATTGTTTTCCTTGGGAGTGTGACTCACCTCCACATAAGACACCATGTTATTTTAAGAATTTATACCATTGGACTTATAAAATATTGTTTTCCACTCCCCTTTGGAAAAAAACCATGGGAAAAAACCATGGGTTGTCTTGTCATTTTGATTAGTCTAATGTGAGGTGTCCCAAACCTAAATAATAAAGAATTCCCTTTCCTTTCCTATATAAAACCACTCAAGATCCCACTTCCTCTTCACTAAAAGCCTTTTTAATTCTTCAAACCCCTTCCCTTCTCTCTCTATAATCCTCACAAGGCACCTCAACCTCTCATTAACCCTCTCTCAACCCTCTTCCAAGCCTTTGGAAGCACACATCCATGTAAGGGTTTTTCTTCCTTTCTCATTTTTTCCAATATTATTTATGTTGTTATGCCCTTTTAATTTCAATTATAAATGTTGGGGTATGGTTCAGAACCTCCCCCAAACATACCTATTAATGTTTGAATGATGTGAGACCCCTTTCTATCTCAATAAATTCCTCCCATGTACACTCATTACTATGCCAAAATTCTGAACGAAATTTATCTCTCCTCACTTACATTCAAGCAATTATTTTGTATCATGAATCTAAATTCCATTAAAATTGTTGGGAAATGTATATATATGACCCCCCATAATTTCAATTTCATGTATATATTATGAGACACCCCTTTCTCTCTCATCATCCATTTTTATGAATTATTAAGGCACTTCATTATGATGCCGAAATTGCACCGATTTTCTAAGCCATTGTCATTGTGTAGTGAATATCATGCCCCTTTCTCTATCCAAGGTATTCACCGTTATGCACATTTAGTTATTGATTTTAAAGATTCATTTATTAATTCCACATTCCTTTATTGTGGAATAAATTATGATGTTTTATGAATCCATGTTATATGATCCATGTGGAACACTTATGCATGAAATGAAATGTTTAAGAAAGGTGTGCCCTGATAGCGCTCCAATGCATTGGGTAAAGTATAGTATCATGATACGCCATGTGAAATGGGTGTTGACTCGTGATAATTAAAGTTAAATGATGGGTTACTTGGGTTTCATGTGCAATGAGGGTTTACTCATGCTCCATGTTCAATGAGCCCTGGCTCATGAAAATTCCATGTTAAGTATTGTTGCCACATTTCCATGTTATGATTTTCATTCATTATGACACCTTTATGTTCATGTTTCTCTTGTGCTCTATTGATATGCCTGTTTTCTAAAATGTATTATTTTCCTCATATTATTCCATGTTTAATCCCTTACTGGGCTTTATAGCTCACCCTTTTCTTATGCATGTCCTCAGGTTATCCAATGCAATGCTAAGTACGAGGGAATGTAGTGGTCATGTAAAGGATGTTTTCAATAAAGTTGTTGTGTGTTTTATATAATAAGTTGTTATGTAATGATCCAAATCCCCAAATACACTAGGCCACTCAATCTTCAATGTTGTATCAAGTGAAATTTATGTATTAAATCATTTTTAAGTGTGTAATAAAGATTTGGGTTGTTATATATGTGAGATGTGGGTTTTCATGAAATTCATATACCAAATCTAGAAGTACATCCTAGTATGTTGCTAATACCACTTGTTGGACCCTGGGACACCCTCAGAGGGGAGGGGTGAAGAAGGGTGTCAATTTTTTTTAACTGATGGGTCTTGTTCCCACATTGGTAGGATCTAGTTTAACATGTATGATGTATATGAGAAGAAGTCAAACATTCACATGCAAAGAGATGACACAACACTTTTTTACTTGGTTCACCACCAAGGGCTACGTCCAAGGAGCATACGCCGACAAGTTTTAGGTCATACCAAATTCCACTATTCTTCACTATTTGTTGATTACAATGGTTCAAGAATAGTCACTCAATCCCAGGCTCATTGCCTTTATAACTGTTCAGGGATAGCCCACTGCGTCCCTCAGGTCACTCCCATTAAATCCCCCTAGATCACTTCCTTTGGTGAAGAATCAGTTAGTTTATAGATTTGAAGGTCTTTTAAATAGATTCGTATTGAAGTATTCTCCCCGGCTTAGCATGAGACTCTGCTTACATCGAAGTCCAGAACTGATGCACTTGTAGGCACTGAACCACTAAACAGGATAACAAGCACGTGAACACAACTTTCACTTACAATTGCGTGCAACACCAACCCTTTGCGCGCAAGACCTTACTATTGCTCGCAATATTTCCTTTTCACGCGGAAAAATATTTCGTGTAACAACACCCTTTTTCACGTAGGTTGGAATTTTTTGAACAACCTGGAATTTTTCGGGCAACTCGGAATTTTTCACACAAGCCCATTTACGTGAACATTTCACGTGCATCAGAGCTCGGATCTTCTATATGTATTCAACCATACAGAATAAGGGGGGGGGGTCACCTCTTATTTATAGGTCCCTCATATCCCCATGTGAAAAACCCCATGTGGCACGAAAAACCTCTCATTTGGCGCGTAATATTTCATGCAGGTATCATTATTTGTGAAATCTCTAGATATTTCACACTGCCCATGCCTTTTTCATTTTTCGACATTTTGTTTCCGAAACACTATTTGCGCGAAAACCTCGATCCACTATTTTACTCACCATGCTATTTTTCGCACCCAACTCAAATATTTCACCCACAACCCTCCTTTTTTGCACACCACTTACTCTTTGCGCGCACCTTCTTTTACCAACAATCCATGTCTTCATTTTCTGATTTTGAGGCCCAAAAATTTGGCAAACACTGCAAAACGGCGACACCTTCAATATTGTTGTCTGCTTGAACTGTATGATCACTTTACTGGAACACATTCTGAACTACCACTAAGGATTGACAACAAACACAAACCATACTCCTATTCATGCATGGAATATCCATGGTTCCAATAGTATCATTCCTCGAGGTGTGTGTATTGGGGGAATGGATAACAAGGACTATAAGAAAGTTCATTTTATATTGTTTTGTATATTAGAGGATGAGGGTTGGACCCATATTTCATAAGATTTTATTGTTGCTATTGAATTTTACTCAATGTTTTATGTATGAAATGAAAAGGAATTGTTTTCCATTAATATTTAATATAAGGAGTTAGGATTCATAATTAGGGTTATAATTGATTAATTAACAAACAACACTCATTTCATAGTGAAAATTAAATGAGTGTCAAATATTCATTAACAATGATATATATGGATGTTGTAGTATAGTTTCATTCAGTTATGATGATTCTCATCTGTAATTGAGATCTTTATTTTACATCAACAATTTTTTAGATTCTACAACATTATTTTTCATCTACATCCTACATTTGAATTAATTTTATTTTCCATATCTATGGTCAAAATAAAAAAATGTTAAAACTTTTATATATCATGTTGTATGCATATATTATTGATTTCTTGGAATAAATACATATGAATTTACCTTTGACTTAGTTTTATAATAATATTATTAAAATCTCAATAATTAATCTATTTCATTAAAATGAATGTTATGGAAGGGCACATATATATGTTTTATACTATACTATGGATAGAGAGTTAGAAATTATATGAAATTATATGGTATACATAAATAAAGAGAATTTAAAAGAGATCCCTTAGTGGACATTACCTAGGAAAAACTATAAATCCATTTATAATGATTAAATTATGATTCCACTTTGGTTTGGGGTTAATGATATGTGGATTTTAAAAATTTATCTTCATCATTGGAATCTTAAATTTCATATAATATGTATGATTTTTCCTATATTTATTTTATCATTTGAGGTATTTGAGTGTGTTAGTAAGGTTGTAAATCAGATATAAATTACTATATTGATAGATCATATTCATTATATTTTCTAAATATACTTCTTTTATACATATCTTCATGATGACTACCATGTTGTTGACTCGGTTGAGCATGATATTGATTGTGATGAAAAATTCATTAAGCTATATTTTGTGATTCGATATCATTAGGATATAATGTTTTAGGGAATTTAAATTTATTTATTTCATGTCTCATAAAGGCTTGGTGACATGGATAAATATATGTTAGAATATTAGTCATAGATGCGAGCTTAATAACCATAGTTTTTTCTCAAATGTTCTAATTTCTGTGTCTTTGAGATTGATTTATGATAATATTATTATTTTCAATACTATCGCTTTTGCTATAATTCCACATTTGAATGGTGAGATTATTGTTGAAGAGTTATCTTCTTGTGTGTTTTAAATTTTTTAGTATCTTATTTTCTTCCCTGATTTTATTTTGATTTTAATGTTTGTGACTCATTTGGATGGGTTCTAATGAAAAGTACTATGTTTTCTATGGTCCTTTACTATATTTTGAGTTGATATATTTGTCGGAAATTATTTTTTTATTGAATCATTGAAGGGGAGATGTATTTTTGTTAATATATCTACTATAATGGAAACCATTAATAAAAGCAGTTTTCATGATCACTACATTTTTTATATTGATGCAGGTCGGTTGAAATCACAATTATCCATTTATTAGAAGAGGTACTATATTCTATTCATTGATTACTATTTGTAGAATGGAATGGTTTTGGAGATCTATCACACATTTGAGGTGTTTAATTTCATAAAATATTATCGAGGATTGGAGTAAAAATACTTTTATTAAAATTATCAATAATAATAATTTAAAATTGAAGAAGCTTAAGTATTAGAAAATTATAGATATATCTCTAAAAGAAAGGTATAGGATATCATATTTATTTGTATGAACATCTCAAAAATATTTTTTAGAAACTAGGAATAATATAATTATTTACATGGTTTGAATGATACTAATTATAAAAAGTGAAATTGGATATTTTTTGGAAGTAAACAGCCATGATATCATTATTTATCAATAATTGTGAATTTGTTTGCCCATTTTAGGAAAATAATTGATATGAGATATTGTATTGGAAGAAGTCTACGTTGAAGTAATTATAAATATAAAAATTAAATGATTTTTTTCTATATATATTTTTAAACCAATGTATATATATATATATTTTGAAAACTAAGGAATTATTATTAGTAAAATTTAAATGATAGAATCCATTTCTTAATAAATGACTTCGAGAGATTATTAGAAGTAAATATATCATAATGATACAAAGCATTAATTTTTAATGAAAATAACGATAAAAAATCAAGGGGAATGAGTTTATTGATTCCTAAGATCATGGGGAGAAAAAAATTTAGGAATTGATTCAAATTATGAAACATATAATTCATTTGCTAAAAAATTTCTTCATCTCTGTGGTCATCAATAAATAGAGATGATATTATTGAGAAAAACATTATTGGTGACTGAACATATCTAATACAGACAAGGAGAATGAAGTAACAAAATCAAAAAAACCCTTATATCATAAATAAGGCATACAATTATAGATGAGAGTCCTAGGAATTAGATTTGGATTATGGATATGAATGAATTCTTCAAAAATGAAAAATATCCGATAATTGAGATGTTTTATAGGATTGTAGAGAAAAATGTTATTTGAATAAAATGAATTATCTCATCAATATAAATTTATAAGTAACATTCATTTAAAATAAGTCATTTCTTGTGTGTGAAGGATATTTTTTAAAAAATAGACATATATTAGATGTTTCTTTTAGTAGAATTATTAAAAATGATGTGATGTTTATTGAAAATATGTTTAATGAAAATTTTTGTATTACCCATGGATGAAAAATATGTATTCTTTAATTGATGTTCTGTTGAATAGGTATATATTGAATAGCTATATGGATTTCCGATTCATAAAGTCATAAAAAGGGTTTTAGTTAAAGAAGGTGTTTTCTATTCCAAACAAGGATCTAGTATTGTGGTATTATTGGATTGATTAATACATGTGAAATATTGGTTTATATATTTGTTGAGTTGATCATTTTCTCTATTAAAATAAGTAAGAAAATAAAATTTAAACAGTTCTTATATTTTTAGATAAAATAATACTTGGAGTATCATATGAGGGTGAATAAAAGTATTTTACTGAACTTATAATGACTAAATAGAAAATGGGGATTATTGGCGAGTTAACAATTGCATTGTTTGTAAGTGAATAGTACTATTGTTTCCAAAACAAAAAATATATTAAATAGGGTATAAAATATTGTAATGGTGGATAACATGGTTGTGACTATAGATATTGTTACTTGGATATTGTGATAAAGAGACGAAAATGAGAAATATGTCAAATATTTATTATCTAAGAAGCTTTTATGGATCCTATTGTACTGGACAACATGAATACCTATAATTTTTATAAATACTTTAAAAAATAATGGTATCTAATTTATCCACATGTTAAGAAATCATTATAATCGAAATGAATAATTTTATATACCCCTAGAATGGTGGAATACATATTTTTTAATAACTCTAAATAATATTATGAGTCTTTGCGATATATATTTTTAGATTGGTATTGTTAAATAGATAGTAAAAATTGAATAATAGGAAGTATGTTACAAAAAATATATTATATGGTCCATTCCCTAAAAATATTAATGGTTTTATCTCATTGATAACTACTAATGATGAATATAGACTAAAAAATCATTCTTACAAAAATATCTTTTCAGGAAAGCGATGTCTTTATAATATTGGATTTGATGGGAATCATTTGATTGTAATAAATTTTGATAAATTGGTGTTGTTAATATCAATAAAATTATATTAAATTTTCAAGGTAATAGAATATAATTTTTGAATATCAATCCATAATTTAGAATTCCTAGCGTAATGTGATTGACGTATTCATCTACTAAAATAAAAATCACAAATTTCAAGGTAAAATAACATTCCAATGAATGTTTTGATAAGATTAAAATAGCTCACAATTTTTAACAATATCCATCAATATGAAGGACTAGATTCATGACCCAAACACAACTATGGTGTTTTTATGTCTATTTTTATGCTCAATATATTATATTCAATATGAGGTTAATGGTGATGTATGAGATGTATTATATTTACCATGTTAATATATATTCCAAATATCAATAAAATGAGTTATATTTTTTTAAATGTATTAAATAAGAAGTATTCTCATAGGATGAAAAATATTTGTTTCTGTAAATATTTTTGATAATGTGGAAGATTATTCCAAATTTTGTTAAATGGATAAGTGTACTATTTGAAAATAGTATAAGGAGATTATATGAATGAATTATTTTTACATTGATTATTGAGGAGATTAATTGAGGGAAATATTTCACATCAATAATATTTAAAAATTTTTCAATTAAAATTTTATTACAAGTGGTGTTAAATAATTTGTCCAATAGAGCTCATCATTCATGAACTTTTCATTTTATTTTTTTATTCTCATATGGATCATGTCACATTTGATCACAATGGGGATTTATACTTGATAATTGATTACAATGTTATGTGAATAATTGATTTCACTATTAGGTGATTCTTTGATTAAACCATCATATGTTTTCTGGTGAAAGATAATGTATAGTGTTTGAAGATGTGTTATGTAATTTTGATGTGTTTTCAAGAAACCATAATCTGTAGATATGTATAAAATATCTCAATCAACATCATAGTTCATTTTTTTTGAAACATATCATGTTCAATACTCCAAATGTCTCATTATATCAAGGGATAATTAATAAGTTGATATAAATATTTATTTGAGTACGATTTGAGTAAAAATGTTGTTTTTTTGAAATTTGTCCAAAACCCCCCATATTGTAGTGGTTTCCATGCCACATTCGTGACCATTGTATGTTGAAATGGTTGGAGTTCTAGGTATGCTTTATTAGTACTCATAAATATTCTATGAATATTAGGGTTGACATAATTTTTGAATAATATGACACATGGGTATCTTATCAAGTGTGATGGTGTACAATTGAAAATATGATTTATATTGAAATGTGGGCGTGGTGTATGTTTGGGTGTAGTAAATATAACATATGATGTTGTGTAATAAATTTTCATACTCATTTTTTGAAAATGGTAAATCAAAAATATTTTTATATAAACTTGAGTCCCAAATTAGGCTTGGTGATCTTTATGAATATGAGGAAAATGGTGAAAAAAGAAGGACCTTGACCATTTATTCTAGTTGATTCTTCTAAAGAAGTATCTAGAACTAATCATTACATATTTTTATCAACATACTGACCAATGGATGCTTAGAAATGAATATTTTTATTTTAATGTGACATGATTTATGGGATAAAAATATATTGATGTCATGTTTTATTAAGCCAAAGTGTATGATAGATGGTATCCACAATATGTATTGTTGTAATGTTGTGAAAAATCCCATTCATATGTCCTATTATGATAATTTTTTCATTAAAATGTTATAAAATACATAAATCATAATTTATGATATTAAAAAATTATTACTATGTTGAGAAAAGACAATTATATGATCAATACAAGATATGGTAAATATAATTATAACACATGAAACATTTTTATTTTTTATTTTCTTATAGATAGATCATGCATAATATTATTCATCGTTTTATGTGGAAATGAGGAAATAGTAGAGATGGGTCATCTTATATTCTTAGTAAGGGGTAAGGTAAAAAAATTCTATCATGACATCAAAAGACATTCATTATATAAAATTAATAAATAATAAAAATATTCCCCATAAAAAATAATATGAACATAACTTTTTCATGGATGAAATACCACTACAAATATCTAATCATATGGATAACAAAAAATGATCTAATAAAGAAAGAATTTTTAACTTTAAGACCCGAAAAATTCAAAAAGAGTAACTTCAATTCGATAACGTGTATGACGAAAAACACTGATAGTAGAAAGGTATTTTATCACATAATAATTTATGATATATATTATATTTTAAATATAACTATTATATATCTTTTAATGCATTAATCTTTGAGTTATCATTATTCACACCCCATAAGGACATTGTTTTGTAGTTTGTGTTACATGTTGGACCGAATTTACCTAACATAAATATATTTTTAAAATATTATAATTTTGTTTAATAATATAAAAGCAACATATATAATTTATTATTATAAATAGGAATAAATAATTTATAAATATATATTGTTCAATTAATTGGTTGAAAAATAAATATAAATTAATATCAAAACCAATTGGATATATATGAAATGTTTTTTAAAGAATTGATTTTATACATCCAAAATCATATTATCATAATCAATTAATGAAATTAATATTATTGAATTATATTAAAGAAATATATATACTATATATAAAATACTATATTTTTTATATTCATCCAAATGATTTTATATGCATAAGATAAGAAGAAATCTAGTATTACGATAAAAATTTTTATTTTTATAAAAAGTAAATTTTCCACCTTTTAATGGTGATACTATTTTAAAATAGAAATTTTAAATTTTTATAAATTTTATTTTTCAAAATGAAGGCCATTATAAAACGTATAAAACCAAAAACAACATTGGGTGATTTCTTTTATTTTTCTTTGATGATTCATAATTTTATTACTACTGAAAAGAATGTTTTTTAATTGAAAAGTTCATTTTCTTATAAATTATTTATATAGTAAAATTATGTTTTAATTTGAATATAAAATATAATTAGATAAATTATATATTATTTGATTAAATTTAGGCCATTGGAACCATTTTTATATTGTATTTGGATATAAATACAATTCAATATTTTGGACATTTTTATTGTAAAAACCTACTTCCTCATCCCATCTGTGGGATTAATTAGAAATTCATTTATTACACTTATATGATAGGAATTATGGGAAATGGATTCCATATTTTGAATAAAGATAATTTATAATTTATATTATATTCAAATTATTTTTCTACCAAGAATTTTATAGAATACAGTTCAAACTAATTACTACGATTAATGTAAAATTAAACTTAATAGAGGACTAAACCTTAAACATAAGGACCAAAATGAGTTAGAAACATGTCTAGAACCTATTGTAATTCCATATTTTGACCATATACCATATTTAATACAATTTGGATAACTATTTGAGGCAAATTATTTAAGGTTTACCTCTTTATAGTGTTTAGGTTCTTTATATTTACAAGAATGACACACCCCCACCACCAACACTACTACAAAAAGGAACTCATACCTCCCATTTATTCACACTTTTCCAGCCCTTTGGATTTTCCAAAACAGATAAAATAAGCTACCAAAATATCTAAACTAATCCTATAAGCCACAAATTAGTCATAAATAAATACAAGGACGTATTTTTCTATAATTTATAAAGGTGTTACACAAATAAGTGGTAACGTTCTACAACGATACTATTTTTTCATTTAATTAAACACCAAATTAATTATTTTTATATCATGATTATATAATAATATCAGTAAATTCAATATAATTATATGTTTTCATTATAATATGTCTAACAGCACTTTTACACACAACCATCAAATGGTATACACAATCATTGTTCTTGTTTATGGTGGACTACCACCTCACAAACACATGTCAGTCATTCGTCCATTACCACATTTAAATGTTGGAATAATGTTGGTTTTATAGCTTATATATGGTATATATTATATTTATTATGTATTAATTCTTTTTAAATTTTTATATAACACCTAACATTATGCCTCCCATTTTGTGGGAATACGATAACATCATTTGTGGACGTATGGACTACCGACTCCTCAATGCAATGTGATTCATTTACACAATGCATGGAATTCATTATTTGTGATATTAATAAAAATATGTGACATATATGAAATTAATATGATACTATAATTATAATATATATAAATATCATTTACATTTCATTCTTTTATAATTATAAATAAATGGATCTAGTGTTCATGGGTACATATGGCCTAATGTCTCAATGAATGACGAATTTCATTTATAATATTCAAATGGATTTTTATAAATGCATATATACTTTATATATATGATATTTACATAATGGATTAAATTATTGATATCATAAAATCATGATCTAATTAATATGAACAATAAGTAACTAGCCATAACATACTCGAAAAACACAGCAATTAATAGCCAAAATAATGAAAATAAAGAAATATTATTAATAAATAGGTAATAATATATTATAAGAAATTTATATATGATATTATAAATATTATTAGGGTCCTATAATATGTTAATAACATGATTAAAAATAATATAAAATACTTTAAAGGATTTTCACTCAAAAGGAATGAAAATGAAAGGGATTCATGGCCCACTTATCTTTCTGTGACTTTACACCATTTTCACCACCTATTTCATTTCGGTCGTTTATATAATTCCTATATTTTATATTATATCATGAATAAATTTTCTTATATTAATTTATAGTTTCATTTAAAATATTTATTTCATGGTGATTGTAATTCAATATTACAAAGTAATAAGGTATTTCAGCTCAATTTATGTTCCAATGAGTCTTATTAATTTTATTGAACTAATTAACATTATTTTGGTGTATATTCTACACTATGTCATTTTATATCTCTATTTAATCATAATTAATGGTATTTTTTATTTTACTTTGAATTATCCCACCCTAGGGGTTTATCATGGAAATTACAAAGTGGTAAAAGTTATCTTTAAAATTTCACTTTCTTTTGTGATTGTAAACTTTTTCTTTATATAATCACTTAATTGTAATCATTTATAATTAGAAATTTCCTTAATTTTCATCATTATTTAGTGATTCATATTGTTATTTCATAAACCTTATAAATTTTTTTTGTACGGTGATTTCTTTTACACCTATTTGATTATCTGGTAAATATTGTTAAATCTGTATTCATTATTCAATACAGTTATTTCATAAGTAATATTGTTTATTAATCAATTATTCAATATGAGGAATGTTTTGGACCGGTAGTTATGGTTAGGGGGTATAAATTTTATATCCCATTGATGCATCTACAAGTACTCATGAGAAAAATTATTTGGTGAAATTAAATGGGTTTCTACCTATTGTTTTAAACCATCTTGTGAAAGGTATTGACAGTATAGGTTTTCATGTCCCACAGATATGATTTCAAATAATTAAGAATTTCCTCCATAGGTATTTCATTTATTATTGTTATTATACATTTTATACATTTTATTTTCATATGTTAAATTATATGGATGCATTTTATAGTTAGTTTATTGAATATATGACATTATTTTCAATTATTTTCTGTTATATATTGATTATTCCTTATCATGTAATTTAAATTTAATGTGTTATTAGTTATTTACCTTTCTATGATGATTTTTTATTTTAAATTCATTATTACTTAAATTCTACATACCCATACTAATAATTTTATAACACCCTTTTTATGGATTATTCCCCTAGTTTATAAAGTGGAATCCATTGAATGAGTTTAATTGATAATGAGATTGTAATTCTTTTATAATTTATTTTAATTTCCCAATGTTTTTTTGGGTATCATCTATCTAATCTTGTTTTCCTAAACAATTAATTCCTTTGGGATTCTATTCCTTGTAATCATTCCAATGAAATAAAATATATCTCCAGCTCCGGGATTCTAGTGTTGGGGAATTATAGTTGTTATCAAAGAATGTTTTGTACAAATCATGGAAATTAGATTTAGGAAAACCTAGATTAGGTAACATAATAATAAATTAGACATTGAGTATATGTATAGAATAATTTCATTTAATTTTGTTAAGGTGTATATTATGTGGGTGTTTCGTTAAATACATTTCTATTTTGATACAATATGTGGATGTTTTTCTAGCACATATGTACCAAGGTGAAACAACTCCAAAAAGGTGTGGCAGGCCTAACACGAGCGTAAAAGGATACACAATGGTGGGCCATACTATTAACCAATTTTGATAATCCTATGGTTTATGCGCAAGTTAATTCACAATTACAAAACATACCATTATAAATGATTTGAAATTGAAGATATCCCCAAAGAGACAATATTTAGGACTACGATATTATCTATGAATAAACATTTCAATTTTTGTTCTGTATTATGACATTTTTATAATTATGTAGTGTTCATAATTTTATGAGATAATATAGTATATTCCAATATTTAGAAATGGCATCTGTAAGGAAGAATGATATCAATACTCCTGAATAATATAGGCATTTCCCTATTGAGAAATGTGTTATAAATGGTATTAGAACTGATCAATTTATGAATATTAAGAAATAATAATCATGTTATGGAACATAACATAGTATGGATAGATAAACCACATCGACAAAAATATTATCTGATGTTTAGTCACTTTATGCAATAGAGGTCCCCTTGATTTTGTGGGACAACTGACCCAATCGAGGAATAGAAATCGATTATGTCTTTGGAGAAGATATTCATGGAATTAGGATGAGGAAAAAATAAAAAGGTTACAATTATATTTCATTGAATGATTGTAAATTTTGATCAATTTCAGTTGTTGATCTTGAATACTAGTGAGGAGGAGGAAATAGAAATCAATTATTTGAAGGATTTTAAGGACACGCTTTTGAAAAACATTTCCCTAATGAGAAAAAAATTATGATAAATAGAAATTTCTATAGCTTATAGAAAATCTAATAAGAGTGTTTTGTAGATTACGAAGATACCTTTACAATATTATAAAGGTATGATATAGATTACATATGCAACACAAAGTTCAATATTAACCAGTTCTTTTATGTTATTAAGCTAAATATTCAATCGGTTCTATTTTCCCAGAAATTTTAATCATAATAAGGGATAGTTTTATGTTCCATCAAAATAGAGATGTAATTCCCAATATCCTACATATTTAATGGAATCAAAGCGAAGAATAGGTCTTCTGAAACCCATGAAAAAAGGTAATGTGTAAAGGAAAAATAAGGGAAGGAAGAATTTTCTAACATGTAATAATTATGGAATGAATCACCCTGGGAAATGTTTGAAAGGATTGGGAGTTTGTTATATGTTCATAGGAAATGGTAACCAGTAAATAGAATTCAAAGGGATGAATTAAATTGATTCTATTCTCTGTTACAAAATCATTAATATGGGGAACTATGAAAACTAATACCACAAGCATCAATAGATTATATATTAGAAGAAGCTAAGGGATCAAGGTCGAGCATATTTTGTTAAAACAACTAATTTTTAATGATTAATATTATTTTTTATTTTTATCTATGTAATGTGTTGTAAAAAAATTAATTGATGATATTATCATTATATAATTTATGAAATGTTAAATTATTATTCTATAGTACTTTTTAATAAAATATTTTAGATCATATTTTGTTAGGTAATAAGAAAACTGATTTAGTATCTTGATAAACATTATATAAAACTCATGGATAATGGAAATATTTACATTATTATGTTCCTTAAGTTGAGACATTGATGTTTGGATAAAGAGGTGATATATTTGGATAATGTAAATTTGATACCACTAACTGCCATGGAAATGGTTCTAATGCGGTGTATCATAATATTTTGAATGTTTTACCATTTATGAAATGGTTTATGATGTACTATGGATGTAGTTTAGGAGATCGATGTATTAAATCAACATATGATGAAACATGTTCTATGAGATGAAGTATAAATAGATAAAATTATAATCAAATGATAATATTGTGCTTATGAAATAGAAACATATCAATTAATTATATTTCCTTACATTCATACAGAGTTAAATAATTCATAAACACTTAGAAAAGGTTTTTGAAACAAGTTTTTTTCTCTTATCATCAATTTTTTGACATCTACGGCCTTTTTCACACCTCTAGTTTATGGATTTGTGGTAAAAAACGTTCTTATGAACATGTTCTCTATAATTCTCTATCATAAATTGATAGTTATATATATCTCTTCCATGTCAATGTTTTCAATAATTTCCTCCTATTAGAAATCATATTTTTTGGTGGCCCTCTCATTTCCTTTTCCCTCTTATTAGGAAACTTTTTTATTAACATTATTTATGTTGTGGATTTTCTGGAGTAGCTTATTTTCAAATTCCATTCCTTTGATTTCCTATATCATGTTTAGATATTGAGGATAAAATTTAATTAAGGTAGGGAGAATATACACACCAAAAAAATTCTAAAATAGTAACTTTTATTTGATAGTGTGTATCACTTGATACAATATGCAAAGAAGGGAATATAACCCCATAATACTTTATGTGTTACAACCCTCTCCATCTAAACATAACCCTCATTGGATGGAAATGAAGAAAGGGAGATAGTGACCCTAGAGTCTTTCCTCATATAGGCCCCAGGTTGGGGACTAGCACAAAGGGTGTACATATCTCACATTATGGATGACATTACCCATAATAAGAAACAAGATCACAAGATATAATGAATAATCCATAATAAATCCATTTCATAATATAAAAAGAGAAATCCCAAAAACATCCCACATGAATGAAATAGTAGATATGATACAAATACATTAAACTCTCTAATGTAAATACCCAAAGGTAAATATAAATCAGTGAGACAACAACATTCAAGATCATGGATAGTAAGTTCCCACAAGATCTGTGATATTCTCCTGGAAACCTAAAAATAGATTTATATATATGGGGTTAACATACAAGTATACTCAGTATGAAATCCCAAAGTCTCTCTTGCACATGTGAAAAAATATTACTAATTCTCCTGTGATAAAACATCAAAACTAAACAACACATAAATTAGTATACTAAGAATCCCAACCTCACCAAGGAATTCTCACCAAATAATGCATGCCATATAATATTATATGATATAAATAAAAATGATGATAGGGAAACCCACACCACATTCTCACTAGGGTTCCACACTCACCCAACGTCGTATTCCCTGGAGCTCACGTCCCTTATGTATAAAACAATATATCCTACATTCACACACATAGTCTTCACAAAACATCCCACTCATACACAACTGGGCCTCACAACACCTCTCTCCAACACACACATTGGCCTCACAACACATACCACCCGCAGACTCATAGGCCTCACAACACATCTCATTCGAAATACACATGGGAAATAATCTCTCACCACAACTCATCCTGAAGACACAAGGGATGCACGTCTCATCACACTCATCCTAAAGCAACCTGGGATACCACATAATAGACACCATCTAATGCATAATCAAATGTCTTTCAATCACTAAATGTGCAATACCTACCTTTCCTAAAAGAGATAGATAGAGATGAAAAGATTCGGTATCCATCCATATGTACTCCTCGTATGATGTTTGGGAAACACACCCCCTACCCATGATGAACAGGGTGTTCATCATATAGTGCCCAAAAGGGAGGGGTTCATAAATAAATCACAAGGAAAAACTACATGTATATATATTCTATCAAATACTGAAACCCAACCTATTGGTTTATAACATATCATTAAACAACTCACCAAATTCCCCAAAACCACTACCAACAAAAAAGTCTCCTCTCTACACAAAAGATCACAACCATTGTTCATTTTTTAGTCTTTAATTTCCACTTATACATTCTGAAAATTTTACCATTTTGACCCTCCCCATTAATTTTTATTCATTTATCCATCCATATGATTCAGGAATCTTTCAGCCACCACACATATCAAGTATCATAGTAATAGTTATTTCGAAAGACAAAGATCCCTGATAAACTAAAGAGGTTCACATTACCTCCATGTTCAAAAACCACTAATGATATATCACAAACCATCCTCTAGATATTGGGTGAATATTTCAGAATGTTATTAATAGTGAATCCTCTGGGGGAATTACCCAACCCATTTGAAACATTATTTATCATTTATAAATTTCATTACTACTCAGGGAATCTATCACAATGAATCATCATTCCAAAAACATATCAACATATCACCACCTTGATCCCCCATAATATCGTCCAAACTAACTAACAAACCCACATTCCCCAACCACATGATTCCATCCCACATAATTATAACCACATCCCATCAATATCATTTTTACATATTTTCAAAGGATCTTTTATAACATTCCACTTTATTTTAGGGGTGTTATCACACAAAAAAATCAGAGGTAAACCAATTCATTAGACAAGATTACATTGTTATCCAATTTCCATTTTAGGGTGATACCAAAACATAGTAACTAGAAAAACATCATACATATCTCATGTGAAAAATTCCACCAATGAGGAAAATTTTAAGTGGGGCCTCAAGCCCAAATAATCACAATATGGCAAACAATATCCTACTTGTAAAAAATGTAGATAAAACACCATTTCCCATTTAAATTCCATTAAGTAATTATTTATATTTTATTTAAGTTGGAACAACATTAATACAAAGATACACATAAGTAAACACCCTCCCACATGATGCAAAATAAAGAGAATTGAAGGGAATCGTACCTCAAGGAAGCTTTTTGCACCACGGGTTGATGATGAATTCAAGTAAACCACTATCCCGTCACATGGAACAATGGATAAAGAAACAATTCATCACAATACCATAAAAGACAACCTAATGAATACCCCAAACAAATTTAGAACCACTACAATGGATCCTTGGGAGAAGAATGGAAGAAAATCAAACAATATGTGGGGGGAGAACATACGATGGATCAACAATGGATCACCGACGATCAACCACCGGGGTCAATGGATTGAAGAGGGATGAGGGTGGGCCTGAAGGAAACATCATAATGCCTAGGTTTTTTCAAATATTTGATGAAAAATGGAGCATGGATATATGAATGAATGATTGGCTGGAAATAATTTTTAAAACTGCACATGATTGGGGTATCACACGATGTATAATCCCCATTCATGTCGTGTAATCCTTTGTGTTTGGTTTACACTATAAAATATGTCCCCTCTTCAATTTAGTATATTATTAACCCTGCAAACCCTCATGTATTGAACCATTACTATACAATTCATGAAATAGACTTTCATGTTGTGTAATTTAGTTACGCGACTTGTAATTCTACTAGCACCTCTGCAGCTCCTCCCACCAAAAACTCTTGGAACATCCCCCCAACACCTCCAACCACAAAACTGAAAAAGTAATAGATCGAGAGGGTATGGACTGCTACATTAGATACCTATTAAATTATTATCTCCTTCAATAATATAAAAATAAGACAAGAAGAAAGAGGGGTATGAACAACAACCTCACAAGATACCTGTCAAGGCTCTCATCATACCTCAAACACTACTACCAGCTAATCAAACCCACCCAAATGGACACCAAACACACCACACAACCACAAGGCACCTCCTCTCATACAACCATGCTACCACCCAACCACTTAATAATTGTTTTAACCCCAAAAAAACCAAAACCAACAATCTATACCACCAAAAAACCGCACTTCCCCGAACACATGAATCTGGGAATTGTGTCATCCATGTCAAGATACAATCCGCTCGAGGAAACACTGACTCACCGAGATGGGTTTAATCACGTAAGAATCAATTAATCTCAATTAGTAATCAGTTCAACCCATTTTCACATACCAAGAAATTATCACACATCAAAACACACATCATAAACAACAAAAATTATCTCATCTCATAAAACAAAAGGATCAAAATAGTCTAGAACATTACAAGGAAAAAAAATGAAAAAATGAAAAAAAAATATGGGTACTGGGACCACATCTACAATTCTCTATCACATGTTCTCTCGTCCTGGACACCATTCCTCCACAAAAAATTAACCAAATTAATGGTCTATCTATGAAGTGAATTCTATTGATTATCTTAGATCTCTACTAGTCGTTCAACAAATGTTGCATCCCTCATGATATCCAAATATCCCTAGGAAATGACATGGGAGTCATTGTGAGGATCCCGATGAAGTTGAGAGATGTGAAAAACATCATGGGTCCTTTTCGACGACCGTGGAGATGAAAACTGATTTTCCACCTTACTAACTCTACCCAAAACATGAAAGGGCCCAATGAACTAGGGATAAAGCTTAATCCCTTTCCCAAAACTCTATTTCCCATGTCAAGGGGAATCCATCAAGAACTGATGGACTCGAAAATCAAACTCCAAGGTCTTCCTCTAATTATTATCTTAAACTTATAACGGACATACACTACATTTATCCTCTCATGAACTAGATGAAACTTTTCTACTGTTATTTTCACCACATCAAGTCCAAGAACGGATGTCTCCACAACCTTTTTCTAGCATAATGGTGAACGACATGATATTTCATATAAATCATCAAATGGGGCCCTGCCAATGGAAGAGTGATATCTATTGTTATTTTTAAAATCTACCAAATGTTGGTTTCATACCCAAGATTCACCAAAGTCCATGATGCATGCTCGCATCATATCCTCAAATGTCTAGATAGTATGTTCTATCTTCCCATAAATATAAGGGTACATGCTAGTTTTCTTGACCCCTGCTTTCCAAAGATGACCCTTCTGTGCTGTAAATGGAGAAAGAGTGATAAAGAACACTTAGTCCATCCTCTAGTAGGCCCCGGGGTGGCGAACTACACTGAGGGTTAAGATATCTCACAAAAAGGGAGGCATTACCATCTTTATAGTAACCAAGATCGAAAAATAAGAAGTATAAGTCTCAAAACAACACCAATATATATATATATATATATATATATATATATTTATATATATAATAAGATAAAATCCATCCCACATGCATTTTTAATGAAAAACTGCAAGAAATAAAATGAAATGATCCAATGTAAATACCAAAAGAATAGTTTTAAGCAGCAACACAAAAACTTTCCCTACATATTTTGTTGTAAATACTAGCAGAGTCCCTGAAGACATCATGGTAACCT
Source organism: Viscum album (assembly GCA_963277665.1). NCBI lineage: Eukaryota > Viridiplantae > Streptophyta > Magnoliopsida > Santalales > Viscaceae > Viscum > Viscum album. Next base: position 706,377 of record CAUJRU010000030.1, on the reverse strand, counting down.
AAAATCAATTTTATATATGTTGGGTGAGCATACATGTATACTCATTATGGAAACACTAAAGTCTCTCTTTCACTAGTAGAGAATCATAATACTTCCCCCGTGAGAAAAAACCCCAAAGCATATAACAAGGTATACTGTCCATCCCAAATCTCAGCAAGGTACACTCACTAAATAACTCAAGTCAAGTAATGTAATAAAATAATCACATTGATGATAGGGTACCAAGATCCACATTCCCACTCATTAGCATCTCTCTCACCCTAACAGAAATCATCATGGCTCTCCCACCTCTTTTGAAAGAACCACATAACAATCTGACTGCACACACATGGGCCACATAACACATAACATCCTATTCTCAAAAACCTAGTCCAGAATCCACACCACATCTTGAAGGAACTCAAGAACCAGAACACACCACATCTTGAAGACACCTAGGAAGCACAACTCGCCCGCACACACCTTGGCTTCACCAACCAGAACATTCCTGAAGAGTCTTGGGGTATCACTTCCTAGAAGATGTAGTAGGGAAGAGTGGGTTTCCAGCCATCCATCTTCCCATAGGGATGATTTGTAGAGACACACTCCCCCATAACACAGACACCTTTTCTACTACCTCTAAATGCACGTACTATGACGAATGAAGGTCACTTCCAATGTTTATGAATGAATGTATCTCAACACCCAATAATTTTGATGTAATTAATAATTATCATGTTATCCAATCCTTACATGGGAAAATAATAACCACATGACACATCCATCCTCACAACCAATCCAATCATATGAACAAAACTATGATAAAACACCCCACATCACACTTCCTCCCCACATAGCACACAATCCTACCACTGCCATTATCATTCTTTAATGTAATTCCTCCTTGTATTTTCACTCAATAAGAAACCCAAAAAAATATAGCTAAACCCCAAAACACACCTCATTAAAATAATAATCAGTTTCCCCACTACATATCCAGACCATTATCAGTCACATAAACATTGCACAACTTGAATCTACAGCCCTTCTGCCCAACCACTTCCCATCCATTCCACAATCAATCAATCTCTAAACCTGAGATACACATGTATAACCCAATTAACACCCATTATATAAACATATGTGCTAAAAAACCCTTAAAAATCAGAACCATAAAATATCCACACACATCACAAAACCAGACCGAACAATGAAATGTGTATTTAGATTTAACACACTGGTTCATTATTTCTGAATTAATAAATCATGGGTTATCACAGAACAAGTATGATCCTGAGGAATACATTTTTTTTAACTTGATATGTGTGGTTAATCAAATTCATAATTCTATCAATTCTATAGGGGATTCATAACATGTGCAAATAATCACCCATGCATAAGAAAATACCACTAACAACAGTGATTTTTAGAAAGAATACAATTTACAACATTGATCAATGATAATAGATACAATAAATGATCATAATCAGCATCATCACCTCCCCTTATTTATTTCTAATGTAAAAAACCCTATTATTGTAACAGATTTGATTATCTTTATAATTGATTATATTATCTTTAAAACCCCCTTAATTTGAAGATGGTATTCAACCAAAATTAAAAACGTTCATTAGTTCCCACCCCCCACATGATAAAAAAATAAATAAATACTAATGGATCACAAATAATTGACGATTAAAACTCTTCCTTGATCCAAAACAGGGGGTGCATGAGTAGTAGAAAAGACTCCATGGAAAAATAGATCTGAAGGCCACAACAAAACATAATACTCCAAGGTGAATAAAGGATATCAGTTTTCCATGAGAAAATAGAAACACATGGTGAAGAGAATGTCTCGGATAAGAATAGAAAGATCCCATATAAACTAAAGGAAATGGTTTCAAGCATTTTGAAAGTCATATTATGGTCATGACCACGTGGATTGGTCTTTTCAAACTCTTCAAGGCATTAAGACAGTAAAGATATGATAAATATCATTTGAATAACCTTTATAAATTCCAAAACAGGGTATTAATCTCTATTTATGTCAAATAAAATGTTAAATTGTTGAAAATGGAAAAACCTAAGAGAACTGAAAATTTAGGAAAAATGTCAAGAATGGGTCACCAATGGATGATTCACAAATGTTTAGCTACCGACGTTGAACCACTGATGCTAAGTCACTGACACATATCAACTGATTCTGAGCTACCAACATGAGCTACTACTGTTGGCCCCTGATGGTGAGTCACCAACATGACCTACCGACACAATTCTCCAACGCGATTCACCAATGCGACCTACAGATATTGATTCATTGACATGAACCACTGTCACGAGTCAATGACATGACCTACCAATAATGAGTGACTGATCCAAACTACCGACATGAGTGAATATCATAAACTACCTATGTTGAGTCACCGACGCTACCCACTGATGTAGAGTCATCGACACAGCCCACCGAATGAAAAATAATAATTTTTGATTACTCATGAGATGAGCTACTGTTTCCTCCTAGAACACGCCAAAAAATGTATTTTTAAAAATTAACGGACCAGGGAGGTCCTAGCCAATTCAGTAGTACTGAGGTTTAATTGGGTTCCAAATGTATTCCTCAATCCCCTCCATACTCACGGCGTAATCTATGAGTCCATATCCGAGACAATGGTCCTCAAAACTACATGAAACCACATCATTTCCACCATGTACCTCTTAGCCAAAACATCCACAATACCTGACTCCTTGAATACTAATAACTAAGCCAATTTCATTGAACAATCCTTGACCATCCAGATACCATCACCACCTCCCTAATCTATGGGTAACCCAGTGACAAAATCCATCGATATGCCCTCGAATTTACACAACTGAAAATTCAAGGGATGAAAAGACCACCAAGAACTTGATGATCTTCCATTATCTATCGGTAAATAATTTACTTTTCCACAAACCCCATTACCTCACATTTCATCAAGGGCCATAAAAACTACATTCTCAAGCCATGGTACATCTTAGAGATTCATTGGTGTACCACCTATGGTGTTATATGAAACTCACAAAGGACATCATCATGTTTCATCACCAAAAACAAAATCTTTCATTGAAACAAACTCTGGTTCTGACAATCCTCCATCCATCCCTCTAGAGAATCACTAAAGAAAACATGATCATGAATCACCTCTACCTCTCAGTCCCCCCTTTGACACTCCTCCACCTCCTACATCAAATAATTCAGCACCATCATCTAAAAAACAGCCGTTACCACAATCCATTGTTTCATCTAAGTGAACGGTTTCCAAATACATCATCACTCTCCAAGTATCCACATATTCTGGAAAACCATCCTTATATATCCTTATTCTCAAAGCATCGTCCATGAAATTCCCCTTTCCTAAGGTGTAGGAGTTCTGAAAAATCCTTGTTCGGAAGAAACTCCACCCACCTGTGATTCTGCATGTTCAAATCACACTAGGAAAAGATATAGCTCAAGATATTTTGATCTGGGGTGACTAAAACACACTCCCCAATGAGATAATCTACCATTAATTCATCACAAATACAACCACTTCTTTCTACAGATCATGGGTGATTTTGTTACGCTCAATGTAATTTAACTTTCTAGACCCATAAGAGATCACTACTCACTTCTTCATTAGAATGAATCCATATCCCGGATGGTAAGAGTCACAAAACACCTCAAACATCACCCCTACATAAGAAACTAAAGAACTGGATCACTGAAGAACATCTATTTTTAGAAATTGAATTCTTCCTGGTACTGATCACTCCATGAAAAATAATAGTCCTTCCTAGTCAAAGCATTAAAAAGGGATGAAACTTGAGAGAAATAGGGTTCAAAACTCTGATAATATCATTCAAGACTAAGGAATCTGCAAAACTATTCCACATTATTGTGTTATTACCAAGAGAAAACTACTTAATCATTTATCAGGTGTACTACCACACCATGCTGGGAAACCACATGCCCAAGAAAATGCACATCTCGTTTATAGATCATACAATTGGACAATTTTCCATAGAGTTAGTGATGTCAATGAACATGAAAGATAGTTCTGAGATGCTTGGAATTATCCTCCTTTGGTATCATGTAGATGAAGATATCATCGATGAATATGATAATTAACAAATCTAGGAAATCACAAAACATGGAGTTAATAAACACCATGAACATTACCGGTGCATTCATAACACTGAATCACACGACTAAAAAATTGAAGTACCCATACCTACATCTGAAGTAGCTTTTCAGGATATCACCCTACTTCACCCTCAAATGGTTATATAAAAACTATAGATTGATCATTTAAACCCATCCCAACCCTCTCAGATGGTCGAGAAGTTCATCTATACTCAGATGTGGGTAATGGATTTTGACTTCAACCTGATTCAAACTCTAGCACACTGTGCAAAAATTAATACCACCATCCCCATTCTTTACAAAAAAACACTAGAGAACCCCATGGAGACACACTAGGTAGGATAATACCCTTCTACATTAGATCAAATATCATAAACCTCATCTCCTTCAACTAAAAGTTGTTATCGGATAAGGAGCCATCAAAATAGTGGAATCACCAGGCTGAAAGTCATTCCTTAACTAAATAACACATAGAGGTGTAACCTCACATCCTAATTGCAAGAAACATCTAGGAACACTCCAATGAACCATAAAACCACCACAATTTTAGTGTATAATGATTCCACTGATAGCCCAGAAAAAAGGAAAGAAGGGGATCCACATACTGACTACCACATGATAACCCTACTTGCCAACATAAACCACATGTTGGCCATCTACATAAAAAAACCTAAATCTCCTCTCTAATAAGTAGATAAAAAAATTTATGGAAGACAACCAGTCAGGTCCAAGGATTACATCGTATTGTTTCATATATATAAAAAATAGATCCCCATTGGACACATGTGTTCATATCATCATTCTACACCCCGACACACAACAAACAATAAGATATGGTCTCCGGATGGAACAATAAATAATAGGGGCATGGGAATCCTCTCTATGTCTAGTCCCAAATCATGGGATATAGAAGTTTAGAAAAGTAGTGTGAAGCTCATAAATCAAAAAACACACATATGGGTACTAATAAAACTAATTGTACCTTTGACAATCATCAACACCTCTGTAACAGTTGCCTACACAACATGCAACTAACCACACCCATATCATTTTATTCTCAACTAATGGCTTACTCTATTTCCACACTCTATTTGTAGCTAGTTAACCTAAGATATATCCGGATGTTGGCCTCTACCAACTCCATCTATCCTTAGCGGAGAAAAATCTTATAGCCCCATCTATTAAAATAGTCTGACTCGCAACTAATACATAAGATGGAACAGAACCTATCTAGCTCCACTAAACTATGCTCAATGAACTACTGGGAAATGTATCTGGCGATGACCATCAACCCCACAATCAAAACACACTAGTGAAAAGCTCCCTAGAAAATCAATAAAACCACTGGCACCAGAGGTCAGAAATGAAGATGATGGGGTTGACTCCCTATCGGTTGAAACCTCGAAGGTCCTGGTTCCTAAAATCTTCCAATGACAACTTTACCTCTCGAATAACTCTATTTATCCCCTATTATAGTAGAAATCCTCGTGAGTGCATCCTCTTAACCACCTATTCCCTCTTATAAACCTCAAGATACATCATCAACATTTAAGGAGTCGATTTATAGTGGATAAAAGGATGGAGTTCCTCCTCAGGATGCCTGGGACGAGACAATCATCTAGAAAAAAGTCTGTGGGAAAACATAAAAGGTCCTTGAAATTGATCCCTCAAATCCACACTGATATGTTTTCATGTTGAGGAAAAATAATCTCTGGTCTCTTCTTTCCTTCATGTTCGACCGAAGGAACTATACATAGAACTCCTTCTAAAAATTTACCCATAGAAAATATTCCTCCATACACTCATCCAGATACATCATCCAATAGAAATGCACATCTCCTTGTATCTACTTGACCACCAATGGAACCCAATACTCTATCAGGGATTGAATGAAACTGAAAGTGAACTTCATATCCTCTAAACAACACTCTATCTCCACTTCTATAACACTACCATCGCCCATACCAAAATACTACCACTTGAAAAAAAATGAAATTTCCTCTTTCACTGGTCATCCTCATCAACTAGATCTCCCCTATGTCAATCAACCAGATCCTCTTACTGAACCTCCACTACCAAAGCCATATTTTGACGATAACCTGGAGCCATAACTGAAAGGTAAATAATTATTTCCCAATACCAATAGTATGGATTTTCATTTAGATTATTTTTAATTTATTTTATTTGTTTCATCTAATTTAAATTTTCAAAAAAAACACAAATTCAAATAAGAACACAAGTCACTATGATGTATGTAAATTTCCTAGGACTCTAAGCAACAAGAAGACCCATCTCAGTTTTTCATTCAATCAGCTTAGATTATATCCACTGGATCATATGGGGGAAACAATCTCATGTGTTAGCTGGTCTCCATGTTGTATGTTACATACTAAGTTCAACTAAAACTGTATTCATACCAACCTATGAAGTCCTCACGGTGCCTAACTCCATCCTCCATCCCATCTCTCATCCATTAGCTCTGATACCACTCATTCATGACCCCCTACTCTCAATGATACCCCTCCTTGGTTGGTAATGTAGAAAGGGTAATACTGACCCCCAATTACCACCTCCTATAGGCCCAGGGTTGTTCACAAGAACCAACGGTGTAGAGATCTCACAATATGGGAGTCATTACCCTTTATAAAAAAATAGAAAGTTAGAATGAATCATACACAGTAACTATGAGGCATAATCCAAATGAAAAATACAAAAAACCCACCACATGAAAGAAAAAAATTTGAACTGATAAAAAGAAAATAAAGTATACAAAGTAAATACCAAAATGTAAAGCTAAAGTACTGACACAAGAAATATCAAGATCTAGGCTAGTAAGGTCCATCATGTTCTGTGATATCCTCCTGGAAACCAAAAAACAGTTTTATATAAGTTGTTTGAGTATACAATTATACTCAGTAGGAAAAACCAAATTATCTTGAGCACGTGTGAAAGATGCATACTAATGCTCTAGTGAGAAAATAGTCGAACCAAGAAACACATAAATAGTTATACTAACCATCCCAGCCTCACTAAGGCACACTCACTAAATAAAAAAACTATGTAGTAAAATATGATATAAATCACAATGATGATAGGGTACCCCACACAACTTTTCCACCGGTATTCTGCTCCAACCCTACATCATACATCCTATCATACCGATCCTTTTTTCATACCACATAACATACTTTCCAAAAACACTTGGTGCCCAAAACACATCCTAATTGCACACACCTAGTCCTTACAACACATCATGCCCACGCACACCTAATCCAAACAAGACATCTCACCCATAGAAATTTGGTCCTCACAACACATCTCATCCAGATAACACTATGGAAGGGGCATCTCATCACAACTCATCCGAAAGACACCTTGGAAGCATATCTCATCAAAACTCATCCTGAAGTCATCTGGGATACAACATTAAAGAAACCATCTAGTGCATTATCAGACCTCCATCCATCACATCCTATGTAGTACCTACCTTTCATGGAAGAGAGTGTGGAAAAGAGTGGGTATCCAGTGATATGTACTCCTCACTAGATGTTTGGGAAGGAGACCCTCCCCCATGAAAAAGGGGGTGTTTATCACATACTACTCAACTAGGGTGGGGTGCATATAAAAATAATAGGGGAAAATATAAGTATACATATACTATCAAACACTCAATCCCAACATATGGGTTAAAAAATATCATTAAAAACTCACCACATTCCCCAATATCACTTCTGACACTAAATGCACAGCTCCACACAATAGAACACAACAACTGTTTTATTTTTAGTAAATAACTTCCACTTTAACATTCTCCAGATTTTTCCATTTTGACCCACCCCCTTAATATTTATTCATTTAACCATCAATATTTGTCAGGAAACTATCATGAACCACACATATCAAGTAGCATATAATTATTTATTTTGCAAGATGAGGAACCTTGATACACTAAATCCCATACACATTTTCTCTACATTCAACACCCAATCATAATATATTACACACTGGCCTCAAGATATGTGATGATTCTCTATCCATGTTATTAATTGAAAAATATGTGGGAAAATTACCTAGACCACTTTAAAAATTATTTATAGTATTTGTATTCCATCACTACCTCAGACATCTAGCATAAAGAAACCATATTCCACAAACAGCTCAACATATCACCCCTCACTGCCCCACTAGAACAGCCAAACAAACTAACAACCCAACATTTCGTAACCACACACAACCACATCACATCAAGATCATTTTTACAAATCATAAAAGGGGATTTTATCACCTTCCACATTATTTTAGGGGTGTTATCACATTATCCAAATCTAGGGGAAACAATTCATTAGCCAAGTATATGTGGTTATCTGATTTCTATTTCAGGGAGATTCCAAATAATTTCAACCAAAACAAAAAAAAACATAGAAGGAATATCTTTCACAATAAAATCCTAAAATGACAATAATTTTTAGTGAGGAATCAAGCCCATATAATCACAATATCACAAACAATATTAAAGCTTTAAAAATGTCTACAAAACCAAATTTCCAATTTCAATGAAATTATCCAATTCTTTATCATTGACTTGAGCCAAAAAAACCATATTATACAAATAAAAATATTTAAAAACCTTCCTACACTATGAAAAATAAATAGAAATGAAGGTAATCCTACCTCAAGGAATCTTTTCACACCCCGCGGTGAGTAATAATGCCTGCAAACCACTATCACACCATGACGAACTACAAATCAACATAGACCTCAGTATAAGACTATAATACTCAATATAAAGCATATCCAAAACCAAATAAAAACCACTACAGTGGATCCCCAAGATATGAACAAAATAAAATCAACCAATAATGGGAGAGAACATACCATGGATCAACCACATATCACTAATGAACAACCATCAGGGTCAAGAGATCGAAGTTGGATGAAGAATGGTTTAAAGGACACCTCAGGGTGTAACACCCCGAGATTTTATGAAAAATATTCCTTTTAATTTCATTAATGTCTTGTGTTGTACGCTACACCAAAAGGAGCTTGCAAAACACGCAACCTTGACTTGCCTTGCATTACACGCAATCACGACCTTCCTCGATAGCGTGTGTAGTACGCAATACCGAGTTTTCACTAAACAACGATATGCTATTAAAATATTATTAAAACTAGCCGTTATGAATAGTAATAACCACCTTTTAAAATTATAGAAATTTTATCTCTCAAAATGGACTTCATTTTTGGATTCGGAGTATCTAATTTAGCCTATGGTGAACTTTTTGTACTTTTCGGATAACTTTCATATTCTGATAAATAGTTAAAATTACTAAATTTTAATTAAAAACAACTTTTTTAATCGATATAATTAATAGTTATAAATTATTAATTTGAGTGGTTTTAAATTATATTTATAATATATTTTTTCAATTTAATACAATGTTGGTCATTGGATGTAATTTCACATTTAAACCAGTTATAAACAAGTGTCAATCTTTTGATAGTTATTATCTCTTAAAAACACACTATTTGTTTTGACGACGGGAATTGATTTTCAAATTAGTTAATGTAACTGATATGTTTTGAATTTGATAAAATAGACATCATTTTTGAATTCATAATATTAAATATAGCTTATTCCTATTTTTTTGTATTTTTCTGGAAACATTCATTTTTTTGATGAATAGTGAAACCTCTAAGTGGTAGTTAAAAAACTGATTTTTTCATAAAACATAATTTTACCGCTTCTGTGAGTGGAATTTGGAAACTCCGAGAGACACAGTTAATATCAAGGACTAAAATGTGGTTAAATGAGATGAAAATAATTTTTGGTGAATAGTAACTTTTTACTTTTTTTTACCACGGTTAAAAGTAAATAGGGTAATTAAGGGTAAAAGTGTTATTATTATTACCCTAACACATGTCCTAATTCTATTAGATAAGTGTAATTCGACCAAAAACAACCTTAGAAATAAAATATGACCATTTAGGCCCACTTGGATTAGATTAGGACATTTATTATTAATTTATTTAAAGAAGGGTTAAAATAGTTAAAATCAAAGTTTAATAAGTAAATCATTTTTAATATAGGGTTATACATAAAATAAATTCGACTATAAATATTAATTAGAAAGATAAAAATATTTCAAACATAATGGTATTTTATTTATAATTTTTAGACTTAAAATAATTTAATTTATTTATGACACAATGATGATGCAGTAATTATCTTATTAATGAAATATTGACATAATTTATGTTATAAATACCTAAATAAATGTAATTTGAGACTTTTTATGAATTCCAATAATTTTATATGTTAATATGACATGTTATTATTGATTTAATAAATTGTTTTAGAACTAATCATTCTGTTATGATTTTCACAAAAATCAATTACTAAATAGTGTCAAAATTGACATAAAATAGTTTTTAAAACAAATATTATATTATTAATTGTTATTTTATTCCTAAAAATCTAAGGATCGGCCAAATGAATTAGATACGGTTATATATATTAATAATATACATCTTGGGGTCCTTTAGGCTTGTTATAGTAAGTTTATTAACCTTATAGTGTAAGAACACAAGAAGACACGGTAAAAGTAAAATTATTTAACTTAATGTTAAATCTAAATGATAAGGTTAAAAGAGGAACCTAAACTTGTCTAAATTCTATTGTATGAGAGGATTTAGACCCATCCCCACCTTAGCTTAAAAATAAATCAATTTGGAGCTATTTAAAACCGAATTTGTCTTTATAATAAAATAATATTTTTTTAGTTATTCCAAAGGTGCCCCTCTCCTCCCTTATAAAAGGGCACTTCCTCCCTCTCTTCCTCACACCACATTGAGCCTTCATGCTCGTCCAACCCCTGCCAATTTCTTCTCTCCACTTCCCTATAGACATCCTAGTGGTCCTGGTCTTCTTCAAAGACCAATTTTAGTGCCCTAAAAGGAGGTCTCAAAGAAGCGCTTCAAAGAAGAGGTAATGCCCATTACCGATTCTTTCATCTTTATTTCTTCTTCCACTTCTTCTTCTTTAGTTGTTTCATTATGAAGTAATAACATCAGTATCACTAATATACTGATCTGTTATTATAAGTATGAAACAACCCTATTTCACCATCTATCCATCCTATGGAAAATGAAATCATCGTGCGTGCGTACGTACGGAATACCGTCTCCACGCCGTGTTGTAATCTATTTTCCTCCACCACCTTACTTGGATGGATATAATGGTGTAAATAATGACTATATATGATTATTGTAAAGTTATATTGATTCTTAAATAGTATATATACACTTCAATACAATTCCACGATCATGGGAACGATATCATCGCTCGTGCGTACGTATGGAATACCGTCTCCACGATGTGATGCGACTCGTTCTACATGATCCTCATTGAATAATGATAATATAAGTGAATTGAATGAATGAATATGATATATATTACACTAATACCATTCTAGAAATAAGGTATCTATAACCTAAAATGAAGAATACAAATTTATTCGACAAAACACGCATAAGAACAAAAAGTAATAAACACCCGAATAACAAGTAGCAATGAAATATTACTATTAATAAGCTAAGAATATGACCATATATGATATCATAACAATGATTATGATTCTGGAATAAGTCAATACCATTATTTAAATCATTATACAGGAGGTTCAGACACTTACGAAGCAAATTGGACCTAAAGTCAGGGAAAATATCACAATCTCATTTTATCCGAGATTCTTTATATGTTGGTATTTACTGGGGTGTATTTTATCATCCACATCCATGTTTCCTCAATATGTAATATTTTTTCCATCCACCTAAAATTTTCTAAATCCAGTTTTACCCTTCGGTGAGTTTTTAGTAAAAGATATGAAAGGAATCTTTTTTCGTTTTTCGTACGAGGTACTTTTTGACTTTTCTGACAAAAGTACGAGAAAAATGTTTTTTTAACATATACGGCATGAATGGATTTTTAAAAAATTATTTCCAAGAAGCATCCTTTACAAGTTTTCAAGTTTATTTTTAATCAACTTCTTTTAGTTTAAGTTTGTAAGACATGTTAAGAAAGGAAAATGTTTTTGAAGTAGTAAGGATATTTTCCTCAATAATGGAGTTCAAGTGTTTTATCAAAATTATTTTCCATCTAAGATAATATAGAGTTCTGTTTCTATCCCTATTATTACATTGATTTGATTATGTTGTAATGGAATTATTTTTATGAATTCCTTTATCTTATATGAATTGTTTTATGATGTCATGTTGTTTAAGAATCCCATTTTTATTACATGGGTTATGCAATGATGTATGATTTATGATTTTGGTGACACACATAAGAATGGTATCATTATGAGATGTGTGGGACCTATATCTCCCTCCAATGCATTGGGTAAAGATTTTATATCTCATGAGGTAGACATGGATGGAATGGTAGGTTATACCCGTTCAGTGAAATAGGACTGAAACGAGGAGTGAACTCGGTTCAGAAAGGGACTTTGTCCACTAAGATAGTCTTGGCAATGAGTCTTGACTAATTAGAAATGATTCTCTATGATAATGTGTGTATGCCACAAAGTTTCATGTTTTAAGTTATGATTATTGTGATTACATTTCACTACTATGATTTATCACATATTATGAAATTATGAACTCTTTTTCAGGTTAAGATTTCCAAAAGATATGTTCTTATGAATATGATGTAATTGATATTTCTTTTGTTTACCCTTACCGAGCATTTGAGCTCACCCTTTTATGTTTTGTTTTCCACAGGATATAAAGAAAGGATTTAGGTTTAAAAAAGAAGAAGATCTTTATGGGAGATGTTGATGATCTTTCACCACGATTAGAAGATTATATTCCGAGTTTCAAAAGACACTAAACTATTACGGTCCTTGTGTGTGTGTTTTTGTTATGTACTAAGTATTCCGAAAAAGTAATGTAATGTCCATGTACGTTAAGCTTTGGGTCTCTACAGTTGGTATCAGAGAAAAGGTTTAGTCAACCTTTGGAAACCTGGATGCGAGAACTTTAGTGAGATCCCTAAAGATATTTCTAAGGTATGTCTAGGGATGTCCCTATGGTTAAGTATACGTATAGGTTATAGTCCTAGAATTACGCTAACGATCATAGAATTAAACCTAAGATGATAGATATTGAAGGTACTCCGCCTTTATTATGTTGTTTTACCTAGCAGGATTTTTCCCTCTCACACTATTATTTTTGTGTTTTAGACGATGGTTGGAACCCGAAGGAACCGTGTTGATCAATGCAATGGAAAATGCAACGATTGTACTCATGAACAAGAAAACGTTATAGGAGATGGAGTGCAAAATATTATTGCTATACTTACACAAGCTATGAATCATTCTGGACTTCCAAATGAGCAGAGAAGGGAACAATATTCTATTGAGTCCTTCATGAGGAAACATCCACCTTCTTTCAGTTGTCCTTATGATCCACTTGTTGCTGAACAATGGATCAGTACCACTGAAAAGATATTTTCAGTTCTTCAATGTTTAGAACATGATAAAGTCATCTTAGCAGTATATCGTTTGGAAGGTGAAGCTGATCAATGGTGGAATCTTATCAAGAATACGAGGCCAAGAGATGAAATTGAGTCCATGGAATGGGACGAGTTCAAGAACTTTTTTTAAATAAGTACTTCCCTCGTATTCTTCGAACAAAGATGGAGAAAGAGTTTCTTGAACTAATGAAAAAGGATGATGAATCTGTTGGTTTATACGAAGCGAATTTTACAAGGCTTGAAAGGTATGCATCTGGCATTATCATCCAACCTGAAAGCAAAGTTGATCGATTCTTCAGTGGCTTAAAACCAAGTCTTCGAAGGGCATTAGCTATAAGAGACTTCAGTATCTATGAAGAAATTGTGTGTTGTGCTATCAAGGTAGAAATGGAAGTTGGTGTTACTTATCCATCTCATAGTTTTGAAAAGAAACGAAAGATGGAGTTCAAGGAGAAATCTCAGAATAATGGTGAAAAGAAGATGAATGTTTCCTTATGCTCAAAGTGTGGAAAGAGGCACGGTGGATATTGTCTTAAAGGGACAAGTAAATGATTCAAATGTGGAAAGGAAGGTCATGGGACATTTGAATGCCGCAATGATGGGAAGAAGATGTCTAATGATGCAAACAAAGGAAGGGATACACAGAATTAACCTACTAAACTTCAATGCTTCAAGTGCAAGGAAATGGGGCATTATGCTAATAAATGCCCTAATCCAAGGGTTAGTGATGATCTACATGAGCAACCACTTAAGGAAAAGGACAAAGGGAAGTCACATGCGATCACTATTGGCGATGTTGAATATGAAAACGATGTGGAGGAATGATTAAGTGTTTATGTAATGGGATTAGAAAATAATGTTGTATATAGTATCGTGGAATATTATTTTATTTATGTATTGGTCTATTGTGGTTTTAAATAATTTTATGGTACCGGTAACCATGGAAAGTGATTGAGATATTTTTGGAAAAAAGATGATATGCACATATTGTAGGGATAAGGAAAAAATGAAATGTTTGACAGTATTCATGAGCTCATGATTGATATAAGGACTAAGTGATATCATGGTTTGAGTATATAGAATTTTGAGGATTTTGGTATGTGGAAAGAGTTAACTTTTAAAATCATTCATGTTTTCAAAATGGTTCAATGGGTATTCATTTATTTTTTCAAGTGAATACATGATTAATGCCTTTGAATGTTTGGAATGTGACCAACAAGACACATCTCATGATATATGGGGATCAACAATGGTATTAACATGATAGTTGTATGAAATCTTTGGTAATCGTTTTCACTATAATATGAGATTAGACAACATTATTTTGGATAACCCTAAAGATTGGAATGGATTATGTTGGACATAAGTTAGTATTGTTTAAGAATAGAATTTTTTCGATATTATTTATGGGACGTTATAGTAATTTAGTTTTAGAAAAAGGACAACCTGCATGATGGGCGATAGCCCATCGCGTCGGACAAGGCTGTGGGAATCGAACCCACAACCAAAGTGCGACTGACCTTTATCGCCTACCACTAGCCTACAGGAAGTCCCTGTTTAGTAGAAACTAGTTTTATTATATTACGAAGTATGATATATGAGGTATAAGTCCATTTTAAGAACCATATATGATTAATCTCACTATAGATGGACTTATGTATTTTTTAATAACTTTTCTAAGCTTTTGTTTGAGACAGATGGAATGACCCATCATTCTATCACATGATTTGCTAACACATCATGAATGACAAATTCAACTTCATTTATTTAAGAGATTAAGTGGAAATTGTCCAAAGAACGACCAACGGTGAGACTATACCAAAATCACGATAGTATTTCTTCTAATTCCAATTTCATCAACTTTAGGGAAATGATCCTGAAAACCAAAAATGTTGTCCTAGTGCTCTTATATCTGATGAATCAGATGGTACCTTATATCGTCACAAATTTATGGCTTTGTGATTGCAGGATTTTCTATATCCATGTTCTCTACCACTCTCCATCAGAACATGATGGTTAGATTTCTCTTCCATATCCATATTTTCACCTATGTGGAAACCCAGTGATTAGTTTATTTGGGTAACCATTACATTTCATACTTTTGTTTTTAAAGATTGGTTTTGGTATTTCTTTTTACAATGTGGGTTTCTATTAAAGAAACTTTCTAATAGTAAACCATTTATAACCCTGACTAATTTTGAGGGCGAAATTCATTTTAAGGGGGGTAGAATGTAACACCCCGAGATTTTATGAAAAATATTCTTTTTAATTTCATTAATGTCTTGTGTTGTACGCTACACCAAAAGGAGCTAGCACAACATGAATCCTTGACTTGCCTTGCATTACACGCAATCGCGACCTTCCTCGATAGCGTGTGTAGTACGCAATACCAATTTTTCACTAAACAACGATATGCTATTAAAATATTATTAAAACTAGCCGTTTTGAATAGTAATTACCACCTTTTAAAATTTTAGAAATTTTATCTCTCAAAATGGACTTCATTTTTGGATTTAGAGTATCTAATTTAGCCTAAGGTGAAATTTTTGTACTTTTCGGATAACTTTCATATTCTGATGAATAGTGAAAATTACTAAATTTTAATTAAAAACAACTTTTTTAATCGATATAATTAATAGTGATAAATTATTAATTTTAGTGGTTTTAAAATATATTTAGAATATATTTTTACAATTTAATACAATGTTGGTCATTGGATGTAATTTCACATTTAAACCACTTATAAACAAGTGTCAATCTTTTGATAGTTATTATCTCTTAAAAACACGCTATTTGTTTTGACGATGGGAATTAATTTTTAAATTAGTTAATGTAACTGATATGTTTTTAATTTGATAAAATAGAAATCATTTTTTAATTCATAATATCAAATATAGCTTAGTCCTAATTTTTGGTATTTTTCTGGAAACTTTTATTTTTTTGATGATTAGTGAAACCACTAAGTGGTAGTTAAAAAACTGAATTTTTCATAAAACATGATTTTACTACTTCTGTGAGTGGAATTTCAAAAATCCAAGAGAAACGGTTAATATCAAGGACTAAAATGTGGTTCAATGAGATGAAAATAATTTTTGGCGAATAGTAACTTTTTAATTTTTTACCACGGTTAAAAGTAAATAGGGTAATTAAGGGTAAAAGTGTTATTATTATTACCCTAACACATGTCCTAATTCTATTGGATAAGTGTATTTCGACCAAAAACAACCTTAGGAATAAAATATGACCATTTAGGCCCACTTCGATTACATTAGGACAATTATTATTAATTTATTTAAAGAAGAGTTAAAATAGTTAAAATCAAAGTTTAATAAGTAACTCATTTTTAATATAGGGTTATACATAAAATAAATTCGACTATAAATATTAATTAGAATTCTAAAATGATTTCCAACATAATGGTATTTTATTTATAATTTTTAGACTTAAAATGATTTAATTTATTTATGACATAATGATGATGCAGTAGTTATGTTGTTAATGAAATATTGATTTAATTGATGTTATAAATACCCAAATAAAACTAATTTGAGACTTTTTATGAATTAAAATAATTTTATATGTTAATAAGACATGTTATTATTGATTTTATTAAATCTTTTCGAACTAATCATTCTGTTATGATTTTCACAAAAATCAATTACTAAATAGTGTCAAAATTGACATAAAATAGTTTTTAAAACAAATATTATATTATTAATTGTTATTTTATTCCTAAAAATATAAGGTTCGTCCAAATGAAATAGATAAGGTTATATATATTAATTATAAACAACTTGGGGTCCGTTTGTCTTGTTATAGTATGTTTATTAACCTTATAGTGTAAGAACACAAGAAGACACGGTAAAAGTAAAATTATTTAACTTAATGTTAAATCTAAATGATAAGGTTAAAATAGGAACCTAAACTTGTCTAAATTCTATTGGATGAGAGGATTTCGACCCATCCCCACCTTAGCTTCGAAATAAATCAATTTGGATCTATTTAAAACCGAATTTGGCTTTATAATAAAATAATATTTTTTTTGTTATTCCAAAGGTGCCCTCTCCTCCCTTATAAAAGGGCACTTCCTCCGTCTCTTCCTCACACCACATTGAGCCTTCATGCTCGGCCAAACCCTGTCAATTTCTTCTCTCCACTTCCCTAGATACATCCTATAGGTCTTGGTCTTCTTCAAAGACCAATTTTAGTGCCCTAAAAGGAGGTCTCAAAGAAGCGCTTCAAAGAAGAGGTAATGCCCGTTACCGATTCTTTCATCTTTATTTTTCTTCCACTTATTCTTATTTAGTTGTTTCATTATGAAGTAATAACATAAGTATAAATCATATAATGATATGTTATTATAAGTATGAAACAACCCTATTTCACCATCTATCCATCCTACGGAAAATGAAATCACCGCGCGTGCGTACGTACGGAATACCGTCTCCACGCCGTGGTGTAATCTATTTTCCACCACCACCTTACTTGGATGGGTATAATGGTGTAAATAATGACTATATATGATTATTGTAAAGTGATATTGATTCTCAAATAGTATATATACACTCCAATACAATTCCATGATCATGGGAACGATATCATCGCTCGTGCGTACGTACGGAATACCGTCTCCACGATGTGATGCGACTCGTTCTACATGATCTTCATTGCATAATGATTATATAGATGAATTGAATGAATGAATATGATATATATTACACTAATACCATTTTGGAAATAAGGTATCTATAACATAAAAAAATAATAAGAATTTATTCGACAAAACACGCATAAGAACAAAAAGTAATAAACCCCCTAATAACAAGTAGCAATGAAATATTACTACTAATAAGCTAAGAATATGACCATATATGATATCATAACAATGAGTATGATTCTGGAATAAGTCAATAACATTATTTAAATCATTATACAGGAGGTTCGGACACTTACGAAGCAAATTGGAGCTAAGGTAAGGGAAAATATCACAATCTCATTTTATCCGAGATTGTTTATATGTTGGTATTTACTGGGGTGTATTTTATCATCCACATCCATGTTTCCTAAATATGTAACATTTTTTCCATCCAACTACAATTGTTTAAATCTAATTTTACCCTTCAGTGAGTTTTTAGTAAAAGATATGAAATGAATCATTTTTCGTTTTTCGTACGAGGTACTTTTTGACTTTTCCGACAAAAGTACGAGAAAAATGTTTTTTTAACTTATACGGCATGAATGGATTTTTAAAAAATTATTTCCAAGAAGCTTCCTTTACAAGTTTTCATGTTTGTTTTTAATCAACTTATTTTAGTTTAAAATTGTAAGAAATGTTAAGAAAGGAAATGTTTTTGAAGTAGAAAGGATATTTTCCTCAAGAATGGAGTTCAAGTGTTTTATCAAAATTATTTTCCATCTAAGATAATATAGGGTTCTATTTATATCCCTATTATTACATTGATTTGATTATGTTGTGATGGAATTATTTTTATGAATTCCTTTATCTTATATGAATTGTTTTATGATGTCATTGTGTTTAAGAATCCCATTTTTATTACATGGGTTATGCAATGATGTATGATTTATGATTTTGGTGGCACACATAAGAATGGTATCATTATGAGATGGGTGGGACCTATATATCCCTCCAATGCATTGGGTAAAGATTTTATATCTCATGAGGTAGAAATGGATGGAATGGTAGGTTATACCCGTTCAGTGAAACAGGACAGAAACGAGGAGTAAACTCGGTTCAGAAAGGGACTTTGTCCACTAAGATAGTCTTGGAAATGAGTCTTGACTAATTAGAAATGATTCTCTATGATTATGTGTGTTTGACACAAAGTTTCATGTTTTATGTTAGGATTATTCTGATTACATTTCACTACTATGATTAATCCCATATTATGAAATTATGAACTCTTTTGTAGGTTAAGATTTCCAAAAGATATGTTCTTATGAATATGATGTAATTGATATTTCTTTTGTTTACCCTTACTGATCATTTGAGCTCACCCTTTTATGTTTTATTTTCCCCAGGATATAAAGAAAGGATTTAGGTTTAAAAAAAAGAAGTTCTTTATGGGAGATGTTGAAGATCTTTCACCACGATTAGAAGATTATATTCCGAGTTTCCAAAGACACTAAACTATTACGGTCCTTGTGTGTGTGTTTTTGTTATGTGCTAAGTATTCCGAAAAAGTAATGTAATTTCCATGTACGTTAAGCTTCGGGTCTCTACAGTTGGTATCAGAGGAAAGGTTTAGTCAACCATTGGAAACATGGATGCGAGAACTTTAGTGAGATCCCTAAAGATATTTCTAAGGTATGTCTAGGGATGTCCCTAAGGTTAAGTATATGTATAGGTTATAGTCCTAGAATTACGATAACGATCATATAATTAAACCTAAGATGTTAGATATTGAAGGTACTCCCCCTTTATTATATTGTTTTCCCTAGCATGATTTTTGCCTCTCACACTATTCTTTTTGGGTTTTAGACGATGGCTGGAACCCGAAGGAACCGTGTTGATCAATGCAATGGAAAATGCAACGATTGTCCTCCTGAACAAAAAAATGTTATGGGAGATGGAGTGAAAAATATTATTGTTATACTTACACAAGCTAGGAATCATTCTGGACTTCCAAATGAGAAGAGAAGGGAACAATATTCTATTGAGTCCTTCATGAGGCAACGTCCACCTTCTTTGAGTGGGCCTTCTGATCCACTTGTTGCTGAACAATGGATCAGTACCACTGAAAAGATATTTTCAGTTCTTCAATGTTCAGAACATGATAAAGTCATCTTAGCAGTATATCGTTTGGAAGGTGAAGCTGATCAAAGGTGAAATCTTATCAAGAATACGAGTCCAAGAGATGAAATTGAGTCCATGTAATGGGACAAGTTCAAGAACTTATTTTTCAATAAGTACTTCCCTCGTATTCTTCGAACAAAGATGGAGAAGGAGTTTCTTGAACTAATGAAAAAGGATGATGAATCTGTTGGTGTTTACGAAGCGAATTTTACAAGGCTTTCAAGGTATGCATCTGGCTTTATCATCCAACCTAAAAGTAAAGTTGATCGATTCTTCAGTGGCTTAAAACCAAGTCTTCGAAGGGAATTAGCTATAAGAGACTTCAATAGCTATGAAGAAATTGTGCGCTGTGCTATCAAGGTAAAAATGGAAGTTGGTGTTACTTATCCATCTCATAGTTTTGACAAGAAACGAAAGATGGTGTTCAAGGAGAAATCTCAGAAAAATGGTGAAAAGAAGATGAATGTTTCCTTATGCTCAAAGTGTGGAAAGAGGCATGGTGGAGATTGTCTTAAAGGGACAAGTAAATGTTTCAAATGTGGAAAGGAAGGTCATCAGGCATTTGAATGCCGTAATGATGGGAAGAAGATGTCTAATTATACAAACAAAGGAAGGGATACACAGAATGAACCTACTACACTTCAACACTTCAAGTGCAAGGAAATGACGAATTATGTTAATAAATGCCATAATCCAAGGGTTAGTGATGATCGACATGAGAAACCACTTAAGGCAAAGGACAAAGGGAAGTCACATGTGATCACTATTGGCGATGTTGAATATGAAAACGATGTGGTGGAATGATTAAGTGTTTATGTATTGGGATTCCAAAATAATGTTGTATATAGTATCATGGAATATTACAATATTTATGTATTGGTCTATTGTGGTTTTCAATAATTTTATGTTACCGGTTACCATGGATAGTGATTGAGATATTTTTGGAAAAAAGATGATATGTGCATAATGAAGGGATAAGGAAAAAATGAAATGTTTGACAGTATTCATGAGCTCATGATTGATATAAGGACTAAGTGATATCATGGTTTGAGTATATAGAATTTTGAGGATTTTGGTATGTCGAAAGAGTTAACTTTTAACAGCATTCATGTTTTCAAAAAGGATCAATGGGTATTCATTTTTTTTTCAAGTGAATACATGATTAAGGCATTTGAATGTTTGGAATGTGACCAACAAGACATATCTCATGATATATAGGGATCAACAATGGTATTAACATGCTAGTTGTATGAACTCTTTGGTAATCATTTTCACTATAATATGAGATTAGACAGCATTATTTTGTATAACCCTAAAGATTGGAATGGATTATGTTGGACATAAGTTATTATTGTTTAAGGATAGAAGCTTTTTCGATATTATTTATGGGATGTTATAGTAATGTAGTTTTAGTAAAAGGACAACTTGCAGGATGGACGACAACCCATCGCGTCGGACAAGGCTGTGGGAATCGAACCCACAACCGAAGTGCGACTGGCCTTTATCGCCTACCACTAGCCTACATGAAGTCCCTATTTAGTAGAAACTAGTTTTATTATATTAATAAGTATGAAATATGAGGTATAAGTCCATTTTAGGAACCATATATGATTAATCTCACTATAGATGGACTTATGTATTTTTTGATAACTTTTCTAACCTTTTGTTTGAGACAGATGGAATGACCCATCATTCTATCACATGATCTGCTAACACATCACGAATGACAAATTCAACTTCATTTATTTAAGAGATGAAGTGGAAATTGTCCAAAGAATGACCAACGGTGAGACTATACAAAAATCACTAAAGTATTTCTTCTAATTCCAATTTCATCAACTTTAGGGAAATGATCTTGAAAACCAAAAATGTTGTCCTAGTGCTATTATATCTGATGATTCAGATGGTACCTTAGATCATCACAAATTTATGGCTTTTTGATTACTGGATTTTCTATATCCATGTTCTCTACCACTCTCCATCAGAACATGATGGTTAGATTTCTCTTCCATATCCATATTTTCACCTATGTGGAAACCCAGTGATTAGTTTATTTGGGTAACCGTTACGTTTCATACTTTTGTTTTTTAAATATTGGTTTTGGTATTACTTTTTAAAAAGTGGGTTTCTATTAAATAAACCTTCGAATAGTAAACCATTTATAACCCTGATGAATTTCGAGGGCGAAATTCATTTTAAGGGGGGTAGAATGTAACACCCCGAGATTTTATGAAAAATATTCTTTTTAATTTCATTAATGTCTTGTATTGTATGCTACAAAAAAAGGAGCTTGCAAAACACACATCCTTGACTTGCCTTTCATTACACGCAATCGTGACCTTCCTCGATAGCGTGTGTAGTACGCAATACCGAGTTTTCACTAAACAACGATATGCTATTAAAATATTATTAAAACTAGCCGTTATGAATAGTAATAACCACCTTTTAAAATTTTAGAAATTTTATCTCTCAAAATGGACTTCATTTTTGGATTCAGAGTATCTAATTTATCCTAAGGTGAAATTTTTGTACTTTTCGGATAACATTCATATTCTGATGAATAGTGAAAATTACTAAATTTTAATTAAAAACAACTTTTTTAATCGATATAATAAATAGTGATAAATTATTAATTTGAGTGGTTTTAAAGTATATTTAGAATATATTTTTACAATTTAATACAATTTTGGTCATTGGATGTAATTTCACATTTAAACCAGTTATAAACAAGTGTCAATCTTTTTATAGTTATTATCTCTTAAAAACACGCTATTTGTTTTGATGATGGGAATTAATTTTTAAATTAGTTAATGTAACTGATATGTTTTTAATTTGATAAAATAGAAATAATTTTTGAATACATAATACCAAATATATATTAGACATAATTTTTGGTATTTTTCTGGAAACATTCATTTTTTTGATGAATAGTGAAACCACTAAGTGGTAGTTAAAAAACTGAATTTTTCATAAAACATAATTTTACCGCTTCTGTGAGTGGAATTTTGAAAATCCGAGACACAAGATTAATATCAAGGACTAAAATGTGGTTCAATGAGATGAAAATAATTTTTGGTGAATAGTAACTTTTTACTTTTTTTTACCATGGTTAAAACTAAATAGGGTAATTAATGGTAAAAGTGTTATTATTATTACCCTAACACATGTCCTAATTCTATTGGATAAGTGTAATTCGACCAAAAACAACCTTAGGAATAAAATATGACCATTTAGGCCCACTTGGATTAGATTAGGTCATTTATTATTAATTTATTTAAAGAAGGGTTAAAATAGTTAAAATCAAAGTTTAATAAGTAACTCATTTTTAATATGGGGCTATACATAAAATAAATTCGACTAGAAATATTCATTAGAATTATAAAACGATTTCCAATATAATGGTATTTTATTTATAATTTTTAGACTTAAAATAATTTAATTTATTTATGACACAATGATGATGCAGTAATTATCTTATTAATTAAATATTGACATAATTGATGTTATAAATACCCAAATAAATGTAATTTGAGACTTTTTATGAATTAAAATAATTTTATATGTTAATATGACATGTTATTATTGATTTAATTAAATTTTTTCGAACTAATCATTCTGTTATGATTTTCACAAAAATCAATTACTAAATAGTGTCAAAATTGACATAAAATAGTTTTTAAAACAAATATTATATTATTAATTGTTATTTTATTCCTAAAAATCTAAGGTTCGGAAAAATGACTTAGATAAGGTTATATATATTAATAATAAACAACTTGGGGTCTGTTTGGCTTGTTATAGTATGTTTATTAACCTTATAGTGTAAGAACACAAGAAGACACGGTAAAAGTAAAATTATTTAACTTAATGTTAAATCTAAATGATAAGGTTAAAATAGGAACCTAAACTTTTCTAAATTCTATTGGATGAGAGGATTTCGACCCATCCCCACCTTAACCTAGAAATAAATCAATTTGGAGCTATTTAAAACCGAATTTGGATTTATAATAAAATAATATGTTTTTAGTTATTCCAAAGGTGCCCCTCTCCTCCCTTATAAAAGGGAACTTCCTCCCTCTCTTCCTCACGCCACATTCAGCCTTCATGATCAGAAACCCCTACCAATTTTTCTCTCCACTTCCCTAGAGACATCCTAGAGGTCCTGGTCTTCTTCAATGACCAATTTTAGTGCCCTAAAAGGAGGTCTCAAAGAAGCCCTTCAAAGAAGAGGTAATGCCCATTACCGATTCTTTCATCTTTATTTTTTCTTCCACTTCTTCTTCTTTAGTTGTTTCATTATGAAGTAATAACATCAGTATCACTCATATACTGATTTGTTATTATAAGTATGAAACAACCCTATTTCACCATCTATCCATCCTACGGAAAATAAAATCACCGCGCGTGCGTACGTACGGAATAACGTCTCCACGCTGTGGTGTAATCTATTTTCCACCACCACCTTACTTGGATGGGTATAATGGTGTAAATAATGACTATATATGATTATTGTAAAGTGATATTGATTCTGAAATAGTATATATACACTCCAATACAATTCCACGATCATGGGAACGATTTCATTGCTCGTGCGTACGTACGGAATACCGTCTCCACGATGTGATGCGACTCGTTCTACATGATCTTCATTGCATAATGATTATATAGATGAATTGAATGAATGAATATGATATATATTACACTAATAACATTCTGGAAATAAGGTATCTATAACCTAAAAAAAAGAATAAGCATTTATTCGACAAAACACGCATAAGAACAAAAAGTAATAAACACCCGAATAACAAGTAGCAATGAAATATTACTATTAATAAGCTAAGAATATGACCATATATGATATCATAACAATGAGTATGATTCTAGAATAAGTCAATAACATTATTTAAATCCTTATACAGGAGGTTCGGAAACTTACGAAGCAAATTGGACCTAAGGTAAGGGAAAATATCACAATCTCATTTTATCCGAGATTGTTTATATGTTGGTATTTACTGGGGTGTATTTTATAATCCACATCCATGTTTCCTCAATATGTAATATTTTTTTCCATCCACCTACAATTGTTTAAATCCAATTTTACCCTTCAGTGAGTTTTTAGTAAAAGATATGAAAGGAATCTTTTTTCATTTTTCGTACGAGGTACTTTTTGACTTTTCCAACAAAAGTATGAGAAACATGTTTTTTTAACTTATACGGCATGAATGGATTTTTAAAACATTATTTCCAAGAAGCTTCCTTTACATGTTTTCAAGTTTATTTTTAGTCAAATTCTTTTATTTTAAAATTTTAAGACATATTAAGAAAGGAAAATGTTTTTGAAGTAGAAAGGATATTTTCCTTAAGAATGGAGTTCAAGTGTTTTATCAAAATTATTTTCCATCTAAGATAATATAGGGTTCTGTTTCTATCCCTATTATTACATTGATTTGATTATGTTGTGATGGAATTATTTTTATGAATTCCTTTATCTTATATGAATTGTTTTATGATGTCATGTTGTTTAAGAATCCCATTTTCATTACATGGGTTATGCAATGATGTATGATTTATGATTTTGGTGGCACACATAAGAATGGTATCATTATGAGATGGGGGGGACCTATATCTCCCTCAAATGAATTGGGTAATGATTTTATATCTCATGAGATAGACATGACTAGAATGGTAGGTTATACCGGTTCAGTGAAACAGGACTGAAACGAGGAGTGAACTCGGTTCAGAAAGGGACTTTGTCCACTAAGATATTCTTGGAAATGAGTCTTGACTAATAATAAATGATTCTCCATGATTATTTGTGTATGCCACCAAGTTTCATGTTTTAAGTTTAGATTATTGTGATTACATTTCACTACTATGATTTATCCCATATTATGAAATTATGAACTCTTTTGCAGGATAAGATTTCCAAAAGATATGTTCTTATGAATATGATGTAATTGATATTTCTTTTGTTTACCCTTTTTGAGAATTTGAGCTCACCCTTTTATGTTTTATTTTCCCCAGGATATAAATAAAGGATTTAGGTTTTAAAAAAAAAATAAGATCTTTATGGGAGATGTTGAAGATCTTTCACCACGATTAGAAGATTATATTCCGAGTTTCCAAAGACACTAAACTATTACGGTCCCTGTTTGTGTGTTTTTGTTATGTACTAAGTATTACGTAAAAGTAATGTAATGTCCATGTAAGTTAAGCTTTGGGTCTCCACACATGGCACCTTGGATTCACCCAAAAAGGGAAAAATGAGAACGGATGAATTAAATAATTTTTGACCAAAAATAATTTTTAAAACTTCATATTATTTGGGTATTACATATAGTCCCTGGTGTTTGGTTTACACTGAAAAATTCATCCCCAGTTCATTTTATTATTTTATTAACCCTAAAACCCCTCAATTCATGAACCATCCCTATAAAATTCATGAATTAGACTTTCACATTGTGTAATTCAGTCACACAATTTGTAATTCCTGCATCACATCTACTGTACCTCCCCCATAAACTCCCAGAACAATCCTCATACACCTCCAACATGAAATCCAAAAATGTAATGGACTGGGAGGGCACATAACATCACATTATGATATATTTAATATTTTAAATAAATCCATTCTACAGATTTAAATTCAGAAAAAACATACTTATCTTTCATTACACGCAAGAATGTCCTTGTTTGGTAATTTTCATTACACGCAAGACCACATTTTTCTAAACAAAAATATATTATTACAATATAATTATTTATTTTTTCTAAGATATAGCATATCTATTAAATATATGGTTATAAATAGAAATAACTTATTTATAAATAAATTTTTTAATTCACTATTTAACAAATAAATATACAGGAATATCAAAACCAATTGAATATATAAGAAATGTTTTCATAAAATACTATTATTAAGCTTGTTAAGGGTTTTTATCATAATAAATTAAATTAATTACTATTTTTTAATTATATTAATGAAATATATATACTCTATTTTAAATAAAATATTTTTTATATTCATATAATAGATTTTATAGGAAAAAGATAATAATAAATCTTGATTTATTCTGAACATTTTATTTTCCTAAAATAGAATTTTTACCTTCTTTTAATGGTGAAACTGTTTAAAACAGAATATTGAATCTTTTATAAATTTTAGTTGTCAAATTGAACATCATTTTTGAAATATTAACATCAAATATATCTTTTCATGAGTTTTTTAATTTCTCCGTGATGTTTCATATTTTGACTAATATTGAAAACAATTATTTTTATTTGAAAACTGAATTATCATCTAATTTTTTTTATATAGTTAAATTATGTTGTTGTATGGTTTTAAAGATTAATTATTTAAATTTTGAATAATTTAATCCAATTTCTTTCATTAAAAACTTTTACACATTAAAATTTGATATAAAATTATTTCAATATTTTGGACAATTTCATATTAAAAATCTATATTGTAATCCCATCTGTGGGATTAATTTTAAATTATTTTCTGAAAAATCCGTGATTTGAATTTGGAAAGATAGATTAAATAATTGGAATTATAAAAATTCATTATTTCCATTATATTTAACATTTTTTATTACCAAAAATATTAGTTAATTTAATTGAAATTAATTAAAGTGATTTAGGTAAACTAATGTGTAATACAGGAGTAAACCTTAAACATAAGAAAAAAAACGCCCTACAAGCATTTCCAAAACCTATTTTGTGTCAATATTCTGACCATATACCCACTGGTTTCTAATTTTTATAATTATTTGAGTCCCGTTATTTAATATATCTCTCTCAATTGTGGTTACCTTATTATATTTACATGAATTCCACCCCCCCTCTACTATACAAAAGAACCCACCCCTCTCACATATTCATTCTAGTAAATCCTTTTGAATCATCCTAAAAATTCAAAAATAAGTTCCAAAAATCCCTCCCCTCACCCCATAATACTCACATTGGTATTAAATCAATCCAAGGAATGATTTTTGTATAAACCAATAGGAGTTACCTAAATAACAGGTAATGTTCTTAAATGATCACTTTTGTTTCATTTAATTCTCCAACACTGCAATTATTTTTATGTCAAGAATATATAATAACCTTAGTATCTTCAATATAATGGGTTTATTTCATGAAAATTGTTCTTTGAACAATTTTACACACATCTATCATATGGGATACACAATCATCATTCCTGTGTAAGAGGACTACCGCCTCACAAACTGATATTGTTCATTCTTCCATTACCACCTTTGAAGGTTGTAATAATGATGGATTTATACTATATTATATATATATATATTATTTATGATTTATTTATTCTTCTATAATTTTTATATAAAATATACATTTATTCATTATATTTGTGGGAATATAATAAGATCGTTTGTGGACGTGTGGACTACCCCCTTGTACAAGCGATGTTATTTGTTCATCCTATAAATGGAATGTATTAAAGATGATTTTTAATGAATATGTGATATAAATATAATATATATATATGATAATATAATTGAAATATACACCTATATAATTTAATTTTCATTTTACTAATTTGAAAATGAAATGGAAGTACCGTTCAACATAAGAACGGTGATAAGATATTATAAGAAGATAATATACGAATTTATTAATATTATTATGGTTCTTGTATAAGTTAGTAACATGATTAAACAAATTATACAAGTTTTTAATGAATTTTCACTCAAATGTAATCATTAGGTTACAAATTATTGTCTCACTCTTCCTTCCATGACGAATACACCATGTTCACCAATTATTTCTTTTGTGTGGTGTTTATACTGAACCTATTGTTTTTTATATAATGAATAAGTTTATCTTCTTGGTATTTAGATTTTGATTTGAAATTATTACTTTCATGGGTATTATAATTCAAATTTTACCAAGAAGTAATTGATTTTGTCTCAATTTACATTCCAATATGACTTATTTTTTTCATTTCACGAATTCACTTTATGTCAGTGTAGAAACAACACATTTATCATTTAATATCAGGATTTAATCATAATTAATTTAATTTTATTCTCAAATTATAATTATTTAACCCATGGGGTTTATCTTTAATATTTTTGTGTGGTAAAATTTATCTTGGCAATCTCAATTTATTTTTTGATTATTAACTCTATCTTGAAAAATTCACATTATTGTAAAGAAATTCCCTACAAACAGCCTTAAATTTACACATTCTTGGGTTGTGTATATTATTAGTTCCAAAATAATATACTATTATTACATATGGTGTTTACATTGAAATTTATTTGATTATGTGGGTAAATATTGATAAAACATTATTCTTTATTCAACATAGTTATTTGATAATGTATATTATATTTTAATTAGTTTCCAAATATGATTAATGTGTTGTACTTGATGTGATGCATATGGAATGAAATTTATATAATCCCTTGATGCATCAAAATATTCTCACGAGACAAATAATTTTTCCAAATTAAATGGTATTTTATATGTGGTTTTAAACTGTCTTTTGAATGGTATTGAGTGTATAGCTTTTCAAGTTCCTCAAACATGTCATCAAATCATTAATAATTTCTTTTACGGATATTTTTGTTTTTTTTAATTCTATATAATATTTTCATTTCATAAATTTTATTTATGCATAAAACTATACATTGATTGATTAAATGGCATATCTTTCAGTTAGTCATCTTTCCAAATTGATTATCCCTTATCGAGTTATTTAAATTGAATATGGTCTTAGTTATTTAAATTTCCATGTTGATTGATTATTACTGAATCGTTATTGCTACCATTTTACATTCCCTTATTGAGAATTTTATCTCAACCTTTTTAGGATTCCATTTCCATTGTTGTGAATTCGAATCCTTTGAATGTGTTTCAAGGATGCTGAGATTTTACATATGTTATGATTTATTTTATTTTCCCAATGTATTAAGGGTATAGTCTATGTAACATGGATTATCAAAATAGCTATACTGTTTGGAACCTTCTGATATAATTCCTTGTAATCATGCCTATTAAATAATTTAATGCACTGTTTCGGGGCTTCTGGGGTCTAGGCATTACAATAATGCTATAAATATTTACCATGTAATCATGGAATTATTTTAAGACATTATATATAAATGGGTTTATATTAAACAAATAACCAAAATTTTTTTTTCTCATAGTACCTATTGAGTATTTAATGTAATTTAATATTTTATGCCTCAACTATCATCTAATATTAAAAAATTCATCATTGATATGAAAAAAATAGCTAATAGTAAACACTAAAATATGTTGTAATGATCCTATTACATAATTATGTCTTTGTAATCAATAGAAATTCATAGATAAGTAATGGATATATGGAACATAAATGTTTTCCTAGTCAATGGAATGCTAATTATATCATAAAGAATTTAAATTAATAAAACAATAAATTATCTGATATTTCAAAATAAATTGAATTTAAACATATCAAAGGAACAATAATAGGGTAAAGGGGTGTGGTACATACATTTTATAAGCATACTAATAAGTATTAAAAAGTGATTAGAATATTTTTTAATTTTATTATTCAAATAAATAATAGACCAAACAAAACTAAAAATAGAATAATGTTACACACATATTTTATTTTCATATGGGATAATAAATTTCTTCATAGAGAAACATCTTGACTAGTTTACTATGGTAAAAATTTAATTTTGTAAAAAAAATGTGTTTAATCTATAATGGACATGATTAATTCTCAACATGGAAAAAAATCAATATCAATCCTTATAAAAATAACCCATTTTAGAAACAACATATCCACAATACAAAAAATATATGGAATATATAGGGAATTTAACATTAGATTATATGTAAAAGGAAATATTCTAGTGTTATAGTCACATATTTTATGCTATATTGATTGAGAATAGAAATATCCCATTAATAATATGACATCTGACATATAGTGGGGAAAATGAATTTTTCAATTAAATTTAGAGAACATAAGGAGTTATAAAATGGAAATTAAAAATAGTATACTAAATACCCTTACATTGAAATATTGGTACCAAATACATGAAAAAACCTCTATAAAATCTTATAAGGCCCTTGGAATGAATTTCAAGAATTAATAAAGTGGAGAACTATGAGTAATTATATTTTATTGAAGTGGAATTAGAGTATGGGTGGGAATTTTGGAAAAATTATACATTCAAATGTTTTCAAATCATGATTGTTGATATTTATGGAATGATCTAGGAAAAATATATGTTCGTGTACATGTTTCAAATTCACATTATTATTTTTTACTATATGAAACATCCTTGGAAACATGATTCTCAATGCTCAATTTCACTACACCGTTTATTATTAATGGATTCCATGTCATCCCTTATATTAATAATGTTCAATATGCATGTTTTTGTCTTAAGTGGATGTGAACCATCTTTTCAAAGAAATTTCTTCATTGGGAATTTAATAGATAATCTTTATATAGATCATTTTTGAGTGGATGGGAGGTTAAGCTTATATCACCCTTTTATTGGGAA
Source organism: Viscum album (assembly GCA_963277665.1). Taxonomy (NCBI): domain Eukaryota; kingdom Viridiplantae; phylum Streptophyta; class Magnoliopsida; order Santalales; family Viscaceae; genus Viscum; species Viscum album. Next base: position 674,350 of record CAUJRU010000030.1, on the reverse strand, counting down.
TTATTACCAACATAGGGAACCCATTACTGAATTAAGGCATGTTTATGAATATTTAATCAATTTCATTATGTGAATTTTTTCCATTGTGATAATGATTTAATAAAAAAAATTATATTGAAACATTTTTCATTATATTATAATTTTTCAAAAATTATTTTACTTAGTGATGAGACTATATTTTATAGCCACATAGCTGGGATATCATGAATTTATTTCTATATATCTACAGATTGTAGGTATTGTGAAGTATTGATCACACTCATCAGAGGGTTTTATTATTTATAAATAAGAGTTTAGTAAAATCTAACAGATTTTGATTCCACATAATAGGAGACATCATACATGTTGTTTGACCTATAAATGCATGATGCCTTTTTTTCATATATAAATTATCAAAAAAATTACATTTTAATGCTATTTGTCTATGAACAATAGTATTTTGGGTTTTAAACATTTCTCGGTTTTCAATGTACAATGATTTATTAGAATAAAATCTTTTAATGTATGGATTTCACAGTTAAAGGTCATCTGAGAGGACATGCCCATGTAGTTTAACATAATGTGACATGGTTGTATGTTATAATTTTTAGATAAATAAATCATAAACATATAGGATAACTTAATTAATAATAACGAATATGTATAGGAAACCCATCCTGGTGTATCTTACACTGAATATGTCTCTTTGTGGGAGGTTGATTGGTAGGGGATATGACCCATTTAGAATGTTATACTCATATGGAATCTATCCCATTGGGAAACAATAGATCACTGGGAATATGGACATTATTAATATATTTCAGAGGGTATATGGCCCATTGGGCATATTATATGGATTAAAAATATACTTATTAGGGGAAAAATATCTACCTATTGTATATTGTTAATGATATAATTATGGGTTACTTTCCTCATGGATAATATAGCCCCATGAGAAAAATGTAAGGAACTTATGTAGGGTTTCCCAACTTGGGCTCAAGATAATTTTTCAGGTATACTAATTGATATTCTTTCCCTAGTGCATGACTATTTGGAATGTACATTTTTTTGGAATACAATAGATAAGAGATTTTTAAATCTCACATATTCAATAAGGGGAAAAGGGGTCCACTGGATAGATGGGATAAGCTGATGTTGGATATGTGTTAACCATATTTGGAAACATAATCCATTGGAGGCAACACTAGAATCCTTGTGATATGAACCCTCATTATCAATAAAGATCATTTTTTTGATGATATGGCAGACCTATTGTTTTAGGACGAAAAATAAAGAGATAAATTTTATCATGGTAATTTATGATTGATTGGGTTCATGGTGATTTGAGAATTATAGTCATGTTGATGAAGAGGATTTTGAGGAGGTCTAGGTAGGTAGGCACCCGGGTTAGATACCCAGGTGAAATGGAACCCAATCACATGTATTGGTTATAGATGTCACCTAGGTAGGAGAGTTGGGTGCTGGTGGGACATTTTTATGATGACATCATTCTTTCTGTTCCATAGTGGGGTATCTGTGAAAATTACTTCTATAGTGGTAGGGCTAGGTAAAATAAAACCCTAATTTTTGTGTACCTGAGTGAAGGATAGATCTATTATTTATAGGATATTGATATTCCCCCTTGGAATATGTTAGGGTGGATATGGAAGCCTAATGGATGTCCCAGGTGATGGTTCACCCCATTATGGAGACATGGGAGTGACATTACTCAAATATGAGGTAGAGAGAAGGCTCACCCTAGTATGGGATATGTAGAGTGTTCACCTTAGGTTGATGTTTGAGGAAAAGTATCACCATAGTATAGAGAGGTAGTGGAAATTATATTTTCAGTTGGACAACCATTGGTGACTTGGGCATGTGGCATCCATGGGATTCAATCACAATGTGAGATGACTGAATGAAACCCTAGCGCGGTGGAGTCTTTGGAAGTGAATTAGGTTGAAATTACTATAATGTCTCTTATGGGATATGTACATTCTTTATACTGCATGATTATTATAGGGGAAGTGGTCGTTCATGATGATTTTGGTGTTAATTTATTCATATGATATTATTACATTTAATTTTATGCAATATATTTTTTTTTTCTTTATTAATCTACATGATTAGTGTTTGAAACATAGGAATTATGTGGGATGATTTGGATCATCTTTGTCACTCTCCTCTATGTTTGTGTCTTCTAGTGAAAAAAATTTATAACCATTGGGTATATATTTTGATTTATATAGAAATAAAACTTCATGAATGATTAAAATGGAAGCTCTTTCATGTAGGTGTTCTAAAAAAATGTGTCGGGTACATTGGTGCACTAACACAGGTGAGTTGAAATAATAAGGTATGTGTTATTGAATGCTCATTCAAACAGACCTTAGTGTGGTCACCAGGGAATGCTAAGAGATTTGGATGCATGCATAAGTTCCTTGATGATGTGTCTTGGGTTCACTCAAGCATTTGAGTGGTATTGATAGGTCTCCTATCAAGGATATTTTTCCCCAACATAACATTTTTCACATCATTTTTCCAAATTTGGAACCAATAAATTCACCCACCATCATAATTGGATATAATCGGCATGAAGAGAATAAAATTCCTTATTAAAAAAGACACTAGCATTAAATTTTCCACAAACTGAGATATTTTTGTTTCTTGATAGGGTTAACACATCATGAATACTAGTAACTAGAAATGGTCCACACACTAAAACCTGGGTGTGGAATTTTCCCCTCAATAAATAATTCTAGACCATTATATTTTTTTCTCACCAAATGAATTGAAATAATTTTAACATTTTTCACTCTCAATTATCATGTGTATTTCATGCCACCCAAGTAAAGTACTACATTAGACGCACCTCACCCACACCATTGTACTACTGTACTATTCACACAGAAATCTTTTAATTTTGCTTCTACTTAGGTGAATTAACCTTAGTGAAGAGGCTAGCAAAGACACATGGACCAAGAGACCTAGGTAGAAAATTTTACATTGTCAGATTTGTTCTTCATTTTTATCATGGCCAACATTTAATCACTCAGGTGAATTACATAATCATTCCTTATTCATTAAATTAATCTTGTTGAAATTTTCATTTCACTAAAAGGGGGATCATACATAAATCTCCATTAAATATGCGTACTGTACTTCCTCTATACTGGAAATGGTTGGTGATGTTGAACTCAACTCGCAAAATATCATCAGATCTCAACACTATATTATTTATATTATTCCCTCTATGACCTACAGGTCATGTAATTGTCTCTAAGCCTTCAGGCCTGGTAAGGGTTCCACCACATCCCTTGAAAGGTGGATTATCAAAAATAATAAAAAATGAAGGCCTTAGGGCCATTCCGAATATGAACAAATATACTAAACTACACATCATTATATCGACACCCCTTATTTAGGTTATGGATTCATAATGACATGTCGATCCTAGAACTAGACATATACATTTCCTCTGTGGAATCCGTTTTTGTATGAAGTACGAGTTGGGAAAATATCCCTATCGATGTGCAGAACACCTATCAAACCACAAATGGAGAATCATATTTCTTTATTCATACTCAAGAAGTACCAATTGGGGAGCTCAACGTATGGTTGGAAACTAAAAAATATACTTTAGATAATGAGAATATAATATTGATAATCTAATGGGACCGTATCCTTATAAGAAATTTCACCAATGAGTTCTAATGACTGTATTTTTTAAATAAAATAATAATATATTTTTATGTTCAGTTAAGATATTTCAGTCAAAATAAGGCTATCTATACCTCCCAATTTGTTATATTATTTTACTCGGATGTACATCAGAAATTTTTCTACATGTGGTGCATGAAGTCCAACATCTTTATTCTATAATATAGATATGTTTTTACTAGTCTCAAGTCCAAATATAAGATCATGATAATCCCAGTTATGTGTGATAGACTTGTTTAGTTTTGTCCCCCTCCCATAACTGGGGAAAACATTGATGGATGTCACATAATAGAAATTTATTTTTTGATATGAATAGAGTATAAGATAATGAAAATTGGTTCACCTTATTTAAATGTATTTTTAATCACATATTTCACAATAATATTATTCCCCCAATGATTAGGAATGAGGGAAATTTTTTTTAAATTCCAAAACCAGTATATTGGTGATTCATAGAACACCTATTATTTTATTCATTACAATATCCAATACACATCATGGGGTTACAAACTCGATTCATAGATGAGACTATATCATTAGTTTGAGGACCTTTTGTCAATGTTTTTAGGGGGTGGTTACTATCTTCCCATGATTCCCAAACCAGGGTGATATAAAAAAATCTTATGATGTATTAAAAATGTGACATAAGGGTATAAGGGAATTTTACTATTCTGATAAAAAAATTTCATCAATTTTATGGCCTAGTTCTATGGGGTGGGACCACTCATGGCATGTGTGGACCAAAATAATTTTTAGAGGACTGGATGGTGGTTCACATTGGTAGTTACATACTAGGACTCCCAATCAATATTCCTCAACTCACCCATGCACCAACACTAGTAAACTACATGTGCATATAACAAATAGTCAAGTATTTATGAGTTCTGGACCACCTCTTACGGGATAACACTAAAATATTATTTACCACATATGAGGATATTTTTGGAACATGGGTGGTTCATATCAATAAGTTCATTTTCATACACCCTTATTAAATTATCCATGGAAACTAAGAACTATTACTAATGGTCGATGGTGTCTCCATCTGGGATCCTTACATGCCATCATGGATCGAGAAGAAATTTTTCTAGATATAAGATGTGAGAATTTTTTACATCCATGCATTGGTTTTTGAAAGGATCCTAATGAACATTCATTAACATTTCAATATTTTGAAACATAATGAAATTAAAGATCAAATCACCATATAATTTCCTAAAGAACTCATCAAATTGTCCCTAGTTTATACTCAATCATGGATCATATAATACGATGTAATATATTTGGGAGGAGTTACTTATTAAATACATGGATTTCTATTTCAAGCAAAATGTCACGCTCAAGAATAAGTAAAGTGGAGTAAAAAAAATTATGATTGGTTGCACAACAGATCAATTAGAGGACCGAACAATGGATTAAAAAATATTAGTTTATGATCCCATAATGGAAGATAATCATCAAGAATAATTTGGGGAATTAGTGACCTATGATCATCAAAACATCTCCATCATCCACAATTCTATATAGTAGTAACATATTAACACATAAATATTGATTCAGGTCCCAATGACATAATCATCACCGAAGAAATCCATCTCATCATGTGATTATATTCCATATTATATCCTTAATTTATAGGATGAATTGAATTTTGGTATTGAAGAATCTTACATGAACAAGTTGATGCATGAGAGGGTATTACATAAAGTTATTTCTTGATTACTCACTCTCTCCATATTGATATGGTTAAAAAAATAATTCAACTAAATTAATTATTAATGGGTTAGGGGATTGGTGGCATAGAATAATGAAAACTATATCCCATTATATGGGAAATCATACATTCTTAAGTATATTTGTATATACATGGATATTATTTCCATTCCTTCAATAGAAAAAATCACTACTCAGATTCTATGGAATTGGAAATTCAAGAGATAAAGTGAAATGATACTAATGAATTCCAGATTTTAGAATTAATTGACACTATAATATTATTTATCCAAGAATAGAAAAATAAAATAAAAATATTGATTGAAAACATTTCATATTTTTAAATTATTCATGAGTTCACCAAACATATAAATCAAAAAATAGCTATGTTGGTTAAAAAATCACATCTACTAGCCTAAGCTGAATCCATAAGATTAGAAAATCTCCAAAAGTAAATTAGTGCCTCACATCATACATTGGATGGTTTTTAGTTCCCACAAAAACAAATCAAATCATGTCTCCTTCTATTTTTATCTTTTTTATTTACATGGTAAATATCAATATTTTGGGTGTTCCTCCCCATTTAATAAATTATAATGGTTACTTCATCTTGTTGATGTTCCCCTTAAATTTTTCTTAATGAATGAAACATTATCTTATCTTGTATCATAATTATTCCATTGGATGACCATGTTTTTTCAACAACTAGTCTATGATAATAATTGAATCTAAGGATGTGTAATAACATAATAATTTAATATAATTGAGAATTAAATGGGGGTATATTATAAAAGTCACAAAATATTGTAGTTTGAGTGAATTTTTTAATGATGATCCAATACTTTAACCCTGAGACATGTACCATCAAATAGAAATTGGAGATAAGGTGTTGTGTTTATTATCAATATAATCATGAGTGAGTCTAATGAGATAGTGGATTGCAAAAACCCATATCCTATCGATCATGAGATTGTATATTTATATCATTGGTTTTCATATAATGACATCATACAATAACAATATGATATGTATATACTTTTTTTATAGAAGATGTGGATCATTAATGGGTATGTCCTATTTGAAGTGTATAGGTGGGACACAAGTAACATTATATATACCATCACCATACACTATAATTTATCTATTTTCAAATGGGATATTGGTTACTCATAATGATAAAAATCATGAATTTGGAATAAAGGATTGAGTTTTCCAATGTTAAAATGGTTTTGAGTAGCTTAAAATTTCATTTCCATGCATTTCAAATGGATCATATGAAGCAAAATTTTAGAGGGAAAAGGTTTATTTTTTTCATATCTTGAGGGATCTATAGATATTGGGTTTACTTTTTATAAGGTAAAATATTGGTACTCAGAATATTGTAATATTTTTCCTGAACCTAAAATTTTCCAAATCCTTATATATGGTGTTTTGGATTGCAAGAACATGAATTTTCATAGATTTTATTTTTTTTGGGGTTTTATCATAAAACGTTATATTTTTTTAAATCATAATTTCTGTTGGACATTGAAGTTACATACCTATCGAGATGTCACTTAACTTTTACATAGATATTAATTTCATGGAATTCTATTTTGAATGTCTTATATAATATTCTTCGGGATATTTAAATGAATTCAATTCATAAATTGGATTTCTAGGGGTTATGGTCATGAAACACTATACAAAAGGCTATTAAATCTACTTAGTTGATAGGATTTGATAAAATATGTGTTAATGAAGAGATTAGCACTAATAATGATGAAACAATCATGCATATTTGTGTGTATATTAGGATCAAGCTACATGGATACAATATTTTTGATGTTTACATACATATAGATTTGAAAAAAATGATGATAAATTCAATAGAGAAAAGAAGGGGAAAATGTGAATTATGCACCCCAATGATATTATAGAACATCTAATTAATGAATAAATAATAGTTATGTTAATGTTTTTTGAATTATATTTTCATTCCATTTTAGGACACATGAAATAGACCGGGAGTGATCCATGACTTTGTTGTCCAATATTTTTCTTTATAGAAAATTATGATTCAAAAGTTTTTTAAATCAATGGTATTTGAATTTGTTAAAATATCTTTTATATGAGGGAGAAATTAAAATGTGGATGATTTATGACCATTATATTAATTATATCTTCCACTGTGAATATTTTCTTTGAATAAAATAATCATGATACAATCTAATTAAGAAAAAAGAATTCCTCATGTTTGAAGTTTCAAAAATATCAGACCAATAATTACCAAGAATAATTTACCCTTGTGGATGAATAGATTCATTTTTTATATCCCTAAAAGGTTTGTGATGACTCAAAAACATAACCAATGAATTATATTTATATTTAAAGTGATACTAAATTAGGTATTAAGTAATGTAAATATATCTTACCACTCCATCTAATTTACTTGAGATGAGGCAAAGGTGAAGCTAAAAATATGTGAAATCTACAAGATGCCATAAAATGGAAATAAATTTCCATATTATAGTAAATTTTTCTTATATTATTTTCACTAAAGAACAAACAAACTGCTAAAGAAAAATAACAACAACAACCCAAACAAACGATTCATGAGAAATAAATAATGAAACTCAAGAAAATACCTATAAGAAATACATCAGAATAATTAAAAAATAAATAAGAATATAAAAGAAGAATTATCATGGACATGAAGACTTAGGAATCTATGTGCCACTATAGTAGACCATGTTTTAGCCACTCCCTTTCTCTATCTCCATTCAAAATGCAGATTTTAAGTAATTCCAATTGTGAATTACTAAACCCACACATTCCTTGTTTCTATATAGATGAAATTAGAAAATGAACCAAAGTTCTCAGGAAGCGTTGATAATAACACTAAATAGATAATCCCTACCTAGGTCACAACACATTCTACTTGGATAAGAAAAAGTAAGAAAAATTTATATAAAATTTGTAAATAAATTATTTTAAATCCCTAAAAATGATTCACTTGTGAAAAATATTCAAATCATTCTTATGATTAATAATATTTGGAAAACCCACTGCATTTTTACATTGAACCACCAATGAACACATGCATGTCATACATCTAACACCTAATAATCTTGATTTGTTATTCATCATATCACCAAGTCGTCACTTGGTTAACGAATATAATGACGGGACCTCAGTCCACGATCTGTCCTATGTTTATCATCCATTTATGGAATCCCATATGACCATTATCCATCCCCCATAAACCTGAACATGAAAGAAAAATATTATAACAAGCTACCAATTTCAATATTTTTTAAACATAAAATCCATCGTTAAAACTAAAAATTCTCAAATAACATCAAACACAGGTTTTCCAAATCAATTTCAAAATTTTATTTTAAAATAAATCAGATGATTTTTTTTAAAAACACAGTCTATGATGTTCTAAAATAATAGTATGATAGAGAATCCTCCTACCTCAATTTTATTTCTCATAAAAGATCTATGATTTTTCTATGGATCAAGACACTTCCTTTTGTTCCACTTTAAAAAATAAAAAATATATCACCATCACAAATCCAAACCCGTAGATATTATTATTAGACAATGATATATGGACCCTTTAACACTATCCCAAGAGATAAAATAAAAAAAAATGAATAATTAGATCATAACCATTGAAGTTTACTCTTCAATTCCAAAATGTATCCTATGAATCAGTGTGTCGATGTCGAGGATTTATAGAAATCACCTAAGGATTCCCTAGATGCAATGCCTGAAGACATTAAAATATATGCATTTTAGAATAAATTTATTTTCTTTTCTATATTTATTTATCCACAACACCATGTTAATATCAAACTACACACTACACTAAGTTATCTTGATTTACTTTCAAGATAGCGTTTTACCGCCTTTTATTGAAAAACCTATTATAAAACATAATATTTACACTCTTATAAGTTTTATTTTTCAAAATATTATTCAATTTTTAATATATAATTTCAAAAAAGGATATTCTTTCATATTTTTATTATTTAGTTTCCATTTTTTGAGAACTAATGAAAATGCTACATTTTAGATAAAAAAAGCATTTTCATTTAAATAATTATTGATGGTAAATTATATTATAAGATTTATTTTAATGGAAAATAGATTAATTTTAAATATATTCATCCAATTTAGGAAATTTGATTCATTTTTTATATTGAATTTAGATATAAATATCTTGTTGAACTTTTGAGGAATTTCACTTTAAAAACTCGCTTTCTCACCACGTCTAAAAGATTAGCTTTAAATTTAATTTTTCTTTTTCCATGAATTGATTTTGGAAAACTATAAAAAAAATGATGTAAATAGATTAATATTTAAAGTCTAATATGATCATATTATTTTTGGAGAAAAAATATTAATAAAATTAATCAAAATTAATTGCAATGATTATGGTAAAATTAATCTTATCTAGGGAATAAACATAATATTATGGGTCAAAATGACCTAGACACATTTCAAAAATACATTGTATTCAAGTAGTATTACCATATACACTATTAATTATAATTTTAGGTGTTTTTAGGATACGATTCCATGAAAGTGATCAACATAATGATATATGTAAAGAAAAGAGAAAAACGAACCTTCATTACCTTTAATATTTGTAATGATTTAGAGTGGGGAAGAAGGTACATAAATTTACTTATAAATATTTTTCTTAAAGGTAAATTAGTTTTTTACCATTCAAATTTAACAGCAATTTTTAGGGATTAATTAGTTATATTAAATTCTTATCAAATGGAAACACATGGATTATTTAGATAATAATAAAATAAAATAAATGATTCTAAAAACATTTGAAAAGAAGTAAATTTAATTAATTATTATGTTAAATAATATTTGTGAATGAATAAATCAATTTATATAGTTTTGAATTTATTATGTTTTAATTTCCAATATTTTCCTGATATCATTATATAAAAATTAAATACATAATGTCAAAATATACATTAATGTAATATTACAAGAAATGATATTTAATAAAGTGAATTAAAACTAATTAAAATATAATATTATGAAAAGTGATTTGTATTTGTTATTAAATATAAATATAGTTCCATTCATTGACCTATTTATCTATTATAATTAAAATATTTACCCAAGGATTGTAAAATCATTATTTTCCCGGTTCGGGTAAATGTAGTGTTTTTGTGTGTTACATGTCCTTGTTTTAAAATTAATTTACAACACACATTGGATTTTGTATTTTTTAAATTAGTTATAATATTTATAACTAAGCGGTTATATATTGCCTTAAAAATGAGACTTTATTTTATAAAAAAGGTAAAATTACATAAGATGGAAACCTATTTACTTTAAGAAAAGATAAGATGATTAAAATAATGAAATTTAATAACTCAGCAAAAAAAGATAAAAATGATTTTATTATTTTGCGTTGTGAGTATGTATCCACCATAAATTATATTGAATGTATTATTTTCCAATTTTATAATCTCATTATTTAATGGTGACCTCCCAATAGTGTTTACCATTTTGTATTTACGCGTATGGCACTCCTCATCCACTATAAAAATTCATTAACTCTCCCACTTCCTCACACTAATAAAAAACATTGGATCATGAAAAATCTACCCAAATAATATCAAATAACTACTAAAAACAATATTGAGTCCTAGCATTGTTCATAAATCCAACCAATGAATCTCTTTGATTCAAACCAAAAGAAGTTATCAGAAAAGAGGTAACATTCATCAAACGTGCGTTTATGCTTTATTTATTTCTCAACCCATTCAATTATTTTTATTTTATGATTATATAATAAAATATTTATATAGAATATAGTTATATTTTTTATGATAATTTTTTTCCATACAACTACACAGAATTCCATCAAATGGTTAACGAAATTATCATTCGTGTACAGTGAACTACATCCTTATGAAACGATATCGTTTATTTTTCATTTAACACCTCCCACTATGAGGAATTATCATGGACAACCAATTGTCATATTATGTATAGGATATTTATTTTTCATTCATACTTATAGAATTATTATATAATATATATCTTTAAATGTTTTATTTGGTGTAAATCTGATAACATTGTTTTTGCTCATCGGGAATACCGGCTCCTCAAAGTGATGTGATACATTCACCCATTGCGTGGAATGTATAAAGGTTAAGTTTAACTAAAAATATGTTTCAAAAATGAAATATATTTGATACTTTTGAAATAACTACATTTATGGAAACAAAATATCTCATTTTATTTATTTCCCTTTCCACTGACTAAAAAATTATAACATCGTTCGTGGATGTGTGGACTACCACCTACTCAACCAGATGTCATTCATTTTACATCCCAATAATTTTATATATATAGGTATATATAATATTAAATAACAATTTTTTATGATATAATGATCATTCTGTAAAGATAACATTTTACTTAACATTTTTTCATCACAGTCATTGGAAAATGGGAATGCTACTCATGCATACATACGACATACGATATCTATGATAATATCATTGGTTTGCTTTTCAAAATCATATTTCATGAATGGTTTTAAAATAATAATTTATGTAAAAAAATGATAATTTATTAATGATTTTTATTCTGAAGATGTATATATAATGGCCCCTTTGACTAGAGTCAATATACCAATTTCGTTTCTGACACATGAACTGGATTTAAAGAAAACACAAAACACAAACTCAGTTGTTTATGTAATATTATAAAATATTTTAATAACTGAAATAAAAGTGATAATAAAAACAAAAATGATTCTGAATCAAGTAAATAATTACCATATGTTTATTATTCCAGTATATAAATACACAAATGACATGTCATACTCATGGTAAGGGTTGTTCATATCACTTTTTATTTTTATGAGATAAATGTCACATTCACCACTTAATTATATTATAGGGTGTAAATAATGATTTTTGATATGTTATATCATGAATTTTTATATGCTTAATATATTATAGGTTTCATTTAATTATATTCCTTAATGTGTATTATGATTCAAATGGTTCATTGTGGTATGAGAATCTTCAAAATGTTTAAAGAATATTTTACAAAATAAATTTAATGATATTGAATGGTATTTCTATTATTAAAAGTCAAAAACCATGGTTTGTAATTTTCCACCTATGGGGAATTGTTTATAAATCTGTATTATTTATTCAATTTTGAAATTTTATAAGGATTTTTGTTTATTAATTTAATATATTAATTAATACGAGGAATGATTTTTACATGAAATGATGGGTGGGATGTTGACATTATATATCCCATCAATGCATCAACAGGTTCTCATGAGACAAAAATGTATTCTAACTTAAATTGGTCTCTACCCATAGTTTTAAATCGTCTTATGAATGGTCTTGACGGTATTGGTGTTTATGTTCCTCAGTCACGGCGTTTAACAATTACGAATTTCATTCATAGATACTTCAGTTATTATTCTTATTATCCATGGGATTTACATATATTAAAATCCATGGCTTCATTTAATTATCAATTTATTAAAAAAATGGAATATGTTTTAGTTATTTGAAATTCCATGTTTATTCATTATTTTAGATTCATTATTTGTTCCACATTACTTACCCTTACTGAGAACTTGATCTCACCCTTATTATGTATCTATTACCCATGTTATTAAGTGGAATCATTTAAATTAGTTTCAAGGATAGTGTTCATTTACATATTTTAGGATTTATTTGTTTTTACTATGTATTATGGGTTTTATATATGTAATCTAGATTTCCAAAACTGGTAAATTTTTCTCTCATTTAGGATTTGATTCATTGTAATCTTGCCAATGTAATATAGTAATGCACCATCTCTGATCTTCTGAGGCAAGAGTGTTATTTTTTATATCAAAGAATGTGTTTAAGAAAAAATTGAAACAAGATTTAGAAAAACATATATTATAGAAGATAATACTATGTTAGACTTTGAGATAAGTATAGAACAACATAATAAAGAAACCATGTCTATAATTAAAAAATTATATAAGCATAAAAATCATAATGTATGTAAAGTATCTCGGTAGTTTTTGGATTACAAATTATGTTTAATAATGATAATGTCTAGTCTATTATATTTTTTCATTCAGAAATGATTCCTAGCATAAAGAATGTGAACACCACCATTTCACATGATCCAAAAAGTATGAATGATCATTTGTTTATGGTATTAAGGTAATACTATTAAAGAAAATAGTCTCACAAGTATTTTCATCAATTGAGAAAATAATATAATGTCTTAAGAAAACCAAGAATTAATTATTTAAGTAATATGGATTCAGAGGGAAGCACGAGTACCAGAGGATAACTTAAAAATATGGATAAAGGTATGAAAGAAAAATATGTATTTTCCCACATGTAATAATTGTGGAAATAATGATCATGATACATTCTCAAAAAGAATGGGAGTTTTCTACTTATTTGGGAATGAAGTCCAACATTCTTGTGATTTCATGGATGAAAAAAGGTATCTCAATGTACAATGATTCAATGGAAAATAGATGGAACACTGTACATATTTATTTCTAAATTTTAAAAGGGATATAACCTGAAAGAGGATAATGGATCATGGTTAAGATTTTTCAACTGACATAGATGAAGAGTAATGATTATTATTCTTGAATTTGGATTCAATAATTATGTTATTTGTGTGTTTTATCAGTATGGAACTTTTCATGAGAATAATAAAATGTATAAGGATTGGACATTAGTACTTTCTCATCAAGGATATTAAAGCATGTCTAGATCACTACAGATAAAAAATAAAAGTGATTCAGTATAATGGTGAACTTTTTTGGAAAACGCATGGCTGAAAGAAACATAACACTTAATATATTCCTGATACTAATTTAATGATTTTTTAATAAATAGAAGATTGATATAGAGAATGTATATTGGATACTACAGACTACTATGGAACTGATTAATGATTTTTTGACAATGTGGATTATGCAATTATTAATGGGGATTACAACACTTTTATATTCATGTATCATATCTGATAACACATGTTTTAATTATGTAATAAAGAAACATTATTTTTTTCAATATGGTTTTATAGAAATTCAATTTAGTGCCATATTTCAATAGAATACACGATGAAGGTATTCAAATGTTTGGAATGTGAAAATTTGGAGTTGCTTCATGTTGATCAGAGGACAATGATATGTTCATTTTGAAAAATTAGTGACCTTCTTTCTAAAGTGTTGGATTACAATATTTTGTAAATGTTTACCATTTATGAAATGGTTTATGTTGATATTTTGGTGAGGTTTTAGTATTACATCACTCTATGATACATATTGTGTTATTAAATATATTAAAAAATAGTTCAAAGCCTAACTAAAGAATACAATTATGTTTATGAAATAGAGATTTAAAATTTACATATCTTCATAAAGAGTAAAATAATTTATGTACTCTATAATAATGGTCTTGGAATAAAAACTTTGTCTTATTTTCATCATTTTATTTATATAAATAACCTTTGTCATATGTGTTTTTTAAGGATTTTTTTTCAACAACATTCTGTTTAAACTTTTCTAAATCAATCTACATGAGATGTTGATACTATGATTTGCCTACCATGTCCATGTTTTAACTAATTTTATACTATTTTAAAACCTTGTTTTTGGTGAACTTATCCTTTTCTTCTCCCTCTCGTTAATAATATGTGTGGTTTTTTAGACAATGATTTATTTTCAAATATCAAACCCTAGATTGCTCATATCAAGTTTAGATTCTAAAAAACAATTTAATTGAGGTGGGTAGAATGTAACACCCCAATACATTATAATATATTTCATTTTATAATAAAATTAATTTTTTTATATCATTATTAATATGAAACACCGTGTAAATATTATAATACACACAACATTGATTTATCTTTCATTACACATAAGTACTTTTTTTACATCCTTTTAGTGGAGGATGTATTTTTAAACTAAATTGTACACCTAAAAAAATCTATTTGTGAAAATAATCATAAAATTTTAATGAAGAATTTCAAAATTATCATTGTATGAATTTTATGTAATTTTATGAGAAGTTTCACTTTTTTATTAATACTGAAAAATACTACAATTTAGTTAAAACCCACATTTTATTTAAATAATTATTAATGTTAAATTATATTATAAATTTTTTTATGTTATAATATATAAATTATTAATCTATTAATACAATGTAGTATATTGGAATCATTTTTATATTGTATAAATAACTTTTTAAAATTTTAACATTTTTACTTTAAACGCTTGCTTTATCGTTACGTTTGGAGGATTAGCTTAAAATTTTATTTATTCGGTTGGCTTAATTTTATTAAGAAAAATAGAAATATACTTTTTTAAAAATTCTAAAATTTTTAGTATAATAAGATAATTTTTTTTCAAAAATAATTATTAATGAAAGTAATTAAAAATAATTTCAATGATTACGTTAATAATAATCTTAAGAAAGGACAAACCCTTAAACATAATGGTAAAATGACTTAGAAACATGTCCAAAATCCATGGGCGAACAATGTTTCTTACGTATACCCTTTTATATTGATTTTTTTGAATTAATGGGATATTATTCAACGAAATTGACTAATATAATATGTTTAGAAATGAGAAAGACAAAAAATGAACCTTCGATGCTATTAACATTTATAAAAATTTTGAGTATGGGAAAAGCTAATTAGTTTTAGTAATAAACCAAAATGTTTTCTGGATAATTAGAAATTAATATTGGGAGTGTAATTATTTACATTAAACTCTTAACCAATTTAGATGCATGAACTATTTAGTTAACAATTAGATAAAATATATGATGAGAAAACCCCTATGAGTGAATTAAATTAATGAATTATTGTGTTCTATTAATTTTTTTGATAAATTTATCATGTTAATTTTTTTTGAATATAATATATTTTAAATCCAATATTTTTTTGATATATTTTCATTAAAAATAAATAAATAATATCAAAATTGAAATAATGTTATTTGACAATAAATGATATTTTATTAAAAGATTTAAAAAAAATAAAACAATGAATTATACCAATTTATTTGTATTTGTTAGTAGATATGACGTATGTTCCATTCATGTACCAAATTATCTTTCATAATTATGATATTTTACCATATATAGTTTAAAAATTATTAGCATCTTTTGGGATAATGTTTTGTTTTTCACGTTACATGCAGTTGTTTTAGAATAAATTACCAACACAAATGAGATTTATATTTTTTAAATTAGATAAAATATTTATAAATCATTTGATCTATATTTTTTAATAAATTTTAAAAAAAAATCTTAATAGTTAATTTTCTTAGGATATAAATCTAGTTACATTTATTTAAAACTAAAATGAGAAAAATAAATAATCTTAAAGACTAAAGAACAAAATTATAAATATTTTTTTCTTTCTCTATTGTATCAGTGTTTCTAGAATATAATTCACCTTTAATACATTATTTTTTCATTTTGGAATCACATTATGTAATGGAGACCTCCCAATAGTGTTTAACATTGGGTATTTTTAAGAATGCCACTCCTCATCCACTTTAAAAAATAATTCACTCTTCCCCTTCCTTACACCACTCAAGACACATCGAGTAATCCATAATCATCCCAAATAACCTCCCAAAACCCCTCCCCTAACCATATAGTCCTCCCTTTGGGAATAAATCAAACTAATTATTCCCATTGGTGCAATCTAGAAGGAGTTAACTAAAATATATGTGACACTCTTCAAATGTTCATTTATGTTCTACATTTTTCACCACATATTCAATTCCTTCAATTCAATGATTATATAATAAAATCAGTATCTTAAATACAATGAGATTTTTTTATGATAATTGTTTTCCTACACCTACACACACTTACATAAAATTGGTAACGAAATAATAATTCATGTAGAGCAAACTAACGCATCTTGAAATGATGTCTTTGATTTTTTACTTTACCACCTCTCATGATTGGTAATTATGATGGAATTTTTTTTATATGATCTATATGATATCTATTTTTTTAATTATAATTCTGGAATTATTATATCACATATACTATCATATGTTCCATTTGGTATAAATACGTTAACATCGTGTGTGGACTTGTGGACTACTACCCCCTCAAACTAATTTGATACCATCACACAATAAATGGAATGTATTATGGATGGGTTATATTAAAAATATTTTCCATGATGGTCATTAATGTGATATTTAGGACATAATTATATTTCTGGAAATATAATATATCATTTTCTTTATTACCCTTTCCACTAGCTTAAAAATTATAATTTCATTTGTGGACGTGTGGGCTACAACCTCCATGGTGCGATGCGATTCATTTTACGTCACAAAAATTAATTATATAAGTACAAATAAGATTAAATAAAATATTATTTATGATATAATTATCTTTTTGGAAAGATAAAATGTTACTTTATTTAGATTATGGTAATTGAAAAATTTGAATGTTACAAATGTATATGTATGTTCTACCGGCTCTATGATTTCAAAGTTGGTTTATTTTCCATAACCAAAATTAATGATTCTTTATAAAATTATAACTGATTTAAAAATATAATAATTATTTAATTTTTATTATTCTAATTATGTTTATATAATTACCCCTTTGACTATAGTAAACATACCAAAGTCCTTTTTGACACATGAACCAAATTTGGTAACAACACCCGACGTAAACGTAATTGTTTAAATAGTTGTATCCAAAATTGTAATAAGTGAAATAAAATTTATAATAAAATTGAAAAAGGTTATTAAGAAGATTATTAATTAAAATAAGTTTATTATATAGGAATATAAAGACACATGGGACATGTCTGACTCAGGGTAATGGTTTTTTGCCTCACTTTTTACATATGTGAGATGAATGTCATATTACCCACTTAAGTCTTGTATATTGTGTATATACAACCCTTTGACTTATTATATCATCAATTTACATATTTCCATGATATGATATGTTCCATTTAATTTTATTCCTTCATTGGAATAATTATTTAAATGTTTCAAAGTTGTATTGGACAGATTGGAATTCTTAAATATTAATTTCCCAGAGATTGTTTTTAATGATCTTTCAATTTTAATTCAACTCATCAATACAAAAAAAACCATGTTGTTAATTATCCTCCATTGAGGAATTTTTGGTAAATCAGTATTATTTATTTAAAAATGATATTTTCTAAGGAATATTTTTTATTAATTAAATCGATTACATGATATGAGGAATTCTTTGGATAGGCAGTGACAGGTAGGGCCCTGACATTATATAGCCCCTTAATGTGTCGACAAGTTCTTTTAAGAGCAATAAGATGGAAAAATGGAAAAGTTTTCTATATTTGGTTTTAATCCTTATTATTAATGTACTTTATATTATCGTTTTTCATGTTCCTTAGACATGATGTTCAATAATTTAAAATTTACTTTATAGATATTTCTGTTAACATTATTATTATACATGATATTTTTATATGATAAAATATATGGATGGAATTCATTGTCACTTTATTCAGTAAATGGGATGTGTTTCAGTTATTTATATTCCCATATTGATTTATTCTTATGGATACATTATTAATTCCTCTTTACTTACCCTTACATATCATTTGGGATCACCCATATTATTTTTCCTTTCCCCGGGTTATGAAGAGTAATTCTTGGAAATAGATTCATGGATGTTGATATTTTACTTATGTTGTGATCTATTTAATTTTCTCAACGTATAACGGTTATAATTTATGTAATATATTTTTCAAAACTGATAAACTATTTGGTCATTTAGGACTTGATTCTTTGTAATTAATGAAATGTAATAAATTCATATATTGGCTATGACTTTCTATGGTTATCCCATTACACTAGATGTCAAGAAGGACAGAAAGAAACTATGTGAGGATTTATTAGTTCTGGTTGTATTTAGACCATATATACTTAAAATATTCATTATTGGAATTAGTAATTCACTTCATGAATTCCATGATATGTCACTTACGTTGAAAGTCTCATTGCTATAGTTTTTTAAACAGAAATTAACATTTCATGAAATGAATTCATTTCCAATAATGAAATTCCTTCGATATTCACCCTATTAATAATATTAATGATATGAAACCATTCCCCAATTCTTCCAAATAAAATTCATACAGTGGAATCACCATTCTTGACAAGAATCTTTATTGAGACATTCCACGTATCCAACTTTTAGTTTTTCTCCCCTTTATAAAAACAAAAAAATAGGTTATTCCAATTATTATAAACATAAAAAAGAATAAAATGATAATGTGCCTGAAACTAGGGTGCTAGATTCCCCATGACATTTGTATTACTATCCTCAATAATTTGTATATCAATATTTCCTTTAAATAAATCATTCTATTTCTACCATACAATCCTTTACCATTCCAATGTTTCCTTTGGATTTGTAAAATGATGCATTAAAAATCACACATAGGAAATTGATCACTATCACATGGCCATTTATTGTCTGTCTATAAGATAACCATGTTCTTGTATAAAATATGTATTATGATCATGACCAACATGATCCCAACTAATCACATGATTAGTTTAAGGTCACACATCATAAGTTGACTTACATTGAAGATGTTATATAACTTATAGAATTTTGGATATAAGTCTAAGCCATATACATTATTTCAAATTTATTACCTATACATGAATGGAAGCACATATTGTGGAACTAACATCCATTTCATCCCAATGTGTTGGTGGCCAAGTCTCAATAGCAATTTTAAGAAGACATGGAAACTAACATAAAAAGATAAGGGTAAGAGATGATTGTCTACTTACAATTTACATATATTGTGACCCATTTCCATTGCATTCGAACACATTATATAAAGATGATGAAGATATTATACTTACCATATATGACATCTCCTAGACAATAATGGTTGGAAATAAAGGATAGTGTAATAGTAAAAAAATGAGGGAAGATTATCAATAACGAAAAAAACCATGATAAGGTAAGTGAATTACAAAAACCTAACCACATGATGCTTCAAAAAAAACAACACAACTCAATAAAAAACCATATAAATTTTATCAGAGTAATTACAGAATTAAATAAGTAGCTACAGGAATTTTACTCCAAGATTAGACATCTTAGTCTCCCACATGGAATAATAGAAGACTAATATGTAGAAAACACATTACTCAAGCTCCACTAAACATAATCACTATATCATGGAACAAAACTGGAGAGTTCTGAAACTTACCCCATCATTATATCTCAATAAACGACATCTGAAAATTCAAAAAATTTGTAAATCCCTGAGATTTTAAAATATGTACATCATAATCTATAGATTATGTTACGCATAACACCAAACCAAGAGGATAATTTTATTCCTTGAGACATTATGATATATTTAATTTTAAATAAATTCAATCCCATTGATATCTTGAAATGCACGCAACACTGAGTTTAAACAAAATTATATACTATATTAAAATATTATTATTTACACATTACCATTATAACATACTCAGTAAGTTAGTAAATATGAGTAGAAATAACAAAATTATTAAAATTATATGGTATAAAAATGTATAAGGTAAATTCAATTCTTATCTTTTAATTCTAAAAAAATAAGAATCCCTTAAAAAATGTTTTCTATATTATAGTATTTTTCTAAAAGATAGAGTTATCTTGTTTTTCACACATAATTTAATATTAATTTTCACCCCTTCTTGAATATAAATTTTATAAAATTAAAATAATTTTTTAAATCATTATTTCAATATTTTTTATGGTTAATTATTGATATTTTTAGGAAAGTTTCAATTTTCAACAAAATCGTAAAAATACTGATCTTTATTGAAAACTTCCATTTCAGTTAAATTATTTAATCAGATAAATTACATTTTAAATTTGATTGAAAATAAAATTAGATAAATTATTATAAATAAAACTAATTTAGGTCATTGAGATCAATTTTTTGGTCAATTTAAATATTCAAATTTTCCATAATTAAGATATTTTTCTCTTTGTAAACCAACTATTTCATCTCGTATATGGGTATAGTTTTAAATAGTACTTTTTAAATTTTATTAATTGAATTTGAAAAATTGGATTGGATTTTTTGAATTAGCATAAAATATATTATTTAATATGATCAATGTATATTTTTTGAATTTATAATAGTTAAATTTGATATAATTATCCACCAAGGTTGATATAATAAACGGATTTATCGGGGTTTAAAAAACAATATAAGAGTCAAATTGACCTATCATTCTTTCCATCACTATAAACCCAATTAAATTTTCTCAGGTATATCAAAATCTTTTTTTTTGTTTTTTATTTTCGGTCATTGCCTAATTTCAAGTAGGAATTGGGAAGATACCTGTAATTGTAAAGTTAGTGATTTGTTGGAATATTTAGTATAAACCCAATAGTTTTTGAATACTTATGGGGATTTACATGTTGTGTTATGGGGTTAAAAAATGTGAAAAATTATATTTGTAGATTCCATGAAATATGTTCAAATTGTGAAAGGTTAATCTCCATGTAGAACTTACAAGAAATGTAATAGAAAAAATTACAAAAAAGGAGGCATGTTTTTTTAGTGTACCATGGAGTTGTGGAATACATGGCGTGTAAGGGAGTTATAGGCCATGAAAGACAAAAAAAGAGTTTTATTTTATTGTGTTTCATGGGTGTTATCTCATTTCATTTTTTTTGTTCCCATACTTATCCAACTTTCCATTATCCTATGGGATTTTCGGTGATTAAATCCCATCTAGATCACTTAATTCAATAATTGGTCACTATTATGGTTGTATTTCTTCTATATAGGTATGTAATAATATTTTTTATTATTAGGATTTGGTTATGGATATGGTACAATAATATATTTTTGATCATATAGTGTATTCTATTGATTCATTTTAGTTTCTTCTTTTGCCTCTTCTTTTGAAGGTTTTTCTCTTGGTTTTTAGTCATTATTGTCAAAAGAAACATGGTTTCTACCATGTTGAGAAAGTCTTTTTAATATAATAGGATAATTTCAGGGATTTCATGTTTTTATTGATAAATTACTCTCAATTATTTATTGATTTAAAATTATAATTGGTTTCAATTTATTTAATGGAATGGTTAATGTTTTCAAAAATATGGTTTTCTTTGAAAATGGAATTTCTAATTTTGGAAACGGGTTTTCAAATTTTGAAGTGGATTAGAATGGATTAAATTTTTTTACAAAATTGTTAGCAAGGTTTGGAAAATTTAATGTAAAATTTAACCTTGGGATCCTTGGGTGCGTTGGGATATAGAACCGGGTAGAACTACTATATGTTTCACCACTTAGAGGAAATCATTGATGATATCTACTAATAGGACATTATATCAGTAGTATCGAATATATGGCTCTTTAGGATTTTGATTGTGAAGTTTTTATTGAATCATAGGTTAAAAACCAACATTCAAGGTTTCTTTAATTTATGGATATTTATAACATGATTGGTTTTATCATGGATTTTTTCCTAACCTATTTTTACATATCAGGTTGTATCACATAGCTTCACATGATAAGTTGTTTTATGGATATGTTTTCACCTTTATACCTCTTGATATATGGATATTATTTACTATTTTTATCACATATACATGTCATAATTCTGGATCAAGAATATTAAATGATTTATGAAATCCAATGGAAGAAAAGGTTTAAATGAATTATAAATGGTATTTATTTATAAAAATAATATGTAAAAATATTTTTTATGAAATTAAATAATCATTTCATTCTTTATATTATACTTTGTACATTAAATGTTTTCGAATCCTTCAGTGATTTGGATAATAGCCTACTGGTGCCTTTTGTAATTTGTAGATGTTTTTATAGGATTTAGGTAAAGGAAAGAGCATATTATATTATATTGGTTTCTATTATTACTGTATATTTAGCTACGAGTTGGTCTGTTAGTGACTTTTGGTCACATCGGGACTTGAATTAATTTCTATTTTAGCCTATTATTCTTGGATTTTTTTGTTCATTTATCGTATCATATATATAATAACTTCATATTATGGTTTTTTTGCCTTTTTTTATAAATTCAGGACTTGTTTTTTATGTTATATTACCCATATCACATGATGGGTCGGTTCAACTAGATTGTCTACATGAAACGGAATGGTTATTTAGAATTTGGTATCATAGGGGATTCTCAGCATGATATAGTGTTATAACTACTTTATTTTGGCTATTTTTTATATATATGAGTTAGAAACATCAGAATTGGGAGAGTAGTTTTGGAAAAGGGTCCTAACCAACTGAATTTCATGACTTAATACAAGTAATGATGGGTGTTCAAGGACTTCTATCAGGAATGATATATAGTGGTTGAGGTTATTTGAATGAAATTTATGGTAGGTTTATTTTTGTTTTTTTGTTACATTTTAGGTAACTTTTTTTCATTGATAGTTTTTTCTTTAAATTTTTTATTTTTTACATATTATTTATCAATACATGGAGTTTTTCCTATTATTTTGGAATTTTCATCTTGATTGATTTTTTTTGGATTTCTTCATGAAAATTTCTCTAATAAGTGGTTTTCAAAAATATGAGAGTGGTAGTTGTGAGATAGGTTCTACAGGATAATCCTCTAGTGGACCCAAAATTGATAAAATATGTTATCTGCACTCTTTAAACTCTATGAATGGGGGGTTTTGGGAACACCTCATGCAGAGTGGATTATGGATCAAAAATTACTAAGAAATCTCCACCCTTATATCAGGGTGATAATGTAACCCATGATTCTAAGGAGATTCTTGAGCAGATAGACATGATCTTAATCTTCATAAAGATTCATGAAGATTATATGGTGGTGTTTTTAACCTATATACTGGACTAGGAAGGATATGGTTGGACTCTATTGTGCATGTTATGTTGCATGAGGTTGTTAGCTAGGATTCATTAAAGAAAAAATTTTACAAGAAATTTTATCCTGATGCATTTTGAGTGAAAAAATACCTGGTAATTTATGTCCCTGGAGCTAGGGGAGTATACCATACTAGATTATTCTACCCATTTTTGGGAGTTAGGACCACAAGAATTTTATATTTTTATTCATGTGTTCCTGGAGGCTAATATGATTGAGATAAGATTGAGGATTAATATTTAGTCGATTTTGATACTCTTATTCCTTTTGAACATTGTGTAGGTAGTTGAAAACTCATCTTCAGATGAGATAGACATATCTTGGATGACAGTTAGGGGTGGAGGTTCATATGTTTTAGTGTTTATCAAGGTATAACTTCTTTCTAGAAAATGAGGAGAATGAGTTGATAGTTTTCCTTAGGAATAGTTTCACGGGTGATAATAGTGAAACATCATGTTGTCTACTACTAGTTTTTAAATTGGGGTTATACGAAGCCTAACTATGTGGAGGATATTTTGACTAGTTCTTTTTGGAATTATGTTCACATCTACAATGATTTTTGGAAATCATATCTTAGGTATTCGGTTCTATATCAAATCTCATAAGGGGTTTATAGGCTCATTTAGATGATTCCAAGGGTGGTGGGTCTAATCCTTAGGCCATGAGATATGATCATGTTTCAATTATAGAAAGACTTTAATTATTTTAGTACTCTCTAGAGGAATATAAAATATGAATAGTGAATGTTAGAGGTATGATGATTATTTCATCTCTTATGGTGCTAGCTTTGTTTCATATATGTTCTACTCCTATTTTTTATATTTTCAAAGATAGTTGAGTTTTCAGTATTTTGTTTTTGTCTAATAAAAATATTATTATATCTTTACACAACATTTTTATAGAGGAATAAATATGGTTTTTGATATCCCATGTGTTGGGTGATCATACCCACATTGAGGTATATTGGAAATTCATAGTGCTTGACCTCAACATCATCGACATGAATATCAGCATTCATTATATGACCATTTCTAAGGCTCAGATAGACTGTTATCATCATTGAGTTCAGTTATTATCTAAGTATGAGGTCACTTATGTTTTATAGGGTGATTAGGACTCTACATGGGGATGGGAAGGGCTTGTTGTTTCATATGATTGGAAATATCATGTTATTTTTCAGAGATGTTTCTCGGTGTTGTTGACCATTTATTTGATTTTTAACTTCTTTTTATTATGTGTGACTACACTGATGTCTTTTCAATTGGTTATTTTTTTCTTTACACTAGATAGAGATGATGATTTTACTATTACCAAGCTCCATGGTACAATTCCCATTTCTATACCAGCCTACAATATGGAACTTACTAAGTTGATGGTACATAACATCCATTCTGAGGACCATAAGGCCTAAGGACTTATTCATCCCATCATTTCACCTTGGGCTTCACCTATTCTCTCTTAAAATAAGTAATTGGGGAGGCTTATACTTTTTATGGATTATTGAAAGTTGAATCGGTTGTCCTTTAAGAACAAATATCCTTCCCAAAGATTTATGATCCCATTGATCATATTTTTGGGACTCATTGATTTCCTAAGACTGAATTGTAGTCAGGGTGTCTCCATTTGATAGCTAGAGAAGGGTATATACCTAAGATTTCATTTAGGAGTTGATATGGGAATTTTATGTTCTATTTAGGACCTTAGGTATAACTAATTATCTTGAAGTGTTTATGGTTTTGATGAACCTGATATTTCATTGGTTAATGAAATAATTTTTTATTCTATTCAATGATTATAATTTAGGGTACTCCATGTCAGTGGATGATCATATATGACAATTTTGTAACACCCTGACCCCAGTTACCCAGAGTCGGTGCATTATTACATAACATTATCATGATCACAAGGGATCAAATCCCGAAAGACCTATTTGTTTAGTATCCTTATAAGTACTTGATATATTCATAAGTTTTACATTGCATTATAAAATGAAAAAAAACAAAATTGTATCCATTAGCCACATTTATATCCCATATAATATCCCTATAGGTCAGTAATAATATTCTTCTTCGCATCTTGGGAAAAATAAAACATAGAAAAGGGTGAGCTCAGATGCTCAATAAGGATAACAATATAGCAGAAACTTTCATAAATAGCATAAACATTTAAGGTAATTTATAATACTAAAACATAATACTTATAAACATAAACTGCATCATAATATGGAAATTATAGATCAAATAATTCCATTAACTTATTCACATGGATATTCTACTAGTCAAATAATCTTCTGCAATATCAATAGACAATTTTACAATGATGGAATTCATAATGTCGGACATCATAACCACATAGTAAAGGCCTTGTGCCAAGACTACATATAAGATTTTTTGAAGACCTTGTGCCAATATACTAGTTTGTCTCATGATACATACCTATGGATAGAGGATCTATAGCAGGATCCACCCATCGCTTACTAATTCCAATGCATTCCTCATATTAAAAGGTTGAAACATAACATAATAATTCGTATTAAATCTAGCATACGAAATGTCAATAGTTTAACCTTCAACCATGAATGATATTAAAATAGTAAATACACAGTAAAACATATCATAAATCATTCAATACAATACGGAATATTGTATTATAATTAATTAACTTCAAAATAATGTAAAATCCATCAAAGGATGTAGACATAGATGAAATCAAAACTATTTGAGATAAATATCTCTTTCCATTTTGAAATCATTTAAAAGTCACATAATTATAAAAGAAATAATTTTTTTAAATGACTCTTATAAGATTTTAAGCGAAGCTTATAAGGTGTTATAATGGTGGAAAATGGTCACACCCACCATATAAGTTAAAAAACATTCTTACCTTAATTTCTTGAAAAGGTCATAAAGCACCTTGTTTGGAAAATGATAGAAAGATTC
Organism: Viscum album; assembly: GCA_963277665.1. NCBI lineage: Eukaryota > Viridiplantae > Streptophyta > Magnoliopsida > Santalales > Viscaceae > Viscum > Viscum album. Next base: position 647,035 of record CAUJRU010000030.1, on the reverse strand, counting down.
CTTTCAAAACATTTTATAAAATGTAAAACAAGGATATAATGGACTTTAACCCATAGTCTAGTAAATATTAAATTTTTTTTGAAATACATTTTTATGAAACCCAGATGTGGATGATAAATAAGTCTCACTAGATACTAACATATAAACAAACTCAGATAAGTAATGAGATTGTAAAATTAACCCTTACCTTGTAATTTTCCATAGTTTAGGGTATGTTAATAGTCTGTATAATAGTTAAAACATTGTTATTAAATTATAAAAGAAATATATACAAAAATATGATATCATATGTGATCCTATAATACTTCATTGTTATTAATATTTGATTAGTATTATCATTTCGGGTGTTAACTAATTCATTTTCATTTATATGCTTGTTTATGTAATCCTGGTTTGTTATGGATATGATGTATTTTATTCATGAAAAGAATGATATTATGTTCTTAAACATTATTTTTAATCATAAAATGAATATTATTCATGAATGATTACGATGGGTAATGAATCTCATCGCGTTCTTGGAGACGGTAATCCATACATACACATGAGTGACACTATCATTATATTGAGGGAGAAATCATATGTAATTGGATGGTATATCATATATACAGATTCATTAACATGTTATATTTATTATTTACATCAGTTATACTCAATGTTATACCCTTCCAAATAATTAAGTGTTTTATTAACAAACTACACCACGGCGTTGAGACGGTAAGCCGTACGTATGCACGTATGGTGAATTTGTTCTTCATAGGATTGATAGAATAATCAATATGGTTTTAACACATTTATAATAACATAAAAGTATGTATAAGGTACTGGATTTATTATTTTGTTATGGAAACAACAAAGAAAGTGGGAGTGGAACAAGAAAAGAAATTGAAAGAGGGTGGTGAAATTATTACCTCTTCTTCGGGTTCTTCCTTTTGAGTCGGTCAAAAGGGATCCATAGGATGACTTTATGATTAGATTAAGGCCACTAAGTATAAGTGAGGATCGTTTTGAAGATATTTGGGCTTGTTTTGGCCGAGCAAAATGGCTTTGAAGGTGTGACATTAAGAGAAGGGGAATTTCCATTTTATAAGAAAGGTGAGCGGCACCTTAGGAAAAGATTGAAATAGTATTTTATAACAAAATAATTTTGTGTTTATAATGGATCCAAAAGGATTTATTTAGAGGATAAGGTGGTGATGGGTCGAAATACTCTCAGCCAATAGGTTTTGGACAAGTTTAGATAACCATATTAACCCTATATTGTAGATTTAACTCTATGTTAAAAAGTTTACCTTATACAATGTCCTCTTGTATTACTATAGTAAATGGTGAATAAACTTTCTATAAAATGAAAATAGAACCCCAAGTGGTTAATTAATGAAATAAATATTATTATATAAGTCATTTTTCCAAATAATATATTTTTGTAAATATTATATCATTTAATAATATAGTTTTTTTTTAAACACTTTTATGGAATTTTTGACACTATTTGGTATTTTGTTTTTGATAAAGTCATAAAAACGTGACTAAATCAAAAAAAATTCATTGAATCAACCCTAAAATGTTATATTAAGCTAGAAAATTAGTGTAATTCCTCAAAAGTCTTAAATTTCATTTATTTGGCGATTTATAATATCAATTATTTTAATTTTTCATTAATAAGGTAATTACAACATCATTATTGTGTCATAAATAAATTTAATTAGTTATTGTATAAAAATTATAAATAAAATACCAATATGTTGGAAATATTTTTATCTTTCTAATAAATATTTATAGTCTAATTTATCTTATGTATAAACCTATATTAAAAATGGTTTAGTTATTAAGCATTGAATTTAACACTTTTAACTCCTCTATAAATAAAATAATAATAAATGTCCTAATCTAATTCAAGTGAACCTGAAGGGTCATATTTTATTCCTAAGATTGTTTTTGGTCTAAATAAACCTATCCAATATAATTAGGACATGTGTTAGGGTAATAATAATATCATTTTTACCTTTAATTAAACGATTTAATTTTAACCGTGGTAAATAAGAGTCAAAAGTTACTATTAAAAAAAATTATTTTCATCATATTGAACTAAATTTTACTTAATAATGTCAACTGTGCCTCTTTTATTTTTTAAAATCTACTCGCAAAAGCGGTGAAATTATGTTTTATTCAAATTTTCAAATTTGACTTGTAGGTGGGTAAACGACGGTAAAAAGTTCAATATAATTTTATATATCTATCCTTATTATAAAATAAATCCAATGAATTACATTGAACAAATATAGGTATTATGTATCTATTTTTCACAAATATAAATTTAAATAAATAACCAATTATTTAAATAAAAAGTCAGTTTTAAACAATAACACAGTTTTTTTCACTATTTATCAAAATTTGAATGCTTTCAGAAAAATATCAAAAAATCCCCCTAAGTTAATTTTGATTTTCCGAGTTCAAAAATGAAGTCCATTTTGAAAATAAAATTTTCAAAATTTTAGAAAGTGGGTATTACTATTCATAACAGCTAGTTTGGTTGGTCGTGGTGTGTTAAAACCCGAAGTTTTGTACAATACTAGCTATTGCGTTATTCAAAGGGAAATGTACCATAGAAGATTGAAGTGATACATTATCCCTCCATTAAACAATTTCATCCTCAAAATTTAATGAATATTACTACATAAAAAGCTTCTGGTGGCTCTTCATCAAAATTTCCTCAGGTTCCCACATTGCCTCTTCCATCTTATGTTTTCTCCATAAAACATTCACCGGACAAGTCGCCCGGTTTCTCAATACTTGTTCTCTGGTATCAAAATTCGGATAGGCTCTTCGCAATAAGATAAATCGAGTTCAAGTTCTATTTCTTCATAGGTGAGTACAAGCGTTGAGTCTGGCATGTATTTTCTCAACAATGACATGTGGAACACATCATGAACTTTGGAGAGACTAGGCGGAATTGACAAATGATAAGCTACAACCCCAATTAGTTCTATAATTTCAAAAGGCCCAATGTACTTGGGTCATAATTTACCCTTCTTACCGAATCATATAACTCCATTCCAAGGAGATACCTTCATGAAAACATTATCTCCTACCTGAAATTCAAAATCCTTCCTTCGGTTATCGGCATAGCTCTTTTTCCAACTTTGATCGGCCTTGATGTTGGTTTGTAAAACCTTCACCTTTTCCATTGTTTCCTCAATATGTACTGGGCCTACGAGTTTTCTTTCACCAACATCATCCCAACAAGTTTGTGTGAGACATCTCATTCCACATATTTATTAATATGATTCCATATGAATACTTGAATGGAAGGTATTGTTATAAGAAAATTATACCATAAATAAATATTGATCCCACATACCTTGAATGTAATGAGAGAAAGATCTCAACAAGTCTTATATGGTATGAATAGTCTATTATGATTTTCCATCAGTTTGAGGGTGGTAGGCAGTGCTCAAACGAAGTTCAATATCCAGGGCCTTCTGAAGACTTTTCCAAAATCTTGATGTTAACTGGGAATCACGATTAGAAATAATCGATAATGGTACTCCATGAAGTCTTACAACATTATTAATATATAGTCTTTCTAAATTTTCAAGTTGCAAATATTCTCTAATAGAAAGAAAATGTGCTGACTTTGTAAAACGATCATCAATGACCAATTTTGTGTCATTCCTTCTAGTAGTATTTGGTAGGCACAAGACAAAGTCTATTTTAATATCATCCCATTTCCACTATGGTATGGTAAAAGGTTGCGTGACTCCTCCTGGATGTTTCTTTCCAGCTTTCACTTGTTGAAAAACCATACATTTTCAAACATAATCAGCAATCTCCCTCATCATGTTGTCTCACCAAAAATGTTCCTTCAAATCTCTATACATCTTAGTGCTACCAGGGTGTATTGGGAAATTGGAGCAATGATCATCATACAAAAAATTACCTTTTTAGATCAGGTATGTCAGGAACACAATGTCTCCTTCCAAATATAAAAATTCCATTTTCTTATACGAAGTCAATAAATCTACCATCATTCAAAACAATAATCAAATTTTGAAACTCCTCATCATCCGTCTGAGAACTCTTTATCCTTTCTAGTAATGATGTTTTGGAAACCATTTGAAAACATATTTATGATTCACATTCAATGGTTATTCCCATATCCATTTTTACTAGATCCATGAACATAGGATCCCTTTCAATTATTATCTTGTTCAAAACTCCATGATCCATTATTCTCAAATCATATGCCACCTTATTTACATTCCCCAGGTGGTAGTGTATAGTGCAATCATAATCCTTGAGTATCTCGAGTCATCTCCTTTGCCTCATGTTGAGTTTTTTTGTGAGAAAATATACATAAAACTCTTCTGATCGGTATATATCTCATAGTATTCACCATAGAGATAGTGTCTTCATATCTTCAAAGAAAATATTACCGCTTCTAACTCAATATCATGAATAGGACAGTTTTTTTCATGAGTTTTTACCTATTTTTATGCATAGGCAATAACTCTATCATTATGTATAATGATACAACCAAGTCCATTCATTGAAGCATCACTATAAATAACAAACCCATCATTCACCGATGGTAGAGTCAAGATAGGAGCATTGACTAATATTCTATAAAGTTCTTCAAAAATTTCTACGCACTCTGTTTTCCAAACAAATTTAACACCATTAGGTGTGATCTTGGTTAATGGGATAGCCAATCGGGCAAAATTATGGACAAAATGCAGATAATAACCAACTAAACCAATAAAACTACATACCTCAGTTATACTTTCCAGTGCTGTGCATTATTGTATTTCTCTTTGCTTAGAAGGATCAATAGAGATTCCATCCTAAGTGACAATATGGCCAAGAAAAGAAATCTCTTGAAGCCAGAATTCACACTTTCTAAACATCCGATATAATTCATTTCTTCTAAGAGTCTTTAGTATAATTCTCAATTGATTTTCATTATGTTCGTCACTTTTTTAGTATACTGAGATATCATCAATAAATACCACTACAAAATCATCAAGATATTCCTTGAAAACACTATTCATTACATCCATGAAGATATAGGGTGAATTAGTCAATCAAAAAGACATTACGTTAAACTCGTAATGCCCGTACCTAGATCAAAATGATGTTTTTGTAATGTCTTCCTTCTTCACAAACAACTGATGATATCTAGATCGAAGGTCAATTTTCGAAAAATATTGAGCTCCATGAATTTGGTTGAATAAATAATCAATGCGAGGTAGGGGATACTTGTTCTTTATTGTTATATCATAGATCTCCCTATAGCCAATACACAATCTCATATATCCATCTTTCTTCTTAATAAAAGGAATAGGGGGTTCCCATAGAAAAACACTAGGTCAAATAAATCCTTTATTAATCAATTCCTCTAGATGTTTGTTTAGTTCCACTAATTCCAAGTGGACATTCTATAAGAGTTCTTCGAAATGGTCCTTGAAACAGGAATTAAATCAATGGAAAACTCAATTTCTCATTTTGTATGATGTATAGGTAAATCCTTTGTAAACACATCAACATATCATGTACAATAGGTACAACCTCTATTCGAACATTCCTTTCCTCACCCACAGTTATTTCATTCTCTTCCTCCCCAATAATTTAATTTAGTTGAGCTAATGGGGGTGGATCAAGATAAGAATAAGGTGGTGATGTCTCTTATCTAATGATAAGGTACTCCTTATCATCATCGAAAATTGTAACCTCCTTCTTCTTACAATAAATTTTGGTATCATGGTCCGAAATCCAATCCATACCAAGGATTATATCAAATTAAATCATGGGTCTGATGATGATATCAACAGATAAAAAACATTTATATTCCCTAATGGGAACTGGTTCTCAAAACATCATTGTAATGTCATTTCCCTTAGGATTTTGACTGAAAATTGCATTATTAAATCAAATTGAAAATAACTAATTTTCTAAGAAAACTGGGATGACATGAAAAAATGCGATGACCCAGAATCAAATAAATCATTGGATAAACATGAATAAAACCATTAAATTACCTACCACCACATCTTTCGGAGCATCAAACTCAGCAGTAGTGATTGAATATACACAGACTGGATCTCATGGAATTTTATAAGGTTATCATCTCTAACTCTTAGGACATTCATTTGAATAATACCCCATTTATTTACAACTATTTAATTCAACATTGACCGCCTCTTTCTTCCCCCTGCAATCATGAGCTTGGTTTCCTTTTTCACAACAATTTTAATAGACTCCCATTTCATTCAAGAGAGTACTGAGGTGTTTCTTTCCACATTTACTACAACATAGATATTAAACTTTTCCCTTCTTCCCCTTATTTCCATTTTTAGAGTTTTTAGCAGATCTCGTATTATCTTGCATTGATTTAATGTCGGAAGACCTAGAGAATTATTTTTCTATCTTGATAGCACATGAGACAATATATTCTTATGATGAGAAGGATTTTGAGACTAAAGATCGATAGAGAAATGGTTTTAATCAATAAAATAATCGATCAATCTAACTCCTCATGTTACATATATAATCTACAACATTCCTTGCTAACCTTGTAATGTTAGCCTCATACATTGCGACATTCTAATCCTCCTTTTGCGTCAGACTCATAAATTGTCTTTCCATTCTCGGTCGATGGTCACAAGGAAAGTATTTTTCTAAGAAGATATATTTAAACTCTCTTCATACCATATTAAATACTTCCTCATCTTTCATTGTGTTTTTAATTATTGACCACCATTGATATGAATCTCCCGTGAGGCGATAAACTGCCATGAAAACTTTTTCCATTTCGCTACTCCTCAAAGCATGAGATATTTACTCTAAGAAACATATCCATTTCATAGATAAAAATGGATTTGTAGTCCCATTGAATTTTGGTGGTTTTTTCCTCATGAACCGGTATAACATTGATCCTCCACGTTGTGGATCAAGGTACTCCATACAGGTAAGTTAATTATTCATAAGAAGAGTGATTTGTCCTAGTATGGTGATAAGCTGATCAGCAGCAGTTGTGTCACCAACTCCACTATAATTATCTTGAGTAAGTGGGAAATCCCTACATGGATTATGTGTGTTGATACAGTTATAATTGCTTCAACTATGTTCCATTTCTAAACAATGTCACACACTATATTAGTTTATGAATTTCAATACATAATTCCAAATTTGTAAAATAATTAACATAAATTGAACAGTTTATGGATATAATCCATAATCATAAAAAATTCTTTAAAGAAGTATATACTCATAAATCCTTCATAATGGTTTGTAAAGTAAATTTGAATTATTATAAGAATATCCTCTATGAGTGTGGTAAAAAAGAGTGCATCAAGTCCCGTTGTCGTGCACCAGTTCCCATTCGTGTCAAGCTCAAAGTTGTGTTTTTGGGTTTTACCCCTAGGTACATCTATGCCAGAGCCGCATCGAACTATTCATATCCATATAGGGATTTATTTCTTGGAAAACTCACAAAATTTCTACATTACCAAAATTCTAGGAATTTTATCTATATTAATCCTCAATGATTGTCTTAGGGTAGTGTTCTCTAATCACAGTTTTTCTAAATCTTTTTTCCATGTTCTGTAATAAACTTCCACTAATAACAACTGTAACGCCCTGACCCTAGTTACACAGAGTCAGTGCATTGTATCACAAAATTATCATGATCACAAGGGATCAAATCCTGAAAGACTGATTAGTTTAGTATCCATGGAAGTATTTGATACATTCATAAGTTTAACATTACATTATAAAATAAAAAACAACAAAAAAATTGTCTCCATTGGCCACATTCATATCCCTTAGACTATCCCAATAGGTCAGTCATAATATACTTCTTCACATCCAGGAAAAAATAATACATTGAAATGGGTGTGCTCCGATGATTAGTAAAGATAAAAATATAGTGGATACATTCATAAATAAGAATAAAAATTTATGTTAATGTATAAGACTAAAACATAATACTTTTAAACATAAACTTAAGAAAAATATGGAAATGATAGATCAAATAAGGCCCTTTACTTATTCACATGTATATTCTACTAGTCAAATAATCACATGTAATATCAATAGCCACTTTCATAATGATGGAGTGCATAATTCCAGACATCATAGCCACATAGTCAAGGCCTTGTACGATGACTAAAAATAAGATTTTTTCAAGGCCTTGTTCCAAGACACTAGTTTTTCTCATTAGACCCACCGATGCATCGAGTAGCTATAGTGGGATCCACCCATAAATTACTAATTCCAATGCATTCCTCATATGAAAAGGTTGAAACATAACATAAACATTATATTTCTGACGATTTATATGGGGTGTATGCATCCGTCTGTCTAGGGGACACGCGGCTGTTGCCCCGCATTCCCTCTTTCCAATGGTGGGAGACATTCGTCTCTTATTCTGGGACATTTTCTCCTTGACTGAAACAGGATGAAGGGATGTATGTTCATACATCCATGGATTCCTCATCGGAACTCGTCACCTAGTCCGGGTCTCCCTTATAGACTTAAGACATTGTTCGTGAAAATGTTCACAACACCATATCATCATGGATTCCAGTTAACTACACTGATTCTGTCAGGACATTCCAAAGGTTCCAGTCAGGGTAGCAACCTTCGGTCAGGGGAGTAGTCAAATTGGACGTCACTGGCATTTCTTGACACCGGAACACTGGTGCCTCTGGGTTTCTTCCATTTATGATAGGGCTTATTGAGGGCACCCAGGCCTGAGGCATCCCACGTTGAATGCATGGAATGATATGCCATAGGCATGTCTCTGAGGTTTTCCTCAGCTTCCCATGTTTAACACAGGGTATGTCGCGAGTTTAACGTCCATCAGAGACAGATCAGACTAATTGGAAGAGTGACTAGAGTGGATTATATGGGAGCAACCCCTTAGAGGGAACACTAATATTGGGGATAATGTATGGTTACTTACCTGATTGCTGCTGGGCAGGGAAGCGGTGAATTGGTATGATCTCAAAGGGATGTGGTGGCCCGGGTATGGATCAATATTGATGATTGATGGTTATGTGAATTATATGGTTAATAGGGTGGAGTCGACTCGAGGTAGATGGTTATGTTGGGCTTGATCCTCAGAGAGACGTCATACGTATCCCTGTGGCAGGAAATCAAAGTCTTCGTAGTTTGATGTAAGGGGCATAGTGTTTAGGGTGCACGCAGAGGACATCAACCTGATGTCATATTGGGGCTTACGCATGGTTGCATCCCGGATTGGTTTGATTCCTAATGGAAGACTTGAGATGTGGATCCCAATAAAGGGGACTACAACAACTTACCTATAGATGAGGTTGAACCTCATGGAGGCTTCCTACATACCCTGTCTTAGAGATAGGGATCAAATCCAACGTAGATTGAACATGTATAGTTTAACGTCATGTAGGATGAAAAGGGTGATGCAGTTTAGCATAATGTAGGATAAAGGTGAGTCGACATGAAGGGGGTTAGAATCAATGGGTTTTGGGGAACTGATATGAAGGGGTCGAAACCAGGTTATGGGTTTGAACCTCAGGGAGGATTCCTATGTACCTTTCCTTGGAAAGGATCAATGTCCACATAGTTTAGGATGGTTCTAAGAACCTACATAAAGATAGTCAGAATGACCGAGTGTTGGGATTGAACCATAGGGAGGCTTCTTACATGTCTTTCTTGGAATTTATCAAAGTCCCCGTAGTTTGGGAATGGGTCTTGGTGCGCCGACGTGAAGGGAGTTGGGACCAATTTTTTTTGGGATTGAACCTAAAAGAGGCTTCCTACATGCATTTCTATAGAAAATATAAAAGTCCATGTAGTTCAGGAATTGATGTTGGTGAACCGACGTGAAGATGGCCGGAACGACCGGGAGTTGGGATTGAACCTTAAGGAGGATTCCTACATACCTTGCCTTAGCAAGGATCAAAGTCCACATAGTTTAGGAATGTGTCTTGGTGTCCCGACGTGAAGTGAGTTGGGACCAATGTTTGATGGGCTTGAACCTCAGGGAGGATTCCTACGTACCATGTCTTAGCAATGATCAATGCCCATGTAGTTCGTGACGATGTGTAGGTCTTACACTATAGGCTTCCCGGAGAGGATTTCAGGGTCGATGATTACTCTAAACCTACATGAGTCATGCTTGGTATGAGAAACAAGAGGAAATAAAGACCTGATGGTCACGTCACAAAAGGTGTGTCCATGGGAATCTTAATGGGGCGTATACATGGTTAGCGACCCGAAGAAAAAGGAGGGGATTTCTCGTGGTTAGCGGCCCAGGAAGATGCATATTAGAACTTACTCCAGGATGGAGGCCCGGTGGTGACATAGCCCAGTGGGATAGGGATGGGGTAACGTAGTCCCATTTTCCCCTCACACCTCTTAGTCTTTGGCATGGAAGAGGATAGGAGGATCATATATGCTAACAATCACAAGAAATGACATGGGCTTACACCAAATGGTTTCTCTTCCCCCACGGACAAACACATCTCCTTTAAAGAGGATCTCATTCAATGTTAGGAATGATTGCACTCTCGTGGAGACCAGTGGGCACACAAAATGTCAAAGGTGGGGGAACCCCGCGTACAACACACAGGGCGAGGTCAGAATTTAAAGTCATGTGCTAAGGACGATGGTGCTTGGCAGTTTAATTTCTTGTAGATCGGACGAGGTGGGATCACTCTTCACCCCCTAGGACTTACATAACCAATACCTCCTGCCCCTGGGGGGGGGGGAATGCATCGAAAATGCTGTGGTGATGGTGTGTTATGAAGTGATCCATTGAGGGGTCCACGATAGCGTGGTTATGCGAAGAATCAATAGCTGTTAGCATGCCTATGTGAAGAAGCATGAGGCAAAGAAACACAATGGGAAATACCATCCATGGGACATTGAAATCATTCTTTGAAAACCTGGAAGGCCACATGGGAAAATGAGTTGCAGAGAAAGGAGTTCGTAGGTAGAAGTCTTGTGATTCTCTGGTGCTCCATGAAGTGGAGGGTCTTCACGAAGCGGTGTGCCTCATGAAGTGGATTGACCAAGCCTTGGCATTGGGCATTTGTGCATATGGAAGGTTCTTCGTGAAGCAGAAAAAACATCACTGAGAAAAAATTCACGAGGCAAGGTTGCTTCGCCAAGTGTAACATTGTGAAGAAATGTGCTTCGCGAAGCACAGTGACCCTGCCTTAGCATGCACGTCACGTGTGAATGAAGGGTGGTTCGTGAAGCATAAATGCTTCGTGACAAACTGAGTGACCATGGGGGTCTCCTTCTTTCGTGATGTACCATTGGGTTCATGAAGGGAATCCCTCTTTTAAGAGGTGAAAATTCAATTGAAGGGGAAGGAACATCACGATGCAAAAGTACCTTGAAGAGCTCATGGTTTGCAAAGCAGAGATTGCTTTGCGATTTATGAGCTGAGAAGGTAAAATTTCGGATGATCCATCCATTGGGCTCAAGAGGAGCCCAGTATTTATAGGCAAGAGTCACCATGAAGTAGAGATCCCTTAGCATGAAGGCGGATCTTACTCCGTGGTGGGTCGCGAATGTCAAAGGGGTTTGTGGATCATCAAGCCTCTTCGCTCTGTTGTTGGTCGCAAATGTCAATGCGGTTTGCAGAGCATCCCGCCTTCTCGCACCACGGTGGATCTCGAACGTCAAAATGGTTCGTGGAGCATCCCGCCTACTTTCTCCTCATCATCTTGGGAATTTCAAAATGGTTCACGGAGCATCCCGCCTCCTTGCCCCGCAGTGGATTCGTGAAGGGGGGTTTATTAGTTGGTTGCGGAGCTACGAGGTCTCTGCGCTCGAGCTTGACGAGGCATCCCCTAATGCTTTCCGTTTCTTCTATCCTTCCGAAATTTTTTTCCAAAAAATCCCCCCTCCGAATTGGAGCTGAGGAGAAGGCGAGGGATGAAGTCTGAGGGTTAATTGCCAAAATCTGGCATCCATCGCGAAGCTGCCTTGTGAACAGGGCACGCGAAGCGGAGCGACGACGTAGGGCTGAGCACTCCCCAAATCACTCCATGGCTGGATGCGCTATGAATAATCTGGGGTCCATGCCTATAAATAGGGGGTGACCGCTCTTTTTTCCTTTCTTCTTCTCTACGATTTTGGTTTTTTGCACTCTCGATTCGAGAATCTCTGTATACTCCATGATTTATCTCTATGAATCGGGACTTCTGCTTCATGGCACACAGCATGTCTTTGAATTCTCTTCAGAAGACATTGTGACTTGTATTTGAAGGCCAGGGTAGGGTTCCGCAAACAGTCTTCGCGAATTACCTCTGCGAACATGCTCTATGAATGTACTTCGTGAACCAAACACAAAAAACACCCTACCTCAAAAACTGAATGGCTCACCCGGAGGCTGCCATGGGGTTCATTGTGGATGCTTCCTGAAGGGATGATATGGGGAATATATTAAGTTTAGGGGAGTTGATACGAAGGCACTCCGACCATGAGTCATTGGTGGAGTTCTATTGGCAAGCCAAAGGAACTATACACTATGTAAGAGGCTTCATTTTTATGGATTTGGGCTGAGGTATGATGTCTTCACCCCTAAATCCAGTAGGGATGAGCCATCATACTAGTTTCGAAGCACGCGGTGTCAACGTCAGTGGTTCAGGGCGGCTGACGGCCATGCCTGGGAGGACTTCACACCTGTCATTTCTGATTGTTTGTACAATCATCTGAACTATGTTGACGAGAAGGGATTGTATCTAGAGACATCTCCCCCTATGTACCAGGGAATCATGAAGGAAACCTTGAGGAACCCAGGGAAGGGGTGGTCCAATGAGTGGGACCTACTCTAGGGCAGTAACTACACAGATGATTGGGCCTGGGCCTACTTGGTAGGTGCTTCATGTGAAGAGTTTGGGGCTGAGCTGAGAAGAGTGGGCATGTAAGATGCAGCTTGGGACTACCAATTCCACATCTATCAACCGAAGAAAATGATGTAGGAGTTGTTCAGCAGGTGTTCAATGAGGACTAATACCTTCCACCTACACCACGGGGAGGTTGGCATCACCTTGAGGGATGTGCATCAGATCTCATGGGTCCTGATACTGGGGGTGATTTATGATGAATTCCTCCCCGTTATGGGTGTGTGGGAGGATCTATAGATAAGATCTCCACTAGAGATGGTGTTGATGAAACTGGTGTCAGTAGAGGAAAACTAAGCAGTGAGGGATGTCCATTTCAGGTGATGGTTCAAGTAGTTTCTAAATTTTCCGGAAGAGAGGCAGTTTCTGGTGATTCCCTAGACTTTCCCTAAGGGGGCTCCATGAGGCAAGGAGCATTCGTACTGGCGGCTCTTGGAGGACAGCCAGTGGAAAACTTGAGGATTCAGTGTCAGTACCATGCAGCCACAGGTAGTTAGGCTGGCCGCATTCATTACATCTCTCATCTGTGGTTGGATCCTGCCAGTGAGGGATACAAAAATAGGATTTTGAACAAGCACATTTATCATGGCGTCCATGTTGGTGACATGAGGGCAGGTGAACCTCAGTATCCAAATGCTCTCTACGCTTTAGAAGATGACTTCGCATTTCATTGAGGGGAAGAGGCCACAGAGGATAGGTGGGCCATTCCACCTCCAGTATGGGTGGATTGAATAACACGTCATGGGGGTCTATTAATACCTAAACTGTATATTCCCTTTGGGGTCAAACTTCCACCCATCCATTATGAATGTTTTGGGGAGAATTCTAGCCAAGCTGACTATGAAAACGGTGTTGAACCGGGTGTGGAAGTTAGAGGAGATCAACTTTTATCTGTTCCCGCTACCAACATGTGTTATTACAGATGATTGAAAAGGAATGAAAGTGCACTTGTCTTATCTACTAGACTTTATAGGTGGAGTCTTGCTGGCAATAGTGGACCATGAGCCTCTTTGTGAGTCGTACACCATGCACTGATTCGCAAGGCAGTTTCGGTGCAAGCAGCGACTGACCCCATAGGTCTATTTGGGGGTGTGTTATGAGGATCACTTGTGTGTGATGAGGAAAATGTGGCTCATGTTCATGTGGGAGGATGGGAAGATGTGGAATGAGCTGCCTCCACCCACACCCGTCTTCCGGTTGGTGAAGGAGTATGCCAAATGTTAGGAGGGGGCTTACCTGGGAGATGTGCTGAAGAATCCAACCATTCGAGTCAATGATGGTTTGTCTTCCCAACCTTGAGGTCAGGGCTGGAAGGTGGGAAGGGCATCCTGTGGTGGAGGGGCTGCTGTTGCGGTGAGACTTGAACTAGTTGAGGGTGAGGTAGCAGCGGCAGATCCTACAATGGAAGCGGACCCAGTGTTCTCAGAGGAGCGGAGTTATCCAGAGGGGAGTCCATGAAGTGGATTCCGTAGAATATCCACATAGTCCTAGGGGAACCGGATGCGCCATATTGACATGTCAGATAATGCTACCTTCCCGGAGGCCTGGCATATCTGGGACGTCAATAGGAAATTCTTCAGCCCATCCGAGATGTGGAAACATTTGAATCGTCTTGGGATGAACTATCCAGGAATTGGCCCTATCAGAGCCAGCATTACAGTATCTCTGGTGGAGGTAGATAAATAACTAGTAGAGTTGGAGGAGTTTGTGCACTCTTGGGATGCCTGCATCTAATGTCAGATCGGGTGAGGGTTTCGATAGATCGAACAGTCCCGCCGTAGTTGTCAGCCATTGAACTAGGAGAGATCATACATCTACTGGAAGAATCAGACTCCTCCTCCTTGGGGAGGAGACCGGTAGAGGGATCCCATTAGAGGAGGGTGAAGTTGGTGATCAAGAATCGGAACATGAATAATTCATAGAGGACATTGAGGTAAAACCCCAAGCCCCTTCCTCAGGGTCTTCTTCCAGGTCATTCTGGACTTCTTATTAACACTTGAATTGTGTAGGAGGGTATCTTACACAGAACCCATTCTTTCCCTTTAATAGATTTAGATTCTAGGACATTAGGATCTATACCTGTTGTTGCATCAATTACCATGTCTAGTGGGGCAAGGACACCTGAGGTGGCCCCTCTGGATCTTTCAGATCTTTCGATAATATACAGGGGGCCACACCTCGGTGTCCCGAAGAGATCAACCTAGGAACGAGACCAGTAATTCGATCTATGTGAGTCTCTTATACCAAATGAAATAATGTCACTCATTGACCATGTTAACTAACGTACATGCCCCTTTTTTGTGTATAGTTCTTCAACTGGAATGGGTTGCCTTGGCGAGGATGGTCGGGACTTCTGGCAACACCTTTCCCAGGGGAATGTCGATGATCATGGAGGCAGATATTCAGACCGAACGAACTGCGGCCCTCTCGATCACTGGTGAGACCGTCAGTGTGGATGTGACCTAGATTATAGAGTTTTGTTCCAATTATGAGGATTGATCAGATATCCTGGGTCCCACCATGCCCGATCAAACACCAGATGTTCACGTTGCTGACAAGTTCCTGAGGGCGTTTCCTACATATGAGCCATCTAACTGCGCCAACTATGACGAGATAGACTCTAATGAAGAGGATAGCATAATAGTCTATCGCCGATCGTGGAAGATGATCAAGCACTTCATCGGTCACCCCCCCCAGTGCAATGGTTGTATGAGATGAACATACTTCGGTCGCAGCTATGTGAACCGTGTGCTTGGGGAGTGGATGCCCAACCTCCCCATATGCTCATTTCAGATCTTATGGTGGATAAGATTCGAGAGTATGAACTTGGCCTCAATGTGGGTTGGCAGTGGAGGAAAGAAATGAAAACCAAGAGGCCCTGGGAGACTGAAAACAAGGTCCAATGACTTTAGGCCTGGGCGGATGAGCACTCAGTCTCCCTTAATGTGCAATCAAAGATAATATTGCGATTAAAGGCCCACTTGGAAGAGGCCAAAGAGCGCATGAAGCAAGCCTATGAAGAAATGATCATCATCCAAACTGATGTAGAGAAGGCCTAGATTGCAGCTAATTAATTGCACCCCATCACTATCGAGGATGAGCAGGATCTGAGAAGGTGGCATCAAATCCAGGACGCCATAAGGTTGAGGGTGGCAGAGCTGCAACTATCTTTTGACAAGGTTAAACCATCCATGGGAGGGATCGACCCTCGGGTGCTGTAAGGATTACAAAACCTCAAATGTGCTTTCATGCTTTGATTGTTTTATGACAGATGCATGCATGATTTCCTTTATTTGTATTGGTTTTACATGCATCTGTTATATTCGTGAAATTCCCAATGATCAATCCCTAAGATCACGTTGGTTGAGCCCAATGTGAGAAACAAGGGATGATCTCCAGGTTATTTCTTCTGAACATAAGAGTTCCTACCAATAATCAAGAATCCAGTGTTTGAACAAAAAATCTAGATTTATAAGAAGAAATAGGAGAGGCCTGATTGGAGGAGGTGGACCTCGGAACAATTGACGTGTCGTCCTTCTAGTGTGCTCTAGTGAAAAAATAGGGTAATTCCAGGGTCATTGAAATTGATCCAAACATAGGGGAGTGGAAAGTGAAAATCACGATACCCAAAATTCAGAACACTGTAGGATGGTGTGACAATGAAGAATAACAATTAACCATGTTCGAAAAACATCATCCTTATTGCGTTAACCTAAAATGCGGATAACATATGAGGGATGACTACTGACCATGTTCGAAACAAGGGGTCTGACTCAAAATGTTATCCACTTGTCTTCTAGAACGTTATCCCATGATAGTAGGCGAGCCATAGGCTGAGAATCCATACTATTAGGGGGTTCCTTTAGATGTGAAATATGACAAGTGTCAGAATAAAGGGAACTCAAATCATGAAGGGTGGAGTGATGGGTTGTTCAATTGGAATCCAACACTATTAGAATTACTCCACCTTGGTGGAAACACATTAGGTTGGCGCACTGGTCTCATCAGGGATCAAACTCACTTCCCAATAGGACCACTCTGGTAAGGACCTGGAATGATCTTTTGGTTTACGTAATACCAATAAGGATGATAGAAATTAATTTTTGCATTGTACTATGAGGATGGTGCACATAGTTTAAAGGTTTTACTACCTGAAGCTAGATTGGGGTGAAGGGCCAGAATGGTTAATGGCCCTGGGGATGGACCCAAGGTGGAATGTCTGGGCATCTCTATGTATCCCATGAATATGGGAATGATGCCACACATAGTTCAGTAAGAACAACGTGGTCAGAGACCAATGCTGGTCAGGGGAATCCTCTCTAGAGAGGAAGCTGGCATGTCCCATAATTATCATAGTGAATCATGAACACATTCGGGGTAGGGTCCGCAGTTTAAAGTCATGCGTCAGGGACATAGATTCCCAAAAAGGAAATGTTTGGTGCGGTTCATTACCAGATGTGAATAAGGAGCATAAGATTCCACAGCAGACATGCTCTCAGGGGAATCCTTAGGTCTATGGACTAAAGGGGAAAACTCACCTGGGCCCATGACGGGTTTTCTGGGAATTCCTATGTATCCCATAAGTATGTGAATCAAGCCAAACATAGTTATGAGAGATGTTGTGTAGTTTAACGCCTTGAGGCAAGGATATAGAGTGATCTTAGTTTATGTTCATAGAACTTGGACCAAGACATGGGAGGCACATGATGCGACCATTTCAATGCCCGACGACAAAGAGGACCTGGAGTCCAGATTACCATGTGTTCCCTGGGGAGATTTTAGGTTGAGGGACTGAAAATGAATGTTAGGCTGGGCCTGAGACAAAGTGCACGGGCGTTCCTATGTACCCCATGAGGATGGGAATCACGCCACATGTAGTTCTATGGATGACACAGTATGATAATAGTTCCAATGATAATAAGGTTGTCCGGTTCTGGCCCTTGCACCAAAAAGAGTGGCATTTGATAGATCTGGTTTCTACTTTTGGATTATCCAGTGTTGTTGTTTTTTTGTGAAGTGATTGACCTAGGAAAAAAATTATAGGCATCACCTCAAGAATCAAGTCGTGTGCAGAAATTGACAAATGTTATGGTGTGTGAATGATACCAAACATGATGTCCCCTCATGTGAGGAAACGATGATGCAGTTCCATTTTTTTGTGGGGCCAGGATGATAATGTCACAGTTTAGGGTCATGTGATGGGACCTGGCCTGAATTTTAACATCGTTCGGTGTAGATGTAACAGTTTAATGTCATTTGGGACTGATTAGTATAGTCTAGAGTCATATGGCTCAGACATATACATGAGAGGTGAGGAGCAATTGGGAATGCGCACTGTGTGATAAACCGTACCCGACGTGAATGAGGACGAGGTCCATATCACACCATGCATGATTCCGTGAGAGAACCCTCGTGCCGAGGGGCCAGAAAGAGTTAGAGGATATGGTATAGGAGAGACTAGCTCCCAGTTAAGTTGTACCCAAAGACGAAATTTTGGGTTTTTCCTACACATCCCATGAGGATGGGAATCAAGCTATATGTATTTCTTAAAGGTTCCTTTTAACATTCTTTTTGGAAAACATACAGTTTAATGTCACGTGGGATAGAATGTAGGAGGGACTGAATCCTTGAAAGGGGCGTACATGGTGTGGCTATTGCAAACCCAACATGAATGAGGGAATAAGCCCACATGCTCCATACCACACAACCCTATAAGTGTCAGATCCCAAAAGGCAGAACATATGAGAGGTTCCATAAATATATCTTAGTTTAAGGTCTTAGATCTCAGACCATGGAGAAGAGGAACTCTTCCAAATAGGCACAGACCAAGATCTTATCCCTAAGCCCACGTGAGTCGAACTCGTTATGTGAAATAAGGGAAAATGGATATTTGAAATTTATGGAATGCACATAAAGGGGACGTCGGTGTGAAGACCCGAAGAACACCTTACAACGACTTTTTCCTCCTAACGCGTGAATGCACACTGAGGGATTTCACCAGAAGTGTCGAAATTCCACTTAGACGTGATGGGGGTGGAAAATAATGTGAATCATGCAAAATACATTTAAGGCTTAGTGAGGTTGGTGTGACGATGGATGATGATTTTTGGCCATGTTAGAAACATAGTATCCATATCGTGTGACCAGAAATGGGAACAACAAATGAGTGTAGACCACTGACCATATTTGAAACTAAGGACTTGTGTCAATTTATTGTTTGAAACATTCGAGTACGTTGGATCATAGTGGTAGGAGGGAACTTCGGCTGAGCATCCATGCCATTTGGGGATCCCTTCAGATGTGGATGATGATGAAAGGACAAACTAAGGGGAGCACGATGCCTAAAAAATGGTTGAAAGCATGTCGAAGTACAATCTGACACTCTAGGTTATGAACCAGAGTACTCCTTGGCACATTGGTGAATCAACAAAGAGGGTCAGGGAACCAAATTAAGAGTATCTGACATGAGAAGATTAGTGTAGGGAAAGGTAGCGCATTACTCTTTGGAGAGAGAGGTACATGGTGTGGTTGTTACAACCCTACATGAATGAGGACATAATCCCATACCACACCACATGCCCTCCCTCCTGAAGGACTCAGGCCAAGGGGCAAGAGAGATGAGGTTCCTAATAAGTAGGGATGAACCCGAAGATGAAATGTCAGGGCGTTCCTACATATTCCATGAGGATGGTAATCAAGCCATACATAGTTGTGGGGGTGTCATTTATTTTAACTTATTGCAGCAAGGACACTGATAAGGGAATGATACCCCAATGAGGGATGTGTACGACACAGCGAGTAACCCGATGTGAATTATGACATAATACCAAACCACATCGTACAATCCAAAATGAGTCCTTGGAACTAGGGCCTTCGAAGGTCGAGGGATGTTGGGTATGTTGGCCTGGAATGATAGGAGAGTCCTTATACGAAGTATCCATGTCATTCGGGGGTCCTTTTAGAACAAGATGATGATGGAAACCCAAATGATAGGGCTCTCAAAGCATGGAGGGGCCTATGTTCATGGAAGGGACAATAAATAGAGGGGGTAATGTCTCATGGGGATGTGAGGGGTGTGAAAAATTAGCCCGATGTGAATGAGGACATAAGCTCTTACCACACAAGAAAACCCTATACGAGAAGTTGGGCCAAGGGGCCGAAAGGGTTATGGGACCAGAGGCCATGAATCCCAGCAAACTATAGCCATATGACCTCTTATAGGAGTGTTTACTCATCATAGATCCTAATCCCACAGGATTGTTGCTCGGTGTGGGAAAAAGGGAATAGGACTAGGCTATGGCCATCATATAAGGGTCTCGTATATGGAATTGCCCCTTACCCATAGTGGACTGAAGGTTGAGGAGAAAGCGGGGCATAATGAACCACCACACTCAATGCTTGGGATATATGGGGATAGTGACAATAAAAAAGGATAGCTATTGACCATGTTTGAAACACATGGTTCGTATCGATTGATCTGAAATGGGAACAAAAAATGATCGTCGACCACTGAACATATTCGAAATGCGGGACTTTCATCAATTTGTTGTCTGAAACCCTCAAGGACGTTAGCCCAAAATGGTATGAGAGACCTTGGGGCTGAGAAATCATTCCAATCAGGGGTCTTGATTGTAGTGAAAGATACTGGAGTCTGAAGCAATGGATTTATTGAAGCAATGATGTGCCCTTGTGCTTTAACGTCACGCAGGGCGGTGAAAGAAATGAAAATCTCCATAGGGTGAAATGTATGGCGGGGCTATGATGAAATCAATGCGAATTAGAGAGGAATCCGACACCACACCATGTGTTCTGAACCGAGGTGATATTCTTGAGTTTGGGGATGAGCCTACTGAAAAAAATATTTAGGCGGTCCTACATATCCTAGAATTATGGGAATCATGTTGTACGTAGTTCTGAATAGTCCTTGCAGTTTAACGTCTTACGGTAAGGACTTGGTAGGACTAGAAGAACGAGGTAGGGAACATTGTTAAATCATCATAACCCTGACCTGAGTGGGGACAATGAAGCCTATATGAGGCCATTTGAGACCCTCCGATAGAACTATGCCCAGGAGGGGATAGTCAAAAAGGAAACTGGGGATGGACTCAAGATGAAGCATCTTAGTGTTCCTACGTATCCCATAAGCATGGGAATCAAGACGTACTTAGTTCTTGAGATGAAATTTAACATCTTGCAGGATGAGGCACCGTTTAAGGTCACGTAGGACCGAACAATGTATGGTCATGTAGGACCTTTATGCAGTTTAGGGTCATGCTAGACCGCAATTTAGTTTAAGGTCGTGTGGGGCCATATAGTTTAAGGTATGCGAGACCGTATAGTTTATGGTCATGTAGGACATGGGCATTTAAGGTCTTTTAGGAACCATCATGTTTAGGGTCATGCATGACCCAGATGTTTATGGTTATACAGAACCGTACTTTTTAAGGTCATGCAGGACCCGATAGTTTAGGGTCATGCAGGAGTAATGGGTTGCTCAGGCAAAGTATTGCTTGAGAAACGTGGCATTGGTGGGAGGAGTTATACGCTCTCAATCCATGTTAACTAGGGAGTATTCCCTAATGTTGTAAACCTTATGAAAACTGTATGTTCATTTCCATTTGGGATCCAACTTGGTTGGTTTCCTGGTGGGTATCATTGTCTTCCTGAGGGTTGATACCAAGTCACCTTGCAAGAAGTAGCGGATGCGAACAATCTTATTGAATTATATTGCCATCATGTTCTGGCGCCATTCTAGATTGTGTAGGGAATGAACCATGTTGTCATCGAGCGCTTCCAACTCGGCTTGGTGGATTTCAGTTACATTATCTGGTGCTTGCTGATCGTAGATAGTTGTGCGCAATGAGTGAAACTGAATCTCGATGGGAAGAATGGCCTCCGTTCCATATGCTAGGGATTATGGTGTCACCTGGGTGGAATTACGATTTGTCTTCCGATAATCCCTTAGGTAAGTGGGAGCTTGTCATGCCATCCTTTCTATTTCTGGCCAACCATTTTCTACAGAATGTTGGAGAGGGTTTTGTTTAATGACTTGATCTCTCCATTTTCTTGTGAATGATAGCGTGATTTATGGTTAGAACGGATGTTGTACTTCGAGTACAATTTCTTCAGTTCAGCTTCCCGAATGTTCGTTCCATTATCGGTGAGGACAGTGTGAGGGAATCCAAATTGGTAGATGATGTTGGAGCTCACAAAGACAATGATGGCACGGGCCTTGACCTCCTTGAGCCGAAATGCCTCTTCCCACTTGGAGAAGAAATATTTATCATTCATGATGAACCTGTACTGGAGAGCAGTCTCCATTGAGTAAGGTCCCACGACATCAAGTTCTCATACCACGAATGGCCACGAGCACTTGGTAGAGTGGAGAGGCTCTGGCGGCCGGTGCATGAAGTTAGTATTAATTTGGCATGCATGGAACCTATTGGAAAACTCAATGTAGTAATGGATCATGTAGGTCCAAAAGTACCCTAGCCTTTGGATCTGGTGGGATAGCTTTTTCCAGTCTGATGAGCCCCGCAGGAACCAACATGAACCTCTTGCGTGACCTGAGAAATCTCGACCCCTTGAATGCAATGGAGGAGAACCCCCACCATGCTTTTAGAGGATCTACTCTTGACTAGTACCATCCTTGAGGGCGAATTGTATAACACGGCACCAGATTCACTTGCGCTCGCCCTGATCCTCCAGGAGGTTATCGTTATGGAGATACTTGACAAAAGAGGTTCTCTAATCAGGAGTCACTTCAATCACTACATCTTGGGGACCCATGGGTCCTGACATGGAGGCCCTGGTGGTATGATGGCTTACCTGTGGGATTTCATCATCATCTGGGGTGATGGGAGCAATGAATCCTCAATGACCCACGTGGATAATTAGATCATCCTATTCGAGATCTACAAGTGATGCAACTAGGCTAACTAGGGCGCCATCCAAACCATTCTGAGATCGAGGGAAATGAGTAACATAAGGCCGATATGGGAACTGGGCCATTAGCAGAAGAGTGAACTGAAGAAATGGTACGAGCTATAGCTTTCTGACTACATAATCACACTTAATCTGCTTGATGACTAGTTACGAATCCCCATGAAAATGGGGCACATCAATCTGGAGGGTTAGCTTGAGGCCAGTGATGAGAGCCTGATACTCCGCCTCATTTTTGGTGAAACCTTCTGACAATAGTAATGAGTATGGTATAATGGCTTGTGCTGGGTAATAAAGATGATTCTTAGGACTACTATTTTGAGTCTAGGATCATTGATCCTCCTACTGGTGGGGCTCCAGGAAGCACCATCGAAGTGCATCTTCCAGCACGACATGGCTTGTTCTACCGAGAGGATCGCCTCATCCAGGAAGTTGAGGTCTAGGGACTGGTCAGCAGGAGATGGATGGGAAGAAATTTAGTCTGATAATGCTTGTCCCTTAATATCCTTCTAAGGCACAAACCTGATGTCAAACTGCTGGAGAATCACTGCCCACCAAGCTAGACGGTCTGTCAACAAGGGGTAGTTCAGGATGTAATTTAGCGGTTCTAATAGGGACACCAGTTGTACATAATGATGCGGGAGGTAATGCCACAATTTCTAGACTGCAGATACCATTGAAAGGAATCTCTTCTCGGGAGAGGAGTACCTAAACACCATATCGAGGAGCATGTGGCTGAGGTAGTAGAGGTTATTCTCTGTTCCCTCATTATTCTTATGGGCGAGAAGGGCATCGAGATATCTCTCCAGGGTGGTCACATAAAGGACCAGTGGCTTTCAGGCGATGGGTGGAATTAAGACCAGAGGCTAGAGTAGGTACTTCATCATTTTCTTGAAAGCAGTCTTACATTTTTCATCCCACTCGTAGACGTGCCTTTCTTCATGAGCCGAGAAAAGGGATTGCATTTTTTGTCCAAGTTCGCGATGAATCGGCGTATGTAGGCTAAGTGGCCTAGGAAGCCTCAAGCTCCCAGATATTTCTCAAAGGATACATTTGGATGATGGCCTTTATCTTTTATGGGTCGATTTTGATGCCCCTGTATCTGAAAATGAATCCAAGAAACTTACCAAAGGTGATCCCAAAAGCAAACTCCATTGGGTTCATCTTCTAGTGGCGATAATGGAGGAAGCCTAACACTCTCTCAAGGTCTTTGAGATGGTCTTAGAGCTAGAGATATTTGATCACCATATCTTCCGAATAACATTCCACCAATATCCTGAGTATTGCCTTAAATAGGTGATGCATGGCCCTCTGATAGGTGGTTTCTGCATTCTTTAAGCCTAAAGTCATGACCTGGTAAGAAAAAGTACATTGTGGTGCCCTGAAGGCTATAGGCTCCTCATCCTCAGGGTCCATTCGGATTTGGTTATACACGGAGTACCCATACAAGACGTAAAGGGTTTGAAATCTAGCAGTTGTATCGATCAATAATTTTGTCACAAGAAGGGGAAAATAATTCTTTGGACAGTGATGGTTGAGATCCCAGAAGTTGATACAGACCCTGATTTGTCTGTTCTTCTTCCTGACTTGTACAATGTTGGCCAAACATTTGGGTTATTGGACATCCGCAACGAAACCATCTCGGATGAGCTTGTCATCTTTTGCCTCTACTATGGCACCATGAGAACGATGCATTTTCCAGGGAGATTACATAAGCACGCGTTGATTTACTGGGAGACCGAGGCGGTGGATGGATATTTGAGGATCTACTCCTAGAATATCATAATAACTCGAGGAAAAAACATCACAGTGTTGTTTAAGGAAGTATCTGTATTATTGTTGCTCCTCGGGGGGAATTGCGGCACTGATCAGTGTGGGTTTCGGTTCTGCCTGGCTACCGAGGTTTACCTGCACCCGTTTATCGACTGTGGTGGAAACACCCTCTTAAATGGTAGTGGATCGTCCACTAAATCAATCTCTCACTTATTGATGAGGGATCTGCATTTGGAGGAGTTTCTTCTGAGTTGGAAGATCCCGACAGGAGGCTGGTACCAGCCTGAGCGGTAGTGGACACTACATCGGAGGCCTCATGTGCTGCCACAACCATAGCGACGAAGGCCATTGATCTGATCCCATCTGGACTTTGTCCCAAAGGGCCACGCATTATGATATCGAAGAAATAATTGCACGTCGGATTGAGACGGACGACTCCATCCTAAAGAAAAAATAATATATGACGTATTGACTTTTCCATGGGGTGGGAATCTGGATACCGTATAGGAGTTGGAGGCTCCGAGATCACCTGAACCAAATTTTTATAGGAGTATGAGGTGATCTTCTGGCGTCTCTTAGATTTGAGAAATGTGTTCCCCCTTATTATAGAAATTAAAAAACATTGCCCCATGTCTGGGGTTGTGTCCTCTAATCGGTGGATTGGGAAGACATAGGCATCATCTAGATCTATGCATGGGTCTTTCACAGCTGTGGCATGCTCGACCTCGTTAGTATGAAACTGCTTGTATTTTCTCTTGTTATAGTCGGCATCTAAATAATGGGCTTCAAAAGAGGCAAAGGGAGACATGTCACCTTGGATTATGCACACTCGACCATTAAGGGAGTAGTTGAGGCACTAGTGATATGATGAAGGAACCTCCACATGTTGGTGGAGCCATGGCCTACCCATCAATGCATTGTAGGGAGTCTCATGGGAGAGAACCTTAAATTCGTGCTGGTAACTAGGCCACCAAACTCAGTCATCAAGTGGATCTGTCTAACTGGTGTCTACTCAATCCTATTATAACCTTTTATATTTATGTCATAGGGAATCAGGTTATCCTCAGACAATACCAGTTTTCAAAGGGTCCATGTCGGGATTAGGTTAATCTCGGAGCTTGTGTCGACAAGACATCAGTGAATATCCACGCCATTGAACTGGCCGGTGATGTACAATGGGTGAATGCGCCCATGTATGGGAGAGTCTTCATCTTATCTGGACAATGATATGATGGCCTGACATTCATCATTCCCAACCGCCTCAGCATGAAAGGATTATGAGGTTTCTTCTTCAGTCTCAAACTGAAGGGGGCTCCTTAAAACCCTGGCAAGGGCATCACGCATGTCTGCCGACAGGAGAAGGGCCTCACGGATGGAACGACTCACTGGAGTACTAGAAAGATGGTTGAGGACATCATACGTCTGTGCCAGGCGTGATCTTCTTCTTAAAGAAGGTTTCTCTATGACATGAGGTATGGTGGGCCCTGCTGACTGGACCGGTGGCTGAATGGTACTAGGAATATCCCACTGCTCAATAGTCAAAGCTTGTGTAGTGACTAACGGATGAGGACTCGATTACCGGGGTTGGTCTAGAGAAATGTGTGGCTGATCATGAGGCAGTCAAGGGGGCTCTACCTGATCAATCAACACAAATGGCAGTAAAGGTGGACATAATGACGCTAGATGAGATGGTTGTGCGTGCTGAGCTTTGCACTCGGCCTGCTGCCTGATTTCGGTAGCATGAACAGCCTGAATGGAAGTGCCGACTGAAGCACTACGATGGCCCATATAGCCATGGCCCCGTCGACGTTAACGATGGCTGAGGAAGTTTGGAGGGTCTGTCTGGCTCTCCCCATCATCAAGAATCATGTAGGGGTCTATCAGCTCTACGGTATTAATCAAGCTATACCCTTGATTGTTGCTCGAAGATTCATCCACTATCGAACGGATTATGGAAGGAACTGCCATATTCAGGGGCATGAAATCACCAAGAGTACGGGATGACATCGACATCGGTGGGGGACGTTGTATTCCCTTGTGCCACTGGTGTTTTCTTTTCTGGGAAGAGGATGACTGATATGACGTTGCAGAAGTAGTGGATGCAACTTCTAAAGTCTCTAGATGATTCAGGCGTGCACAGATGACACCATGGGCACGAGAATCTCTTTTTTGAGCCATCCAATCCTCATACTTATGGGGCCCACGACTGGAAACCTGATTCCATTCGCCATTACTATCATTATGTTCGTCTGGCCTTATGAGGATACATAAAACCTATACTAGATATGGGCCTAACCGGACTACGTTGTTATCCACCTGGTCTTGAAGCCAGTATTTGAACACATAGCACTATTTGAGGGTGTGCCCCATGATCTAGTGATAGGGGCAGTAATTTGGTCGGTTAGTAAGGTTCTCCTCTACTGGCCTCCTAAACTCAGGAAAATGTACAATCCCTTTCTGTAAGGCATTGTAGATGTAACTGGAGACCAGATCCTCATTGAACGAGTAGGTCCAGTTCGTCCTGTCTGGGAAGGGGGCCCATTGAGTTTGACCCTGACGAGGGGCTAAAGGAGGCTGTTGGGGAGGCGGAGCCTGATTATCCCGCTTGGGTTGTGGTGGCACATTACGCAGGGGTGCCTGCCGATTTTGAGGTGGGTGTTGCTGGGCTGGAGGTTGTGCCTGTTATGGAGGGCCTCTAAGAGGATGTGAAGATGGATCCACTGGTAACAACTCTAGTTTCTGGGGGGACTCTATTTGGGCTACTACGGCAGGCTCGGCCCTATGTACCCTTATCGTGGGGATCACAGGGGGCAACAGACGTGCCTTCTTAGCCTCCTATAAGGCTTCCTTTATTTTCTAGGCCTTATCAAAGAAGTCTTGGAATCCCCCAGGGTAGTCCTGGGTGATCAAAGAGGGGACCAGCTCGGGCTTGGAATTCCCTACACACATCGTCAATAGTTTTTCATGAGTCA
Organism: Viscum album; assembly: GCA_963277665.1. Taxonomy (NCBI): domain Eukaryota; kingdom Viridiplantae; phylum Streptophyta; class Magnoliopsida; order Santalales; family Viscaceae; genus Viscum; species Viscum album. The sequence goes on along the minus strand of CAUJRU010000030.1, from coordinate 619,446 downwards.
ATGGCATGATGAGGGAATATATGAGCCCATTCCACCAGGAGACAAAGTATTCCACAAGCTCATGAGGCCTCTACATTCACTTGAAGAGGTCCGTGATACTCCTATTATGAGTAGTGGAACATAACTGGTAGAGTAATATCCTACAAAGGTCTTCCTAGCCAGCCACTGATCTGATGGGGTGCTGGTTGTACCGGCCAAACGTCGTCCCTTCCAATGTATGTATGAAACATCAGTGTTTAGCGGCCTCCTACTGTGTTGGAGTTCCTAACATGCGCCCACATCTTGAGATAAAGTGGGTTAGGTGCTGCGGCGGGTCCCTTTTCCCGTTAAAGGGGGGAATAGTGGGATTTCCGATACCCTGAGGTGCTAGAATTTCATCCACCCATGCCAGATATGGCTTACCATCATGCGGGATTTCCACCTATCGAATCTCTAAAGCTTCGAGGAGGGCAATAAGTGCAGCCATTGGATCATCTGGGTGGGAATTATTGTCTTGATGGGGATACCTAACTACCAGTGCGTTAGCAGGTTCATCAACACGATAAGGAGGCATAGAGGCTAGTGGAGCAGCGGTGGGAATGACCTGTAGGGATGTTGGGGGAACCTGAGATGGGTCCCAGGGATTGTCACACCATTCAAGAGGATTTGGAAACACATACCATACACTCTTGACATAAGTTCCAGCCTCAACCCTGTCTTTGTGGGAAGGATAGTCAGGGTTACCTAGCGGTAGTTCACCAAGGTGAATTTTTGCATTCCCCTACTACCTTGGATGAGGATCACCATAGTCTGGATGTCTCTCTACAACATGTTCAGTAAAGAGGTCGTCGACCACCATCTTCTATTCAGCAAGCTGCTGATGCAACACAGCATTTTCCTGATCTTTTTCTACCTTCTGGACAGATCTAGATGGGTTTAAGGGTTTGGCATCTCTGAGGTGCTCTTGCCCTTACTGTGATTCCTGCTAATAACTAACACCTTAGTGGGTATAGGAAAGGTTCCTTTTTGGTAGTTTATCCCTTCACAATGGGTCCAATAACTGTGGAATTCCCTCAGGGGGTATTTCCCCATCAAGGAGCTCCAGGTCATTCTTCTCTTTTGATACGCTGTCCATATTTACCGCGACTCTACCTGGGGAATGTCCTCAATATCACCTAGCAAGTTGGGTTTCCATTGGATAGGACTGAAGTGGAGGGCTGAATACTTCCCCCAACCGTGGATCTGTACGTGGGTAGAATCCTCTTTGATAATCTTGCTGAGCACTTTGAATCCCCAGACACATTTTGCTGGAGGCTCCTTTGGTAGTCTGGTGACTCAGGGTGCTGGGCCATAGGGAGTGTAGCCAAATCGATTAGATAGAATTGTTCTCCGATATTGTCTAAATTCTCTTGAATTTAGGATAATCCACTCTCTGGTGACCAAGGTGAATGTGAATCAACAATAGGGTTTGATATAAACACTCACATTCCTCTGGAGTGAGGGACTCCGACACACAGATGTTTGGTGCTGCAATAGGCCAAAACATTTTAGGGAAGTGGTCCACTGTAAGGATACCCCATAGGTTCCTGGGCTCAAATTCAGGTTGTGGTCCTTCGTTTCCCCACTCATCAAGCAAAGGCTGCTGACGAACAAGTTACGGTACCGAATCAGACCAATGGGATAGTATGCTGGCCGGTGGAGAATATGGAGAGTGGGCCAACAAACCATCGTATCTGGGGCTACCCTTCGAAGAGTGTAGTGACTTATAAACCACATCGCGGTAAGACGTGCTAACAAACACATTTTCAAGTGTAGGGGAAACGAATACTGTTTACTGACCATAATACTTCTCATCCACCATTGGTCCTCAGAATAACTCTATGTGATCTCTAGTCAACATAGAGAGCACTTCTCATGATGATGGTGGCGGTTTCACAGCCGATCCCCATGGAGTTTCTAAATTCATGTCCTCCAATATATACCTGCGAAGGGAGGAGGGAATCCGATGTACCTCACGTTCTGGAAGAATGAGGATGATGTGCCTTGTTCCTGACCTAGATCTTGAAACGGAGGATCCAGGTGAGGTTTTAATTGATGAATCACATTTTTACTCGAAATATGAGAAGAAAAATGGTTTGATATCAGTATGAACCTTTTCAACATTATTTTTGTGGTGGTGACAACCAGCCCTTTTTCCCGGGGATGGTTCTTCAGGAAAAGGTAAATTTTTGGCACGAGGAGGTCCTTTAGCCATACTGGTGCTGAGGCAGGGAGGACTTCTGCCTCAATGAGTTGTAGTGTAAAGAGAAACGGGAAAAATATTGAAGGGAACACGGGGAGGACCACTGTTTCCTGTGACTGACGTGCAGAGGGAACCACCGTGGGAAACACCAGAGAGGATAAGAACACTGCTGGAGCGGGTGAAGTGAATATGGACTTCGCTCTTCTAATTGCTGAGGCGAGGAGGACCATTTCCTACTGCTATAAGGACATGGGGAGGGCTCCCACATTGGAGATTGGCTAGATGTAAAACATCCCCATACCGTTTGTCTCTGGTAGGAGGAATGACTCCATACACAATGTAGTGGCCACGAGAGTGGCTTCTGTACAAGGTGACAATACCGTGGGGAGGACCCTCATTCGGATTGAATGTAGAACATGGTAGACCTCCATGATGAGGTTTTATGTGGGGATGGCCTGCACTCTCCATAGTGGTGGTATAGGGAGGACCTCCGTACTGGGTGTTGTTGTTGTGGGTTAGTCCGCAGCGGCTACTACCGGCGCCGGCTGCCGAGAGAGTTGACCCAGCCTACCCATGGGGCAGTGGGGGCCTCGATCTGGGTCGGGTATACGAGTGTCCTTTCTTAGTGTACACAGAGGGATGATGATACACATCGGCGGTGGCACATGCCATAGTAGTTGCTGAAGTGGATGCCCCTTGGTGGGATCCCTCCTCAGCCTGCCCCTAATGCTGGTGTCGGGTCAGTCGGACTGGTGTCGACGGTGTAGGTACATCACTTACTTTCTCTTCACCTCAGGGGACTCGGTGGCAGTGCTGGCGTGGCCTGGTGGGAGCCCTCTTTGGGGGCCCCTCAATTGAGATCCCGACAGGATAGACCAAGACATATCCTACCTTGTCGTCATAGGGGAGGGAGTCATCAAGGCATTCTGGGGAGAGGCTCTAGAAATGATTGTACGTTGGGGTGAAGAGCAGTGGCTCCCTGCGCGGCCCTTAGGGGAAGATATGGCGACGAGGCACAAAAGCCATTTTTTCTTGGCGGGCCATATCCTAGGTCGGTATAATTCCCTCCTCCTCACATTGGTGCATGAGGTCATTTATGAACCTTCTTTGAATAAATTCCGAAGGGGAGGTGGGGTGCGGGTTCCCAGCAGTAGCGGTTGTGGAGGTCATCCTGGAAGCGGTGGAGCCACGCAGGGTTGCCACTTTGGCGTCTCCCCTTCCCCTGCGTCAGTAGGCGTGTGGAGATCAGATTCCTGTTAGAGAATCTTGGTTCTGGGAAAGCAAGAAGATTTGAAAAAGTAGTGGTAAAACAAAGAAATCAACATCCAGCTCCCCAGCTCCATTCCGTCTCCCATGGATGGTAAAAAGGATCCACGCTGACAACTTCGCAGACCAGGATTTCCAATGCTTAGCTTCCCTAACATCTACCGAGTTTCATGCCAGGCCCACTATTTTTTTGGTAGGACCTGGCATTGGATAACTGGATATAGTGACATGTTAGTCCACTGATGCCTTGAACGCTACTAATCCCCACATTGAGGAGAATAATTTCACGTCGGGTTCACCATTTCTGTTTTCAACGCATTTGTCGGGGCACGTGCATCTGTTTGTCTTTTGGATATTTGGCTGTTGCCCCACATTCTCGATAACCAGAGGCAGGTGGCATCCATCGCTTATTCATGGATATTTTCACCTTGATCAAAATGGGATGATGGGATGTCAGTTCTTCTTTCCATGGATTCCCCCTCGAAATTTTTTACCTAGTCTGGGTCTCCCTTATAGAATTAAGACGTTTTTCGTGAAACTCTTCCCAAAGCCATTTCTTCATGGACAACGGTTAATAAAACTGCTTTTATCAGGACTTTTGAAAGGGTCCATTTAGGGAAGCATCCTTCGGTCGGGGGAGTAGTCGCGTTGGACATCACTGGCATGTCTGGACGCTGGAACACTGGTGCATCTTGGTTTCTTCCACATATGATAGGGATTCTTGAGGGGGCGAAAGCCTGAGGCTTCCCACGTCAAATTTGGGGAATTATATTCCATATGCATTTCTCTGAGATTTTCCTCATCTTCCCATGTCTAACAATGGGAATGCCACAAGTTTATCATCCAACGGAGACAGATTAGACTAATCAGAACACTATATAGAGTGGATCAGATGGGTGCAACCCCTTAGAGGGAACACTAATATTGGGAATAACGTATGGTTAGATACCCTATTTCTGCTGAGTAGTGAAGTGGTGAATAAATATGATCTCACCAAGATGTGGTGGCCCGGGTAAGGATCAATATGGATGATGGGTGGTTAAGTGATGTAGATGTTGAATAGGGTGGAGTCGACTCGAGGGCGACAATGATGTTGCTATTGAGCCTAGGAGAGACTTCCTATTTATCCTTGTGGTAGGGTATCAAATTCCACGTAGTTCAATTTTAGGGGCATAGCGTTCAGGGTGTGCACATAGGACAACAACCCGATGTCATACTGGGACTTACACAAGGTTTCAGCCTGTATTTGTCTAATGCTTGAGGGTGAAACAGAGATGTGGATACCAAAAAAGGGGACTACAATGACTTACCAATGGATGGGGTTGATCCTCATGGAGGATTCCTACGTACCATGTCTAGGATATAGGGATCAAAGCCCACGTAGTTCGAACGAGTACTATTTAACATCAAGTAGGGTGAAAAGGGAGATTCAGTTTAGCGTAAAGCGGGAAGAAGGTGAACCGACGTGAAGGGGTCCAAAACTGATGGTTGTTGGGGAACATGCGTGAAGGGGTCTGGACCAGGTGTTGGGAATGAACCTCAAGGAGTCTTTCTATGTACCATGATTTGGCTTGGATCAAAGTCCACATTGTTCGGGATGGTTTGGTGAACCGATGTGAAGATGTTCGGAACGACCGGGTGTTGGTCTTGAACCTCAGGGAGGCTTCTTATGTACCTTAGCAAGGATCAATGTCCCCGTCGTTCAGGAATGGGGATTGGTGTTCCAACATGAAGGGAGTCAGGACCAATGGTTGTTGGTCTTGAACCTTAGGGAGGCTTCATACGTACCTTTCCTTAACAAAGATCAAAGTCCACATAGTTCAAGATTGGGTGTTGGTGAATCGACGTAAAGATGGTCAGAATGAAGAGGTGTTTGTATTGAACCTCATGGAGGCTTCTTATGTACCTTGCATTGGAAAGGATCAAAGTCCACATAGTCCAAAAATAGTGCTCGGTGCACTGACGTGAAGGGAATTATGACCAATGGTTGTTGGGCTTGAACCTCAGTGAGGATTCCTACGTATCTTTCCTTAGAAAAGATCAAACTCCATGTAGTTCAGGATGATGTGTGGGGCTTACACTCTAGGATGCTCGGGGAGGATATCACGGTCGATGCTTACTCTAATCCCATGTGAGTCATGCTCTATTTGAGAAAAAAGAAGCAACAATGACATGATGATCACATCGCAAAAGGTGCGTCCATGGGAAGTGGAATGGGCCTTACACGTGGTTAGAGGCCCAAAGATGAAACAGGGGCTTACGCGTGGTTTTCAAACCAAAGAGGAAACTAGGGATTATGCCTGGTTAGCATCCCAGGAATATGGATATTAAGACTTACTCCAGGATGGAGGCCCAGTGGAGACAAAGCCCAAAGGGAGAGGGATGGGGTAATGTAGTCCCATGTTCCCCTCTCACCTCTTAGTCTTTGGAAAGGAAGAATAAATGAGGAGCAGTGATGTTACCTCCCGCAAGAATGTTTAGGGGATTACACGAAGATATTTTCCCTTACCCCACAGAAAAATGTCACTCTAATAAAGGGGATCTCATTCCTTGTGAGGAATGATTTCACTCCCTTGGATACTAGTGAGCGCACAGAATGTCTTTTGTAGGGGAACCCCGCGTATGACGTACGAGGAAATGTCACAGTTTAATGTCATGTGTTGAGGATGATGGTGTTTGGAAGTTTAATGTCATGTAGCTCGGATGAGGTGGGATAACTCCACACCCCCTTGGACATACATAACCGATACCTCCCACCCCATGGGGGAGGGAATGCATCGGAAATGTTATGGTGATGAGGTGTTATGGAGTGATTCATTGAGGGGTCCATGTTAGCGTGGCTATGCGAAGATGCAATAGCCATTAGCATGACTTTTTGAAGAAGAATTAGGCAAAGAAACACAATAGGAAATACCATCCTGGGGACTTTGAAATCATTCCGTGCAAACCTGGAAGGCCACACAGGAAAAGGAGTTGCAGAGAAAAGGGGTTTGTAGGTAGAAGTCTTGGGAAGCTCTGGCGCTCCATGAAGTGGAGGGGCTTAGTGAAGGGTTGTGCCTCACGAAGTGAAGCGGCCTAGCCTTGGAATAGGGCATAGGTGCATAGGGTAGGTGGTTCACGAAGAAAAAAGGCCCTCGTGGAGCAATACTTCATGAGGAAAGGGTGCTTCACGAAGTGTAACATTGTGAGGCAATGTGCTTCGGGAAGAACAGTGACCATGCCTTCACATATGAGTCACGTGTTCTTGAAGGGTGTTTCACTAAGAATAAATGCTTCGCGATGACTTGAGTCCCCTTAGGGGTCTCCTTCTTTCGTGAAGGCCCATGGGCTCTGTGAATGGAATCCCTATTTCAAGAGGGGCCGAATTCAAGTGAAGGGGAAGGAAATTCACGAGGAAAAATTACCTTGAAGAGCTCATGGTTCTCAGAGAAGATATTACTCTGTGATTAGGGAGCTGAGAAGGCAAAATGACAGATGATCTGTCTGTTGGGATAGAGAGGATACTAATATTTATAGGCAAGAGGCACAATGATGTAGAGCTCCCATAGCAGGAATGTGAAGCTTTATCCACGTCGGGTCACGAACCTCATAGGGGTTTACAGAGAATCACGCCTCCTCACTCCGCAAAGGGTCACGAATGTCAAAGCGGTTCGCGGAGCATCCTTCTTCCTTGCTCTGTGGAAGCTCGCGAACATCAAAATGATTCACTGAGCATCCCATCAATTTTCTATGCGGCGGCTCGCAAACATCAAAATGGTTCGCAAGGCATCCTGCCTCCATTATCTATGGCGGGTTCGCAAAGTGGGAGCTGGGCGTTAGTCGTGGGGCTATAGGGGCTCCGCGCTCAGGCTTCGCGAGGCATCCCCTTATTCTTCTATTTGTTCTATCCTTCCAAAATTTTGGCGCCAACACATTCATATTAAGACTAGCATTTGAAATGTCAATAATTAAACATTAAACCTTGAATTGTATAAGACTAGAACATCCATATTCAATCATATAATAACTATTTCAATAAAATATGATATATTTTATTATAATGAATTACCTTCAAACAAGTGTAAAATCCATCAAAGGATGTTGACATAGATGAAATCAAATCTATTTGAGATAAATATCTCTTTCTATTTTGAAATCATTTAAAAGTCACCTAATTATTAAAGTAATCATTTATTTTGAAGATAATCTTATAATATTGTAAGGGAAGCTTTGAAGGTGTTATAACGGTGGAAAATAGCCTCACCCACCATATAAGTTAAAAAACATTCTTACCTTAATTTGTCGAAAATGTTTTAAAGTACCTTGTTTAGAAAACGACAGAAAGATTCCTTTGAAAACATTTTAATAAAATTAAAACAATGGTATAAATGAATTTAACCCATAGTCTAGGAAATAGTAAAAATGTTTTGAAATACATTTTTAAGAAACATGGATGTGGGAGATAAAGAAGTCCCAGTAGATACTTACATATAAACACCCACGCATAAGTAAAGAGATTGTAAAATCAACCCTTACCTTGTACATTTTCTTAGTCGATGGTATTTTAAACTCATTTATAAATGATAAAAAATTGATATTAAATTTTACAAGAACTTTATACATAAATATTATATCATATATGATCCTCTAATATTAATTTGTTATTAACATTTGAGTAGTATCATTGTTTTGGGTGTAAACTGATTTGTTTTCCTTTATATGATTGGTTATTTAAGCCCTGTTTGTTATGGATAGGATGTATTTGATTCATATCCAGAATGATATTATGTTCTTAAAAATTAAATTTAATCATAAAATGAAAACTATTCTTGAATGATTATGATGGGGAATGAATCTCATCGCATTCGTGGAGAGGGTAATCCGTACGTATGCACGAGCGAAAATATCATTATATTGGTGGTGAAATCATATGTAATTGGATGGTATATCATATATAAAGAATTATTAACATGTTTTATTTATTATTTACATCAGTTATAATCATTATTATATCCATCCAAATAATGATGTGTTTGAATAACAAACTACACCACGACCTGGAGACCGGAAGCCGTATGTACGCACGTATGGCGACTTAGTCATTTATAGGATGGATAGAATAAATAATATTGTTGTTCCATAATTATAATAACATAAAAATATTTATAATTTTTTGGAGTTATTATTTTTTTTATGGAAACAACAAATAAAGAGGATGTGTAAGAAGAAAAGAACCTGGAAGAGTGTGGTGAAATTACTACCTCTTCTTCGGGTGCTTCCTTTTGAATTGATCAAAAGGGATCCTTAGGTGGGATTTATGACCAAATTAAGGCCACTAGGTCTAATGGAGGATAGTTGGGAGGATATTTGGGTAGGTTTTGGCCGATATAAATGGCTTTGGATGTGAGAAATTGATATAATGGGGAGTGCCCTTTTGTTAGAGAGGTGAGGTGCACCTTAGTAAAAGATTGAAATATTATTTTATAATAAAATCATTTTCAGTTTATAATGGCTAGAAAAGGATTTATTTCTAGGTTAAGGTGGTTATGGGTCTATATACTCTCAAAAAATTGGTTTTATACTATTTTAGGTCACCATATTAACCATATCTTTTATATTTAACTCTATGTTAAAAAGATTATCTTTTACAATGTCCTCTTGTATTACTATAGTAAATGGTTAATAATGGTACTATAAAATGACAAGAGAACCCAAATTGGTTCATTAATGATATATATATTATTATATAAGTCCTTTTTCTTAACATTACATTTTTAGGAATATTAAATCATTTTATAATATAGTATTTGTTTATAAAACTCTTTATGTCAATTTTGACACTATTTCGTATTTTGTTTTTCATAAAGTCATAAAAGCATGATTAAATCGAAAAAAATGAATTTAATCAAACCTAAAATGTCTTATTAACTTATAAAATTTGTTTAATTCATCAAATGTCTCAAATTACATTTATTTGGATAATTATAATATCAATTATTTTAATCATTCATTATTAAGGTAATTACAACATCATCATTGTATCACAAATATTTTTTTTTATTTAATGTATAAAAATTATAAATAAAATAATATTGTGTAGAAAATATTTTTATATTTCTAATTAATATTAATAGCCTAATTTATCTTATGTATAACCCTATATTAAAAATAGTTTAGTTATTAAACTTTGAATTTAACTCTTTTAACTCTTCTTTAAATAAAATAATAATAAATGTCCTAATCTAATCCAAGTGGACCTAATGGATCATATTTTATTCGTAAGGCTGTTTTGGTCGAAATAATGTTATCCAATTTAATTAGGACGTGTGTTAGGGTAGTAATAATATCATTTTGACCTTTAATTACCTGATTTAATTTTAGCTGTGGTAAATAAAAGTCAATAGTTACTATTCACAAAAAAATATTTTCATCTAATTAAACCACATTTTACTTAATGATGTCTACCATGTGTAACACCCCAGGATTTCATAGTGTGTTATTTCTTAAAAATAATTCAATAACTTGCACTAAACGCAACACCGAGTTCAATCACACCATGACGTACAAAAAAAGCCATTAAAAGAGGTCATGAATAGTATTAACTACGTTTTGAACTTTATATAATCCTTATAATTTTAGAATCCCTATTATGAGTTTCTTAGTCATAATGCAAGAACAGATTCATTTTCAGTATTGCACTTTTATCAACTTTTAATAGTGAAACCTTTTTAAATAAAATATTTTAAACTATCTGAATAAATTAGGACATCAAAAAATTTAAAATGAAACATCCCAAGCTTCCACGGTACGCTTTCCTTTGAATAAAATAGTAGCGTGTGTTGTACGCAACCTTGAGTTTTAACACACACCACAACCAATCAAACTAGCCTTTATGAATAGTAATACCTAAATTTTGAAATTATATATATATTATATTTTAAAATGGACTTCATTTTTGGATTCGGAATATCGAATTTATCCTAAGGTGAAATTTTGGCACTTTTCTGATAACTTTCATATTTTGATGAATAGTGAAAATTACTAAATTTTAATTAAAAACAACTTTTTAATCAAAATAATTAATAGTGATAAATTCTGAATTTGAGTGGTTTTAAATTATATTTAGAATATATTCTTACCATTTAATATAATGTTGGTCATTGGACATAATTTTACAATTAAGCCGAACATAAACAAGTGTCAATCTTTTGATAGTTATTACCTCTTAAAAACACGCTTTTTGTTTTGACAGCGGGAATTAATTTTAAATTAATTTCTGCCACTTCTGTGTTTTGAATTTAGAAAAATGGATTCCATATTTGGAATCAGGATGTCCAAATTGTGTAAATAGGTAACTTTTATTTTTAGACATTTTGAATAATTACTGTGGTAAATATTTTATTTACCATGGTTAAGGGTAAATCTGGTAAATAAGGGTTAAAAAATAATATTATAATAATACAAAATTACCCTAAAACGTGTCCTAAACTTATTGGTGGACACATAACCGACCATGGGAATCCTTGGGTCGATTTGGGGACCCCTTGGAGACACTTTTATGTGGTAGGGACACATTATATTAATAAAGTTAAAATAAAAATAAAAATGGCATAAGCTTACATCTTTTAGAAGAACAATTTTTACATAAGGTTATACATGTTGGATTTTCGATTATAAATATTCATTAGAAAGCTAAAACGATTTCCTACATAATGATATTTTATTTATAATTTTTAGACATCAAATAATTTAAATTATTAATGACACAATAATGATGCAATGTTTACCTCATTAATAAATCATTTAAATAAATAAGATTATAATGATTAAAATATTATCTAAAACCTGTCCAATTCTTATTGGTTGATGTTATTTAGAATATGAGTCATCTTATCTTCGACCTAAATGATTTTTGGACCATTATAAACCGAATATAATTATATTATAAAGTAATACTTTCACTCTTTCCTAAAGAGCCCCTCCTCTCCCTTATAAAAGGAGACCACTTCTACTCATTCCTCACACCTCTCAAGCCACTTGGCTCGTCCAAAACCTGCCCAAATAAGCTCCACACAACCCTCTCCTCCTCCTTGAAGCTTCCCCTTAGGCATAAAGCATTTGAATAAGTCCTTTGGTTCCAACCAAAGTGTGTTACCTAAATTAAAGGTAACGATTTCTCTTAAATTATTTTCATTTATTTTGCTTCTCCAACCCCCAAACTCTTTTTATTTCCTTTATTTTGTAACAACAAAAGTATCCCCAATATAATAGGATGTTTTTATAAGAAGTATTCGAACTACACATACACACACCTCCATCTAATAGATGATGAACATAATGTTTCTGTGAATGGCAAACTAACGCCTCACGAAACGATGATTGTTCAAATACATCTTACCGCCTCTCATGGTGGCCATTATGATGGCACTATAATTAAGTGTGATATTAATGATACATATTTTATATATAACCTTCTGTAATTCCATTTTATTTCATACCATTATTCGTTTCATGTTGTATATACGTACGATAATTTCATTTGAGGAAGTGCGGACTACCGCCCCCTTAAAATGATATGACTCGTTCATAACACACATGGAACGTATAAAGAATGGTGTTAATGAACATAAGTAACATATATAAAATATTATATTATACTGGAATAATAATATACCTATGTATCATTTGGATTCAATTCTTTTAAAATGAAAAATTAAATGGAAGTAGCGTTCGTGCGTACGTACGGACTACCGTCTCCACCAACACGATGAGATCCGTCCTCCATCGTATCCATTCAAGTCTTATTCTCATTTTAGGGATAAAAATAATGTTAATATCATTCTGATTATGAATAAGATATAATATATCCATTACAAACATGTCTTACATAACCAAACATTTAAGAAGAACGAATCGATTATCACCCGAAACGACGATAATACTAAGATATTATTAATAAAGCAATGTTAAAAGATCATATATGATATCATATTGATGTATATGATTATTGTATAATTTAATAAATGTTTTAATTATTATACAGGAGGTTAACATACAATCGACTAAGGGAAAGTTCAAGGTAAGGGATTTTCTTATCTCACTTTCAATTCCGTGAGATTTCCATTGTTCGCCACTAAATTATTGAAAGTGGTGTATTGTGTACTGCCATTTGATATATATTATCATGATTATCTTTATATTCATGTTATTCTGTAAATAATTTGGTGGTTATTAAATTTTGGCCATACGACTCAGTTGATTAACGTGGTAAGGAGTTTCTTATCTCACTCTTAATTTTGTGAGAATCCCATTGTTCACCACTTATTTATTGCATGTGGTGTATGTGTACTGCCCATGATTGTATTAATTGTGTAATATAATTTAATTTATGGGTATTTACATCATAATTGTATGATCCTTATTTCATGGGTGCATGTTTCATAAGTTACCAAATGGATAAGGGAATTTGAAATTCCAATTTCCAATTATTCGGCTTTACGCAAACTTCATTGATTATTTTACTCCGAGATTATGTGTGGAATTACTATTCATTTTCATATGTCATATTTTCCACTCCCCTTTCTGTGGATATACTTTTGATACACATAATCACTCCATTGATAAATTCTCAAGTGATCGGTATGAACTTGATAAGAGTAATTTTAACTCAATCTCCATTTGTTGAGTTAAATATCCAATTCATTGGTGTTGTTTTTACAAGAATATGTGTGAATGTCATCTGATTGATTTACACTAAATAGCCAATAATATTGAGTGTATTTATATTTTTCACACATAATTATGTCGTTGATTTATCCTTAACCTAAGGATACAACCTTTATGAGAGATTTCATCTCAATTTACATTCAATTTGGACTTCTTTGTTGATATACACCAAATCACTTTTATGTGGTGTATATAATGTACGTTGACATAGTATATTAGGAATCCCTTTATTCTCATGATATTACAAAGTTTTGATTACCTCAATTATTTGTACTCAAGTGTCTCTCTTTTGGTTAGAATCTCTAACCAAAATACCATTTTAAAATGTTTTAAAGACTTATTCTTCTAAATCTTGCTCATTAATGTCCATGTTTTAAAAAATGATTTTAAGGATTTATTTATATGGACATTAATGTTTTAAAATTAAAACTCCTTTTAAAAGTTTCAAAGTGGTATGGGACACTTTGATTCAAAAATCTATTTTTAGATGGCTTCTTGACAAATAGTGTGACTTTTAAATGATTTCAAGAAAAGGGGGATATTTCCCTCAAATAGTTTTGATGATTATTTTCATCTATGTCAACATACTTCATTATTCATGATTGAGGTTAATGTGATACAATAAAATCTTCCATATTGTATCAAATGAGTTATGTTTGACTGTGGATGTTCTATTTTTATACCATTCATGGTTTGTGGTTAAAGTATTGACATTTCGTATGCTAGTTTTAATACGAATGTTTATTTTATGCTTAAACCTATTCATATGAGGAATGAATTGGACTTAATAAGTGACGGGTGGAGCCCGCTATAGCTCCTCGATGCATCGGTAGGTCTCATGAGACAAACTAGTGTCTTGGCACAAGGCCTTGGCAAAATCTTATCTGTAGTCTTGGCACGAGGCCTTGGATATGTAGTTATGATAGTCTGGCATTATGCATTCCATCATTATGAAAGTGGTTATTGATATTGCATGTGATCATTCGACTAGTAGAATATCCATGTGAGTAAGTAAATGGCATTATTTCATTTTACCTTTGCCATTTTATGCTGAAGTTCAAGTTTAAAAGGCTTTTGTTTTAGTTATAAATTTCCTTAAGTGTTTATGCTTATTTATGAAAGCTTCTGCTATAATGTTATCCTTACTGAGCATCTGAGCTCACCCCTTTCAATGTTTTATTTTTTTCCCAGGATTATGAAGAAGTAATTTATGAATGACCTGCAGGGATAGTATGAGGGGACATGAAGACAAGATGTTTTTTTTATGATGTAATGTAGAAATTTGTGAATGTATCTAGTTATTTCAAGGCTACTAAACTAATTGGTCTTTCGAGACTTGATCTTTCTCGTGATCATTCCAATGTTATGTAATAATGCACCGACTCTAGGTAGCTGGGGTCGGGGCGTTACAGTTGGTATCAGAGGAAGTTTAGTACAAACCTTGGTAGCTAGATTTAGATAAACTCTGATTAGAGCACGTAGACCTAAGATGAACTTTGAGGATTAGTATAAAAGAATTTCCTAGAATTTTGGTATTGTAGAGATTTTGTGAGTTTTCCGAGCAATACATCCCTGTCTAGATACGACCAGGTAGAGGCGGCTCTGGCACAGATGTACCTAGGGGTAAAACCCGAAAACACCGCTTTGAGCTAGACTCGAACGGGAACTGGTGCACGACAACGGGCCTTGCTGCACTCTTGGTTACGACACTCCCGGGGGATATGCTTAGGATAATTTACATTTTCTTTACAAACCGATTTATGTAATATATACATAAGATGAGAGTAAATGACCTTGGTTAATCCTAATATGTTTCAAATTGAGAATATGGTGACATTTTAATCTCTAAATGATTTTAAGACTACTATTACTCACACAATGCTTTCTGGTTTTAGTCAATGGCTGGATTCCAAGGAAGTCATAGTGACTTTGAGAATGATGTACAAGGTGGGAACGGTGGTGGCGATGAGCAACAAAATGGAATGTTGATAGGCGGAAAAGATATCGTCTTTAAGACAAATCAGTTTTCAAAAAATATGATCAACAACATATATATTAACCAACTCCCAGACTCAACAAGGAAGAGAAAGGTGATAAATGATAAGATCTCCAGCAATGGAGACCATGGAGAAAAGAAACCTCAATTTTCATCATGCAAGAAATGTGGAAAGAGACACCCAGGAAAGTGTCTCAATGGGACAACGAAATGTTTTACGTGCGGGAAGGAAGGACATAAAGTGAAGAATTGCCGAAGAAAAATGAAGAGTACTATGGAAGAAGATAAAAATGGTCCCAAGAGTCCATTTACAGTCATTTGCCGTAAATGTAGGGGACCTGGCCATTACCTGAGTGAATGTCCTATTCTATAGGATATTTTCTTGGTCAAAGAAGAAGCTATGTGGAAATAAATGGTTGGAGAAAAATTTAAAAAGTATTAGCACTCCTTATTGATGGGTTTACTTTGGAATAATTTTATCTTGTATTTGTAACCCCACAGTTTGCCATGTGAGAATGATATTTGAGGAAGAATTTTCTCTTCTCTTGTGGATATAGGTATAAATAACCATTTGGTTTTATATGATCATTGGGGTTTGAGAAAATGATAAGTTATTATAATTTGGGATGAAAATGCAAAGTATGATATAAAATTTGTGGTTAAATTATGTTATTTTGAGGAATTTATCTCATTTTGGTAATATTATAAAATATAGTTTTTGAAAAAGGACAACACATAGACCGTGTGACACCCCATCGCGTCGGAAAAAGCTGTGGGAATCGAACCCACAACCAAAGTGCGATTGGGATTTATCGCCTACCACTGGACTACGTGAAGTCCCTGGTTAGTGTGACTATTGTTTTTGTTAAATGATTTTATTGATCAATAATAAGATGATTTGGGTTCTTATGTCTTATCAAATGAATACCCTTGGTATAGGAAAATGATTTGGTGATTAAGTGATAAATGTTATTTTGGAAGATGTTCGTTTTGTTAGGAACACTATATGCCCAAGGAAAATAGAATACAATGAGGTTTCATTTATAGAGTAATGGTGGATTTTTATCTATGTTTTTATTGTTGATTTATAGTGATTTGGGTTATTTATGGAAATGATTAACCTATAACAGAGAATATGTGATGATGTTAATCACTTTTAAGTATGTGACTTTAAGAGTATTTGATGTCATTTGGAGATACAATGTAACATGGGAGACTACATAATCAAATTCTTCTATGTTTTGGGTTTAAATATTAGATTGGATTATATTAAAGGATTGTAAGGACAATTCGTTATTGAATGGTATCTATTTAACTTTGGGGTATTGTTGGTTTAATTTTAGAAATTAAGATTAGTGCATATTTATCTCAATGAATATCCTTTTGGGGGATCATTAGATCATTCACTAACCATTTTGGTTTTGATTAATCTTCAAAGACAATGTAAATATATGGTTTATCCTACATGGATCATGTGATTCTATATAAGTTTATTCTAGTTCTTCCAGTGTGACCAAGTCTTCTTTAATACTCATCGTAAAAAAAAAATTGACTTAGTGGTGGAAGTTTATTAAAGAATGAAAATCTACTTAAAATTTAAGTATATCTCATAATGTTCTTAGTCAATATCATAAATGAATTCCTCTTCCTTATGTAATGTAACTTAAAAAAAAAATTGTTGTCCTAGATGGTACATTAAATCATCACTAATTTATGGCTTTGGGATTGTTGGCCTTTTCATAGCCATGTTCTCTACCACTCTCCATCAGATAATTGATGGTTAGATTTCTCTTCCATATCCATATTTTCCTACATGGAACCCTAGTATGTGTTATTTTCGGTAATCTTCATACTTTCCACTCTTTATTTTAAATAGAGGCCTCATTAATTCATTTTTCGATGTGGGATTTCAACTAAGATATTTTGAAACGTCAAAAATGTGTTATCCCAATACCCTATGTTTTCTTGGACCGATGGTATTTCAAATCATCATAGATTGATGAGTTTAAGGACCTCAATTTTATACTTGTTTGTGATTGATGACCTCAATCACTACCTATAAATATTTACGTTTTTTCCTCCAAATATATGTCTCTAATTGCCACTAATGTTCTCCTAATCGAGATCATAATTTGGTGGTGACCCTTTCATTTCTCTTTTCCTTATATTAAGACTAAATTTTAGTAACCCAATTTCCGATGTGGGTTTTCCCACAAATATATTTTCTACTTTCAACCTTTTATTTTCGAAGAACAATTTCAAATTGCGAGGACGCAATTTATTGAAGGAGGGGAGAATGTAACACCCCAGGATTTCATAGTGTGTTATTTCTTAAAAATAATTCAATAACTTGCACTACACGCAACACCGAGTTCAATCACACCATGACGTACAAAAAAAAAGCCATTAAAAGAGGTCATGAATATTATTAACTACGTTTTGAACTTTATATAATCCTTATAATTTTAGAATCCCTATTATGAGTTTCTTAGTCATAATGCAAGAACAGATTCATTTTCAGTATTGCACTTTTATCAAATTTTAATAGTGAAACCTTTTTAAATAAAATATTTTAAACTATCTGAATAAATTGGGACATCAAAAAATTTAAAATGAAACATCCCAAGCTTCCATGGTACGCTTTCCTTTGAATAAAATAGTAGCGTGTGTTGTACGCAACCTTGAGTTTTAACACACGCCACAACCAATCAAACTAGCCTTTATGAATAGTAATACCTAAATTTTGAAATTATATATATATTATATTTTAAAATGGACTTCATTTTTGGATTCGGAATATCGAATTTAGCCTAAGGTGAAATTTTGGCACTTTTCGGATAACTTTCATATTTTGATGAATAGTGAAAATTACTAAATTTTAAATTAAAAACAACTTTTTTAATCAAAATAATTAATAGTGATAAATTGTGAATTTGAGTGGTTTTAAAGTATATTTAGAATATATTTTTACCATTTAATATAATGTTGTTCATTGGACATAATTTTACAATTAAACCGAACATAAACATGTGTCAATCTTTTGATAGTTATTACCTCTTAAAAACACGTTTTTTGTTTTGACAGCGGGAATTAATTTTAAATTAATTTCTGCCACTTCTGTGTTTTGAATTTAGAAAAATGGATTCCATATTTGGAATCAGGATTTCCAAATTGTGTAAATAGGTAACTTTTATTTTTAGACATTTTGAATAATTACTGTGGTAAATATTTTATTTACCATGGTTAAGGGTAAATCCGGTAAATAAGGGTTAAAAAATAATATTATAATAATACAAAATTACCCTAAAACGTGTCCTGACCTTATTGGTGGACACATACCCGACCATGGTCATCCTTGTGTCGATTTGGGGACCCCTTGGAGCCACTTGTATGTGGAAGGGACACATTATATTAATAAAGTTAAAATAAAAATAAAAATGGCATAAGCTTACATCTTTTAGAAGAACAATTTTTACATAAGGTTATACATGTTGGATTTTAGATTATAAATATTCATTAGAAAGATAAAAAGATTTCCTACATAATGATATTTTATTTATAATTTTTAGACATCAAATAAGTTAAATTATTAATGACACAATAGTGATGCAATGTTTACCTCATTAATAAATCATTTAAATAAATAAGATTATAATGATTAAAATATTATCTAAAACCTGTCCAATTCTTATTGGTTGATGTTATTTAGAATATGAGTCATCTTATCTTCGACCTCAATGATTTTTGGACCATTATAAACCGAATATAATTATAAAGTAATACTTTCACTCTTTCCTAAAGAGCCCCTCCTCTCCCTTATAAAAGGAGACCACTTCTACTCATTCCTCACACCTCTCAAGCCACTTGGATCGTCCAAACCCTGCCCAAATAATCTCCCCACATCCCTCTCCTCCTCCTTGAAGCTTCCCCTTTGGCAGAAAGCATTTCAAGAAGTCCTTTGGTTCCAACCAAAGTGAGTTACCTAAATTAAAGGTAACGATTTCTCTTAAATTATTTTAATTTATTTTGATTCTCCAACCCCCAAACTCTTTTTATTTCCTTTCTTTTGTTACAAAAAAAGTATCCTAAATATACTAGGATGTTTTTATAAGAATTATTCGAACTACACATACACACACCTCCATCTAATGGATGATGAACATAATGTTTCTGTGAATGGAAAACTAACGCCTCACGAAACGATGATTGTTCAAATACATCTTACCGCCTCTCATGGTGGCCATTATGATGGAACTGTAATTAAGTGTGATATTGATGATACATATTTTATATATAACCTTCTGTAATTCCATTTTATTTCATACCATTATTCGTTTCATGTTGTATATACGTACGATAATTTCATTTGAGGAAGTGCGGACTACCGCCCCCTTAAAATGATATGACTCGTTCATAACACACATGGAACGTATAAAGAATGGTGTTAATGAACATAAGTAACATATATAAAATATTATATTATACTGGAATAATAATATACCTATGTATCATTTGGATTCAATTCTTTTAAAATGAAAAATTAAATGGAAGTAGCGTTCATGCGTACGTACGGACTGCCGTCTCCACCAACACGATGAGATCCATCCTCCATCGTATCCATTCAAGTCTTATTCTCATTTTGGGGATAAAAATAATGTTAATATCATTCTGATTATGAATAATATATAATATATCCATTACAAACATGTCTTACATAACCAAACATTTAAGAAGAACGAATCGATTATCACCCGAAACGACGATAATACTAAGATATTATTAATAAAGCAATGTTAAAAGATCATATATGATATCATATTAATGTATATGATTATTGTATAATTTAATAAATGTTTTAATTATTATACAGGAGGTTAACATACCATTGACTAAGGGAAAGTTCAAGGTAAGGGATTTTCTTATCTCACTTTCAATTCCGTGAGATTTCCATTGTTCGCCACTAAATTATTGAAAGTGGTGTATTGTGTACTGCCATTTGATATATATTATCATGATTATCTTTATATTCATGTTATTCTGTAAATCATTTGGTGGTTATTAACTTTTTTCCATACGACTCAGTTGATTAACGTGGTAAGGAGTTTCTTATCTCACTCTTAATTTTGTGAGAATCCCATTGTTCACCACTTATTTATTGCATGTGGTGTATGTGTACTTCCCATGATTGTATTCATTGTGTAATATACTATAATTTATGGGTATTTACATCATCATTGTATGATCCTTATTTCATGGGTTCATGTTTCATAAGTTACCAAATGGATAAGGGAATTTGAAATTCCAATTTCCAATTATTCGGCTTTACGCAAACTTCATTGATTATTTTACTCCGAGATTATGTGTGGAATTACTATTCATTTTCTTATGTCATATTTTCCACTCCCCTTTCTGTGGATATACTTTTGATACACATAATCACTCCATTGATAAATTCTCAAGTGATCGGTATGAACTTGATAAGAGTAATTTTAACTCAATCTCCATTTGTTGAGTTAAATATCCAATTCATTGGTGTTGTTTTTACAAGAATATGTGTGAATGTCATCTGATTGATTTACACTAAATAGCCAATAATATTGAGTGTATTTATATTTTTCACACATAATTATGTCGTTGATTTATCCTTAACCTAAGGATACGACCTTTATGAGAGATTTCATCTCAATTTACATTCAATTGGGACTTCTTTGTTTATATACACCAAATCACTTTTATGTGGTGTATATAATGTACTTTGACATAGTATATCATGAATCCCTTTATTCTCATGATATTACAAAGTTTTGATTACCTCAATTATTTGTACTCAAGTGTCTCTCTTTTGGTTAGAATCTCTAACCAAAATACCATTTTAAAATGTTTTAAAGACTTATTCTTCTAAATCTTGCTCATTAATGTCCATGTTTTAAAAAATGGTTTTAAGGATTTATTTATATGGACATTAATGTTTTAAAATTAAAACTCCTTTTAAAAGTTTCAAAGTGGTATGGGAAACTTTGATTCAAAAATCTATTTTTAGATGGCTTCTTGACAAATAGTGTGACTTTTAAATGATTTCAAGAAAAGGGGGATATTTCCCTCAAATAGTTTTGATGATTATTTTCATCTATGTCAACATCCTTCATTATTCATGATTGAGGTTAATGTGATACAATACAATCTTCCATATTGTATCAAATGAGTTATGTTTGACTGTGGATGTTCTATTTTTATACCATTCATGGTTTGTGGTTAAAGTATTGATATTTAGTATGCTAGTTTTAATACGAATGTTTATTTTATGCTTAAACCTATTCATATGAGGAATGTATTGGACTTAATAAGTGACGGGTGGAGCCCGCTATAGCTCCTCGATGCATCGGTAGGTCTCATGAGACAAACTAGTGTCTTGGCACAAGGCCTTGGAAAAATCTTATTTGTAGTCTTGGCACGAGGCCTTGGCTATGTGGTTATGATAGTCTGGCATTATGAATTCCATCATTATGAAAGTGGTTATTGATATTGCATGTGATCATTCTACTCGTAGAATATCCATGTGAGTAAGTAAATGGCATTATTTCATTTTACCTTTTCCATTTTATGCTGAAGTTCAAGTTTAAAAGGCTTTTGTTTTAGTTATAAATTGCCTTAAGTGTTTATGCTTATTTATGAAAGCTTCTGCTATAATGTTATCCTTACTGAGCATCTGAGCTCACCCCTTTCAATGTTTTATTTTTTTCCCAGGATTATGAAGAAGTAATTTATGAATGACCTGCAGGGATAGTATGAGGGGATATGAAGACAAGATGTTCTTTTATGATGTAATGTAAAAATTTATGGATGTATCTAGTTATTCCAAGGCTACTAAACTAATCGGTCTTTCGAGACTTGATCTTTCTTGAGATCATGCCAATGTTATGTAATAATGCACCGACTCAGGTAGCTGGGGTCAGGGCGTTACACCATGTCTCTTGTATTTTTGAAATTCAACTCACATAAGTGGTAAAATTATATTTTATTCAAATTTTCAAATGTGCCCAGTAGGTGGGTAAAAGACGATAAAAAGTTCAATTAAATTTTATATATCTAAACTTATTATAAAATAACTCCAATGAATTACATTGAACTTATATAGGTATTATGTATCTATTTTTACATAATATAAATTTAAATAAAATAACTAATTATATAAATAAAAAGTTGGAATTAAAGAATAACGCAGTATTTTTCACTATTCATTAAAAAATGAGAGCTTTCAAAAAAATATCAAAATTCAACCTAAGCTAATTTCGATATTACGAGTTCAAAAATGATGTCCATTTTGAAAAATTAAATTTATAAAATTTCAAAAAGTTGTAATTACTATTCATAATGGCTAGTTTGGTTGGTTCTGGTGTGTTAAAACTCCATGTTGCGTACAACACAAGCTATTGCATTATTCAAAGGGAAACGTACCATGGAAGCTTGGGGTGTTACAATTTTGAAATAAATATTCAACCCATGAAATGAAATCATCTATATGGTTAGTTTTACAGGTGTGAGTTTGGATAAGAGAGGTGAAATATTTGGGGAATGTGATATCTTAGGTGGTAATATTAGTATATCTAAAAATGTCACCTGCATTTATGTTGTGGGATAAGCTAGAAATATGTCTTATATCCATTTTTTTTGGGTTTGGTTGGTTACTATAGCCATTTTGGCCGTAAATCTTCATGTTTTCCTCTTTTTTAACAGATTTAACCAGTAAAGGTGTTTTTTTTTTGAATGGAATGAAAACAATCATAGAAATTTTTAAGAGGTGATAGTGAGGTTGACTTTAACACTCGTATTGATTATTTCAAAACAATGTTTGGGTTATTAAGTTATCTATGTTGGTTCTGGTATAGGTTTTGGATGTGTCTTCATGTAGGGGAAATAGGTTTTGGATTATGGCTATCTCTAGTTACTCCCTAATGAGAAGAACTACCAAACCAACGATCTTAAGTTGGAAGAGGTTTTGTATGGACTCAAATTTTTTAGTCATTATCTTTTTTGGGTGTGGTTTTTGGTGTATTCTGATCATAAGACCTTGAAATATATTTTTACATAGAGGGTTCTGAATTTGTGATAGAGACTCTAGGTGGTGTAGAATAATATTTTAAAAAAATTATTTTTTCTAATTGGAATGTAAATTTGGTTTCCATTATGTTGATAATATGATTAAAAACACATGTTATGAAGGAATGCATTGAGTATTGCTCAATGATGAGTTTATTCTAAGATATGATCATGAAAATGTATGTGGTTGGTGATCAGGTATCATTGGATTCATTGAGGGATGTGTATCCTTTTGATGAGATGGTTCCTCTTGATAATATTTTTAACAACATGAATCAATGATTCCCGGAAATCCATTATGGTGATGTGACCATGGGTGAGTGGTCTCGGTCTACCAGTGGAGATTTTTTCTTTCATAGTTGTTCTGGTTTTAATGAGATATGAGTAATTGGAATGTGTGAATCATTATTTTTGGTTCATTTAGCCTATGGATACCAGTGTGTATCACGACTTGAGGAGTATGTGTTGGTGTCATGAAATGAGACAATCAAAATGGATATCTTTTCTCATTTCCTTACATAAAAGTGAATTATTCTGGAGCACTAGAGGCATGCATGGTGGTTATAATATTTTCACATTCCAATATGGAAGTAAGAATAGATTTATATGGATTTTTATAATCATTTTCCTCTGACATGTAGTGGTAAGGAAGCAATTGTATGTGATAATTAATCGAGTCACATAATCAGGGCATTTTCTACCTATGTGGGAGGCGATGAACATGTAAAATCATGGGGTCTTATATGTAAGATAGATTTTGAGACATCATGGGATTCACTATGTTGTTTTTTCTTACAGGGATCCAAGAAAAACATGTTGGCTTTGTAATGTATTTCAGGAAGTGTTGGGTTCCCAGGTCAAATTAACATAACATATCATTTACAGACAGATGGACAGACAAAGAAGAACATCCATATTCTAGACAATATTCTTCAGGCACTTGTACTATTTTTGGGAGGATATTGGTAAAATAATTTTCCTTTGGATGAGTTTTCCTATAAAAATATTTATCATACTTCGATACAAATGATTCCTTTCAAGGACTTTTAGGGGCATGTGTGTAGACCTCCCTTGGGCTGGGCAGAGTTGGGATATCGGTCCTCAGTTGGGATGGGTGTTGTCTTTAAAATGATGGAGTTGGTGCAGTTGATTAGGAGGCATTTGATCATAGAAGAAAGACATCAGAAATCTTACACATACCATAAATTTTTCCATTGGAGTTTTAGGTTAGTCAGTGGTCATTTCTCACAGTTTCACCTCACATGAAACCTCACCAATTACGTAAGTGTGGTAATCTAGAATTGTGGTTAGTGGGCCCCTTTGAGTTCATTGAATGAATGGGGAGGTTGTAATATTGATTTCTATTGTTGTATGGAATGTAATATATCCATTATATTTTCATGTTTCCTAGTTGAGTAGGTATATACCAAATCATTACCATATTATTAGAAGGGAGGATGTTGATATCGATATTAATAAAAATTTATTAGAGAATTTAGTTTAGATTTTGGATTTACATGATATGGTACTACATGGTAAAATTATCACTAGGTCTAGTTAATGCTGTAGTGTGGACATGATATCCATGAGATATGGGATCATGAGTTTTTGATGAGGCAGATGTGGCCTTCTCTTTTTGCAGATCCAGGATCTTGAGGAATTTATGGGGTCACAAAGAGTATATGGGGGATATTTAAATTCCTTATTACCATTCATTCATGAACATTTTATCCTTTTTTTGTTTTAATTTTTATTTTGTTTAGTAATGTTGGGATGGAATTGGGAGGGTGCCTGTAATGGAGATGGTAGGCATTTGTTGGAATTTTGAGCATAAAACATTATATTTTGGAATTTTAAGGGGATTTAAAAATAATTTATTGGGATTCCATGAAATTTAATCATTTCCTGGTAGACTCGATGGAATGTTTACACTACATGAATGGTTACATGACGTATACAACATAAATTATGTTTAATGGGAAAAATCATGTTTTTCATAAAAAGGCATTGGGTTTTTTCGAATTTCTCAATGTTGCATAATATAGGATGTGTAAGATGGTTACAATCCATTTAATTCTCATGAATAATAGTATTAAGGGGCTTGATTAGTGTTTATTCATTTTTTTGACCCTCATATATCTTGACCAAATGATATTCCTGGGAGATTTTGAATGATTATATTTTCATTAGGATCACTTCATTTAGCGACTGATCACCATTGTGGTTGTGTTTCACTTCTCTGGATTATGTAATCCTCTTAGATCATATTTTATTTATCACAGCGATGGGTTTCCTATAGTTTTCTTGTTATAGATTGTTTTTATTGATAATTTTCATTTTCCTAGAATGCCCCATCTTCTGAATGTTATTCTTGTTGATTTTATTAACCATTGTGAAAAGTAGTTGGGATTCTAACATGTTATGGTAGGTGCCTCTATACAATGGGTTAATTTGATTAATTTCATATTTTTAATTATTAATATCTTTGATTTATTCATTTATTGAATGTGAAAAATGGTTTGAAAAATTTTCATAGAAAGGAAAATTATTTCAAAAGGGGGTTTTTCATTGAAAATGGTGTTTCTTGATACGGTATTGTGTTTTCAAACACAAAATATGATTGTTTTTGATTCAATAAAGTTTTATTTAACTGTGAATATGGTTTTGAAATTGTCATACACAATTTCATAATGGTAACCATGGGTTCATCTTAATAGAGTCATAAGCATCCTTAGTGTGTGTTTACCACTACAAGGTAATATTTTGTGACATAGAATAGCATTACTCGATGCCTATTTGATACAATGTATGCATTTTTAGGACTATGAGTTCCTAGTACATAGTGATACATTGTCTAGATGCCAAAATGGGAGATTAATTTTCATTTATGGTTATTTATGAGTTGATTTTTTATCATTGGTTATTGGTAATGGATTTTTTCATATGATATGGTATCACATAGGTTTCTCATGATATTTTGTTTCCTCAAAATCAATATACATGTATACCTATTGATGCATGAATATGATTTCCTATTTTTATCACCTACACATTTCATATTATTGGATCATGAATTTGGACTTATTTTATGAAAACCAAGAAAAAAAATGTAAAATTATTAATAATATGATTGGATATATAAAAAATTTGAAAATATTTTTCTAAATATATAATTGTGGAATTCATGGTATTATTCTTTATATAGAATCTATAGTTCTATCCTACTGATATTTTGATCATAGACTAATTATGCCTTTGTGAATTTTTAGATGGTGTTTTTCAAGTTTAAGGTAAAGGGAAGAGCATATTGAAGTGTGCTTATTTCCCTTATAGATCTCACTTTTGGTACAAGTTGGTCTAGAGGTGATTGTTGGACATGTGGGGGTATGAATTCATTTCTAGTTTTGCCTCTTCGGTATAAATTTTATGTGTTTTTGGTATCTCTTCTATTTCTACACTATACTATAGTTATATTTCATATATTTCTTATATCCATGATGGGTTTTTGTTACCATGTTTTACCCATATCATGTGAAAGGCAGCTTCGGGTAGCAAGCCTAGTTGACCCTAGGTGGTTCATTAAAAACACCCATTGAATGGACATATACCGACCTTAGAACCACTATGGGTCTATAAAATCACGTTTTGGAGTATTTTTTCATTATAAAAATTGGGTTGTAATTGAATCTTTAAAAAAATGAATTCTTGTCCCCTCCCCCACTAATAAAATGTATCCCACTCTCCTCCATTCCTCAGAATTCCAAAGCCATTTAAGTCAGAAAGGCCTACCAAATCACTTAATTAATCCCCAGAAAACATCCTAGATCCATTTTATGTATCCTAAATCAATCTCAATATGGTTTCTGGTGCAAACATTAAGTGGTCGTTCAAAGAAGAGCTAACATTATTAAAAGGTAGTTTTTTATTTTAGTTCTTATCAATATCAATAAAATATTATTCAATAATACTATTATAATTACACTACTATATCAAATATACTGTTATTTTTATTTTGAATAAAATATATCCATGTTCACTTTCCTTAAATGGGATAATAACTCATCATTCCTATGTACGGTGGACTACACCCAGAAACCATTGATATTTGTTTTCCATAATCACCTCCCTTAGCAGGATATAATGATATATTTAATTTTTTTATTCGATATTAATTAAATTTTTATTCCTATATAATTATAAATCCACATATATCATCTTACATTCTAACTCATTGTAAATGAATAATGTTACTAGTGTGTATGGTGGAAAACCAAATTGCGAACCTATGAGATGTGTGTTTTATTTAGATTTTACATCAACAATAATAAGGATATATTAAATGATTATTTATGATATATGTCAAATAATTTTTCTTATGTATTTTACATATCACATATACCTTGTTACTTTCCATTTAGGGTGGGAAATTATATCATCATTCATGTTTACGACAAACTATCACCTCATGTAGCGATCAGATTAATTTTTCACTAACTCTAATCTTGTGTGTGATATGTATGAAATAAAAAATATTAATGGTAATTTATTTTATGCCTTTCATTTATTTCATCCATCAAGAAAATTGAAATAACTTTAATGCATATGTATAAAATACCGTCTCCATGAACTGTGTAATCAATTTTCTATTTATAAAATTTATAGATTACTATAAACACTTATATAATAAATATATACGGAATTTATATAATAGATTAAAATATGGATATTATTTTACCATGATCAAATTTAAACGGTGAAAATTAAAAAAAGTAAAACATAAATTGAAAAAGAAGCAATTATCACAAGAATCATCGATTCTAACAAAGAATTGAAAATAAATTGGGGATAAAAGACTATACGTGGTCATATGTAGTTTGAGATATTTGAGTAAAGATCCATAATATATTTATAATTAATATATATTTATTATATTATATTCTTGGTCACATATAATGGAATTCAAACTGGAGGCAATGGTTTCTCTTCCATCTTTTACTTGTATGAGACATATTCCATGTTCACCACTTATTTCACTGTGTAGTGTATATACGTCCCCTTTGATATGTTATATGATTAATATATTTATCTTAATGTTATTTAAATTTTCATTCAATTTTTTATTTTATTTTATGGGTCTTGTAATTTATATTTCACTAAAGTGTTAAGTGTTTTTTGAAAATCACACCATTATATGGGATTTTTTACATTTACGTCTCCCTTGGGGATATAATTTAACATATATATCATAAAATATGTATATTATCTTCTTATTTATTTGTTAATGAAATTTTTATAGTAATTTTACCATTTTATACTATTTGTCACATAACTTGATATAATATTATCTTTATGAAAATATGACATTATTTATCTCTTTGGTTGAAAATCAATTTTTTATGAAAATAATTTTTTTAATAATTAGTTAAAAACATTTATATGTTTTTATAATTTATCAATTAATGATATGTTTACTCATTTTTAAAATTTTACATTTTTTTGAAAGGAATTTTATATCGTATCCAAACTAATAATGGTTTGGTATTTCAAAAAATGTGAATGGAACAATTGTTTTAACATGTACAAAATGGATGTAATTTTCCTCAATCATGGATAATAAATGATTTAAAGATTAGTTTAGAAGTTTTAAGTTGTTATTTTCAAATAATAGTACTCAAAATTAAATTTTTTAACGTTTCATTTTAAAATCTTAACTTCAAAATGTAAATTTTATTTTCCTCATGACTGTTTTGATAGATTTGTTCATTTTATTTTTGTTAATGAATGACATTAACCCTTAATTGTAATTATTATCAACTGGGGATAAGTTTTATTGATATCATCATTTTAATTTTATTTTATTTGTTATAATAATTTTGAGTATTAATTTTCAATTTTATTAGCATTAAAATTATTACTTTAGGTGGTTTATGGTTATGTTTATTTTATTTGGGTAAGTATTAAAATTTTTCAAGGTAGTTTTTAAATAAAAATTATTATGTTGATTATGTTTCACCCCTTTCATATGAGTAATGAATTTGAATAATTATTAGATATGTGGGTGATATTGTTTTAAATCCCCTCGATGCATTAGTAGTTCTCATGAGACAAACAAGATTAGGTTTTGGCCGAGGGCTTACACAATTTTTTATATAACTTGGCCTAGGGCCTCGATGGTATGTTTTATATTTTCAAAATTATTAATTAAATTATTATTAATTTAGTTATTTAAATTCTATGTGATTATTGGATTAGTTATAATATACAAGGTTATGTTTCAAGATCATTTGACTATCTGCTTGTGATTATATGATAATCTATTATTGCTTTCATATTGTTCCCATGTTATTGATCAAATTGAATTTTTTTAGTTATTTACCTTACTGTATTAATTATTTACTATTTATTCATGATATATTCCATTGTATACTTACCCTTTCTGGGTATCTATCATCAAACCCATCTTATGTTTTATTTTACTTAGGATACTAGGAAGAGTAATATGATTAATATTAAAGATTATTCTAAAGGAAAGAGTTGTGTACTAAATGAAAATACTATGTTTTATTTTTAGTTTTAAATTAAAATGTGAGATTAAAATATGTATCTAGTTTATCATGAGTACCAAACTATTGAATATTTTCAGATTCAAATCATTATATCTTTTTCCAATGTAATAAATTATTCAATAACTCTGGGCTACTAAGATCGAGGTCTTAAAAAATCAAAATAGGGGATGAGAATTAAACTTATCAGATAATCCTTAGAGACACCCAAAATATTAAAATATGATATGATAAGTTTATCACGTTTTATATAAAATAGTTATTTAGTTTATATAAATTCAAAGATCGTGTTTCTCATGTCCATAAAATGTGAAAATTATTTCTTTAGTACCATATAACTTTTCATATCCACCCATTGATCACCAAAACACACCCACACATACATACTTTTCAACAATGGACCTCTCTATACTAGTGAATTGTGAGTCATCCTACCACAAAACCATCACTAGGTTAACCTATTTGATGGTGGAGAACCCAAACATTTTCCATCTTAAATTTATCATCAATTTTACAAGGAACATCTGACCATAATCCATCCCATGTGGACATGAACTCAGGATCATGAATTTATGTCATTCTACCAATTTAAATATTTATTTATACAAAAATTCCATCTTTAGAAACTAATCCAATTTAAATCGCATCTCATATGAGTTCTCTGAATCAATTTCATAATACTTTTCTAAAAAAGATCAAGAATAATTTAAAAAAAACTGAATCCCTAATGATCCAAAATTCTAGAGTCTCATAGAATCCACCTATGTAATTTTTTTATGCATGAAATTTCTTAATGGTTCAATGTTTCAATCTTATTACATACATCCGTGAAAAAAAACTAAAGAATATCTCATATAAAATAAAAACCAATTGTTCATGGTAATACATAGTGATATTTTGTTCCATTAAGGAAAACCCTAATAGATCCAATAAAATATCAATGAATGAGATCCCAACCCTTTATTTAAATAATTAAACCTCCAAATATTATTTTGAATGAAATTCAAAATCCCAAAGTTATCTAGAAATCACATAAGGATACCATGGAAATCAAAAGGGTGTAAAAAGAACCCATATTAAAATTTATTAGAGTTGGATATATTTAGAATGTTTGGACTCAGACTATTCAGGATATGAATTGGTAATTCACATCCTGAATTCTGTGAGAGGTCACCTGCACAGACAAACCCATCACCTCAGTTTATAAAACCCTATTACGATTTCATGATGTGAATGTTTTTCACATCATAAAATGAATTCAATATTTAGTTTGTGAAAAATATTTTCTGTATAAAACAATTAATTATAGATATCCATGGATGATTCACATCATCAGACCAAATTTCATGATATGAATATTTCTTGTAGTATTTTATGCATCCAAAATCAATGTTATTCTCCCCATTAAACTTCTAAAAGCTCCACTTAAATTATCCCAAATATTCCAAATAAAAAAATACCAAAATCTATGGAATACCTCAAACTAGGGGTTATACAATAATGGTTATAGACACTTGTATTGAATAATTTCTCATGGTGAGAGGATTTAAAAATAAATTCCTTGAAAAATTCTGTAGTGGAGAGGGTGGAAGGTATGATTCAATTTTTTCCTAGACAAAGGGTATAGAGCACATAAATTTTCTTCTTTTTAAGGATATTTGGTATACCAAAAACTCTATTTGATTTATCTTATTTATTCAATAATATATTATTTAGTTCTTAATATAGTTTAATTAACAAGAAGTGTATTGACTTTTTCATTGTCTCCCCTTTGCGGTCATTCAACTGGAATAGTTTATTTGTATCTTTAATTTAGATTTTCAATGGTGATATTATTTGAACACTTGCATGATGGATAAATATTTTATATAACATTGATCAGTTTTTGGGGGTTTATGATCATATAAAATTTATAAATAAGGTCACATAGTCTTCAAATAAAAGTTTCAGATATTCTCAACATGAATAGACAACCAAATATAAATATAAAATATCATATTGAATGGGAATGAATGAAAATTAGAGGTCATGTCTAAAGTATGGGATTATAATGAAATAATATATTCAGATAATATTAAATAATACCCATGTACATATTCTCAAATAACCATTTTATTCATCTAACTCATGTGGAAAGCATATGATTTTATCTAATGGGATAATGGAATCTTTATATCATCCTTACCTTGTACTAAGGATAGAATAATTGGGTTACCTTATGTATGGAGAACATTACCAAAGCATCGGTTTATTTATTATTACTATATTATCTATTCCCATACATGGATATATCTCTATAGTAGGTAATTTGTGTCATATAGGATAAATAATTCTATATTTTTTATAGTCTTTATGGGTGGAAAATTTTCTATGTTGTTTAAATTCATGTGATAGAGACTAATTGATATCAATGGATACTGACATGATAGAATATTCATGCATCAGTAACAACCATTTAATAAATGGAATAAATATACACATTGATCATAAAATTAAATAGTGTAGGAACCAATGATGAACCCCTAACATGAATAGAGATCACCCAAACAGGATACCGAGGCTTTAGAAGGAATTTATTTTAGATGCAAGATAGGAGGTCCTAAAATCACTATACAACCATATAAAACATGAAAATTCCACATGAAATCTGTATAATATATAATATATCAATTTAGATATATCTCACATATTAATGATTAAGAGGGAAATTCATGGATTCTCTGTTTTGTGTGTGGGATCAAATCCCAATATGATTTATAAAAATACACATTAGCATTGTATAATTCGGTATAAAAATGGAACATATAGCTAGGAATGTGATAAGAGATGAAAATATTACTATCTATCATAAGGTAATATGAAAAAATCCAAACATATTAATTATATATATATATGGGAATTATTTTCATCATAGGGTTGGTGAACAATAACATCAAGGTAGGAAATAAAACCATATCCTAAAAAAATATAATAAAATAGAACTCTCAAATGGTGAAATCTCTTGTATATGGTGGAAACTTGATTTATAAAATTTATATTGATAAAGAAACATATATTAGGGGTTCTTATATATATATATACACAATACAAAGAACAATGGTGTCATAGGATAAACCTCTCTATGAAATTTATGTTCTTGATGTGTGCACCATATGTTGTGTAGTTTAACGTCATATGATAAAGTGTTGGGTGTCATGTTGTATAATGTTATATAAATAGGACCATTATGTCTATAATTTCTCATATATAATGATTCTATAATAATGATAATAATGTTTTCATAGTGTGTATATAATGAATAATGTTTTAGAAACTAATAAAAAATTGAGATGTAATCAAAATTTATGGTTTAGTTGAGGATATAAGACCCATTATTTACTATTAATATCATGATGATAATATTTATGCCACATTTTTTCTAGTACTTTATAATTCTTTATCATTTTTATAAGGATCTATGAAGCTATGGAATTATATAATATCGGTAACCATTAAATACAAATTCATTCAAAAGGACTAAAATATAAATTATGTTATCACATAGGGGAAGGGATTTTTTTATCATATTTATATGCGATGTTCTACACACAAAAATCCATTTAATATGGGTTATACAACTCAAAATATTTTAATTTCATGATGTAAGTACTATCATTCATTCTGTTTGAATTCATGCGTGAAGGAATAATTGTTATATAACTTATTAGCATGCACCATGGCCATTTATATTTTCCATACAACTGTAAGGAATGTAAGAGAATGATGTGGATGAAAGGACCTAAATACTTAGTCCAAACCAGGCTTTCATTTAACATATCATATATTATTAGAAAAAACGATGGAAATATACTTTTATATACCTCATTAATACATAATATGGTATGTTCCCATGTAAATGAACCTCCCTGAAATTTTTAGGGTCTTGTATGGTGCACTATATATTGTTTGGTTTAATTTAATGTCATATAGACATTTAAAAATTTTTAATCAGGGTCCTAAAAAATAATATTACACCATGAATCTTAAATTTGTGTCCTAAGGAGTTATAGTCATGTATTTTATGATAATGTTAAAAGGAATAATGTTTCATGATGTATAGGGTTATATGGTTAGGACCTTAGGAAAAACTATGTTATTTCTTTTGATAAGGACTGATGCATCATACATTTTAGTATCACATAACTATGATGTTTTTATAATAATTCTTGCATTGATATTGTTGAATAACTAAATAATGTATCCTTTTAATATCATTTATCCAAAACAATCCTATCACGATTGAATGAGGGATCACAGACGAAGATAATGTGGCGGTTTAATAAGAATTGAACTTGTAGCTCTGTCTAGTGGTATATATGTAACTACATATGAAAAGAAAATAAGAAAAAAACCAATTTATGTTCATATATGACCTTTATATATATCTAGATCATGTTATTGGGATGAATGATGAATTTGTATTATATCTACAACGTTTTAATGGTTTATGACTTGAATAGGTAAGGGGTGGGAACTAGTGTAGCTGATAATTAGTATTTATAGCTTAGACATACATATAAGGTATGAGTGTCACTATAAATCATTAGAGAAAAGGAAATCATTACATAAATAATTAATAAATTATACATGAATTTTATCTCAATGTAGATTGATAAACAATGAAAGAAAATATGCACTATGAACTGTGGCATAGATCCGATTCTTGTTAGTTGTTATTGGAAATAAAAAAATAACATCCCAAATATATTGAAAAGATATGTATGGTGTTAAATATCCTATTTATTATAATTTTATATACCTATGAATATTATTTTTGTAATATATGTTTATACAATGAGGGCTTGTTCCAATATGTTTAGAGTCATGCATAATGAACAATAAATATATGGTTTAATTCCTTGGAGGGAGAAAATTTTTAACTCTACATGATGATATTTTGTGTAACTATTCAGAAACAATTCAATGGTGGATAGATTGATGTTTTATCCATCCATCATAATCACAAAATATGTTATATTAGATATGGAATTTTTTATTTCGGAAATTCAACCCAATTTTAGAATAGTTTTTGCATTTATCAAGGGATTTATCATATCTTGATCTTGCTACCTTGGTAGGAATGAGGGGAGTTCAACCATATTATTGATTAATCATTCGATGAAATGCAAATGAAAGTCATGGTTATGTAATGTTCCCATCATTTTCAATAAGATTTATTCCAACTTATCCAACCCAGTCTGTGACTGCTCATCATAAAATAATTGTGTGTAGATGGAAATATGAAGTGGGGGTAGTTGAATAATTATAGTTATGACTAATTATGTCTTGTAAAAAATAAAATATGGGGTCTCATGAATGAAAATATGTTTCATTTTGTAATAATCACGCTATGAATGTGTGAGTATATATTAAAAATTCACCGTGTCTTTTGACACCATCATCATAATGATTTTATTCTAACTCTTGTAGAAATCCCATATATATACATTAACCACTACATGATAGTGGGATTAATAATTTCATTGGATACTTTATTCAATATATGAAATTATTAACTCTAAAACGAATTTCTTTTGTTTTTATTAAATATTGCATGAGGGAAACCATGTATTGTTTTGATATTAGTATTCACAGAATTGATAATTTGAATTATTATTATTTCTATGAGGGGTATCAACTCATAGAATATAGAAAATATTTAGGAGGATAAAAATATATAATTGAACTTATTGTACGTTTCTGTGTGAAATGACCTCATAACATCTATTAAACACATAGAAAATGGAAAAGTCTATTTTTATGTGTGTTTCAGTTTTGGGGGATGATGGATAAATGGGACATGTAAATATAAATAATGGAACCTCCTTGAAAACACCACAAAATCATACCTGAATTATTTTTATATGAGTCTACACCACTTAATTTAATTTAATATCTTGTCTCCTCGCTGTTTCATATCGTAGGAGACAACATGGAATTCAAATAATATAGTTAAAGTCTCTCCCCCTAAATGCTTATTTGGAGAATTCCATCAAATAATCCCATGTATATGAAATTTTTGAAATTGAGGCCATCATAGAGGATAATGATGATACCCAAATGGTGGATCTATTACTTCTTGCATCAATCCAATGGTATATTCCCCCATTGAGGGTATATTACTAAAGAATACTACTATACAACTATATTATCAATTAGTGAAAATGATGGTTTACCTTGAATAAATTTTTATTAAACTAATTTAGGTCTTCTATTTTATTATTGATAAATAGAGATACCATTGAGTGACGTGTGATAAAAATGACCATATCATCATGGTTAGAATCATCTAGTTTAATAACTAAATAGGTGAAAGAATCAGATTGTGCATTCTATGAATATTGGATGGAAAATAGAGTTTTCTTATTGGGATATTCAGAAAAAACCCCATTTACATAATCTAGTAATGGA
This sequence comes from Viscum album, assembly GCA_963277665.1. Lineage (NCBI taxonomy): Eukaryota > Viridiplantae > Streptophyta > Magnoliopsida > Santalales > Viscaceae > Viscum > Viscum album. Next base: position 583,148 of record CAUJRU010000030.1, on the reverse strand, counting down.
ATCATTTAACCCTTATTAATTTCATATTCAAAATTGAATTTATTTATCACTATCTCTGAATCACCCTTGATGTTCAACAAGGACACTGGTAACTATAAGGGAAATTATATATCTATAATTAGGGAATAGTTTTCCATTATATTGTTGGTGTATCTCTATGTAGTAGGAAATAATATGGAATAACCACTTTCTCAGGGGAGGTATGTTTGATCCTTGAGCTCACCATGTTTTTCTTCATGTTTTCAATCCTTATTTTAATTTGGATTCTCTAAGTACCATCAATGTAGTTATTTCTGGTTTGGATAGTTTATTGGATAGGAAATAATTATTTTTCATAGAGATTTAGGTTCATTAGTTACTTCTCATTAAGAAGGTGTGATGTATGTTCAATATGAGAGATGATGTTGAACATGGGGTGTTGTAGGTAATTATTCTTTTATTGTCATTATTACCACAATTTATTACTTTTGATATTATATTTTTGAGTTTCACTATCTACAATTTTTTTGAGATAGTACATACTATTACCATTTCCTAAATTATTCCTCTGATTGGGAAGGGAAACGAGTGATCAATATAGGGTTTCCATGTAATGTATCTAATATCCAATGTATTATTTTAAAATATTATATGGAATCATTACGAGACCAATAATGGATAAGACACGTCATTTTGAGGCTTGGTGAGCCCAGAATAGTGGTTTGATTTTTTTTATGTTATGTGAGTTGGGGTGTCTCTACGTCTATGGATGTATCCCAATGGATGCCCAAATTAAAAATAGGGGTGCACCATTGAATCCAAAAAGATGAATTTACCTAAGAACATGCCTAACCTTGACCGGCGCAGGTCAAGGAAAAAAGATAATTTTTTAATATTTTCAGAAAAATAATGTAAAATAAAATAATTTGAAAAGATTATGTAATTTAATTTGGAAACGTTCACTATAGTGAAATGACGGGGAATCTATTTCGATAATTAATGACATTAAATTACGACTCTAAAACAGCAATGATGACTCATTAATGACATAGTGTAACTGAATGCTGAAACATGTTACCTCCTTTTCATAGGTTAAACGAATGTTGATCATTGACAAAAAATGATGAGGGAAACTCTGGGGAATTCTTGGAGCGTTGGAGATAACTCTCGACAAGGAACGATGACGAATAAAAGTCATGAATCACTATGCCAACAGAGTTGAACGATCTCAGTGGTGACAACACTGTGATTACTTCATCAACAATCGATCCCTTCTCAAGGTAGGTGTTTGGATGCTTTGTTTCGTTTCCCCATTCTTTGATTTGACGATGAATTCAGATCATCCCATGAACAAGTTGAGCCGCAGATCAAACGTTCTTGTGGGAGGGTTATTATTTTCCATTTCATTCCGGTTTTTATTTGTTAAATTTATTTGGGATAATGGTTGGATTATTGTTTGATGAACAATGTTTAATCCTTATAATGGGAGAGGATCAACTTGGTGACAAACGATGGTGGAGGTTCATTCCCCAATTTGGTTTATTGGATTTATTTTTATATTCACTGCGTTCTTCACAGGGAAGAAAATAATGGATCGTTTCCAGTCTATTTCACAATATAACAATCCCAAACTGGAGATCAGACATCATGATGACCCAGTGGCGGTGTGACAGCAAAAGTGGAAGATGAATCGACTCAGATCATGGAGAATCGTTCATCGATTTTTCTTTATATGGGTGGATCAAAACATGTTTTTGGGGCCGTTCGGAAGCCCCAAAATAGTGGAATCAACTTTATGGCATCGGGATGACCTTGATTATGGAGTTTCATGGAAAACAGATCATCGGAATGAAGATCAGAGAATTATTGAGGCGCGACGAAGTAGTTTCTACATTCAGGAAAATTCCAAAACACACATCTTGTATACTGAAGAACATTCCATGTGGTACTAGTGACAGTGGAATGATTTTTGACATTGCATGCAATGCAGAACAAAACTTGCCTTCGGGGAGACACGGTGTGTGGACCCCACCCAGCAGTTCCTAGAGTCTCGGGCGATAGGAAGCGTAGACATGGCATGTTTCCATTATAAAAATGTGTGTTCTCCTTACATGGGGCTCAGCATGTATCTCAGACGATACACGAACACGGGGTGGAGTACACGCCATGTACTCCACAACATGGCCATACGAGGCTAGTAATGCAGGTAACCCCATGCACCGATTACATGGGTTGGCATACATTGGTTGAGGCTATGTACAAACACATGTCAAGAGTACATGGATCGGACCCTATATAACTTAACACAGCATGTGATCCTTCCTAAAAGATGTGTAGTTGAGTTTTAAACGACTAGACTTATGACCCGGTCCGTTTTACATGGTCAGTACTCGTGGTGAGAAGATATGGCATGTACTTCTCAGTACAAGGCTTGATATTCATGTCCATCGTTCCTTGGATAGTTTTTGATTGGTTTAGTTCCATTTTTCACATTCCTTTTATGTTCTGGTATCAATTCCATTTACTGGAGTATGATCCCTTTAGCAGGACTTTCCCATATAGAGTCAGGTATCCCTCCGAGAGGCCTGGAGTGAGATCCTCTATCCATTATTGACCCTATGTAGAGTCATTTATCGATGTGACTACTCTTACAGGATGTTGATACTCTACATAGAAGGTGAATCTTGGTGATTCATGGTATCCTCTAAGGCCTTGGAAGTTATCCTTATCTGTGTATCGTGATATTTCCCCACAGAAGAGTGTGTTCTCCCGAAATGAGTGTATCTATCTCTTGTGATACTTCTCGACGAACGGTACTTCTCAAATGGAATTTATCAGAGCTATCAGACCCATGGAGTGATTTCTCCCAATTTTGTGATTCGTGGAACCTTCGAACTGAATCCTTGGGGGTGGGTATCCGATTGTGTGACTTGTCTCTAGAGTAAGGGTTAGATTTTTGAGTATATCTGGATTGTGTTTCTCCTGCTATATGTTCAGTAGAAATATTCTTCATAGTGATGATTATACCATTAATTTTTTGCATTACATTGTGGTTTTTGGGGTCCTCTACTAAGTATTGCTATACTCACCCATGCACGAGATTTGCTCGCACGTGTCGTGTCTTGTGCAGGTGGACATCCTTTTGACAGAGTCTTAGGAAGACCAGGACCAGATTGAGCTTTATGAGATCCCAATAGGACGATGTGATCCTATAGCTACGAGCAGCATTCCCAGTACCTATTTGTGCTTACGGTTTGTAATTTTTAGTTTGTAGACTCTTGTTTTTTATGGGATTGTATTCTGACCCAGTTTACATTCCACAATTTAATTTTGTCGAACTTTGTTGGTTGGGTTTAGTTGTATGCATGAATTTTGTTCATTAGTGGACTTTTACATTTCAGCAGTTTGTGGGATTTGAGATGTGTGAGTGTGTATAGGTACTTAGGAAATGTCTCCCATGTTAGTGATATGCATACTCGGTGCTAGTCACTAGCCCCTGTCCTAATAGAGATGGGCTTGGGGTGTCACAGCACCAGCCCCGCTGGGATGGGTCATGATAGAGTGGTATGAGAGGTGTTTTGTTCTACGTTAGGATCATGAGTATGTGATTTTGGTTTGGGGAAATAGTGTTAAGTGTTTCGAGCTCGGATTTCATTGAAAAGTCTCTAGTGATGGTGCGGGCTGCCGACGTATCCGCACATCAGGACTCTCATAACTCGCTTTTAGACTCGGTACATCAAAACTCCAGTTGCAGGGAAGTAAAAAAATGGTAAATGCGTCATATAGGAATGGATTCTATTTTCCATGTCCTTTGTGCCAGCTATACTGATATACTCGTTGACCAGGATACATATTTTTTCCTTACAGAATGCCTCCGCAACTCATACCATCTAGGATTTAGTATCTTGATTACAAGGATGACCCTATCAGTGATGAGGCTTCGTTACATGGACGAGTTCTCTAGGTGTTACCTCCAGGTGATGAACTTGCTATTCCACCACTACTGGAGAGCCCGTAGTACCTACAGTACCAACAGATGAGGTTCGTAGATTGAACGTTCTCCATGAGTTCCAGAGACAGAGACCTCTTAGGTTTCAAGGCGAGCCCGACAGTAATGAGGCTAAGGACTGTCTTGAGACGGTGAACTAATTTTTCCATTAATTGAGGACACTGGCGATCCAGATGGTGATCCTAGGAGAAAACCTTTTTTAGGGTTCAGTAGGACGATGGTGGATTTTGACCACATAGAATCACGATGAGGAGACTATTACATGGACGGAGTTTGAGAGACTCTTTAGGGAGGAGTTCTCTCCAGTTACACTGAGAGTTGTGTGTATCTAGTATATTCTTCAGATACAGAAGGGAAATTTTATGGTGACTGACTATTCACCGTGGTTCACCAACCTCTCTAGGTACTCGATGGACATGGTCAGGGATCAGTACATCAGAGCTCGGCCCTTATAGTGATGTCTACGATGGTATGGGAAATCTTTCTAGAGAAATTCTAGCCCATCGAGATACTGACAGAGAGGCGGTGGTTGGACCACCGAGGAAGAGGCTAGAGTGGAGCAGAAATACCTTCCATGCGGTGGATGTGGAAGAGGAGCAGGGAGAGCTACAGGTGGTGGTAGATGCTTCTATCTACTTCCACCTCCAGTCCCAGTTGGACCGCACCAGGCATAGGGAGCTAGGATACAGGTGCGGGGACAACTGCATGCAGTCGAGGCATATGGCTCAAGGAATCCATGTATGATCCGATGTACGATCTGTTTCTTTTATACCATAGTTTTCATATTTATAGACAAAGGTTGCAGTCATTCATTCCTCACCACATGTCTTCTATGAAACCTCGTGATTCCAGTAGAGCTGTTTACTCGACCCTTATACTTGGAGACACCTACGGGAGGAGACTCGATGATCACACATCATTGTAGACAATGGGATATTTCCCTAGGAGGTGATAGTTTTGGTTGGAACCACATTGTGGTTGCGTCGAGGCCTTACGACATCATTCATAGTATGGGTTGGATATCTTCTGTCCATTCCCATATTGACTACTTTATTAAAAGTGTGCGGTGTGTCCAGTGTGATGGGACATGGTTTTCCTTTGTAGATGAAAATGAGACCCAAGAAGCACATGATGGGCTCATGTATAGGAGGATGGAACTAATCACCCATGAGTTTGATAGCCTTACCTTAGAGAAGTAGATATTTTGAGATTCTAGTTCCCTACAGTTGTGGTGGAGTACAAGGATGTCTTTCCTGAAGATGTTCCAGGACTACCGCCCCACTGTGAGATCAACTTCAGCATCTACATATATCCAGGGACGACACCAATATCCTCACCAGCATATCGGATGGCTCCTGTAGAGCTATTTGAGATGAGGGTGCAGCTAGAGGATTTGTAGAGTAAGGGGTTCTTGAGACCCAATGTTTCACCCTAGGTGGCCCCAGCTTTATTTTCCAAGAAGGAATATGGGAGTATGCGGATGTGTGTGGATTACCGACACCTGTACCAGGTGACAATGAAGAACAAATATCCCCTTCCATGGATCGATGACCTCTTCGATCAGCTGAGAGGGGAATAGTAGTTCTAGAAGGTTGACCATCAGTCAGGTTACAACCATTTATAAGTACGGGATGAGGATATACCGAAGATGAAATTTAGATACCGCTCTGGTAAATATGAGTACTTGGTGATACCTTTTGGCATGACGAACTCCCCCGCAGTGTTCATGGGACTTATGAACCAGATCTTACAATAGTTTTTAGACTGGTTTTTAGTAGTCTTCATTGAAAACATCTGTGTGTACTCAGAATTAGAGGAGGAGCATACCAGACACCTGAGAATGGTTCTTGGAATACTCTGAGAGTACCAACATTATGGGAAGCTCTTGAAGTGACAATTGTGGATTCAGGGGATCCAATTTCTTGGACATGTTATATCATTAGATGGAGTATCTATGGAACCAACTATGGTGGAGGAAGTGTTAGCATGGGATCCACCTTAGAGCATTACGGAGGTGCGAAGCTTCCTTGGGTTGGAAAGTTATTACCATAGAGTCATTCATTATTTCTCCTAGATATCAACACCAATTACCGCCTTTACCAGGAAAGTGAAACCCTTCATCTGGATGGGGAAGTGCATACATGATTTCGAGCAGTTGATACAGATTTTAACGATCACCCCGATCATGATATTGCTGGAGGAGGGTATCAAGTACATAGTTTTCGACAACACATCATATACTGGGATAGGATGTGTCTAGATACAGGGATAGGCGGTGATTTTTTATGTTTCGCGCAAGCTAAGAACACATGAGCAGAACTATGAGACCCATGATCTTGAGTTGGTTGCGGTAGTATTCGTGAGTATTATGAGGAAACACTACCATATGGGTGAGCAGTTTATCATCTATTCTGACCACAAGATCCTCAAATACATAATCTCGTAGAAGTATCTTAATCTGAGACAGACGTATTTGTTATAGTTCCTCTAGGACTATGATTTTGTGATTATCTATACTCCTGGGAAAGGGAAAATGGTGGAAGATTCTCTTAGCATATGGTCAAGCTTGCAGTTGATGAGTGGGGAAATGTAGCAGTTTGCCTCGTTATAGTTATCCTTCATCGACAGAGAGGATGAAGATTACCTTCAATCGATGGTTTTAACCCCTCTAATAATACAACAAGTTAGGGATGTACAACATGTGGATCATGACTGTTAGACCTTACATGCTCAGTTATCAAGAGGACATGATCCTGATGTATATTCTCATGGTGGGGAGCATGATGTTCTTTTCAGGAGATACACTATTTTATGAAAATCATTGCTAGAGGAGGTCCTGAGGGAGTTTCATACATCCCCCTTGGTGGTATAACCTGGTGTGGAGAAGATTTACCAGGTTCTTTGATGGCAGTTCTGGTTGTTGGGCACAAAGAAGGTAGTAGGAGAATTCATTTCTCAGTGCCATACATGCCAACAGGTGAAGGCTGTGCACTAGGTTCCAGCAGGGTATGCTCACCCCATGGAGGTGCTTGAGTGGATGTGGGATGGGATATCGATGGACATTGTGACAGGATTACCAAGAATGTCCAAGGGTCATGATTCCATCTGGGTGATCATTGGTCGACTCACTATGTCGACCCACTTCCTAGCTATCAGAGAGAAGAGTTCCGTTGAGATCTTGGTACGGATCTACATGAAAAATATAGTTCATCTTCATGGAGTCCCTTCAAAAATAGTTGCAAAGAGAGGTGATTGTCTCACATCTTATTTGCGGAAGGGACTGTAAAAGGCATTTGGGACTTAGCTACACCCGGGCACGACGTTCCATCCACAGACCGATGGTCAAGCGGAGAGGACCATTCAGCTTTTGGAGGATATGTTGCGGGCATGTATCTTGTACTTTGTTTGCATTTGGGGGGACAAATTACCCATAGTAGAGTTTTCATACAATAACATCTAACACTCGAACATTGGCATGGCTCAGTTCGAGGCCTTATATTGGCGACCCTTTAGCTCACCACATTACTAGACCAACCCTAGAGAGTCAGTGATCATGGGTCTAGAGTTGGTGTGTGCTACCACCAAGAAGGTGGAGATCATCCAGTAGATGATAAAGACTACACAAAGCCAGCATAAGTCTTATCCTGATAAGTGACGAAGACCTCTAGAGTTCGAGGATGGAGACTATTTCTACCTTTGGGTCTCACATCGACGAGGGTTTTAGAGATTTTTCTAGGACTGAAAGCTATCTCTGAGGTTTATCGGACCTTTCTAGATACCCCATAGAGATGGCGAGGTGGCGTACCACCTACCTCTTCCGCCATAGTTGCACCAGGTACATGATGTCTTCCACGTATCACAGATGAAGAGGTATGTGCATGACCCATCACACGTCATTGACTGGGTTGAGCTAGACATTGAGGATGAAGAAACCATTGTAGAGTACTCAGTGTAGATCTAGGATCGGAAGGGGAGGATCCTTCTTGGGAGATCGATTCCATTAGTGTGCGTCTGGTGGAAGCACATGAATCTTTAGGAGAGAAGGTGGGAGCGGGTGGCTCAGATCCATTCCCGGTACCCACATCTTTTTGAGTATCCTTGTTTTGTCTTTTGAAGGATGTAAAGTCCCAATGTGGAGAGAATTTACTTTCTCAAATATTATGTGTATTATTTTGAAATATTATATTGAATTATTACGAGAACAAGCGTGGAGACGGAACAGCATTCCGAGGCCCGGTGAGCTGAGAGTAGTGGATTGAACATTTTTTATGTTATGTGAGTTGGTGTGTGCACATGGAGGTGGACGTTTCCAAACGGATGCCTGAATTAAAAATATGACGGCACCATTGCATCCAGAATGATGACTTTACCTAAGAATGGGATTAAACATGACTGCAAAGGGTTCATGGAAAAAGTAAATTTTAGGATGTTTTTAGATAAATAATATAAAATGAAATAATTTGAAATTATTATTTTATTTTATTTTGAAATTTTCACTGTAGCGCAACGACGAGGTAGATTTGTCGATAATTAATGACACAACATTATGTCTCTGAAACAACAATGCTGACTCATTAATGCCACAACGTAACAGAATGATGAAACAAGTTCCCTCATTTTAATAGGTTAAATGAATGTTGGTTGTTGACAATAATGTTGAGAAAAAAACTAGGGAATTATTGGCACCATGGAGGGAAATATCGACAACGAACGATGATGAATCAATGGAAAAAATCATTGTGCCGAAAGAGTAAAAGGATCTTGGCAGTGATGGCAGTGTGATTCCTTTTTCAGAAATTGATCCCTTCTATAGGTAGGGGTTTTGTTGCATTTTATCTTTTCCACGTTACATGAATTAATGAAGAACACAGATCAACCCATGAATAGGTTGATCCTCATATCAAGAGTTCTTGGGGGAGGGTTATTATCTTCTGTCTCTTTTGGGGTATGATTAGGGAAATTGATTTGTGATAATTTTTGGATTATTGTTTGATTCTCCCTATTTAATTCTTCAAAAGGGTCCGGAGCAATGTCATGACAAACAATGACGATGCTTTGTTCCTCAATTAGGATTATTGGACTTCTTCCTATTTTCTTCGTGTTCTTTGTGGGTCAGTGAACAACAGATTGTTGGGAGTCCATTTCACAATGAAATGATCCCAAATCGGAGATCAAACATCGTGACGACCAAGCGGAGGTGTGACAGTGATGGTGGGTGAAAAATCGGCTCGGATCGTAGATGAACGTTCATCAATAGTTCTTCGTACGTGTTAATAAAAACTTGTTTTCAGGACCGTTCGTATGCCCAAAAACAACTAAAACAACTTTGCGGCATCAGAGAGAACTAGAATATAGAGTTTCGTGGAAAAAAAATCGTCATAATGAAGATCGGAGCATCACCGAGGCGCAGTGAAGCAGTTTAACAATTCTAGAAAATTTCAAAACACAATGTGTGTATCCAGACGAACACGTCGTGTGGGACCGGTGGAAGAGAATAGGGTTTGTGCTCTGCACACAATGAAGAGCACATCGTGCCTCCAGGGAGACACAATGTGTGGACCCCACCCAGTGGTGGTTGGAGTCCCGGGCGACATGAATTATAGATAAGGCGTGTAACCACTGTTACACGGCATGCGGTTACATACTTTAGGAGTAGCGTGTATCTCAGATGATACACAAACAGGAGGTGGAGTACACGCCATGTACTCCACCACACTGCCATATGAGGCCAGTAATGTGGGTTTCCACGTATACCGATTACACGAGTTAACATACATGGGTTGAGGTCATGTACGGGCACATGGCTAGCGTACATGGAGCGGACCCCAGATACCCTAACATGACATGTGATCCTTCTAACATGTCATGTAGTTTTTCTTTACACAATAATCCTTACGACACTGGCTGTTGTACAGGGGCAGTACCCGGGGCCAGAAGACACGACTTCTGACTGTAACATCCCAAATAAATAAAGAATAATATAATTTCATATTTATTGAAATTTTTGAATTAAATATTAATTTTACTTTAAATGTAATGCAATTTTCCATGGCGTACTTGATATGCAATAATGAGTTTTTTTGAAATCTTACACTTCACAAAACATTGGGTCATACTGAAAAAAATAATATAATATTATTTTAAATCGTAATTAATGAATTTCCATTTTATTGGAAGGAATGAACTGAACTAACCATATTATTATTAAACATGTTTCTTAAATATTTTTACATTTATCCAATTAATTTTAGAGGCTTAAAATGTGAATGAATATAATTTTAAGCATAAATACTCTAATATTATTTAAAAGGCTGATATACCACCTTTTAATGGATAACCCTATTTAATTAATGTTTTGGTAACTTTTATATGTTTTATTTGAAAAAATAAAAATTCTTCTTTAGAATTGTGACATCAAAATTTACATTTGGTAAATTTTTTGTATTTTTCTGAAAAAATTTATTTTTTAATGAATAATGGAAAATAATGTATCTTAATTCAAAACTGCCTTTTAATATAATTTATTTGTAGGTTTATATAATCAATTTAATTGGTTCTAAAGTTTAATTAGATTATATTTTTACTATTTAATCTAACTATGTTCATTAGAAGTAATTTCACATTGAAAATTGATCATAAACAAGTGTGAATCTTTTGATTGTCATTATTTCTTAAATAACAAGTTTTTTTGTTTTGGAAATGGGAATTAATTTTAAATTAATTAATAAAAAAAATGTTTTGAATTTTTTAAAATAGAAATCAATTTTGAAATCGGAATATTAAATATAGATTAGGCTTATGTTTTGGTATTTATTTTGAAAAACATCAATTTTTTATGAATAATGAAAACACTGAGTAGTAGTTAAAAAGACGAATTTTTTATTTAAATGAGATTTTACTACTTCTGTGAATTGAATTTAGAAAATATAACACACATGGTGGTTATTAGTAAGTAAAATGTGATTAAATAAGATTAAAAATAATTTTTTGCGGAATAGTAAATTTTGACTTTTATTTAACGCTGTTAAAGGTAAAAGGGTAATTCAAGGTAAAAATAATATTATAATAATATTAAATTACCCTAATATGTGTCATAATCCAAATGGTTGAAACATTTCCAAACATTGAAATCCTTTTATAAATTTTGTGACCCCATAGAGCCACTTAAAAGTGACAATGACAGATTATATTAATTAATTTAAAGTAATGACAAAAATGACATAAACACATATATTTTAGTAAATCAATACTTACAAGGAATTATATATGTTATCTCTTCATCTATAAATATTAATTTTAAAGCTAAAAATATTTCCTATATCATGGTATTTTTTTTATAAATTTTTGACATCAAATAAATAAAATTATTTATGACATAATAATGATGTACTGTTTACCTCATTAACAAAATGATTTAAAAAAATAAGATTATAATGATTAAAACAATATCCAAAACCTGTCCAATTCTTATTGGATGATTTTATTTCGAACAATAGTCATCTAATCTTCAGCTTTAATAAGTTTTGGACCTTTATAAACCGAAAATCATTATATAATAAAATAATATTTTCAAACATTCCTAAAAATCACCCGCCTTATAAAAGGCCCTCACCTCTAACCCATTACTCACACCTCTCAAGCCTCTTGGATCATCCATCATCTATCCAAATAATCTCTCAAGATGCATCTCTTCCACCTATATACCTTACCTTAGGCAGAAGGCACGTCAAGAAATTTCTTTGGTTCAAACCAAAGGGAGTTACCTGATTTAAAGGAAGAGCACGGAACGTACGAGTCATGTCGGACACGAGGTAAGGGGTTTCTTATCTCACTTTTAATTTTGTATGATTTCCCATATTCACCACATATTTATTTTTACGCGGTGTATTGTGTACTTACAATTTATATATATTATCTTGATTCTATTTATATTCTTGGTATTCTATGATTCATTTGGTAGTTATTAACTTTTGGTCTTACGACTTGACTGATTTCAACACGGCAAGGGGTTTTTATATCACTTTTTATTCCCATGAGATTCATGCTATATTTTCCACTACTTAATTTTTTGTAGTGTATGTACTTACCATGTGTGTATTATTTTTGTAATGTACATTAATTTATGGTTATTTACTTCTTCATTGTATGATCCTTCTTCATGGGGTGTATGTTTCGTATGTTAGCAAATCAGTAAGGGAACCTTTCACCGTACTCTTTTTGTCAAAGACCTCTTTTATTTCATTCCTTTTAATTTACCTTTTATTATGTTAGGATATGTTCTTATATATCCTTATTTATGTAAATTTTATGTCCACGTGATGAGAGGCCCTTTTCTCTCTCATCAACTCCTTTTCTGAATTATAAAGTGACGTCGTTATACAGTTGAATTTCTGTAAGGGAACCTTTTAACCTAACATCAATTCTTTGGGATAAAATTATACTTATTGATAATGTCGTGATATGAATATGGGTGGATGACATATAATTGTTTTACAATTAATATCCACTTATATTGTGTGTATTATTATTTGTCACACATAATTATTTCATTGAATTTTCCTTAATCTATGGATATGATCTTTGAAAGGGGATTTGTCTCAATTTAAATTCTATTTGGATTTTTTATTAGTTTACACCAATTCACTTTTATATGGTGTATATACTTCCCTTTGACATATTATATCATGAATCGTTTTATTCTCATGATATTATAAGCTTTTATTATTTTTATTCCTCAATTATTTGTATTAAAGAATCTCTCATTTGGTTAGGAACTCTATAACTAAAACATCATTTTAAATGATTTCATGATTTATTCTTCTAAATAATTCTCATTAATTTCCATTTTTTAAAAATGGTTTTACTAATTTATTTATATGAAAATTAATTTTTTGTAATTAATTTTTTTTCAAAAGCTTCAATGTGGTATGGGACACATTGATTCATAAATAACTTATTTAAATGTTTTAAATGGTTTTGAAAATTGTTTCATAAAGCACTGATTATATCAATATGTTGAAATGATATATTGTGATTGAAATGTGGAAATGTTATCATTATTTTATTCTTGTTTTATGTGTTATGAATATTTTAGGGTTATTGGTGATTTTTTACATATACAGGTGGTTCCGTGATAAACCTAGGGTAGGTGAGCCCGATATAGCTCTCCAATGCATTGGGTAATGTGAGGAAGGTAAACGTTAAAGTTTCTCCTAATAGATTTAGGGAATAAAATATGATGGGTATTCCAAATGTAACTCACTATGTAGTTGGGAAATATACAATGTAAGTTTCATATGGATGCCACAAGTTACCTTTATGATTTATGGTTTCTATGTGTTATTCGTAAATCGTATGATTTCATGAGGTACGTTAACGGGCTTCTGTTTTGTATGTATTGAAGAGATAATGTTTTCTTTATTTATTTTATAACCCTTATTGAGATTTTTATTCTCATCCTAGGTTTTTGAAAGGTTATTCATAGGGTGTATGGCAGGGTAAGAGAATGGATTAACTAAAGAAGATTTATATTAGGAAAAGAATTATTGTCTTCTTTTAATAATTTTTATTTTAGGAAAAAATGGATACTGAGTATAAGTTTCTAATTTGTAATCTTTGAGATGTAAAGTAATATTTATGGCATAATTCTCTAAAAATCTAAACCTGAAAATATCCTCAATGTGAATTATTAACTTTATTACAGATTATATAATGTTTATGGTCGTGTCCTTATAGTTGGTATCAGAGGTCGGTTTAGAAAACTTTAGGGATTATGAGTTTTTATTAGACACATGGTTAGTCTTTATGTCTACCCATTAAGATAGATCCTTATTCTATAACTTTTTTATATCAAGGAAATTCCATTATAAATGGAAGGAGGAGGACCACAAACAACATTCATATCTCTTCTCAATGACATGCTTGGAATAATTATTTCAATGTCATGTTAAAATGATTGTGAATATTTTTCTATTATACAACTCACTTGCAAGATGTTTTTTGAGATATCAAACACGTCCCCTATAACTTGATATCAACTTAGATAATGGGTCGTATTTAATCAAATAATATTTCCACAATTCTCTCATATTTTAATGAAAGGTAAATATTATCAAGGGATTTTCAAATAATTTACCTTATCACAATATTTTGAAGCATATTTTGATTTTGAAAAAGGTTCTAAAGAAGGAGACCCTTGCAAAAACTATTTAAATTTTCTTTTAAATGATAGTGTTTCAGCACATACTTCTGGTTTTTTAAAAGGAACCTTGATTGAAAGTTTCAACACAAACCCAGTTCGACTGTTTTATAAATAGCATGTTTTATCAAATGTTTTGAAATTATATGTTTTACATGATTATTTTTCGAAACTATTTTTCTGTGAATACGCATATGACCCATGTTGTACAACATGTATTTGTATGAAGGAAGAAAATGATTTTGAATGATATATAAATCATTTTTACAATTCATGGACCTTCTACCTACGTGAAAAAGATGACAATGAAACCATGTGGGAACCATGATCAAGTTATGATGTTCTTTCTTTTGGGAATAGTTTTATTTTATCATATGTAGGTGAAATAAAAAAATGACAATATATATATATCTTCATTAAGATGTTGAGGTCATAATGAGTTGGGATTAAAATGATAGGTATAAGACAACCTTTGAGGTTAAAATATGTTAGGGTTAATTTTGAGTTTTATAAAAAGGAGAACCCGTAATATGGGTGACAACCCATCGTGTTTGGAAAGGCCATGGGAATCGAACCAACCATCGAAGGGAGACAAGGGAGCATCACCTACCACTAGCCTACATAAAGTCTCTAGTTAATATGAGTTATTCCATTAGTTAAATGATTTTATGGATCAAGAATATGTTGTTTTTGGGAACTTTTGTTTTATCAAATGGATATCCATAGTATAAAAAAATTATTTGATTATTAAGTGATAATGTTTATTTTGGAAGACGTTCTCTCTTTTGAGGAAACACTATATGCCTAAGGAAAATAGAATACTATGAGATTTCATTTGTGGAATAATTGTTGAAATTTTATTTTGGAAGAATATATGTTTTATGGATATTTGGGTTATTTATGGAAATGATTAACCTATCATAGAGAATATGTGATTAGGTTAATTACACTTCAATATGAGACATTAAGAGTAGTCAATGTTATTTGGAGTTAAATTTGAAGATTTATTGTGGAAGAAAATGTGTTTAAATCTTTATGAGTTTGGGGTTTCAATATTAGTTTGGTTTATATTGAAGTATTTTATGGATAATTGTTTATTGAATGGTCTTTTTTGAAATTTGGGTATTGTTTGTCAAATTTTAGAGATTAGGAATAATATTTCTTTTTGAAACGATAATACTTTTTGGGATTATCTGATCTTGTACTAACCATTTTTGTTTTGGATAATGTCTAAAGACATAGAAAATATATAGGTAATATATTGTGGATTATTTGATACTCTAGAAGAATATTCTAGCACTACAGATGTCCACAAGTCATATTGAATACTCATCATATGGTGAAAAGATGAGTTTCTGGTAGAAACTTATTAAAGGATGAAACTCTACTTGAAAAGAAAGTATATTTCCTTATGTCCTTAGTCAATCTCATAAAACAATTCTCCAAATTTATGAAAAGGAAGTTAAAACAATTTTTTTTTGTCTTTTTTACTTTTCCTACTGGTAAACTAAAGCCCATTTAACATATCACATGTTTGGGATTTTATGGTGGTTAATATTCTCCTAATCATGCTTTCTATCCCTCTCCATCAGAACTAGACACTAAGTTTCACCTCTATATCCATGTTTTCATGGAATACAATTATAGGTTATCTTGAGTGACATTTTTAATTATCTTTCATTGTTCTAAAGTGATAGTTTTATTGTCTCTTTTTCCGATGGGGGACATTTAATGATTTCTCCAAGCACAATTTTAAAATTGTGAAAACACAATTTCTAAAAGGGGGGAAGGATGTAACATCTCAAATAAATAACAAATAATACATTTTCATATTTATTAATATTGGTGAATTAAATATTAGTTTTACTTTAAAGGGGATTCTATGTTCGAGGGAGAACCTGATACGAAGCAACGAGTTTCTTTGAAATCATATGTTGCACACAACGTTGGGTCATAAAGAAAAAAATTTAATATTATTTTAAATGGTAGTTAACGCCTTTCCATTGTATTATAAGTAATTAAAATAACTCACCATATTATTATTAAACATTTTCTTAAATTTTTTTACATTTTTCCAATAAAACTTAGAGGCTTAAAATGTGAATGAATATAATTTTAAGCATAAATACTCTAATATTCTTTAAAAGATTGATTTATTGACATTTGATGGAAAACCCTCATTAAATATAGTTTTGGACACTTTTATATGTTCTATATGAAAAAATAAAATTATTATTTAGAATTGGGACATCAAAATTTATTTTGGGTAATTTTTTTGTATTTTTATGTTAAAATGTGTTTTTAATGAATAGTCAAAAATACTATATCTTAATTCAAAACTGTCTTTTAATATAATTTATTTTAATTGATATATTATGTTTAAAATTGGTTTTAATGTATAATTAAATTATATTTTTACCATTTAATCCAATTTTTTCCATTTTGTTTAATTTATCATTGAAATTGAACATAAACAAGTGCCAATATTTTGATAGTTATTATTTTTTTAAAAACACGCTTTTTGTTTTGACAATGGAAATTAATAATAAATTAATTAATGGGACTTATATGTTTTTATTTGGTAATATAGACATAAATTTTTAATTCAGAATATCAATTGTAGCATAGGCTGAATTTTTTGTATTTTTCTGAAAATCTTCAATTTTTTATGAATAGTGAAAACACAAAGTAGTAGTTAAAAACCCGCCTTTATCATTTAAATGAAATTTTTCTGCTTCTGTGAATTGAATTTCAATAATCCAACATACATGGTTGTTATTATTAAGTAAAATATGGTTCAATAAGATGAAAATAATTTTTGGGGAATAGTATCTTTTGACATTTATTTACCGCGGTTAAAGGTAAATAGGGTAATTAAACGTAAAAATAATATTATAATAAAATTGTGTTACCCTAACATGTGTCCTACTCCTATTGGTTGATGAATTTCCGACCATGGGAATCCTTGGGTCGATTTTGGGACCCATGGAGCCACTTACGAGTGACAATGACACTTTATATTAATTAATTTAATGCAATGACAAAAAATGACATAAACATATATCTTTTAGTTAATAAAATTTTACATGGGGTTATATAAGTTATCTCTTCGACTATAAGAATTAATTTGAATGATAAAAATATTTCCCACATCTTTGTATTTTTTTATAATTTTAAACATCAAACAAATAAAATAATTTATGGCACAATAATGATGTAGTGTTTACACAATTAATGAATGATTTAAATTAATAAGATTATAAATATTAAGCCAATATCCAAAACATGTCAAATTCTTATTGGATTATTTTAGTTTCAACAACTATCATCTTATCTTCAACTTTAATATGTTTTGGACCTTTCGAAACTGAGAATCATTATATTATAAAATAATATTTTCAATCATTTCAAAAGAGCCCCTCCTCCCCCTTATAAAAATCCCCCACCTCTAACCCATTACTCACACCTCTCAATCCTCTTGGCTCAATCATAATCTTCCCAAATAAGCTCTCAAGATCGCTCTCTTCCACCTAGAGGCATTACCTTAGGTATAATATACTTCAAGAAACACTTTTGGTTCAAACAAAAATGAGTTACCCAATTTAATAGAAGAACACAGAACATACGAGTCAAGTCGGACATAAGGTAAAGCGTTTCTTATCTCACTTTTAATTTCCTGATATTTCCATTGTTCAACACTTATTAATTTAATTTTTTGTATTTTGAACTACCTATTGATATATATTATCATGATTCTATTTATATTCATGGTATTCTGTGATTCATTTGGTGGTTATTAACTTTTGGTCTTACGACTCGATTGATATCAACGTGGTAAGGGGTTTTCGTCTCACTTTTAATTCCTGTGAGATTCATGCTATATTTTCCACTACATAATTTTTTGTGGTGTATGTACTACCCATTATTGTAATATTTTTGTAATATAATTTAATTTATGGGTATTTAAATATTCATTGTATAATCCTTCCTTCATGGGATGTATGTTTCGTATGTTACCAAATCAGTTAAGGAATCTTTCACTGTACTCTTTTAGTCAAATACTTCTTCTATATCATGTATTTTAATTTCCTTTTTCTTATGTTGGGATGTGTTCATATATATCCTTATTGTTGTAAATATTATTTCCAAGTGATGAGAGACCCATTTCTGTCTCGTCAACTCATTTTCTTAATATTAAAGTGACATTGTTATGCTGTTAAATTTTTGTAAGAGAACTTATTAAACCAATTTCAATTCTTTTAGTTAAACTTATTATTATTGATTATGTCGTGCTATGATTATGTGTGGATTACCTCTAATTGTTTTACACATAATATCCATTTATATTGGGTGTATTATTATTTTTCACACATAATTATGTCATTGATTTGTCCTTAATCTAAGGATATGGTCTTTGCAAGGAACTTTGTCTCAATTTACATTCTGTTGATACTTATTTGTTTTTATACACCAATTCACTTTTATATGGTGTATATACTACCCTATAACATATTATATCATTAATATACTTATTTGCATGAAATTGTAAGCTCTTATTAATGTAATTTATCAATTATTTGTATTCAAGAATCTCTCATTTGGTTACGAACTCATTAACTAAAACATAGTTTTAAATGTTTTAATAATTTATTATTCTAAATAATTATCATTAATTTCCTTGTTTTAAAAATGGATTTCATGATTTATTTATGTGGAAATGAATGTTTTGAAATTAAAATTTCATTCAAAAGCATCAACGTGGTATGTGACACTTTGATTCCAAAATCTATTTATTAAATGTTTTAAATGGTTTTGAAAATGGGTTGGTAAAGTACTGATTATGTCAATATCTTGAAATGATATATTTTGATTGTAATGTGGAAATTTAATCATTCCATTATACTTGTTTTATGTATTATTAATATGATATGGTTATTGTGCATTTCTCATGCATACGGGTGGTTCCATGATAAAACTAGGGAAGGTGAGCCTGAGATTGCTCTCCAATGCATTAGGTAATGTGACGGAGGTAAACTTTAATGTTTCCCCAGAGAGATTTAGGGAATATACTGTGATGGGTATTCCAAATTTAACTACCAATGTAGCTGTGAACACTACAATGTAATTTTTATATGGATGCGACAAGTTACCTTTATGATTTATGATTTCTATGTGTTATTCATGAATCATATGATTAAATGAAGTATGTTAAAGAGCTTCTGATTTGTATGTATTGATGAACTGATGTTTTATTTATTTATTTTATATCCCTTACTGATCTTTTTATGCTTTTCCCATGGTTTTCAAATGTTTTTCACAGTGTATATGGCAGGGAAAGAGAAAGGATGAACTCAAGAATATTTATATCAAGAAAAGATTTATTTTTTTTCTTTTAATAATTTTTATTTTACGGAAAAAATGGATACTGAGTAGAAGTCTCTAATTTGTAATAATTGAGATGTAATGTTATAGTTATGGCCTAATTCTCTTAAAATATAAACCTAAAAAGATCCTTAATGTGAATTATTATCTTAATTCATGATTATGTAATTTTTTATGCTGGGGCCTTATACTAACACTTCTACACACCATTTACTTCTTAGTACATTGCTTGATCTTCTTGTCCACCATTCCATAGATAGGTTCTATTTGGGTTAGTGCAACATTTTCTCATTCCTATTAAGGTCAGGTATGATTTCCATTCATAGGAGTATGATCCCATTAGCATGAATTTCTGAGATAGCGTCATGTATTCCTCCGAGAGGCCTAGAGTGAGATCCTCTATCCATTCTTGACCCTATGTTGATTCAGGTATCGATGTTACAACTATTACAGGGAATCAATCCTATATGTAGCTGGTTAATATGGATGAGTCAAGGTACCCTCGAAGGTCCTGGAAGTGATCCTCAATTATATATAGTGATCTTTCCCCACTCAGGAGTGTGTTCTCTCAAAATGAGTGTATCTATCTATGGAGACCCTTCCCAGAGAACTGTACTTCTCAGACAGACATTATCAGAGCTATCCGAATCGTGGAGTGAGTTCTACTGATTTAGTTCTTCGCGGAACCTTCGTACTGAATCCTTAGTGGGGGAATATGGTTTTGTGACTTGTCTCTAGAATAAGGGCTTGAGTTTTGGGGATATCTATATTGTGTTTCACTTTTTATCTATTCAATAGAAATATATTGTGTAGTCCTGACTGTACCATTACATTTTTTTATTAATTTTTGGTTTTTTGAGTCCTCTACTAAGTATTGTTACTCTCACACCTACATGGTATTTTCCCACATGTGTCGTGTCTTGTGAAGATGATCGGCTTTTTGACGATGTCCAGGGCATACCAGAACTGGACCAAGCTTTCTGAGTTCCCTATAGGCTAATCAGTTCCTACGGCTACGAGCAGTAGTCCCAGTACCTATTTGTTCTTACAGGTTGGACATTATAGATTCAAAGATATTTTTTTGTGGGATTCTATTCTATCTCATTATACTTTCCACACTTTATTTTTTTGTACTCTATTGGATTGGTTTAGTTGTATGCATGCATTTTGGTTTTTAGTGGTTTTTTACATTTCAGCAGTTTGTGGGATTGGAGATGTGTGTGTGTGTATACATGTAATTAGGAAATGTCTCCCATGTTAGTGATATTCCTACTTAGTGCTAGTCACCGGCCCCAGGCATATTAGAGGCAGGCTTGAGGAGTCATGGCATGGGCCCCACTGGGACGGGTTGTGACAGTCCACATAGATTGGGAGAGGATTCTCTCCTACTGGTAATGATAAAACTTTGGTTCATATGATATACTACTTGAGATAATCAACGAATATCACAAAATCCTTATCCCAGTAATAAGAGACTCCCATTATTATTTATTTTGTGAAGGGATACAATTTCTATAATGTTACCCAAAAAGTGATCAACAAGGAATTGATAATTAAGTAGTTTTTAAATAGTTTATTGAAATGTATTTTAGGAATACATAGATGATCACCAAACTATTGATATATTACTATAAAATCATTAAGATATCATTTTATGATATTCCATAGAGGAGGATTCAATATAATGTCCATGGAATATCTATATATGGCACTGATTTTCTCTTAACTAAAGCTAATCACATGATAGATTTTACAACTTGGGGTTCTTAGAAGGTAGTGATATTTTTATCTTAAAGTTATACTAAGATATATTTTGTTTTAGAATACCATTGCGTCTAAGAGAGGTTATGGTTTATTACCATTAAATCATTCAGAAATGACCTAATCATGAATGGTATGTCATCCTTTTGGTAATTCCAGTTGAGAACCTTGAACTCGATATGGACACCAATTTTACCATTATTCAACATGAAAAAAAATTTTGAAAGTGTTATCTTTTTCCATGAACCCATAAATTAATGTTTTCTATTATAAATGTTTATACATAATATTCTTGTTGAGTCAATATGGTTTCCTTATAAATTTTCCATTACTCGATATTTTGAAAATCAGAAACACTTTATCATAAGGAAATTTTTTTTACCTAAAGATTATTTTCATAAGAAAAATTTCCCTTATCAAAGGGATTTTTTATCCATACATTTTTTTTCATTGTTTCATTTCATAATATTTATAAATCAAACTCATTCTATAAATAAGTCTAAAATTACGAGTCTTATGTAAAACCTTGGAATTTAATAATTATGTGAATATAGAGTGTTTTGTTCCCAGACTCTGAATTCTATGAAATTAAGACTCTAAATTCAATGAAATTCAGACTCAAAATTCTCTGAAAGTTAGACTCTAAATTCTTTTAAATTCATATTTTTAATTATCTAAAATTCAGACTATGAAATCTTTGAAATTCATACTCCAGATTCTCGGAAATTATGACACCCAATTACTCTGAATTCAGACTCGGAATCCTTCAGAATTCGAACTCTAAATTCTTCTGCATTTGGATTCTGAATTCCTCAGCATTCAGACTCTGAAATATTCAGAATTCCAACTCCTAATTCTTCAGAATTATGAATCTGAATTCCTCAAAATGCCAAATCTGAATTCCTGAGAATACATATTCTGAATACTTCAAGATTCGGACATTGAAATACTCAGAATTCAGATTCCGAATTCCTTAGAAATAAGATTTTGAACTCTTCAGAATTAAAATTTCAAATTCTTTAGAATTGAGAGTCCAGAATCATTGTAATCCAGATTAAAAACTCTTTGAAAAACCGAATCCAAATATCCATGTCGTAATGAGTTTTAATGTTTATATGGTTAGACCCTGAATTCAATTTTTCCACAGACTCTGAAAAATAGATTTAGTTAAATAACTTAATTTTCCTTAAAAATGTTATTATTATGAAATGATCTCATTCAATATATTTCTATCTAACTGTTGGTTGAGTGACACCTGAACATTTCCCTCAATGATTCAAGGAAAAATATGGTTGTCAGAGGAGGGAGATTACCATTGGAGTTGTTCCTATAAATAGGAGGTCATTTGAATGAGCTAATCTGTGATAAAAACTGTTCCATCAATCAAGAGACAATTTGCTGTGAAGTTATTTCTAGGGAGAGAGAATCTTATGCTTTGTGTGTACTGAACATCTTGTCAAGCATTCTTCATGTGACTCCAATTGTTGCTGGGTACAATCGAGGGCTTCCTGGGATAGGAAGAAAATGGTGATGACCGCCTTAATGTTTTAGGGCTTGCATGTATAGCAAGACAAGTTCCTTTGTTCTTATAGAGGACTTACCATGGTGTTGGTATGACATAATTTCTATAAAGTATAAATCAAGGGACCTTTATCCATGGTTGTTGGATACCCTTCACTTTGGGTTAAAATATTTTCTACCTTTTACTTGTTTAGTTTCATGTTTTTTATTTCCACTAATTTTTTTTAAAGGAGGAAAGTGTATACTTCTTATACTTTATTGTACTTTAATTAAATCTAATATTATATATTCTATATGCTTTAAGGTAGAATCTTTCATAATTAAACTTGTCTTAATTTTCATTTCTGGAACCATATTTCTAGAACCTAGGCATGTTTATTTCATAGTTAATAACTTAAGGGGGATTTGTGACTTTACCCTCTTTAACATTGTTTAAAATTGTTTTCCTTAAGGATAAAAATATTTTTTTTAATCTTACAAGTCACACAATCTTGTAATTGAGAATATACATACACTATTTCGGTCCTACAATTTGTATCAAAGGAGGTTTATGAAATAATTATAATTACATATAAGTTTCCTTTTTAAGTGTTCATTTTTCTAAAATTTCATGCTTACGTTTTCCTTAGATATTTTTATATTTATTTATAAAAATTTACTACTTAAAAGATTTTGTGGAAAAGTATTTTCTTATAGGATGGTAGGTATGAATATTGGTTCTATTGATAATCTAAATCCTACTAGAGCCCCTATTTTTTATGTTAATTATTATTAGTACTTGAGAGATCGAATGAATAATTTTGTCATTAATACTATAGTAGACAATTTTTTATGCTTATTGGTGATTACAAAATTCCGGACATGGAAGTCAAAACCTTCACCAATCAAGAAAAATCAGAATATAAACTAAACTAAAAGGTACATAATACATTGTTGTGTTCTATGATATGGAAAATATATAGTCAAATATATACTTGTCAAGCTTCAAACAATATATGAAAGAAATATGACGTTACTCATTTTGGGACTTCAAAAGTGATAGAGACCAGAAGAGCTATGATTCGCGAAGAATATCGTGGATTCGTATTTCCTTATGGAGACCTTGTTCACATGGTTCAACAAAGATTTATGACCATTGTCAACAGTCATCGATCTAAGGGAGAGAAATGTCACGATGATGAAGCTCTTATAGACAAGATAATTGATATCATTCAAAATGAGTGGGAATAAAAAATAAAAAACTATTGATGAAAATAGGAAAATTTCCTATATTACTCTTAATGAACTATTTAGAACTCTTCTTCAGCTTGAAACTAGAATGTAAAGAGATGATGATATGCAATAGAATAAGAATGTGTAGACTTTAATGATACTAAATCCAAGACTCTGGAAAGGGATACAAGATCTAAGTCCAAGAAAGTCACTGTTCTATATGAGTCTAGTGAAAGTGAACATTCGGAGAATTAGTTAGCTAATATTACTCTAAGTATGAACAAGATAGAGGGAAAGAAAGACTTTTAGTATATATATAAGAAGAAATAATGAAATGTTGAGAATGATTTGGAATCCACTTGTTATGAATGTAAAAGAGCCAGACACATCACGCCAGATTTTCATATCCAAATGAATAATGATAAAAAAGAAAAACATTCCGAGAGAAATAGGAAAAATTATTACAGGACTACGGATAAGAAATTCATGAAGGCTAGTGATACAAGGAGTTCCAGTGTTGGTGACTCATCTAATGAATCCATAGAGTATGAACCTTCTGGATAGAAGAATATTGGTCTTATATCCCAAGTACCTACATAAAATCATTGTCTTATGGATCATGTACACAATGATGAATTCTTAACCAATATTTATTTAAATGAAAATTTTTCTAATGAAGAATATTATGTATTTTTAGACGATGAATATTCCTCATCAGAAAATAATACCTTACCTTCATTTGAATAAGTTTCTAGATTTTCTAAACTTCTTGAGAAGGAAAATTCTAAGATAAAAAAGGTTTTATAGAATTAAAATTTTAGAGTTTATGTTTAAACTAATGATGTATCAGATCTTTTTAAGGATCTTGATCAGAAAAATTTTTATTTGGGGACTTTTTCTAAAAACCATGAGGATGTTAATTCTGATAAGGAAAACGTATATAAGGGTCTTGAAAATCTTATTTCTTTGAAAAATATTTTAGAGTCTAACTGTAGTTCTAAAAATAATATTTTTTAGGACAAGAATATTGTTATTAAACTAATGTTAGAAATATTTTACTTAAGGAAATATCTGTCAAACATTACCTCTGGTAAGGAATATTTTGACAAAATGTATTACCAAATTTTCCTTTTAAAGAATAATTATAGAGTTGGTTATACTCATTCTAAACCAGTTATTAGTAATAAATATTTTGTTCCCCAAAGTGAACCATTTTTTTAAAAATGTCAATGTGGAGGAAATTGGGAGAAATATTATTCTTTAAACAAAACTCAATATTTAGGTATTCTTAAAGCTTATTTTTATATGAAAATATTGATTCATAACATCATAATTTCTGAAAATTTCTGATCCAAGAATGTTTGGATTCTGGAAAACTATATATTTTATTTTCAAAAAACTAAACAATTTACCAAAAGCAATACTGGGTCCATGGATAGTGGATTTTCCCAGCATATGACTTGTAATAAAAAATTCTTTAAAACTATTATCAAGAAGAAAGAAGGGAAATTTACTTTTGGAGATAATGATCAGGGAGAAATTTTTGGTATAGGTAACATTATTATTCATGTAAAAACATTGATTTCAAATGTTTTAATATTTAAGGGTATTAAGAAAAATCTTATTAGCATAAGTCAATTTTGGGATGAAGGTTACGTTGTGAATTTTAGGAATGATAAATTATTAGTACACAATTCCATGGAAGGGTATATTATTTCTGCATATAGGAAAAAGAATGTATACACACTAAACTTAGAAGACATTAGAATCCATGATCTACCTTGACATAGTTCAAAGGAAGATCTATCATATTTATGGAATAGAAGGTTAGGACATTATGACCTTAGGAACCTATGAAAACTCTCGAAGAAAATACGTGTTAATGATTTATTGGAGCTTATATTTGATTCTTCAAAAGGTTTTCATCCTTGTAATTATGTAAAGAAACAAAAATCAAGTTTTAAATCAACTGGTGAAGTTTTAACATCTCATGCATTACAGTTGATGCACATGGATATTTTCGGTCCAACAAAATCTGGAAGTATTAGAGGAAAATAGGATCTATTTTTCTTATTTGATGATTACACAAGAATTAGATGGGTCTGTTTTATTTCAAATAAATATGAACTTTTTTCTTATTTCAAAACATTTAGAGCCCATGTAAAAAATAATAAAAAACTTCCATTGATAAATATTCATAGTTATTAGGGAGGAGGATTAAAAAATTCATATCTTGAAACTTTTTGTAGTAATAAAGGCATTACTCATAACTTCTCAGCTCCAAGAACTCCACAACAAAATGGTGTTTTCAAGGAAAAAATTTGAATTTTTCCAGAGATAACTTGAACCATGTTGAGTGAATATTCTATTTCTAAACTCTTTTTGGATAAATCTACTAGTACTTCTTGTTATACTATAAATCGAGTTTTAATCAGAACTTTTCCTAATAATAAACATTATGAATTGTCAAATAGTAAAAAACCAAGACTATCTTACTTCAAAGTATTTGGTTTCAAGGTATTAATTGTAAATAAAAAAGATACCGTAAATAAATTTTCACCCAAACTAATGATTTAATTTTCCTAGTCTACTACAAAACTTCTAAGTCTTATAGAGTCTTTAATAAAAATAATTGAAATGCTGAAGAAATAGTGCATGTTAAATTTGATGAAACAGATCATTTTGTTTTTTAACAACCCTAGACTAAATATTCATATGTGTTTTAAAAAACTGATGATCATAATTTTATATAAGATTCTTATAATAAGGAAAATTTTAAATAAAAAATTTTGGGAGCATTTACCCCTAATTTTTTTCTACCATATATTGATGACCAGGATTTAAAAAACACAAATGAGTTTTTTCTTAAGAATCATCCCAGTGATAGTATCATTTGTGATGTAAATAAACCTGTAAGGACAAGAGGTTCCTTAATAAATGAAGTAGAACATCTAGATTTCCTCTCTAAATTATAACAAAAAATATCTGATTAAGCTTTAGGTGATGATGATTGGATTAAATCCATACAGGATGAGCTAATGAAGTCGAATGGAACAAACTCATGACCTTGGTTGAAAAACCTAAGTAAACTTCTGTAATTGGAGTAAAATGGGTCTTCAGAAATAAGTGTAATGAAAATAAAATCATAGTAAAAAATAAATCTATATTTGTTGCTAAAATATTTAATCAACAAGATGGAATAGACTACCAAAAAACCTATGATTTCATTTGGTATGTTGTCTTCAAAACAGAGATCCTAGGTGATGCCCTTCTCCCATCGGTGACGGCGGTGGCTCCGGAGCTAGTCCCTTGACCCCTAGTGGGGGAGGGATCATCGATGTTCAGGGATGCAGTGCCTATATTCCACCCCTTCAAAAACCCTAATTTCCTTACTCCATATCCGAAAGCCACATTATTCCCGGAAGTCTAGAATCTTATCGATGGTTTCCCTAATCTCCATATTTTGAAATCTGAGTTCCTGGAAACCTATGCTCTTCTATAACTGAACTTGGTTTCCAGATTTAAGCAACGGATACCGTAGGTAGACTCCTTCAATAGATTTGTCTTCAGTTCATGGGATCTTCAAGAGAGTGCGGCAGTGGGACTTGTCAACAAACACGACATTATGGTTCGATTCGCGTTGGAGAAGGACCTCATTAACGCATAGTCAAGTTCCCCTGTAACATCAATGGAATTTGATTCTCCCTATTTCGGTGTTCATTTGAGTTTCACATGAACCACGATCCTAATTCCACCGCGGTATGGGTATGTTTTCCTAAACTACCTATTCCATTTCAAAATCCCTCAGTTATAAGAATTCTTGTAAATCTTGTCAGTAGATTTTTACACTCGGATAGTCAAACTGAATCGGTCAGTCACCCAGTCAATCCGCAGGGTTACATAGAAATGGATGTGTTTATACCTCATTTTGATTATGTTTGGATTAAAATCAGGGAGGAGTACAGGGTCAAGCAGCGAGTGGTTTATGAGGATTTTTTGGTCTTCTGTTCCTCCTATATGAGGTTGGGTCACACATCAGATGTTTGTCATTGGGGACCTGTGACACTACTGGACATTGAAATTGGAAAACTTTCCTTTTTCGTGTGCAAGCGTACGTTTCATCCTATGGAGGGAGGCCAATGGGAACTCTAGGTAAGCCGTGGATCAAAGACAGAGATACTGTTAAGGCTTCAGAAAATCACGAGGAGGTTGGATTGAAACAGATGGAAACCGGTAGGGAGGATTGAGGTAGGGGACTCAATCATTGCGATTGGTGGAGGACGAACAACCCAATAGGATGGATATATCTAGGGTGGTAGGCTTGGGAGAAGACAAGGGGAAGAAGGTCCTGGTGCCTTAGGTAAATCCGATGGTGTCTGAGGAGTTTAGAATAATTTGATAGGACATGGATGAAACTTCCAAACGGGGGGTGTCGGGAAGAGATGGAGGGACCCAGCAGAAGGTGGATCGGGTGGAAAATCAGAGGAGGGGGGGGGGGTAAAGGGGATATTGAATAGAAGATATACGGGGAGAAGAATATTCCGGCTGTTACGTCTACTGAGGTGTTAGGGATGGGTAGTGGTGGTGGGTGTGAGGGGAAGCAGGGTTCTGCTATGGCGGTAGCCATCCAAACCAGGGTTGGAAGAGTAGCGTGTCTAGATTCTTTGATTCGGAGCCCAATTCTCTTGTATAACATGTTTGATGTCCTTGGAGAGGTTGTTCTAGGACCGGTTATAGATGACCTGGGTGATCGAGAAGGGGTTTGCTGGAAGGAACCGATTGGAAGCGATATTGGATGCTCAGTGGATGAATCCTCAATCCCGAAGAGCAACCAGAGCTTGATGAGGAGGAGGGGGAGGAAGGACTACTCATCCTTACACCCTCCATTGGAGACCCTCTCTACAAAAAATTTAAATGGGAAAAATATTTTCATCGTTAACTTGGGAAATCAGAAACTAGGGGACCAAGGTGTGGTCTCCTTGGGTTTGATTTTATGTTCTAAAGATGAAATGATTGAGAAGGTCCTAATCCTCAATGAAAATGAGGAGGTGGCAGATAAAATGATGGGGAGGGATCTTAGAGTGACCCTTATTGAGGAGAAACACACATGTATTGAAAAGAAATACCTAATTCTGGTAGGGGATTTAATAAAGGTTTGATTAGCATCGAAGAGTACATTCAGACCTGCGATCAACAGGATTCTGAGGTTCAAAAGCTGGTGATGGAGGCCTCAAACATCCAGATTACATCCCTACATTGGAAACTGTTTAGAGGAGTGGATTTTGGGAACCTCAAGTTAATCTTTTGTGACTCGGCATATGTTGGTGGTCTACGTGGGTTGAGCTTTCTGTTTTTTTTTGTCAAATTTTTGTGATTCGTATCCAGCACTCTACCTGGTTCAGCATCATATGGCGTTCAGAGCATGAAGTCTTCATCAGAGCATGTCATTTGGATTTGGATGCTGAGAGGGTATGACTTTTCCATTAGTACTGTGCCCGCGCTTCTGCATGGGACTGCTTGTTGAAAGGACATGCTTTGGTGGGGGATTTTCATCATGATACAACAACTGGGGAGGAGTTGATCCGGTTGTTTGTTATGGGTTTTCCATTCTGGTTGGTCTTTCGCTGTTTTGGGACATTTTGGTTTCTCACCATTTCCTTAAAAGTTTTTTTATAATAAAAAAGTTAATTTTCAGTCGGCCCCAGTAGCTAAACATGAATCCATTCTCATTTTATTTTCCTTTGTGGCATTCATTAATTTCAAAAAATTTCAAATGGATGTAAAGTGTGATTTTCTTAAAATAATATGTTCAATAGGAATTTTATGTTGAACAACCTCCTTGTTTTGAAGAAAAAAAAACCTAAACATGTTTTCAAACATATCAAATCATTATATGGACTTAAACAATCCCCTAGAGCATGTTTTGATAGACTTACAATATTTTTGTTATAAAATAGTAATGTTATGGGAAATGATTATCCATCCTTTTTTATAAAGAAAGATAAGAAAAACCCTTTGATTGTTCAAATTTATGTTGATGTAATTATGTTTGGTTTAACTCAAGAATGTTTAACTGATTCATTTTCAAATTTAATGAAATATAGGATTGAAATGAGTATGATGGGTTAGTTAACATTTTATCATAGGTTTTAAAATTTCTAAAAAATCATAACGAACATATATATCTCAATATATTTACATTAAAGATATTCTCAAAAACAATGGATATGAAAACACTAAAAGTATAAGTACTCACTTTAGTACCTTAAATTCTCTTTATCTTGATGAAGCTAGGAAACCAGTATATCAAACATCATTTAGAATTATGATAGGAAGTTTATTATACATGAAAACTAGTCATCCAGACTTAATTTTTTAAGTATTCTTATGCTCATGATATTAATCTAATATAATGTAATATCACTTAAAATCAGTGAAAATAATTTTTCACTACATAAAGGGAACCATGGATTTTGGACTTTTCAATAATTCTGGAATTTATTTTGTTTTAAAAAGATTTTTGGAAGCGGCTTTTTGTGGATATAAAATGGATAGAAAAAGAACATCTGAAACTTTTCATTTCTTAAGAGATTCATTAGTATCTTTGTCATGAAAGAAGAAACATTCAATAGAACTTTCCACTACTGTAGTTGAATATGTGGTAGCTGGAATTTGTTGTGCTCAAGTGTTATGGATGAAACACACACTCACAGACAATGGAATTAGTTTTACCAAAACAGATATATTGTGTGATAAAAATAGTGTCATTTCCCTAAAAAAAACCACGCACATCACACACATAAAAAACATATAGATATTTGGCATCACATTATTAGGGATCACACACAAAAATGAGATGTCATTCTTCAATTTATCTGAATTCAAGATCAACATGTAGATATTTTTACAAAATTATTATCTTTTGATAAATTAGAATACATTAAAAAAAGCGAGGAATTATAATTATTATGTAATCTTCCATATAAATATTTTGTTGAAACCTATTTCCTTACATTAAATGACAATTTTTCTTAGGGGAAGTACATTTTCTATGTTAACAAAAAATTTCGTAAATAATTTTTTCGTAACCAAATTTTTTGTAAATAATATTTTCGAAACAAAAATCTTCATAATTAAAATTTGTATTACCAAAATATATCCTTAATCACATTTCTCATCAATCAAAATTTTCATAACCAATTTTTTCCCGGACTCAAAATTCCAGAATCCAAAATTTTCTTTCTCTTAAGAAACTTTTCCGGAATCTAATGTTCTTAAAAGTAATATTCTTCATTACTGAAAATTTTACTAGCAATATGAAAGGTATGTTTCTTTACATAAATTATTGTAATTGAATTTTTTACTTTTTTTTATTTTTAACTGGTTTTATGAAAAAAATGGATCCATCTTCCTTAATTAATAATTTTTACCTTAAAGACCTCAAAATATCGAAACCTAAAAAAATCTTCTTCTACTTGCATCTCAACTATCATATAAAATCGTGCATGTTTCAACCGTTGGATCAATTTGGGAATATGAATTATCACTTCAATACCTATATAATGAACCCCCTGATTATTTTTCCCTCATCGAGTTTCATACATTTGTCTGCTGAAGCTCTACCTCTATTCAAAAGGGTCGTTCCAAATTTATGGTTTTCTTAACTCCGATTGTCATTGGAAGCATCTCCTCAGAAAAAAATGTCTTAATTCAAGGATATCTCAAAATGGAAAATTTATAGGGAGAGTTTTTCGATCCGATATTCTTTGCAAAGTATAATTCCCTTATTACAAAAAAAATCAAACTGAATGGATGGGAAAGCTTGTGTGTAGCAAAATTGAAAGGACATGATCCAATTTATCAAGATCTTCTTGTTGAGTTATATGAGACAATATTTTTTTCTAATGATGGTGGGGGATATAAATTTTCATCAAATGTTATGGGATAACCTATTCCCTTTCCTTCAACATATAAGTGAATATCATTGGAATACTTTATGAATGAGAAGAAATTTTCATCACCCACAAACTACCAGATGAATCAAGAAGTTTTCAGAAGGAGAAGGCATTATAGTACCTTAGACTCAAAGGAGTAAAAATACAAAATATAAACCATAACTCAACAAACATCAGGCTGCTAGCATCATGGGCTTAGGGATTCTTAATTCTGAGAAAAGGATATAAGGAAATGTTGATGAAAAGTGATATCTTCATTCTGCATTTCCAAGTGAACTTGAGGAAGATAAATCTAGTGGATTATATCTTACTAACGATCACAAATATCAAAACTAGGACCCTCATATAGCAAATCATTATGTATCCGGTAGTCCTATACAAGATCATTTTCTTATTTATAGAGTTGTTCAAAATTCCCTATAGTTCGAAACCCAGATCATTTAAATTCTTTTTGCTCAGTGATGATACCTTGAAGAGGATGAAGGTTTGTTTCAATAAAACATCTTGATAATTTTATGAATTATCAATAAATGAAATTTAGACCTTAGCTAAGAATTTGGAAGTAGAAGAGACTTCCAAGAAAGTACCAATGAAGAGAAAGTAAAAGGAACCAAAAATCATTGAAAAACGTACAATTTATGAAACTTAGTCAGCACCCCCAATGTAAAAGAAGAAAAATCATACAATGATGAAGTGATTTCCAAGTGGAGGGAAGAGAAGAAGAATAGGAAGGAATGAGATCCTAGCATTGGCATGGATCATGCTATGGAAAAAGATTTTGTGTTCAAGGCTGCTGAGGAGTATGAAAAATGGGAAATGAAAAAGAAGCAAAGGAAGAAAATGACAGAGCCTGATATAGTTCTAGTTCTTCTTAAGGACACCGATGAAGCTTCTGAACAAATATAGGTACCTAAATAAATTATTCAAGAATTAGATATAGTGACTCCGGGAAAAAATGTCGGTAATTTCAGAACCTGAAGAAGTAGAAGATATTGTTGAGGAAGAAAAAGTGGAAGAATAATAAGATGAATAAGGAGATGACACTGATGATGTGATAACACAAGTTGAAGAATATCATGATAAGGAAAGCCCTTCCGAAATGTTGTCAATCTGGACATCATTGGATGAATTTAAAAAACATTTTTCCCTAGTAAAATTAAGTGATGGCTAGGAAGAACATAATAAACCATCTGATGATGAAAGTAGTTATCATGAACTCATTGAACCTGATGATGTTAAGGCAGATGCTGAGAAACAAAAGGTTGACAATGATAGAATCGTTCAACTACCAGATAGTAAACATGAATCCCCAAAATCATTAGATACCATTTTCTAGAGTTGATAAATGGAAACAGGTGATAGGTGATACGCCTATGAATTTTTGGTAGCTAAGAAAGATGTTGGTGGTTCATCAAATATAAATGGTCTTGAGATAGATATAGAATCCTCACCAATGAGGAAATCTGATTCGGAATCACCCTCCATGGGTCATGACATTGTGGTTTAGTCCTTGAAGAAATTATTTGATACCATTCCCTTGTTTTCGAGTGTTGAATCGAGGTGTCATATGCCTCATCACTCATTCAATCAGAAATCAGATTATGTTATAATGATTATGGAGAAATTCATCAGGCTTGAAGCCAAATTTTTAACCTTCTACATTTGTTATGATGCTCACAAGAGGTCATGCATTTAAATCACTATGTGGTCCAAGAATACGATTGATGATCTTAGAATTAATGATAACTTATAAGACTCTCTAAAGGATGCTTTTGATAGTGAAGATAATAGGATTAAAGAGCATATGAAATGTTATTCAGAAAACAGAACCGAAAACAAGAACCCTAGAAGAATGAAGTAAATGATCTGAATGGGACGCTCAATTCAGTTGCATTGAATTTTAAGAGAGAAAGAGATCTCAATATAGAGTTTGAGGAAAGGTTTTGTATGAAGGGAGAGCTTTTGAAGTCTAAGGAAGATATCCTAATATCTTTGGATGAAAATATCAAAGCTCTAGAGAATAGAACTAAGGATCATGAATAGTTTCTCAAGTACTTTGAATAAGATCATAAGAAGATTAAGAAGTTGAATACCACTATAAAGAAGTTTCTTCCAAAGGAAAAATAAGGATGAATATATTTCCCCTTTCAATTATGATATTTTATTATCCTTTACTTATATCAATTTTTCCAACCTTAATAAAAAAATCTTGTTGTGATTCTTTTTTTTGTATGTAGTTATAATCTTTCATCTTCAATATATATTTTTTCCATTCTCTCTATTCCTTTTTAAAATAACAAAGTGGGAAAACGTAATGATAAAACCGAATAATAAGTGAAGAATATAATTCCCTATGTAAGGCGGATTATCTGAGGAGTATTTTACTCAATAATATTTCCTTATGCATAAAAAGACAATTCTCTTCAAGGAAGTCAAGAATATTATCTCTAGGGATTTAAAAACCATAGGGGGAGTTAGTCGTACTCACAATGATTCATAAGTAAAGGTTGATAAGTTTTTCTTTCATGTTAATAAAGAAAACATCTTTGTCCTTATATTATTTTTCAGAAGGACATTTGTGATTTCCAAAAGGGGGATATTAATGATTCAATTAGTTTTCCTTACCTTTTTTCCATGGTTTTATTTTATAATCTATATAAGTCAAACTCATTATATTACTATGACTAAAATTCATATTCTTATGTAAAACCTTGGAATATTATAATTACTTGAATGTAGAGTTTTATTTTTTCAGACTCCGAATTCTCTAAAATTCAGTCTTTGAATTTCCTAAAATTCAGACTATGAATTCACTGATATTCAGACTCTGAATTCTCAAAAAATTTAGAGTCTGAATCTCTAAAATTTTGACTATGAATTCTCTGTAATTCGTACTCCGAATTCTCTGAAATTCGAAATCCAAATTCTTAAAAATATAGACTCTGAATTCCTTCAAATTCCGATTCCAAATTCATTCGAATTGGGAATCTAAATTCTTCATAATTCTGATTCCGAATTCCTCAGAATTCAGATTCAAAAGTGGTCATAATTCAGTCTCTGAATTCTTTAAAATTTAGTTTCTGAATTTCTCAAAATTTAGACTCTGAATTCCTTATAATTTGGACTCCGAATCCTTCAGAATTACAACTTCGAATTCTTCATAATTTTGATTCTGAATTTTTTATAATTTGGACTCTTAAATTCCCCAGAATTCAGATTCTGAGTTAATTTGAATTCAGACTCTTGAATCTTTAGAATCCATATTCTGAACTCTCTGAAAAATAGAACCCAAATATCTATGTTTTATAGATACTGAATGTTTATATGGTTAGAATCCAAATTCTATTTTCCCATAAACTCAAAAAAATAGATTTGGTTCATTAACATCATTTTCCGTACACATGTTATTGTTATGAAACAATGTCATACAATATGTTTCTAACTAACCTTTAGTTGAGTGACACGTGTACAGGTCTCTCCGAGATTCAAGGAAAAATATGACCACTGGAGGAGGGAGTCGAGCGTTGGATTTGTGCCTATAAATAGAATATCATTTGAATGAGCTCATCAGTGATGAAAACTATTCCGTCAATCTAAATATTACAAGATGTGAAGTGAATTATAGAGAGAGACACTTATTATTTTTGTGTACTGGTCATCTTGTTCATCTTGCTTCATCTGACTCTGATTGTTGTTGAGTACAATCGAGGGCTTCCAGGGATAAGAAGACAGAGGTGCCGACTACCTTAATGATCGAGGGCTTCTGAGGATATAAAGGTATATTCTGATATTACTATCAAGGGCTTACCCTGGTGTGGGTAAGACAAACTTTTTTGAATGTATAAATCATAGGACCATTATCCATGGTGGTTGGAAACTATACTCTTTACGTTAAAATATTTTCTACTTGTTACTTGTTTTTTTTCATGTTTTTATTTCTGCTGTATTTTTTTAAAGGAAGAAAGTGTAAAAGTCTTATACATTCTTGTAATTTGATTAAATCTGATATTAATCATTCTATACACTTTATGGTAGAATATTTCTTATGTAAACTTCTCATTAGTTTTTTTTTCGTAACCAAATTTCCTTAACCTATGCAGGTTTATTTCATAGTTAATAACTTAATGAGGTTTTGTGAATTTACACAATTTAAATTTGTTAAACACCATTTTCCATAACAATAAAATGAATGTTTTTAAACATATAATTCACCCCCCTCTTTTAATTTATAATCTACATACACTATTTCGATCGTATAATTCTATCTTGGAAGCATGGGTTGGATTAATTCTTTGGGATAATTTATTATAGCTACATGTTAATCTGGAAACCCCAAATTACTTGTTGAACTTCAAGATCCTATCTGGGAAATTCTATGTTGTTCCTAAAACATATATACTAATGTTTTTTTAGGATGAAGACATATGTATCATATTATTCTTGGTCCATTACTATAATGAACAATATAGGCCAAAAATCATTCTCTAATTTTATATTTAACTATCAGTGTTCATAGATAGTGGGGAAGACAACATTATCAAATTCAATATCCGAATCAATGATTTATTCTTATTCGTCATCATTTTTAAATATATTATTAGAAGATTAAAATTATTGGGAAATTTGAGATCCAATTGATTTTATTTCGGAATATTTAGATTTTAATTATGATTTGAAGGAAGTTCTAGATCATGAAGATGATGTGGGGGATATATGGATCCTAAAGATAACATAAGTGAATATATATATATATATATATCTTAACTATAATTTATGAAAATTTAACTATTAATGTTGGGGAGAAACCCTTCTACAATAAGGCTAAACTCATCTAATAATGAAAAACTGTGTGAATGGGGTATGTTTTTTCAAAAATCCAGGTTTTTATTCTTCTCATGGGAATTATATCCACGTGGTTTAAGAGTCTCATATGTGTAAACTAAGACCAGTGATTAGTTAAATATATAACAAGGGGGTTGTGGTTTGACTACATATCTATTATTATAGATAACATATTTCTATTTCATTTCTATAAATATAGTTTTTAAATGGGGGGGGGGGGGAATGTGGGTCCAATATATAAAATAAATATGATTATATGTTTTAGTTTCTCATCCAATGTAACCCATGTGACACAATGACTACCCATATCAGATGTCATTTCATCTATTTGAATTATTGGTGAATACATAGTTTTCAATGTTTTCCCCCATCAAATGATAGGTCCAACCTCCAACACATTAGGGGTATTTATCAATTAATAATTGATTACCATCAACTATATTAAATTGGTTTTTATAAACAGATATCCATATATTGAGAATTAAATGGGGAATTATCCCTATCTTTTACATTAACATATAAAATGATTTTGTATTTCATCCATTGGATAAGGGATAAATCTAATTCTATAATAATAATGATCCATATACTTCTACATTGATCCTTGACAGCATGTATCTTATAGAACCACAATGAATTCCAATTATGAAATGAGGTCACCAATATTGGTTCCAAAATTGATCCCAATAAGAGGGTTCCTCTAACCAAATTCTTATCCGTGAAGGGTCATTTTTTGATAGAGTCAAGTAAAATTCATTATATCCCATTGATCAGAGGGTTACATTATGGTACGAGGTTGATCCCATGACCATTATCAATTAAATAATATCTAAAATCAATTATAGTAGCAAAAAGAACATATAGAAGGGTACAATATTCCCATATGTGGTTGAATCCAAAACTCTTTTAGTATGTAAAATGACCATATTTTTTTAAATAACTTATCTATATAGGATATACCTCATTCAAAATGACATGATCCTTGAACTCTTGATGGAATTGGAGTGCCTCATTAAGGTACTCACTAAGCTAATTTCAATGTTCAAATTAATCCAAAATAGGAATCCTTTGTAAGAAAAAACATCAATATTCTTAAATATGTCATATTACTGGACTAGGGTCCTATGATTTCGATGTCATGGATTCTCTATGACCTGAGGCATAAATGATGGTATTTATTATATCAGTTGTTATTTTTTATGACTGGAACAAGGGGTATATTTTTTATGTGGGTTGGGTTAATCTATCCTTCCTATATTTGGATTTAAGCTAGTAAAATGTCTTTAATAATCTTAATCCTATAGAATTATTGGATCTAAATTACCCATATATGATTTTAGGTCATATTATTGGTCTTCTTGGACACAATAGATTTCCTGTAATCCAAACTATATGGAATATATATCCTCAATAGAAAAATATCTTGGGAATCTAGGTCTATTTCAATTTCATAATCCTAAACCTACATATAATATAGATCCCCATATTTCAAGTAAGTAACTTTTTATTTATTCTTTTTATGTGTATAATGTGTTTGGGAGATGTTATAGAGGGTTTCGAAAAGGTTTAGAATTTATTTAGAGCTTTTCTAGAGGCTCATGTTTGGTGCACATTTTGATGAAATTGTGAAACATCTTCTCAAACTATGCATAATTATTCAAGAGATAATGAAAAGGTTAATGGGTAGGTGAATGGTTTTTCCAAACCATGCAACCTCCAAGGAGAAATCGTGCAATGTGGGATAGTGAGATTTTTCATGGTTAGAATATGGTTTTTCTAACTATGTATACCAACCGTGAAAGGTCCTCTTTGGGGTAGTAGGTTTTGCATGGTTATCACATGGTTTTGCATAGTCGTGTGACTAACCGTTCATAGTTTGAATTTTAGATCCCTAAATGTTGGATCTAACACTTTTTCTACTTAAAATACATCATTAATCCTCTAAATCAACCCTAACTCGATATGTTTTCCTCCCTAAGGTTGTGGTATCTTTCCACATTGTTCCATAGCTGATATGTAGATGTTTATAGATCCAGTGTAGCTAGATTCTAATAGTAAGTCATCGTTTGTTGTAGTTTTTCATGGTTTTCCCTATTAAAACTTCTCCCCATATTTTGTTTTGTATATCTAGTTTATTATATATATAAATATATATTGTTTTATTATTCGAATCATGGTATGAATTTTTCTTGTTGTTGATAGGGGATGATATCAATAGCTGGTTTTTGGAGATTCATCCCAGTTTTGTGAGTTTTTTCATGTCATTCTTCATTTTCATCATTATTTAAATGTTACGTGGCTTCAGTATCAATTAATTTTATTACAAAATTAATTAATTGTTTTAAACTGTTTTAATTTCATGAATTTAATTATGAAATTGATATAAAAATCATAGTAGAAACCATCTGTGGTGATGGTTTGTGGAAACTTAAAAACTGGTTGTGTTAGTGCCTCATTTTTTTTATTATAAAATCTTGATTTTAAAATATGGAATTTTTTGATTTATAAAAATGGTTTTTTAGAATGGATATTAATAAAATAATCATTTTATTGAAATGGTTTAAATGGTTACATTAGAATTGGATTTTGGCATGAAGGGTTGGTTTTTTTTTCATGTGAATTCAGGGAGGATACATGTATGATGTTTCCCCCATCATTTATATGATTTATAAGGGTATAAAAATTACCCCATAATAATGGGATAGGTAAGGGTATTATGTTTCCCCCATTATTCTAGGATGGATATGGGTATGAACATTCCCCTGTCAAAATGGTTCATTATGTGACAATTTTTTGAAATGATGACCCACCACTCATGAGTCTTTGGAGGTCATGGGTTTTATGCATGGATGGATTTTTTGATATGTGGAATGAGATTAATAATCCCAAAATAGAATTTTTTAAATGGTTTTAAGGAAATGTTTGGTTTCTTTCCTTGTAAAATGTATTTGGTTTGGAAAAATATTTTGGTATGGAATTTTTTTCATTCTGATATAAACCTTTCTAAATTGATTTATATATTTTTTCTAACAAGTTTTTTCCTATTGGAATATGTAGGGAGGTCATTTTGTAAAATCGTACTATGTTTTATTACTCAACCCTTCTTTGGAACATCAGTTCTTTTCTAGATGTCTTTTATCAAGACATGGGTAAAGGGATGTGTCATAGGTATTTAGTGCTACATTGAGATAAATTGGGTTGTTTTGTAGAGTAGTTTCACGAGTATGTTGTAATTCCTTTTGGTAATATGAATTCATAGTGATCATTATGGAATTTATGAATCGTATATTTCAAAGTTATCTGAACTACCAAGTGGTGGTGTTTGTGGATGACATATTTCTCTATTCAAGTACATGGGCTGACCATGAGAAAAAATTGGTGATAATGTTGTTAATTTTAATAGATCATTTATTATATGGAAAATTATCAATGTGTAATTTTTGGTGATTAGAGGTACATTTACATGGAAATTTAATCTATGAAAGAGAGGTTTTTTGTGGACCCATTAAAATATATTTGTTTTTATATCATGGGAACCTCCAAATAATGTCTTTGAGATACACATTTTTTATTGCTCAAGTTGGTTATTACTAACACATTGTTCATGATTTCACAAGACTATCTTCTCTTATGATAGCTTTGGGAAAGAATAATACTACATTCTAATGGAACAAAGAATGTCAAAAATATTTTTAGGAGTTTATTGTTATCCATACATTAACACCAATAATGATATTTTCAGAATCAAGAAAAGGGTATGTTATGTACTGTGATGGTTTAAGATCTGGTTTCAGAATTTATCTCGTAAAGGTAAATATCATTGTTGATTATAGCTCAATAAAGTTAAGGTTTTAGGAAATTAACTAGACAAAACATGATCTTGAGTTAGATGTCAAATTCCATTCCTTAAATACATGGAGTTGGTACGTATTTGGTGAGAAATTTAAAGAGTTTTTAGATTATAAGAGATTGAAACATATTTTCTCGCAAATGGATTTGAATATGACAAAAATAATATTGATGTAGTGCCTCCAAATGTTTTACTTTGACTATATATATACACCTGGTAAAATGAAATTTATTGGTAGATGAATTCAGCTAAAATTCATACATGCAGTTACAAAAAGAGTCTTCAAATGAGTGGTTTTTTATGCTAGTCCTAACTGACATGAACTTGGAATATGAATAAATTTGTGAAGTTGCAGCCTTTTTTCTAGTTTCGATTATTCAAGATTTGGTGAAGATAGTTAAAGAGGTATAAACATCCTATAAAAAATGTGTGTCTATGAGGTTGAAATATAATGTCTTTTGGGTGTGACATGTGCTTCCACAGTAGTGTGAGATAAAGTATTCTTTGTAATTGAGAGCGATCAGGTGGAATAATCATGTTCTCATGTTTTCATATTTTGGTCCAAATTTTCATAAAACACGTTATCCCAATAATCCAAAACCTTTTTCCATTCCCTAGAATCCAAATAAACATAGGGGGTGTTAGAGAAACAAAGGATAGTCATGTGTGGATTGAAAAACTCCAATATGTCATGATCTAGAATTCACCTGATGGAGTCCATTAACACAAAGAACATTTAGATAGCATTTTGTAGGAGAATACAATAGGGGTAATAGTTCGTAAAATTCACTATGTCATCATATTTATTCTTCATTATATCCATAACGAGTACAATGTTATTATTATTTTAATATATTAAGAAATGAAACACACCAAAACTACTTGCATGGTTCTTGTCTGAAAAATTTATTCTATGCACACAGGATTTTATACCAACATAGAGAACTCGAACATACCATTTTATAAATTGAATCATTCAAAAAATAATTCTTATCATACACTCCAATAACCTTTTATGTTTATAGTTTTAGATATTTATAAAATAACAAAAATTACCATATCTTTTTCCAAAAAAATGTAATTTTTCCTTATAAATCCATAAATAATAATTTTACAATAAATCTTCAACATATCCAAGAACATTTTAATATATTTAAACATATAATATTTCAATAAAATATCACAATTTATCATAAGAT
Organism: Viscum album; assembly: GCA_963277665.1. NCBI lineage: Eukaryota > Viridiplantae > Streptophyta > Magnoliopsida > Santalales > Viscaceae > Viscum > Viscum album. The sequence goes on along the minus strand of CAUJRU010000030.1, from coordinate 541,240 downwards.
AATAATATTGGTACAAGACTATAATCCAAAATCATAAATATATTATAAGTGATTCATATTTAAAAAAATTTATATAATAAATCAGGAGTTCTTCTATAAGGATTGTGCATAAAATAGAACATGACTATTAGGATAATTGAAAAATGAGTAACTAATCAATATCCATCATAATATAACCTAATAATAATAGTATTTAATATACATAATAATATAAAATTATTTATTATATTAAGCCTCACATCCATGACCATCATATCATATTGGATGGTGTACCTTGATGGATTGAGTTTCCCCTATTCCCTAAAATTTCAACTCATGAGATATAATTCTCTAACCAATGTATCATATAGATATGTAATTTCAATCCAACTCATCACTTAGTTGAATGTTTACTTTATTGGTTTTTGTTCACTCCCAATTCATATACATCTATTGAGATATAAAATATATAGAATACATCAGAGTGATATTATGGTCCCAATAACCACATAAACCTTGGCCCTATATATATATATATTTAACTATAACATGAAAGAAATCATAATTGAATTATAGATTTCTTAAAACATGGGAATGAAATAAGATTTATGAAAAATACCACAAAACCAGATTATATTCCATCCATATGAAGAACATGAATGTAATCAATAAATCGTAGCCCCAATGAAACATAAGGAACATTAACAGATATGGAAAAAGACGAAAAATAGATTCTAAAATCATTAGCAAAATAATTTTAAAATTAGAAGAAAACAGTCGTTTTATTAATTTAAAATTCAAATTTAATTATTAAAAATAATAGTGAGAATATATTTTTCATTAATAAAAAATGAAAACATATAAATTATTCTTAATCAATTAAAATGAAAAATATGGTGGGAAATGGAATTCATGATTAGAATGATAATAAAGGAAGCATTTTTTCTTATGTTTATAAAGAGAGCCATCACCAATAGAAAATTTAATGTGTATAAAATATCGTGATGATTATATTAAAGTATTTGAAATAACTAAAAATAGTGAAAAACAACAATAAGAAATTATTGATGTATATAGAATAAAATTTATGTGACAATATAATGATAACAGACATGGAGGAGAAAACTTTTCTCATGAAAAAATAGAAACAATCGCCTCCACTTACAAGAATCCTTTTAGTTGAATTTCTAAGAAATGAGATGTGAAATGGTTTAAAGTCATGAAAAATTTATAAATTACTGTATTGCATGAATATATATCAGTTTATAGATAGAGTGAACAGTAAATTCAATATAAGGGATAATAAACATAAACAACCTTGAATTCAAAATGAGACTGGAAGGTAAAACCTTGAATTATAGGTAACATTTGAATCAATATACCCTTAATGATAGAATATTAAATATAACATTAAATACACTGAAAAAGTATAATAATGATACATTTCATCAAATAGTTATAATATAAACCATATAAATTTAATTAGGTGTATAATTTGAAACAAGTCCCAATGAACGAAATTTTAGACGAGAAACACTTATGTCTTTGGTAACCATTGAATAAAAATCACTTAAAAGATAAAATAATTGATGTATATATGAATCCATTAAATTTAATAAAAAATATTATAATTAAATTAATGGTTATTATATATTCTACAGTAAATAATTCAATTGATGAATATGTAATACTTATCAGTGAATAAGGAATATGATGATAAACCCCAAAACAATGAAATTTTATTTTTTGGAAACAATCTTACAACATTTATAATAAATTTATTTTTATTTTTTATATAAATTATATCCTTTTAATAGTTATTTATTAATAAACTGTTCATTTAAAGTTCAATATTATCCATACATTAATTTTCTAATATTGATGTGGAAAATGTACCACATTCCATGCTTGTTATGAATTATAAGTAAAATTCCTTTCCCAATTTTCATGTGTTCATCACCAGTATATTTCCCAGTAATACTTTGAATATGTAATTTAAATATTTATATATTACCAAGTATATTTCAAGGAAAGTTTTCTAATTCTTCACTAGAAATTCTTAAAATCCTATTTTTAGTGATTATTGAATAAATAAAATATTTAATTCATTAGAGACTGTAATTTGGTATACCACAATTTAAATGTTATTACAACATAATAATGTAATAATTTTTTATAGTTTATTAAAATTGTTTATGTTTCTTATTAATTAAATATTTAAACACTACAATTTTATTCTTCTAGGTGGTGATGGAGAGAAAAAAATGTTACTATATAGTAATAATATCTATTTTAGATAAGATTAACTGTTTAATTTTATTTAAATTTATAAAGCATAGTCAATAAGGGGTATATGATGATGTTCTATGAAAGCAATGGATTTGAAATCATTTCTTTTTTAAATAAGAAATCAAATATTCTCTAATAAGAGTTCTTAATTATGAAGGATCAGGTGTATCCTCATGAGACTACGGGATGAAACAAGTTTTAGGATTCTTTGGGAATTAAATATTTCAATATTATAAGAGGAGTTTTAGTGTTAGCTGTTTCCAAGAAATAGTATAGGAGGGTTCCTTTTAGAAGTGATAGGTTGTGATATTTCTCTAGTTAAAAATTCTTTAATATATAAAAGAATGTCCTAGTAGAGGAACTTGGATCAAAATTTAGAAATTATTGAAGATAATATTATGGGTGTTCAATAATTTACTTATATGAAAATTCATAGAATATTTTTTATGTTATTTATGACCATATCCAATAATATTTAAATTTTAATTTATTTTATCCCTTACAAAGGTAACTTTATTTTTTTTAGGAAATTCTTTATGTATTTGATGATGAATTTTTTATTACAATATTTAGATATTTATATTCAAAAAATGAATGTTTTTATTATATTATATTTATAATATTTATAGAATTTATTTTGGATATAATAATGAATAACACATGGAAAATATATTTTAGAAAAATTTTATTTGTAAGCAATAAATAAATTTATTATTATACCATAAACTGTAATATACATTAGATGGGGTTAATTTATTTTATTGGATTTATAGTCACTATATTTTATTAAATATTATCTTTATTAGTAACTAGTTTAATTTATTATGATAAAGATACAATATAGACTTTATAAAATTAAATGGACCATAGTTTATTTAACAGGAAATAATATTATCATAAGTTCTAGCCAATTGAACATCATTGTGTGAATGATTATTCACCAGTTTATATCTATAAAAAAGAAATTTCCATAAACTAAATATTCTAAATATGATGTTATTTCCTTTTAAACAAAACATTATATATATATAATATTAAACATGTAATCTGAAAAAAACTTATTTAAAAATTAATTATTATAAAATTATTCCCGATGGTTATATAATTATTTATTTTAAACTATCAATTTATTTCACCAATAATAATTTTAAATTAATCAATATATTTTTTTTATTTCAATTTTAATGAAATATTATTTTAATAAAAATAAATATTTCATAGAGATTATTTATTAATAATTAGTAATGTATTTCTAATTGATTTTGGAAATATTTCAAATTATAAAAAATAATTTATTTTTAAAACTATGTGTTAATTAACTATCATGTATTTTATTCCATTTTATAATGTAATTAAACATTATTAATTTTAGTTCAATTTTTTATGTTCAATAGGTTATTCAACATAGTATTTTTTTAAAGGAAAATTCACAATAAAGTGCCACTTTGTTAAATCCCACCCCCTTAAATAAACAATGTCCTCAAAATCATAATTACCTCTCACTATTGAAAATATTTTTATATAACAAAATGATATAAAAGATTCAAGATGTAATTTTTTATGAGATATCAACCACACTCTCTTAGGTAACAAAAGGAAACACATATTTTCTCTATGAACATGAATATGTCAAGGTTTTCATTTACCAATCTTTTTAAAAAAAACACTCCTCCTTAGATGAATATACAAATTTTTTGAGATACACCTTTTGTAGAATAATTTTTATGATCATTTTATCAACTAAATACAACATCCAAAATTGTTATTTTATTATTCGATCAACATGTATTTATGAATATCAATCGATATTTCCTTATCCAATTAAACCATCATTTCAACCCATGGTAAATTCAGTTCAACTTATTAAAACTATAAAGATTTTATTTCAACTAGATTTTAAATACATTTTATCAATAACCTATCCTCAAAAAATAAATAATTCAAAATTATCCATAATAATCTCACTATATACTAAAAAAATAAATCTCTCCCAAAACTCAACGTAACATTTATACATAAATAAAATTAACAACATGCAATCAATATATACCTTAATCTTATATATTACAAAATATATATATGAATAAGTAATGAAAATAAAATTAATTTCATGTATATAAAATTAAATTCTAACCATAAAGTATACTGATACATAAATCTTTTATTCTATTCAAGAATCCTATAAACATCTACCAAAATATCATGCAACATATTATGATCGAATATCGTAAAACCTCCAAGGGTATATATTTTAATGAAAATATCATCACTCTTAAAAATATTAACCTTTGATTCTATCTATTAAACTTAAATTTTAAACATCCAGAATCATCTGAAAAATCTAAATTTATCTAAATCACACTCAAATAGAAATGAAAATATCCCAAACCCACACTCTCGGATCTTGTAGTAAAAATATTCATTACACACTACTTTTTATAGAATATAATTAATAAAATACATTTCAACTAAAAATTAAAAGATCTATATACTATATTATTCCACATACATAAGAAATACATTTTAAATAAGTACGAAAAGCACTTACCTTAAAAACCCCATATCTTATTTAAAAAAAGGAATTTTGTACAAGTAAACCTAATGATCATTATTTTATAATAATTCATCAATATATACCATAAAATTCCCTCAAATGATATGTTTATGGAAATGTATTACACAAGAATATTCTTCATCACTTTTCGAAGTGGAAATAAAATAAAGGAAGAGCTCGAGTGATTAGTAAGGTTAGGCATAAAAGGATATCAACTGAAGATCAGTAGTGGTCCTAAGATAAACATATGGGCATACAGACATAATCAAAGTGAATATACATAAAATAAAATAAAAATAATTCACCAAGTAGATGTCATGTTTTATTGAGTAATACATTGGATTAACATAAAACATTAGTATTAAGATTGTGAAAACATGAGTAACTATTCTCAAGCCACAAGAACATAACATGATCAAAAGAATGTGGCATTTTCATAACCATAGAAAGTAATTCTTTTTTTGGAGGATCACTACCAAGATCCCCATCACATAAAATATCTATCCCCTTATTGGATTGAGTTTTACCATAATACTTAAAAGATAATATCATGATATATAATTCCTTAACTGATGAATTGGACTGTTGTATAATTTTGATACCACCCATCACATAGTGAGTGTAGTCCCATACTAGATTAGATCCACTCACAATTACAAATAATCACATGAGATATATAATTTATCCAATTAATCATAAGGGTATATTTCTCCAAACTATATCACAAATATAAATTAAAAATATATGTTCCATATGAAATTTTATATAGTTATATATTTTTCATAGATTAACTAATCCATCTAAAGGAAACGCGTTTTAAAAAACATAAAAAAAATATCATAAAGCATATAGAGGAAAAATTTGGATTTTATTATTATATAATATCACAAATGATCAATAAAAACTATAATGGAGATTTTTATAGATGAAAAAACATTATAAGAGTAGTAAAAAAATTTTATAAAAGAGAATAAATACCATTTTATGTTTTTTATTGTATATTATTTTCTAAAATAACATCCAAAAAGAAATTGTAAATGTTATTACATTATTAAATAATTGAAATTATAACAGGAATCATCTTAAATAATTTTTTTATTATTGTAGGAAAACTATTCATCCAAAATATATCAAAAAGGAAGACAATTTTTTAACTTTTTTAAAATAGATTCAGACTCAATAGAAAATGAACATTGAGAAATATGTTAATAAAATTCATTGAAAAAATTAAAATAATTTAAAATATAAAAGAAAAATAAATTTTTAAGTCATTTTAATATATGAATGAAAAATAATAAAATAATAAATTTATTAAGGATATAGATGAGAAAGGATTTTTATACAAAATAAAAGATGAGGTCAGTTGAACATGCATGAAAAAATTCCAATAAATTGAAATCTAAAGGGAGTTGAAATGGTAAAAATACATATAAAATAAGTAAATAATAATATTATTGGATGTTAAATGTGGATATATAGTGAATTAATAAGAATCTCCTCATAATCTAAATTTAACATAAACAACCTTAAGATCAATGTGATATTGGGAAATAATATATTATGTCATGGGTATTAATTGAATCAAATTAAATATAAATATATATCATGAAATTAAACATTAAATAACATTTGTAAAAATATAATTAGGATAAAATATTTCAAAGTGGAATTATATGAACTAAATACCCGAAAATATGTTCCTAATATAAATCCTGTCTCAAAAAAGGATAATTGAGATAAGAAAACATTTTTACATTGATAACCATTGAATGAAAATACCATGATAGGGATAACAATATATTAATTTTTAAATAAATTTATTTTTATAAAAATATTATAAATTATAGTCATTCTAATTATATAAAACATACTAATAAAAACAATGGTGATTTTGAAACATTCTGCAATGAATAAAAATTGAGATAACAAAACCCTTAACTCAGACATTGGATTTTTCAAACATTCTCTAACCCAATGTATAATAAATTGTGGTTTATTTCTGATATATAATATAGGGTTACTAATTATTATTTAATTCAATATCAATTATTTTTAATTCCACATTACTGATTTATTAATTTATCATTATTCAATGGTCAAGTGTTCTATTTTACAAGAATGCTTCAGTTTCTTTGTTTCATTCCTTTCTACATTTTAATAAATTTTTCTCCTAGATAATTCTAAACAATATTTATTATATATTTTTTAATATTTATGTAGATCCATATCCATTTGATGAAACGTTTCTGTATAGGAAGAATAGAATTCTTAAAAATCAATTTTTAGGGGATTAGTGGATAATTAAATGAAATAAATTGATTAGTGAATATAATTTGGAATATTACTAATAAAAATTTATGAAATTCCACTAAATTGTTATTTTAGAGATTATTTTACCAAAAATTATGTTTCCTTAATCATTCATGATTTAAATTTTATAAGATTTTTTATGTAGGTATTAAAACATACCAAGAAAACTAATATGTTATAACAATAAAATAAGTAAAAATGTGTTCTTTTTTAGAAATAACATCATTTGTTATAGAATTTTAATGGTATTATAGTTATTTATAAAAGAGAAAAATAATATTTAAGGATATTTAGAGGATGGATCACTGTGGAAAATAAGGATAAGATATCAATACTTATAAAAAAATCTATCGCCTCCTTGAAACCTACATTATTTTGAAGGATCTGGGGTATCCTCTTGAGACCAATGTCTAGTAAACATATTTTAGGCTATCGAAGGAATAAAATACTGTATATTATAAGGATTATTTATCATTTTTTATTCATTTCCAAATGATACTCTATAGGAACATTTATATGTCATTAATGGTGAAAATATTGTAAATAATATATTTAATAAAAATAATGTAATGTTATATTCCTAGAATTGGGGTGGAATTTGAAAAAAAATATCTAATAAGGTATTTTAAGGTAATTAAATACCATATCCAAAAAATTTATGTAATAATTTATGATATTTAAATAACTTATCCTTTAATTTATCTTTATTTACATAATTTTAGCATTTACCATTCTAAATAACATTTACCATACTAACTTATTTTCATTTCAAAAATGAACTTAAACATATTAATAAAATTAAAAAATTCATTAAAAATATTAAAACAATATTATTATATTTAATTTATTAAATTGATAAAAATTATTTTTAATATAAGAATTTATAAATTAGGAGATATAATTTTTAGTAAAATTGTATTTAAAGAATTTAAAAGTATTTATTTATATTCAAATTAATTTAATTAAAATTAAATGAGTTATAATTCGTTTGATTTTAATTATTATCATTATATAATATATAAATAATTCCTTATTTCTGTCCAATTTAAATTAATGAGAAAAAAATATAATACACACATAAAAATAATTATTTTATTGATTTTTCTATCAACATTTAATGAATCAATTTTAATTTCTAAGTAAATAATAATCAAAGTGTGAATGGTTGTCCAATTTTTATATATATAAAAAGTAATATATATTAATATAATACTCCAAATGTTGTAATTATGTATTTCAAATAAAAAATACCATATAAATATATAAAAATAATATTTTTTAAAAAAATAATTTTTCATTAGCCATGAATTGTTAAATTAGTATTCATTATGGTTGATTAATTACTTATTTAGTGTTATTAATTTGTTATTTGAATAATTAATTGATTTTTTTAATAAATTTTATAAATTTATTTATTTAATTTTAATAAAATTTAAAAAAAATACATATTTCATGGAAATGTTTTTTTTAATCAACGGAATTTTTCCAAGGGAATTAGAACCCATCATAATTTTATAAAATTTTTTATTTTGATAATAATGTTTTCTTTTACTATATTATATATTATTTTATTTTATATACATGTAAATATTTATTATTTTTTGGTGTTTCATGTGAAAAAACATATTCAATAAAGTAAATACTTAAAAGTAAAGTCATAATAAATTATTAGGGTTTTGATAGAAACTAGGAAAACGAAAAACCCTAAAGTGGTATGACTTTTTATTTGGGCATGAATTGGATATCGAAACTTTTCATTGATTATTTCCTCGAACAACTTTCTCACCGCATGTTTTTTCCAAACAATCACAATCCTATAAGGAAATATTGGGTCAGATCGACTGAGTATTCAATATATGCATTGAAAAAATTCAATTACTCTATCCCATGGTTTATTACATGTGTGGGAGGTTCTAGACATGATATCATGTTGATTCAAAACATGAAATCCACTATTAATTTGAATATATTGAAGAATTATTAGAATCCTTCTTTGTATATTATGGATATTTGTTTCAATACCACCTACTTCCATAAATTTACCTCATAACATCCCCAATAAATGTGAATGCAGAGGTTCTATGTCATTTTATTTTATCAATCCTATAAAATATATAATTAATTAAATGTTTAATTTATTTTTGTAAATACATTAACAAATATAGGCCACTTATAGTTTTCCTACACTTGTTGTAAGTTAACTAATAAAGTAATTAGCAGTAAGTATCCTAGAACATAGTGATATATCATGGTGTTAGATTTATATTTTAGATAAATAAATTTCTTCCTAGAGTTTGGAAAAAGAATCAAAGCTTAGCCACGTCTTATTACTCTGTGGTACCTTGTAAATTTTACAATCTAGGTGGAAATGTGGGAATGGTGTTTCTCTATATCACTTTATTAGTGATTGTGTCAATGATCAAGTTCCCAAAATTTGAGGATTTGGAAAAATCGTATATCAATTCATGAAATGGTTTAAATATAGGATACAATAAATTCCATTTGAGTGTCCTTAGTTTCTAGGTGAGCCACATGGGAACAGATCAATACATCCTCAAGGTTTTCCATGAATTTTTTCCAATTGGATGACTCATTCAGTTAAGAAGTAGAGTGACCATGGTCATGTAGTTGGTAGTCAACCTTATACACTAGAGATTAATACATAAGTAATTATGGACTATGAATTGGGTGGGTTGAACCCCCGGAATTATTCTTAGTTGAATGACTGGGGGATGACTTTTATTGAATCATTGTGGTCAAATCATTAGATACATCATGAACATATCTCTGATTGAGAATGTATTCTCAGAGAAACCCAGGGACTATAACCCAAAATGTTTCAAATAAAGGGTTGATTTAAAAATTCTAGCACGTTTTATCAATATATTTTTGCACATCCAATGTCTAAACCATGTTTCCTTACTTTTCATAATTTTGATGTGTTTCTTACAGTGGTATTTAAAAAATTCCATGAACTACAATATACTGCCTTTTCCCCATGTGGACTCATTCTGGATGGTTCAGCAATCACGATTAGGCCTCTAGGGAAAATATTCCTCTCTTAATTTATCAATAGTATAATGGTAAAAAAGTATAGAGGGTCTAATAGTGATTACATTCACTATTATAGAGGACTTTGTTTCAAATAAAATGATTTCGTCAGATGGACCAGTCATGTGTATCAACTATCACCATACCATAAGAATAAACACAAGATTAATGAACTACCATTAGATATTTACTTTCAAATTAGGGCATTCCTATTTAAAATTATGGTTTAATAATATGAGACACTTGGTATACAGTTTCCAAATGTTTGGATGTTATCCATCAATGTGAAGATATAGATAATTGGGTATTGCTGGAGTTTGACCACTAATCTATATTGTTTGGGTGATTAAAGGTGATAATGTCATTTAATATTTTTAAAATTAATGATTAAATGGAGATTGGATATAACCAATAAATTTTCCTAGAGGTATTCTCTGTAATTCTGAGAAAGTAACTCAAGTATATAATGTATTTGGTTCACATTTGGCCAAAAACATGAAAGGAATATAGTTAGTGGCTATATAATCCCAAATACTCTCATCATTATCATAAATTATCATGGATGGTAAATCCATATATTTATAAATTGGTTGGTTATAATATATTGGATGGATTAATGGAGACCTCATTCACTGTATATATGTTTTTTTTGGTGTCATTATTTTATAAACTCTACCCACTCTATGTAAGTGTCCTACTCATCGAGCCATGCGTTAAAACGCATTTTCATATATATTTGTAGCCTAAAACCTCATTCTAAGGTATCTCATTGGGTTCCTGTAGATTGATTTAATTTTTATCCCCACTTAATATTTCTAGGAATGAACATGATGTCTCCCAAACCTCTACTGTAGGGGTGGGGAGAAGGGATACAAATAGTCCTATGGATGGAATAATTATTTGTCGTTATATAAAAGACAATACAACCTCTTCATATATGTATTTATTGATTGTATCTGACATATTTTTTAGTTAATTATAAGTATAGGATATTCATAACTAACATGTGCCTTCCCCCAGGAACTATGATAGAAAATGAGATAAGATATCTATAAATCATTCATCATCAAGGGTTAAAAATGAAAAATACTGACCATTAGTTGATGCTCCCAATTATAAATTTAGTTTCATCATCGATGTTCACAGAGTGTGAGATTATTTATGTCCTAGGGATACTTACCATGGGAATTAATGGTAGTTCCAAGGGGAAGATTTTTATGAAAGTTTCACATATCATGGTGAGGACCTATATGGTAACTTGTTTCTTCGCATGCAAGACTATTATGATGGTTTCAGGTTCCTCGCACGGATTTGATAGTTGTACTAACATTCCTAGTGGTCATCTGGAGTGTCAACAACTACTTGGATAATATGCCTCAATATGGATTTGATTGGGTGATTGGGGATGTGATATTAGCTGTTGGAGCAGGATATATTGGATTAGGGTTGGTGGAATTCCTCTACTATTGGGATAATATATTCTCGACTTTTGTTTATTTAATAGGGGTAGGAAAAACATGTATTATCACATATATATATAGGATGTATACTATCGATGATGTCGTATGGTATGATCCCTCCATGGAATCTCATTGGGGGACGTAGGGGTGAAATTCCTTCAATATACACCACCTCCTAAGGGTAAGTGAAGTATCATTAGTGTACTCTATTGAAAGGCACCAAAATAAGATTTTTGGAGGTGATAAGAGGTTCTTTCCTTTATGTGGTTCTTGTTGTTAGGTGCACTAGTGAGGATTCATGGAATTTAGATTCTCTTGGTCCATTTCATAAGTTATATGAGGCTTTAATATTTTTTTAATTAGACATGATCATTGATTAACTAATATTGTGTTATCTTTATCATGGAAATGGAGCAATGGTTCCTGGTACCACAAAATATGGTGTTGTTTCTAATTGTTCATGGCCATTTTATAATTCCTCAGTTTGGATCCCCGTGATTCCAATAGAATCATGGGTACTTATCATACCCTATGTATATTAGTGTTTGTTGGGATGCATTATTGACATATATAGTGGATAAAATCCTATAAGTATTTGAAGAAAACGATGAGTACATTTATAATGGTGGAAATTCCAAATAGTCCCAATCACGGTGATGAATGGTGGTGGTGATGTATAAAATTTTTAATTCTCAAACTATTACAGAAGAATGTGTTCACATCAAGTTCAGAAGTCTAATTTCCAATTATTTATCATATGACCAATGTATCTAATTCATTGGGATGGTCTCAATATGGCCCCCTTAATACAACATTCCAAAATTTGGGGTAGTTAATTAAAACCATGGTGATAATGTTGAAACCATGATCAGAATGTGATGATTAGATGTTGAAATATACATTTATGGAGTTCATTTCTATTTCTATGATTCCAAAATATATGTAATACAATCTTTTAAATCCTATTCAAAAAAAATTCTCTTTATATACAATAGAATATTTTTTCACCTTTTTTCCTTGGAATTGTGATCACCATCCGGGTGAGTAGATGAGTCTATAATGATGTTAGGGAATCCAGTTGTTGATTTATCTATCTTACAAAGGATATTAAATATTGGAAACATATTCTCATGTATTATTAAGAGGCTATGATTCTCTTTTTTAGATAAATTTATGAAATAAGTTTTGTATTCCTCATTTTATAGCATAATAAAATCCTATTTACAACATAGAAGTAATTATGTTTTCATTGAAAAATGATTAAAATTCCCATCATAAATGGAATCGTATTCCCTTCACCTAAGTCTTACTGGTTTCATCACATATAGATAACTAGTATAATCTTCTATGGATCCTCATTCTCATCACATGAGGCCTCATATGATCAATACACAAAGAATCTTATGCTCATAACCTTAGGATCCAAATGATTTTCACATGGGGAAAGTTCAATTTTTTATTTAATAGAATGGGAAATATTATATCATCACATTGGAAATTATATTCTTGTCACTAAATAAAAATAGGGTCTTATTTTTCTTATAATGCATGATCATTCGATTCTCTTTTTCTCTCCATGTAAGCAAAGGAACAATTTATTTCCCAGTGGTGACTAATCCTCTTAAGATCATCATGCATGAACAATTATGTTTTATCATATAGTGAGGATAATTATTCTATAATTCTCAACATATTCCAGAATGTTTAGTTTAGTCTCTATAGGGGAAACTGAGGATTTAACATACACATGGAGACTATTCCACCTTTTTCATAACATAAGTTATTACATTCACTCACATCTATTGGGGATACCTAATAAGAATTAAATTTTTATAGAAATATATATGTATTAAGATGTCCCAAACTGTAGATGTTATGGTATATTCATTTATATTCAATGATTTATCCTCAAAGTGGCATCTTAAATAGCCTTCCAAAAAATGAGATTAAATCCATCTAGAACATGTTTCATATTTTAAGCTCATGTGACATGACTAGTAACTATATATTAATGTCATGTAGTATGGAAACTTGTCTTATTCAAGATATGACATAAATGGATTATGTGGGGATTATGAATTGGTTCTTCAATGACTGTTTTGCAGAGAAAAAATCATGGATTCGTCCCATTCTAGAATTTTTGAAAAGGGTTCAGGGATGAAATTTCGTTATACATAGCGTGTTTATAAAATATTCATGAATGAACGTAGATAAAATAGATGTGGTTACATTTTATCCTAAAAATATGTGAATATGTGTAATTAAAATGGTTGGAATTGAATTAATTTCCAAGCTATAGACTCCACACATGGTGGGGTTTTTACAAAAAATTGACATGTGAAGTGTTCTTTCCATTATGTGAAATGTTCATGTCTTTGTCTAAAATGTGTTTTTAATGGATAGATTTGTGTAAAATTTAATTTAATGAAATTAAATATATCTATGTTTTTCAGTTAGATAATTCACACAATATTCTCACCTATGAGGATCTAGGAAGGTTGATTTGTATTTCTTGAAGGGAAGAAATAGAGACTGTGTGAGCTCAGAACATTTTCTAACCTGCAATTTTTAATCCAAAAAATATAATAAAAATGGGGAACCAAGGGTTATTTATAGGGATATATCTCTTGAATAATATTCATCTCATGGAATACGACCACATTTATGAAATTCATTCACACATTCAAATCTCTATACATAAATAGTTTCTTTAATTATAAACACAGGAAACTATTGTTTCCTTTTATGTGTTCAATCTTATTTAGAATTTCATCTCTCAATCCTATTTTAAGATATTCTGTGACATGTCAACTTGTATGGAGTGCTAAAATACTATTCTTTACAAGTCATTTGTGAAACTAATAGTAATGAACCAATCTTAACCATGCAATACCAATTTAAATCATTAATTTAATTACATATTCATGGTATTTTAGGTTCAGATCTATAATGAAATATAAAAATCCCTCTTAAATATAAAACCCATGTATTTCTCAATAAATGGAATCTTTTTCCATTATTCTCATTATTTTTTGATTTATAAAAATAATTCCACATATATTATAAAATTATCCACACTTGATACCATTGTTTTCATAACATTCATAATACCATTGTTCATAAGCTGGAGAAATGGAAACAAAAGGCTATGATGAGATTCTCAGTATGGTTAAATATACGAGATATCAATCAATGATCATATGTAACTACAATATAATAATAATAGTATCAGAGAAATATTATAACCTATGAAATTTATACAAAATAATTTATTGATCATAAGTCAATAGTCATGTAATAAAACCTTGTCAAGGTCAACAAACTAATACATAAGTGTTCATAATTACCAATAGTTAATCATAATATTTTTCATCATGTCATAATTATAAGGGAGAAATTTTTGGCAACCCTAGAATCATATAAATCCATTTCCTTAGTAAAATCCCACTACAAAGACTATGATAGTTGATATATTATCATACTGGATTTGGGCCACTCCCCATTCCCTTGATTTCCATAGTCATGTTTCACTACAAGGACTAACAAATGTATAGAATAATTTATTGGATGGGGTTTAATCCCCATTCCAATTATTTGTATAGTTAGGGACCCCGCCAAGTCTGTCATAGTGGATAGAGTCCTTTACTGGAAAAGTATCACTACTCATTACAGTTGATATCCTCTCATTAGATATATGAATTTTCCAAATCGATTATTGGGTTATATAATTTCAGGCCTTCCAACCACATGTATACATCTATATATATGTGATACAAAAGATAAAAAAAATTCCTTATTAATTCCTAGAATAATTTACCAGTGGAGTAAAATTATTTTGAAGAATTGTTTTTTGAATATCATCATCATAGGCTACCAAGACAATGAAATCGGATGGTATTTTATAATTATATGAACTTTGAAGATAAAAAATTGAAATTATTTGACATCTATGAAACTCTATTTATTAAAACCATTTAAATAAGCCATTAAAAATCATGATAAGCAATCCCTTTTCATTTATAAAAATTTAATTAAAATACTTTACCAAAAAGTGGAATTAATACTTCTCCATAAATCCACAAAACAGTACAAAGGAATATTCATAAATAATTAAGGAAATTACTATAGGAAAAACCATTCTTGTCATATATGTTAAAAATGAACATTACTTTCAAATTTTTGAAATAATTAAAATCTGAGACATGTGATTTTTTCTTCTAAATATACCTTTTAATATGTTGTAATGAAATTCAGGGTTATTAAAAATATACATTCTCAAACACTTATTTAAAGATAAAAACAGCCATGAAACATTTTTATGAACATATACATGAACGAGAAATAATCATCAACCAAAAAAGAATAAATTAGGTCACATTTATATAAAACAAATTCATTCATTTTGAGTACTAAATATACAAAAATTTAAGGATATCAGGATAACCAAAAAACCCCATGAATGAAAAAATATATTGGGTTTGGCTGATGGAGAGAATATAATTCACCCAATGGATATTTAGGAATAAACAATCATAATAAAAAAATTTATTGAATCAAATATCCATTACCACATTGGAATCTTTTGAACCAAAAACACATAGATATAAAAAAATCATATATAAAAAATAAAAACCATTAATATGATGTGATTAATTATATAATATAATATTGTTTCCAAATATACAGTATATAAATACAATAATTTTATAACATGAAACATGTAAAAAATAAATAATATTTAGATTAAGAACCCCTACCTAAAGTCCTAAAATACTTCGTACCAACTATTAGGGACCATTATAATAATTTGAGATTTTTTATACATATGTAATATAAAATAAATATATATATTTACTAAAATATATCATTATCTAATGATTTATGTTTACCCATATATTAATAATTATTCCTTAAGACTATCATTGTAACACCCCGAGCTTCCACGATACGCCTCTCTTTCAATAATGCAATTGCTTGCATTGTACGCAAGTTCGAGTTCTAACACACCGCAACTAATCAAAGTAGCCGTTATGAATAGTAATAACCACCTTTTAAATTTATATAAATTTTATATTTCAAAATAGACTTCATTTTTGTATTCCTAATATTAAAATTAGCCTATGTTGAATTTTTTGTAATTTTCCGAGAACTTCCAAATTTTTATGAATAGTGTAAAATACTTAAAAACAACTTTTTTAATCAAAATAATTTATAGTGATAAATTATACTATTTAGTGGTTTTAAATTATAATTAGAATATATTTTTACCATTTTATCCAATGGTGGTCATTAGAATTAATTTAACATTGAAATTGGACATAAACAATTGCCAATCTTTTGATATAAATTGTTTCTTAAAAACACGCTATCTGTTGTGACAACGGGAATTAATTATAAAATTAATTAATGAAACTTATATGTTTGGAATTTTGTAAAATAGACATAATTTTTGAATTCAGAATATCAATTATATCTTAGGGTGAAATTTTGGCATTGTTCTGAAAAACATCAATTTTTGATGAATAGTGAAACCACTAAGTGGTAGTTAAATAACTGATTTTTCGTTTAAATGAAATATTACCACTTCTATGATTTGATTATCAAAAATCCGACATACATGGTTGTCATTAAGAAGTAAAATGTGGTTCAATGAGATCAAAATAATTTTTTGGTGAATAGTAACTTTTAAGTTCTTAATCGCGATTAGAGGTAATTAGTGTTGTTTAAGGTAAAAATAATGTTTTAATAATATGAGATGAGCATGACACTTGTACTACTCCTATTGGATGAGTCATGGCCGACCAAGACAACCCATGGGTCAACTTGGGGACACCATGGATCCACTTTAGTTAGAAAATGACATAAACACCTTTTATTTAATGTTAAAGTAAAAAATGACACAAACATAAAATGTTTTACTAAAACAATTTTTACGTGGGGTTACACAAGTCCAAATTTTTATTATAAATATTAATTAGAAAGCTAAAACGATTTCCCACATCATAGTATTTTTTTTATAATTTTTAGACATTAAATAAATTAAATTATTTATGACATCATTATGATGCAGCGATGACCTCATTATTTAACGATTTAAATAAAATGAGACGATAATGAAAAATCCAAGGCTTTCACTTTTCCAAAGCCTATAGAATGAAGATATTTCGAACCCTTATCACCTTATCCTAGAATTATATAAGTGTGGGACCTTTAGAATCCAAAACACATTGTGTAATAATGTAACATTTCAATCTTTCGAAAAGAGCCCCTCCTCTCCACTTATAAAAGGTCCCCACCTCTCCCACCTTATTCACACCTTCAAGCAATTTGGCTCGGCCAAACTCTGCCCAAATACTCTCCCAACTTTCCCCTCTTACTCCTAGAAGCCTCACTTTGGGCAGAACTCTTCCCAAGGAATCCTTTGGCTCAAATCAAAAAGAGTTACCCGATTTTGAGGTAATGTCTTCTCTAATGTTGTTTTGTTTTATTTTTCTTCTCCAACCCCCTAAACTATTTTTCTTCATTTCTTTTGTAACAACACCAGTATACTCAATATTCTAGGATGTTGTTATAAGAATTATTCGAGCTACACTTACACACACCTACATCTAATGGTTAAAGAACATATGGTTTCTGTGGATGGAGAATTTCTGCATCACGAAACGATGATTGTTCAACACTCATATAACACCTTAAAAGGTGGCCATTAAGATGTCACTATTTTTATATATGATATATAATATGTTTATGTTTTACTTATGCTTCTGTATTTCTCATTTATGGCATACTTTATGATTTCCATTATGGGTAAAACGCGATAATTTCATTTTAGGAAGTGCGGACTACCACCCCCTCAAAGTGATTTGAATCGTTAATGCCATATGTGGGATGTATAAAGGATGGAGTAAATGGTATTATACACTATAATATACTGGAATTATATTATACATTTATATCCTTATGATTTAGTTCCATTAAATATGAAATTGAAATGAAAGTAGCGTTCATGCGTACGTACGACTTACCGTCTCCATGAACGGTGCATTTCATTTCTTACCTCTAAATGTTACGTAATATTATAAATGAATGTATATACTGGATATATAAGATATATATGACATCTAAATCATGAATATAATTCTGGATATAATGGATATTCTACCACATAAACAACTTGTAATTATAAGAAGTTTATTGTTGACTCAAGTACCAAAGATCGACAAAACTACCGTTATTAACTAAAATAATTACATAATGTTCATATCATTGTAATAAGTGATATAATAAAGATAATTAAATTGAAAATGGTTCTTAATAAGGTATATATTAACTCTAGTTTATTATTCAGGAGGTTAAATAACCGTTGAGTCAAGTCAGACACGATGTAAGGGAACTTCTTAACCCAACTTTCATTCTTTGGGTTAATCTCCTACTTTCAAATTATGTCATGATATTATTATGTCCTATTTTGTATTTTTACTTTATTTATATGTACCTGTAGTGAATACACATAATAGATCTTTTTTATTTTAAAAATGATCTATTTAAGGACTTCGTCTCAATCCCCTTTCATTGAGGCATATTTGGTTTTATACACAACTTTCTTTTATACGGTGTATAAACCCCTTTGACTTTTACGTTTATTCAAAAGGAATCTTTTTTATACGAAGCGTTTTACTAAACGACAAAAAGGGAATGTTTTTCTTTCCGTACTTATGCGGTGACAACGACTTCTCCGCCGCCGTGACCATTATTTGAGTTTCAGCTTCCTCTACAAGCCATCATTTTAATGAAAAATAAATACAAAGTTTTAACTTTCTTTTATTTTATTGAAAATGGTTTTGAAAGCGTTTTTATTATATCAATGTGTTGTATTTATATATTGTGATTGAAATGTGGAAATATTATGTTTCCTTTATGCATGTTTTATGTGATACGATTATGTTATGGTTAATGATATGTTTAAACCTATTCATATGAGGAATGCATTGGACTTAATAAGTGACGGGTGGAGCCCGCTATAGCTCCTCGATGCATCGGCAGGTCTCATGAGACAAACTAGTGTCTTGGCACGAGGCCTTGAAAAAATCTTATCTGTGGTCTTGGCACGAGGCCTTGGCTACGTGGTTATGATAGTCTGGCATTATGCATTCCATCATTATGAAAGTGGTTATTGATATTGCATGTGATTATTCGACCAGTAGAATATCCATGTGAATAAGTGAATGGAATTATCTCATTTTACTTTTTCCATATTATGTTGAAGTTCATGTTTAAAAGGCTTGTGTTTTAGTTATACATTGCCTTAAATGTTAATGTTCATTTATGAAAGCTTCCGCTATTTTGTTAACCTTACTGAGCATCTGAGCTCACCCCTTTCAATGTTTTAATATTTTTCCAGGATGTGAAGAAGTATTTTATGAATGACCTGCAGGGGTAGTCAGAAAGGGATATGATTGTGGACTATGAAGACCATGTTATTGTAGTTTGTTTACTTTTTGATGTAATGAAAGACTTATGAATGTATCTAGTGTTTCCAAGGCTACTAAACTAATCGGTCTTTCGAGACTTGATCTTTTGTGATCATGCCAATGTTACGAAGTAATGCACCGGATCTGGGTAGCTGGGGTCGGGGCGTTACAGTTGGTATTAGAGGCAGTTTAGTACTAACCTTGGAAGCTAGATTTAGATAAACTCTGATTAGAACACATAGCCCAAAGATAGACTTTGAGGATTAGTATAGAAGAACTTCCTAGAATTTTGGTATTATAGAGATGTTATGAGTTTTCCGAGCAATACATCCCTGTCTGGATACGAGCAGGTAGAGGCGGCTCTGGCACAGATGTACCTAGGGGTAAAACCCGAAAACACCGCTTTGAGATAGACTCGAACGGGAACTGGTGCACGACAACGGGCCTTGCTGCACTCTTGGTTACGACACTCCCAGGGGATATACTTAGGATAATTCTCATTTTCTTTACAAACCACTATGGATGGTTATGAGTACATACCTCCTCAAAGAAAACATTTCTTTTTATGATTATGGATTATATCCATAAATAGTTCAATTTATGTAAAGTGTTTAACAAGTATGGAATTATGTATTTTGATTCATAAACTAATCTAGTTTATGCCATTGTTTAGAAATGGCTCATAGTGGAAGGAATGGAAACCGTATCAATGCACGAACTCCGTGTAGGGATTGCCCTCCTGCTCAAGATAATTATTGTGGATCTGGAGATACAACTGGTGCTGATCAACTTATTACCATACTGGGAAAACTCACTCAGGTTATGAATAATAACCTTACTCGTATGGAGCACCCTGATCCGCAATGTGGAGGATCAATGCTAGATCGATTCATGAGGCAACAACCACCAACCTTCAATGGGAGTACAAATCCTATAGTAGCTGAGCAATGGATAAATTCCTTAGAGAAAATATTCCATGCCTTGGGGAGTAGTGAAAGGGAGAAGGTTGTCATGGCAGTTTACCGCCTCACTAGAGATGCCGATCAGTGGTGGTCGCTGATTCAAAACACAAAGGAAGATGATGACGTATCGAATATGGAATGGAGAGAGTTCAAAGAGATTTTCTTAGAAAAATACTTTCCTCGTGACCATCGAGCAGATATGGAAAGGCAATTTCTGAGTTTGAGGCAGAAGGAGGATGAGAATGTCGCAAAGTATGAGGCTAACTTTACAAGGTTAGCGAGGCATGCTGCCGATTATATACATAACCCAAGGAGTAAGATTGATCGTTTCTTTGATGGGTTAAAACCATTTCTCCGTTGAGATTTAGTATCACAATCCTTCTCATCATACGAAGATATTGTCTCGTGTGCTATCAAGACAGAAAAGGAATTCTCTAAGTCTTATGACAACAAAGTAAAGCAAGAGAAGAAGAGAACGGTGGAACAAGAGACAAATAAAGGGGAAAAGGGAAAGAAGGATTTTCCAGTATGTGATAATTGTGGGAAGAATCACCCTGGTACTTGCCTAAAAGGAATGGGAGTTTGTTATAAATGTGGAGAAAAGGGTCACCAGGCTCGTGATTGCAAGGGAAAAAAGAGGATGTCAAAGTTGAATGCTACAATTGTAGAGAAATGGGTCATTATGCAAATGAATGCCCTAAGCGTCAGGGAAACTTACCTCAGAAAAGGCCAAGGGATCAAGGACAATCTTATGCTGTTACTACAGTTGAAGCAGAATAACTAATGTATTGGTGCTTTTGGACTCATGGATTATATTCTGGTTATTAGAATAATGTGATATATATATAAGGATTGTACTGCAGTACTTTTTGATTTCAGTAAGGTTTTAATATGATTAAGGTAATCATATTTTTAGTATGTGACAATAAGAGAAACTAATCTTTGTTTGGGGAATCTGATAAATTGGTTTTGGAATTAAGAGACCTTTTAGAGAAAGTCTGGACAGAGGTATTTTGGATAACTATAAAGGTTGGAGTGGATTAAGTTGAACCTTGGATAGTAAATTTAAGGATAAAAATTTTCTGGAGATTATTCTTGGAATACTATAGTTTTATGAAAAGGACAACCTGTAGGGTGGGGCATAACTCGTCGCGTCGGACAAAGCTACAGGAATCGAACCCACAACCATAGTGCGACAAGCCTTTATTTCCTACCACTAGCCTACATGAAGTCCGTGGTTATTACAAAATAGTTTTACTAATCTAAATGGTATGTGTTAACATTTGGAACCTTATACAATTAGGATAAGTATAATATTTTTGAGTCCTATTATCTTTTTGAGTGAAAGATGAGTTGAAGGTTGAAACTCTATTTGTCAAGCATAAATATATATATACCTATCTCTTATTCAATAAATAAATTAATTCTTAATCTTTAGTAAAGGGATATTAAAACAAAAAAATGTGTTATCCTAATACCTTATGTCTTGTTGAACTGATGATATTTTAAATCAACATAGATTGAAGGCTTTGAGGCCCTCAATTTGACAGTTGATTGTGATTGATGACCTCAATAACTCCCTACAAATATTTACATTTTTCCTCCAATTATATGTCTCTAATTGCCACCAATGTTCTCCTTATCGAGATCATAATTTGGTGGTGACTTTCTTATTTCCATTTCCCTCTTATTAAGACTAAATTTTATTAACCTTATTTCCGATGTGGGTTTTCCACAAAGGTATTTTCTCTTTTCAACCTTTTATTTTCAAAGAAAAATTTTAAATTGCGAGGACGCAATTTATTGAAGGAGGGGAGAATGTAACACCCCGAGCTTCCACGATACGCCTCTCTTTCAATAATGCAATAGCTTGCATTGTACGCAAGTTCGAGTTCTAACACACCGCAACTAATCAAAGTAGCCGTTATGAATAGTAATAACCACCTTTTAAATTTATAGAAATTTTATATTTCAAAATGGACTTCATTTTTGTATTCCTAATATTGAAATTAGCCTATGTTGAATTTTTTGTAATTTTCCGAGAACTTCCAAATTTTTATGAAGAGTGTAAAATACTTAAAAACAACGTTTTTAATCAAAATAATTTATAGTGATAAATTATACTATTTAGTGGTTTTAAATTATAATTAGAATATATTTTTACCATTTTATCAAATGGTGGTCATTAGAATTAATTTAACATTGAAATTGGACATAAACAATTGCCAATCTTTTGATATAAATTGTTTCTTAAAAACACGCTATCTGTTGTGACAGCGGGAATTAATTATAACATTAATTAATGAAACTTACATGTTTGGAATTTTTTAAAATAGACATCATTTTTGAATTCGGAATATAAATTATATATTAGGGTGAAATTTTGGCATTGTTCTGAAAAACTTCAATTTTTGATGAATAGTGAAACCACTAAGTGGTAGTTAAATAACTGATTTTTCATTTAAATGAAATATTACCACTTCTGTGATTTGATTTTAAAAAATCCGACATACATGGTTGTCATTAAGAAGTAAAATGTGGTTCAATGAGATCAAAATAATTTTTTGGTGAATAGTAACTTTTAAGTTCTTAATCGCGATTAGAGGTAATTAGTGTAGTTTAAGGTAAAAATAATGTTTTAATAATATGAGATGAGCATGACACTTGTCCTACTCCTATTGGATGAGTCATGGCCGACCAAGACAACCCATGGGTCAACTTGGGGACCCCATGGAGCCACTTTAGTTAGAAAATGACATAAACACCTTTTATTTAATGTTAAAGTAAAAAATGACACAAACATAAAATGTTTTACTAAAACAATTTTTACGTGGGGTTACACAAGTCCAAATTTTGATTATAAATATTAATTAGAAAGCTAAAAAGATTTCATACATCATAGTATTTGTTTTTATAATTTTTAGACATTAAATAAATTAAATTATTTATGACATCATTATGATGCAGCGATGACCTCATTATTTAACGATTTAAATAAAATGAGAAGATAATGCAAAATACAAGGCGTACACTTTTCCAAAGCCTATAGGATGAAGATATTTAGAACCCTTATCACCTTAGCCTCGAATTATATAAGTTTGGGACCTTTAGAATCCAAAAAGCATTGTGTAATAATGTAACATTTCAATCTTTCCAAAAGAGCCCCTCCTCTCCACTTATAAAAGGCCCCCACCTCTCCCACCTTATTCACACCTTCAAGCCATTTGGCTCGGCCAAACTCTGCCCAAATACTCTCCCAACATCCCCCTCTCACTCCTAGAAGCCTCACTTTGGGCAGAACTCTTCCCAAGGAAGCCTTTGGCTCAAATCAAAAAGAGTTACCCGATTTTGAGGTATTGTCTTCTCTAATGTTGTTTTGTTTTATTTTTCTTCTCCAACCCCCTAAACTATTTTTATTCATTTCTTTTGTAACAACACCAGTATCCTCAATATACTAGGATGTTGTTATAAGAATTATTCGAGCTACACTTACACACACCTACATATAATGGTTGAAGAACATACGGTTTCTGTGGATGGAGAATTTCTGCCTCACGAAACGATGATTGTTCAACACTCATATAACACCTTAAAAGGTGGCCATTAAGATGTCACTATTTTTATATATGATATATAATATTTTTATGTTTTAATTATTCTTCTGTATTTCTCATTTATGGCATACTTTATGATTTCCATTATGGGTAAAACGCGATAATTTCATTTTAGGAAGTGCGGACTACCGCCCCCTCAAAGTGATTTGAATCGTTAATGCCATATGTGGGATGTATAAAGGATGGAGTAAATGGTATTATACACTATATTATACTGGAATTATATTATACATTTATATCATTATGATTTAGTTCCATTAAATATGAAATTGAAATGAAAGTAGCGTTCATGCGTACGTACGGCTTACCGTCTCCATGAACGGTGCATTTCATTTCTTACCTCTAAATGTTACGCAATATTATAAATGAATGTATATACTGGATATATAAGATATATATGACATCTAAATCATGAATATAATTCTGGATATAATGGATATTCTACCACATAAACAACTTGTAATTATAAGAAGTTTATTGTTGACTCAAGTACCAAAGATCGACAAAACTACCGTTATTAACTTAAATAATTACATAATGTTCATATCATTGTAATAAGTGATATAATAAAGATAATGAAATTGAAAATGGTTATTAATAAGGTATATATTAACTCTAGTTTATTATTCAGGAGGTTAAAGAACGGTTGAGTCAAGTCAGACACGAGGTAAGTGAACTTCTTAACCCAACTTTCATTCTTTGGGTTAATCTCCTACTTTCAAATTATGTCATGATATTATTATGTCCTATTTTGTATTTTTACTTTCTTTATGTGTACCTGTAGTGAATACACATAATAGATCTATTTTATTTTAAAAATTATCTATTTAAGGACTTTGTCTCAATCCCCTTTCATTGAGGCATATTTGGTTTTATACACAACTTTCTTTTATACGGTGTATAAACCCCTTTGACTTTTACGTTTATTCAAAAGGAATCTTTTTTATACGAAGCGTTTTACTAAACGACAAAAAGGGAATGTTTTTCTTTCCGTACTTATGCGGCAACAACAACTTCTCCGCCGCCATGACCATTATTTGAGTTTCGGCTTCCTCTACAAGCCATCATTTTAATGAAAAATAAATACAAAGTTTTAACTTTCTTTTATTTTATTGAAAATGGTTTTGAAAGCGTTTTTATTATATCAATGTGTTGTATTTATATATTGTGATTGAAATGTGGAAATGTTATGTTTCCTTTATGCATGTTTTATGTGATACGATTATGTTATGGTTAATGATATGTTTAAACCTATTCATATGAGGAATGCATTGGACTTAATAAGTGATGGGTGGAGCCCGCTATAGCTCCTCGATGCATCGGCAGGTCTCATGAGACAAACTAGTGTCTTGGCACGAGGCCTTGACAAAATCTTATTTGTGGTCTTGGCACGAGGCCTTGGCTACGTTGTTATGATAGTCTGGCATTATGCATTCCATCATTATGAAAGTGGTTATTGATATTGCATGTGATTATTCGACCATTAGAATATCCATGTGAATAAGTGAATGGCATTATCTCATTTTACTTTTGCCATATTATGTTGAAGTTCATGTTTAAAAGGCTTGTGTTTTAGTTATACATTTCCTTAAATGTTAATGTTTATTTATGAAAGCTTCCGCTATTTTGTTAACCTTACTGAGCATCTGAGCTCACCCCTTTCAATGTTTTAATATTTTTCCAGGATGTGAAGAAGTATTTTATGAATGACCTGCAGGGGTAGTCAGAAAGGGATATGATTGTGGACTATGAAGACCATGTTATTGTAGTTTGTTTACTTTTTGATGTAATGAAAGACTTATGAATGTATCTAGTGTTTCCAAGGCTATTAAACTAATCGATCTTTCGAGACTTGATCTTTTGTGATCATGCCAATGTTACGAAGAAATGCACCGACTCTGGGTAGCTGGGGTCGGGGCGTTACAATCATTTGGGGTATTAAGTATTATTTTCCCCATGCATGTTTTGGTTCAGTTGTTCTGGTTCTCGAACATTTTTTATTATTTTTTTATCTCAAGAATCTTTTTCATTTCATAAGCACCAAATTTTTTCTGTAAAAAACATTATTATCAATTTATATATATTGGGGATGAAAATATAATTATATCACATTGTGTAGGTGGTTGTCCATACTTACACATGGGTAAATATTTCAAAATTTAAAAAGAGGAACATAAAATTAAACTATAATAAATATTTATAAATTTTTAATTAAATAATATATTTTATATATAATCATTAAATGTAACCCAATAATATGAAAAATTAAGTGGAAATGAAAAATGAACCACATTGATTCTTGGACGTTATAGTTCACATGTGTTCTTGTGCAATGTATCAATTTTCCCATAGATGAGATGGTAAAAAGTTATGTTATTTTTTGTTTTTATTTAATATTATTAATGTCATAAAATTCATTTTTCATGATCTAGGTTTTAATTATAATTTTTTTTAGAAAAATAGAAAAATTAGGTAGCATTAATACAAAACCATTTCTATATATAACGTTACTTATGATATATTGTTAATATGTTTATTGAAGATTTTAATTGTTTTAATCAAAAAAGAAACCTCCAATATATCAGTAAATACAATTACCACTTTTTTTTGCATCTTACATTTTCAAAAATCATAATCTTTGCAACGATGTTCCTTTAGTGTGATCATTACATCCAGGTTTGGGGATGAAGGATGTGGAGGGATTTGTGAAATTGTCAGTAGAGAAAACTAGTTCAATTGACATAGAGACGAGAGAATAGGCGGTGTCCTATTATAAGTGAGGTTGGTGGAAAAATAAAATTACATGAAATTTTATTATATAATATATATATTTATCATGTAAGTTGGATTAAAATTATCATTTATTTTAGGATAAAAATGCTTTGGTTGAAATGGATTCAAAAAATGATATTTTAGGATGTTTTTTCCTTCTTTTAATCATTATCTGATTGGATAATCCTTATTATAACCTTTTTTATAGTTATCATAGTAATAGGATTCGTATACTTTAAGGGTGAATAATGTTCTCATAAATTTTATTGTGGGTCATAGGTGCGTAATCGATGATATAATCCATCATATACCATTCAGATGAAAATATAAATGATTTTTATGTTTTCTAAAACAATTTTTTAATTATTTTTTAACATAAAATATCCTTAATGTCATTTGTGAGACTATTCAAATAATTACACTTTAAAAAAATAAATATTACCATATATTTAGAATCTAAATATTTAAAATAAGAATAACCTTTTATATTGATCGTTAAAAACTATTTCAGAAATTATCTTAACAAAAACACTATAGACGCTGAAAAACACTCAAAGGCTGGAGAAGGATTCGACACAACAAAGTGAAGTCATATTTAGATCCAGGGACCTAGTCCGGGGGGCCTAGAGGAGTCCCACGAAAAAAATTCGTAAGTGCGTGAAAAAAATATACCTGCATGGAAACCTTCGGGATTTGAGAGAGTTCCCTGGCATGGGAATAGAAAATTTCACGCCCCTACCCCGCGCGGTTGACATTTTGCGCTGCTGACTTCGGCACAGTATTCTTTCATGCCGGCTTGTTTTCCATTCCAAACTACCCCCCGAGAGCCTATAAATAGAAGGCCGCCCCATCAACTTCAAGGATGAAGAATCTGTACTGGCTCTCTTGCGTGAAATTCTCCTTTCGTGTGTGCAAAGATGGATTTCTGGTAGAGATTTTTTCGTGCCCAGTCACTTCAGGGTCCACCTTCGCGTGAGATCCACATGGCTTAGACTATGTTCCAGCCTCTTCGGGGTCTGCCCCCTGCGCGCAAATCTTTACTCTTGCGCACATGCCGACCATTTGCACACAAACCCTCTTCATTTGGGCGCACCCTCAATCCTTGCACATAATCCTTCCCATTTGCGCGCAAAAGCTCCGTCACTAATTTATGCAACAGAATCACTAATTTCACTCCAACCCGATACTTTCTGCACAACTTTTCTGGTTTTGCAAGGGTTGCACGCATACCTCAATGATTGCGCGCAAACCTCCAAGACCCTTCACCCTGGAAGTTCCCCCAATCCTTCCCTATTGCGCGCATGCCTTCCCTATTGCACGCAACCCATCATGGCCGGTCCATTCACTATCATCACTGACCTCCATAAAAAATTGAGAGTCGCAACGCAGACTACTTGGGTCGGGACGTCGGGATTTTCCATTGTTCCCTTATGCGCGTCGACCTTCCACCTATGGAATACCATGATTTGAGATACTCCTCTGCACACCATGAAACACCATGAGTCGACATATTCCTCTTGGTCTGTTTCCCATGTCGTGAGTTGAGAATCCCATAATCAATTCCCCGAGTACCTTGAGTCGAACCATTCCTCAATACACTCATACATACCCCATCACCTAACTTTTATGTTGGGATCCAACAGAAAAGACCGCTCTTGCATAAGTCCCAAAACCATGCATTTCTAGGCGCCTTATTCCTAATAGTCCGCTATACATGACTATAAACTGTAATATTCCATATGTGAAAAATATAGGATGCCATTTTTTCCAAACAAGAGATGCCTTATACTTCATGCATAATATTCCAACAGTCCTCTCTTCATGACTATAAATTGTAGTACGCCCTATATGACAAACATTGGATCCCTCTTGCCCCAAACAAGAAATGCCACATGCGCCAGTCATAAGATTCCAACAGTCCTCTCTACATGACTATAAACTGTAGCATGCCCTATCATTCTATAAAAGGATTCTCCTTATTCTAAAAAAGAGATGCCTTATGCGCCAAGCATAAGATGCCACATGCCACGATTACAGTGGAATAATTTCAAGAGTGTTGCAATCCGTTCTAACATTCCATCACTCCACCTCATGCTTCGTGTTTCCTAAATTCATATCCTCATCCTATTTCATCTTTGAAGGGACCCCCTAACGGCCTGGTCATGTGCCACATCGGCTCACCTACCATCCTAGGGAATGGCCTCCTAAGACTTTGGATGATACTTTGAGTCAGGTCCAGTGTTTTGAACATGGTTAATAGTCGACCCTCATTTGTTTTTCCCCATTTCAAGTTAACGCGATATGGATTCTGTGTTTTGAACATGGTCTATAGTTATCCTCCATCATCACGCCACCCTCACCGCGTTCCGAATGTCGGGTATATGATTCAAAATTTTCATCTCCCTTTGTTCAGACTGATTCCAATGCCCTTGGCATTATCCTGAATGTGCGATTGCACATAGGTGTCGGCCTCAACAATATGCCTCAACCCACTAATGAGTTGGGATGCCCTCATGGACAGACATGAGGATGACATTACATGAAGCTTCCATGAATAATTCCCATCAATTGTTTCCACTCTTTAGTGGCACCCGGGCAGGTCAATGCGTAAGACCCATCCACCTTTGTCGCTCCATAGCGGCACCCGATCAGCTTCCTTGCGTAAGCTCTATCTGCTTTTTCTGCTCCATAGAGGCACCTGGGAAGCTTCCATGCTTAAGCCCCATCCATCTTTGTCGCTCCATTGTGGAACTTGGGCTGCTTCCATGAATAATCCCCACACAATCCCTAATCAGTCATGCTAACGGGCTATTGCTTCTTCGTATAGTCATGCTAACGTGGGCCCCCAAAGGGATCACCTCACGACAGCCCCCAACCATGGCATTGCTGGTGCCTTCCCTTCACTAAGGTACATAGGGTACCGGTTATGTATGCCCTAGGGGTGCGGAGTGATCCCACCTCATCCGAGCTACACAATGTTAAACTACCAAGCCCTATCGTCCACAACACATGACGTTAAACTGTGACCTTGCTCCCCATGCGTATACGCGAGGTCCCTGTCTCGGACAGTCTCTACGCCCACTAGTTTCCACGGGGATGGGATCATCCCTCACAAGGAATGATATCATCCTTGTTAGAGCAAGGTTTGTCCATGGGGAAAGGGAAACCACCTCAGTGTAAGCCCCTATCCTTTCTTACAGGAGGCAACATCTCGGCTCCTCTCTTCTTTTGTGCCAAAGGCTAAAGAGGGGAGAGGGGCACATGGGAATTTTCAACCTTTCCCTATCCCGCTGGTCGTTGTCACCACTAGGCCTCCACCTTGGAGTAAGTCCCAGCTTCCATGCCAAAGGCATGTAAAGGGAAAGATGGGAATCAGTGCCCCTCCTTTCTTCAGTGCCAAATCCATATCCCTTTGGGCTTTATCACCACCTAGGGCTCCCTGTAACGACCCGAAATTTTAAATAAATATTTTTTCATAATTTTATGTGTTATTTTATTTTATTTTTATACTCAACAAAAAATTTTCATTTGATAACATGAGTATAATTAAAATGAGACTGTTGGGTTTTGACTGTTATTTGACCATTGGTCAATATGACTGCTGGAAACTAAACATTTTGACTATTGTCTCTAAATACAAGCAATCTTGGTTAATAAATATAGAAAGAAGATTCAATGGCCTCACCCAGTAGTCTTGGACCGATCAAAGCCCATCTAACAGAACTTGGGAAGGAGGTAGCACTATTGGGCTTTCCTCTGGACCAAACCCAAGCTGAACTTCATCGTATAAAGCTAGATCGGGATCGCCTTCGCGAGAAGTTAAAACTGATAGAAATTATTACTCGTGCGATGTTGGCCGAGCCTCCCTCAGATTCTCTCACCTTAGCACACCTTACACTTAGGTCCTATGCTGGTGTGATAAGGGGCTATGTAAGGAGACCGTAACTGTATTGTGTAATCCTTTTTTTTAAATAAAAATTTTGATTCCTTTTATAAATTTTCAAATGACCAAATAAATATAGTATGCATATTTTTGATTAATTTTAGAAAAAGGATATTTTAAAAATGTTTATGTAAACCTTAAATATTTAAAAATGTGTAATGATTTTCAAAAAATGGTCTTCTACAATTATGTTCAGTACGGAATTTAGAGTCTAATAAGATCAACTTGATTTTTGATGAATAGTAAATTATGAATAGTGATTTTATGATTACGATTAATAATGTGTCTAAATAGATTAGTAATCTCACTTAAAGAAAGTATTAAAATAAGCTAGGCACTTTGATTAAGTAATGCGATTCAATAAAATGGTTAAATAAGGGTATCATAAATTATTATTCAAGTATTAGTTTTTTCGGATGAATAGTGTTTTTAATTAAAATTTAAATTAAAAATATTTAGGAAATTATTATTATAAAATGGACTTCATTTTTGAACTCAGAGCATCGATATTATGTTAAGGTAATTTTTGGGGATTTTTCTGAAAAAAATAAATTTTTGATGAATAGTGTTTTTAATTAAAAATTATATTAAAAATATTTAGAAAATTATTTTTATAAAATGGATTTCATTTTTGAAATCAGAGCATTGATATTTGGTTAAGGTGAAATTTTGGGATTATTCTGAGAAAGTTGAATTTTCGATGAATAGTGAAAATACAGTTTTTAAGTTACGGGTTTTTAATGACATCATTAAATGATGTATTAAGTATGTAATAAATATGTTCGACTTATGAATAGTAAGATAAGGTATGAGGTGTCCCAAGTGGCCAATACCATGGGAAAATACCATGGTCATGCCCATGGTTTTGCCAAAACCACTAATGAGGTGTCCATTGGCCATTAATGTCGTGTCCCCTCACTTTCCCTATAAATATCAAGCCATCCTCTCATACATTCGACTCCCCACTCTCCCCCAACGAATTTCTAGTCTCTTTACCTCCCAAGGAGTCATCCCAAGGTTCCCCCAAGCCCTCAAGGTGCAAACCTTTGAGTTTTAAGAGTTACGTTTTAAGGTAAGGGATCCGACCTCTCTCTTTCTTTCCAAGTTATCTCCTTTATGTAATTTCTTTTATGATCCATGTTATTATGTTAAAGGGTGTTCTTTTATATTCCACTTACTGCCATTTTCATGTTCACATAATGAGATATCCCCTCTTACTCTCATTATTTCGTTTTATGAAGTTTTAAGTGGCGCCGTTAGGCTGCCGAAATTTTTGTAACAGATTCTTTCTCCCTTCTCATTTTTCATGATCTATTTTCATGTAAAGTATTTCAAGTTCCTTTATGTTATGTTGGGGTATGATCTCTATATTTATCATACTGATCTTTTATGATCATATGATGAGAGACCCCATTTTATCTCTTCAATTTAGTATTTTGAAGTTTTAAGTGGCGCTGTTAGGCTGCCGAATTTTTAAGTGGTTTTCACCCTTCTCATTTTGAAGTTCTACTTTCATGTCAATTATTTCAAGTTTCTTTTTTTTATGTTGGGGTATGATCTCTAAATTTATCATACTGATCTTTTATGACCATATGATGAGAGACCCCATTTGATCTCATCAATTCAGTATTTTGAGGTTTAAGTGGCGTCGTTATGCTGCTGGATTTTTAAGTGGTCCTTGAACCTTTCTCCCTTTTCAAAGTTCTAATTCCATGTCAAGTATTTCAAGTTCCTTTTTATTATGTTGGGGTATGATCTCTATATCTATCATACTTATCTTTTATGTTAATATGATTAGAGACCCTATTTGATCTCATCAATTCATTTTTGGTTGAAGTTTATGTGACGCCGTTAGGCTGCCGAATTTTCATAAGAGAAATCTTATTTTTTTGTCTTCCTTTCATGTTCTTCATTTCATATGGTATATTTTAAAATGTCATTACCATGATCTTAAATCCCATATATTCTGTCCCTCTACTGTTTTATGGGTCATTTATGAATGTTTGACCCATGTCCCATCTCATTTCAATGTTTTCTAAAACCCTGTAACATAGCCGTTATGCTGCATAATTTTCGTCTCAAAATGTATCTCCCTTTTTCTAAAGTTCTTTTATTTTTAAGTGAATACTCAAAGCTCTCTCTTCTATATGGGTATTCACATATATACCAAAATGTTCTGTTTTAAATTATGGGATTTACATACATGAAACCCGCTTTCCCTTTTCATGGGTTCAAAGTGACGTAAATATCATGTCTTTAAAGCAGTTTATAAAACGTTATGATTATGAAATTAAACCCATTTATTTTATGCTATATGGGTTATTTATGAAATGTTTGATGATGATATATGTGGATCACATGATAATAAAGGCAAATTTAAGGGTGCGCCCTGATAGAGCTCCAATGCATTGGGTAATGATGTAACCACTAGAGATTACAATTTTCACGATACCTTGGTGAATAACCTTGGTAATTTTCAAATGACACATTGGGGATGGACATTGGTGATATGTTCATGATTGTCAATATTAAATGTAGAAGCCACATCTTCAAGTTATGAAAATGTTTTATTTTTATTATGATATGCCTCATGATTTCATTTTCATGCCTTAAAGTTCTTTTCATGACTTTATTGATGTATCTCAAGTTCATATGTAAAATGTTTCACTTGTTTCCCTTGCTGGGAGTTCTTCTCACCCTTTCTTTTGATGTATATCCCCAGGTTATGAGATGCAGTAATGAGCCTAGGGTGAACATGAGGAGAAGCCTTTCAAGTGTTTAAGAAGAATGTTTTTTTTGTTTCATGTTTTATGTTCCTTGTTTCCAAGACACTAAACCTTAAAGATCCCCAGTTCCGTGTAATGGAATGAAAGTTATGTTACAAAAATACAGGATGCTATAGTTGGTATCAAAGTATGGTTTAGTTATTTGTGGAAATTAGGATATGAAAACTCTAGGAAGAACCCTATAGAAAATTTTAAATATAGGAAATCTTCCTGGTATTTTGGTGAGTATTGAGTAAGGGGTTGCCAAGGAAATACATCCCTGTCTGGATACGAGCAGGTAGAGGTGGCTCTGGCACAGATGTACATAGGGGTAAAACCCAACCGCTTTGAGCTAGACTCGAACGGGAACTGGTACACGACAACGAGCCTTTCTACACTCTTTGTTACGACACTCCCGGGCGATATTCTTTGGTAAATTCATAAGCTTGGTATGAACCATTGTTAAAGGAACACAGATAAAATAAAATAAAGATTCACATAATAATATATGATCATGGATAACCTAGATGGTAACCTAGGGGATCACAAGTTAGGGTATACTTTTCTTCTACAAGTTATCCTTATATGCTTTATGTTCTTTTTCATGATTATTGGTTCAGTATTTAAGCCCATAATTATACTTTCTCTTCTTAGTTAATGGTGGGAAATGGAATAACGTGTCCCAACAACCAATGTGATAGGAAATGCGACGATTTCCGTATTAATATGACAGAGATGATTAGGTGATTAAAAGATGATTATTATTTTGGAAGACGTTCACTATTTTGGGGACCCTATATGATCGAGGTAAATAGATTACTATAGTATTTTCATTGAGGAGTAAGGATAGCTTATATTTTGAATAATTGATGAATTTAAGGTGGACTTACAGTAATTTAAGGAATGATTAACCTATCATGGGTAAAATATGTTTAGGTTAGCTACTTTTGTTATAAGATGTTAGGAGTGGTTGATGTTGTCTAGAGATGAACAATGAAGTTGTTTTGGAAGACTATGTTATCGAATCCTTCTTGTATTTCGGTTTCAATATTAGTTGATTTATTTTGAGGAATTTGAAGGACCGTTATTTATGCAATGGTCTGTTGTGAACTTTGGGTAGTACCATGGAACTTTGAAGATTTAAAAGTAGTTTCCATTCATATGGGATTCTTTCTTTTTGAATAGTTTTTTTACCTTAACCTTTCTGTTTTTGGGATAATTTTTAAGGATAGAAGAAATAGATAGTTAATCTTTTTTAGATTATGTTATTCTCTAGAAGATGATTCTTGTGCTTTTATGAGACCAAGTGTTTTTGAATTCTCATCATTTGGAGGAAAGATTAGTGTTGGTAGGGAATTATTAAAGGATGAAACTCTACTTGAAGGTAGGTATATTTTTATGTTTTTGTTCTATGTAGTAAATTAATTCCTCAAAATTATGAAAAGAAACGTAAAACAAAAATGTTGTTGGTTTACGTTTCCTACTAGGTAATCAAATACCGTTTACACACATCATAAGTTTGGGATTTTGTTAAGGTTAACTTTCTCCTAATCATGTTCTCTATCACTCTCCCTCAAAACTTGACCCTTTGTTTTCTCCTCCATGTCCATATTTTCCTACATGGAATCCTAGAGTGGGTGAACTCGGGTGACCTTTGTACTTCCCTTTCTTTCTTTTAAAGTAATAGTTTTACTGACTCCTTTTCCGATGTGGGACTTTCAATGAAATTTCAAAACCCAATTTTAAAAATTGCAAGGACGCAATTTCTTAAGGGGGTAAGATTGTAACAACCCGAAATTTTAAATAAATATTGTTTCCTAATTTTATGTGTTATTTTATTTTATTTTTATACTCAACAAAAATGTTTCATTTGATAACATGAGTATAATTAAAATGAGACTGTTGGGTTTTGACTGTTATTTGACCATTGGTCAATATGACCGCTGGAAACTAAACATTTTTACTATTGTCTCTAAATACAAGCAATCTTGGTTAATAATTATAGAAAGAGGATTCAATGGCCTCACCCAGTAGTCTTGGACCGATCGAAGCCCATCTAACAGAACTTGGGAAAGAGGTAGCACCACTGGGCTTTGCTCTGGACCAAACCCAAGATGAACTTCATCGTATAAAGCTAGAACGAGATATCCTTCGCGAGAAGTTCAAACTGATAGAAATTACTACTCGTGCAATGTTGGCCGAGCCTCCCTTGGATTCTCTCACCTTAGCACACCTTACACTTATGTCCTTTGCCGGTGTGATAAGTGGCTATGTATGGAGACCGTAACTGTCTTGTGTAATCCTTTGTTTTAAATAAAAATTTCGTTTCCTTTTATG
Source organism: Viscum album (assembly GCA_963277665.1). Classification (NCBI taxonomy): domain Eukaryota; kingdom Viridiplantae; phylum Streptophyta; class Magnoliopsida; order Santalales; family Viscaceae; genus Viscum; species Viscum album. The sequence goes on along the minus strand of CAUJRU010000030.1, from coordinate 504,733 downwards.
AATTTTGAAATGACCAAATAAATATAGTATTCATATTTTTGATGAATTTTAGAAAAAGGTTATTTTAAAAATGTTTATGTAAACCTTAAATAATTAAAAATGTGTAATGATTTTCAAAAAATTGTCTTCTACAATTATGTTCAGTACGAAATTTAGAGTCTAATAAGATCAACTTGATTTTTGATGAATATTAAATTATGAATAGTGATTTTATGATTAGGATTAATAATGTGTCCAAATAGATTAGTAATCTCACTTAAAAAAGTATTAAAATAAGCCAGGCACTTTGATTAAGTAATGTGATTCAATACAATGGTTAAATAAGGGTTTCATAAATTATTATTCAAGTATTAGTTTTTTCGGATGAATAGTGTTTTTTAATTAAAATTTTAATTAAAAATATTTAGAAAAATTATTTTTATAAAATGGACTTCATTTTTGAACTCAGAGCATCGATATTATGTGAAGGTAATTTTTGGGGATTTTCTGAAAAAAAAAATTTCGATGAACAGTGTTTTTAATTAAAAATTTAATTAAAAATATTTAGAAAATTATTTTTATAAAATGGATTTCATTTTTGAAATCAGAGCATTGATATTTTGTTAAGGTGAAGTTTTGGGATTATTCTGAGAAAGTTGAATTTTCGATGAATAGTGAAAATACAGTTTTTAAGTTACGGGTGTTTAATGACATCATTAAATGATGTATTAAGTATGTAATCAATATGTTCGACTTATGAATAGTAAGATAAGGTATGAGGTGTCCCAAGTGGCCAATACCATGGGCAAATACCATGGGCAAGCCCATGGTTTTGCCAAAACCTCTAATGAGGTGTCCCTTGGCCATTAATGCCTTGTCCCGTCACTTTCCCTATAAATATCAAGCCATCCTCTCATCCATTCGACTCCCCAATCTCCCCCAACGAAGTTATGGTCTCCTTACCTCCCAAGGAGTCCTCCCAAGGTGCCCCCAAGCCCTCAAGGTCCAAACCTCTGAGTTTTAAGAGTTACGTTTTAAGGTAAGGGATCCGACCTCTCTCTTTCTTTCCAAGTAATCTCCTTTATGTAATTTATTTTATGATCCATGTTCTTATGTTAAAGGGTGTTCTTTTATACTCCTCTTACTGCCCTTTTCATTTTCACATAATGATAGATCCCCTCTTACTCTCATTATTTCGTTTTATGAAGTTTTATGTGGCGCCGTTAGGCTGCCGAAATTTTTGTAACAGATTCTTTCTCTCTTCTCATTTTTCAAGATCTATTTTCATGTAATGTATTTCAAGTTCCTTTATGTTATGTTGGGATATGATCTCTATATTTATCATACTGATCTTTTATGATCATATGATGAGAGACCCAATTTTATCTCTTCAATTCAGTATTTTGAAGTTTTAAGTGGCGCTGTTAGGCTGCCGAATTTTTAAGTGGTTCTTCACCCTTCTCGTTTTGAAGTTCTACTTTCATGTCAATTCTTCCAAGTTCCTTTTTGTTATGTTGGGGTATGATCTCTAAATTTATCTTACTGATATTTTATGACCATATGATTAGAGACCCCATTTTATCTCTTCAATTCATTATTTTGAGGTTTAAGTGGCGTCGTTAGGCTGCTGGATTTTTAAGTGGTCCTTGCACCTTTCTCCCTTTCCAAAGTTCTAATTCCATGTCAAGTCTTTCAAGTTCCTTTTTATTATGTTGGGGTATGATATATATATCTATCATACTGATATTTTATGTTCATATTATGAGAGACCCTATTTGATCTCATCAATTCATTTTTGGTTGAAGTTTATGTGACGCCGTTAGGCTACCGAATTTTCATAAGAGAAATCTTATTTTTTTTGTCTTCCTTTCATGTTCTTCATTTCATATGATATATTTTCAAATTTCATTACCATGTACTTAAATCCCATATATTTTTTCCGTCTACTGTTTTATGGGTCATTTATGAATGTTTGACCCATGTCCCATCTATTTTCAATGTTTTCTAAAACCCTGTAACATAGCTGTTATACTGCAGATTTTTCGTCTCAAAATGTCTCTCCCTTTTTCTAAAGTTCTTTTATTTTTAATTGAATACTCAAAGATCTCTCTTATATATGGGTATTCACATATATACCAAGATCTTCTATTTTAAATTCTGGGATTTACATACATGAAACCCACTTTCCCTTTTCGTGGGTTTAAAGTGACATAAAGATCATGTCTTTAAAGCAGTTTTTAAAATGTTAAGATTATGAAATGAAACCCATTTATTTTATGCTATATGAGTTATTTATGAAATGTTTAATGATCATATATGTGGCTCACATGATAATAAAGGCAAATTTAAGGGTGCACCCTGATAGCGCTCCAATGCATTGGGTAATGATGTAACCACTAGAGATTACAATTTTCACGATACCTTGGTGAATAACCATGGTAATTTTCAAATGACACCTTGGGGATGGACCTTGGTGGTATGTTCATGATTGTCAATATTAAGTGTTTCAGCCACATCTTCAAGTTATGAAAAGGTTTTATTTTTATTATGATATGCCTCATGATTTAATTTTCATGCCTTAAAGTTCTTTTCATGACTTTATTGATGTATCTCAAGTTCATATGTAAAATGTTTCACTTGTTTCCCTTGCTGGGACTTCTGCTCACCCTTTCTTTTGATGTATATCCCCAGGTTATGAGATGCAGTAATGATCCTAGGGTGAACATGAGGACAAGCCTTTCAAGTGTTTAAGAAGAATGTTTTTTTTGTTTCATGTTTTATATTCCTTGTTTCCAAGACACTAAACCTTAAAGATCATCAGTTCCGTGTAATGGAATGAAAGTTATGTTATAAAAATACGGGATGCCCCCCCCCTAGAGTAAGCCCCAAATATTCATCTCCCTGGGGAGACTAAAGAGATTAAGCCCTATTTAACATCTCACGGACGCACCTTTCATGACGTGATCGTCATGTCCTTACTGCCTCTTATTTCTCACACCGAACACGAATCACATGGGCTTAGAGTAATCATTGACCATGGAATTCCTCCCCTAGAAGCCTAGAGTGTAAGCCCCATGACACCAGAAATATGAATCCCTTGATCCATGCCAAGGCATGGTGCGTAGGAAGGCTCCCTAAGGTTCGTCCCTATTCAGTGGTAAGCCGTTGTCAGCCCCATTAGCGGTAAGCCGTTTCCAACCCATTTCGACTGTAAGCCATTTAATTCCACCATCGATGACCAGCTGTCACTCAACCAGAACAATGAGGACTTTGATCCATGTCAAGGCATGGTATGTAGGAAGCCTCCCTGAGGTTCAAGCCCGACACCCATCAGTTCCGACCCCCCTTTTACGTCGGTTCACTAACACCTGGGAAGCCTATAGTGTAATCCCTGCACCCATTTCCAAAATACGAGGACTTTGATACTTTCCAAGGTAAGGTACGTAGGAAGCCTCCATGAGGTTCAACAACAACAACCATTGCCATCGACCATCTTCGTATCGGTGTGCCAAGCCCCAATTCCGAAATACAAGGACTTTGATCCATGTCAAGGCATGGTACGTAGGAAGCCTCCCTGAGGTTCAATCCCAACACCCATCTGTTTCGACCCCCCTTTTTTATGTCGGCTCACCCCCATCCTACATGACGATAAATTGTATGTCCCTTTGTGACTCGTCCAGCGGTAAGCTGTTGTGACCCATATGAAGCGGTAAGCCTTGGTCAAACTAAACATAGTAGTAAGTCATTGTCATCCCCCCTCGGTGGGGACCCATATATCTGGTCCGTCCTAGTGGCGTCAGATCAACCTCGGGCTGCTAACCATGTGTAAGCCCCATTATATCATCAGGTCTCTGTCCTTTGAGAACACCCCGATCCTATACACAATTCCCAAACTATGCGGACATTGATCCATGTCAAGGCATGGAACATAGGAACCCTCCATGAGGTTCAATCCTACCACCCATCTAGACCCCTGGTCCTCATTCACATCGGTTCACCACCCCATTCATACCGACACTTATTTCTGAACTCCGGGGACTTTGATCCATGTTAAGGCATGGTAAGTAAGAAGCCTCCCTGAGGATCAAGCACAACACCATTGTCGTCCTAAAGTCAACCCCATTCCATTATCAATCCACTTCACATATTCCATCCATCATCCATCTTGATTATTTCCCAGGCCACCACATCCCGGTGCGGTCATGTCAACCCACCCACGTTAGGGTGTCCTCAAGGGGTTACACCAATCTAATATACTCTAGTCAGTGTTTCGATCAGTCTGATCCATCTCCACTGAATGTTAAACATGTGACATTCCCTGTGTTAAACATATGAAACTGTGGAAAACCACAGATACATGACCATGGCATAAAATTCCCCGCATTCAACGCATGATTCCTTGGGCTTCCGCGCCCTTGAGAAGGCCTATAATAATGGGAAGATACCCAGACGCACAATAATCATAGCGTCCAGAAAATCCATTGATATATCAATATGACTACTCCTCCTACTGATGGTTTCTACCCTGGATGGACCATTTGGAATGTCTTGACAGAAGTAGTTTAATAAACTGGCGTCTATGAAAGTATGGCACTAGGAAGAGTTTCACGAACAACGTCTTAAGTATATGAGGGAGACCTATAATAGATTAATAGATTAAAGGAGGAATCCATGGAAGGAAGAACCGAGATCCCATCACCCCATTTCGATCAAAGAGTAGACGTCCCTAAATAAGCGATGGATGCAGCTCGCCTTTGGAAAGCGGGAATTTGGGGCAACAGTCATCCCATCCTCAACAAACGGACGTGAGCCCCAGCGAAAGCCTCCGAAATAATCACCTAACATTAAATATTTTAAAACTAATATATTTATATTTCATACACATTCACAAGTGTTTCATTTGTGAAGATTAAAAAAATTTAATTAAAATATCACAAAATATGATAACTAAATTAATTTAATATTATTATTTTATTCATCTTTTAAAATAATCATTCATATCATTGAAAACACATTTTTATATTTATGAAAACATATAATGGATATTAAATGAATTATAGTGACATTTTATAATTATACATTATATTAAATAATATATAGGTCATCGTCAATAGAAATTTGAACCAAATTACATCATTTTATTAATATATTGTGATTTTGGTCAATATAAATATATTTGATGATATAATGGAATGTTTTATGAGATTTTAAGACCATATCCCATTATTTTACAACAAATTATCTCATTTTCCCTTTTACTAGGGTGTAAACATTTCCCATGTTTACTATTCCATATTAAAAATATTGACCATAAGAAAAATTTAAATATTCCATTTTAGAATACGAAATCCCTTTTCTATGGTTCAATTTCAGGATGTGGTGAAACTTACATTCAATATATGTTCACAGAACATAATAAAACTCATTTTTAGTAAAATACATCTGTGAAGCATAAAATGATTTCATGGACGAAATTATAATTTTAAATCTAATTGATTTAATTGGATTATTTTAAATAAAATTAGAAATAGGTTTCTTTCAACACAAATCAGAACTAAAGTCTTTATTTTGAAAAAATTATTAAAATATAATTAAATGAAATAATTTTTATTTGAATAGAAACATTACATAGATTTATAAAATGTCAAACACATATTTCTAAGTTCATCAAAATATTTATAAGATAATTATATTTATTCTGATATTTATTATTAATTTATAAAAAACAATGTGTCAATAACATTAAATTAATTAATATATCATGTTATCATCAAAAAAGAGATATAATTTGTTAAATGATACTTTTCACTAATCACCCACAAATAAACTATTCCTGAAAATATTAAATATTCTCACACATATAATATTATAATAATAAAACTAGAAATAAAATTATAAAATTTAAAATTTTATCTTTTAAGTGAAAATATAAATAATTGGGAAAACCCTAGTTTTATAGAAAAATGAATTCCTTATAAATTAATTTTTCTTATCCTTATTTTATTTAATTCTTATAATTCAAAAATGAGTATATATTTTTGAGTTGATTATTTAAAAATTTGAATAAGGAAGACTTATAGATATAAGTTTCATAATTTTAAGACATGTATTCATACCAATTAAACCAATGACTAGCATATAAAATTCAAATTTAACTTATAATATTTTTGTAGTATATCCAGGTTCATTTAATATTACTATTGTATTATTTAAACACTATCAAATATAATGTTTATTTAACATCCCCCATTTGAAAATATATATGTTCTTCATTCTTCCCCCATTAAAGAAATTAAATCCACTCATTTTTATCTCTAATATGATATAGTGGATTTATAATAAATTTAGTATCAATACTAATTAATGGAAGATAAATATAAATTAGTTGAAATAAATACCATGTAGTCCACATAAAATACTTTTCCTTTTTAAATTGCCATAAATTTATTTGTGATGTCTAGGATACTTATAATTTCTCAAATATCTATTAACATTGCATGTTTCATTCTTCCCTCTATTCCACTTATTGGTTCCCCAAGATTGTTTCCACAAGACCTCAAGTGCACCCAACCTAATAAAAAATGATAGTAACTTGTTGTGAGGGTCTATGAAGTGTCTTTGGGGAGACTATAACCTCATTTATCTGAGTGGAGAACATCAATATATATATATGAAATAGAATATGCACACAGCATATGATATGACCAGTAACACACCATACTAGAAATATAAGAAGCAACCGAAATTATCAAGAAATATAAATGGAAAGTGGAATCTAAATAAGAATTAGATACAAATTGACAATGATACTGATGTACCTATACCAAAATGAAGGATATAAGATGCAGGGGAGAAGACATATACAAAACTCTATAAAAAATTCAAAATATTATAAAACAGTTAGTCATAGCATCATGATCATAGGCTCAGTCCTCTGCTCATGTAATCCATCCTATGAATGATGATAATGTATGAGAAGTTTCATGCATCACCTTATATGTACCTACAATCATCAAATATTATTGTGTAAAAATGGTGGCCCCAGAATGGTGTGAGATATAATCAATAGGCCACCACCAAGATATTTTAGATCAATCCATTTCATTCATAATAAAATGAATAATGTTCCAAATATAAGGAAATTAAATAATGGAAAATAAATTAACAAATGTATCAGTTTGGGTTCCATTTTGCACACATGTCCAAAACTACCAACTTCATCATAAGTTGAATTTCTCAGAACAGAGGTGTCCATCACATTTCAGAAAATATGGTTACTAACTCTGAATAAAGGTAACATAAAAAGAGGATCATCCACAAGCATGCACTTTGGATTCATAGATGATTTATGGGTAGAAAAATTACCTATTGTTATACTTTAATTTAATTAACCTCTTGTAAATTATTAAGTTACACCATGTGCCTATCCATTTAGAACCTAAGTGGATTTTATTCCTTACTCTATGAGATAAGCATATGTCCAAAGCCATAATATCACATCCAAGGAGACCCAATAATAAGGTTCCAAGTACCAATCAAGGCATTGTAGAAGGTAATGTGAACAAACCTCTATGTGCAACCCTGGTATCAAACATAGGGGTATCGGTCTCTCTCGCGGCATGTTACAACCATCATGCCACTTATCCCATCAACAGGTTCTACCCTAGGAAACATGTTTTAGTCATATAGTGTTTAAATATAAAATACATGTAAATCTCATCCAATTCATAGCTATTGTCTCCCTTTTCATATGTACACATTCGGAAATAAATAACTATAAGGCACATCGAACTAGTCCAATGATTATTTAAATCAGAATCTGTTGTATCTCTCTTATCATACGGTAAAAATATGAATTTGTTATAAAATTAATACCATTTAGTAATGTAGTGAATTTATAAAACACGAAACCATTTAACAATTTCATTTAATTAAAAAATTTCTATTTAGAGTATAAGTAATGGGTATAATAATTGAAATTTTACAACGTCTTGATGCATATAATCCTAAATATTTACTTAGAATTTACCATGTCTAGTTTACAATTCAAGAGCATTATTTCATTGTAAACACACACAACTAACATGGTTAATTTCATTATTTAAAAGGACTAATGGTTATTTAATTAAATGCATACACAAAGGGTGGTTTGAGACAATTATACCAACTAAAGGGTTGATTCATCACAAGATTATGTCAAAGAGAGTAAAGGAAACCATTTTATTTAATTTTTATTTAGTTTCAAGGCCTATGTAGAAAATAACCACATGAAGAACTATGGTTCACTACATATAATGAAATGAAATATTGGGAATGAAACTATACCACATTATTTTGGTGTATAGTTATCTCCTCGTGTAGCTTTGTCCTTCGAATTGAGATTGAATAAGTGTTTTTGAAAAAATCATCAAATTCAAAAACAAATAGAGAAAATGATGTCTCGTCTAAATACCCCAATAGAAGAGAAATGAAAGAAAAGAAAGAAAGTACATTCAAGAGAATAACTATAGCTATCTAATGAATCTAATGATGAGCGATTTGAATCCCCTATAAGGATGTAATCAGGATCCCTATATTAATGGAGGAGAGTTCATAGGAAGAGGAAAATATGTTCTCCCACTAGAAAAGTGGAGAAGAAACTGAAGGGTTATATATTAATCATTGTAAAAGAAAATTTAATTTCACCCTCAAATACATGGGATAATGGTTTGGATACATGATTGGTCAAACTATTCCCCTACCGTGAACCACTCCATCTCAAAAGGAGGACCCCATAAATTCTAGGCTCAAGGATTGGATAACCATATACAACCCATTCAAAAATCCTCTATAACTTTTCTGAGAAACATTGCACAGGTGTGTGTGCCTCCTTCCATAGTTTCAAATAAATCATGTGGAGTACTTATCCCCACTATCTCACACCACATGGTTAGAGAAACCATGGTGGTTGGGATGCATGGTTTCTATGAAATGTGAATCCTATTTTTATTTTCCAAACATCAGTGATATAGGCCTAGAACAAGCCCTAAATTCCCCAAGTGAACTCTATGACTCCTTTAGGAATCCATTTAAAGTATAAATGAATTAATTTAAACCATATATATATATTTTACCATTTATAAAATTCATGACATTACAACATTCCCTAATAAAGATAGCTAATCTATGCTTTTCCCTTCCGAGATTGGTAAAACATCATCATATAAGAGTTTGGGTCACATCACATGTACATTAGCCTCCCTCTCCTGGGACTCATCTTATATGTATCTGTGTGACCATGTCATCAAGACCAGAGGAACTGACCTACCTTGGAGAGCCTTCACCCACCGATCAATTTTTTTTATTGGATTCTCCTCAAATGAAGCATCTGCCTGCAACTCAATATCCTTGGGTCAAAAGAAAGAGATGTGTGTTTATGTTACTGAAAAATTTGGGACACACGGAAGACAATGTGCATGAAACGATACATCTGAGTTAACTAGTATTGATAGGATACCTTTCCAACTCTCTCCACTATCTCAAAAGGCCAAAAATATGAGATGATAACTTTCCCAATCTCAAAATTCATATATGACCCTATATTAGAGATATTTATAGGAAGACCTCATGTCCCACCTCGAACTCTAGAGGTATACAGGTATGATTAGTACAATAATTATTCCTGGACATAGCTATATCCATAAGCTTATTAATCATGTGGACTTGACCTAATGTCATGAGAATGACCGGAAGACAAAGTAGAACAAACTCAACTACCACTAGTAGGCATAAAGGTGAACGAAACATCCTACAATAATGGTCCTCATATAGAGTCATCTGAAAAGTTTCCTGAAATCTATTTTTATAGGAAAACTCAAAAAGTTGGATATGATTTTTCTATGAACCCCCAAAATCACTGAAACGTGCCTGAATCGAATCCCCCAACACTCATATCATCTGTTTGGATATTCCCTTAGTCTTTGGGTGAAATACTTTAATCAAGAGAACTTGTGATTCCAGTTCCTTCTAAAGCCCCAACCAAAACTGTGATGTAAAATGGGATCCTCTTTTAGATATGATAGTATAGGAAACACCATAAATGAATTAAATATCATTACTATTTTTGACTACCAAACTCATCAACTAAAAAGGTCGAATAAATCAATAGGAAGAGTGTAAACATGGTCATTCGGTCGATTATCACACACACTACATCGATGACTCGAGGAGGTCTCGACAAGCCATTCAAAAATTCCATTGTGACGTAATTCCATTTCAACTAATAAATTGATAGAGTATATAAAATTAGGGCTGGAAACTAGTTCTCTAACTATACTTGTGAAAGATGTAACACCTCATGATGAAACCTACAGTTTACCTTTTCATACCCAGCCATCAATACTAATAGTGGTTATCTCTATACATCTTGGTAAGAATAGGGTGAACTTGCCAAACAGTGGAATGAAATTCCCTCATAAACTCTTCTTTTATATAAAAATTCACCCATACAAGACCACGAAATAGTATTGTATCATTCCAATATATAACCCAACTAGGAGGTGGGATCTCACTAGTGATAATCTCCCTTAAAATGAAGTCCTCAGAATCAAATAGCTGAGTCATTCAGATTAACTCTAGAGGGGAAGATATCATCATTAGAGATGCTAAATCTAGCTACATGTGTAGTTCATGAACCACCTCGTTGATTTTATAAAACAAAGACATTAATTACCACTCCCTTCTATCCTCCTAGAAATCCTGGAGAAAAGTCTTTTGACTCAAGGCATTAGCTTTGATGTTACCCTTCCAAGGTGTGTAATTCATCTCAAATTGAAATGAATACAAGTGTTCCACTAACCTTCAATGCCTCATATTCAAGTCTCTCTATGTAGAGATAAATTTGATACTTTTATTATAATTCTAAACAAGGAATCAATCACCCAAACATAATTCATTCAACAGAATAAATAATGTACAATGACCTCTATATCAATGTCGTCCATAGGGTATTAGCGCTCATGAGGCCTCCGTTGACTAGACCCATACGTCACAACATCATCACCAAGAATCAAAACCAATCCCAGTGTGATCCTTGAAGTATCATAATATATACTATATCCTCTACCCACCAGTGGATGAATCGTGATCATCGATGAAGTTATTCTTCCCTTTAACTCCTGAATATATGTCTCATAAGATTCATCATTGAATAATTTCACACCATTGTAATTAAGGTCCATAAGAGGTGCTAGTAATTAGGAGAAATATTGAATGAGTCACTTGTAATAACTAGTGATCCCCAAGAATTTTCTAATGTCCAGCACATTCTTCGACTGCTATGAGAAAACCATGGTGCTTAGCTTCTATGGGTCAACAGATACGTCTACTTCTAAAATTATATGACATAATAATTAAACATTAATTTCTACGATTCGTACTTAGGTGGTTATCTCTTTCTGTATTCAAAATGATCTCAAGATGATTGGAATTGTTATTTCTAGTGCATTAATATACTAAGATGTCGACTTCAAAAACCACCACAAAGCAATCATGATATGGGTGTAGATCCAAATTCATCAAGTCCATAAATAATTCGGGTGTGGATTAAGGCCAAATGTAATAACCACCTGATAATACCACAATCTAAAATCAATCATAGTGAAAACAGTCTCTCCTCAGAGCTGGTCAAAGAGGTCGTCTATACAAGGTAATGGATAACGAATCGTTATTGTAAGATAGTTCATTCAGTGGTAGTCCATTCACAATCATATGGTCCAATATGCCTTTTTGTCGAAATGATTATGTGAACCTCATGAAGATGAGTTGGGTTGATGAAATCCCATGGAATCTTGATATTATAGCTTTATCATAAGTTCATGGAGCTCTATAGGTGCCATACTATATGGAGGAATGGAAAATGGTTCAAAAACATGAACTAGCTCAATGGAGAACTCAACTGATATCACTAAAGGTATAATAGATAAATCTTTAAGGAATACATCCCTAAAATTATCAAATAAATGAGGTAATTACATATTCTACATTTCATAATCTCTCGTAAAGATATTCACCATCTGATAAGTCATTATTCCTAACCTTGTTCACTCAGGTCTATATCAACATGATTGGATATTCTATTCGTACTTATGAATATGCCCACTAACCTCAGGTGATATGAAAGACACCAACCAGAGATAAAAAATCATGTGGGCACAATAAGGCACTTACTAGTCCATACCAATATTGATGCTTTTTCTGGTCATTTCAAGGGTGAATAAACAATTTAAAAAGTGGTACCCACCTATCTCAAGGGGACACTCAGTGAATTGGAAAATTCCCTCATAATGATCTCCAAATGGTATGTCAATAGTCATCACACCACTGGAATAATCTATTTCTTGGAAAGTATTTTCATGGTTATAGTATATATAAAATATTGTGAACCACATATATTGAAAAGGGAAGAAACTAAAGTATAGGCTTCCTGAATATTAATTTATATAGTTTAATTTCCTAGACATTTTTGTTCAGGAATTTTCTACGGTTCATAGATATGGCCAATACCATAGCCTTGAGATATAGAAGGACTATCCTGAGAAGGCCCACTATGCTGTCTATGAAACTATGAGGCCCAAAAACCTTATTCACAAACACCTACTTGGACTGATTGTCCTATAAAAGAAAAAATATCATCATGATGATGACTTTATGATTCTTCACCTGTAAATGGTGTCTGTGCAGATCCTCTTTCATTAGGCGTATAAGTAAAATATCAACAGAAACACAAGAGGTAACCCATCATTCTATAAGATAGACTCTTATTTTGGTTCTCCTTACATTGGGGAATCTTATGGATTGTACTGAAACACTATTGAAGAACCAAAAAACTATCGGTGTGTGCCAACTATCAATTAACTACCCACATGTACCCTAAAAATTCATGTTGTTGGCGCTAGATAAACTGTTACTCTACCTTGAAGCCAAACCTCTCTGACTCACATTGTAAGACTCTCCCAATTTCCACTCATTGATGAGGTCCTGGTTTACTATTTATATAATGGTTGTTAGTCATAAAACATTCACCTTTGATCATATTTCATAAGAAATCCCATCCTCAAACCATATCACATTAGTTATCTCATTACAATCCATGATCCGTGAGAAACGCTATATCATGGAGAAGAAATATTTGTATTCCAACACAAACATATCACTTCTATTGAGGTGAATGAACTATCGATCATGTTCTTCTTGTAGCATCTGAGGAAATAATATGTCAAAAAAGTATCTGTAGAAGTCTGCACAGACCATACCATAATGTCAACCAGCCTGAGTGAGGATATCTTTCTAATGCTTGGTGAAGTCAGGATCATGTAGTTGGTGATTGTGAACCTATACTCTTGAGGTATCTCAATATTCTAAAATATGGGAATCATGGATTCTAGAAAAGAATCATCGGCATATTGTCTTCTATACCCTAAGAAGGTGGCATGATTTTTCTAAGATAATTCATGGGTCTATTTTTCCATTGTAGGGGAAGGTCGAGGATTACAATATATTGAATTAATGAACTAGATGAGGCTACCATTTAAGTAATAATAGTCACCTAGTGGAGGATATGTAGGAGGTTATTAAGGTGGAACTATAGGGGGTATCACGGGTGTCTCAGGTCCCACCACCTTAGGATTATGCATGTCACCACTTTCTTCATGTAGAACATGACAAAATCGCGGTGACATCCCTCAAAATTTTACAATAGTACTCCATAGATAATATTTAGAGCATACATGGAATGTGAGAAAAAAGAAAAACAAAAGTCCTTCCTATAATCAAGTCACTCCTCTCTTCCTACTACTAAATCCATCTCTATGTGATGGATATTTTTGAAGGGATCATTGGAGACACAACCTTCTTCCCACTCCTATGGTCGGGTTAGGGCTGAGGTCTATTTCTGTACATAATATTTTTTGATATATGGAGTGTCAAATGAAATGTATAGAGGAAAAAACCCTTTACATTACATTTTTCATATTCATCTAACAATGAAATTTTTTAATTTATATCATTATTTATTAATATGTATTATCATTTTTTTAGATATGGTTAACTTAGTCTAGTAAATTTCATCACCAATTCAAAACTTATAAAGGTTATTACTCTTTATAAATTTGGATTGGTGTGTCAATTATCTGAATCGTATAATTTCACTCCAGTATCAGAATATAATAGGTCATACATAATGATTTTATTTGATGAACTGCCATTTACCATTTATAGGATTACTCACCTCTTATATTTTTATTGGCAGTCATCAATGAAAACTATTCATGTGTCATAATTGGTTAATTAAGGTTTCAAAATAAATTTTTGAGATAAAATACCATTTAGATTGATGTTGGAACATTAATTTTATCAATTATGTCATCTTTCAAGAAACACTATCATATTGAAAGGAAAAAAATAAAGGAACCCACAAAATCACATGAAATATAGTCAATGCTAATGCACGAAATTTAAATCCTATGCTATTTAGTATGATGAATTATTAAATATTCCATCATGTACAAAGGGTAATGGTAGTAGAAATACCATATCAAGAACATTAATAATAATAGCAGGACAAAATATGTGTGTTATCCAATGGTGAAATTCAATCAACTATATTTTCACAACAAATAACCTCATCTTCCCATTCGGAGTAATTTGGGATTCCCCTGTATGTGGGTTTGAAACTCCTAGAAAAATTTTATAAGCAAATTTCGATATCATAGTCTCCTATGTAGTACTAAAATAGTATGAAAAATGGAAAAAATGTCTCTGATATCATATTGTTACATTATTCCTTGGATGCCACTTATCGGTTCCCTGAGATAATACCCATAAGGCCTAAAACACACCTCCCTAAATTCCAAAGGCTACCATCCAGTAGAAAGGTCCTAGGATATGTCATTTGGGAGACTATTCCATCATTGACCAGATTGGTGCACAAATATATATATATATATATATATATATATGATTTAGTAGAAGGATACAATATCAGACTCGACTGGTAACCCACCATAGTATAAATATATGATATAGAGAAAGTAATCCTGAAACAAAAACCAGAGCACATGTTGAATAATAATTAGATAAAAAATTATTATATTGATCATGTAGCTATAAAAAATTAAGTAGATGAGATATAATGGAAAATTCATATAAAATATTCTACAAAAGAGGCTAATATAAGCTCTACTAGCATCGTAACCAGAGGCTTGGTCCCCTGCATCCATACACCAACCTAGGAATGATGATAAATATTATAATGTTTTCACTACCCTTTATCTATACCTAAATTCATTAAATATTCTTGGGTTCCAAGGGAATCCAAAGTAGTGTGTCAGATATACCAGTACTCCACCACATATGGTGTCTAGATCAATCAACTTCATTCATAATAAAATTAATAGTGTGAAATGAATAAATAAATGAAATTTATTAATACTAAATAAATATATGTATCAGATTAGGTCAAAATTTGGATACCCATCTGACTCTACCTACTTCAACATAAACCACTTTTCAATGAATTAAGGTGACCTATACAAGTTTGAAAATATGGTGAGTGACTCAATATTAAGGTAACATCAAAATCAGTCCATCCCCAATCATGTTATTTGGCATGGTGATTTTACCAATGAATACTAGTTACATATTCTAATTCATTAATTTAATTAACCTCTTGAAAATTTTTAAGGGACACCCTATGCTCATCCAAGGTGATCACATGGGAATACCAAGTCTCGTTCTTTGTGATTTTTATATTTCTAAATCCATAGGTGTCGGTACATGGTGACCCAAGAATTATATTTGATGAATCACACCATGAATGTTAGAATTAAATGTGAACAAATCACTGAGCCCTTTTTAGGTATCGAATATAGGGATTAGAGACTCTCTTCTTTCATGGTATAACCATTGCTCCACTGATCCAATCCATGGGGCCTCCACTAGGGAACCAGTGCAACCTTTTTAGAGGAAAAATATAATACCATAGGTGAGCCCATTCCAGGACAAGCCAGTGTCACCCACACTGTATGTAAAAAATAATAAGAAAACAAACTACAAGGAATGGCGATCTCGTCCAATGATTCCTTAAATACGAAACCAATGTATCTAACTCCACACAATTTAAAATTATGATTTTATAGTAAAATAATATGATTTATAAATGGATTTCATTTTTAAAACAAGAATCCATTTAAGCATTTGAATTAATTATACAATTTCAATTAGGATCACAAGGCATGGGTAGAAGTGCAAGCATGTGACAAGAGCGTATGAAATACGATCCTAACTCTTATCCTAACATTTACCATCTCCAATTCACAATTGAATACTTCTACTACATACTAAAACCACACCCCTAATGAGATTAATTAAGTTATGAATAAAGACACAAGTTTATTTTAAGGAAGGAAACCCCATAGGGTGGCTCGATATGAGGAGATCAAATAATGGGTTAATTCCCCACATTATAAGGTCACGCAATGAAAAGAAACCCATTTAATTTAATTTTTTATTTATTTTTTATGTTTTATCATAAAATTTAGGTGTTCAGTACTACATAGCACCATATATAATGAAATGAAACAAGGGTAAAGAAAATATGCCACCTACCTATGGTGTATATTTCTCTCATCATCCAAAGTAATCCTTTATATAGATACAGAAGTATAGTTATCCATGAAATTATAAAATTCTATGAAAATATAGAAAAAATGGTCACTCTAACATAGATCAATAGAAGAGAAGAGAAACAAAAAAAATGAAGAAAACAGAATTGAGATCATACCAATTGTTATCCAATGCTTGTGACGGTGATAGATTGACATCACAAACATAGGAGGAATCATCATCCCTATAGGTGGTAGAAGGATAGATTATGGTAAATGGAAAATATGTTTACCTAGAGGAAAAGATAATAATAAAGTGAGGGGTGAGAAATAATACATTTTAAGGGAAAAATGTAATTCACCAGCACAAAAAAGTGTGAATTGTTTGGCTACATGGATGGCCAAACTGATCAGCAAATCGTGAACCACTCCACTAGACAAGAAGGACCCCACATAGGTTAGTCACACTGTTTGGTTAACCATGCAATTCCTGGGAAAAAATCCTATGTAACTTTTATAAGAGAAGTTTCCTGGGAATGTGAGCCTCCATTCACAGCATCAGAGAAAATATAAGGATCCATCCTCCCAACTTCGACACACCACATGGTTAAAGAAACCATATAGTCTGGGCCACACAGTTTCTGTTAACTATTCAACCTAGTCTACATTTCCAAACATCAAGGATCCATGATCCGAACAAGCCAAAGACACCCCTATAAAATCCAAGACACAATCAGAAAAACTTCTAAAGGTAAAATGGAAAATTTTAACCAAAATAAAAATTTTCATACCTTTCAGAAAATTAGAGATGTTAAAATGAACTATCCATTATGAAACATGTACTTTTGAATGTGTTCCATAAATAATACATTCTTTGTTATGAATTATTTTTCACATAAAAATAGATAAATTTATGTTCCTCTTTCTAGAGTACGAAAAAATATTTTATAAATGAGATAGATAATGTGATAGAATATAAATACTTAATTTATTCAAATAATTTTATCTTTCGGTTCTGGTTTGATTAGTTTTCACTTCATCTTTATATCATATAATAAAAAACCCTGATGAATTTTTCATGAATGAAGAACTAAAATTATCATTCAATGGATCAAATGATCGATAAGAGGATGAAAAAATATTCCTATGGATTCAAACCATTTTACTAACCCAAACTATTTTTCAAACATCAACATAATTTTCAATATGAATTTATATTTATATATTAATTTTCTAGACCTGAAAAATAACACCTGATGTTAAAATTAAATTATTCAATATATAATAAACCATAAGAATCATCACAAATATTATTTACTAAATTGGGTACCCAAAATCATAATTTTTTAATCACATATTATTATAAGATCAATATAATTTATATCCTTAAAAAACACTAGTCACTCATAATATCACATAACAAAATATATATAACATAATCATATATTCTTCAAAAAACAATCTTATAATTTCCAAAAATATGTTGAATCACTATAAAACCAGAACAGAAAACCGTGTTATTTAACAAGTTAAATCATTACCTATTTTTCATAATTTTTTTTATCCTATATACAATTTAATATTATTACATTAATCATATAATACTCAAAATATAGTGAAAAATGTAAAAAATATCATTAATAACCTTGACACCAAATCAAATTTCAATCTCATATAGTCCCAAAATATGATAACCACTTTATTAGCATTAACCATATTTACAGAATCATTAAAAATGTATTAACCTTAATTGATATGTGTTTCAACCAACATATATCCCCAAATAAATTCATCTTGAAAAAAATCACAATAAGATAAAATTTAAAAATAAGTGTAACATCTACATCAATGAAATATTAAAACCCAATAACCAATTATAACAACATCATCATTAACATTAAAATTTCAAAAAATGAATCCCTAATATTGTCTCCATCTCTTTAAAAATATGGTCATCCTTAATAATAACAACCCATGATGATCCCCTAACTCATAATTATTCGTCATATGAAAACAACTAGACCTCTAATGTTATTTAAACTCTACACTGATACAAACAAAGAGGGCTCGAGACCTGTATAGTTGGATCTAATTCTAAAATTAGACACTTTTCGAGTTGTAAAATGTGATGAACCATTTTGAACTATAAAATATCAATTGACAATATTGATTCTCTCATATAGCCTATAACATTTCTATTTTTTGATAATTAGGAAAGAATTCATTATGTATCCAAACCCATCATTTTCTTACCAAATTTGAATTTTCCCATTAAACCGAGATATTCATTTTACATAAAAATACTTCAATATCTACCATAAAATCATCAAATTATTATTCCCTTATTGAAATATTTTAGGAAATATCATTCAATATAACGAAGAAAAATTGTAACATTAGAACGGGTTATCATAGATTCATAGTAATGATAAATATGGGATACATCAATCAATGAAAATATATATTCCTATGATATGAATAAGTGTATAATAGTATGATAATAACATTTGAAATATATACCCAATCAGTCACATATCATAAATAATGATTCATTTCAAAATCAAATTATATAATATGGTATTTGATCCAAAAATATTAGATTCATCAATAATAAATCATGATCAATGAGAGCATATCACGAAAACAAGTTTTTTTTTCAAGTAAACATAATCCTGGAAAGTCATTCTCATTTCCAAGGATAATGATCAATATTATCATAACAGGAAGAGTCTTGTGGTGGATTTGTAATACTCCATATTCCCATTATTTCTTTATACATGGAACTATAGGAATATTATCATCGTGGGAAGAGTTCCTTGATTTATTTGGTTCTCTCAACATTCCAATCATTTCCTTGTTCATGGAACACTTAAAGGAAAATTATAGTGAAAAAGTCCATTACAAGGCCCATTTCATTCCACTTTAAACTTCATATAATCTCAAGAGATATGAATCATTACCAATTAGATTGGTGGGATATTTAATTTTGGACCCACCGATTAGATACTGAAAACCATACATCATCATTCCAAAATATCAAAACAACATTCATCATTTTATAATAGCATAATTTAACCATGGACAAAAATTGATTTCATAAAAAACAATATTAAAAAAATCATCATAAGATATGAAGAGAAAAGATATTGATGGATTAATAAGGGAATATCCAGCACAAGAGCCTCAGCCTAGTTGGTGAGGAATCTCTAGGTGCATCCAAGAGACCCGAGATCAAATCCAAGTGGAGGAATATTTCCTGGTACTGTAGCAGTACTGCAGCAGACACTACAGCAGTACTGTAGCAGGCACTGTTCGATAATGTTGAAGTCGGAACTATTCATCCAACTGGGCCTCCGGGCCACCGGTTTGGTCCTCGGGTCCTACAAGGCTTTCGGGACACCCAAGGACTTCAGGCCACCTTAAGGCCTTAGGGTCACCCCAAGGACTTCAGGCCACATGAATGTAGCCCCCAGACACACTACAAAAAAGGAGAAGCCCTCGAAGAGGATTCATAGCAGGTGCACTCACCAGATTGGAGTCAAATGGATTGTCAGAATGAGATGGTATGGCTATGACATAGGTACCAACCTATGCTTTCATGGGAGTCTTAGACAGACGGTCATGAAAAGGTGGAGAGCTACTATCAAGATACAGATGCTGGAGAGGGGCTATTCCTTGTAGATAGTCTGGTTGAATTCCCTAATACCGTCGAATAATGTAATCTCCTAATCCTACGAGCCATGTTATCTCTGAGCCTACGGGCCTTATAAGGGTTCCCCCCCATCCCTTGAAAGGGGGGTTATTAAAAAATCCATAAAAATGAAGGCCTTCGGGCCATTCAGACAATAAGGGAATATCCACATTATGACATAAAAATTAGTAAAAAATCTTGGAAAAGATGAGGAATCTCTTTTATAAAATCCTTTCAAATAAAATTTTATAATAATGTTAAAACATCCATTTTCTATCTGTAATAATTTAAAACTAATATTAAAATAAAATTTGGAATATTATTTTTTCTATAAGAAAATTAAAATTAAAATATATGATTCTTCAAGAAGGATGAACAAGATAGTATAGAAATCTGATAATGGAATATAAATTAAAAGAGAACATTCTTTGTAAACATATAAAAAATAAAAAGTTATCCATATAAAAAATTGAAAAGATTCTATTTAATCATTTGTAAATAGTTTGAAACATAATAGGAATAAATTTTAAAAAGAAATTATAAGATAAATACTTTTGTAAACCAATTTTATTAAAATTGGAATGGAGGAAAAATATTCTTGGCCCAACAAGAATAAGTGATTGTATATTTACATAAAAACATTCTCTTGATTATTTTAACTAATAAAAATTTAGAAATATATGGAAATCCGAAAAGTCAACAACAATTACCATACAAGAAGAAAATAGATTTGGTTTTAGTGGTAAAGAGAATATAATTCCACTTATGTGTATTCAATCATAAACAGTACTGAAAAAATTGTGATTGAAACATAAATACCTTAATTCTTTTGAATCTCTGTGAATCATAAACCCATTAAGGAGTTAAATTAAAATGGAACTCTAATTTAACTGAATATGGAGATATTTTCATAAATACCCAATTTTTATGCATTTAATCTAGTCATTAGAGGAACTCCATAGAATGTAAAACTCGCAAAAGTGTAAAAAATGTACGTACACACTTGGTGTAGATAGTAGATGAACATCCCATGTGTGAACTCATATGGAAGTAACAATAGAAAAGTCATATTTCTTCACCTTCTTTTTATGTACACATATATTAGGATGTGTTTTCTTTTAAAAATTATTTAATCAAAACAGTGTTTTAAAACCCATTTTTGAAATTCATTTCAGAATTATTTGAACATAAATATTATTTTACCAAAATTTTCGAAAACCACCTTTTCCAAAAACACTTTTTAAACAAAAAAAACAATAAATCATTCCAATTCATTAACAAAAAATTATAAAAATATAACATAAATGTTTCATGAAAAATAGGCTAGATATAGAAAAACATAGCTTAGCTCTGGTTACAAAAAAAATCAAAGGGATCCCCCAACAAATGATGGAATGAAAAGAAAACAATGGAGAAACTATAATCCATCCTAATATCTTAGAATAAAATAACATCTAAAAATATCTTGAATACATGTTATATTTTATTATACCTCAAAGAACAAACATCCACTTCTGTATAATTAGTAATGGATGACCCTAGGAAGGAGGTTAGAAAATAGATCTAGAATGGAATAAAAAACACCATCATTGAGTGGATGAATCCAAAAAAATGTTCCACACCACTATCCTAATGAATGAAAATTAAGAAGAAGAATGACCTCTTTCCAGGATGAAGGGACACAGATACTATGGAGATCAAACCCTGAATGGAGGAACTCAGAAAGAGATAAGACACAAAAATTTCACATGGAAACCACTAAAGTTTGAGAGAGGAGTGAGCTACCAAAATGATAATCATCAGACATGTATTGTGATAACCAATACTAGGATAATGGATTTACGATGTAAAAAAGTATACATATGGTGTAAACTCCCCATAACACGTTTTAGGGAAAAAACACACTTCCTAAGATTAATTTTAACAAGATAAACTATTTTATGGTGTAAAATTAGATCATAAAACATAAAATAAATTTATAGTATAAAACAGTAATTTAAAGATTTAGATATTACTATACCATAAAACATTTCATAGATTGTGTCCAGTGACACATTAGCACTATAAACTAAATTTTCTTGACATAAAATTTATTTTAATGTGGTACCCATCCTAAGTACAGTAGAAATTCCCAAAAATAGATCTATGCCTTTGAACCTGAGAACGCACTCTAAAACATTAAAAATATCATACTATTTTAAAGTCAATATTATAATATCTGGATAATAAGATTTTCTTTCCCTATTAATTCATCTGGTAGAAGGGTTCTACAAAAATAGGTGAGTCCAGTACTCCCTCAATGTTGACTCTCTCTCCCATGTATTATGAGGATCTGATCTATGTCACTATAACACATGGAAAAGTGGTATATTCTAACCATGAATTTATTTCACTTGAGAATCAATGATATATGCTAGCTTTATGCAACTAGATTTTTGGGATCCATTTCAATAACATTAAAACTAATATTGTGAGAGGGTCAGGATTATACATCCTAAGATATGAAATATGGAATATATCCTGAATACTAAAAAAATAAGAAGGTAATTCTAACAGATACACACCATTAAAAAGATTATTAGTGACCTCAAATGGTACAATATATCTCAAATACATTTTCCCTATTTTCCAATATAACAGTGACCCAAATGAGCAGTACTCTTTATGAGAACTCAGTCACTAATGGAGATATAAAAATAGAGACATTGGTAATCTATAAACAATTTCTTCTAAATTTTTCTATATAGAATTGCCGACATATATCATAAAACCTCACTGATTTGTCTTGAATGAATATCAATCCCACAAGATCATCCCCACTCATCACTACTTGACAATGTGGTGATCTACGTTGGTAATCATACAAAGCATTAAAGGTAACCATTCTAATCGATGAATGATAGCTATTTTTATACACACACTCATCCAGTCATCCATAGATATCTCATTATCCACTAAAATCTAGTATTCAAACATGGAGAATATCCTCCATGATTTGAATAGTATGGTCCATAAGAGTATATATATGTGGATTGTAAGATGTAATGAATTAGAAATAAGTCCCCAACACATCTTGAGGATTTTTTCAGAACTGGGAGGTAAAATGAGGATCCCAATATATGTTTATAGGAGTGGGAACCACATGCATCCTCTAGATCTCCTATACATACATCTTACCTATATCTTAACCTATAGTTTTCCCCCTAATTGGAATTAAATTAGAAGAATTCATTAACTAATAAATCACCACCAAAATTCCATTCTCTCTTTGAGGAGTCCATGGAAATCCAATAATGAAGTTCAAAGAAACCTCGTCCCATTTACAAACTGACACTGGAATTGGATGGAACAAACTAGAATGTTTTAGATGCTATGCCATTTCCTATAGGATGGTGTTACTTTAGGACAAAAAAAACACCAATGTCTCACTTCTTATTTCACCAAAATAAATTCTTCTAATGTCACAAGTAAATCTTCATAGTTCCATGATGAAAAGTCAATGAAGAAAAATTAATTTCATGCTAAAAAAAACACCTCACAAATTCCATGATGGAAAAATGATCCCAACATAATACCATAGTAAAGGGGATGAAAATAACAAAAAATATCCACATCATAATAGATTCCTCTAATTCTAATGAAGTCATCATTCTACAACTAAAACTATTTAATATTATAATGGAGGGACAATTATAACTGACTAGTGGTTATAACCATACCCAAAAAAACTCCTGAGAATATCTATGAAATTTAGTTACGAGACCAATAAGGTTTAAATCCTCCATCAATTCCAAAAGACCATGCTATGGCACTCTACTTTTGAGAGCATATGCCACAACATTTACCTTGCCTGGTGTATATGTGATATCAAAATAAAACATATTAAGGTTTTACACCAATTTTTTTTCTAGAACTCATTGATTACTTAGAAATTATATATATCACACTTTTATAGTCAAAATAAACATTGAACCTCTCCCTAAAGAGATAGTTCCATCTGTATTTAAACAGATGCGTAACTGTTGGAAGCTCCAAGTCATGTGTTGGGTAATTCATCCCATGTGGTTATTGTTTATTAAGGATATCTTATCTAACATTATAATCATTTATATTCATGAATAAAACAATAGAATTTGAAGCATCACTATACACCACATACCCATTACAATGATCATTTATGATAAGTATTTGAAAATATGTAAAAATTCATTTTAGTTCATCGAAGGGAGACTAACATTTCACATACCATGTGAATTTAACCCCTTTCCTGGCATGATAAGAAATATGTGACACCAAATTTGATAAATCATCTAAGAAAAAGTAATGGTATCTAGAAAGACAAAAAAAGATATGAATCTTAATGTTTTTCTATGGATCCTCCCACAACATTATATAATTTACCTTATGAGGACCAACAAATACTCTATATTTAGAAATCACATTCACAGAGAACATAACATATTATAGTAGAAATTATATATGTCAAATATCTCCATAAAGAACTGTGTAAATAGGACTTCCAAAAACAAACTAATATGGTTCATATTCTCATTCTCAATCCATGAATAAACAAATTTCATCTATGAACACAACCGAAAATGTTTTGAGATTCATTTGGAATATATTATTAAAGATAGCCATAAAAATAGTTAGAGAATTATTGATACCATAAAGGGTCAAAATATATCCATAATGTCTATACAATTACATAAACCTATTTTCAATATATTTGAAACCTAAACTCTAAGATGCTAATAACCCAAAAAATGATCAATATTAAAAAAATAATTTTCCCACTTTAACTGATCAAATATATCACCAACATGGTGAAAATGATACTTATTACTATAACTTTGTTTAAATTTTGATAGTCTTTGAAAAATCATTTAAAACTATTATCCTTCTCGTAAAATAGAACCAGGGTTTCCCACCGAGAAACATAATAGGGAAAAAACATTCTCCATCAGATCATCCAACTAAATCTTGAGCTCATTCATTTATACTGGTCCTATTTTATAAGAGGGTATTGAGATGGATTGTGTACCCGATAAGCTATAAATTTAACAAAAAAATATCCCCCTCTAGAAGAATACCGGAGAAGTCGTATGAGATGACATCCAAAAATTTACGAAAAATAAAAGGAATACTACCAATAGATGAAATTTTATTAGACTTAACTAAAATCGTGTATAAAAACATTAGATCTATGGGTAGAAAGGTCTTATATACACTGACATCTGATATAAATCTCAATAATCACTCGACAGATCCCATCACCTGTAAGGAATCAAGAAAACCGATGATAACAATCAAAGTCAACATATAAAGTAATAAGAAAATTTATCCCAAAAATGAATCTAAATAGATCCATATATAAAAAAATGACATTCCAAAATAACTCCACATAAACAATAAACAGTGAATTATATGGACAAAAAAATCATCTCCCTTTCATCTTACTAGGAGATGTGTGTTGCTAGATATCATAGGAAATGACCTCAGTTGGAAGTTTCTTCATGGATAAAAATTAATAGATATAAAATAATCTAAGGAACCTGTACCATAAAATATGTCACTATAATGGATGCAACAAAGATGACGCCTCTCATTATAGTGGGACCCATGTCAACCTGCACTATAAATTCCACCGTTTTGATTAGGAGATTCACTCCTTAGAACTGTGGATACATCCATGTAGATATTATGGCATCTAAATATATTGAAATGGCCTTTTTATTTGATGATATCTGTCCATAATGAAGTGTAGACATATCCATAAAAGTTTCTAAAAATATCCATAGTGTAAAAATCCATTTGACTTCTTCATAATTGTGGAGAAAGAACATTGTTTTTTTTTTCAAAACATGCTTTATTGAAATCATGTTAATAGAAAATTTCAAGGTATAATTGTTGGAATAAAGGAACCATGCAAAAAGGAACTACATACACAACTCCAATGATGCTCATACCACTTATTATTCTTTCTCACCACAACACTAGAGGCGCCAAATGGTATATAATAAGTGGCTGAATGACCAATATTCCCATTTATTTCAATTTCATCCATAACATACCTATCAACCATCTATATATATATATGTAAAAATATTTTTTATGAATATATAAGTTTTGATTTGTGGTTTCAAACCCTATAGGTACATCTAATCCAATATTATATCATTTGTTTCTACATCAAAGGAAAAATAAACTATCTCTATGAATAAATTAGTATGTAATGAAATTGACCACTCTACATACTATAAAGAGAGGAACTCCAAAGATATTGACTTCATTGGAAGATCCGGATAGAACTACTAGAAGAATAGGGTCTTAAAATCCTTCCAAATTAATTCCCATGTGCATATCTGTATGTAGAATACAATACATCCACTACGTTTTAGGAACCTCAATCTTGAGTTGGGCACACATCACATTGAAGCCTCAATAATTTCTAGGAAGTCAAATATTTTTTCTATCTAGTATAGTGGGTCTAATTCCTCTTGAGGATCATCATACACATAAAAGATAGGGGGCTCTCACATAAGAACTCTTTAGATTGATCCCTTTCTCTTCCAGCTCATGGTTAAACCATGATATCCATGTTATGGACTGGAAGTATATTTTTTTCTGGGGATGAACTACTCCCATTATATACCATATAAATTACTATTATAAAGGAAGATTACCTTTAATATCATCTGTTACATCCTCCTGTGTAACCCATGGGAAACATCTCATATGCATACTATTACAAAAAATTAATGAACAATCTTACAAATGGATAATATCACATAAATATATATACATAAGAAGATAATGATACTATGGTTAAATCTCTTCACAGAAGACACGAATCCCAATATACTATGGCATTTTGAGTCACGTTTGGGAATTGTATGGTTAGGAACTCACCTAAAACTACCTCTCAATCCAAAAAAATCCTATTTATTGTCTATCAAACATAGTAATAATGAGAATAAACATTCTATAATACTAATTTTATTAAAAACTATCTTGGGATGTCATCAAAATATGGTAGATGGCCTGATCTTCCATATACTTGAAGGGAGTTCTTGATCACCATGTCATGGAGACTATATCACAGGTGTTGAAAAAAACTAGAGGGAATTATTTCACCTAACCTGAAGCTGAAAATATGGAATATACATACATAATACAATGAATCTTAATTAGTGAAAATAGGAATAAATAAATGTCACATCCAAACAGAAACTACGGTATAAATATAACCTACCAACTAGGTTAAAATAAAGATACAATTTTGAGAAAAAATAAAAGGATAGGAAAACATCAACTATAACTCAATGCAGTTTAGGTTCAATGCCCTTGAATCACACCACCATTTTCGAAACCCATTAATGCATAAAATGAGGCCTTTTCATTCCTAATATGAAAATAGAAAACCATATCTACACACTTCTAAATGGGTGTCTAAGGTGTCAGCTTAATATGATAAATAAGATCCCACCCTAGTGTTCCATAATAGGTCTCTGTATGGAAATAATAACATAAAAAACATTAATGAATGAAATTAATTTCAATTGTTTTGTATAAAAAAATTATAGAATATTCAAATTTTTCTATAGTTCTATATAGTATAGTTAATACATTTTCAATGAATATAACATAAATTAAAACAGGTAATAATAGCAAGAAAAAATAAACCAAATATCAAGTACTACACACCAAAGATCACTATATGTTAGGTTATCAAAATCACTCACACCCAAAAAATAGGAAATCATGCACATAACTCCCCTATAAATATGTATCAAATCTATGGAGTAGAGGAACAACACATAAATTTAGCCACCATGATAATCCAAAACGTTCTTTAGAAAAATTTCCTAGGTAGGAGTGGAACACATCCAGAATGAATCATCTGAACGTTACAAAAAATGTGTTTTATTTTTACACATTTCACATAAGCACCCAAGGATTACCATGAACTAATGCAATGTAAACAATGAAGGACATAAATAAATTCCAAAAAATTACCATCACATTCAATATACACAACTAACTATAGAGAGGTTATATATAAAACCTAAAATAAAGTTCACCCTTTATACCAAAACCAACAATGGACCTATCCTCGAATAATATAACACAATTAATATATATAGAAATAAATAAAAAATCACCATAGGGTTGATGAATCAAAAATTAAGATCCATGACACTACCAAAACTAATTGAAAAGATGATTTAGAAAGACCAATTACTAGGAATCATTGATAAAACCTTTACAGAGATTGAATGATGAATGGAGGAACTCATAATGATAAGAGACACCAAAATCACACTGGGAACCACCTACGGTTTGAATGAGGGGAGGCCTTCTGATTGATGAAACATAAAATATAAAACATGATAAAAACTTATTTTACTAAAGGATTTTTGGATAAAATGTTATACTTATAGAATAGACACCCCATAAAATGTTTATTATAATTAAAATCTCTCCTTATATTTAATTTACCATGATAGATTATATTACATAGTAAAAGAATATCTTTAGTTTTAAAATATATTTATGGGCTAAAGGGATTTTAATACTTGCATGATTCTTGTGATTTAAACCATTTCACAGTTTGTTCCATGTGAATGTTTTTAACATAAACTACACATATTGGAAATAAAATATTCTTTCATATTATACCCATATTAGTTCATGTATATATTACCAAAATCAACTCTAAGTTCTCCAAACCTAGAAAGACTATGTCAAAAACTAAATAGTGTATAACTTTTTTCCAGTTTGTTAAACTGAATTTCATTTTACCTGGTATTTAGATAAAATGTAATATATATATATATAATTTACATATATAACATAACCAAAATTCATAATTTTCTTCTTATATACTAATCACTAATATTTTTTTGTTTTCCCATTTATTAATTATTTATCATGCAATCGAATATTTATAGTGTTAGCTCTTCTGTTTTATATGCGTGTTTTGGTTCAATAGTTCAAGTCCCTGATCAATGTTCATAATTTTATCATCCTCATTATATTAATCATTTCATTTGAATCATATTTTTTCATTATATAATGTTTCATAAGAATTATTATAGGTTTCTAATGGAAATTGAATTACATCACATCGCAAAGGTAATAGTCTTCATGTACACAAAATTGATGTTTTAAATTTTATATTAATGGAATGAAATAAAGTTAAACAATAAATAAGATTTCATATTTCATTATTATATAATATTTGATATATATATTCATTAATTCTATCATCATGTCAAATTATGTAATGTGGAATTGAAAAATGATTCATATATCTTTTGGGAATGGTAGTATAAACCTATGCACGAGTGTAGATATCATCTTCCAAAAAATTTGATGGTAAGAAGGTAGATAATATTTTTGATTTTAAGAATCATAATTATATAATAAAAATGATAAGTATTAATAAAATTAATACTTATAACCATGCATTACAGAACTTCATGACAAATAAAATTTGTTACTTCCTAGGGATGGTAGTTCATATGTACGAATTAGTGATGTTTTAAATTTTCATTAGATAGATAAGAGACATATAATTGCATTAAATAAAAATTATATACGTAAATATAATAAATATAACTGTTTCATTATATAATGAAGGTTATATAGTATTTTATAGAGCTTAATGAATAAAGAAATATGAAATAGATTAGTAGTGACAATTACCACTTATTCATGTATCTTCATTTGGCTCACACATTAACCATTAGTGAGATGGTTGTTCAGATTTGAATACCTCTATTTCATGTTGAGGATGAATGGGATGTGATTTTATCAAATCATGGTTGATTTAAGAAGCTCATTTTGGATAAGAAGTGAGAATAGAAGGAGTCCCTTTACTACGAGGGTCAGTGGATAACTTGTAATAATATGATAAATTAATATATAATGTATGTCTTACTCAATTCAAGTGTCTCAATAATTTCATAGTTTCTATGATAATAATAATATTTTTAATGTACAATCATCCAATAAGATTATTTTATGTGTTTTTTAAAAGTTTATCTCTTTGGATAATCCCTCTTTTAATCATTTTAAAACATAGCTTATAAACGAGATAGAAAGACATTAAGGGTCAACACTGTCATTAAAAAAGGGAATTTTAATAATAAGTAGTAATTGGTTAATATAATCAAAAATTTCCAATTAAAAGTATAAAAGATAGTTTTTTTATTTTTAAATAAATTAATTAAATATTTTCTAACATTAACTTTTTCTTATGTCATCTACATGAATATTCAGATAATTTTACTTTAACAAATATTAATATCACCATGGAGTAAGAATTTTAATTTTTTAAATACTAGTTTACATTAATTATTTTCTATAAAAAACATGACATACTTTAATAATATAAAACATGCCACTTTTATAATTTTTAGGACTATTTACATTCATTTTTTACTCTCTTAAAAAAGATCTCCATCAGTGATGCCAAAGCATTTTAGGTAACTAGATTTTAGGGTGTGTCTTGGAAAAAGAGACTAGTACAAATTTATTAAAAAAAAAGATATTGAATTAGTCTAAAAGAGGAGATTTTATTAAAGTATTTCTTGAAGAGAAATCTCATGTTATAATGTAATTCATCTAATCATGTGACCTCATTGTTCACACCATTATTAGCGAATATATCTGTCACAATGGTAGATTCTCCGTAAGCATGTGTAATGAAGTAATTAAGAACCAGGAAGAGTGAAATATATTCCATCCATATAAAAGAGAGTTTCTATGGTAGGTAGTTCATTCCATTCGGAAAATATTGGAATACTGTGGTAGAGTCTCTTCCAAAACAATGATTATCAGAATCATTATGTTGTGAAAATCAAGCAACATGAATAACACTGAGCATTTTAGCCACTAATGATAAGGAAACACCACAAGTGATAAAGAATAATCCAATATCTTTCCATTGTTATCCAGGAATATAGTACCACAACCTAAAAGGCCATCATTATTTTTTAGGACCTATAGGCATTAATTTTAATCCATATTATGTTACAAAACATTCTCTAAGGATTATATTCATTATGAATAAAAATGAAATTAACCATATTTCATAATTTGAATATTTAATAAGAAAATGGAATATATTTTTTATGGACGAATTCAAAAAATTAATATAAATTACTTTTTATATATGTTCACAAAACATAACAAAAATGTTTTTAGAAAAATATCATATTTAATAACGATAATTATTTTCTATCAAAATAACGTATATTTGTGATTATAGTGTAATTAATTGGAAAATGTATAATAAAATGATATATATTTTAATTTAGAATCATATATAAAATAAAAATATCATTTTGAAATAATTCTTAAAAGATATTTATTGGAAATATCTGTAATTTGAATAAAAACATCACATAGATTTAAAAAATTTCAAAAATTTATTATTTATTCAAATTATATTTTTAAATAAATTATATTACATCATAAATATATATTTGCTATAAATTTTTTGTTTTAAAATTCTGCATATTATTCTTAAATAATTATAATTCCATGAATGTGAAATTATTTATAAAATCATTTTTTAACTATTCACCCCAAATAAACTTATTCTTGAAAAATCCAGATAATTATTAAAAATATATTGTTTATATGTGGTAAAAAAAATGATTTTAATTTAAAAAAATAAAATTTAAAAAATTAATAAAAATAATATTTTAATAGAAACACATAAAATTTATGGAAAACCCACTTTTAATGAAAATAAAATTTTTAATACTTAGTAGTTTCGAACTATATGTGATTTAATTCTTATCATTCAAAATTATGTACTTATTTAAATGTAACTACGAAATAAATTCCAATTAGGAAAAAAATAAACATATATTTCATATTTTGGATACTCTTCTTCATACCCATCATACCAATAACTATTTTACAATAATCTTAGTAATGTTATAACATTTCTATAGTATATCTCAGTTCCATTGAGCTTGGTGTTCTGTGTGGTACACATTTTTTAAAACATTATTGATTTAAAATAAAAAATCTATTAAAATATATTTTTTTACATATTTCATCACTAATCCTTCTCAAATATATTTTCCAGTTCTAGTTCATACTAAATATGTTATATCTTGATCAAAATAAAATCTTGCATATGGTGGTGTCTTTGTTTGTAGTTATTTAAAATATGAAAAATTTGATATGAAGACAATTATTCAATGAGTACATTCAATCAAAAAAATTATGTTAATTATTATTCATTAGGACAATGATATATATTCATCAAAGTATCATAGAGTCTATAACAACATGATTTTAAATAATAGAGTGAAAAGAGATTAAAAATGATAACTTTTAGAATTACCTTAATTTAGTGTATTGGGAGGAATGTTTTGGGGAATAACGACATGTAGTTATTTTTTGTGATTCATATTTCTAGGAATATCTAAATAAACAAACCCTGTAATCAATTTACAGTCATGAAATATATAACATTATGTATATAAAATCTCAAATAGTTATGGGAACTCACACATATTTTTTAATGATGTCTGGTAGACCTAGAAAAACGTTATTGGCTATTTTGAGTAGTATTGTTTCTATTACTAATGTAGGAGTTAGTTGAATAGGTATAATAATGATATTAGTGTAATATATATATATATATATGCGTGTGTTTTTTTTTGTGTTTTTGTTTTTGTGAGAGAGATAATTATATGCGGAGAAGGTATTAACCTCCTTAACTATAATTTTTGATATTCTTCATGTACCATTAGAGAAGTTACTTCCACTATGTGGACATATCATGGGTGGATTCTAATATCAATATATCTAGAAAATAGTATAATTATTTTCATTTTAAAATAGATTATCCTCATGAAAACGTTGGATTTATTATTGGGATGATTCTTAATTTAGATACGTGTTTCATTATTACTCAGTACATTATTAGTTCCTTTAGTTATGAAGCATGTTCTACAATGTGTGTATAATTCATTTGTGAATAACAATCAATTATTAAAATATAAAATAGTACAATAGTATTTTATCAATTGAAGAATTTATATATGTATAGTTTTAAATTGAAATTTTCTCATGAATTAGTCATATTGAATATTAAAACCTTGTCATAAAACATATCTTCTATCATTAATTATCAAATAATCAGGAGATGTACATAATTATGAAAAACCAAATATTATAGATGAATATAATACACGGCTTTGAATTGAAATTTCATTTTTTACTTTATTATTTAATCCTAATAAAAATTATCTTTTTTCGTGTTTTGAATAATTATGAGGGTGTTAAAAAGATATTTACCCAAATTAATAATATCGATCTTGATTAAATTTACTATCATGTGATTATTAATTTGAATGATTTCATAAATTTTGTTGAGTTTTTTCATTAATGAAAAATAATCCCTATAAATTTATTATCCTATACCAATTTCAATAATTTATTATTTAACTCAAAAATAATGACTATAATAGTGTAATTAATCGGTTACTTTTAAATAGTGAAAATATTGTGATAATAAAAAATATTAGTTTGAATGGTTTAATTTCCCATCCACTTTACCAAAAGTATTGACCTTTTAGTTACATATTACTATTTATTATAAGTAATGATGGTTTTAAAATCGTAAATTCAATATTTTATATAGCTTGAGAAGTAATGAAATTACTTAGTGGCCATATTTTTTTTATTATTAGTGGGATATAAACAAATATTGATAAGATAAAGTACTAGAATATTTTATAGAATTCCAATGTATATCATTCATTTTTTTTATTTTAGAGAAATTAATTTAATTCTTCTCTACATCGATATATATTTAAGTTTTTTCTATATAATTAATGGATGAAGGTCTGTATATGATTTTATAAACAATTTGATATACGTAGTCAAAAAAATTAATAAAACAAATGGATAATTAAACTTCAAAGATGAGGATAAAATCATACCGTGAAGTATGTTTTATACAATAAAATGTTCATGAATTTAAAACCATATTTTACATTGAATGAAGTAATAATTGGTTGAAACTATTAGATAAAATGGAAAATAATTTGGCATGATCAAATGAATAATTGGAAGACAATTTTGAGGTTGAGTTTGAACCAAAGGATAGATCTAATTATAGTTCTATTTTTTAGATGAATCTATGGATTCAAAAATGGTATTATTTAAAATAAGATAAAATATCTTAATTAAAACACTACTAATTATTTTTAAATATTGAATAAAGAATTTTCAAAAAGAAAACATGATGAAAAAAATATGTAAGAGGAATGTGAATATATAAAAACAATTATCTCTATTTATGAATTTGATAAATTAAAAATACATGTGGCGAATGGGGTTTACAATCATGTTTGAATAATATAATAATTTATCTTTCAATTTTTATAGTCTCTAAATAATGTATTACACCTCATAAAATCATCAATTTTCTAATAATGAAATGAAAGAGAAGATTCAATCTGAATGAGATAATATTCATGTCATGTTTAAATCTAGATTGGTTAAATTAATTCCATAATAATATTACATAACACCCAATGAGGTAATGTATATCTGGAAGAATTTAAAAATGTTCTTTTAAAATGAAACACAATTTCTTTTAATTTGATTATTATGATTTTTTTGGTATATTTATAATAATATATCTTAGAAGTTGATTTCATAATACTAAATATTTTTAGCATTAAAAAAAGGACCTTATAATTTATATAGTCATTTTTACTTTTTATATTAAAAATAATATATAATAAAAATGGAATGTTTCTAATTCTCAAATAATATAATGGAACTTAAACTAAATAAATTCCATCCTAGGACCAATAATGTGAAGCTTGATTAAACATAGAATAATAATTTTCATTCTTTTATATTTATTAACTATTAATAAATATTTTGTAACTATCTTGATTAACAAAATATTGAAATTGTGTAAATTATTACTTTGAGTATTATGGAAGGTTCTTTTCATTCATATGACTATTAATACTATTTTATATTAGAAACATTATAAATTTTGTGGAATAATTTGACCTGTTGGAATATTTTCATTGACTGTGATCATAAATTATACAGAAACATGTGAAAATTAATAATGGATTTATACCCATTCCAAATATTTATTTTATTTTAAATAAGTAATAATATGTTACAATTTCAGGATTCTAATTTCTTTAAATTTGTGATAATAATAATAATAATTATTATTATTATTATTATTCATGAAATGATTTTATAGGTCATGGTTTAAAATATTTATTCTAGATAGGTATTGTAAAACCCTCAAATGTATTCTTTCTTGTACACTATTTTTGGAAAGAATCCCAGGATATGAATTATTATACGAAATTTCTTTTATAATAGTTCTATTTACACGGTTATTTTGTTCCATAATATGATGATTTAGGAAATCCAGTAATTCTTTGTTAGCCTAATTGTTCATGAGGTATACCATGTATTCTATAATATTAGTGGCTTATAGAGACAATGAATTTCTTTATGGGGTACATTTTGAAATTATTATTTGTCCTTCCCATCCTATATAATTTTATAATTTTAATTGAGAATAAAGTAATATTTTAATAGATTTTATGGATATTTTTTATTTATTTTTAAATAAAAAAGAGAGTATTTATATCATTGTTTTTTATATTTTTAAAATATTTTTAAATTTTTAAAAGTGCTCATATTGTTTTTTGAATGAAATGATTAATGAGATAATGTGGGATGAACATTTTCTATCTAACTACTCCCATATTGTTTCAAATATTACAAATTTTGTTAGGGGGATTTTAACATAAGATATTAAGTTTCTTTTATTCTTTAACATCTACGTTTTATATTTTTTAATCTAGTAAAAATTCCACTAGAAAACAAGAAAAATTTGAGCCACGAAAAAATATTATAATTGGTCTCAAAAGACTTGTTTTACACATATGATAATCTAAATTGTGGATTGAAGTATTTAATAGGAGTTAGATAAACCTATTTTTTATCCCATATAGAATATCCTGAATTATGACTTCTTAATACAGTTATTTTTAAGACATTGTTTTTTAATGTTTAAATTATCAATCACCCTACTTAAAACTCAAAATTGAATATTGAAATAACTCTTGATTTTAGTTGTTTTATTTCTATGTAATTGTTGATATATCATGAAATCCTATGAATGAAGTGCATATATATGATATTGTGTATGAATCTGATCGAATGATATTGACTGATGATTCAAATTTTTTCTTATTAGGTAGAATGAATGTGATAGATATTAATGAAAGGATAAATATAGTTATTAGAATAGTATAATATTTTTCAGTTGAAATTATACATGAGTCTTGATTTACTCACTTTTTATTGGGTGAATTGTATAATTTTTAAATTTAAATGTATGAATTTAGTCATATGACTATGATTAAGTTAATGTTTTTTTGTGTATGTATTAGTTTTTATTTAATGTTAACATTTTTCTTTCAGATAATCAAACATTAATAATTCTTGAATTTTTTAACTCTAATTTTTGATAATATTACCATCATATTCTAAAATTATAATTTTTTAAAAGATAGATTAAATTAAATTGTTTTTGAGGATTTATGGTCGAAGTTATCTTTAGTGTGAATTTGAATATGTTCTGATGTTTTTGAAGAAAAATGGAACAATCAAGGACATCACAGATACCATAAAAACATGGTTATGTTGATAAATCACATCTGAAGTCCTAATAGGAATCACTAAAAAGAACATCAAGATCACAAAACAATTTTTTGTTTTATTATTTCATTTTGATCATAGGAATGATACCATAAATTATGAAATATGGTACTATGTCGTATTGAATATAGATTAAAATAATAATTGAAATGTTAAAAAATAATTTAATAATGAATTGAAGACTAAATTTATACATTATAACCCAAATATCCTTCATAGATCAACAATAGTACATATGAAATGTAATATAAGTCCATTTTCAAAATATTAAACTGTATATAGATTTATTTAATGATTTTATATTTATTAAATGGGGTATAATGTCCACGATTGAAGGTGTGATTTAATTTCTAAATATTTGAAGGTCTATAGAAGGATAGGGTGCCATTAGATACTATGATAATAGTGAAATAGAGGCCAAGAAACCCGATTTAGTTGAAGTATATTGGAAAAATAATAATAAATAAAGAATTTTTAGTTTAATTAAATTTTTTATTTGAAATAATTGGGATATCCCTTAAAAATTAATTTTTCCACGATTCATAGTTCTGGTCAATCATAGTTTCATTAATGATGTTGTGTCTATTTTAGTGTTTTGTGGCACACTATCATGGGACATATGACATATTGGGATCATTTATGTCAACTCTCTCAAATAATTCTGGCTTTATAAAAAAATTATTTTATGAAAATAATTGATTATAAAATTTATAGGATACAAATTCTCAAATATAAATTATTACACAGCAACTTTTTATGAATGGCTTATAGTGTACCCCAGAATAATTTCAGGGACTATTTTAGTGGGATATTTACATCAATAATGAAAAATGTTATGGGGATTACTTATAAATATATTTTAAAAATCGATATATATATATATAAAGAACCATTATTTCTGTATAAATAAGCATCCATCATGGAATCTATAGTACAATTTTCTTCGTCTATTATCCTATGAGTTATTTATCCAATTTTATAATGTTGAGGGTGAACGAAATGGTCTATAGATCTTGTAAGGATTTCATTATTATTTTTTATTTTACTTTAGTCGATTTATTCATGTTACAGATTCTTTGAATGATTATTCAACCATGAATGTGATCCATTATAGAATAATATTTTTTTATTTATTTCTGATTGATGTACTCTCTATTATGTTTGTATCATTAATTATTTACAAACATTCAATAATTAGTGAAGTGTGTTTGATAAATAGAGAAGTATATGTATATATATATCATGGTATAAATCCATATTTGTTAATAAATTTTTCTTATAAAATATTATCAAGTTGTGATGAAACATCAATCATTTTATTAATTGTTATATCATTTTATTTCTTTGTCTTAATGAATGAATCCATACACAGTCAAGGTAATTAATTCATGAGAATAAATTATATTATTTAAATTTATTTTTTTATTCAAACCTTGTCTATATATATTATTAATATTTTTGTGATTATTAAGAGTTGATATGCTAATTAGGTACTGATTAAAATCAATCACAGTGATTCTAATTAAATATACGAAAACACAACAATTAAAATTTAATGACTTCATGAGTGAAACTGAATTAATTTTTGTAAAGAAAATTAATCCATGAAAATTAGTTCCCCTCTCTTCACTACTTTTCAATTAAAAGATAGAAATATTATTTTTCCAATCATTATTTTATTTCGATTGTATATTACAATATTGAAAATAATGTGATGAAATATAAATTAGTATATAAGTCATAAATAGGATTATTTATTCACTATATGAATGAACACATATATACACAATATTTTCCTATTATGGTAACTATTTATTTTTAGAGATATAAATGCATTTTTTCTACTATAGGGTGTGACAACACTTGTGTACAATAAATATCACTCACTATTTTCCTGAATGAGTTAATACTTCTTCCTTATAACCATTAATAAATTTATATTTGGGGTTTGTAAAATAGTGTGAGAAATTATGTCCTCAATAATAATATTGAGGGGATATTTTTAATTATGTATGAACCATTGTTTCTCATAATGTAATGATAAAAAGAAATGGAATATGAAAATAATTGATAAGGGGATGAATTTTATTTTTGATGAAATATGGCGGAGTATATGAATACTTAGTCAATGGGATATTGATCTTTTTGTAGGTTATTCAGACTAAATAATTAAAAAATAAGAATTATTAAATAATATTTAATAGTAATATGATGACATATGTGTTAATCCATGTTATTAACATAGTATCTCATTGTCACGACCCGTCCTCGGGGCTCGTGCCGTGACCACCCCAAGCTCGCCTTCCATAGGCCAGGGGATGGCGACTAGCACCAAAGGCATAAATCCCGATAAATAGGGAAGGCATTCCCTTTATAAAGTAATCAAACACCATAGAGTACAAGTGGAAACAAACACTAAGTACAAAAGAAAGTGCTGAAAAGTAAATGGGCCAGAATATAAAGCCAAATAAAAAGTACAACTACAACTGAACGAAAGTACAATAGAAAAGAAAAAAATATGGAAGATAGAAGCAGATCATGGGTCGTACACCTCAGATCCTACCTGAAGGGTAGGTACAGATAGCCTCCTCAACGCTCTCGCCCATCAACCTCCTCTGAATACCGTCTTGTCGTGAAGTCCACCATCGGGTGCTGACTTGATTTGAGGTCCACCTCTGGGTACCGTCCAGTCCTCGAACACTCAGTCTCTGTCTGCACTGTCCGTCGTCTGCATCAAACACAACGAGGTGCGGGCATAGCCTGTGCATGGGTGAGTATAATGATACACAGTAGGGACCCCGAGACCCTCATGGTCTCACTAAATCGAACAAGGATAACCACAAATAAGGATCTAAACAGATAACCCTTACTTAGGTATAAGCCCATTCTTATACTTAAGTTATCAAGTAACCCATCTCAATCAAGAGGTATCACACAGATATAAAATCAAAGGATAACTACTACTTAGGTATGTGCCCATACATATACCTATGTTATCATGTAACTCATCCCAATCATGAGGAAATCAAAAAGGTCAACGACTCAGCTCAAACCAGGATTTTCATTAAAGATAACAAACCCAAAACTGCTGAAGAGCTCCTCCTCTAATGAGTACGTTGATACTGTCACGACTCTGAGGCACTGCACACTAACCTTAGACTGCTGAAGTACTCCCCCTGTCGAGTACTGTGGCCCTGCTGCTACAATAATGCCCTTCCCACCATGGGGTTGCCGCTACAACCAAGTGCACCCCCTCATAGCCTACATAGGTACTCCTTCTGTCAAGTACCGTGGATCTGCTGCTACAACCATGTGCTCCTACATCGTGGTTATTCCACTACAACCAAGCACTCCCCACTGGGCTATCCGAATCACTCCGAGTCGATCGATCAGTAGTCGTCATGTCTCATCCGGCTACTAGGTCTCTGCACTCTGCTCGCTCGATACCGAGAGGGTCCGCTCTACGAGCTACAGGTAGATACTCCAAGTATCAAAAAGTCCCACAAAGAAGAATATCAAAGGACTGCCTCGTCGTAAGGGTCTCAATGCAGTAGACAGCGCATCAATCAGACCCCCGGTCTGTGAGTTATTACCCTTTTAGTCCCGGGGGCCCTCTTGGTTTCGTGTACAAACCAACCCGGCCATATCTCAACTATACCATGAACTCACATAGGTTATACTCAAACGGACCGTTTCTCAACGTGATCAACAAAGCCACTGACGGTTCGTCAAACGGACGTCCGGTCTGAAAGTTATTGGATTTTCCGTTCCAGGGGCCCGGTTGGATTTCGGGTTCAATCCAACCTGGCTATATTCCAACTGCATCCAAAACTCAGGTGAAGTAGGAAAAAATAACCATCTCATCAAGAGGAATACAACAAAGTTTAAGGCACTTCAATCGGACGTCCGGAACTCATGTTATAACAGTTTTCGCTCCGAGGGCCTAGTTGGTTTCGTGTTCGAACCAACCCGGATATACCCAAACTTCGCCGAAACATCGAGTGTAGTATACCGAAATGACTGACTTGATCCAAGGAACCCTACGCAACTGATGGTGTGTTGATCGGTGGTCTTTAGCCAAGATATGGGCATTTAACTGAAGGATGTCCGAAAATGGGGGGTTTGGGCCCGATCCAACCCGACCCGAGTCCGGGTCCGGCCCGGTTGAGCACGGCTTGGCCTGGCTGGCGCGACCTGGCCGGGCTGGCGCAACCCGGCCCAGGGGGTGCTGCCCCACCCGGTGGGCGCGGCCCGTCCAGGCTTGCCGCAGAGCGATGGGGGGGGGGGGGGGGGCTCGACCCTCGCCGCTGATTGACACCGGCGGCATCTTGCCCCGCCTCGCCATCCTAGATCCCACGACCACGTAGGATCTCCCACCTCGCCGCCGCGACACAGCCGCGACGGATCCTCCTCGGCCGCGGTCTGGGCGCCACCCCCTCCTATTGTCGGTGCCTCCGTGCTGGCGAGGTGCGTTGACATCATATTCCTCGAACCACCGGATGCACTCTGGTGGTCCGTTTTACCCGCCGTCAGCGCCTAAGGTCGCCTTAGGTCCTGATCATCACTACGAAGGCTTTCAAACGTCTTTGCGGTGCTTTTTAATCATCTCTGTTAATCCGCGCACCCACAAAAATTTGCGGAGGGTTGTCGGGTCGTGTTTTTTCGGCCCGCACCCTCCGCGTTAGGTGTTATCAATTGGAAAAATTAAACAGGACTTTATAAAGAACAAACATTCAATTTTACTTAAATAAAATTTAGTCATATCATTCCACAATCTCTTAAATAATTTGTAGCATACCAATATTCCCAACTTTCTATTAAAATAAAACATTCATGGATCAACTTAATGTTGAGTTGATCTGCGTTCTTTGTTTTAGAAGGAAACAACCATGGGAATAATATCATTCTCAATATAATCCCCTACTTCGCAAAGACGTCGCACGTTGTCGAGCTGCAGAAAGAGGCAAGCGTTGCGAGGATCAGATGTCACAGAGGATCGGTGCCGATTCTGTAGTCATCGGAGAAAAATCCATCATTGATGGCGATGTTCCCCGCGGTGATGTATCCTCCCATTCCGTGGTGGAAGAAAAAGGATTGGAGATAACGTAGAGCGTTCTTCGCTGAGTCGGAAGGTCGTTCTTCGTTGGAGAGTCAGAGTTCTTCCCCAAAAACTCTAGATCTCCCACCCAAAAAGGTTTCCCCCAAATAAAATAATAAACTACCTTATTATTTTATTTAATACAAGCCACTTCAAATTCAATCAATCAAACCACCTTATTAATTAGAATGTTTTGGAATACATTTAAGAGAGGAGGATGTGAAGAGTCACATTTAATTAAGGGAATGTTGTCACATTAAAAAGAAGGGAGTTTATTGGGAGAAGGTTAAGGGGTTTAGGGGGAGGTAGAAGGTTGGGGCTCGTGTGGGACCCACCTTTCAATTATTCACACATGGGAAGTTGGTTGGTCATGGGCCCCACCTACAACTTCCCATGTAGAGATTAACTCTGAAGATATAAAATAAAAATTGTTCAACAATTTATTTATTTTAAACTAAATCCCCAAATAATAAAATTCAACCCGCTTAAAACGCAACTATGGTAAAGGTCCCCTTAAAAAATTACCGGCACTGCGAGTTCATCGGTGCCCTCAGATTTCAATTCCGATCACCGGTTCAAAAGATTGAAAAACCCGATCATTCGTTCACTGAACGTACCCGATCTAAACTTCAGAAATTGATCCTGGGCACACCGGGCCTCGGATTCAGGTGCCGTCAAAAACTGCGTACTTGTAAAATTCCAAGGAAATTAAGAAACAATTTCTTTGAAATTTCTGGGACTTTACACTTATTGAATAAATTAAATGTTAGTTCCTGATTCCCACACCAATTATGAGTTATTGGATCTTAAAGTATACATTATTTATATTTTTTACAACCCTATTAAGTGAATAATTAATTAAACAATATAAATTTTCCTATTGATAACTAAAATGTAGTAATTGATGATTTGTGATTAAGTGATCATGTAGAATCATTAAATGAAATTGGGTAGATTTTTAGAAAATTACAATCTATTTTTAAGGTTTTTTTTGAAATACATAATAGGAAATCCACTAAAAGAATCATTATGTTAATGGTTGATAAATATATAGTGTGATGTTATTATTAATGTAAAAATTTATGTAAGTCTGTTTGTTGTTTTTCATTTTGAGAAAATCACATTTCAGTCCAGTGGAGTTATGTCATAGTAGTGTCAACGATATTTCTACTTTTCTAAAGTCTAGGATATATACTTGTGGTTGTTAAGTTGATTACCAAAAATTCGGAGTCCAAAATAAAATATTTTATGGATGATACCATAGTGGTATACCACGTGTCAAGGAAATTGAATGAAAATTGGATTTAGATGAAAAAAATACTGGTGCATGTCGTGTTACAAAAACATTTATAGCATGAGTTCATTCATGGATATTTAGTTCTCATTGACTATATATTCTTTTTGAGAAATTCATATATACCATAATGATACAAACAAAAGTCATGGTATTCATCATGGATAGGTTGAAAATGGTCATTGAAGAAGGATCATCGGTATTCTACATGGAATTTAGTCTTTAGTTGTATGAAGAATAATTAACGTCAAGATTAACATAGTATTATGACACGTTGATTTATAGATTTGAAATTTGTAACTTTTGAATAGGTATATTTATGTGTTAACAAAATTTCAAGGATTCTGTAATTGGAGATAATGTGGATGATCATGGAAGAACACACCAAATGAGTATCCCTTTGCCATGGTGGATAGAGTTGCAACAACAATAAAACCCCAAACCTAGAAGCCCAGAGTTGGTGAATTATTCTCTTACATTGGCATGATTAAAAGGAATCAAATCCCAAAGAACCTTATTGTTTAGCAGTATTGGAAAGCCATACTACATACATGATACCCATAATATATAGGGAAATATAATATAAAAAAATGACACATAATAAACTTAAATAAATTTCATCCTTGATTCTTATTCAATGTTTTACTCTTCATAACCTAGTGAAAGGGATCATTATAATGGTTAGCTCAAATCCATAGTAAGGGTAAGTAAAATGGAAGCAATAATGAATCGATAGGAATACATTAACATGGAATGGTAAATAACATATCACAAATTTGATTAAAATAAATAGATAAGGAAATATAAATATGAAAAGGTAATAAACTACAACTCATTCCATATCAATCAATAAACTGATAATTAAATATATTCCTGGATATGTCAACACAAAATCTCGTAGATGAATATTAACAGAAACTAAATGAGGGATGTAATTGATTATTTGACACAATGTTTCCTAGGTACATTGTACCTTTAGAGTAAAGACATTTCACAAGATGGTTTAAAATATATTGGGTAAAAACCCATATAAGTCTATTGTCCAAATGAATTTTCCCATGAGACTACCGATGCATCGAGGTGCTATCTATAATCGGGCCCCACTCATGTTGTACCAGTCCAAAGGATTTATCATATTTATGAAAAATGTTCCTTATCAAAATTTCTATACTAAATAAAGAATATAGATTTATCAATATTTCCCTAGTGTAGGCTATGTTACAACATCGATTGTTTAAATTAATGGATGTAAATACCTTTGAAAGATCATAAAAACAATCTTGAGGGACATGACATGTTAAACATTCCAATTTGTCCCATACCACCTTGAAAATTTTAAATAATAAACCCCATGAAGTAATAAAATTAAATGAAACTTATAATATCATGATTTAAATGGGAATCATGAAGTAAAATGTTAACGGTCATTAAATACATGAAATAAATGCGAATTCACGCATAATAATGAA
Source organism: Viscum album (assembly GCA_963277665.1). Taxonomy (NCBI): domain Eukaryota; kingdom Viridiplantae; phylum Streptophyta; class Magnoliopsida; order Santalales; family Viscaceae; genus Viscum; species Viscum album. The sequence continues at coordinate 459,816 of CAUJRU010000030.1, read as the reverse complement.
TATGTCTCAATTGAATTTATTTTTAGACAAAATTGATTATCCTAAGATTAATTTTGTTTTGTGGTATTTATCATCATATATAATGGTTTAAAATATTTTATTAACTTATTACATAACCATGCTCATATTTATAGTATTATATATTATCTTTTTAAAATGTCTTATTAATCGCCTGTTATCAATCTTTCATTATTTTCCCTTTTCTCAGTTGTTAATTGCATAATTTTATTAAGTATATTTTTCCTTGTTATTTTATTATCCCATTACTTAGATAATTATTTCATCATCTACAAAAATTATAGCATGACATAAATATCTTATTCATTCCGAACATTTGTATTTAGAATAATCTATATTGATAGGAGATAAGAAATGAAATAAACCATCCCGGGAGATGGTAGGTTGTATGTATGCATGAAAAATAATTTCATTTCTTTATCATATTAAAATAATTGAGTTATAATGTTAGATATTTATATTATGATTCCATTATTATATATATGTTATATAAGTTACATAGTTTTATTAAAATGAAAGATCTCATCTTTTTTGGATTCATATCTGGTGAATTATTAGGTACATTTGAGGTGTTCAACTACCTTTGTTTTGGAGTAGTAGTTATGGGTTGGTTTGGGTGGTTTATTTAAGATAATTAACACACAGTGGGAAATTCATGATTTCACATAGCTTGGAATACGGTGTGACTAAACCATGCCGAACATGTAAACCTAAACAGAGAGGTCTTCATGATTTGACCTTGGTTTGAAAAACTGTGCAACTAAAGCTTTCCAACTGTGCAAAAATGGAAAGAGAGGTCCACACGGTTGGTGTATGGTTTTCCCTAACTATGTCCCCTTCCCAGGAAAACATGAATGCATGATTAATTACTCTGAAATCAATTTTATAGCCACTAGAAACTATGGGACTCCAATATTTCAACCTTGGATTGGGGTTGACAAACTACTGGTGATCCTAGAGGCTTCTGGGGGGAATCCAAGGTTATTAAAACACCATTCTTCAAGATCTAAATCTCAGTTTCATGATTTTATCTCTTCTTGATATGTGGATTTCATCCCGTTGCTTCTCTAATTCATTCCTATATATTAACATTAACATTTCATAGAAAATCTCCATATTTTACATGGTTCTAAGCCTATGAGTTCAGATCTAGATCTTGGATTGTGGATCTAGATCTATATTTACTATGTCTTGATGCCTTTGATCTTAATTTTGGTTTAGGGATTTATACCTGGAGCGTCATCGATGACGTTGTTCTGCTCGAATTTTGGGGATTTTCCGTTTGGATAACATCTGTCAATAAAGAGAGTTAGGTGGTCTAAATCTAACACCCATAGTCCTGGATTTGATCTGTGAATGAAAGCTTATGGATTTTCTTGCTTCCCTTGATAATTAATTTCCTAAATTGGAGTAATTAGTAATATGGATTTGACATGTGATAGCCTTATTGAATAATAGATAATTGAATCATGGAACAAACAAATGGGGGGGGGGGGTTCCCAAATGGATATTTTTTGGAGATTTTTTATAGGTTGAGATAATGAATTTATTTGTTAAGAAAAGTAATTGGGGGAAATTAATTAGGAAATGATGCTTGGTTATGTAAAATAATTAATTGTGATAAATAATTTAATTCCATGATATTGATCAAAGATAATTAATTATGAGAATTAATTATGTCAGGTTGATATTTGATATGGATAATTAATTGTGAATAATTAATTATGGAATGATAATTGTGTTGAATTATTAAATAATTGATGAATTAATTAATGGGTTATGTGCTTAGTTAATTGTTGAGTTACCTAATGTCGTGTGAAATGTTTAACTAATCATTGGATTAGTAATGGGATGATGTGGCTAATTCTGTTGAATTAAATAATGATTAAATAGATGAGATTTTTTTGGTGATATACATGGAATTCTAAACCGATTAGAAATTGGGACATGGACATAGAGTTCCTCCCCATTAGTTTTCCAAGATTGAGATTTTGGGTTTCTAGGCATGACAACCGACACCGAATGAGATATGAAGTATTATGAAAGGATACCTACACTGAATGAGATTCGGGTTCTTAACATTAATTTTAACACCAAATTAATGATAATAATGAATGACGATTCATTTGGAAAATACGAATTTAAACTGGGAATAATGTGATGATTAAATATTAAATGACAGTGTGATAACTGTTTAAATTATCCATTGTATTTTTTCTTCATAAAACTACGTACACTATGTCTTGACTAGACTTGTTTTAGCACTACTGGAAAAACAGGTATTTGCGACGGGCTATTTGCGACGGGATCCCGTCGCAAATAGCCCGTTGCGGAAAACGCCGTCGCAACTAAACTTATTTGCGACGGGACCGTCGCTAAAGCCCTTTTTTGCGACGGGCATTCTCCCCGTCGCAAATAGTATTCCGTATTTTTGTAAAAAACTTTTTAAACAGTTATTGCGACGGGCCCGTCGCAAAAACTATTTGCGACGGGTCCCGTCGCAAAAGGTATTTGCGACGGGCCCGTCGCAATAACGTTTTTTTTTTAAAAATAAAAAAATTAATAATACTAGTATTTGCGACGGGAACCGGGACCCGTCGCAAATACTATTCATAGTAATTGCGACGGGACCCGTCGCAATTACTCTTTTTAAAAAAAAATAAAAAAATATTAATAATACTAGTATTTGCGACGGGCATAGTATCCCGTCGCAAATACTATAAAAAAAATAAAAAAAATAAATTATTAATAAATTATTTTAATTAATATAATAATAGAATTATAATTTACAAATGAAAATAATAAATTATTTTAATTACTATAATAATAGTAGAATTATAATTCAAAAATAAAAATAATAGAATACTAATAAATAATTTAATTAATATAATAATATTATAATTATAATTCATAAATAAAAAAAATATTAATAAGTTATTTTAATTAATATAAAAATAATAGAATTATTTTACATTCAAATATTAAAATAATTCAAGTATTACAAAAAAATAATTAAATTATAATATTATAAAATTTTAATGTATATATAAAATTTTAAAATATATATAAAATTTAATATTATAAAATATAAATATTATTATTATTCATATTAATATTGTTATTTAAAAATATAATATTATTAATATTTTATAATGAGACAGAAACTACGAATAGAAAAAAAAAATATTTTGATTTCACAAATTTTATAACAGAAATACAAACTCTAATCTGTAGGAGGGGGGGGGGAGGTGCGGGATCTGCAGATGGTGGTGGAGGAAACTCCATCCCTAAAGCATGAGTGAGTCGGCGCATGTACTCCATCTGCTCCTGATGCTGCTGCTGCCACCGACTCGTCTGCTCCTCGTACAGCTGCTGCTGGCGTCGACGCTCCTCCTCATGCTGCTGACGTATCTGCTCCTGCTCCTGTCGGAGACTCTCTATCTGTGCAGTCTGAGATCGCAACTGCTCCTCATACTATGTAGAAGAAGATGCACGAGCTCCCCTCGAGCTGGACGCCGACATCGCAGCACTGCCATAATAATCTCCGGGAGTCAGTCGAGAGCCGATACCAACTACCCGGCCCTTCTCGAAGGCATACTGGGTGGCCTGCATCCATGCCGCCTCATCAAACTGACGGGCAGTGGTCTGATCTGATGACTCGGCCTGACTCTCAGGCCGGGCCTGTGCCGCTGCGGCCTCATATGACTCCTATAGTTGCAATTTAAAATTAAAATTGTGAATATATTATATGCAGTTAATTTTTAAACTTGAAAACAAATAATACTGACCACGATGTGATGCTGACGATCACCTCTGAGCTCCCCAGTAGCAGGATCACTATACATCCTCCGATATACGTCGTACTCTGTAATATCGGGGTGCTCGACAGCCTATAAGAATAAAAAATAAACTGTTAATATTTATAGTTATATAAAATATTTATAAATAATGTATGTACCAGATGCTGTCTATGAGTACTGAAAGAACGACTCCCAGCTCGATGAGTCACCTCCTGCCTCCCCCGATTCTGCCTCCCCACCGATGATCTCCTCTGAAAGGCACCACTCAACCAGTGCACACATAATCCATCCCATACATGGGATGAAATGTACTCTGGTCGGTGTGCTCTACATGACTCCTCAAAATCTGACACTCCTGCTTTCTTCATCGCAGCTTTTCTTAAATTGTGCAAAAACTGACGAAGGCGATCACGCATGGCCACCTCCCATGCCTCGTGGATGGCGTCACGCATGGTATCCTCGATCGGATACCATAAACCCTACAAATAAATCAAAATATAAAGTTAGAAATGAAATAATTTTCAAAATAAAAATTATTTATTTACGTACGTACCAACCAATGGCCGAACATGGCCTGCTGCACATCAATGGGAATCTGCTCCCATGTGGTCCACGACTGAGAGAAATAGTTGCGCAAAATAGCGCTGCCCTGTCCGACTGCTATATGCGAAAAACTGAAAAAATAATAAACATTTATTATGTGAATAGATTAATGAAATCTTAGTCAAATTCACAGGTTATTACACAGGTTATCACACCTCCGGGTGCGCGGATCAAACCCAAGACATGGACGTCGCTCGGGGACGGGGTCAGGAATCATCAATCGTGCAAGACCGAGCCCCCTCCGCGTACTCCCTGGAGCGGCTGCAGGCTGAGGGTCATCTGCCAGCAACTCATCCGCATCGAAAGGCAGGTCAGCCTCCGCCAACTCACGAAATGTGGCCTCGTCCATCTGAAACAGAAAATGTTAATATTAGCAAATAATTGATAATTACTATTATATATACATATATATACATATTATGATTGTATATAAATACCATGGAATTCTATAAGTGTTCATCTTCATCATCATCTTCATATATGTCAATGTCATCTTCATATTCCTCCTCAACATCATCGATATCCATTCGAGTTGCAGTTGCTTCATCTCTTACCATTTCAAATTCATGTGTGACATCATTAACATCATCGTCATCACCGACTCTTAAATGTGGGGTGTCGTCATCGATAGTCATATCTCTTTGTAAAAAAGATTGATTTTGAGTACTCTCTTGAAAAACTTCAATTCTTTGCACATCAGTGAAAGCACATTCACTTTGACTAAACTGATTGTCTCGAATTTTGATTTTTATTACACTCCACCAATCAGTCAAGTCTCTTGATGTTGCACAGTACTTTGCATAATAAACTTGATATGCCTGTTGAGCCAATAAGAATGGTTCATTTACTGCGAGAACACTTTTACATTTAATATCGATGATTCCATGAGTCGGATGAACACGCACGCCTCTCTCTGTATCCAACCACCGACATTTGAACATGGTTATGTAATGTTGTCCAAGATAACAGAGTTCAATGATTTCATCAAGCATGCCATAAAAGTCAACTTCATTTTCTCGATGATGAGATCCTCTCAAGCTAACTCCACTGTTCATTGTTTTTTTCGATTCCCCATATGCATGCGTGTGGAATCGAAATCCATTCACCACATATGCATTATAAGTTTTAACAAGTTTGGAAGGTGGGTTACTCAATACACAGAGCCGTTTGTCAATTTTATCAGCATGTCGAGACACCTGAAGATTTGTGAAATAATTATCAATATAGTAAACTATACATTGAATGAGTTGCTAAATGATAAAGAATTTATGTTACCAGTTTTTGAAACCACTGAGAGAAATTTTTCAGTCGCCGTTCTTCGAGAGCAGCTGCTGTAATTTGTGGAATTTGTTTCTTGATATGATTATCATACAACCTATAAAAACCAAAGTTATTTACTGTAACATAAATGATAGAATAAGTGATATAAACACTTACAGTACAACTGATGTCATCTCTTCACAGTTGAGCAGAACATACGTATGAGCTCTATGATGTTCATCATCTGAAAGCCAGCGTTCAGAAACTCCACCAAAACCAAGCTCTGACTGGTTGAAAACAGATAATTGATTGTCGATTTCATCAATATTCCTCTCATTCCGTCCCATTCGGTTGTGTTTTGAAGGATACTCAGATTCAAAATAATGGGAGCAGAAAAAAGATATTTCCTCTTGCAAATAAGCTTCTGCAATAGATCCTTCAACAGATGCTTTGTTGCGTACTTTTCTTTTCAATTTTTGCATGCATCTTTCAAATGGGTACATCCATCGAAACTGTACCGGACCTCCACATTTGGCTTCATATGGAAAATGTAACATCAAATGTTCCATTGAGTCGAAGAAAGACGGCGGGAATATTTTTTCCAGTTTACATATAATTACAACAACATCTTTTTCAAGTTTGCCTAGAGCATCATAATCTGCCGTAGCCGCACAAATTTCCCGAAAAAAATGAGACATGTCTGTTATGGAATCCCAAATCACAGAATTCAACAGACCTCTTAATCCAATTGGTAGAAGTCTCTCCATTATAACATGACAATCATGACTTTTCAATCCAGTAATATGACTTGGTTTGTCTGATTGCAACATTACTTTTGAAGTGATCGACCATGCAAGGACAATTATAGAGTTTACATTGGACATGGCTGACAGAAACTTTTTATTGCGCATGACCTGACAATTAGCGACCCTTTAAGATTTGAACATGTTAAGAATAGAGCAAAATCTGTTGTAAATATTGATAATTTTAATATTTTATAAATTTTTATTATTTTAATAATATTAATATTTTTTTCATAAATATTGATAATATAATTTTTTTTGCTAAGTGTTCTTGAGTATTCCTGAGTATTCCTGAGTATTCCTGATTATTTGTGAGTATTCGTGAGTATTCGTGATTATTCGTGAGTATTCGTGATTATTCGTGAGTATTCGTGAGTATTCGTGAGTATTCGTGAGTATTCCTGAGTATTCCTGATTATTCCTAATTATTCCTAATTATTTGCAATTATTCCTAATTATTTGCAATTATTGGTAATTATTGGCAATTATTGGTCATTATTGGCAATTATTACTAATTATTCCTAATTAATCCTAATTATTCCTAATTAATCCTAATTAATCCTAATTAATCCTACTTATTCCTAATTATTACTAATTATTCCTAATTATTGCTAATTATTACTAATTATTGCTAATTATTTCTAATTATTGCTAATTATTTCTAATTATTGCTAATTATTTCTAATTATTGCTAATTATTTCTAATTATTGCTAATTATTGCTAATTATTGGTAATTATTTCTAATTATTTCTAATTATTCGTAATTATTACTAATTATTGGTAATTAATACTAATTATTGGTAATTATTAGTAATTATTGCTAATTATTGCTAATTATTGGTAATTAATGCTAATTATTGGTAATTAATACTAATTATTGGTAATTATTACTAATTATTGGTAATTATTACTAATTATTGGTAATTATTACTAATTATTGGTAATTATTACTAATTATTCGTAATTAATACTAATTATTCCTAATTAATACTAATTATTCCTAATTATTGTTAATTATTCCTAATTATTACTAATTATTGTTAATTATTCCTAATTATTACTAATTATTGTTAATTATTCCTAATTATTACTAATTATTGGTAATTAATACTAATTATTGGTAATTAATACTAATTATTGGTAATTAATACTAATTATTGGTAATTATTACTAATTATTCCTAATTAATACTAATTATTGGTAATTATTACTAATTATTCCTAATTAATACTAATTATTACTAATTATTGTTAATTATTCCTAATTATTACTAATTATTGTTAATTATTCCTAATTATTACTAATTATTGTTAATTATTCCTAATTAATACTAATTATCGGTAATTAATACTAATTATTGGTAATTAATACTAATTATTCCTAATTACTACTAATTATTCCTAATTAATACTAATTATTCCTAATTAATACTAATTATTCCTAATTAATACTAATTATTCCTAATTATTACTAATTATTGTTAATTATTCCTAATTATTACTAATTATCGTTAATTATTCCTAATTAATACTAATTATTGGTAATTAATACTAATTCTTGGTAATTAATACTAATTATTGGTAATTAATACTAATTATTGGTAATTAATACTAATTATTGGTAATTAATACTAATTATTCCTAATTAATACTAATTATTGGTAATTAATACTAATTATTCCTAGTTAATACTAATTATTCCTAATTATTCCTACTTATTGTTAATTATTCCTAATTATTACTAATTATTGTTAATTATTCCTAATTATTACTAATTATTGTTAATTATTCCTAATTATTACTAATTATCGTTAATTATTCCTAATTAATACTAATTATTGGTAATTAATACTAATTATTGGTAATTAATACTAATTATTGGTAATTAATACTAATTATTGGTAATTAATACTAATTATTGGTAATTAATACTAATTATTCCTAATTAATACTAATTATTGGTAATTATTACTAATTATTCCTAATTATTACTAATTAATACTAATTATTGGTAATTAATACTAATTATTGGTAATTAATACTAATTATTGGTAATTAATACTAGTTATTGGTAATTAATACTAATTATTGGTAATTAAGACTAATTATTGGTAATTAATACTAATTATTTGTAATTAATACTAATTATTTGTAATTAATACTAATTATTCCTAATTAATACTAATTATTGGTAATTAATACTAATTATTCCTAATTAATACTAATTATTCCTAATTATTCCTAATTATTACTAATTATTCCCAATTATTACTAATTATTCCCAATTATTACTAATTATTCCCAATTATTACTAATTATTCCTAATTATTACTAATTATCGTTAATTATTCCTAATTAATACTAATTATTGGTAATTAATACTAATTATTTGTAATTAATACTAATTATTGGTAATTAATACTAATTATTGGTAATTAATACTAATTATTGGTAATTAATACTAATTATTTGTAATTAATACTAATTATTTGTAATTAATACTAATTATTCCTAATTAATACTAATTATTTGTAATTAATACTAATTATTCCTAATTATTCCTAATTATTGGTAATTATTACTAATTATTCCTAATTAATACTAATTATTCCTAATTATTACTAATTATTCCTAATTATTCCTAATTATTACTAATTATTGTTAATTATTCGTAATTATTGTTAATTATTCCTAATTATTACTAATTATTGTTAATTATTCCTAATTATTACGAATTATTGGTAATTAATACTAATTATTGGTAATTAATACTAATTATTGGTAATTAATACTAATTATAGGTAATTAATACTAATTATTGTTAATTATTGGTAATTATTACTAATTATTCTTAATTATTGATAATTATTAGTAATTAAATGAATAATTATCAATAATTAGAAATAATTACCAATAATTACAAATAATAACATTATTAATATATTTTATTATTAATATTAAAATAATATAATTTTCTAATTTATATACAGTTCTTTTTTCATCTGTGCGTTTTCTATCTCCACATACAAATAATACATGTGAAGACAGCAAACACACAGATGAAAAAAGAACTGTATATATTTAAAAAATTATATTATTTTAATATTAATAATAAAATAAACTAATAATATAATAATGTTCTTATTCTTAATTATTGGTATTTATTACTAGTTATTAATATTTATTCTTAATTACTAAAAATTATTACTAATTATTCCTAATTACCATATAAACAATACTTATAATTTATATTTATTAAATAATAAAACAATGTGAACATAATTAAATTACAACTAATTAATAATAATAGAAACTAATAAGAATTTAAAAATAAATAAAAAATTAAAATGAAGATAAATACCTTGAAAATTGATCTGTTCTGATCGTTCTTCAAAACTTTAATATCAGCTCCAGAGAAAAAACTTAAACTGGAGAAAAACTCAACTCTAGAAATATAATTCTGAGAGAGAGAGAAGATAAGGAATGAGAATGAAATGAAAAAAACGGATGGGGGTATTTATAGGTTAGATTATTTGCGACGGGCCCATTTGCGACGGGATTCCCGTCGCAAATACCTTAGCCAACATTTATTACGGTCAACCGGTAAATAGTTATTTGCGACGGGTCCCGTCGCAAATAATCCCTGCCGACATAGTATTTGCGACGGGGGAATATTCCCGTCGCAAATACCTTTTACCGCCGCCGGTTATTTGCGACGGGAATATTTCCCCGTCGCAAATAAGTTTCCCGCGATTTGGCGCGCATCGCGGGAAAACTATTTGCGACGGGGAAAGCAATCCCGTCGCAAAAGCCTCCTTATTTGCGACGGGGAAATACCCCCGTCGCAAATAAGTTTTTAACATGACTATTTGCGACGGGAATAAATCCCGTCGCAAATAACCCGTCGCAATTGCTCATTTTTCCCGTAGTGTAGACACCATTGGTGGTGGCCTACTATGTTGTACTCTCACCCTATTTGGGCCACCTGATCGACACCTGAGCAGACTTGGATGTTACAGGACAGGATAAGGGAAATCCCTTGGATAGGTTACTATTTGGTATTGGGCCACGGGAGAAGGAACCAAACATGGATTGGGACCCTATTGGGAGTCCTTGTGTCTTTAAATTTAGTTTCATTATATACACATGACATTCATATTGTCATATAATGTTTTAACTTTTAGTTGAGTAGTGTATTTTCTTGTTTTGAATGTTATATGACATGGTATTGTTCTCATTATTTCTAATATTATGCACATGGTTATTATTGTTTTCATCCATTGGTGTTTTATTTTATAAAAGAGGGTATAGTTTCCCCATGACTGACTTACCATACACGCACTTCTAGTCGACACCCTCTATATATGGGTAGGTACACTTGAAGGCTTGTGGCCAACCGGCCCAGGCCACCGTTTAGTGGAACCTGGGAATGGACATCACAAAGTGGTATCATAGGAGTTTTATTTTATCCAATATTATTTTTCCTTACTATTTTAGGAAAGTTATAGAGGAGACTAAGAAGAGTCGAGTATTTGTAATGAGTTCATGCATGGGAGTTTGAACCCACGTATTGTGGAAAATATGAGTACTCAGGGTAGGATTGTTGTGATTTTTTATAATTCTTACAGTTGGATATTATTTCACCTTGTGTATTTCACCTGTGATGTGATGTGATATTTTTTTTGACATTTGTTGAATTTTGATTTGTGTCCAAAAGAGTAATGATACATGAGTCTGTATTCACCATTCTAGGCACTCAATGTTGTTGTGACATGTATCATTCTAGTAACTCATGGAAAATGGGTTATAGGTATGTTGTTGAACATGAACTATTGTTTACTCATTGTGATATTGAAATAATGATGCAGAATGAGAATAAATGGGTGTCTAATGGAAAAATAGATTGAAATAATGAGTATGATTAATTAATTATTGAATTAATTGGTTTTAAATCATGTGATTAATTAATGGTTGAATTAATTAACATGAATGTCTATACCATTGATAACCAATACATAGGAGTAGGATAGTTAAGGGTAGTTATAAGGCCTCGGTGTTGACAGTATTGCATGAAAATGGGGAAAAGACATGTTGAAACATTTAGTGATAGTTCCTCCTCTTACATACATTTTATAAGGTTTTATTATGAGACCTAAGATGTGTTCTTGGCATTGTAGATATATACAACCATGATGCTTGTTAAGGGAGAGATAGATGGGTATGGCTGAGAATGAAAATGCAGATAGGGAACTTAAGGCACCATTGGTGAAAGTTGAGGAGGAATGGGAATAGTTCTGAGAGGACAACTCCCATTTCATGCAATTTAGGGAGAGAGACACATGGCAGGTTATAAAAAGCATGTCTGTGTTGACAAGGGTGTTCCAACTGAATAACCCTCTTACATTTACTTGAGAGGGTGGACCTTAGGGGGCTTAATTCTGGATTGAATCCATATATATGATACTTGACCATTGGGCCACTCCAGTTGGAAGGAGGGTCAAGTTGGCTAGTTATATGCAATTGGTGTTAGAAAATAGTTGGCAGGACATTCATGTATGATCAATACATACTAATGAGATGTTATGGAGGAAATTCTGGATATGTTCTTGGAGCACTTCTATATAGAGTCTCTGAGACAAGAGAACTCTTTAGAGTTTATGCATATTCCCTAAAAAATCATGACCATAATGGATTATGCTAAATGTTCCACAGATTTGTTGAATTTTTCCCCATCTTTGGTGGAAGATGATTCTTCTTCAGAAAAATGATTTTAGGAAGGGAATAGGTGTGAAATTAATTCATAGATAAAAATCATTGGGATGAAGAAATTATCAAAAGTGGAAAATCAAAATCAACTTTTAGAGGGGAACATGAAGGAGGCTTCCAGTACAGGAAAATTAGCTGTCACTGGAAGATCAGATAGTGTGACTTTTGTGAGAAGGAAGTGTCATTACGAGACCTTATTCAAGATAGTGGAATGTAAGGTGGACATACAGTAGGAGCAGTTGCACCGGATCTCCTACATGTGATTTTCCCTCAGTGTGGTAGGCAGGGAAACTATTGTACAAATTGTCCTCGACCACCAGTGGAGTGCCGGTTTTGTGGAAAGTTGGGGAACTTATAGAAATTTTGTAGTATGCAGCGGCAAGATGGTTCTAAGGGAGATGTTGATCAAAGTCAAAGTGTGGGTAGGAGGTATTCTACATCATATAGGTCTAAAAGCTAGAACAGTACTGGAAGATGCGGTAAAGGTAGTGGGAATGGTTCTTCTGGGTATGAGTGCTTGTATTATCAGAGTGGTGCTACTCAAGGAAGTCAGATGACACCACAGGGAAGAGGAACATGATAGTTACCTGAAGTGCAGCCTATACTTGTGGAGAGTGAGGGTGGTCTATCACTGTGAGAGGTACTATTCAAGATGCATCTACTTTAGCTACTACCTTGTTTGATATTGGTGCTTCTCGTTCATTTATATATGCAAATCTTGTTGATTTTTTTGAGCATGAAGGTGGAGTCTATAAGTAGGGTGATAAATATTGACACACCGTTGGGATCATGGTCTAGGGATATCTTTTTATGCAAGTCATGTTCTCTAGTGATCAGAGAGTGTCATTTTTATCATGATATCTATATCCTTGATATAATGGGCTTCAACTTGATTATGTGTATGGACTTTGTAGTAACATATCGAGACCACATAGATTGTTACCATATTATAGTGACATCCGTATCTCCTAAGGGTGACTATTATGTTCATCATGAAGAATATGATATCCAGGTAGGACGACCTGGGACAATTAAATAGCCACTGGGAGAGGTCACATCCCATGTTTCTAGTTTTTAGATGGATTATGTGAGTGGTAGGCAAGATATCCTTCCACTAGTATTAGAACTGTTTTAGGATGTCTTTCCTGAATACCTTTCATGGTTTCCACCTAAGCGAGATGTGAAATTCACTATTTAGCTCATGCTGGGGGCTAAGATGGTATCTATTCTATATTAAAAAATGGCACGGACTAATCTTGAAGAGCTCAAAACACAGTTTGAGGAGTCATAGGATAAAAGTTTTATCTTACCCAGTATGTCACCTTGGGGATCACCTGCATTGTTTTCAATGAAGGCTTATAAAAGTTTATGCCTATTTTTCTATTACCAGAAGTTGATTAAAATGACCATGAAGAACATATATCCTCTTTCATGTATCGATGATCTATTTGGATCTCTTAATGTGTCGTGTGTGTTCTCAAAGAATGATATTAGATCTGGGTATCATCAGGTGAGAGTTCAGACCTCTGATATACCAAGATATTTTTTCAGAAGCATGTATGGACTTTATGAGATTGTTTTAATTTAATATTCATAGAAAAATACTCCATCTATATTTATGGTCTTGATGAAAAGGATCCTTCATCCGTACTTATATTAGTTTTTGGGGGTGTTTGTTGATGACATCCTGGTGTACTCTAAGACTCATGACAATCATTCCCAACAACTTGACATCATCCTAAGTACATAGAGTGAGAATTGGCTATATTATAAGATATCTAAATATCATTTATGGATTGATATGTTACACAAGTTGGGGCATATCATATCGAAAGAAGATGTGGCAGTGGGCCCAAAAATGTATAGGCAGTGGTTTCTTCGGAGTATCCCAGGAATGTTTTTGATATCTGGATATTTTTTTGGAATATAAGGTTAGTATAGGAGGATCATATTAAACTTCTACAGATTGGATGAACCTATTCTTGGTTTCAAAAATAATGTTATAATGTCCTATTAGATAGAAGTATGCGATAATTCTTTCCAGGAGTTGAATAAGCCCTTTAAATCAGCACCAATTTTGATCTTACCTGATTTGGATGAGGAGTACATGGTGTATTGCATTTCTTCTAGGAATGGACTCAGAGGTGGGTTGGTGCATGGGGATCGATTCATTGCCTATGGGACTCATTAGTTGAGTCCAAATGAATGGAATTACCCAACTCATGACCTCGATTTGGCATCGATGGTTTATTTTCATAATTTTTGGCGACACAATCTTTTGGGTGAAAATTTTACAGTTTTTATAGATCAAAAAATCTTTACGTATATATTTTCATAGTGTTACATGATTCTTTGGAAACTAATATGGGTATAGTATTTGCAGTCCTTTGATTTTGAACTAGCATATACACATGGAAAGGGGAATAGTGTTCCAGATTCCTTGAGTAAGAAAACTCATACTCAGTTGTTATATGAGTCAAGTGGAGAGTGGATAATGATGACTTTACTGTCGGAAATGCATGTGGTATTTCAGGATATTTTGGAGAGGATGACACAAGTTTATGTAGCGGTGTATTTTACACTATTGAGACAAATCTGTGATAGGTAGTACGAGGATCCAGAGTTTTTAGCCTCAAGGAAAAGATATGAAGGTGGGGAGACACCTTTAGAGAGGAAAATAGATGAGGATGAGATAATAAATCTGAAAAAATTGGGTTGTTTTTCATACGAGTATGCAAGTGGAACTCATAAAATAATTTCATACCTCAATGTGGGTGGTACATCCTGGGGTGAAAAAAATGTACAGTGACCTATGATGATAATTATGGTTACCAGGTTTGAAAAAGGAGATAACAAGCTTCGTAAAAAGTTTTTTTAACCTCTCAGAAGGTGAAGGAAGAGCATCCAATACCAGGAGGCCTATTGGAGCTATTGCCTATTCCAGAATAGAAGTGGGATGACGTGACTATGTATTTCATGGTAGGACATCCAAATACACTTAGGAAGGATTATGATATTTGGGTCATTGTGGATCTACTATAGAAGGTAGCACATTTCTTGCCTATCAGGTAAACCTATCCAGTAGAACAGTTAGAAGAACTGTATGTACAAGAGATTGCTTATTTTCATGGGGTGTCACGAAATATAGTTTCATATCACAATCATTTATTTACATCACTCTTCTAGTAGGGATTACAGAAGGTGCCTAGTACACAGGTTTTTTTTATGTACGAAATTCTACACAAAGACAGATGGGAAGTCGGAGCGTACCATACAAGTGTTAGAGGATATGCTACGAGCATGTGTGCTTGACTTTGGTGGTTCTTGGGGGAAGAACATGGATTCAGTGGATTTAACCTATAAAAATAGTTACTAGGAAACTATAAATATGGAAACACAGGAGGAAATTTATGCTAGACCTTTTAGATCAATGATATTTTGGTTAGAGGCATGTGATTTAGATCTGTTGGGACCGAGTCTCGTTCCGGAGACATCAGAGCATGCGACTTTTATTCAGAAGTGTATGGCTATGACTCAGAGTACTTTGAAGTCATAAATGATAGGATATGACCCCTAGTGTTTATAAATGGTTATTAGGATTTCTTTAAGGTTTCTCCTAGATTGGTTCACCATAGTATATGGAGGTAGGGCATGTTAGCACCTAGGTTTGTAGGACTATTTGAGGTGCTAGAGGGAATATGTCTAGTGGTATACTGGTTATACATTACACAAATATTCAGCACAATGAATGAAGTTTTAAATGTGTAATAAATAAGTTGGTATCACCTTGACCCTTATAAATTGATTTATGTGGAATAGTTTGACCTTGAGATAGATGCGTCCTTTGAGGAGCATCTGATACGTGTGTTGGGTCACAGTGAGAAAGTGTTACGGGGAAAGGAAGTTTCATTAGTTAATGTGTTATGGAAACATGTAAGTGTATAGGAGGAAACATGGGAATGAGAATTAGACATCAGGGCTTAATGGAACAATTATTTTTTCTTGGAATCATAGAGAATTTCAGGAGTGCATCTTGAGGAAGAGATGTTATATGGTGGGGAGATTATATGATCTCGGCCTTTTCTGAAGTCATCTCGAGTGTGGTTTAGGTACTTTTGGAGGGTTTTACGTAACTTTGTATTTGATTAGTGGCTTGGGGTTCATTTGGGTGATTTTTTAAGAAACAATAATGGACAGTGGGATGTGAATGATTTGTGCATGGTTTAAAAAACCATGCTACTAAATCGTGCCAACCATGCAAACCTTGATAGAGAGTTCTGCAAGGTTTGTGCATGGTTTTACAAATGATGCAACTAAACTATTCTAACCATTAAAACCTAGATATACTGGTCCACATGGTTGGTTCACAATTTTCTCTAACCATTCGGCACTGCTCGGGAAACCCTGTGCATAGGATTAATTATCTAAGAATCTATTTTAGAGCCACTCGAACCCCCGATAATCCCATATTTCGACACTGTATCAGGCTTGAAATAATATAGGTGACCCCAGAGCCTTCTAGAAGTATTCCATGGGGATTCAAACATCATTCTTCGAGATCAAAATCCCAATTTGAAGATTCTATATCTTACCTGTTAGAGGATTTCACCTCGTTGCTTCTCTTATTCATTCCTCTATCTTTCCATTATATTTTCATGGAATACCTCCACTATTTCGATGGATCAAAACCTATGAGTTGAGATCAAGATATATGATTGTGGATCTAGATCTAAATTTCCATGATATTCATGCCTTTGATATTAAATTTGTTTTAGGGATTTAGTCTCATAGCTTGATTGATGACGTTGTGCCCCTTATATTTTGGGGTTTTTTATTTTGGATAGTATTTAAAAATAAACCTAGGTAGGTGGTCTAAATATAACTCCCATAGTTGTGTATTTGATATTTTAATGCATTTTTATGGATTTTATAACTTCCCTTGATTGTTGATTTTATAAATTGGAGTAATTATGAATGTGGATTTGACATGTGATTGCCTTGATGTTTAATTGATAATCAAATCACGGAACAAATGAAGGTGGGTTTCCCCAATAGATATTTATTTTGGAGATTGGTTATGGGTTGAGATATTTTAATTGAGATATTGAAATGATTGTATTATGATATTTAATTAGGAGAAATTAATTATGAAATGATATTTGGATATGTAATATAATTAATTTTGAGTATTAATTATGTTCCATGATGTTGATTAAAGATAATTAATTGTGATAATTAATTATGACAAGTTGAGATTTGATATGGATAGTTAATTGCGAAGAATTAATCATGGAATAAGAATTGTGTTGATTGATTAATAAATTGATGAATTAATTAATGGGATATGGTCTTAGTTAATTATTGAGTTAAAGAATTTTCTTTGAAATGTTTAACTAATTATTGGATTATTAATATTATGATTTGGATAATTCATGTGAATTAAAGAATGATAAAATGGTTGAGGTTTTTGTAGTTCTAGACATGGTGTTCTAGATTGATTATTAGTAGGGACACGGAGATGGAGTTCCTCCCCAATAGTTATCCAA
Source organism: Viscum album (assembly GCA_963277665.1). Lineage (NCBI taxonomy): Eukaryota > Viridiplantae > Streptophyta > Magnoliopsida > Santalales > Viscaceae > Viscum > Viscum album. Next base: position 442,020 of record CAUJRU010000030.1, on the reverse strand, counting down.
GAATGAGATTTTGGGGTGCTAGGCATGATGACCTACACTAAATAAGATATATAGTTTTAGGCATGGTAACCTATAATGAATGAGATTGGGGTGCTTGAAAGGACATTCAACACCAAAGGAATGATTGTAATAAATAATGATTCAAATGTAAATCATGAATTGAAATAAGGCCAAATGTGATCATTAAATATTAAATAACAATGTGATAACTATTTAAATTATTCATTGTATTTATTAGTTCATAAAACTATATACACTATCTCTTGGATGGACTTGTTTAGACACTGTTGGTGGTGGAATACGGATTTGTACTCACACTCTAATCATGCCGCCTTATTAGCACCCGATTAGACTTTTTTTGCAGGATAGGATAATGGATAGGCCATGGGATATCCAGCTATTTCGGATTGGTGCATGGGAGGGGGAACCAGACGTGTTTCGGGACCCGCATGGGAGTCGTTGTGTATTTACATATATTTGGATTGTAGAAATTTGATATTTGCATTGTCATAGCATGTTTTAACTTTTAGTTTATTATTTTATTTTCATGTTTTGAATTTAATATGACATGGTCTTTTTCTGTTAATTTATTTTCTTCCACACTTGGAATTTTTTTTCTTTCCTTGGTTTCTTATTCAATGAAAAGAGGTTATAATCTCCCCAAGACTGACTTACGAGACCCTCACTGCTAGTCGGAATGCTCTCGCATACGGGGATGTGGACCTGAGAGAATGTGGCCAACTAGATCGAGGAACCGTTTAGGGGAACAAGGACATGAAATCACATAAAATCATCCTTAATATGTTCCATGTATATCGTGAATGTGCCACATTTCCTTGAGGAGGTTGTAGTCCACACTTCCACAAACGATGTTATCGTATTTATACAAAATGGAAAAAATATTGGCATATGTTATAAAATAATTAAAAAAGATTAAATAAATAATAAATATCATATTTAACATATATATATATATATATTACATTTTAATGGACACCATGATAGGATTTAAAGGAAAAATTAACCATAATCGTTTCATAAGGAACTAGTTCGTTGTACAAAGAAACAGTATATTCATTTCCTACTATATGGATGTGTTGGTAAGTGTTGGTTTAAACCATAGATTAAAAATATACTAGTATAGTTAGTATAATTTTTTTCTAAAATCATGGGATATAAAGTGTTCAAGGGGTGTACGATGGAAATAAAACAAAAGAGCTTAAGGAAATATGTTACCTCTTAATCGGGTAACTTCTTTTGGTTTATACCAAAAGGATTCATGGATTGATTTAATCCTAATGGGAGGCTTATAGGATGAGGGAATGTATATTGGGGATATATTTATACAAATAATGGTTTAACAAAAGTGGCTTGATATTGGTGAGGAAGTGGGAGGAGAGGAGGTCTTTTGTTGTGGAGGAAGACTTTCACACTTGTAATATTTTGAAAAAATAATTCCATATATTTTTTTAAAAATTAATATTTCTCCAATAATGGACCCAATAAGATCCAAGGGATGAAAGGGTCAAAATATTTCTACCCAATGGATCTAGGACATGTTTCTAGATCATATGTACCCTTATGATTAAGGTTTAGTCCCTTATAAATCGTAATTTTTCCGTAATCATTATAATTAATTTTAATTACATTTCACTAATTATTTTGGTAAAAAATATTTTTTAAATTACTATATACTATAAATTATTCTTATTAAAATTATGGAATCCATTTTTCCAAATTAAAATCACTGATGTGGTAGAATTTAATTTAAATTTAATCTGGGAAATGGGTTGACAATGAGGGTTTTTAAGGTAAGACCATTCAAAAGTTTGTATGGTTTTTATAGTAAATGTCAAACTGAAATTAATTCCAATGACCTAATTTACATTAATTGATAAAAATATTTTCTAATAAAATTTTAAACCAACTTAAAGTATAATTTACACTAATAAATATTGTAAATGAAAAAAGTATTTTTGACCTAAAATTCACTAGTTTTGACTATTTATTATAAAATGAAACTTAATAGAAAAATACAAAAAAATTCACCCAAACCTAATTTTTATATTTATATTTAAATTATTTTGTTTTTATTGACATATTATAGTTATATAATCGTCAAAAACTGTACCTATAATGGGTTCTCCATTAAAAGGCTGTAAACATGCCTTAATAAAAATATAGTATTTTATGCATAAAATTGGAATTTTTAAAATTTTAATCCAATCTAATATATTGGATTGATATAAAAAAACTTATTTAATATAATATATATATATATATCAAATTAATATTAGTGTATAATTGTAAATAATTTAATTTATTAGGTTAAAACAACTTTGTGAGCATAAAAATATTAACATGTTCCTATATATTCAATTCATTTTCATAATCATTTCTAATTAATTTATAGCTTATGATTTCATTTTTATTTGTGTAAACTGGATATTTTATTATGTTTGGTAATAATTTTCATAAATTTTTGTTTATAATTTATTATATTAAATCATAATATTTTAATAATATGTTGTTTTTCGATAAAACTTGATCTTTTGTGTAACATAAGCCATGGAAGAAGGTTTCTCTTATGTGTAACACACACTAACTCTGTGTGGCATGCATTAAAATATATAAAATATTTGTAATCTATCTATATTATAATTTATCAAGTTTATTTATTCCCTTACAGGCTTGGGGTCATGTGTCATTCATTCTATCGAAAATACGGTTCTTTTGAAATTTGGCGTGGTACCTTCTCCCACATTTAATAAATTGGGTCCTCGAAATTTAAAATTAATATCCCTAATAGAGGGATTAAAAAACAATTGTTGAAAGACCCACATCACAAATGGGTTAATATCACATATTCTTAACAAAATATAAAAGAATGTATATTGATCGCGTAACTAGGTTCCCTTATAGGAGAACATAGGTGGGAAATAAAAACATGGATACAGAAGAAAAATCCAACAATCATGTTATAATGGACAGTGCTAGAGAACATTTTCTTGTAAATGTTATTGACCACAAAACCATTAACCATTGATGTGATTAAGAGTTATTCAAATCATTAAAAATGATGATAATAGGACAAAATATTTGTCGCAAAACACTTCTTATGATATAGTAGTGGAATTTTATTCACTCTATAAGAATATAAGTAAATATATGTTTCTAAAAATAAAATATTATCATTTAAAAATTCCTTGAACTGTTTCAATTTCATCTCATAGAAAAATATTCATCTTATAGTAATATACCAATCTCTAAAACAAGATCCAAAGTTCAACATAAACCATTTCAAAAATTGTTAACCTTTAAAAAAGATTATGATCTAACACATTATAAATATGGTCAATGAATCTCAAAAAATAACTTGTCATTATCTGTTAATAAATATGAAGCAACTCAAAAATTTTACATTCCAAACATGTGAAAAACATCATCAAGTCTTCTCTTTAAATATGATAATAACTCGAATTACCATAAACCGTTTTTTGAAACACGAATTATTCCTTATTACTTTTGTAAGAAACATGTTATTCAATGTATTCTATAGATCCAAAATTGTATTATACTAAATCAGTGATAGTATACACCACTAGTTGAAAATTTATTATTACATTCCAATGTAGTTAGAACTTTTCCAAATTAATAATTTCTTCATCATTATACCAACATCAAGAATATATTAAGGGTTATCTTTCCCAGAATTAGTTATTTTACTGAACATTTACCTTTCCATTGAATTACTTTTCCTGGTACCATTAATCATATGATCTCAAATCCTTAATGAAAAATTACTATATTACAATTCCCTTATACTACATAATTATTATAACTATTATATTTTAGATAAAATATTATAAGGACACAATTCATGAATAGTAATATTATTTATTCCAATTTATATTATAAAATATAATAACTTTATTATCATCCAACAACATAATTTGGGTTATATTCCTTTGATTCTTGAGGAATTTATTTGAATAGTGACCCACCTCCTTGCATTTTAAGAGTTTTCTATTGGAAACCTTGTTCTTACCCTTTCAATCACTAGCACGGTGTCCTTTCATTCCACATGTATAGAAAACTCCCATCCCTCTTAAGAAAGTACCATGGTATATCTTTCCAAAATTATCATATGTGGTAATTTAATTATTTCTATTATTCCCTTAATCCATATTTTTCTCTACTATCCACTTCATCTCTTCTTTAATTAAAATATGTAGGACTTGGAGATATTTTTACAAATCTCATTAGCACATGATATTATTTCCTCATATCATGATAATAATTAGGAGATTATTGTCCTTTGAATTGTTAGCTTATGTTTATGAATTATATGACCAATTTTACTATTTGAATCACTTTAATTGGTGGAGTCCACATTCCTTCTTGTGGGACCATTTTTTTAAATAATGGACTAAAATATATTAAATCAAAAAACAATTTATTATCAATTAACTACTAATACAACTAACATAAATTGAAAAAAAATTATGCATTGTAAGTTCTAAAATCAAAAATGTTGGTTACTTTGGGGAAATCCTTGATATTAAATCAATCATAACAGTAGTAAAAGAATATTTGAACTATCCTAAGGGTATCCCCCAAGAGTGTCATGCCTGATGTGAAGTAAGGTTCATTTTCATGTACCAGGTTCTGTCGAGTTAGGACCAACACAACTTGTAGGAGTTTTTACTTCTAGGCACATATGTGCCGGAACCACATGCCCTTGTAGTATTCAGAAACGGTTATATATCTATTAATACACACATAATTTATACCTTACCAAAATTCTATTATATTCATATATACTAATCTTCAATGTCTATATTAGGTATATGCTCCATAATCTATGTTTTATAAATTTAGTTTCGTAGGTTTTTGTTAAGCATCCTTTGATACCAACTGTAATGCCTCAATCCTCGAATCTCAGAGTCAATGTATTATTTTACAAAATTGGAGTGATTGCTAGGAATCAAATCCCAAATGTCCTATGTGTTTAGAATTTATAGAAATCCTAACTAAATAAATGATACCCATAATACATTGGGGAATATAAGATACAAACCTGATACATAATAAAATTTAATAAACATCATCCTTTAATACTTATTCAATGATTTGTTTTTCATAACCTAGGAAAGTGGATTATAACAACGGTGAACTAAAATTCACAATGAGGTCAAGTAAAACTAAAGAAATAATGAATAAATAAGAATAAATTAACATGGAAAGGTAAATAACTGACATTAAAGGACATTTAAATAACTAGACAACACAATATCAATATGGAAAGGTAAGAAACTTAATCTAATTCCATATAAATGAATAAACCAATACTCAAATGTATCCAAATATATGTTGATGACAAATATCATGGATGAATAATTACAAAAACGAAGTGTGGGTAATCTCAATTATTGGATTTCATGTTTCCTAGGAACATGGTACCATTACCGTCAAGACCCTTCACAAGATGTTTTGCATCAAATAGTGTAAAAACCCATCTATGGAGGCTATCCAAATGGCTCATCACATGAAACTACCAATGCATTAAAGGACTGTCTATAACTGGGTCCAACCTCTATTGTACCTGTCCAAAGAAATCCTCATATTCATGGACAATGTTCCTTAAAAAAAGTTTTATTAAATAATGGATACAGATTTATCAATAGTTCCAATGTAGTGTCTATATAACAGATAGTTTTTTTCACATTAATGTATTGAAATACAATTTAATGAACAAAAAAATTGTAAGGGTAATGACATTTCAACATTACAATATGTATCATACTAGCATGAAACATTTAAATCATAATCCTCATGAAGGAATAAAATAAAAAAAACATATAATATCATGATAGTAAGTATATTCATTGTATAACATGCTAATGTTTAGTAAATACAGAAAATATAATTTAGTTGGTTCACAATAACAAATAAGTCTCAATGTAATTTCAATAGAGATGAAATACCTTACCTTATCCTTCCTTTTTTATGTGCGGACATTATCATCCAGTGTAGTGATTTAATTTAGAGACCCGAAGCTTGAAGTACATGGACATTACATTACTTTTGCGGAATACTTAGTACATACCAGAAACACACACACAAGGATCGTAATAGTTTAGTGTCTTTGGAAACTCGGAATATAATCTTCTAATCGTGGTGAAAGATCTTCAACATCTCCCATAAAGATCTTCCTTTTTTTTACCTAAAACCTTTCTTTATATCCTGGGGAAAAGAAAACATAAAAGGGTGAGATCAAATGCTCAGTAAGGGAAAGCGAAAGAAATATCAATCACATCATATTCATAAGAACATAACATTATGGAAATCATAACCTGCAAAAGAGAGCATAATTTCATAACATTGGATAAATCATAATAGTGAAATGAAATCCCAATAATCATAACTTAAAACATGAAACTTTGTGTCATACACACGTAATCATAGAGAATCATATCTTATTAGTCAAGACTCATTGCCAAGACTATCTTAGTGGACAAAGTCCATTTCTGAACCGAGTCACCCTCGTTTCAGTCCTGTTTCACTGAACCGGTATAACCTACCGTTCTAGCCATGTCTATCTCATGAGATATAAAATATTTACCCAATGAATTGGAGGGAGATATAGGTCCCACCCATCTCATAATGATTGCATTCTTATGTGTTCCACAAAATAATAAATCACACATCATTTCATAACCCATGTAATAAAAATGGGAATCTTAAACATCGTGACATCATAAAACAATTCATATAAGATAAAGGAATTCATAAAAATATAATTCAATCACAACATAATCAAATCAATGTAATAATAGGGATAAAAACAGAACCCTTTATTATCTTAGATGGAAAATAATTTTGATAAAACACTTGAACTCCATGCTTGAGGAAAATATCCTTTCTGCTTCAAGAACACTTTTACTTTATTAACATGTCGTTCAATTATAAACTAAAAGAAGTTGATTAAAAATAAACTTGAAAACTTTTAAAGTAAGCTTCTTGGAAATAATGTTTTAAAATTCCATTCATGCCGTATAAGTTAAAAAAAACATTCTTCGTACTTTTGTCGGAAAAGTCAAAAAGTACCTCGTATGAAAAACGACAAAAGATTCCTTTCATATCTTTTAATAAAAACTCACCGAAGGGTAAAATTGGATTTAAACAATTGTAGGTGGATGGAAATAATATTACATATTGAGGAAACATGGATGTGGATGATAAAATACACCCCAGTAAATACCAAAGTATAAGCAATCTCAGATAAAAATGAGATTGTGATATTTCCCTTACCTTAGGTCCGATATGCTTTGTACGTGTCTGAACCTCCTGTATAATGATTTAAATAATGTTATTGAATTATTCCAGAATCATACTTATTTTTATGATATCATATATGGTCATATTAATAGCTTCTTAGTAGTAATATTTCATTGCTACTTGTTGTTCGGGTGTTTATAACTTTTTGTTCTTATGTGTGTTTTTTCAAATAAATTATTATTCTTCTCTTTAGGTTATAGATACTTCATTTAAAGAATGGTATTATTCTAATATATGTCATATTCATTCATTAAATTCATTTATATAATCTTTATTAAATGAAGATCGTGTAGAACGAGTCGCATCACATCGTGGAGACGGTATTCCGTACGTACGCACGAGTGATGATATCGTTCCTATGATCGCGGAATTGTATTGGAGTGTATGTATACTATTTCAGAATCAGTATCACTTTATAATAGTCATATATAGTTACTCATTACACCATTATAACCATCCAATTAAGGTGGTGGCAGAAAATAGATTACACCACGGCGTGGAGACGGTATTCCGTACGTACGCACGCGCGGTGATTTCCATTTTCCGTAGGATGGATAGAAGGTTAATTAGAGTTGTTTCATATTTATAATAACATATAATTATATAAGAAATACTGATGTTATTACTTTATCATGAAACAACTAAATAAGAAGAAGTTGAAGAAGAAAGAAATTGGAAAAGATCGGTAATGGATATTACCTCTTTTTGACGCGCCTTTTCTTAACCTCCACTTAAAGAACTAAGGATGGTCTTTGAAGAAAACCAGGACCTCTAGGATGATACTAGGGAAGTGGAGAAGAGATTTTGGCAGGGGTTGGCCGAGCTTGAATGCTCAAATTGGTGTGATGAGGAGAGGGAGGAGGTGCCCTTTTATAAGGAAGGAGAGGGGCTTCTTTGGAAAAACTAACAATATTATTTTATTATAAAGTCAAGTTCGGTTTTAAATAGATCCAAATTGATTTATTTAGAATCAAAGTTGGGTATGGGTCTAAATCCTCTCATCCAATATAATTTAGACAAGTTTAGCTTCCTATTTTAACCTTATCATGGTGATTTAATATTAAGTTAAATAATTTTACTTTTACCGTGTCTTCTTGTGTTCTTATACTATAAGGTTAATAAACTTACTATATCAAGCCAAAATAACCCCAATTTGTTTATTATTAATATATATAACATTAGATAAGTCATTTGGTCGAACCTTAGATTTTTAGGAATAAAATAACAATTAATAATATAATATTTGTTTTAAAAACTATTTTATATCAATTTTGAAACTATTTAGTAATTGATTTTTGTGAAAATCATAACAGAATTATAAGTTCGAAAAAGGTTAATTAAATTAATACTAACATGTCATATTAACCTAGAAAATTAGTTTAATTCATAAAAAGTCTCAAATTACATTTATTTAGGTATTTATAACATCAATTATGTCAATATTTCATTAATAAGATAATTACTGCATCATCGTTGTGTCATAAATAAATTAAATTATTTAATGTCTAAAAATTAAAAATAAAATACCATTATGTAGGAAATCTTTTTATATTTCTAATTAATATTTATAGTCTAATTTATCTTATATATAACCCCATATTAAGAATAATTTACTTATTAAACTTTGATTTTTACTATTTTAACCCTTCTTTAAATAAATTAATAATAAATGTCCTAATCTAATCCACGTGGGCCTAAATGGTCATATTGAATTCCTAAAGTTGTTTTTGGTCGAATTACACTTTTCCAATAGAATTAGGTCATGTTTTAGGGTAATAGTAATTTCATTTTTACCCTTAATTACCCTATTTACTTTTAATCGTGGTAAAAAAAAGTAATTGTTACTATTCACCAAAAATTATTTTCATCTCATTGAACCACATTTTACTTACTGACATCAATCGTGTCTCTCGGGTTTTTGAAATTCCACTCACAAAAGTGGTAAAATTAAGTTTTATGGAAAATTCAGTTATTTTAACTACCACTTAGTGGTTTCACTATTCATAAAAAATTGAAAGTTTTCAGAAAAATACCAAAAATTTGGCCTAAGCTATATTTGATATTATGAACTCAAAAATGATGTCTATTTTACCAAATTAAAAACATATCAGTTGAATTAATTAATTTAAAAATTAATTCCCGTCGTAAAAACAAATAGTGTGTTTTTAAGAGATAATAACTATCAAAAGATTGACACTTGTTTATGACTGGTTTAAATGTGAAATTACATCCAATGACCAAAGTTGTATTAAATTGTAAAAATTTATTCTAAATATACTTTTAAACCACCCAAATTAATAATTTATCACTATTAATTATTTCAATTAAAAAATGTGTTTTTAATTATAATTTAGTAATTTTCACTATTCATCATAATAGGAAAGTTATCCAAAAAGTACCATAATTTCACCTTAGGATAAATTCGATACTCTGAATCCAAAAATGAAGTCCATTTTGAGAGCTAAAATTTCTAAAATTTTGAGAGGTGGTTATTACTATTCATAACGGCTAGTTTTAAAAATATTTTAATAGCATATCGTTGTTTAGTGAAACTCGGTATTGCGTACTACACACGCTATCGAGGAAGGTAGCGATTGCGTGTAATGCAAGGCAAGTCAAGGATGCATGTTGAGAAAGCTACTTTTGGTGTAGCGTACAACATAAGACATTAATGAAATTAAAAAGAATATTTTTTATAAAATCTCGGGCTGTTACATTCTACCCCCCTTAAAATGAATTTCGCATTCGAAATTCGTCAGGGTTATAAATGGTTTACTACTTGAAAGTTTCTTTAATAGAAACCCACATCGTAAAAAGGAATAACAAAACTTGGCTTTAAAAACTAAAGTATGAAATGTAACGATTACCCAAATAAACTAATCACTGGGTTTCCACATAGGTAAAAATATAGATATGGAAGAGAAATCTAACCATCATGTTCTGATGGAGAGTGGTAGAGAACATGGCTATGGACAAGCCAGCAATCACAAAGCCAAAAATTTGCGACGATCTAAGGTACCATCTGATTAATCAGATATAAGAGCACTAGGACAACATTTTTGGTTTTCAAGATCATTTCCCTAAAGTTGATGAAATTAGAAGAAATACTTTCGTAATTTTGGTATAGTCTCACCGTTTGTCGTTCTTTGGACAATTTCCAATTCATCTCTTAAAGAAATGAAGTTGAATTTGTCATTCATGATGTGTTAGCAGATCATGTGATAGAATGATGGGTCATTCCATCTGTCTCAAACAAAAGGTTAGAAAAGTTATCAAAAAATACATAAGTCCATCTATAGTGAGATTAATCATATATAGTTCCTAAAATGGACTTATACTTCATATATCACACTGCTTAATATAATAAATCTAGTTTCTACTAAACAGGGACTTCCTGTAGGCCAGTGGTAGGCGATAAAGGCCTGTCGCACTTCGGTTGTGGGTTCGATTCCCACAGCCTTGTCCGACGTGATGGGCTGTCGCCCGTCCTGTAGGTTTTCCTTTTTCTAAAACTATATTACTATAAAATCCCATCAATAATATCGAAAAAACATCTATCCTTAAACAATACTAACATATGTCCAACATAATCCATTCCAATCTTTAGGCTTATCCATAATACTGCAGTCCACTCTCATAATATAGTGAAAATGATTACCAGAGATTTAATACCATTGTTGATCGCAATATATCATAAGATATGTCTTGTTGGTCACATTCCAAACATTCGAAGGCCTTAATCATGTATTCTCTTGAAAAATGAATACCCATTGAACCTTAGTGAAAACAAGAATGCAGTTAAAAGTTAAAACTTTCCACATACCAAAATCCTTAAAATTATTTATACTCAAACCATGATATCACTTATTCCTTATATCAGTAATGAGCTCATGAATACAATCAAACATCTCATTATCTTCTTATCCCATCATTATGCGCATATCACCTGTTTACCAAAAATGTCTCAATAACTTTTCATGGTTACCGGTACCATAAAATTATTGAAAAACACAATAGAATAATAATAAAAAATTCTAATACACAATAATAGTACCTCAACAACATTTTTCTTGAATACCAATACATAAACACTTCAATCCATTCTCTTCAAGTATTGTCCTGGAATAAGTCCTTCCTTGATTTAGAAGTAACTTTTTAGGTCAGGGCATTGAGTTTGGTAACACCAATGTTCACCACAAATAATACATTGAACTCCATAACAGTCTGTCACTCTATGACCCTTTTCTCCACACAGATAACATCGATCCCTCCATTTGAGGTATTCCTCAAGGTTCTTCTTCCCTTCTTTAGAAATCTCAATCTTTCTTTCTTTATGCTCCTCAACATGCGAACATTAATAATAGTTTATCTTCCTCTTCTTTGATGAATTAGGCATACCACTAAATTTCACCTTGTTAGTCATATATCGCGATGACTGATTCAGCATAATCATAATATCTTTCTCTCTAGTAATTACACAATTTTGTTTCTCATAGTCACCAATTTGTCCATTGGATTCAATGTTAACCGAATTCTTTCTGGTTCCCTCCATTAACTAAAACACAAAAATGATTCTGTGAGAGGAAAAAATCATGCTAGAGAAAACAACATAGTAAAGGGGAGCACCCTCAATATCTAACATCTTGGGTTAAATTCTAAGATCATTAGCGAAATTCTAGGACTATAACCTATACGTATAGTTAACCTTAGAGACATCCCTAGACATACCTTAGAAATATCTCTAGGGATCTCACTAACGTTTTCACATCCTAGTTTCCAATGGTTGACTAAAACTTTCCTCTGATACCAACTGTAGAGACCCGAAGCTTGAAGTACATGGACATTACATTACTTTTGCTGAATACTTAGTACATAAAAGAAACACACACACAAGGATTGTAATAGTTTAGTGTCTTTGTAAACTTAGAATATAATCTTCTAATTGTGGTGAAAGATCTTCAACATCTCCCATAAAGATCTTCCTTTTTTTTACCTAAAACCTCTCTTTATATCCTGGGGAAAAGAAAACATAAAAGGGTGAGCTCAAATGCTCAGTAAGGGTAAGCTAAAGAAATATCAATCACATCATATTCATAAGAACATAACATTTTGGAAATCATAACCTGCAAAAGAGAGCATAATTTCATAACATTGGATACATCATAGTAGTGAAATGAAATCCCAATAATCATAACTTAAAACATGAAACTTTGTGGCATACACACATAATCATAGAGAATCATATCTTATTAGTCAAGACTCATTGCCAAGACTATCTTAGTGGACAAAGTCCATTTCTGAACCGAGTCACCCTCGTTTCAGTCCTGTTTCACTGAACCGGTATAACCTACCATTCCAGCCATGTCTATCTCATGAGATATAAAATCTTTACCCAATGAATTGGAGGTAGATATAGGTCCCACCAATCTCATAATGATACCATTATTATGTGTGCCACAAAATCATAAATCATACATCATTTCATAACCCAAGTAATAAAAATGGGAATCTTAAACATCGTAACATCATAAAACAATTCATATAAGATAAAGGTATTCATAAAAATATAATTCCATCACAACATAATCAAATAAATGTAATAATAGGGATAAAAACAGAACCATTTATAATCTTAGATGGAAAATAATTTTGATAAAACACTTGAACTCCATTCTTGAGGAAAATATCCTTTCTGCATCAAAAACACTTTTCCTTTCTTAAAATGTCGTACAATTATAAACTAAAAGAAGTTGATTAAAAATAAACTTGAAAACTTGTAAAGGAAGCTTCTTGGAAATAATGTTTTAAAAATCCATTCATGCCGTATAAGTTAAAAAAACATTCTTCGTACTTTTGTCGAAAAAGTCAAAAAGTACCTCACACGAAAAACGACAAAAGATTCCTTTCATATCATTTACTAAAAACTCACCAAAGAGTAAAATTGGATTTAAAAAAATGTAGTTGGATGTAAATAATGTTACATATTGAGGAAACATGGATGTGGATGATAAAATACACCCCAGTAAATACCAAAGTATAAGCAATCTCGGATAAAAATGAGATTGTGATATTTCCCTTACCATAGGTCCGATATGCTTTGTACATGTCCGAACCTCCTGTATAATGATTTAAATAATGTTATTGACTTATTCAAGAATCATACTTATTTTTATGATATCATATATGTTTATATTCTTAGCTTCATAGTAGTAATATTTCATTGCTACTTGTTGTTCGGGTGTTTATAACTTTTTGTTCTTATGCGTGTTTTGTCGAATAAATTCTTATTATTCTCTTTAGGTTATAGATACCTCATTTACAGAATTTTATTAGTGTAATATATTTCATATTCATTCATTAAATTCATTTATATAATCATTATGAAATAAAGATCATGTAGAACGAGTCACATCACATCGTGGAGACGGTATTTCGTACGTACGCACGAGTGATGATATCATTCCTATGATCGTGGAATTGTATTGGAGTGTATGTATACTATTTCAGAATCAGTATCAATTTATAATAGTCATATATAGTTACTCATTACACCATTATACCCATCCAATTAAGGTGGTGGCGGAAAATAGATTACACCACGGCGTGGAGATGGTATTCCGTACGTACGAACGCGCGATGATTTCCTTTTTCCGTAGGATGGATAGAAGGTTAATTAGAGTTGTTTCATATTTATAATAACATATCAATATATAAGATATACTGATGTTATTACTTTATCATGAAACAACTAACGAATAAGAAGCTGAAGAAGAAATAAATTGGAAAAGATGGGTAATGGATATTACCTCTTTTTGACGCGCCTTTTCTTAACCTCCACTTAAAGAACTAAGGATGGTCATTGAAGAAGACCAGGACCTCTAGGATGATACTAGGGAAGTGGAGAAGAGATTTTGGCAGGGGTTTTCGGAGCTTTAATGCTCAAATTGGTGTGAGGAGGAGAGGTAGGAGGTGCCCTTTTATAAGGGAGGAGAGGGGCTTCTTTGGAAAAACTAAAAATATTAGTTTATTATAAAGTCAAGTTCGGTTTTAAATAGCTCCAAATTGATTTATTTAGAAGCTAAGGTGGGGATGGGTCTAAATCCTCTCATCCAATAGAATTTAGACAAGTTTAGGTTCCTATTTTAACCTTATCATGTAGATTTAACATTAAGTTAAATAATTTTACTTTTACTGTGTCTTCATGAGTTCTTATACTATAAGGTTAATAAACTTACTATATCAAGACAAACAAACACCAAGTTGTTTATTATTAATATATATAACCTTATCTAAGACATTTGGCCGATCCTTAGATTATTAGGAATAAAATAACAATTAATAATATAATATTTGTTTTAAAAACTATTTTAAGTCAATTTTGACACTATTTAGTAATTGATTTTTGTGAAAATCATAACAGAATGATAAGTTCTAAAAAGGTTAATTAAATCAATACTAACATGTCATAGTAACCTATAAAATTAGTGTAATTCATAAAAAGTCTCAAATTACATTTATTTGGGTATTTATAACATCAATTATGTCAATATTTCACTAATAAGATAATTACTGCATCTTCGTTGTGTCATAAATAAATTAAATTATTTAATGTCTAAAAATTACAAAAAAAATACCATTATGTATGAAATCTTTTTAGACTTCTAATGAATACTTATAGTCGAATTTATCTTATGTATAACCCCATATTAAAAATAATTTACTTATTAATCTTTGATTTTAACTATTTTAACCCTTCTTTAAATAAATTAATAATAAATGTCCTAATCTAATCCAAGTGGGCCTAAATGGTCATATTTTATTCATAAGGTTGTTTTTGGTCGAATTACACTTGTCCAATAGAATTAGGACATGTGTTAGGGTAATAGTAATATCATTTTTACCCTTAATTACCCAATTTACTTTTAACCGTGGTAAAAAAAAGTAAAAAGTTACTGTTCACCAAAAATTATTTTCATCTCATTGAACCAAATTTTACTTACTGACATCAACCGTGTCTCTCGGATTTTTGAAATTCCACTCACAGAAGCGGTAAAATTATGTTTTATGAAAAATTCAGTTTTTTTAACTACCACTTAGTGGTTTCACTATTCATCAAAAATTGAAAGTTTTCAGAAAAATACCAAAAATTAGGCCTAAGCTATAATTGATATTATGAACTCAAAAATGATGACTATTTTACCAAATTCAAAACATATCAGTTTCATTAATTAATTTAAAAATTAATTCCCGTCGTCAAAACAAATAGTGTGTTCTTAAGAGATAATAACTATCAAAAGATTGACACTTGTTTATGACTGGTTTAAATGTGAAATTACATCCAATGACCAACATTGTATTAAATTGTAAAAATATTTTATAAATATACTTTAAAACCACTCAAATTAATAATTTATCACTATTAATTATTTAAATTAAAAAATTTGTTTTTAATTATAATTTAGTAATTTTCACTATTTATCAGAATATGAAAGTTATCCGAAAAGTTCCAAAATTTTACCTTAGGCTAAATTCGATACTCCGAATCCAAAAATGAAGTCCATTTTGAGAGCTAAAATTTCTAAAATTTTAAAAGGTGGTTATTACTATTCATAACGGCTAGTTTTAATAATATTTTAATAGCATATTGTTGTTTAGTGAAACTCGGTATTGCGTACTACACACGCTATCAAGGAAGGTCGCAATTGCGTGTAATGAAAGGCAAGTCAAGGATGCGTGTTGAGAAAGCTCCTTTTGGTGTAGCGTACAACACAAGACATTAATGAAATTAAAAAGAATATTTTTTATAAAATCTCAGGCTGTTACATTTAAGATATGTTTATAACTTATAACATACCCATAATCATGTTTATAATATTATATATCATCTTATTATAATGTCTTATTACCTGTTTGTTAACAATATTTCATTATTTTCACTATTTTGGGTCATAGTTTCCTAGCTTTCTCATGTATGTTTTGACAAGTTATTTTCTTCTCCAATTACATAGATCATGATTTCAACATATCTAAAATTTAAACCTTGAATTAATTATATTATTTATTCCATGAATATTTATTTAGAATAATCTGTAAATTTTGGGGAATGTAGTTAAATGCATTGTTCATGGAGAGGGTAGGCGATACATACGCATGAACGTTACTTTAATTTGAATTTAATATTAAATAATGAAAAGTAAATGATACATATATATATTATAATTATTTTATCATATATATGTTATAAAATTCACATAGTTTTATTAAAAACAATCCTTAATACATTCTATGTATAGTGTGAATGTGTCAAATCGCTTTGAGGAGGTAGTAGTCCACACTTCCAAAAACGATGTTATCGTATTTATAAAAAATTAATTGTATAAGGGTATGTGTTCTAATAGAATTAAATAATAATAATGAAATAATATATTATATATATATATATAGATTTTCCATCATAATGTCCACCATGATTGGTGGTAAAGGAAAAAAATGGACATTCATCGTTTTGTGAGGCAGTAGTTCATTAGACACAGAAAAAATATGTTCGTTAAGAAATAGATGGAAGTGTGTGTATGTGTACATAGAAACCTTACCATAAAAACATCATATTATATTTTTTATACTATTTTTTATTGAATAATGGAATAAGAAGAGTTGTGGGGGTGGAGAATGGAAATAAAACTAATGAGATTAAGAAATGATGTTTCCTCTTAATCAAGTAACTTCTCTTGGTTTTTACCAATAGGCTTCCTTGGATGGAAATCACCCAAAGGGGATGATTCTAGGATGAGTTTTTTCTATTTAGAATATGTTTATTCATATATTTTTTATGCCATAGTGGCTTGAGAGGTGTGAGAAAGTGGTAAGAGAATATTTCTTTTTATAATGAAGGAGGAGTTACACTCTTATAATGTTATGAAAGATGAATTACATACACGTTATTCACATCCATAGTTGCACCATTAAGGAACCCAATTTGTTAAAACGTATGATAGGGTGGAAATTTTTCATGAAAATGGCTCTTGTACAAGTGTCTAGGTCATTTGTCCCATTACTATTAACGTTTAGTCTCTTATTATGTTTATTTTACTTTAATCGTTGTAATTAACTCTAATTACATTAAACAATATTTGTAGTCAAATGATATTTTCACCTTATTAAATATTTTAATATATTATGATTCTATATTTTTTCCATATTATAATCATAGATGTGGCATAAATTAATATAAATTTTATCTCACAGTTGGGATGATAATGCAGGTTTTTAAGAAAAAAACCCAAAAGTTTTTTTTATATAGTCATTTTCATAGTGAAATTGATTACACTGACTAAGATTGGATTAATTGATAAAAATATGATCTTATTAAACTTTAAATAAAATTTAAAATATTATTTATTTTTATAAATATATTAGAGGGAAAAATAATTATGAACTAAAATTCATTATTTTCATTATTCATTAAATAATGAAACATAATATAGAAAAAAAAAATTCATCCAAGATAATTTTTTTTTGTTTTCTATTTCAATTATAAATTTAATTTTGACATACTAAATTTATAAAATCTATAAAAACCTGATTTAAAATTGGTGAACTATTAAAAGCATATAAAAATGCCATAATAGAAATATATTATTTTATGCATATAACTGGGTAGTTTTTATCCTTTTCTATTAAAATTTATTGGTTGAATATCAAAAATAATTTATTTAATATATATATATATATCAAATTAATACCAGTCACAAATTGTAATTAATTTTAAATATAATGGTAAAACATCATTATGAGCATAATAATAATAATATTTTTTAATATTCAATAAGTTTTATTATTAATTTTTAATTATTATGTAACAAATGAATTCATTTTATATTTGTGTACAAAATATATTTTCATATATTAATTAATAATTTTTATAATATCTATTTATATATTATTTTATTAAATAATAATATTTTTTAATATATTATTTTTTGGTAAAACTCAGTCTTTCGTGTAACGTATTCCAACGAAGACGGTTTCTCTTCTATGTAACACAAACTAACTCAGTGTGGAATTCATATTAATATAGATAATATATCAAATATATTTAAAATAGTACACATTTATAAATGTATCATGGTATTATATTCCTTTACATTATTCGTGTCGCATACCTTTCACGCTATTGAATATAAGGTTCATAGATTAGAATTTAGGGATGTTATAAAAAAAATATCTATTTTAATTTTTTTATCAGTTGGGAGATTATTTTTTATTCAATTGTGTTATTTTACCTCCAAAATCATGGAAAAAAATGGATGAATTTTCACATGATAGTCATTAGAACTACTAGGTTATAATTAGGTGAAAACGGTGTTGGTAATTAGTGATTAAGGAAACAGATTCTTTTGAGGATAATATTAATGGTGAGGGTGAAGGTAATTACCTGAGAGTGATTTCATGAAATGGTGTACTCTTTCTATAAATATATTATTATAAACAAATCATTGAATTGATCAATTTTATTATTACATAACACATTTATACACCAATCACAGTGTTGTATTTTTATTCTAGATTATATATATTAATTTTTCCACTTAGAGGATCATTTAGTACTTCTAGTGTAAGGGGTTTTGTGAGTTATATTTTTTATTATGGTTATAAAACATAGGAGATATTATGTCCACCCAGGATTGTAAAGACTATCAACAAAACATTTTTTCCGAGTTTCCAAATAAATCACTTTTCTGTTTATTGAGAACATTAAAAGAACCAGAAAAAGCAAGGAATAAGCAATCCATTCTAGGAACCGGGCCCCAGACTGGATCGGCCCCAAAATAAAATGATTGAATGCATCAGCCATGAGCACCTATCCTTGTGCCACCCTATATGTTCCAACATCACCCATCTAATTTCTTCTCAGATAGAATCATTATATCCTCCAACAAAACAATGTCGGAATCACGTAGGAGACAATCACTAAAACACAAAACACACCTGGAGCACACTCCCTTGAAACCACAAATTCACCAGTAGAAAAATCAACACAATAGAGAGTATAGAGACCATATTCATAGCCAGGAACACCAACCCAAATCACCTGAGATACCTTCAAACTAGACCAGAGTGTGATCGTGTGTGGATGGATGTGGATAAAAGATGAGAGGAGAACCATCGTTAGGTGAACCAATCATGGGAACAAAAAATATGAATACACATAGTTGTAAAACACCAAATCAGGGGATCTAAATAACCAAAAAGTATAACTCACCAAGATGAATCATCGAATGAGGTGAATTCCTGAAGGGGATTCGTCCACATGGCTCTGAGAACATTACATGGGGCCCACAAACCGAGAAGCCGAGCTGCGCTTACACCAATTTCTGTACACAAATAAGGAAATGAAAATCACCATGGAATGAGAATAAACTATAAAACAACATGTAAGGGGAAATAGTTTAAACCAAGAATTCATACACCCTCCATTCACATATGTGAAATGTCTGTTGTTGAAAATGATAGCCCTACCATGTCCTGACACAAACGATCCCCACAAGATGAGGACGAGACCGCCGAGTATAAATGAGACCTCAACCGTATAGAATCCAAGCATGAAGGTGTTGAGTAATCTTTGAATATAGAGGGTGGATATATGGAGGATACTAGAGTCCATGTTTGGGAGAGGGACCTTCAACATAGAGGAGGGGTGGTTGAAACCCTTATGGGGAGAAAACGAGTGAGCACCCCTTATTGGGCCATCCTTCACTATAATTGTAAGGACCAGTTTCTCACTTCTTGTTGAATTTATTACATCGGTGCAGTAGTGATAGTATGATCATTAAATATATCATAATATAAGTTATCCATGTAAAATTATCTTTTTTCACATCTCTAATTTTTTATTTATTCATTATGGGAGGGAGGAAGATGAGTTCAAACTATTTCAAAATAAAGATTACTAGAAAGTGTTATTTTAATGTTTCATACCTTTATTAACATAACCCCACTAGGAAAATTTTATTATATGTGATCAGTATTTTTTCCTTGTATTTTAGTGTGATGGGGAATTGATAGGAGATTATGAATATTTATTTTGTGGGAATATTCTATTGATTTTTTTGGTAAATTATCCTTTATTCCTTCTCATTATGATTCATCCTTATTTTGATATTGATTTTATGATAGGGGATTCAATTTGTAGTTGCTTTTATATAATGTCAACATGAATAAATATTCACCCAATTTTCTCAATATAAACAATTAAAATTATAATAAATTGATTAGAAACATTTAATGTTAAGATAGTTATTAAAATGGAATTTTTTTATTTCAATATTGTTTTATATTTATTTAATTTGATAATTAGACGGATTTTATGTTGTTATTGAATTTTGGATATATTTGTAATATTTTTAAAGGATTTCAATGTGGTAAAGAAAGGGAGAATGTAAACAAATCAATAATTTAAAAAGTATTTTCAAATGAATAATTATTTTTAAATAAATGATCAAACATAAATGTATAGGTTTTTTGGTTATTACTATGATAAAATAGTTTTATTTTAAAACTATGGTAGTGATAATGGGGTTTATGATTCTTGTTCTTAGGTGTGAAAGAAGATTTGTGTTGGAATTTTATGTAGTGGATTTGGATGGTTGTGTTGTGATCATTTTTTATAAACATTGATTAGGTTATTATGGTTAGTGTCATAGTTTCATAATAATATAAAAAAGTTTGTAAGAATAAATTGAAATTGAATAATGTTTAATGGTAATAGGTTGTTTGAAAACATGATTTAATGATCAATGAATTTTAATTAAGTAGTTTGAAATGATTGAAGTAGAAGATATATGTTTTGTTTTTGAATTTATTTTTCCGTATTAATTTATAAATCTAATAGATAATGTAGGAAAGGGAAGATGGTGTGTCATTGTATTGAGGATTATGTGATTTTTTATTGCGTAGTTAAATACTCTTTCATTTGTTATTGTGTGGTGTTGGTGATATACCATTATGATATGCTTGTAGAGGTGATGTGTGGGGAATTAAACCATTAAAAATGATTTTAATGTAAGAATAAAATAATTTTATATTTTTCTATCTAATACACCGCCACATGAGTTGGTTAATTTGACTGATTGTCATATGTGGTTTTGGATATGGGGAATACCCCCAATATCACTGTAAGGACCCAAAACATCAATATTTATTTTAATTAAGTAAATATTGTTGTAAAATAATTTTCCAAATGAAACATAGAATTAAAGAATCATTTAAATTGAAAATAAAATTGGAATATTATAATGTTGATGTAAAATTATAAGGTATATGGGGATGTAACCGTAATACATAATAAACAAATAATTGGAAGAGAAATTGGATCGGGTAGAATAAGTATCCTATATGAATCTCACTTGTCTAATCATGGAACAGATGGATCTCGTTATTGTTTTCTATAGAAACATTCCACGCCTATCTCTAGAAAGTATGGTATGAGTAAAATCATATATGAGTAAAATTTCAAATAGGGGAAAATTACATCAGATACATTCTTGAAAATTCACCACCCTTGAATACTATAAGGGAAAAATATATTCTTAGATCATACATGGAGATTTTTAAGGGCTCTGGAAGAAGAAAATATATGGATATACTTATGTAATTGTTAGTTTATAAGTTATTTATCACATGTACTGTATATATTTTTATCTTGACTATTAGAGAAAATGGTTTCCATTTACTAATGAATTGGTTGCATGAAACATATTAATTTATTCATGATTTTTTTTCTAAAAAATTTGTTTTTTATAAAAATAATTAATATACATTATTTTCTATTTTTATTATTAATATATAAAATTTGATAAAACTGATTTTCTTAGTTACTGATATAAAATATTAATAGTAATGATTAATAAATTTAAAATTATAGTTTCTTATTATATTCTATCATTTCAGTCTAAATTGAAAATATAAATTTATAGAAATTTTTCATTATTTTTTCACTTATAATTTAAATAATATTTTTTATTGAAATTTAATAATTTTAGTAAATAAATTATGTTTTTATGTGAATATTTAACATACCATTTTTACCAAAAACATATGATTATACTTATAAATGAACATTTTTTATGTTTATAAAAATTTTAATGGATCAATTTTGTTTTTATGATTTGAGACAATTAAAATTTAAAATTATTCTTTAGAATTCATCTAAATAGTGAATTGTATTTTATGAACATAAGTAATATTTTCTAATACAAATGGGTTTGATATTTTCTTTTAAATAAAATATATTTAGGTAAAAATAACTAGATTGATTTTAAAGACACATAGTGATCAATTATTTCATAGAAAACCTATTAATCTCATGAAAACAAAATGAATTGATAATTATACCATAATTATAAATATTAAAAGTAAAAATAATTTGTTTATAAAAATGGGGTTTTACTAATTACATGTGCTATTGTGAAATTTTTTTTTTCATAATGCATGGAAAATTATAAAATAAAATGGATTTAAATTTTGATATAATTTGGTATATGTTTTTTAATAAGGTCAATTTTTTGGTGTAAAAATTTATTTAAAATGGTAAGAACAAGTTAGGATGGTTAACTGAAAATGGTAATGGTTAAAAATGTAAAAATAAAAAACATAAAACCGTTTAAAACATGTGTAAACATTAAATTTTTAGGTTTTATTTCCATTATATCTTCCCCGAAAACATTTTTATCCTTTTTCAGTCCTTCATGAAATAATAAATGTTTGATATTTTAAATTGTCTCTAAATATTAAAAATAAGTTCATTCTTTCCACTTATAAAAGGGACCTCTCGACAACACTTCTAGACCGATAACAAAATTTATTTTCCGCCATATTTTTAGACCACAGTCTAAAAATTAATTACTTAGTAGTTTCCTTTGAAATTAATGTCACAATATATGGTTTTAGGAATTTTACTTCCATGGTGTCTTCCATGGGAAAGCCTAACTTCACAATGTTAGTACTTATTACCAATCATTTTTATTTTAATTATTATATTCTAAATATAAATTTCTAATCACTATATATTTAAACTTGTATTTTTTATTATAAATTCTATTATTCCTATGGAATAACTATTAACTAATTTTTTCCTTTTTTATCAACAATAATTAAGTAGTCTTTATTTTACTGTGCATACTATTTCCTCCACAATTAAACAAAATCTATTTTTTCCTTCACCATATCCACTATTCATTAATTATAATAGGACAATTTATGATTTAGTGTGAAATATATATTATAATTAAATTTATTAGGTGAAAAATTATTTTCCACCTTCTTTGACTCTCCCTTAAGGAAAATATAAACATTTTAACATATATTTTGTGGACAACCACCTCCAAAGAGTAACATAACTCATTTTCCATATTGTATGTTTCTTATTTTCTAATATCACCAAAAATTAAATTAAATGACAAATAATTATACAAATAATATCATTAGTCATCAATAGAAATGATATTATTCCCAAAACAATCCACTTTCATAATCCTAAACATCCATTTATTATGGTGTGTTCAATTCTGGGTTTTTCTAACCACCTGCATGAACGTTGTTTCAAAATAATTCAATGGATAAATATAATAAAATAATTATCAATAATATATGATATAAATATGAAAATATTTATATTAAATTTCTTTATGAATGGTAATATTAATATTAATCTAATTATTTATGATACAACAGTTGGTTTTTCAAAAAAACATGAAACATGCTTTTAAAAATTTAAATCTAATTGAACGGTAAGAACAACATCTATAGAATTAAATTATAACATTATAAATATTTTCATAACATAAATTATAGTAACTTTTATTATATATCAATGATCTAATTTCAGAGAAAAATGATGAAAAAACATAATTTATGAAACGACTACAATAACGTTAATATTATTAAAACATGATAATTAAATTAGATACAAAGTAACTAAAACACATGTAAAGAATAATTGAAATATATTTATATAAAAAAATTTCTACATGAGTATGATTCTTAAATAGGTGTTTAATATGGTTATGATTTCTATACAAGAGGTCCAAGTATGATCAACTAAGTAGGAATTCAATGTCAATGTTTATTGTATCAGTCTTTCACCACATAAGACATATTATATATTATAAATTATAATTTATTTGGAATGGTTAATATACATAAAAATTAATATCTTCTAAAATATTCATTTAAATAATTATTTTTGAATCTAAATATCATATCCCCTCTATAATTGTTTTTCAACCCAAACCAGACCATGTTTGTAAGGGTTTTTAAACTCAACTCCCTTCATGGGGTTATAATGATTATTATTTATTTATTTCATCATATATTGTCCTGAAAACCCCAAAAATCATACATAATTATATATTACCTTTCCCTATGGTTTAAAATCATATTTTAGTTCATATATTTTTTGATTATAAATTTCTAATCAAAAAATGTAACACACTTTTTTGAATAATTCAAATCTACTTTAATGAGGGGTTCCCCTCTTTGTCCATAAAATAAATTTTACATATGTTCCCTTTTATAATTGTAAACCCAATTTTTATTATCTCAAGTGACTATTTTAATTCATTCTTATTTTTGAATGAAATATTTTCTTACACTTTTTATATTTTGGGTTTTCAATAATGATATTTATATGTATAAAAAATGATTTCCATAATTTCAAATCAAATGACTAATCTTCCACCACACATTTATTTTGTTAACATTTATATATATTATTGGATTTATTATTTAAGTTTATTTTTACATTATAAATTTATTTCAATGTTTTTCCCCACAATCCTGACAATCACTTTTGAAGGTGAAAATTAAATACATGCTTTTAGAAATTTCTTCTAAAATATATATTTATTGTTCTTCCATGCAATGAAGTATTTCCAAGTACATTGAAATTTTATAATATAAAATATTTCTAATTATTCATGATTTATAAAACAAATTAAACATTTAATATATTTATAAAATATTACTTTTAAAATTATTTAAAAAAATAACGAATATTTCTTATTTCTCAAATGGTTTTTCCATAACCAAAAAAGCTATTTTCAATCTAAATTGTTTTTCATTGGCATATACTATAATTTATCAAGGAATTTACAAAAATGATATCATCCACCTTCATTATCTAGATGCAATATGTAATGTGATTCTATCTTGAAAACATGATTAATTATTTCTTCTGTATTGATTATTAATCTACGGTGTATCACCATAATTTTCATCAATTTACATTCTTATGTGAAAATATAAATTTTAATTTCACTAATTCAAGGAAGTTTACCTAAACTCATCACATCGATTGATTATGGATATTATTTTGTTAACTATATACCCTTTATATATATTATGTAAATATTATATTCTATATTATCATTATTTAATAGAATTTATCACGAACGATAATAAATATATTTAAATACCAATTTATTTCACATGGGGTTATATTATTATGATTTCATTAAGGGATTACAATAAAAAGGATGCTAAATAAAACTTCATTCCATAGGTTCTTTATTTTATGAAAACTGAATGATCTCCATTTTATTTTTTATGAAACCCATTTAATTACCATGTTGTAATAATGATGTGTTGTGATGAATTATTGATATATTTTCCCACTTAATGGAATTGATGATGAAGGGTGGGGTCCTCATATCACCCTTATATGCATTGGTTAAAATATAATATCTCAATTTAAAAGTACTCTTGATAAAATGTATGGTTCTTATACACATGGTAACTAATGGAATATCTCATGAATTCAATGTTATCCAATACTAATTTCTGGGATGTATTTAATGTATACTAGAGTTTTATGTTTATTATACTTCTTATGTTATTCTCTCATGGCTCTTGTTTATTGGTTAATGATTCCAAAATATTCTGATACATAAATTATGTGTTTCCATGACTTATGAAATAATTTATGATGCATTATTTATTAGGAATATTATTCTTTTGTATCTTTAATTTACCCATTTTAACATGTTTTGTTCAATAATGATATTTTATTTTTATAAAATATATTATAACTTAATAATAATTTTAGATCATCTCTTAGTTATAATTTTATTTCCATTGTTTATGAAGATATATATAACTAATGAGAAGTCTATATGGATCCCTGTGTGTCAAAATTATATAGAAGTGTACAACAATATTGTTAAATAAATTTATTATATAGAAATTTCTCAAAGACACTAAACCATCATTCATGGGATTGTGAGATTATTTTGTGAGAGGTAATGTTCAAATTATTTGATTCATGTAAAAGAAATATATTTTTATCTTTGGATGAAATAAATGTGATTATAATAGGTATTAAATATTAATTAATGATTAATTTAGTAAACATGGAGATATGGATATAAAATAGTAGTGATAACTCTAAAGATAAGTCCAAGGGATTATTCTATATATATAATATCATCCTGATATATGGAAAACGTATAGATATTATTTTTATCAATTAAATTACAATAATTTCTAGATTTTATTTTTTCGATGTTGTAATGGAAAATATAAACATTTTGGTAAACACAAAGATGATGGTTGGTTCAGTATCATCATAATCCTCACTCTAGTGGAAAATTGATGGGCATAAGAATACACACATGTCTAGACACTCCTGGTGGTTATGATTAAGTAAATTTTGTTATTTTATCAGGCTAATATAAAGGAATTATTTCCAAATTATTTTATGGTATTACTTTATGATGCATGATAAAAAAAAGAATCATACATTGAAGGTATAGTTATTTGGGATGAACATGTATCTATAATAAAAAATTTGATAAGGTATGAATTTTGAGGTTAAAGTTATCATGTAATTATTGTACCACAATTATTTTATGGTATTATTTTTTCATCAATAATGATTAAACTATTTTTTATTATAATTGATGAAGCTAGAAGGATCCATGTTAATAATGAATTTACTACATAATACAGATATCTTCCATATTATAAATATAATGGGATTAGACCTAGTGTTAAAAATTTCTTATTATTCCCAACCCACTAATGAGGATTATAAATAATAACACAAATAAAATTATGTTCCAAATATCACAAAATAATTTAAATATGTTGTCTCAAATATCTTCATGTGACAATGATTATGAAAAAAAGAATGATCTATTTCCTTCTTTCCAAAAATATGGTGAGATTCACACCTAGTAATTTCTTAGGGAAACAAGGATATGATTTATTTGTGGTAAATATGGGTATATAATAAGTAGTTTTTAAATAAAAGTGATTATATAAATTAGTTCTCAGATTTAAATAGTTCTCTTATAAGGATACAATAATATCCCAATTTCATATAAGTATTTATATCTAGAAAAACCCAAATCAATGAAATATTTCAAGGGATAATATAGTTGATATGATTCATAATTTATAATACATAGGGGTCAAGGAAAATATTGTTAAACCAAAACTATTGGAGTGGGTTTTAGAAATGTTATTTAGTCAGGAAGAATTTTCATCCACAAAAGAACTGCTTTGGTTTTATTTATATCCTATTGAACCCACTCATTTGTATATATAATGCTTTATATTAAAATCAATTCATCACCTAGAGTGTATATGTTGAATTATTTTACAAAACTAATTAATTTATGATAATGGTATCACATGATTACTTTTCTGTGAACATACATTTTTAAAATATTACCATCGAGAATATTTATTAATTTTATGTAGTTTAGGAAATAGATTAATTATCTCCAAATAGATTCAATAGTAACATAATATGGATATAATATAATATATCCCATATAAAATTATGATCACTAATCACTAAAAGGATAACTATTGACTCGATAGGAAAATATATTCCATCATATATTCCTTAACACTAATAAAACTGAATATTTAACGTAAATGGTAAGGATGAAACCCCATTTTTTGATATTTATATTATGAAGGAATTGATGAGTTTTCTAAACCCACCCTAGTTACTATGGTCAATAAATATTTAAAAATAAAATAAATATCATAACTACACTAAGCTGCCACTCGGGCATACCATATGATTGTATAATACCTAGATATATTTACGGTATATTTAAATGAATATTATGATGAAATAATGAAGTAATTATTGATTTAATAACTTATTTATCACATGTATGTTATATATTTTTAATTTTTACATTTTAAAAATTAAAAATATTATTTACTACTGAATTAAAAACAATAACAAGAGTAATGTTTTCATTAAAATGTACTTCTAGTTAATTTATTTCAGGTGTATTATATAATTAAAAAAATATATTATATTTTTTTAAATAATAATTTATATACATATATATATTATAAATTAAAAAATTATTATAAACTGATAGGGAATATCAATAATAATGGGAATAATTTAACAAGTTAATTTCATATAAAAATATTTTTCAATTTTATTTTATGATTATATATAAAACTTAAAATATAAATTTTATGAAATTTCATTTATTTTTTTAGATTTATAATTTCAATATTACTGTAACATGTATC
Source organism: Viscum album (assembly GCA_963277665.1). Lineage (NCBI taxonomy): Eukaryota > Viridiplantae > Streptophyta > Magnoliopsida > Santalales > Viscaceae > Viscum > Viscum album. The sequence goes on along the minus strand of CAUJRU010000030.1, from coordinate 413,115 downwards.
TTTTATTTTTTCATAAATAATATAATTTTTAGTTTAATTTTTAAAATATTGTTTTCCAAAAAAGAGTGGATTTATTTTAATATAATAAGACATAGATTTTTAAAAACCTCTCAACAATTCAACGATGTTTTTAAGAATAAATTAAGCACTTTTATAAATAAATATATAATGAATTTATGAAACCAATATGAACATTTGAAACACTAAAGTTATATTTTCAAATAAAAATTATATTTTTTCTTTTTTTTTAATAAAAACAAATATTCATAAAATATAATTTTTTTATATTTCACACATGTTTTGGTTTAATTTTTATAAATCAATTCATATAAGTTAAATTAAATAAATTGATAATTTTACCTTATAGATAAATTAAATTTTAAAAATATAATTTTCCAAAAAAATAAATTTTACAGAATATGTGCATTAATTAAATAATTGAGTTTTAAACAACAATAATTTCTTCTGATAAAATTTATTTCATATTTGGAATCACTTGTTCTAAATTATGTAATAATGAAATTTTTATTTTTTGACATAAAAATGAATAGATTATTTTTAAATTTGTTACCCCGATAAAACCAATAATGGAAAACGTGAAAATCATAAGGCTAAATGACATAGAGAGATGTTTAATACCTATGTGAAAATAAATAGTTGATGGTTTATCTACTATTTTTAACACTCCAATACATTATTATTGTTTTTTTGTTCTTCTTGTAATGTGAAACATGTGATCTCATTAAATTATGTTGAAATATTTAAAAAAAATCTACTCTCATCACTTACAAAAGGGACTTATTGCCACCACATCAAGACTACTCCCAAAATTTTTTCTTCTAATTGAAACTATAACTATTATATTTCTTATATATAACTCTTCATTTTCCATGATCCTATGGTCAAAAATAGTTGTCTTAAGAACCTCATTTCCACAAAGTCTCCCAATGGGAAACCTAATTTCTGAACATTAGTAATTTTTCACCTTATATCATTTCTGTTAATTTGTAATGTAAAAAAATAATATTCAAATTCCAATATAATGACATATTTATTAATTTTATAAAACATTTTATTAATCCTATGAAATATCAATTAACTAAATTTTCCCTTTTCTATGACTAAAAATGAATTAGTTATTTGTGTGTTGTGTAAACTAATGTCTCCATGAAGGGACTACATTATTTTATTTTCCATTCACTGCTACCTATTTTAAATTTTTAAAAGGGTGAAATTGAAAAATAAATTTGATATATATAAAAATATTATCTTCATAAATATTAAAATTATAATCCACTGTCTCATCCTAAACTTATTTTCGAAATGAAAATGATAACTATAAATTGTATGGACAACCACCTCTAGGAAGTAACATATATTATTTCATACACATTCCTAAATATATAATAAAACCTATTTAAACATGAATGAGTACCCTAAACTTATATATATATATATATATATCATCATTGATCTTCTGTAAAAGTAATATTATCCAAAAAATGATCCACATTAATAATCACAATTACCTATTAATAATGGAATGTTCATGATGGTTTTTGTAAAATCCAGTAATTAAAAAATGAGAAAAATAATATCATGGATTATTATTATAACATAAATAATGATTATATAAGATATATGAAATGAATATCTTATTATCATTTCATTGAGAATACAATGAATCATTACTAGGACATTAGAGAAATCCCCAAGGTGAAAAAGGATGGCAACAAATACTGAAGGGTTTCAAATACATGTGGGGACAAATTACCCTTTGTGAAATAAAAACATTAACCAAAAGCCATAACCAACCGAACACCATATGATGCACGAACTACGAAATAGAAATAAACAACTTCTTTTATTACCCAAACCAAAACAAGTGTACCACAGCGGAGGACAAACCACTGTCAAAGAAAAAATTGGAAGGACACAAATAAACTCCAAGATGATAACAAGACTCCATGATCCACATTTCTATGATCCAATCACCAAAAAAACACAAGGATCACAAGACATGTGAATCTTTACCTTTTCCCATGTCTCAAAAGATAACACCTACATAATAAACAAATTGCCAAAGTAGGGGTGTGTGTAAATCTCATTACACTTTCCCGAATGACTTCCCTACTCATGCCACTAGGATAGAAACGTTACCAACATTTATATAAAACCATTTATATGAATCAATTATTCAAAACAGTTTATAACACAAGGTAAAAATCTTCCAGAACCATTTTCACCAAATGAAATAAGTGATATTTAAAAAAATTTGGTAGTAATTTATATTTAAAAAAACAGCCAAATAAGGTCTTAAAAAATTTCTCAATATCACATTGGAATAACTATCCTGTGGTTCACCACACTCCCACACATGCATGCTTCATTTGACAGTTCCATACTAATGATTGGTATCTTATCCAATATCCTTGTGTCCCAATGACACATGTCCCCAATCCAGGGTAATGTACATTGTACCGCAATGGTACACATCCCTTATTGAGGGTCACATCGAACATTAACTCACAAAACCCGTATATTCCAAACCATTCCAATAAACCATTTAATACCATTTCAATAATAAAATACTATTATTTAAAACCATAGAATGAAAAATTTCAAAATAACCATTTTATTTCAAAAAGACATACCCTTCTATTCAAAACATATAATCAAATCCATGTGCCACTATTCTAGGGAATCCCATTTTAAAATCCATATTTTAAAACCAATACAAAATCACTTTTTTCAATGCACCCAATTTTCCAAATTTCAACAATCACCAAACCATTGAAAAAGGTTTTCCAGAAATTCATAAATAGAAAATTCAAAATCAAATCCACACAAAGAATTTTTTTTGAAACCATGACATTTAGTTATACTAGGATGAGTTGACTGTGAATCCACTTACCTCAATGGTTTCAATGAAAACCAAGAACTGATGGAGAGCTCTTAAGAAACATAGTCGATTTTCCATGAAACAGCCCTAGAGATATTCAACTATCATGATTAAGACCAAATATAAAAAATACATGGAAATCACTAAAATAGATATACTCATAATCGATGTAGATCTTAGAAATCTGAGAAAACAAGAGAAGTAGATTTATTTAGATCTAAGAAACCGATCAAGAATGATGATGAACGATCAAATACCTCAAAAATATAACTTTGAATCACCAAGGGAAGCCTTCAAATTTCCAATGGATCAATAGGTGAACCTTATTTTTCCTTAGAGAAAAAAAATGCCTAGTTATAGGCAATTTGGGAAAAAATGAGTAGATTAATGTCAAGGATGACCTAGATACACTTTTTAAAGAGGTGGTTTTTAACTAGTGAACGGTTAGTCCGCATATATTGGAAAACCATTCGCTAACTGTGTGTTAGATACTACCTTAAGGATCAACCTGCATGGCCTCCTCGTATAGTCTCCCTAACCATGCAAAAACTGTTCCAAAGCTACTGTTCAGAATCTGCAACTTCACACGATTTATACTAGGATTTCTTCATGTTTTGGACAAACTGTGTGCATCTTGTGAACCTCTCCTTTGGCCCCAAAAACTTATTGAAATTTCTCCAAACTCTCCCATCCTTCACCCTAACACTTCATAAACATAAAATCACAAACTAAGGGTTATGTAACAGAAATCAGGGGTACTAGATTCTCCCCACCATTGGTGTTTCCGTCCTCAGAAAGTCGAAAACCATCCTTTTCTTGAAAGTGTTATGGACATAGAAAATTCATTTCCTTCCTGTGTTCCCATGTTTCTTATTGAATGTTACCTTATTTCCATAAAACATGTAATAAAATAATTATTTTCCCATGCAAGACTTTATCCTTCCAGGTCAACATGATCCCATTTGATCACATGGTAAGGATCAGGCTGATATTTTTTCAACTGAGATATGTGGAAAACATTATGCACCGAACTAAACCAGGGTGGTAATGCCAACTGATATGCCACCCCTCTAACCTATTCCAGTATCTCTAAAGGTCAAATATATCATGGATATCATATTCTATACATCCCAAAATGACGTTGTCTAAGACATTGAGAAATTATCAAGAACCCATGATCACTCACTGCGAATGACAATGGTCTCAACGATTATACACTTACGATTTATGATGACTTTGAGCCATCCCCATCATCTTTCTAATCAACTGAATTTTCTCCATCATTTTTTAAACAAGGCTCAACCCAAATAGTGATTTCTCCCCTATTTCCACCTAACACAGTGAATAATGACATGGAAACCCATACTATGCTTCAAAATGATCTATATGTATCGAGTCGTGATAGTTGTTATTGTATGATAACTTCACTTATGGAATGTTCTCTTACCATTATCCACCAAAATCTATTACACATTCTTGCAACATTCCTTAAAATTTCTGTATCGTCCTTTTGGATTCCCATATGTCTGAGGATAATACATCATTTTTATAGTCAACTTTGTTCCAAGGGATTCGTGTAGGATTTTCCGAAACGTGACGTGAACCTAGAATCTCTATCTACGACTAATGAAATTGGTACCCCATGTCTCTTTATCACTTCTTGGATATATATTTTGGATAGATCCTCCACCATATGAGTTTCACTAATATGAATGAAATTGGCCAAATTTTTGAGTTGATTAACTTGAAACCATATGGAATCGTGCTTCCGAACCACTCATGGGAGACCAGTAACAAAATCCATGGCTACCTTCTCCCATTTTTAAATAGGGATACGTAAATACTGCAATATACCCACAGTAAAAAACATTCTGGCATAACTTGCTGATATGTTAAGAACCTTGAAACGAACTCAACCACTTTTCATTTCATGTCGCTCCCCCAAAATAGCACCTTCCTCTCATTATATGTCTTTTCTATACACAGATGTGTAGACCATCTGGAATTCTTTTAAGAATGAATAATTTGTTCTTAAAAAACCATATGTGCATCCATCAGATCTCTGAACTACAACACTAAACTCACATCATGTTTCCAGCCATCAGTGGTCTCCCCACCATTGATTTTCAAACTCATAACCAAGAATTCTTCATTAGATATTTGTGCCTCCTTTACAATATTTACGAAATTTGGAACTATGGAAACTGAAAAGAAAAATGAAACAACACCTTGGTATTCATATTCCACATGCATTTCTGCTAGACAAACATCAACTACCACTCACCTTAAGCATATTCTTATAGATTATTATACGAATTTTTTCTTAATGCATCTATCACCATATTTCCATTACCTGGTGTATACATCTAGCCAAATTCAAACATATTAATATACTCCATCCATGTCGTATTTCCTAAGATTCTATTACCATTATGAGAAAATGTGTTTCAATCTCTTATGATCTATAAACATAGTAAATTCTTCACTAAAGAGATAATGACACCATATCTTCAAGTCATAGACAACTGCATCTAACAATAAATCATTTTTTGGGTAACTCTGCTCATGCACTATCAACTGCCTTGAACCATAAAAAACCACATGGTATCTATGCATGAGAACACATCCCAACCCCGATCCCAAAGCATTAAAGTAAACTATATTCCCCTGTCCTGATTCTAGAAAAATCATGACAGGTGTTGATGTAAGGTAAACATTATGCTCTTAAAAATAATTTTGACATTCCTTAGTCCATTGGAATAGAAGGTTCTTCTCTATAAAATAGGTCATTAGCAAGGATAATCCTGATAATTCATGCACAATGTGTCATTAAGAACCAGATAGACCATGAAAAATTCATATATCAATGAAATTTTTCGGTTGTTTCCAAGGTATTACATCTTCTATATTCTTTGGATTGACTGAAAAACCTTTTTCAGAAATTAAATATCCGAGAAAACATATATATTATATCCAGAAATCACACTTTGATCATTTTTCATACAAAAAGTGATCTATCAAGATTCCCAACATTGATTCTAAGTGTTCCTCGTGCTTAGAACATGTCCTTGAAGACACAAATATTTCATCTAAAAACACCACAACCAAAGAATAAATTTATCCCTAAAATATTCAATTCATCAATTCCATAAATAACGTTGGTGCATTCTTTAGACCGAAAGGCATGAATATGTATTCATAACGGCCATATCTACTTCTAAAATTTGTCTTTGGAATATCATCCTTCTAAAATCACAATTGATGGAATTTAATCGCAATTAAATTTTAAAGAACCACTGAGCTCCCCTAAATTAATAAAAAAGATCATCAATGTGTGGATGTGGATATATATTATTTGTCAGAACTTTTTATGCTTACGAAAATCAATATTTAGCCTTAGAGTTCAATATGATTTCTTTATGATCATGATCGGTGCTTCCCACAGAGATGTACTTGTCTTAATTAAACAATTTCATTTAAACTCCTCTAATTTTACACTCAATTTCCTTGATGATATTGGTTCTTCCCTATAAGACATAAGGGATATAAAAATTTTCCCTTGGAGGAGATCAATTGTAAACTCCACATCCCTTATAGGTGGTAACCTAGAGAGGTTATTTGGAACTTTATTTGGAAATTTATCCATGACTCCTAGAAAACTATTATCCTTGATATTTTCCATTTAGTCCTAATTCATCCTTTTCCAACTATTAAGATATCATTCCCACTGCTGGCGACAGCAAGCATGTTGCACCTTCCTTTACAATTCTTTATCCTCTAAAAAGATCCTCGACACTATCCTCAATTTTGAAACAAACTATTCTACTATAAAATTTTATGTTGGCCTTTAATGTTATTTACAAATCCATTCCTAGGATTACATCCTAGTCATCCATATCCAACACTGAGGAGTCCCATTTCAGCTCAACTCCATCAATAGTTACTTAACAATCTCTACACATAAAGGATAGAAATTATCTTTCTCTGAGTGGAGGTTGAAGTATTAACATAGAGGGAATCATCTCAGTTTTTAAGAAAAGAAAATAAACAACACGATAATAAATGAAGGAATATAAGGCACCAATATCAAACAACACTTTCATAGGGATAAAATTCAGTATAATCGGGCCTCTCGCCATATATGGTCTAGCCTGATCATATATGATCATCTGTTCAGCTCCATACAATTGATTATTCATTTCACTCTGCTCTTTAATCTAATGCTGAGATTACCCTTGATGAGGAGTTATGGTATTTCTAGATTCTTCATGGCTAGTTTTATTCTGTTGATGAGTTTGATTCTGTTGGCCTAATCTGTTTGAAGCATAGTATTATTGCGATAATTGATATGAGTTTCAAGAAACTGACATCTGCACACTATGAAAATAGTTTTAACGATGCCCCATCTTCTTGTATTTATGGAATTCTCTAGGGTTTTTCATACAATCTCTCTTCATGTGGTCAAAAAACCACATTGGAAACTTCTTACATGGTTCTTGGGTTGTGGAAGAGTGTTCACTGATCCTGCCATTTGATTATGATTCCTTATCCCCTAGAAATAGGTGAACCTCTTTCACTTGCTCACAACATTATAGTTCCCACCATTTCCAGTAGGTATCATGATAATTCATCCTCTAATAGATACTGAGATATCTTGTTTAATTACTTTTTCTTTTCTCATCATCTCTGTATAATCAGTTATATAGAGCACTAAAATCATTGATCGAATCTCCTACCATAGCCCTGATTCGAAGATTTGTGCCCTGAAGGATGCCCTAGCAGCAACCTCTAGTGGATAGCACACTAAACTCATGAATTTAGTTCAATAATATGTCAAATATAGAATCTCTTTCATCATGTTGAAGAAAAATGTCATTTTTTAGATCTTGACCATGTGAGGATAGAGTTGTTTGTTTTAAAATTCATCAAAATCCTCCCAACATAGGCTTTGATCCCCCTTGTCATGTGTCACTAGTTCCCTCAACTAGAGTGGAAGATCCTAGAGCATATACATGGCCAGCATAATCCTGAAATCAGCTGGTGTGCTGTTGAAATTGAATATATTATTCACCCGACTCAGCCACACCTCCTCCTTTTCGATTTTAGAATAAACTCGTAAGATGGGTGTATTATACATCAGGAACTGGATGGAATGATCCACATGACTTTTCTCATCCCGCATGTTCCTTGTATCTATATATTAAAATTCTTGAATGATACTCTGAACTATATCATGATTCACATGTGGCTCTGGTGAAACCGAATTCTCCATAGATTATTCTGGTTGGATTCTATGATTCCTACCAGGTGTTATTTGATAAACAAACAACAATCTCAGTATGTCTTTCTCTATAGAAAATGATGGATTTGAATTTTAAATTCTACCACATCAACCATCAAACATTTCCTTCCATAATAAACCATTTTTTAAAACATTTAAATTCATTTTTTTATGTAAAAATATTTTCAAAATACATAAACCATTCTCTTTTAAACGTATTTCATTTGAAAATAATCTGATGCTTTTCTAAAATTAGAAATTTTCACAAAACACAAATCCTTAATACAATGAAGTATGAATTCTTATTAGGTAATTCATTACACTATAATTATTTTGATGATTACCTCATTGGAAAAATCCATGACAATGAGATTTAAAAAATCCAATAAATGTCTCCAAAACAAATATGTACCCATCTCTCTATTAATTTAATGTTCAGTATAAAAACGTTTGATGTGACTTTTTATGCTCAATATTTCATGTCCTAACGATCCTAATCTATTATAATATCATGTCCAAATGAATAGGAAAGAACAAATGTCAACTCCAATAGAAAAAAAGTGATGAATATTTGTTCGTCAAGGGATGGAACAAAATGATACCACTTATCTCAAAGAATCTTTTGGATCGAACAAACTGATACCATTTGTAATTAACTACTTATTCTTGTTGGATTGAAAATACAATGAATCATTACTAAGAGTTAATTGAAAAAACCTATGATTCCAAGGGATTTAAATAAATGATTAAGGGTTTCAAATAAATGTGGGTGATAATTTACCCTTTAATAAATAAAGCCATCAACCAAAAAACATAACCAACCAAACACCATATGATACATGAACTAAAAAAGACCAATCAAAAAATTATTTTATAACCCGATAAAAACAAAGTGTACAATAGTATAAGAAAAAACAAAATCAATTAAAATAGTTGAAATACACAACTAAACTACAAGATGATAACAAGACTTCATTCTCCATATGCTCCATTATCCAATCACTAAACAGCCCATGGATCACAAGAGGTGTGCCAATATACATTTTCTCATATCTCAGAAGATAGAATTTGTAAAGGAACCAATGTCCCAGAGAATTGGTGTGTATAAAACACAGTAGGAATTCCCCAATGAATCCCCTACTAACAACACCATGATAAAAAATTTATCAATATTTATATATTAAAATTTATATAAAAAAATTCTACAAAATTGTTTGTAACAAAATGTAAACAAGTTCCAAAACTAGATTTCACCAAATGAAACAAGTGATATTTAAACCAATTTTCCATTATGTCATTTTTCAGAAAATTGAAAATATAATACCTTAAACCATTTCTCAATATATTTTTGGCATAACTATCCCATGGTTCACAACATAACCCACGAATGCATGCTTCATTGGACAGTTCCATACTCATGAGCGGTCTCTCTTCTAATCAACTTGTATCCCAATGACACATTCCCTCGATACAGTCTCACGTGCCTTTTACCCCAATGGTATATGTCTCTTATTCATGGCCACATCAAACATGAACTCAGACAACCCATATATTCCAAAACCATTAAAAAAAAAAAACCATTTCAATAAAACTATACATTTATTAAAACCCATAGAACAAATCAATTTCAAAATAACAATTTCATTTCAATAAAACATCCCATTTTATTGAAAACATATAATAAAATCCATGTTCCACAATTCTAGGAAATCCCCATTTTAAAATCCATATTTTTAAACATTGACAAAATCACTTTATTCAAAACTCCCAATTTTCCAGTTTTCTATAATTACCAAACCATCACAAAAAAGGTTTACATTAATTCATAATAATCCAATTAATGATAAATCTGCACACAGAAATTATTTTTAAACCATTCTATCCAGTTCTACTATGATGATTGGAGTGTGAATCCACCTACCTTGAAGGTTCAACTGAAAACTGAAAACGGACAAATAATTCTTAAGAAACCAGGTCAATTCTCCACGAAACCACCATAGATCTATTCTCCTATCATGAGTATGACCAAATCTCAACATATTAATAATTCACTATATTTAATCTTCCTATAACAGATGTTGATTTATGAAACGGAAAAAACAGAACAAGTATATCTATGTATATCTATGAAAATGATAGAGAATGATGAAGAACGATCCCATACCTCAAAAAACGGCTTGCAATCACCAATGGAAGCCTTTAGATTGCCTCCGGATCAATGGGAGAACCATATTTTGACTTAGTAGAAGAAAAATCCCAAATTAGAGATATTTTAGAGAAACAAATAGTGGATTAATTGCAAGACTGACCTAGATCCACTTTTAAAGAGGTGGGTTTTAACCCGCACACGGTTTCTCCATAAGGTTATGAAAATTGTGCGCTAACTATGCATTAGATAATACCTTAGAAATAAACATTCACAGCCTCCTTACACGGTCTCCCTAACCATACACACACTTTTCCAAAGATATTGTCCATATTTTTCAACTTTTCACGGTTTCTACTAGGCTTTCCGCATGGTTTGTACAAACCGTGTGTTGACCGTGCGCGTCTCCTTTTTCCCATAAACTTATTGAAAGTTTTCTAAACCCTCACATCCTTCTCCATTACACTTTATAAACATAAAATATCAATTTAAGGGTTAAAAAACATAAACAGGGTGTACCAAAATATAAATAACAATATATATATATATATATATATATTATTTTTATTTTTATGTTATTATTAATGTGAAACACATTAATTATGGAATCAATGGTTATTAATTAAAATCACACAAACACATTTTTATCCAATTTTTTATATAAGAGTGATGACAATAATTTCAATAAAATGAAATTATAAATTTATTAATAATTATAAGGCATAAATTCTATAATCATTCATTATCTGGGAATGAGGAAATTTGTGAGATGAATGAATAACAACACTACTTTTATGAAACAAGTTCCAAAACTATCAATATTACTAACAACAAATATTTAAAATAGATAATTAGTTACCAATATAAAAATAGGTAATAATTTAAAATAATGATTATAAAATGATATATAAATAAATACGGTTCATAAATTTTCATTAAGATGGTTATCATTGTTATAAATGATGTTAGATTGTGATCAGCTAAGAAGGAATATAATGTAATGTTTTCTTGTATGAAATTAGAAACAATTGAGTCATATTTCCAATCATTCAAAATTTTATCATTATAATTATGTATCTAAAATTTAATATGATGAGTTTTTTAATTAAATACTATATTCGATATCATATATTGAATGCAACAACGTGCCTAATTAAACCATGATGTATTATTATTTAAATATAACCATTATATCCTAGTTGTTAAATTGTTGAGTACAAATATGAATAACTAAATTATGAAATATATATAATATTCCTGACCAATAAAAGTTTATTGATTAGTTCTTAGGAAATAATCATTTTTTTACTAAAGTAATTTTTTTCTTCAAAAAAAATATTTTTCAAAATGGTTGTCATTTTCTTTTCTGAAAAAATATATAAATAATTTATTGAACTATTTAAAAATATCCTTCAAAAAATTTAGTTAATATTTTTAAATAAGTATTCTAATATTATCTATGGGTAAATTTTGTATAATATTCGAAATTTTTTATTTTCTAGAGATAATTGAAAAATTAATATTGTTATTGAAAAAATATTTTCATATAAAGTATTTAGAAATTAAAATTATATTTAATATTATATTTATAGTGATATTATTTTATTTTTATAACAAATAATATAAATTTTGCGTTTATATTGTATTTTATTCCTGAACTTATTGTACTTTTTTTTAATTAATTTTTTTTTTTGAAAAATCATATTCCATTGTTTTTTAGAGTTTAATTTTAATTAAAATTATAAAAATTTTGAGTTTTTAATTTTGAAAATTGATTTCAAATTTTGAATAATAATTTCTAATTTTTTTTATATTTCACATTTATCTTTGGTCAATAACAGTAATATCCATAGTATTTTTTTTGTTACATTGTTAAAGGGTAAAAAAGTAATTAATGTAAAAAAGATATGATAATGGATGAAAAATAAAAATAAAACTTCATTAATAATATTTTCTCATTCCATTTCCTCTATAAACATCCAAAACTCTGGTTTATGACCATAACTTTCCATTTAGAAGTTATTATGATCCTTATAATATTTTATGTATGTAAATTTAAAAATGCCACACTCCTATTTATAATGACTATAATATTTTTGACTTGGGGATAACCCAAAAAAATCACTTATAAATATTATTTTTAAATATAAATTATTTAAATTAATAATGGTAAATATTTTTATATACTTGTAAATAAATAATTACCCTAAATTATTACACAATGACGATAAAGTATTTATTGAATTAATGAAAACAGAAATAAAATGATATTATAAATATTAAAAGTAGTATAATATCAAGAATTAGTGTGACCAAATAAATAAATAATTAAAAATATCATTATAGGGATGTATTAAAATAATTTCTTCTAATTTCCTTTATTCTGGTGATGTTATAAAATTCAATGTAAATGAATGGTCCTAAAATTGCCATTATTGATATACTATGGAAATAATATTTTATTAAATAATATAAAATTACTAAAAAGAATATATTAAAAAAATTTATAAGGATATGGTATGAAATTTTACCCATGGTCTATTTATGGGCCTTTTCCCTTTATGGTAACTATCATTTTCCTCAATGACTATAAAACCAAGTGGTCACGATAAGTCTGAAATGGGTTAGCAGGGTTAAAACTGAAGGATAAGGGTAAAAAATTAATAGAATCCTATTAAAATATAATTAAAAGTTATTAATTATACTAAAACTCATATTATATTCCAATATTATCAATTTATACACATATTTACATAGTAATTAATTTATATCAAATTAGTATTTTGAAAAAACTATGACTACCCCTCCGCTATTTTGTAAAAAGGGAACCTTTTATTCTCATTTCATCACCCCTAAATATCCAATTGGATTAGACACAACAAGAAAACCATAACATCCTAACATCCCTCATCACATTATATAGGTCTTATTTTGTGAAAAATACCAAAAATATAAAGAATAATGTGTAATGAAAATGAGGTAGTTGGGAAAGATGTATAGTTCTTAACTGAGCGTTTTTGTTTTATTATTCATCCTCATACATTAATTATTCTCCAAACCTAATGATATAAAAAAATATTTTTCTAAAATATATTTATATTTTATTAAGTTCTTTTAATAACCAATATCCATCTCCAACATCCATCAAATGGGAAAATAATATATCATTCGTGTCTATGGAGGACTACCGCCTTATGGCATGATGTATTTTATTTTCCATCACCGTCAATCATGGATGTTTATAATGATTGGATTGATTTATCTATATTATATTCATGATATATTTATCATTCATAAATTCTAATATAAAATATTCATTATTACTATTCAATTCACTAAAGAATTATAATGTCGCTTTTGCCTATGTGTACAACATACATGAAATGATGTGATCCATTTTTATTCAAATAATCCCATGGGATATATATATATATATAACATATCGAAGTAATATCTCTATTCTAATATAATTATCATTCTTAAATTATAAAATATTATTTACCTTATTTTGTAATTGATAGTTGGATATTGGAAATGTTACTCATGCGGACAGACAACCTTCCATCTCAAGCATTGTATGAAAGATCATCTTTCATAAACATAATGAATAATTGGAATTTAAAAAATAAATTATTTGAATAAATAATATTTATTTAATTATTATTATTCTATATAAAATTTAACAATGATCCTTCAAACAACGTTTTAAAAACCTAAATTATTCTGATATTGCAAACCAAATTTTTTCAAAATAACTGATGTTGGCATAAATGATTACGTATTTATTTATTAAATTATAATAAATGAAAAAAATAATAATAAATTAAGAATGGTTGGTTTTTTTAAAAAAATTAAATAATTTACATTGTATTTATTTATAGGATTTCAAATAAATACATGGAATGTCTAGACATCAGGAAATGGATTGAGTCTCAATTTTCTTTGATAGAGTAATATTTTAATGTTATGAACAAATATCATTCACATGGTGTATTTAATGAACCTTTTACATGGAATATCATGAATACATAATACATTGTTTTGTTTTATTTTTCAATTTTAATCACTTCATTTATGGGTTTTGACTAAAATGTTACCAATTGTTAAAAGTATTATTTAATCAATTTGAATTCAATGGGTTGTGACACTTCTTCATTGACCTTGTTATTCCTTGATTATGTATAAAATAATCACCAAATTGATTAATAATTAATTTCCACTTATTTTTGGTGATTTAAATTTTTTATACTTAACCAACTCATTGATTAATTATCATTTGAATTATATGATCTTTGAACAATTAATTTGTCTACAATTCCATCTCTTTGGGACATATCACGATGATATAAACCTATATTATTTTATATAGTTTATATAATTCCAATTTTCAAAAATACAATAAATTTATTCATATGTTAATGATATTTAATGATTCATTTTATGTGATCCTTTCTTGGTTCTTATGATTGAAGAGTTATAAAACATGAAAAGGCTTTAAGTTAAGAAATTTTTCCCTTTGGGGATTTTTTAGGTTCAATGTTACATGGCGGGAAATAATATTCTGACATTTTACTGAAAAAATATATTTTATTTTCATATGGTAATTATTGTGTTTACCTGTTTAATTTTCATTTCCTACCTTATTTATTAAATAAAATTCCCGAAGGACTATTGTAAGTAATATCAATCTTTTTTCTTCTTTTAGATTGGGAATCTTTCACTGATATATCCATGTTTTAAAAAATTCTTCAAAAATAATAATTTAAAAACATAGATTATTTTTTAAATATATTCACATTATCGATGAACTTATTTTAAATGGTTTTGAAAAGAAATTTTCTAATTGTTTTCCAAATTTATAACATTACATTCCCTTTAAAAATGATTGAAAAGAATTTTTATTTTTAACGTTTACAATAGGAATGGATTTTACCGCTATC
Organism: Viscum album; assembly: GCA_963277665.1. Taxonomy (NCBI): domain Eukaryota; kingdom Viridiplantae; phylum Streptophyta; class Magnoliopsida; order Santalales; family Viscaceae; genus Viscum; species Viscum album. Next base: position 397,846 of record CAUJRU010000030.1, on the reverse strand, counting down.
ATTAACATTATTTTATATAATGATTACATTATAATTATTTAATATTATTATCAAAAAAACATTTTTTACAATATGTTATGAATTTTTAGTTTTAAAATTTGATTTAAAAACTGAAAAGTATTTTCCATCAAGAATAATGTTTCACGAACTTTTAATATCATTTCCATTTATAAAACCCAAAACCATTGATGTTACATATGATATATTATGTATATTTTGTAATGATACCATCATAATTCTATCTATTTTATGGGTTATTATTATTTAAAGGATATTTTCATGGAAATCATTTCATTTCCATGGAATATATATATAATGAAATGAATAATGGATGTTTCTATATATTTTATGGAGAAAATAATGATATATGTAGTATATTTATGTTACAAATCTTTCTAATTATTTATGATGATATGTGGTTCCATTTTAAACCATATACGAGTGCTTCCGTTATAATCTAGGGAATGATGGTTACATTATAACAAAAGATGAGTGAGTCATTGATATCCTAAAAATGCATTGAGATTTAAAGTTTACCATACTGTTATTATATTTATTAGAGTGATTTTAAGAGTGATATGGAAATAATTTCTAATGTAACATTAATGTTTTAACTATTATTTCTATTGGTTTTTGTAGGAACCTTCTCTTTTTACATGATAATAAATTATGTTTATATTTAAAGAGATGTATTATCTACTTCTTATGTGTGAAAACCTCGGGTTGTATAATGATACCTTGATCAACATTATCATCATGTGGATCATGATTATTAATTATAATGACTTATTGCTATTAATTATTTATTCCACGAATCATGATTTATGGACTAGTTATTCATGGGTTTGAACTACCTTATATTACTCTCATGAACTACAGTTATGTCATCATACCATTATTCTCAACTTTATCTCACTGAGAACATTAAATTTTTAGTGATTATGTTTACCCTTACTAAGAATTTATGATCACCCTTATTATATATACTATTTGACATGTAATAATGAATGATGAGAAATTATTTTTCTCTTGAATGGTTTCATATGTGGAGAATGTTATTGGAGATGATATAGATATTAATGAACCATCTATTTATAACTGCACGTTGATAAGTGTTCATACTTATTACTTTAATACCTTATTCATAGAAGGATATTGGGTTTGTATGTGATCGAATATTTCCTTTTGATGTTATATGGTTTGGATGAAAAAAACTATGACACAATTATGAGTATGAAATCCAAAAAAAATATATCTTATGTTTTTATAAGGGATCCATAATTACAGGTTTGAGGCATTTAAATTTTCCATCAGAGAATGGTGTACATAATATTATTGATTCAGAAGTTATCTTATATAGTGATCTGATGGGTTGTTGATAAAATCATGGTTTTATATATTTTTTATCATTACTTGAAACTCTTAGACACCCCATTGTAGATTTTATGGGATGTAATTTTAATGGGATAAATTATATATTGGGAGGAATTTTATAAGGATAAGGTATATGTAAAACTTTGGGTTGAAAATATGTATCATTTATGGAATAATAAATATACATTTTTTGTATATATGTTGAAATTTTCATTATAAAATTTATGGTTTATATTATTTTTTATAAATAAAGAAATATTATGGGGATTATTATTAGAAATATATAGTTTTTGAAAAAGGACATCATGTAGGTCAGGAGACAACCCATCTTATTTGTCCAGTCCATGGGGTTGATCCCATAACTGAATGGATACAATGGAATAATGCTTACCAATGGCCTATGTGAGGTCATAGTTAGTATTAAATTGTTTTCATACATTACTGATTTTGAAATATTGATTATTTTTCATTTTTCAAACATATGTGTTATCTTGTATAAAACTAAGATATTGAAAAGTTATTTTTTGATTATCTGATTTATTTTATTTTAGAATAAGTTTACTATATTGGGAAACTTATATGATTTAGTTAAGAAAAATATTATCACATATTATTTTAGGAATAAAGTATAGTTTAACTTTTTAATGAATATATGATCTTAATATGGATTTATAGTGATTCATATTACTAATGAATATGATTATAATATCTTAGAGATTTTATGATTAGGGAATAAATATTTTTGGGATAAAACATGAGTGAATGATGTTCTTATATGATAAATTTTAGATTTATCATGGAAGGATATATGATCAAATTATTCAAATGTTTGTGTGGTATTGTTGATGATTTTTAGATTAATATCGCTCTTCTTCATATGAAGGTTAATTTATCTAATAATTTTCTTACATTATGATAAAATTTTTGGTTTTTGATAATGTAAAATGAAATGAAAAATATTTTTTTACCCTTTTAAGGATCTATATGATCTGATGTAAGATGATATTAGTTTTTAAGCCCTGAAAAATAATCTTTAGTACTCATTGATTAGAGAAAAATTATATTGTAAAATAAATTGATTAGATGATTAAATTATGATGGTATGTTTGATACTGTATATGACATTCAACACCAAGCATAAATAAAACATGAAATATTATTATTTGAATATGACAATAATAACATTTCAATTAAAATGGAAGGTATGAATATGATTAACCAAATTATGAAATCCATTCAATGATATTAATAAATAAAATTTTATTAATTAATTATTAATAAATAATCTCTTGATTTTTTTAGTAATGTAATTTTATTCATTAAAAATATTTCTTCTTCTAAATGGTTTTTATTATTTTTGTGATAAAATGTTCTAATTAAATTATGGAAATTTTTAAAATTTATTTCATAAAAATTAATTCATTTTAAAATAAGTGTGTCAATATTCACTTAGCGGAATTTTTTGGGAAATTTCTAAAAACCTCAATTATTTAGTGGACGGTGAAAAATAATCAATTTAATTGAAAATAAACTTTATATTAATTTTTTAAGTCAAACTGTATTTTTAAAAAAATTAAATTTTTTAACCTCATTTTGGTTAATATAATAAAACAATAGTTTGTGGAATAATTTTTTTATCAAAACTAGAATAGAAACATTTATGTTCTCATGAGGATATTTTTTTTAAAATTGTATTCCATCATGTTTTTCTGGTCTGAATTTAAATTGAATTATATCTCTTCTGTGTTGTGACTTTTAAAAATTGGATTTTCAGTTTTTTAAATAATAGGTTCACAAATGGTAAATATGAACCTTTTATTTTTGATTAATTTGAATAATACTCATAGTAATTTTTGTTACCATGGTAATGGGTAAACTGAGTAGTTTATATAAAAAAATTATGACAAGGATAGTGAAATGATAGTAAATATTTCCTCAATTCTATTGAATGAGTCCATTTAGTCTATACTAATACATGATTCTATTATATAACTTTTCTTCATTTATGATTTTATTATGAACTCTATAATATATTATATATAGAAATGATTAAAATATAAATCTTCTTTTTAATAACTATAATATTTTCAACATGAGGAATGACAATGTATTTGTTTTTTATAAAAGGCAATTTGAAATATAAATTATTTATCTACATCATGTTAATTTTCTTAAAATTTTTGTGAATAAATAATTTCAAAAAACTCTAACACAACCCTGATACAGTGGTTATTTAAATAAATAAAAAAATCATTAAATGATATTATTATTGTAAGATCTATTGTAATTTGATATAATTAATTTATATCCCGAATTTTTTAAATAAAAATTTATTACTAGGGATGTGTTAAAATATTTTTTTACAAATTTATTTTGATTTCATTATGTCTTAAAATTAAACATAAATTAATGGTTTTAAAATTGAAATTATCAATAATTTATGAACATAATTTTTGTTTAAATAATTAAAAATCCATAGAAAAAAAATCATGTGAATAAGATAAGGTTCTAAATATCAACCATGGTCCATTTATGGGACTTTCTCCAATTTTGGTAAATATCAGGACCCTTAAGTTATAGAAATTATTGTTATATTGATATGTTCGAAAAGGGATAAGAGGGATTAAAACAAAAATTCAAGGTTAAAAGCATTGTCAAATATTTAAAAAATTTATCTGATTATATTATTTTGACTCATACTCATATTTTATTCTAATATTATCAATTTATATATATTATCACATAATAATTAACTTATCTTATATTAAAATTTAATGAAATTCCATGAATATCCTCTCATCTCTTATAAAAAGAAAACACATTTTTCTCATTTAGCCACATGTCAGAAACCCTCTATATCATGCAATAACTAGAGACAAATTATATGTCTTATTTTATAAAAATATCAACCATATAGGGATAGAATTGTAATTCCATAAAGGTTGACTGAAGATAGCAATAGATCTTAACCCATCATTTTAGTTTTATTTGTTCTTACACATACATAAAATATTATCCTAACAATAAAAGGAAAAAAACATCATCATATAATATATGCTAATATTTTCTTATGTTAATTTAAGAACATATATCATTCTCTAACCATTATCAAATGGGAAAGGAACCTGTCATTCATTTGTGCGATAGTCTACCGCCTCAGGTTCAGTGTAATTTATTTTCCATCAATGTATCTCATGGAATGTTATAAAGATTGAAATAATATTTATATATAACATAAATGGAATATTTATAAATCTTAAAATATAATATTTTCCATTTACTTTCTTACATGTCCATTCACTAAATAATTAGAATTTCGTTCATTTGTATTTGTCGAATACCCCCTCCGTAGAGAGATGTTATTATTTTTTCATCACCACATCACATGGATGATATATAAAAGTATGTTTAAAGAAATAGTAGTCATTTATTAAATAATTATAATTCTTGATTGAAAAAAATAATACTTTCCTTCTATCCATAATAATCATTGAAAATTGAAATGTGACTCATGTGTACAAACGACCAAAAATCTCCATGATTATAACATAGTTAATTTTTCATAACCATAATTAATAAATATTTTTAAAAGGATAAATTTGGTATAAATATGATAATTATTACATGATTATTATTCAATATATTATGGATCAATAACCCTATTTTCCACATTCAATACACCGAGGTGGTTTTGAAATTATAAATCAAATATTCTCAAACGTTTCAAACATTGACTTAAATGATTATGTAATTAAATGTTACATTTTAATAAATGAAAATATGATATAATGATAATTTAAAAATCTAGAAAATTATTCTTATGTAATAAAATAACTTATAGAAATTTATTTCAGTGGATTTCAAGTATATATATGGAACATTTGGACTCAAGTTAAGGGATTTTGCCTCAATTTCCTTTCATTGAGAAATATTTTGAGGTTACTATCCATTTTATGTTATATTGTCCATATAAATACCATTTTACATGTAATATCATGCATACGATATTGTTATTTTTATTTTCTGAGTTAAAATTAATTAGACTATCCTAGGTGATTTGACATGGAATTTACCATGTCCTGAAAGAATTCTTATCTCCATTTTATTTCATTTGGTTATAACTCATATTTTTAATGCCCGACCCCAGTTACCCAGAGTTGGTACATTATTTTAATACATTGGCATGATTATAAGGAATCAAGTCCCGAAGGACCGATCGGTTTAGTAGTCTTGGAAAATAGATTACATACATGAATGGTACATTACACTTTATAACATACAAAAAAACATAAATAATACTTTATGAACGCCATTATTCCCTCGTCTTAACCCTTAATATCAATCAAAATACACTTCTTGGAATCCTGGGAAAATAAAACATAGAAAGGGGTGAGATCAAATGCTCAGTAAGGGTAAGCAATATAGCGGAAACTTTCAAAAATAAGCATAAACATTTAAGGCAATGTTTAAAACTAAAAAAAAGCCTTGTCATCATAAACATCATCATAATATGGAAAATATAAATCAAAATAATTCCATTTACCGACACAAATTGATTTTTTACTAGTCGAATAATCACATGCAATAACAATAGCCACTGTCATAACGATGGAATGCATAATGCCAGACTATCATAACCACATAGTCAAGGCCTTGTGCCAAGACTACAAATAAGATTTTGTCAAAGCCTTGTTCCCAGACACTAGTTTGTCTAATGAGACCTACCAATGCATCGGTGAGATATAGAGGGCTCCACCTGCAACTTACTATGTCAAATGCATTCCTCATATGAAAATGTATAAACATAACATATACATTCGTATTAAAACTAGCATACAAAATGTCAATACTTTACCCATAAACCATGAATGGTATAAAAATAACACATCCACAGTCAAACATATCACAAAACCTTCAACACAATATGGAAGATTTGTATCATGATAAATTAACTTCAAAACAAGTTTAAAATCCATTAAAGGATTTTGACATAGATGAAAATGATTTGTAAAACTCTTTGAGAGAAATACCCCTTTTTTATGAAAACATTTAAAAGTCACACAATTTAGAAAATAAGTCATTTAAATACATTTTTGAATCAATGTGTCTTATAACACTTTGAAACTTTTTAAAGGAATTAACATTTTAAAAACATTCTTGTCCAAATAAATAAAACCTTAAAAACCATTTTGAAGACATGGGAATTAATGAGAAAGATTTAAAAGAATAAATATTTAAAACATTTGAAATGATGTTTCTGTAAAAAATTACCTTAAATGAATCCCTTTTAAGACTCTTTCATAAAACATGGAAATGGATAATAAATATGTCCCAGCAGATACTTACGTAAAAACAACATCAGATAATAAAGAGAATGTGAAATTAACCCTTACCAATTTGGGAACTTACGAAACATACAACCCATGAAAGAGGTATCATACAATGAATATGTAAATAAATATAAATTAAAGTGCATTACAAAAATAATATAATTATCGTCAGTACATACACCACAAAAAAGGTAATACTGGCATTATGTCAGAATCTCACGGGAATAAGGAGTGAGGTGAAAACCCCTTACCTTGCACTTTTCTTTAGTCGAGGGTATATTTGACCTCCTATATGAATAATATAGTATGTTATTAAATTATACCAGAACCATATTAATATTTATGATATCATACTTTTTTCATTTATGACTTTATACTACCCAATTAAAAATAATTTCCATGTAATATTAATATTTCGGGTAATAATCGATTTCTTTATCGTACGTGTTTTAACTTGTTACTCTTGATTGTATCACATAGATCATGATTTAAATACTTACAGAATATAAAACATGATTTATATATCATAAATATTTATAATATAAATGTGTATAATAGACATATATATGAAATGGAAAACACTGTTTATGGAGACGGTAGTCCGTACGTACGCATAAACGTTTTTTCCGTTTTCATATAGTACTGAATGGAAGTAAGTGAATAAGATATATGTAAATACATAAATAAATATATATATATAAATATAAATATCTACAGTAGCATTATTATGTCAAATATTAAATACTTATTAGTAATATATATATTTTTATAATCGTCGATGAATGGTGAACTTGGAAATGAATCTCATCGCGTCATGGATATGGTAATCTGTACGTACACACGAGCAAAAATATCATTCTTTTGATATTATAATAATATATAATTTGATTCTATATTATATATACAGAATCCTTATCATGTTATATTTATTATTTACATCAAATAATTATCATTATTATACCCATCCAAATAATAATATATTGAATAACAATTACGCCACGACATGGAGACAGTAAGCCGTACGTACGCACGTATGCTGACATGTCATTCAAAGGGTGGATAGAATAATGAATTTGGTAGTCACATAATTATAATAACATAATAGTATATATAATATAATGGATTTATTATTTTAGAATGGAAACAACAAAGAAAAAGGAAGTGGAAGAAGAAAGGAACTTGAAAGAGTGTGGTAAAATCATTACCTCTTCTTCGAGTTCTTCATTTTTATTTGATCAAAAGGGCTCAATAGGTTGGATTTATGATAAAAATATGTCCTCTAGGTTTAAGGTAGGATATTTGAGAGGGTATTTGGGCAGATTTTGGCCGAACCAAAAGGCTTTGAAGGTCTGAATAATTGGTTAGAATTGTTGTCCTTTTATAAGGGGAGGAGGGGCTCTTTAGGAAAAAGTTAAAGTATTAATTTATAATAAATTCATATTCGGATTATAATGGCTCCAAAGTTTATTATTTAAAGCTTAAGGTGGGGATGGGTAGAAACCATTTCAAACAATATATTTTAGCCAGGTTTGGGACACTATATTAGCCTTATCATTTAATTTTAACTCTTAGTTAATTAGTTTGACATTTACCATGTCACATTGTATTTTTATAATATATAGTTACTAAACCTACTTTTTACATTCAAGATACCCCCATGTGGTCCATTAATGATAACACTATCATGATATAAATACTTTGGCCAAACCTCAGATTTTTAGGAATTGAATATCAATTAATAATATAATATTTGTTTTAAAAAGTCATTTATGTCAATTTTGACACTATTCAATAATTTATTTTTTTAAAGCCATAAAAACTTTGTTAATTAGAAAACAATTAATTTAATCAATAATAACATGTCATATTAACCAATAAAATTCTTTTATGTCATTAAAAATTTCAATTTATATTTATATTATCATTTATAATACCAATTGTTTGATTCTTTCATTAATAAGGAAAATACTACATCATTATTTTGTCATCAATAAATTTAATTATTCAATGTCTAAAAATAATAAATAAAATAAAAATATTTAGGAATTGTTTATATATTTTTAATTAATATATATAGTCAAAAATATTACTTATATAACACCATATAAAAATTAATTACTAAAAGGTTTTTGTTTTTGTCAATTTTTCCTTTACATTAAATTAATTAATCTAAAATGTCATTATCATTCGTAAGTGGCTCCATGGTGTCCCAAAATCGGCCCAAATATTCCCATGGTCGGACATTTCTCATAAAATAATGTTCGGACATTATTTAAGTAATTTTGAATTATTGCAATATTCTTTATACCTTGAATTACCCTATTAACCTTTAACCGCGATAAATATAAGTAAAAAGTTTCTATTCACCAAAAAATATTTTTATCTTATTTTATCACATTTTACTCCTTTATATTAACCATGTCTCTCAGATTTTTTATATTCAACTCACAGAATTGGTAAAATTAAGTTGTAGACGCCGGAAAAGTCTGTTGCTCCCAAACGAAGTTCCGGATGCGGAAAGCGAGGTCATATTTGGAGTCAGAAGCACATTTCGGAAGGCCCGGAGGCCTTGCGCGGAATTTTGGAGGCCCGCGCGCAAAGTTGAAGTGCGGCGCGCAATCCTCCCGGGATGCGCGCAATGCGCCGGGCCGGCGCGTAGTTTTTCGCGCACGCGGCCCGCGCGACTCCCTTGCGCGCCGGGGCCCCGATTCCGCGCCCGCGAAGGAAATTTCGCGCCCGCGCCATTAATTGCGCGCCACGGCGAGATTCCGCGCCCGGGGTTGCCTATAAATACAAGGCGACCCCCAATGTTTTGAAGGTTTCCAGAATTCGAAGAGTCGCTCGTGCGCGCAATTCCACCCCCTCCGCGCGCAATGCCGATCTTCAGGTAACCTCCTTCATTTCGCGCAAGCAAGCCTCGGGGTTTTCCTTCGCGCGCAACCCCTTTGGCTTCTTTCCTTTGACCAACTCCTCACCCAAAGGCCTTCACGCGCAAAAGAAGCCTCGTTCACGCGATTGCCCCCCGGGTGCGCGCAATCCAGCCCGATTGCGCGCACCCCCCTTACTAAGTGGTTATTCGTTAAAGAATGGGCCGTTGCCCCCGCGCGCTATTAGGGGCCCGGTGCGTGCAATCTCCATCTTCCGCGCGGAAAGCGCTGGCCCAATTGCGCGCCAGTCCGCCCAATTGCGCGCCGACCCGCGGTATTGCGCGCCAAGCTCCTCTTTTGCGTGCAAACCGCCAGGGTCGCCCCCTTTGACCCCCTGAGGGTAACCGCCCGCGTGGCGCCCGATTATCTTCATCCCGGGTGCCCGCACCGTGCGTTGTATTCCCGTGCGGCCCTCCAGGCTCGCGCGAAGTGACACGGACCCATCGGCGGCAACCATACGTCCGCGCTGCAAGACGTCAAACTGCCAAGCATCTTCGTCCAACATGACGTTAAACTGTACGACGTCCGCGCTGCAAGACGTTAAACTGCCAAGCATCTTCGTCCAACATGACGTTAAACTGTACCACGTCCGCACTGCAAGACGTTAAACTGCCAAGCATCCTCGTCCAACATGACGTTAAACTGTACCACGTCCGAGCTACAAGACGTTAAACTGTTCAGCATTCGTCCGCACTGCAGGACGTTAAACTGCCAAGCATCCATCGTCCTCAACACACGACGTTAAACTGTACTTCGTCCGGCAAGACGTTAAACCGTCCGCATCACCCAATCCCATGCCTCGCACACAGGGTCCCCCTCAGTTTGGATGTGGCCCCCACCCGCTCGTCTCTACCGGGATGTCGGGATTGCCCCTCTTTAGGGACGATTTATTGGAGTGGCCTTCGCCCACGGGGGTAGGGTTTTACAAACCCCTAGTTTCTTGTGGGGGACTGCACATGTGTATCTCTATTGTGCTTCCCCACTACCGAAGCTAGTAGAGGGCGTGACAGGGATCGAGGTCTCTCACCTTCGGCCCAAGTCCCTCTTCAACTGAGCTTTTCCGCACTCAGGATGCCTCAGTGCGTAAGTCATGACAGAATGAACTACGTGGACTTTGATCCCTGTCTCCTAAACATGGTACGTAGGAAGCATCCCTGAGGTTCAAGCCCACCACCTGGTCGTCCCGGCCGTATTCACGTCGGATCGTCCATCAGTGGAGCCCTCCCGGGTTCACATTCGCGTCGATTCACCTATGAATCCGCCCTTGTGGGGGACTGCACGTGTGTATCTCCATTGTGCTTCCTCACTACCGAAGCCAGTAGAGGGCGTGATAGGGATCGAGGTGTCTCTTACCTTCGGCCCAAGTCCCTCTCCAACTGAGCTTTGCCGCATATGGGCCTCCTTAGAGTGTAAGCCCCAAACACCATCGTCCAGCATGACGTTAAACTGTGATCCACCCGGCCGTTCCATCCCCCTCTGTGTGAGGTGGTTCGGTTCAATCCTCCGCCCGGCAGACTCGACCTCCTCGTGAGTCGGCTTTCCATCGTCCAGCATGACGTTAAACTGTATATCCGAACTACGGTGACTTTGATCCGTGCTAACACGCGGTACTTAGGAAGCCTCTACGAGGTCCAAGCTTTTCACTCCATCATCCATCCTGATCCTTACCCGGGCCGCCACATCCCGGTGGGGTCATGCCACTTAATTCCACTCCACTTCACTCAGGAAGCTGCCCATGTGCTGGCCCCAGCGTCGGAGGTTCCCCGCAAGGGGTTCTGTCATCTGATTCACTCCTCGTGTTGATCAGTCTGATGTCGTCCCCGCTGGACGTTAAACTCGCGGAATACCCCGTGTTAAACATGGGAAGCTGAGGAAAACCTCAGGTAACGCAGTTCCCCGCACCCAGTGCGGGATGCCTCAGGCCACCATGCCTTCGAGAAGCCCTAGTAGGGACGGAAGGCAGACATGCAGAGCCGCAGTGTTAAGACACGCCCCCAACACCCATAGCTACCCGGTCTCCTCACCGTGGGTTGCTGCCCCGACCGGACTCCTTGGACCATCTGGGCGGAAGCAGCGTAATTAACCGGTGTCCATGAAGATATGGCACCGGGAACGAGATTCACGAACATTCTTAAATCTATGAGGGAGACCCGGATTAGGCGACGAGTTCCGAGGAGACGTCCACGGAAGGAGGAGCCGACATCCCATCATCCCGGTTTCGATCAAGGAGCAGACGTCCCTGAATAAAGGACGGATACCGCCCCCCTTTGGAAAGCAGGACTGAGGGACCACAAGCCGCGCTCCCATCCCCTCGGGTCGACGGGCGCACGCGCGAACGCGTCCTGGCGGAACAGCGTCGAAACAGAAACCCGATGCACATCCGCACCGAAACAGAAAATGGTGAACCCGACGTGAATCTCTTCTCCTCAATACGAAGACCGATAGCTTTCAGAGGTGTTGGAAGAGTATCATGTTTCCCGGCCGAGCATTCAGCACCGGGGCACAGAACCCGCCAGGGGCTGGGGAAGGGAAATCAGGCACTCCGTCTCACAACATCGATGGCCTGGGTTCCCCCCACGGAAGGCGTCGTGGTGCTAATGATTGGTTGTCGATTCCTTTTCCTGTCAGTATTAATGGGTTCTTCTCCCTATATTCAGGAATCAAGTCGCCCGATCCAGTGCCCGATCGCCGCCTGCCCACTGGCGCAGTGGTAGGGGAAACACCGACGCGACTACTCCGCGCGGTCCTGCCCATTCCACAGCCGTCCTAGCAGCCGCAACTGCGGGACAACCACGCCATCTCTCCCCCTCGGAGGTCATCCAGAGAAGGGTGATCAACAACTTGGTGTGGAGATACGAGGAAGAGGGAGTCATCCCCACCAGGGACATGGCTCGCCTAGACCTCAAGGAAGCTGTACCTCGCCACCAACGCCGCCCCCGAGGGCCGCGCAGGGAGGCACCGCTGCCTACCTCGACGTCCAACCGCTTCGGGAGCTTATCCCTAGAACGCTCCGACAGCTCCTTCCCCTATGCGGATGAGGTGGAGGATGTCCGCGACCACCCTATCCGAGATTCGCTCCAGGGATCCACGATAAGGGCTCCTTCCAGGCCCTGTCGACACCGCCGCAAGGCTTCTCATGTCGAAGAACGGGCTCTCCACCTGCCTGCGCTGCTGATCCCGACTCGTCTGTCCCGGCGCCAACGTCGGACACGAGCGGAAGAGGATGCCCACCTTGGGGCCCCAGCAACAGCGGCCGCGTTGGCCCAAGCCACTGCTGGCTCCAGTCACCAGGCCCCTACGCATCCTGAGCAGGGGCACTTCTATGCCCGACCTGGATCGAGGCCCCGACCGCCCCAAAGGCAGGTTGGGTTGACTCTCCCGGTTGCTGGTACAGGCAATAGCCACCGCGGACCACCTCGCGGTAGCGCTATTCACCAGCAGGGTCTACTCCGTGTGGCCGATCCAAAAGGCATGGGTCATCCCACCTTCCGATCCCGGCCCGGAGGCCTGCCCGGAATCATCTCTCCCCGCGTTCCCTTTGATATCTGTCCCGGTGCTCCTCGCACCTTGGTTTCCAGTCCTCTTGGCCTCAGCGCTGGTGCGGCCAGAGGACGCCAGGACAGGGATCAGCCACTCCGCGAAGAACCACCTAGGGGCAGGAAGGCGAGGCGTCGACGTAGAGGGAGGAATGTTAGGTAATTCCGGACAGAGATCCGACCGGTTCGTTTCTCTGATACAGAGGCAGAGTATGATTCGGCGACGGAGCCCTGCCCCCGATCCCGCCAGTTAGGGGCAGGGGTAGGAATGCGGCACGTCAGCCTCGTACTCCCCGAGAGCGAGATCGATGTGATCCCCGCTTCTCTCTGAAGGTATATCCGGAGTAGCGAGGGCCTGGTAGACCCCCAAGGATCAAGATTACGGTTGGTACCGGCCCCTCCGGAACAGTCTTCTGCCTCGATCAGAGAAGCCGGAGACCTTTTCTGGGGACCGACGGTCGAGCCACGATCTAGTGCACCCTCGGAGAGCACCGATGCTACGACATGATGTTCGCTCGCTGGCCCGTCCTATCGTGATGTGGTAGCTGGGGCACCTCCACCCTCAGAGGGCTGCCCGGGATATGGAGGCCAATCGTCCTGCTCGCCGTATTCACCCCCGGCCAGCCCGCCGGCCCAGCGGCCCGCCTCGGCACCACTGCCGGTTCCCCGTACATTCCCAGTCGCTGAAGGGGACCAAGAAGACCTGGGTCTCGAGTTTGAGTCGTGGAGCTTCTGGACCGTCCTTGCAGAGGGCCACTTCTCTGAGAAGTTTTGGCCAGTCGCAGGACCAGACTTTGATGCACCAGAATCTCTCACCCCGGATGAGTTCGAATGCTTCCTCCGAACTCTCCGGGAGACTCACTCCCGTCTTCACCGCCTACAAATTCCATATCCTGGGAGTCAAGTGCACCTGGAGGATATTGGTGAGCGGTGTCGTCAGATTGACCTGGCCACGCTCCCCGCGGTTCGGCACCCCGGGTCATTTGGGCACCACGAGGCCCTCCAACAATGATGCGTTGAGTGTTTTCAAGTACTCCTCAAGGTTTTCAAGGAAGCCACCTCCCACTTTTATATCCGTGGATGGGGGCAGTACGCTGCCCTACGCTTCAGTGCGATTCGCCGACAGCCCGATTCGCTGGGTGGCCCTGAGGGTACATCCCCAGGGACGGAAACGGTCAATATGGCTGACCTGTCGGGAGAGGGGAACGACTTGGAACTTCTCGACGGGGGCTCTCCCCCCGAAGACAAGTCATCGTTGGATCCATCGGTGAGAGTTACTCGTCACCATAGGAGCCTCCTGGGTCTCCCCGCACCCACTGAAGCACTGACGTTGAGCCGAAACGTCAGCAAAGGTAAAGAGCACGGCGGGGCTATAAAGCCCACTGACCCATCTGCCTCCATGAAGAGGGCAGAGGAGGATCCCGAAAAGGCCACGCTACGTCAACAGCTCGCCGAGCAGAAGAAGCTAGTTGACCAGCTCCTCACCGAGCGCGCTGCAGAGCGGCGGCCCGACTACGGTGATCCTAGGCCAGGACAGCAGGGACAGGAACAACCACTCCTCGACGAGACTCTCCTGGGCAACCGTGATTATGCCGTGTTTTCCGACAGGGGAGAGGCCATTGCCTATGGCAAGAGGGCGCGGAATGATTCACCACACCCACCCGAGCGGCGTGACTACCTGAGAGACCCCGCTCGGATTCCTCCCGCTGCCCCAAGGGCCGCTCCGCCCGCCATCCCACGAGCTGCTGAGTTCAACGACCCGGTCGACGACCAGATTGAAGAGCCATGCAATGCACTCATGGTTAGAGATCCTCGCCAGGACTGGAACCCATGTTCGGACGATCCGATGGCGGCACTCATCACCCGCTTGGAAGCCTTGGAGACTCGGCAAGTGGCAATCCCACCAGACGGCAAGCCATACCCATCATGGGTGGATGACATGCCGGCACCTCCGGGATTCGGGAACCCCACTTTCTCCCCCTTCAATGGGACTGGAGATCCGCCACAGCATTTGGCCCATTTCAACTCGAGGTGCGGGCCTATGTTGGGAACTCCGGCGCAGCAGGAGGCCGCTAAGCACCGCTGCTTTGTCCAGACACTAGAAGGGCCAGCATTTGTCTGGTACAGCCAGCTCCCCGTCGGGTCGATAACTAGCTGGGAGGACCTTCGTAGACAGTTCCTCTACCAGTTCAGTTCCACGACCCAGAAGACGAGTATCACAGACCTCTTCAAGTGCAAGCAAAGGCCTGATGAGCGAGTCGCGAATTTCGTCGCCCGATGGAAGGGTCTCACGTATTCCCTTGACATGCCATTGACTCAGGAGCAGTTGCTGACAATGTGCGTCGGGAACGTCAAGACCGAGCTGGTCCCTTCCTTAATCACTCAGAATTTCCCCGGAGGGTTGAGGGACTTCTCAGACAAAGCTCAACATCTTGAGGAAGCCCTGCAACAGGCCAGTCAGGCACACCCGCTGCCTCCTATGATCCCTGCAAGGAGAGTCAGCAGGGCTGAGCCCGCTGCTGTTGCCCAGATAGAGGCCCCCAGGAAGTTGGAGCTGCTGCCGGTGAGGCCAGCTCCACAGCCTCACAGGAATCCGCCTCCACGGGCTCAGTTCCCGGCCCAGCAGCGGCAGCCCCAGAACCGGCCGGCCCCTCCGCTTAATGTACCGCCACAACCCAGGCGAGAAAATCAGGGTCCACCTCCTCGGCAGACCCCTCTAGCCCCTCGTCAAGACCACGCTCCCAGGGCCCTGCGATACCTGACTTACTCATTTCATAAGGATCAGGTCCCCGATTATTTCCGGAGCGCCCTGGAGCAGAGTATTGTGCGACTGCCTGAGTGTTGGAGGCCAGAGGAGGCACATCTCACGGATAACCCCCGCTACTGCCCTTACCATCAGGCCCTCGGGCACACCATCCGGCGATGCTACGTGTTTAAGGACTGGCTCCAGGACCAGATTAACAACAATGTAATCAGGTTGGGCCCAGCTCCAGCACAAGTGGCGGGTGTGTTCGTGGGATCAGATGACGATAGTGGTGACGAGGACGAATGGCAGCTGGTCTCTGACCGCGGATCCCAGAAGTATAATAACTGGATGGCCCACAAGACGATCATTCGCGCCCATGGAATCATCTGTGCGCGCTTGAATTAGCCTAAGCCCCCAGAATATGTGGGTGCTGCTTCGGCATCGTCGTCCCAGCCTGCCTCTTCCGAGAAGATCAAACGGCGGCGGCGCAAGAAGGAAGAGTGTGCCCTGCCAGTTCCGCCACTATCCCGCACTCTCGGCGATTTCATGCCCCCGGAGATGGGGATCCCTCCTCGGATCCGCCCGGTGATGAATGATTCGCCCGGTGACAGTGTTGGGTACGATTCGGTTAATACCATCGAGCTGGTAAATCCCTTTTCGGTTCCCGGCGTTAAAGAACACCAGGTGGACCTCCCTAGTGTCCCCAGTCGTCGCCACCGTCGGAGGAACCGCAACAACAGGAGTCGCTGGGCACGACAGTTGGTACCTCCAGCCAGGTCGTGCACGCCACTGAGACTAGGCAGCAGGCTCAAAACCGAGCTCAGCGCGCGCAGCCCCCCCATCCGAGGATGACGGATTCGCCTCCGCCACTGTTTGTGGTATGGGACCAGGCAGAACCGCCTCAGCCGCGTCGTGACCAGCTCTGCCCTGCCACGAGTCCATCCCAGCCTCCTGGCCCTAGTACGGTGACTACTTCCCGGGCTTCAACCAGTGAACAGCGAGATGCGCCAAGCACCAGTCGGCCGCCGGTCCAACGGGCAAGGCCCGTCATGCCTCCAACCGCAGAGCAACCTCCTGCAACCAGGGGCTCATGCTTGGCAAGAAAGTATGATGTCCTGAAGCACTTGGCCGACATCCCAGCAAGGCTCTCCATCCTTGAGGCTCTGCGCCTGTCACCGGAGATGCGCGAGACGCTCGATGAAGCCCTTAAGAGCCCCCTCCAGTTTGAGACGGAGGTTGCGGCTGCAGAGGCCTTTCACGCCGAAGCGATTGAGGACGCCGAATGTCAGGAAGTTATCTCGTTCTCTGGTAAGGATGAAGACCCTCCTATACAGGGGCACATTTGTCCGCTGTATGTTACTAGCCAGTTCAATGGCCTTGAAGTCCGGCGCTGTCTTGTCTACACGGGGTCTGGGATTAATCTGATTCCAACGCGGACGCTCCGGAGATTGGGGTTATCTGAGGATGACTTGATTCCCTCCGAGCTCAGGATCCAGGGGTACGACCGCACCGAGCAAACTCCGGTCGGCAAGATATGTTTGAAGACCCAGTTCGGTGACCTGGTTGCCAACACCGAATTCATGGTGGTCTCTCAGGACACTGCGTATAACACATTGATGGGAAGGCCATGGCTCCACCTTCATGCGGCGGTTCCCTCATCATACCACCAATGCCTTAAATACTCCCTTAATGGTCGAGTAGGCGTGCTTCAGGGAGATGCCTCTCCTTTTACCTCATGTGAAGCCCGCCATCTGGACGCGGACTATTACAAGAGCAAGGATAAGTAGATCCTGATAGGTGGGGTTGAGCCTGTCGCTGTTGGAAGTGATCCCTGGGCAAGTTTGGATGACGCTTACGTCCTCCCGATCAATCGGTTGGACGTAGCCATGGTCTCGACGGCCTGTGAGTCTCCTGATGATATGACCGCGACCGCCCATGCCAGCACCAGCGGCCCAGCAGGATCTGGTAGCCCCAATGCAGTTTCCAACACAGTCTCTCCCGTGGACGATCCCTCCCCGAGTGGAGAGGACGTGGAAGATGCACCCCCAGCCTTTGAGGAGGGCATCTCCGCCACGGTCGATGAGTTAGTACAGGTGAACCTTGGAACTGAGGCAGATCCAAGACCCACATTGGTTAGTGCCGCCATGCCCTCTGAGGAGCGGAAACAGTACATGGACTTCCTCAGACAGCACCGTGATGTGTTCGCTTTGGGCTGTGACGAGATGCCGGGGCTAGATCCTCAGGTAGCCGTCCACCGCCTTTGTCTCCCGGCAAACCATCGCGGGTTCAAGCATCCTCCCAGGAAGATGCACCCATTCCACGGTGCCATGTTTGAGGCCGAAGTTGACAAGATTATCAAAGCCAAATTCATGAGGGAAGTTCAGTACCCCAGATGGCTGGCCAACATCGTGCCGGTTAGGAAGAAGAACAGGCAAATCAGAGTCTGTATCGACTTCCGCGATCTCAACCGCCACTGTCCGAAGGATGATTTTCCCCTTCCGGTGACAGAGCTGTTGATTGACGCCACGACAGGGTTCCAAGCCCTCTCCTTCATGGATGGATACTCCGGGTACAACCAAATCTGGATGGCCCCTGAGGATGAGGAGTTCACTGCCTTCCGGGCCCCCCAAGGTATCTTTTGTTACCAGGTCATGCCCTTCGGCCTGAAGAATGCAGGTGCCACCTATCAACGGGCGATGCACCGCATATTCAAGCCAATCCTCAGCACACTGGTGGAATGCTACGTCGACGACTTGGTGGTAAAATCGCGCCAGCGTCAGGACCATCTCAAAGATCTTGAGAAAGTGTTCGGCTTCCTCCGATCTCGCTGCCTGAAGATGAACCTGTTGAAGTGTGCCTTCGGGGTCACCTCCGGGAAGTTTCTTGGCTTTATAGTAAGATACCAGGGTATTGAGATCGACCCAGAGAAGATCAGGGCGATTAGCCAGATTCCTTCCCCAGGTAACATCCGGGAACTGCAAGGGTTCCAAGGCCACTTAGCCTATATACGCCAATTCATCGCGAATCTGGCCGGAAAGTGTAATCCATTTTCTCGGCTCATGAAGAAAGGTGCCACCTATGTATGGGATAAGGAGTGTCAGACCGCTTTCGAGGAAATCAAGAAGTACCTGCTTCAGCCTCCGGTTCTGATGCCACCTGTATCCGGGAGGCCACTGGTCCTTTATGTGACTGCCCTGGAACGGTACCTTGGTGCCCTTCTCGACCAGAAGAACAACAAGGGAACAGAGAATAGCCTCTGTTACCTCAGTCGCATGCTCCTCGATGTGGAAGTTAGGTATTCCCCCATCGAGAAGAGCTGCCTGGCGCTCGTATTTTCCGTACAGAAATTACGGCACTACTTTCAGCACCACGAGGTACAGTTGGTTTCTCGGGTAGACCCGTTGAAATATATCCTGAGCCGGCCTATTTTGACTGGTCGTCTAGCGCGGTGGGCTGTGATTCTCCAGCAGTTCGACATCAGGTATGTGTCTCAGAAGGCCATCAAAGGGCAAGCATTGGCGGACTTTCTGGCTGCTCACCCAACCTCTGCGGATCAGCCGCTAGATCTAGGCTTTCCTGATGAGGCCGTTCTCTCGGTCGATCGTGCCGATCCATGCTGGCATATGAACTTTGACGGTGCCTCCAGGAGCCCCACCGTTAGAAGACTCGATAATCCTAAGATCAACAATGTGGGTTTGGGTATCTTCTTCATTACCCCGGAGCAAGCCGTGCTGCCATACTCTTTCCTGTTGGCAGAGGGCTGTACCAACAATGAGGCGGAATACCATGCCCTCATCACTAGCCTCTAGTTAGCTCTCGAGATCGACGTGCCCCATCTATGTGTGAAAGGGGACTCCGAGCTGGTCGTTAAGCAGATCAATGGCGACTATGTTGTCAGGAACCCGGAACTTGTGCCATTGCTGGAGTGCACCCTCCTCCTGATGGCCCAGTTCCCTTCTCGGCCAGAAATTGTCCATATTCCCCGGTCACAGAACAGTCGAGCAGATGCTTTGGCAAGCCTTGCTGCGTCACTCGCAGAGCCTGAACATGACAACCTGATCATCCGCGTAAGGCACCGTAGGCTCATCGCTCCCGTTATCTCGGAGGGAGATCGCGGCCCATCGGTAAGTAATCTCACCACGGTTGCCCCTGTGCCTGGAGCCCCGAGTACCACAGATATGGCAGTCGAATCAGCCCCTGATTGGAGGAAGCCTTTGGTTGAGTACCTCCAACATGGAATTCTCTCGTCGGATCGGGCCGAGCGCGAGCGAGTTCGACGCCGCGCATCGCAGTTTGTCCTCCAGAGCAGTCCCGGCCTGGAGCAGATCCTCTATAGACGCGGATTTGATGGTGTTCTCCTCCGTTGCCTTTAGGGAGTTGAGATCCCACGAGTCATGCCAGAGGTTCATGCTGGTTCATGTGGTACCCACCAGACTGGGCCGAAGCTGTCCCACCAGATTCGGAGGTTGGGATACTTCTGGCCTTCCATGATCCATGACTGCATCGAGTATGCCAGGAAGTGCCATGCGTTCCAGGTTCATGCGAAATTTGTGCATCGGCCGCCGGAGCCTCCCCATACCACCAGGTATTCTTGGCCCTTTGCAGTCTGGGGGCTGGACGTTGTGGGACCTTACCCGCCGGCGACGGCTCGCCAGTGCCGGTTCATTCTGACCGCCACGGACTTCTTCTCCAAATGGGCAGAGGCGATTTCGCTCATAGAGGTCAAATCCTGTTCTATCGCTGACTTCGTGACCTCCAACATCATTTATCGATTTGGAGTGCCTCACGCTATCCTCATGGATAACGGAGCCAATTTACGAGCATCCGAGTTGAAGAAGTTGTACGCCAAATACAACATTCTCTCGAACCATACATCTCGCTATCATGCGCAGGCGAATGGACAGATTGAGGCGTTTAACAAGACCCTCTCTAACATTCTGCAAAAGATGGTTGGTCAGAACAAGAAGAGTTGGCCGGACAAGCTCCCCAACGCCCACTGGGCTTATCGGACGACGACTCGCAATTCCACCCAGATGACCCCTTATTCCCTGGTGTATGGAGCTGAGGCTGTCCTGCCCATCGAGATCCAGTTACCGTCCTTGCGCACTGCAGTCTACGACCAGCAAGCGCCGGACAGAGCTGCTGAAACCCGTCTAGTCGAGTTGGAAGCACTGGATGAGAATAGGCTTCGCGCTTTGCACAACTTGGAGAGGCATCAAAGCAGAATGGCTCGAGCTTTCAATAAGAAGGTTCGCCTCCGCTCCTTCCTGCAGGGTGACCTAGTACTGGCCCTAAGAGCACCAATGATCCCCGGCAGGAAGCCGCCCAAGTTGGAGCCCAAGTGGGAGGGACCTTTTTTCATTCACAAGGTCTATCCCAATGGCGCGTACTCCCTAGCGACTATGGATGGTGAGCGTGTCACTCCTCCCACCAATTCTAGGTTCCTCAAGCAGTACTTTGCCTGAGTGTCCATCGTCCCGCATGACGTTAAACTGCACTCCATCCTGCATGACGCTAAACTGCACCACGTCCGAGCTACAAGACGTTAAACTGTTCAGCATTCGTCCCGCATGACGTTAAACTGCACTTCGTCCCGCATGACGTTAAACTGCACTCCATCCTGCATGACGCTAAACTGCACCACGTCCGAGCTACAAGACTTTAAACTGTTCAGCATTCGTCCCGTACGACGTTAAACTGCACTTCGTCCCGCACGACGTTAAACTGCATTCGTCCACGCTACAGGACGTTAAATTGCATGCTCCATCGTCCCGCATGACGTTAAACTGCACTTCGTCCCGCTTGACGTTAAACTGCACTCCGTCTTGCATGACGCTAAACTGCACCACATCTGAGCTACAAGACGTTAAACTGTTCAGCATTCGTCCCGCACGACGTTAAACTGCACTTCGTCCCGCATGACGTTAAACTACACTCCGTCCTGCATGACGCTAAACTGCACCACGTCCGAGCTACAAGACGTTAAACTGTTCAGAATTCGTCCCGCACGACGTTAAACTGCACTTCGTCCCGCACGACGTTAAACTGCATTCGTCCACGCTGCAGGACGTTAAATTCCATGCTCCATCGTCCCGCATGACGTTAAACTGCACTTCGTCCTGCACGACGTTAAACTGCACTTCGTCCTGCATGACGCTAAACTGCACTTCGTCCTGCATGATGTTAAACTGCCTCTCAAGAACTACGTGTGGCTTGATTCCCATCCTTATGGAATATGTAGGACCGCCTGGACGCTTGTGTTCCAGGTCCAACCCCGTCTCTTGGTTGATCACGGGGATCTGCCGTCCTTTGGTTGCTCTCAAGGTGAGTCCTCCTACCCTTTCCGGTGATCTGTTAGCATGTTTTGGGGTACTCCGTTCTATGACCTGTAGTGTCGGATTCAATCCCGACAAGTCCTGTGTTACTTGTCGGGCCTCGCGCTTCCTCTTGTTTGGGCCTTCCTGGGTAGAAAATCGATATGAATCCTGCGCTTGAGCGGTTGATGCTCGTTTGTTTGCCTCATCCTAGGCTGACGCGATCGGATGTTGTGTTACGAATATGGTCAGCGACATCCTTGATCGCCATGTCAACTCTTTCAGGCTCTGAACATTGGTTGCGCAGTCCTTATCACACTCCGCCTCAGTGCGTTGTAGTGGAAACTCGACACACTCTCTTCATATTGACCCTCAGTACACCTCAACACGTTAGGCAGGCCAACCAGGGTAATGGTGCCATTCGAGGCTCCCACGATATGAGCACCAATGATATATGCTGATGTCCTCCCTAAGGGCCATGTGTAGATCGACCCTCGTCCCCATGAGGAGGAAGGAGTCGCCCGAACAATCGTGTTCTGGGCCCAGCATAGCTGGAGGCTAGCATCTCTGCCCCTCGGTTGATAGACATATGCAGGCCCCTATCCCAGGATCCTTCTCATGGAATTGTGCGTGACCGCAGGGCTGGGATGTGTCCCCACCTCCGCTGGGTCCGCCGTATCGCAATAAGCGGATCCTCCATGGTCCGAGCCACACGACCTTAAACTGTGTTGCCTGGTCTTACCACACGACCGTAAACTGTGATCGTCTTGGCCGCCCGACGAGAAACGGCACTGCATCGTGATGTTCTCCTCAGGGGACACTCACGTTGGGCGCTGGTTAATAACCACGCCATTTATCAATGCCTTTCATGGCATGATTTTTGTGGCGACGCTAGGGAGTTCTTAATCACAGGCATGTCGCCGCACAAAGAAAAACCATCCACCTTTAAGGACAAACAAGAAATATCAAATACCGCTTCTTTTGGGTGTGAGGGCCAGACCCGCACCCCTCCCCGCGCTGGTGCCCGATTGTGTCGTGCCGCGCTTCAAGAACTACGTGTGGCTTGATTCCCATCCTTATGGGATACGTAGGAGCGCCCGGATGTTTGAAACTTCGGGTCCAGCCCCCCACCTCTTAAAGATTCCCCCTTCTCTGGGGAATCCGCCGCCTTCGGGTCACCCTCAAGGCGTGTTCTTCGACCCCTTGCAGTGGTCCACCGGTGTCAAGAGTACTCTGGTCTATTTCCAGGAGGTTCAGGTTCAGCTTGGTCAGGTTCCTTCCACTTTTCAGGCTTCATGCTCCCCTTCATTCAGACCCATCACCTACGCCCTGGGTGGAACCCCCCGTGAGCGGTCTGGATACAATGCCTCAGTGCTCTCCCACCGATCCGGGCTGGTGCCCCAAGGGCCTTGGGCAGCAAATCGATATGAATCCTGCGCTTGAGCGGTTGATGCTCGTTTTCTTCCTCATTCCCTCAATGGTCAGTGCGATATTGATGCTGCTTTTCCGCCACGGTCGACAGTACTCCCATATCGTTACGCCGGTGCCCCCAGTCCATGAGTGAATGGCCGCATGATTCACATTACGTTTTCCACCTCCCATTCTGACCAGGAAAAATCTCGGCACTATTGACACTATCCCTTAGTGCATCTTCGCATATCCAGGGGATAGGACCACGATGTGGCGTACTTTGAGGTTCCTATTGTCCGAGCTCTATGACTTTAAACTAAGATCTCCCAAATCGGGGTTCTACGTCCCGCATGACGTTAAAACTGCACTTCTAGAACTACGTGTGGCTTGATCTCTAGCCTGATGGAGTACGTAGGATCGCCCGGGCATCTCGACTCGGGTCCAGCCTCAGGGATCGCTAAGTCCCGCCCCTCCTTGTCGCCGGCCGTCTGGCCTGGCTTCTGGTAGAGTGGTGCGGTTGTGATATTCTCCCTGATTCAGCTCGGGATGCCCCATTGCAATGATGGGAAGCGACAGTTTCCTCGTCAAAGAGGTTCTGTCTGAGAATTGGGGTGATTCACGGCCAGATTGGTGCATCCGCCTAATTCGCTTTCCCCACAGTGGCGCAATTTTGGGAGTGTTAGATTCTGTCCGAACAAATCATCACTCCGCCCCACGCTTCGCATGCCCTTTTGATCCGAATTTCCACCCTTGTGTCTGAAGGAACCCCCAAAGCGGTATTGATGATGAGATGTGATCCGCCTCCTGCAATATGAATGATGACCTTCGGTCCGTCTATTGCAGTAGTATGGTCGATTGATCCATTGTCCGCTTGCCGTCTTGGGCACTTCCTGGAAGGCCGACCGTCGTGGATTTCTGAATTCGGGACACGCGATTCACCCTTTTTCATCTCCCTATGTTCGGATAAAATCTCAACGCCCCTAGCGTTGTCCCGCTCGTGTGTCGGAACAAGTTTGGGGGATGGTACATTGATTAGGTCTGAGGTCTCCTTTCCTAAGAATGACCTCCCTCTTTTCTTTAGAAATCCAGGCCCAATTGTGGATGCCTGAAGCTTGGTTAACGCTCCCGCAAGACAATGAATTGTGGTTGATCACGTTAGGCCAAAAGATGAAGATAAATATGTTGATTCATATAAATGGATCGAAGTATTGAGTAGCGGAAGAAAAAGGTTCCGGGAATGGCAAAAACAAATCCCCTAGGGATTAGCGTGCTGAATGGATCTTTCCAACGCCGCTACCCTTTGGCTGGCGGCCTCCAAAGCTGCTTCTCGCTCTTTGCATGCCCTCTCTTCGTCGGCGGTCGCAACACGCAGTTTGTCGATCCTGGCTTGTGCACGCTCCCGCTCGACTTGAAGTGTGACCATCTGGTGGCCCGCCTCCGTCAGCTGTACCTGGGCGTCATCCAGCTAGGCCGTTAATTGCTCCACAAGCTCAGTGCACGCTGCGACGAAGGCCTCCTTCTCTGCCGCCTGCCCTTTGAGGCGCTGGACTTCCTGCTCCTCCACGAGGAGCGCCCGCGTGTTCTCCGACATGTCCCGACATTGTGCGACGTCGGCACGCCGGCGGCTCTCGCGCATCTTTTCGGCCATGAAATCACGGACCGTCAGATGGAGGCGTTGAGCATTAGCTCCCCCGGCACACAGGAAGCGCAGCCAGGTTTGAAGCGATCCCATGCGCCCCAGCCACTCCGATGGGGGTCGCTTGAGGAAGCGCTGGATGCACTTCCACCCCCTGCGGCGCGTTATCCGGCTCTCCTCGACCGCCTCTGAGTCTGAGTCGTCCATCTCCTCGGGGTCGGCAGGCCGGTAGGCAGGGAAGGCAGCCAGCAGGTCTGCTGCAGGGTCCGCCCCTGGGATGTCCTCACAGGGGATAGGTTCCCCAACATCTGGGCGACCTTCTTCTCTCGCCCCAGCGGCGTTGACACCATCGTCAGCCCCCGACCTCTCTCCGATGGCAGCACCACCGGCGTCCGCTGCCCCCTGATCAGCAGTTGGTGGGGCCGTCTCGGTGTGAGATGTCTGTTCTGGAGAAGGCGGCATGTCTTCCACTGGTCCACCCGTGGATGGCCCAGGTTCGACAGCCCGACGAGCCTCCAGTATTGAGATCACTGCGCAAGGCATGCCGTGGTTAGTCACGGATCGTCAACGGCAAGCACCAACAGTAAATTAAGAAGACTTACGGGAATCCAGAGCGTCATCTTCCGCTGTCCCGGCCGCCGTAAGAGCAATTGCAGCAGGGGACCCCTCAGCGCTTGTCAATTCAATGATGGGTGTCTGGCCCCTGCCCTGTCCTGCTGGCGCCTCTCCTACTCCTACTGAGGATGCCTGACCAACATCCGTGCACTCCTGAGGAAGGTGAAGAAATGGGTTAGAAGCTGCATGAGAGAATGGATGAAGCAGGTTGAGTAGGGATAGAAGCGGACCTCGAGGAGCTCGGTGATATCGATATTGTCAGAGCCGGCCACCTCGCCGCTCTCCCGCGGGCTCCCCGGATGGGACCTTCCCTCAGAGCCTTCATCCTCCACCGTCTCCTCCTCTTCCTCGGAGTCATCGTTACTATCACCTTCCTCCGGAGGCATCTTCTCTGGAGCAAACTCTAGACCGAGCATCACCTTCACCAGAAGGGACGGCTCCGCACGCAGACCACGTTGGCGCGCGTACTTGTCCATGGCCGTCAGATACGCATACCACCGGTGGAAGTTCACCCTGTCGGCGACCTGAAGGCGCCCGACCTCTAGCAGATGGATCCCTTCTCTGGTTATCTTCTGCCAGATGATTTCGGTCCCCAGCGACTGCCGCAGGGTCATCCAGGCCGACCACAGCGCTGGGAAGACTGCATCGTGGGAGGGTTTGAGCAAACGCCTTATCTGCTACCCGGGCTACTCCCCGACCGCCGCATGTTCCCCCTCTCTGGGCGCTGAAGCCGTGGCAGCAGTCTGCGATGTGCCCGCCGCCGAAGTCCCTGCCCGCACCGGCTCTGCTGCTTGGTGCGCCTCCATTCTCCCCCGCGTAACGGCGCCTCGCCTCCTTCCTTGACGCCCGGTCTCCGCACGGGTGACCTTGAGCCGCCGAACTGGCTTCCGTAGAAGCCCCTCGAGGTACGCGATGGCCCAGTGTTCGGCGTACTCGGTTTCCAAGCCTGCGTCGACCCCGGTAGGAGGGAGAGTGATGACATCGCTAGAGCCGAAAGCGGCAAACATTAACCACATCTGGCGAATGACGCAAGGGTTCGTCTCCTTTCGGACAGCAGCAAATACCCTCTTCGGCATCCGTTGAAGGCACCCGAACTGCCTGGCGAACCGGGTTGGCACGTAGGGCTCGCAGATCACCTTCCCATCGATCCGAGCCACGAGCACCCCGCCCCGCATGCTCAGGAAGTATTCGTGCTGCTCCAGCAGACCCTGCCCATTGTCGATCATCTGGCCAACGGGAGTGGGGAATGGGCTGAAGTTGAAATTGGCGTGATTTCCAATCCGAATCCTCACGCCCTCCTCATTTAGGGTCATCGGAGCGACCCCCGCGATGTTCAGCAGGGAGGGTCGCAGGCCGTCGCCCAGAGGAATGACGGCGTTTGGAAACATGTACCCACCGAGGTGAGCAGCCACCTAGCCGTGGAAGAATTGAAAGGGCCCACAGACCCATCGTGGAGACCCCCCTCGCGAGATGCGTCCCAGGATGGCGTACAGCTTAGCCAGCACTGGGACCCCGAGGTTGTATCTTTTGTTGGCGGTCATGGCGCCCGCCATCACCAGTGTCGCCGGGCGGACGCCCATCCTCGCGTCCCGCACTGACAGGAGCCACCCACTCAGAAAGGCGGCCAGGAACGCCGCGTACCAGACATTTGGGTCCCGGGCCTCGATGACGCGATACCCCCACGAGCGGTAGTCTCCCGTCTCTAGGACCCGCCAGTACGACCCGTTCCGGCTCCTTTGAGCCGCGGTCGGGCACCGCTTCCCCCTGCCTGGCATCTTGACCGCTGGGCCATGCTCCAAGAACTGGCTGAACCACTCCTTGTAGGCTATGTCCTTGCGGAAGTCCTTGACCTCGAGCCGCTGCAAAGCCAGGTCCAGTAGATGCCATGTCAGGATGGGAGTTCGTGACCTGTCGCCCCAGGTGTTCCTCGGAGGCAGGAACTCATCGTATTGGTAACCCTCCAGCGGGATACCTCCAATGCAGTGGATGTCCCAGAGGCCGATGCTGACCTCCCCATGGTGAAGATGGAAGGTGTTGGTATCCAGGGACCAGCGGGTGAATAGCTCTGGCCCGAGCTCGGGCTGCTGGTAGAAGTGGAACTGTGACGTCCACACCGCCTCAAACAGGCCGATGTACCACAGTTCCTCCGTGAAGTGATCGCAGGTGTGGCGTACCCAGAACGCCCAAGCCCACTCACTGGTGAAATTGCCCCCAGACCGCAAGTCCCAGTCCTTCAGCCAGCCCCTGGTGTCGTCGGTGACACTCTGGCGATACGTGCTCGAGTAGAGGGCTGGAGAGTTCTCCGCAGTAGGCTCACTCCCGGTGATGGTTCGCGTCCTCAGGTTCAAGACATAGACATCTAAGTGTCTGGTCTCCCTGGCAGGATGCCCGTTGTTGGTGATGTTATAGCGGGGAAGCTCGTCCTCCCGAGTCACCCAGGTCCGTGGCGCATCAACCTCGAACCCTGGCACCGGAACCTCATCCAGGATGCCGTAGTTCCAGAGTGGCAGGTTGTCCGATAGCGGATACGTCTTCTGGGCCGACGTCAGCAAATCGAACAAGGATTGATTGTTGGAAACAATCTCCTTGGCTTTGTAGACCTCCTCGTTCACTGCCATCTCAGCTCTGCGAATGGAGGCATTCCCCTCATTCACTTGATTCACGGCCATCTCAGAAGCTCCGGGAGTCGTGTGGGTTAAGGGATGAGGCGTGCAGAATCGGAGGAGGCTGGTAGTGAAATTTGGGAGTTGGAGCGCAATCCTAGTGGATGGCGCGCAATTGGGAAGTCTGTCGCGTAAAACCCCGGGTGTTCGCGCAAAATCAAGCCGAAATCTGGATGGGTTTGCGCGCCGAACGGGCGAATTTCGCACCGTCAAAGGAAATTTCGCGCACGAGAGCGGGGAAGCTTATCGCGCGGAAAGCCTGTGTGCGGAACGCGGAACCCAGGACCCCTATTTATAGGCGAGGCCGGGTGTCCGCGCCGCGCGGAAAGCGCTTTGCGCGACCAAGGTAGCGAATTTCGCGCCCGACGCCCTTTTTGCGCGCCCAAGTCCCGCGCCGCCCAGGACTTCGGCATTCCGGCGTCGCCCTCGGAACCCGATCGTTGTGACCTCTCGCTGATCAGATTCCGAGGGGGGGGGGCTTTTGTAGACGCCGGAAAAGTCCGTTGCTCCCAAACGAAGTTCCGGATGCGGAAAGCGAGGTCATATTTGGAGTCAGAAGCACGTTTCGGAAGGCCCGGAGGCCTTGCGCGGAATTTTGGAGGCCCGCGCGCAAAGTTGAAGTGCGGCGCGCAATCCTCCCGGGATGCGCGCAATGCGCCGGGCCGGCGCGCAGTTTTGCGCGCCCGCGGCCCGCGCGACTCCCTTGCGCGCCGGGGCCCCGATTCCGCGCCCGCGAAAGAAATTTCGTGCCCGCGCCACGAATTGCGCGCCACGGCGAGATTCTGCGCTCGGGGTTGCCTATAAATACAAGGCGACCCCCAACGTTTTGAAGGTTGCCAGAATTCGAAGAGTCGCTCGTGCGCGCAATTCCACCCCCTCCGCGCGCAATGCCGATCTTCTGGTAACCTCCTTCATTTCGCGCAAGCAAGCCTCGGGGTTCGCCTTCGCGCGCAACCCCTTTGGCTTCTTTCCTTTGACCAACTCCTCACCCAAAGGCCTTCGCGCGCAAAAGAAGCCTCGTGCGCGCGATTGCCCCCCGGGTGCACGCAATCCAGCCCGATTGCGCGCACGCCCCCTTACTAAGCATCCATTCGTTAAAGAATGGGCCGTTGCCCCCGCGCGCTATCAGAGGCCCGGTGCGCGCAATCTCCATCTTCCGCGCGCAAAGCGCTGGCCCAATTGCGCGCCAGCCCGCCCAATTGCGCGCCGACCCGCGGTATTGCGCGCCAAGCTCCTCTTTTGGGTGCAAACCGCCAGGGTCGCCCCCTTTGACCCCCTGAGGGTACCCGCCCGCGTGACGCCCGATGATCTTCATCCCGGGTGCCCGCACCGTGCGTTGTCTTCCCGTGCGGCCCTCCAGGCTCGCGCGAAGTGACACGGACCCATCGGCGGCAACCATATGTCCGCGCTGCAAGACGTTAAACTGCTAAGCATCTTCGTCCAACATGACGTTAAACTGTACTACATCCGCGCTGAAAGATGTTAAACTGCCAATCATCTTCGTCCAACATGACGTTAAACTGTACCACGTCCGCGCTGCAAGACATTAAACTACCAAGCATCCTCGTCCAACATGACGTTAAACTGTACCACGTCCGAGCTACAAGACGTTAAAATGTTCAGCATTCGTCCGCGCTACAGGACGTTAAACTGCCAAGCATCCATCATCCTCAACACACGACGTTAAACTGTACTTCGTCCGGCAAGACGTTAAACCATCCACTTCGTCCTCAACACACGACGTTAAACTGTACTTCGTCCGGCAAGATGTTAAACCGTCCGCATCACCCGATCCCGTGCCTCGCACGCAGGGTCCCCCCTCGGTTTGGATGTGGCCCCCACCCGCTATTCTCTGCAGGGATGTCGGGATTGCCCCTCTTTAGGGACGATTTATTGGAGTGGCCTTCGCCCACGAGGGTAGGGTATTACAAACCCCTAGTTTCTTGTGGGGGACTGTACATGTGTATCTCCATTATGCTTCCCCACTGCCGAAGCCAGTAGAGGGCGTGACAGGGATCGAGGTCTCTCACCTTCGGCCCAAGTCCCTCTTCAACTTAGCTTTGCCGCACTCAGGATGCCTCAGTGCGTAAGTCCTGACAGAATGAACTACGTGGACTTTGATCCCTGTCTCCTAAACAGGGTACGTAAGAAGCCTCCCTGAGGTTCAAGCCCACCACCTGGTCGTCCCGGTCGTATTCACGTCGGTTCGTCCATCAGTGGACCCCTCCCGGGTTCACATTCACGTCGATTCACCTATGAATCCGACCTTGTGGGGGACTACACGTGTGTATCTCCATTGTGCTTCCTCACTGCCGAAGCCAGTAGAGGGCGTGATAGGGATTGAGGTGTCTCTTACCTTCGGCCCAAGTCCCTCTCCAACTGAGCTTTGCCGCATATGGGCCTCCTTAGAGTGTAAGCCCCAAACACCATCGTCCAGCATGACGTTAAACTGTGATCCACCCGGCCATTCCATCCCCCTCTGTGTGAGGTGGTTCGGTTCAATCCTCCGCCCGGCAGCCTCGACCTCCTCGTGAGTCGGCTTGCCATCGTCCAGCATGACGTTAAACTGTATATCCGAACTACGCTGACTTTGATCCACGCTAACGCGCAGTACGTAGGAAGCCTCTACGAGGTCCAAGCTTTTCACTCCATCATCCATCCTGATCCTTACCCGGGCCGCCACATCCCGGTGGGGTCATGCCACTTCATTCCACTCCACTTCACTCGGGAAGCCGCCCATGTGCTGGCCCCAGCGTCGGAGGTTCCCCGCAAGGGGTTCTTTGATCTGATCCACTCCTCGTGTTGATCAGTTTGAT
Organism: Viscum album; assembly: GCA_963277665.1. Taxonomy (NCBI): domain Eukaryota; kingdom Viridiplantae; phylum Streptophyta; class Magnoliopsida; order Santalales; family Viscaceae; genus Viscum; species Viscum album. The sequence goes on along the minus strand of CAUJRU010000030.1, from coordinate 366,479 downwards.
GCCGTCCCCGCTGGATGTTAAACTCTCGGCATACCCCGTGTTAAACATGGGAAGCTAAGGAATACCTCAGGTAACGTAGTTCCCCGCACCCAGCGCGGGATTCCTCAGGCCCCCACGCCTTCGAGAAGCCCTATTAGGGACGGAAGGCAGACATGCAGAGCCGCAGTGTTAAGACACGCCCCCAACACCCAGAGCTACCCGGTCTCCTCACTGCGGGTTGCTGGCCCGACCGGACTCCTTGGAGCGTCTGGGCGGAAGCAGCGTAATTAACCGGTGTCCATGAAGATATGGCGCCGGGAACGAGATTCACGAACATTCTTAAATCTATGATGGAGACCCGGATTAGGAGACGAGTTCCGAGGAGACGTCCACGGAAGGAGGAGCCGACATCCCATCATCCCGGTTTCGATCAAGGAGCAGACGTCCCTGAATAAGGGACAGATGCCGCCCACCTTTGGAAAGCGGGACTGCGGGACCACAAGCCGCGCTCCCATCCCCTCGGGTCAACGGGCGCACGCGCGAACGCGTCCTGGAGGAACAGCGTCGGAACAGAAACCCGACGCACATCCGCACCGAAACATAAGTTTTATGTGAATTTTCAAATTCTCCTAGGAGGTGGGTAAAAGACGGTGAAAAGTTCAATAAAATTTTTATATATCTAAAATTATTATAAACTGACTCCAATGATTTACAATGAACATATATAAGTATTATTTATATATTTTGACAAAAATAATTATAAATAAAATAAATAATTATTTAAATAAAAAATCGGTTTTAACCAATAACTCAGTGTTTTTCATTATTCATCAAAACTTTATGTTTCTCTGAAAAATACCAAAAATTCGGCCTAATCTATACTTGATATTATGAATTCAAAAATAATTTCAATTTTACCAAATTAAAAACATATAAGTTTCATTAATTAATTTAAAAATTAATTCCAGTTTTCAAAACAAACAGCGTGTTTTTAAGAAATAATAACTATCAAAAGATTGACACTTGCTTATGTCTAGTTTAAATTTGAAATTATTTCTAATGACCAAAATTGGATTAAATAGTAAAAATATAATCTAATTATACTTTAAAATCACTCAAATAAATAATGTATCACTATTAATTATTTCGATTAAAAAGGTTGTTTTTAATTAAAATTTAGTTATTTTCACTATTCATAAGAATATGAAAGTTATCAGAAAAGTGCCAAAAATTTACCCTATGATAATTTCGATATTCTAAATCTAAAAATGACGTTCACTTTGAATGGTAAAATGTATAAAATTACAAAAAGTGGGTATTAATAATCATAATGGCTAGTTTGATTTGTTGTGGTGTGTTAAAACTCGAAGTTGCGTATAACACACGATATTGTATTATTCAAAGAGAAACATACAGTGAAAGTTTGTGGTGTTACATTCTCCCCTCCATAAATAAATAGCATCCTCGGAATTTGTGCTCGGTATTGGAAACTTAGGGTTGACATTTCAAAATATCATACTTGAAATCCCACATCAAAAAAATGGATTAATGAGGCCTCTATTTAAAATAAAGAGTGGTAAGTATGAAGGTTACTGAAAATAACACATTCTAGGGTTCCATGTAGGAAAACAGGGATATGTAAGAGAAATCTAACCATCAATATCTGATGGAGAGTGGTAGAGAACATGGCTATTAAAAGGACAACAATCACAAAGGCATAAATTTGTGATGATCTAAGGTATTATCTTGGACGACCTTTTTGTTATATGTTCATTTTCTTAATGATGAGGATTTTATTTATGAGATTGGCTAAGATCATAAAGAGATATACTTAGTTTATAATTAATGTTTTATCCATTAATAAATTTCTACCACAAACTCATCTTTCACTCCAAGACATAATACAACTCAAAAATACTCTATTTATCCTAATCATATAGGGTTCAAATATAATGAATTTATAATTCAAATATCAGAACCATTAAAAAAACTACATTATATATTCTAGGGACTTCACGGAGTCTGGTGGTAGGCAATAAATCCCAATCATACTATAGTTGTGGATTTGATTCCCGTAGCTCTGTCCGATGTGACGGGTTGTCACACGGTTTGTGTGTTGTCCTTTTATAAAAATCCAAAAAAATCATTCAAACATAATCCATTCCACCATTTAGACTTATACAAAATACTACTATCCAAACTCACAGTCCAAAATTTATATGGAAGTTAAACACAATGAAGATTCTTTTTTTCATGTAATAACATATGAACACCTTCGTCACGTATTATTTTAAAACATGGTAACATCCTGAATTACCATAAAACCTTCTTGATTACATTATTTCTCCCTTATTCTTTATAGAATACTGGATATACTCCTTCTATCCAAAAATTTTGTAAACTAAAACAATGACAAATCATTAATTAGTTTCAAGGTATACAAGAATATCCAATATAATTTATTCAAATCTACCATATCTTATTCCAAAATCACTACCTCATTATCGGGACCATATTAAGGATTACCTTTCCTTCATCCAGGTATTTTCAAAAAAGTGTAGGTTACTGTTAAGTCATTTTTCGTCGAACCATATTATCTCAAATCCTCAATAAAATAGTACTCCAGTGCAATCCATATTTATCTCCATAATTAAAGTAACCAGTATATTGTTGATACAAAAATAAAATAAAATAATTCTATAATAAAAAATAAGAACACTAGTCATTCCTCTTCATTTGAGGTAGTATCATAACATGATTATTATCCAATACCATCATTTTGTGCATATTCTAATGATTTGGACATTGGTTTGTGTAGTTTCCCAACTCCTTGCAGATGAATCATTGTACATTTGAAAACTTTTTCTTACCCTTGAAATCATGTACTTGGTGTCCTTTTTCTCCACACTTATAAGAAACTTTTATTCCCTTCAAGAATTTACCAAGGTGATTCATTCCACATTTATCACATATTGGAAAATCCTTCTTTCCCTTACTCCTTTTATTCATATTTCTTTATACCATCCCTTTCTTCTCGGGCTTCCCTTCAAAGCCATATGACATAGAGAATTATTTACTTATCTTATTAACACATGATATTATTTCTTCATATTATGATAATATGTGGGAGAATATTTCCCTTCAAAATTCTCGATTAAGACAATGAAAGATATGATCCTTCTTACTCTTTGGATCATGCGTATTGTTGGAGTTCTAATTCCTTCCACAGGGTGCCATTTCTAAACAATGGCATACACTAGATTAGTTTATGAATAGAAATACCAAATCCCGAACTTGTAAAACATTTAACATACATTAAATAGTATATGACTATAATCTATAATCATAAAAATGTTTTATTTGAGGAATTATATACTCAAAAACCATTCATAATGGTTTTTAAATAAAATGAGAATTATCCTAAACATATCCCCCAGGAGTGTCGTAACCAAGAGTGCAGCAAGGCCCATTGTCATGCACCAGTTCGCATTCGAGTCATGCTCAAAACGGGGTTTTTAGGTTTTACCCGTAGGTACATATGTGCCAGATCCACCTCTACCTGTTCGTATCAAGACAGGGATGTATTGTTATGAAAACTCACAAAATCTCTACGATACCAAAATTATAGGAATTTATTCTATAATAATCCCCAAATTATATCTTAGGGTAATGTGCTCTAATCAGTGTTTATCTAAATATAGTTTCCAAGGTTATTGATAAACTTCATCTGATATCAAATGTAACGCCCTGACCCCAGTTACCCAGAGTCGATGCGTTATTTTAATACATTGTCATGATTACAAGGAATCATGTCCTGAAGGACCGATCATTTTAGCAGTCATGGAAAATAGATTACATACATGAATGTAACATTACAATTTATAACATACAAAACAACACAAATAATATTTTATTAACACCATTATTCCTTTTTCTTAACCCTACATATCAATCAAAATATGCTTCTTGGAATCCTGGGAATATAAAACAAATAAAAGGGTGAGCACAAACACTTAGTAAGGGTAAGCAATACAACAGAAACTTTAAAAAATATGCATAAACATTTAAGGAGATGTATAAAACTAAAAAAATATTATTTTCATCATAAACTTCATCTAATATGGCAACTATAAATCAAAATAATGCCATTTACTTACTCACATGGATATTTTACTAGTCGAATAATCACATGCAATAACAATAGCCACTTTCATAACGATGGAATGCATAATGCTAGACTATCATAACCACATAGTCAAGGACTTGTTCCAAGACTACAAATAAGATTTTTTGAAGGCCTTGTGCCAAGACACAGGTTTGTCTCTTGAGACATACTGATGCATCGAGGAGCTATAGCGGGCTCCACCCATTACTTACTATGTCCAATGAATTCCTCATATAAAAGGTCTAAACATAACATAAACATTCTTATTAAAAATATCATATGAAATGTCAACACTTTACCCATAAAACATGAATGGAATAAAAATAATACATCCATAGACAAACATATCACAAAACCTTCAACACAATATGGAATATTTGTATCATGATAAATCAACTTCAAAACAAGTTTAAAATCCATTAATTGATTTTTACATAGATGAAAATGATTTGTAAAACTCTTTGAGAGAAATACACCTTTTTCATGAAAACATTTAAAAGTCACAAAATTTAGAAAAGAAGTAATTTAAAGACATTTTTGAATCAAAGAGTCCCATACCACTTTTAAACTATTGAAAGGAATTTACATTTTAAAAATATTAATGTCCATATAAATAAATCCTTAAAAACCATTTTGAAGACATGAACATTAATGAGAATGATTTAGAAGAATAAATATTTAAAACATTTGAAATGATGTTTTAGTAAATAATTACCTTAAAATAATCCCTTTGAAAACTCTTTTATAAAACATTGACATGAATAATAAATATGTCACAATAGATACTTACGTAAAAACAACCTCGGATAATAATGAGATTCTGAAATTAACTCTTACTAATTTGCTAACTTACGAAACATACAACCCCTGAATGAGGTATCATACAATTAATATGTAAATACATCTAAATTAATGTGTATTACACAAAGAATACAACTATGCGCAGTACATACACCACAAAAAAGGTTATAGTGGGAACCCTAATACATAAATTAACTCTTACGAATTTTTTTCTAATGAATATTTATAGTCGAAAATATTACTTATATAACCTCTAATACATAAGGAAAAGGTTAATTAACTTAACGTAAAGGCAAAAATGACATAAACAAATACCTTTTAGTAAATCAATTTTTACATAGGGTTATATAAGTAATATTTTTGACTATAAATATTCATTAGAAAACGTCAAAATAGTGGTCATCCTAGACACATGATTTAGATATATAAATATATATAATGTTGTACCAAAATAGTGGGCATCCTATATTTCTAATGTTGTACCAAAATAGAGGTTTCACTATTCACCAAAAATTGACGTTTTGCAGAAAAATATCAACATTTAAAAGTCAATTTGGTACGATTATAAATACATGTATATACTGGATTTATATGATATATATATTATCTAAATCATGAATATCATTCTGGATATAATGAACTTTTGACTACATGAACAACATGTAATTATAATAAGTCCATTTTCGACTCAAGTACCAAATATCGACAAAACGACCGATATTAACTTAAATGATTTCATAATGTTTATAACATGGAAATAAGTGATATAAAATGAATAATAAACTTGAAAAAGGTTCTTAATCAAGTAAAAATTAAATTTAGTTTATTATTCAGGATGTTAAATAACGAACGGGTCAAGTCGGACACGAGGTAAAATTGAATAATGTTTGTTATTTTATCAATTGAATACCATGATGTATTATATATTTTAGTAAAGATTAAAGTGTCATTATCACTTGAACCTAAATTAGTAACCCATATTGTTTAAAATAGTTACCTTTACATGTCATTTTATTTGATCTTGAGAAAGTTATCCTTATCTGTTAAAAAAATGTACGGCATTGAAAGGGGAATAAATTCTTGATAATGGATTCCCTATTAATGTTTCCATTGTGATGTGTAATTATGATATTACCCATTCACGGGATGAGAAATTAGGTTTACCTAACTCATTAAATGTTTTCCCTTATTCTTTTTAGATGAATGTTTCACCCTAACTTATTGTGAATACATATGCTCATATGAGTATATTTATATGAGTATATGTGCGTTATATTCTATCAATTAGGGATGGACCTAACATTTCATATCAGATAATAATATGATGATACATATAGGTTGAACCGATAGTGATCTTCCTTATGCATGGAGTTTTATATTATAGTAATGATTATTATTAATTTTCAATAAGACAACACATGATATTTTATTTCCTATTCCACCATATTTTCGTTGAATTTACTGTTGATTATGACTTTGATATATGGGTCATTTTTGGTTTTCGAAATGGTATGGTATACTAAAACCCCACAAAACCCCTGTGAAATTTATGAAATTCATTTATATATAACTAAAGTAAAACTAAGGCCAATTGTAATGAGAGATAGTGTAAATATTATAAGGATATTGGGTGACCACCATTTTGGGATTTTGATTTTGTGGTTAGATAATGAAAATAGGGATATAATGGTTACCATTTTAGAGATAATACAGAATGTTGAACTCCCTCATTAGACTTTTGGCCATGTTACTCTTACAAAACCCATTAATATATGGTTCTTTAATTTTTTTACAAACATTATATTTATATGGGGTTTTTTGGAAATGTTTTTCTAATAATTCTAGTTCATTTAACAGTACACATTTCCATCATTTTCATAAGTCTCGGTCATTACCAATTTTAGTTCTTACAGACTTAATGTAATCAAAATCAGCATTAGGCCATACAACAGATAGTCATGAAACTTGTTTATTGAATTTCCTTATTTTTTGAAAAAAAAATATCTCGTTGTTTATTATTGAACCCCCTGTGATCATACCATACTCTAGTAACTTGATGGTGCCCCAAAGGTAAAATAATTATATGGCTTCAGTGTTGTTCGGGTATTGGGTCATAGTGACTAAAAACTTATATAAAATCATACTAGGTGAACTGGGACGTGGCATTAAATATTATCCAAAAAATACATCAATTAGAAAACTTTGGGTAATATATGAATATTCTTGAATAGCATAAATGTGGTGGAATCCATAGTTACTAGGGTATGTGAGTTGACCTTATTTTATATTCTCGGTTGGTATATCCTAAACTATATAGTCTCATGCATCATGTTATTAATTTATAAGGAGTCACAACTATGTTATCATGAATTTATTAATATTTCTTCTCATAAAATACATAATTTATTATTCGATCCAACTGACGAACCATATTAATTAAAATTAAAAAAATTGTTTCTTTATATAATTATTTTTAGCAACTAGAATACTATGAGTTAACAAATTATTTCAGTGGTTGATAGTTCTATTTTATTATTTTCATATTTTATTTATTCATGTAATAATTATAAAATGAAACTATTTGTTTTTAATAATATCATAATACATTAGAAATGTATAAATAATGTAAAAATTGTGTTTTAAAGATGGAAAATGTTTTGGTAAACAATGGAATTAGTGAAATTTTATTTGAATCTCATGAGGGATAGATATTCAAAAAGATAATTTATCAAATACATTAAATTTTATTAAATCTATATAAAATAATTATGGTTTCTAGAATGTCCAAAGTTTATGAAAAGGGAAATGATTCTCAATTTTTTCTACTTTTGTATGTGTCAATTTTTTTATAAACCATTATCTTTTATTTAAAAATGTAAAATATTTTGACAAAAAATTTATGGGAGGTGAGGGATGTAATTGTGCAAAAAAATTGTAGCCTATTCGTTCAATTGGGATAAATAGTTCTATATAAACCATCAAGGATTATATATATTATTTTTTATGGATATTATATAAAGATTTAATGAATACCATGCTCTAATGTTTTTGTGTATTTTTAGTATTGTAATACTTAATAGTTTTATTTTATTTTGGGTGATTCTTATAAATATCTAATAAATTATATTGGGTATTTATTTCCTTGGTAATTTTTTTTATTGTGTGGTTTTACTTATTTGAGATCAATATTTTGGAAAAACAATAATGGCTATGGTGTTCATTAAATATTTACATTACTATGTAAATTAATGACTTTTAAAAAATATTTTATAATATTAATAAAATGATTTTCAATTTTTTAAATAAAATTTGAAATTGAATTTTTTTTATTCTCCTAATGATCCTTGAAATTTAAATTGTTATTGTATTTTGATTAAAATAATTTATAATTGAGGTCATATTGTGGTTATTTTTGAAAAATTAGTTTTCAATGTGTTATTATAAACTAGAAACTCAATGAAATGTCTCTAAGATTAGGTTTTTTTTTGTTATGCTATAAATGAAGTAGGGTTTTTAGGTAAATAAATAAAAAAAATTATCTATTTTTCATGGTTACCGTCATTATGTTTTTAAAAACATCATAAATGATTTGACAAGGAATGAAATTGGAAAAATTAGTTAATTTAAATTTTTTTGTTTCGAAAAAGGGAAATAATCCCCTTTGCATTACTTGAATTCAGTTTAAAAAATTTGAAATATAATATTTCAAATTTTATAAATGTTTTATTGTTTCATGTGTTGGGGATTTTGATTATAACTGGTTGGAGATTTATTATGGGGTAAATAGGTTGGCATGGGCTACTCGGTCTCCTTTTACTCAGTACCAGGTGGATATAAAAGTGGGGGATATTTCTAATTGGTTCCCACCCAATTGATAGTAGTATCACATTGGGTAACTGGTGGGGTCCTAATGAGTTCCATAAGTAAATGGTTAACTGGTCTATTCTATTAAATTATTTTAAACCTAATGGGGGAATCATTAATCAGTTATACTCTAACCATCATCCAAGGAGGAAAATATTTCGTTATTAATCAATCATATTCTCACATCTTAATATTTTAACAAATATTAATAGTGGATCATAATAACTAAATTTAATGTGAATATATACCTCACATAACTTTTATTTCTATTTAGTTAACATTCGCATTTTGTTCATATTGAGAATGATATTTTATTTTTAATTAAATCATGACTGGTTGAAATACCTCCAATATACTATTTTTTAGTATGATTTTATATTTATATATAACTATAATTAATCATTTTTTATAAATAGTTTTGTTTTATAATGATTCCAAATTGGGTATTTTAATGTTGTATTAATATTTCCCTCATTTCGTTCCCAATATTAATTATCCAATATGTTCAAAAAATACTTTATATATAATTTTTTTAATGTGTGTATTTATTATTAAATCATGTTAAACCACAATATGATTCCCTACTAGGTATTCAGGTGATACATTTCATACTTATGAGATTATTTCCTACTGTTGGGAATATTTTATTCAATTCAAATAATGTTAATAAATAATGGTTTAGGAAAATAAAAATTTAGTTTTTAATCCTATTATAAATATTTATTATTTTTAGAGACAATGGACTTTCATAATGTAAATATTTTTAATCCTGAAATAATTATTGAATTAGTTAATTTTTGAAACATTAGATGAAATAATGTTTCAAATACCATGAATATTTAGTAATTGAATGTTTATAAATTTTATTTCAATAAAATGTGGTGGTTTGTAATTTCCTTAAATTTATACATTGGGATATTGAATTGAAAGTTTTGAAAATAAAATAATTATTCTTTTCAAAAAAACAAATAAAGATTTATGAGTACTGTAAACGTATATTAAATAAGAACCATTACCGTGGATAATTTTTTTGGTTTTAAAATAAAATATTGACTTTTGAATACATATATTATATCATATTATAAATGTGCACTAAATTTTTTCAACTGAATTTGAAATTTATTTTCATACATTTTTGGATAATTTTAATATAACATTAATATTAATCTCTATTTATTTTTAAATCATATAATTTAAAATCATTTATAATATTTTTTAGCTTTGAATTGTTTTTATTTTTCAATAGAGACTAGTCTAAAAGTATTTTTGTGGAAATATATAGGTAATTTGGACTTATACATTTCTATTAGTAAAATAAAAATATGAATTGATTTAACCATTAGTTTCCAGATACAAATGTGTATAAAAAGGTTATTTAATAATGAAATTGGTATAAGACGGTTTTTATAAGTAATATTTATTTAAAAATGAATATTATCATATATGTTATGTTCATTGGTATTATTTCATGAATCATATACTATTCAATATATATTTTGGTTTTATAGTAATCTTATTTGTGAAATGGACATTAAATAAGAATAATAGTAGTGATAAAAATAAAATATTAGGTTATGTTTGTTGATGAAACCAAATTTTAATGTATCATTCTAGCTAATATCTCCATCACATTGATTGATTGTTTAATAAACCATTTAAAAATAAATATCGATCAATTAAGTGATGAGTCAATGTTTACATGATATATAAGTTATATAGATGAATTTAGATTACAAAAATTCAATAGTATCTACATATGTCTTCAGGATGTGTGATTAGGGAAATTGTGTATGGTGCACTAATCGTATGTAATATTTTGTTATAGTTTCTCTAAACACTTCATCATCTTTTATATTTCTATTGCACTTTTCACAACCTTATTCAATAGGGGGTGATGTTTTTGTATAGTGCATTATATTAATGATGATTAAAATAATGGCAAGTAAACATATTTATTTTATTGAAAATAAAACCTAACATTTTTTAAAAATTATTTATTTTATCATCATAAATAATTATTTTTCTTGAGGATGATATGTGTAAAGGTGGAGAGGTTGTAATGTCCATCAATTTTGGGTCATTTTTTTCCTATGTTTTTGGTTCCACATGTTTTTGAGGGAATTTTTCTTTTGAAATGGAAGGTAGATTAATGTATATTTTGATCCTAATTTTCTTATCATAATTCCAACTTCAATTTGGTTCTCTAATCACCTCATTGGTGCGGTTTTAGAAAAGAATATTTATAGGGAAAAAGGGGAACTATAGGGAAATGCAAAATGGGAGTGGTGTAGTTATGTTTTTGGTACCTTGTGTGAGTGGAGTAGGTAACCAGTGGGAGTTAAATTTTACTAGAATTTCAATTAATGAGACAATTGTTACTTGATGGCACGGTTCTTGGTACCTGATTGACACATATTAAAAAAATCTAAAATAGGGTATTTGGATTTTTATGTAATTTCCTTACACCATAATATAATAGTGTGTTTTTATTCAAGTTAAATATAACATTTTCACACCTACATTGATTCATCATCATCTTGCCCACTATCCTTGGCTTCATCCACCTCTATCCTTTCTCCAAGGATCCGTGTTTGGGTGGTATGATTTGATCAATGAATGATAAATACTTAGTTCTCTTCTAGTGCCCTCCGTTTTATTTTATATTCAAATATTTTAATATAATACCACGTTTTACAAAAATATGGTTCCCAAATATCAAAAAATATTATGGATTCCATCCCAGTTAATAATTATATATGGTATTATTTTGAGATTATAAGGTAAGAATTGTTTTTTTGCTTCATTGATTAATTATCCTTAAGTGGAAATGATGCTTAGATAATACTTCCTTATTGTTAGGTGGTCTAATGTGTCTTATAGTGACATATCACGTACTCTCAAGGCCCAAAAGAATTTTTTTTTAATTAAAATTAATGTTATATAACTTCATTCTTTTGTAATTGTAATGGGATAAATGGGTCAAATATTACATCAAATCTTTATTTTGATAATGAGAATTATTATTTCATTTTTTTTGTAATTTCTATCATTACATGTCTTGATTTTAGTTCATAATTTCTTTTTAATACTTAATTTCATATTTATTTAATTATTTATAGCTAGCGAAGAATAAAATTTGTATACATACATTTTTATTCACTACATTCCAGAACTAACATAATATTATTGAAATTTATATACCAATACGTATATTCCAATTATGACATGATTTTTTTGATTACCCAATATATTGAGCATGTTATATATTTATTTGTTTATTTATTTTAAAAAAATACTAATCAAATTTTATGAAAGAACATATTAAAGGAATATATATAGTTATAAATATGGGTCCATAAATTACATCTTCATTATTTTAGTGGTATGGGTGATGATACACTAAATAATTATTATGATGGGAAACTAGGTCTCTATATCTGATTTTACTTTTCTATTTACCATTTTCTTATTTTTTTTATGGGGTAAAAGTATAAAATAAAAACATATTACATCATTATAAATGATCTTCTTTATCCTATAACATTAAAATACTCCCGAAAGTCAATAATTTTATTGTCTTTGAGGATTAATTACATGGACAATTTATTTTAAAATTTTTCATTACCATTTCCTAGAAAATTCATTAGATTTGAAATCATCCTTGACTTATCATATAAAATAATATTCATCCCTATCAAGGGAATTGAATCATAAGTAAATGGAGAGCTCATGTTCTTATTAAGGGTATTAATAAGATATACCCATAAGAGATCATGAGTGTCCATGAGAAGAACATGTTGGTATGGGAACATAATCAATCTATATGAACACAATATAAGAGAATCATAACCGAAAAAATACATCATAAATTATAAATAATGGAATATTTATTTTTTTATAAAACTTTTGTCGTGGGATTTTGAAAAAATTAGTAAATAATTTTTGAACATTATATAGGAACACTTAAAACCATAAAAATACAAAAAAAATAATATGAACGTTAAATATGTGATAAAGATAACCATTGAGACATTCATCACATAATGAAATTGGATAACCACCTAGCCATAATATACTATGCTAGGTAGAACCACAAGTGTAATTTTTTTAGCATGGTCTAATCACTCATGTACCATTAAATTTTTGGATTTTTCATACCACCAATGTTTCACAACATTATATAAATCGATAAAAAGTTTTACCTAATTAATTATAGATATATATTAGACTTACTTATTAGATAATGATAAATCAAACATATGTGTATTATAATAACATGAAATCATTCCAAATTATAATATAGAATTATTATTTCGGGGGAAATGAATAGGTTTTTGGAATACCCACATAATATATTGTCATAACCAAAGCATGGATTATATCATTAGTGAATATCCATTATGATGTATGAGTAACATTATGTGATATTTTATTATATAAAATACACTTTTACTATGGAACTATAAAATTTCATTGAATAAATATAAGATATATCATATAATTTATAATCAATATAGTTTAAAATAAAATAATTTGTAAAACCATTAGAATAGATATTAAATTGTTAAACCATGAGAGCATAGGGATGATGTTATCTTAATAAAACCATTAAAGAAGTAGGGGAATTTTTTTTCTACAATAAAAAATGTACCAAAGAGATTTCCTTCACACAATCGTATTGAATATCGTAGATAATAGAAAATATAAATTTTTTAAAATATTAAAAATAAACTATTATATTCATTAATTTTAAATAAATACACAAAAAATAGAAAATGAACTTGTGAAATCATTTTCTTGTAGATAAGGACACACATAATGTAATATAACTAATTTGGGAATTTCAGGAGAAAAATTGTTGACTAAAATGAAAAGATAAGGCTAACTCTGTTTACAAGTATAACTTTAGTCGAATTATGAACCAAAGGGAGATGAAATTGTAAGAATAAATGTAAAAAAACTAAATAGGACCATTTGATAATAATTATTTGGGGATTATACTATATGAAATTAAACTTTTCAAAAATTAAATTTAATCATAGGAAATCTAGAATTCAAATTGAGATCGCACAAAAAACAGTTTCCATTACTCCTGACTTTCAAAAAATTTCATTAAATTAATGTATAATAAGCATAAAAATATTAATAACTTATTTTATAATTTTATTCATATATATTAAAATTAATAATATTAATTTATAAGTATTTATTATATAAATATCACTTAGTTATTCTTTATTTTTATAGATGGATGTTAGATATTTTTATTATTTCATAGAAGTTTCAAAATTTCAATTTTGATATTTATTATTCAATATTAAGGTAATAATTAATAAATTATTCAAGGTATAATAAATACTATTTTTTAATTATTAATAAAATTGCATGAACATTTTAATCCAGGAATGAATAAAATATCAAATCATAAAATTCACTATGAATGTATTTGGAATAAAAAAAATATTAAAACTCGTTACATTGTAATGGTTAATAATTTTTTTATAAAAAATTAATAAAAATATTCATGACGTAATTTACAAAATAATATCATATATTACTAATATTAATTTCGTAAAACATATACATTTTTCAGACCATTAATTCAGTATTACATCTTTTATATATGTGGTTGAACCAACCAAAACAAAACCATGTTATACTAATGAATGAGTAAGAGTATAATGTTATATTATAATATTAAAATTTTAATAGAAACATAATTATCTTAATATATTGTTCTTTTAATATTTACTTTTATTTATAAATATTAGGGATGGTATTTGTAACAACATGTGATTTTGGAATATGTTTTACTAATACATTGTCTGATTGATTTCTCCACATGCAACCCTATATAAAAAAGAGTCATGAAATATAAGATGATAATTAATAATAGAAATTATGTGTAACAAAACATATAATATATAAAAATATTTTAATTGTTGAGTCAATAAGGTTTTCCTTATGACTTTTCCATTCCTTCTTGTTTTGAAAATCACAAACACCTTATCTTTAAGAAAATCGTTTTTATAAGGAAAATTGCTTTTATAAGGAAAATTGCTTTTATAAGAAAAATTGCTTTTATAAGGGAAATTGCTTTTATAAGGAAAATCACTTTTGAAAGAAAAATTATCCTTATCATATTTTCATCCATAGTTTTCTTAAGTATAAGATTCGGATTCATTTCTATATTCTTGGAAATGTTTGAAACTTTGATATGAAGTATTCTGTTTTAGGATCCAAATTCTGGATAAGAACTGAAATAAAGTTTTACATAAAAATCCAGAATGAGAACTGTGATAAAGTTTCATTCCAAATTCTGGATACGAACTTTGATTAAGTTCTACACCAGATTCAGGATACGAATCCTTATGAAATTCGATAACGAATTCCCATTAATAATTCTGATGAGGAATTCTCACTACGAATTCTGATGAATTCTCATTACGAATTCTGATGATGAATTCTCACTACGAATTCTGATGATGAATTCTCATTACGAATTCTGGTGACGAATTCTCATTACGAAGTCTGATGAGGAATTCTCATTACGAAATCTGATGACGAATTCTCATTACGAATTCTGATGAGGAATTCTCATTACGAATTCTGATGATGAATTCTCATTCCGAATTCTCATTCCGAATTCATCTATTAAACAAAATCTGATCATCTTTGTTTTACACACTTCAAATTTATTTAGACTACGACAATTATTTTTGTTACACTCCGAACTTTCACTCAGAACTTTTCAATTAAACTTAAAATGATGTCGTACATTATGTTACACTTGTTTTCTTATAAAACGATGTCGTCTATTCTGTTATTAACTAATTGTTGGTTAAGTTACACGTGTACAGGTCCCTCCGATTTTTTAGGAAAAATATGACCGTTGGAAAGGAGGATGACATTGCCTATAAATAGGAGCTCATTTGAAAGAGCTTGGTGCTGAAATGATGACTGTTGAATGACTTCTTCGGCATTGTGCATACATACCATTGAAGTGATTTCTAGAGAGAGAGGCTCTTATTAACTCTCAAAGCTTCATGCGACTCTGAATGTTGGTGATTACATTCGAGGACTTCCGAGGATAGGAAGACAGAGGTTTCCAACACCTTACAGTTGAGGGCTTCCTTTCTAAGGAAGACAGAGGTTGCCAACTACCTTGAAGTTGAGGGCTTGCGGGGATAGAAAGACAGAAACTCCGATCTTCGTATCGAGGGCTTACCCTGGTGTGGGTAAGATAGACTTGCTTGAAATTATAAATCAAGGGACCTTTATCCAAGGTTGTTGGATACCCTTCTCTTTGGGTTAAAAGACTTATATCTTGTTTCTTGTAGTTTTACTACTTGTTTATTTCCGCTGCATTTTGTATTATAAGGAGAGTATAAATTTCTTATACTTCCTTACTTGTACTCTGTTTCATTTAGATTCTATACGCTTTAAGGTAGAATCTCATACTGTAATATTTTATCAAGTTTCAATTTTCGGAACCATATTTTTGGAACCTACTTCCGGAATCTCTTTCCAAGTTTTCATTTGGTGTTAGAGGCGTTGTGAATTTTCTTATGTTTAACTTTGTTAAACTTAGCCCTTTCCTTTGCTTAAGGAAAACATAGTTAATCATAACTAACTTTAAAGGATCCAAAGGAATTTTTAAAGTATACAATTCACCCCCTGTTATATATTGTGCATCTATATCATTATTTCGATCCTACAATTGGTATAAAATGAGGTCTCTGAAATACTTGTACTCATGTATAAGTTTTTCTTGGTCATTTTTTTTCCGAACATTCCCATTCCGAACTTTTTTCATTCCGAACATTGTGATTACGAACTTTTTATTTCTAACAAGTTTCTGTGCCAACGGTTTTTAAGTATGGAAAGAATTAATGTTGGTTCTATTGATAATCTAAATCCTACAAGACCACCAATATTTGATGGTAATGATTATGAGTACTAGAGAGATCGAATGAAAACATTTGTTATCAATACTGGGGTGGACAACTTTGTTATGCTTAGTGGAGATTATAAAATTCCTGATAAGGAAGTTAGAACTTTTAATAACCAGGAAAAGCAAGAGTATCAACTCAACTATAAGGTATGCAATACTCTACTGTGTTCAATGAATAGATATATATATAGCCAAATTTCTTCCTGTGAAGCAGCTAATTGTATCTGGTAGAAGTTAGAGTTTACACACTTTGGAACATCTAAAGTGATTGCGACTAGGAGAGCTATGCTTAGAGCTGAATACCATGGCTTTAACTTTCCGTATGGAGAACCAATATGTAAAGTTCAACAGAGATTTTTGACCATCGTCAACATCCTACAATCTATGGGAGAAAAAGGTTTAGATGATGAAGCACTTGTGGATAAGATAATTGATATTATGCCCAATGAGTGGGAATCCAAAAGAACTGCTATAGATGAGAACAGGAAGGTCACTCAAATTTCTCTTAATGAGTTATTTGGAACTCTTCTTCAATATGAAACGATAATTAAGAGAGATTTTGATAACATCAAGAAGAAAAATGGAAATGGTACTGTTGATTTTACAACAACATCAAATCATATGAAAGTTATGACTCTAGAGAGAGTAACCAGATCCAAGTCTAAGAAGACAATAGTTCAATCAAATTCTAGTGAGAGTGAAATATCAGAAAGTGAATTAGTAAATCTTGCTCGAAGGATGAACAAGATAGCTGGTTAGAGAAATTTCCAATCCAAGTATAAGAAAAAGGATAGGAAATATAGAGAAGATGGAGAAGTTACTTGTTATGAATGCAAGAGAGCTGGACATATTAGACCAGATTTCCCTTTTCTCAAAAAGAAAGAAAGGAAAGAAAGGAATTCAGACAGGAACAGAAAGAAGTATTATAAAGCCAAGGCTAAGAAATTTTCGAAAGCTAATGACACATGGAGTGCCAGTGGTGGTGACTCTTCAGATGAATCTTCTGATTATCAATCTTCAGGACATAAGAATCTTGGTCTTATAGCCAGATTACCTATTGATAATCATTTTTTTATGGCTAAGGTACAAAATGCTGAATCATTGACCATTGTTTCTTTAAATTCTAATGATAGTAAGTATTATAACTCTTCTGATGAAGAAAATACATTACCTACTTATGAAGAAGTCTCTAGATTTGCGGAACTTCTTGAGATTGAGAATTCTAAACTCAATAAGAAACATGATATGGCAATCTCTAGGAATTATATTCTTACAAAATAGATATCAGATCTTTCTAATGATCTTGATAGGAAAAATGTTGATTTTGAAAGTATTTCAAAAAATCGTGAGGAAGTAAGTTCGGAGAAGAACAAACTTTCTAAAGAGTTAGAAAAAGTAATTTCTATGAAAAATGTTTTCGAGCCTAGCTCTAGTTCTAAAACTAATGATTTTGAGGATAAAAACATGGTTATAAAACTCATGTCTGAAATTTTTTCCTTAAAGAAGTGTTTATCAAACTTTACCCATGGTAAGGAAAATTTTGATAAAATGTATTCCCAAATACGACCTTTAAGAAACAAATCCAGATTTGGTTATACCCATGAAAAACCAATTTTTATTAACAATTATTTTGTTCCTAAAAGTTCCCCATTTTGTACTAAGTGTCAATGTGGTGGTCACTGGGCAAAGAATTGTTCCTTAAACAAAACCCAATCCTTAGGATTTCACAAAGCTTACTTTTCCAAGAAGATGTGGGTACCTAAAATTTTGTTATCTAGTAATCTCGGATCCAATCAAGTTTGGATTATGAAAGTCTAATTTTCTTCTTGATTTCAGGAAAATAAAGAGAGTACAAGAAACAATACATGGTACATGGATAGTGGATGTTCTCGGCACATGACTGGTAACAAAATATATTTTGAAAAGATTATCAAAACGAAAGGAGGAAAGGTAACTTTCGGAGATAAATCTAAGGGAGAGATTGTTGGTATTGGTAATATTGTTCTTTTAGGTAAAATGTTGACTTCAAATGTTCTTTTTGTAAAGGGTATTAAGCACAACCTCATTAGCATAAGTCAGTTATGTGATGAAGGATACCTTGTGAATTTTAGGAATGATAGGTTCTTAGTTCACAATTCCAAGGAAGAATTTATTCTCTCAGCCAATAGGCAAGAGAATGTTTACACTTTGAACCTAGAAGACCTCAAGAGTCAAGATTTACCTAGTCTAAGTGCAATGGAAGATCATTCTTGGTTATGGCATAAAAGACTAGGTCACTGTAACCTTATAAACCTATGTAAACTCTCTAAGAAGAAACTAGTTAAGGATCTACCGGAGCATAGATTTGATTCTTCTAAAGTTTTTTATCTTTGTCAATATGGAAAGCAACATAAATCTAGTTTTAAATCAGTCGGTGAAGTCTCAACAACTGATTCATTACAGTTACTGCACATGGATCTTTTTGGTCCAACACAAACTGGAAGTATTGGAGGCAAATACTATGTTTTTGTTCTAGTTGATGATTACACTAGATTTACTTGGGTCCATTTTCTATCAAAGAAGTCTGAAGCTTTTTCTTATTTCAAAAGATTTAGATCTCAAGTTAAAAATGAGAAAAAACCTTCCATTGAAAACTATTCATAGTGATCATGGATGAGAATTTCAAAATTCTGATTTTGAAACTTTTTTTAGTAAAAAAGGAGATATTATTCTTCAGTTTATCGGAACACAAGATCAACTTGCTGATATTTTCACAAAATCTTTCCCTTCTGATAGATTTGAATACATTAAACAGAAGTTAGGAATGATAACCGTAAGGTAATGGTTCTTAATTAACTTTCTATTAAAAAAGTCTCCTTACTGTAATAAACTCCCTTTTATAGGGGGCGTACATTTGATTGTGAAGGTAATAAATTTTTTCAAAGTTAGTTTTTCAAACTTTTTGGAACTAAATTTCTGGAATGGGATTTCTGGAACTATAATTTCCAGAATGGATATTTTCAAATAGAAAATTTCTAGAATAGAAATTTTCGTATTGAAAACATCCAGAATGGAAAATTTCGTACTGGTATTTTCATAACGGGATTTTCGTACCGAATCTTTCATAATGAGTTTTTCATTTTCAAATTTTGTAATGAAATTTTTGTACTATGTTTTTCGTACTGAGTTTGTTTTTTATAGTGAGTTTTGCGAACTTTCCCTTTTTGTAATAAATATTTTTCATATATATTTTTATATTACCAATTACGAATAATCCTCCCAAGCCAATCCGAAAGGTATGATTTCCTTACTCAAGTTTTCGTAGTCATAATTTACTTGCTGGAATTTTCTTATATTTTGTTTTCGGATTATAGTTTTCTTAATTCTTTGTTTTAATAAAATCTCAAAAGATCGGATTTAAGTTTTCTTCAGAATTGGTTTTCGACCGTCAGATCTGATCTCAGCTTATCACAACTGTTCGATCAACCATGGAAGTTGAACCGTTTTCTCGTTGCCTATATAATGGGGACCCCAAATGGTTGTCCCACATCCGTTTTCAAGCTCCAGCGTCCTGAAGCTCTGCCTCTCTGTTTTAAAGCCGTTCCAAACATCATATTTCTCTGTTCCGAACATCTCAGAGGTCTTCAGATCCGAATGTCTGTGGATGTAGCTTCTCAGCACATGTCTTCCTCTAAGCCGATTTCAAACTGGTTAGTATATAGAGAGAGGCTGGTTCATCTTGATTTCTTCAACAAGTATGACTCTCTTATATCCACGAATATTAATCTTAATGGATGGGAAGATGTTGCTGTGTCGAAACCCGGGAATCAAGATGAAGTCTATTCAAATTTGCTTATAGGGTTTTATGAGACACTCTCCTTTCTTAAGGATGATGGAAGAGAAAAGTTGTCTTTTAAGTCTTATCGTAAGACTTATAAGCTTTCATATGCCAAGGAAACTAGCTTGGTAGGGCTGAATAATCAAGGAGAAGCTGAATTTATATCTCATGTGTTTCCGGATTCAAAGGGTAGCTTCGACAAGGAAAAAGCATTAGAAACTCTCGGACTGGCAGATGACAAGGCTCCGAAGATTTTTAATTTTTCTAAAATTTTTAGAATTCTATAATTATGGGTACAAGGCCTTATCGTACCGAGAAAGGGTGACAAAGATTGTTTGAAGAAGAGTGAGATCTACATCCTAGATTTTCTGATAAATCTGAGGAGGTTTAACCTGATGAAGCACATTCTCATTACTTTTGAGAATGTTAAGAAAGGGAATTTGAGAGCTCAGATCATAATGTATCCAGCAATCCTCTCAAAGTTGATAGTTCGGTGCCTTGAGTCTTTCAAGGAGGCTTGCAAGTCTAATCCAGGAGTTTTCAAGATTATGTTGGTGAGTGATGGAACTCTCAAAGGGATGGATGTAGCCTTTGACAAGAAGACTGGTCAGTTTATTGATTTACCATCTCAAGAAGAAGCGGTTCCGAAAGTTGCTGATCCGGAATCCTCAAAGCCAGTAAGGAAGAGAAAGTTGAATGAAGTTGAAGTTGAAGCAAAGAATCTCAAGTCTAAGGAAGTTCATTCCGCACCTCCAAATCCAAAGAAGAAGAAAGTTTACCCAGATGAGGTATTTGCTAAATGGAGGGAGATCTAAGAAAAAATACTTCAAGGGGAGCCTCAGATTGGCTTGGATCCTGCAGAGGCTAAGGCCTTGAAGGAAAGAACTGCGGATGAGCTATAAAAACAAGTCAAAGAAAAGAATCTTAAGAAGAAGTTGTCTGAAGCAGAGGTATCTCAGGCATTGTTGAAATTCAATGAGATGGTTTCAACAAATATTCATGTTCCGAGATCATTTTCCTTGGACTCTCTTCCTGAGACTCCAAGAAGAAATTTCATCGCTCCAGAAGAAGCTGTTGCTAAGACTTCTGAGGAAGTAGAGAAAGTTGAGCGAGTGGAAGAGGAATAAGCTGTAGCTGAAGGCAGTGGTAAAACTGGAGATGTTTTGAAACAAGTAGCTGATTATAAGGGGACACCTTTGGAACATCTGCCACTCCGAACTTCAGAAGTCGAATATTCGAAGTTAGTCACTCCTGGAAACGATGAGAATCAAGGAGAAGAATAAGTAGCTTATCATGCAGAAGAAGAACAACTTCTACATGATGTTGCTCAAATGGAGAACATAAAGGATGTAGCTCAAAAAGTTGCTGGTGATGAAGATAATATTATTCAAGTGACTGATAGTGAAAAAAGAACTCAAGAATAGGATTCTATTCCGAAAAGAAGTAAGGGAAAGAAAATTCTTGTTGATACTCCGAGCTCAGAAGTGGCGAAAAGAAAGGAAGTTGGTAGTTATTCAAAGAGAAATCTTGACCTTGTTAAAGAAGAAAATTATCCAAGAAATGTTTCGGATTCAGAGTCATCTTCGTTGGGGCATGACTTTGTTGGTCAGTCTTTAAAGAAGTTGGTAGGTACTATTCCGACTTTTTCAAGCATTGATTCAAGATGTCAGAGGCTCCAACATGCTTTGAATCAGAAAACAGACTCTGTATCTATGGTTATGGATAAGTGTGTTGAGATAGAAGCTCAATTCAAATCCTTCTTTGTTGGAAATGAAGCCCACAAAAGATCTTGCATGAGGATGACCAGTTGGTCGAGGAATACTGTCGAAGAAATGAGGCTCTTTAATGAATTCCAAGATAATGTGAAGGATGCTTTTGAGACCGAGGACAGGAAGATAAATGAGTTAACTTCTTCCTTTGAAGAGAAATTGACAAATGAAAAGAATTTCCGGATTCATGAAGTCAGTGATCTGAATGGGAAGCTAAATTCTGTCTCTCAAAATTGGAAGTATGAAAGGGATCATCAGATTGAGTTTGAAGAAAAGTTGAAGGCTTAGGAAGAAAAGCTTAAATCTCCAGAAGAAAAGCTTCAAACCCAGGAAGAAAAGATTGAAGCCCAAACTGCAAGAATTTTTGTGTTAGAGAAGCAAGCTAAAGAAGACCATAAGGACTTGAATAAGATAAAGACTATTCTTAAGGGTCTAATGGTGAAGGAAAAAGATCCAAAATAGACAGATCCGATCTTTTGTTGTATCTAAATTTCTTTGTTGTTGAGCTTTTCAAACTTAATGAAAATTTGTGCTTGCTCGTTTCCTTTGTTGTTACAACTAATTTTTTAGGTACATTGTTATATTTTCCATTCCCTCGAATTCTTTTTGAAAATCTCAAAGGGGGATAAGGAAAAGAACTCTAATGAAAGGGAAAAAGAATCTTAACAAAGTGTGGGAAAGAAAACAAACTCCAATAGAGTTTATCTAAGGGGGAGTTTCTCATTAAAGAAGACATTCTTATTCGTAATGAAATATCATTATGGAAATATATAATACGATCCTTAGAGTTTCAAAGCCTAAGGGGGAGTTAGTCGTATTCATAAATATCTTTAATGCAAAGGGAGATAAGCCTTAATGTTTCTCTTTCTTCTTAGAATTTCTTTTTCGTAAGGATGTTTGTGCTTTCCAAAAAGGGGGAGATTGTTGAGTCAATAAGGTTTTCCTTATGACTTTTCCATTCCTTCTTGTTTTGAAAATCACAAACACATTATCTTTAAGAAAATATCTTTTATAAGGAAAATTGATTTTATAAGGAAAATTTCTTTTATAAGAAAAATTTCTTTTATAAAGAAAATTGCTTTTATAAGGAAAATCTCTTTTGAAAGAAAAATTATCCTTATCATATTTTCATCCATATTTTTCTTAAGTATAAGAATCAGATTCATTTCTATATTCTCGGAATTGTTTGAAACTTTGATACGAAGTATTCTATTTTAGGATACAAATTCTGGATAAGAACTGTAATAAAGTTTTACTTCGAAATCCAAAATGAGAACTGTGATAAAGTTTCATTCCGAATTCTGGATATGAACTCTAATTACGTTCTACTCCAGATTCAGGATACGAATTCTTATGAAATTAGATAAATAATTCACATTACGAATTCTGATAAGGAATTCTCACAACGAATTCGGATGAATTCTCATTACAAATTCTGATGATGAATTCTCACTACGAATTCTGATGATGAATTCTCATTACGAATTCTGATGATGAATTCTCATTACGAATTCTGATGAGGAATTCTCATTACGAATTCTGATGATGAATTCTCATTACGAATTCTGATGAGGAATTCTCATTAAGAATTTTAATGACGAATTCTCATTCCGAATTCACATATTAAACAGAATCTGATCATCTTTGTTTTACACACTCCTAATTTATTTAGACTCCGAAAATTATTTTTGTTACACTCCGAACATTCAATCTAAACTTTTCAATTAGACTTAAAACGATGACGTACATTCTGTTACACTTGTTTTGTTATAAAAATATGTCGTCTATTCTGTTATGAACTAACCGTTGGTTAAGTTACACGTGTACAGGTCCCTCTGATTTTTTAGGGAAAATATGACCGTTGGAAAGGAGGCCGACCTTGCCTATAAATAGAAGCTCATTTGAAAGATCTCGGTGATGAAATGATGACTGATGAATGACTTCTTCGACATTGTACATACATTCCATTGAATTGATTTAGAGAGAGAGGCTCTTATTAACTCTCAGAGCTTCGTGCGACTCCGAATGGAAGACAGAGTTTTCCAACACCTTGAAGTTGAGGGCTTCCTTGCTGAGGAAGACAGAGGTTGCCAACTACCTTGAAGTTGAGGGCTTACGGGGATAACAAGACAGAGACTCCAATCTTTGTATCGAGGGCTTTCCCTGGGGTGGGTAATACAGACTTGCATGAAAGTATAAATCAAGGGACCTTTATCCAAGGTTGTTGGATACCCTTCTCTTTGGGTTAAAAAACTTATATCTTGTTTCTTATACTTTTACTACTTGTTTATTTCCACTGCATTTTGTATTATAAGGAAAGTATAAATTTCTTATACTTCCTTACTTGTACTCTTTTTCATTTAGATTCTATATGATTTAAGGTAGAATCTCATACTGTAATCTTTTGTCAAGTTTCAATTTCCGGATCCATATTTCTGGAACATACTTTCGGAATCTCTTTCCAAGTTTTCATTTGGTGTTAGAGGTGTTGTGAATTTTCTTAAGATTAAATTTGTTAAACTTAGCCATTTCCTTTGCTTAAGGAAAACATAGTTAATCATAACTAACATTAAAGGTTCCAAAGGAATTTTTAAAGTATACAATTCACCCCCTCTTGTATATTGAGCATCTATATCATTATTTCGATCCTACACTAATAAGTTATAAATTTATAAGAAAATAGGATTATGAACAATTAATATTCAATGGTCTATTTTTTTAACAAAAATTAATTTATCTTTATATATTTAAATTTTGATCTAAAAGGAAAATATATAAATTTAAGGATTTTAATTTTATAAAAAAATTGCAATTTTCAAATAATCACATTAAAATTATATTGAATTTCTTTTTTGGTTTTTTTTGTGAAATAAATATATTTTAATTGAATAGAGAAAAACCCAATTTTTAACAACAATTAAAATTTTAATACATTATAATTATGTGAAAATTACTAGAAAGTTATAAGATTTCGAAATTATTATATATTTTTAAATTATTCAACTGGTTTAATTAAAAATATCATTCACATCATTGGAAAACTATGTCAAACATTTTGAAATATAAGTAACATTTCAATGTCATTTAAAAACTGTTTTATACATTTACATTAACAACACATTTATATGGTTATATTCAGTATTTTATTTATTTGGAATCCACTTGAATTATATTTTTTATTATAACCCAATTTATACATTGGGATTCAATTAAATTTATTAATTTAAACAAAATAAATTTTAATCTTAGAGATATAGTTTCCTTAAAAGTCATTTTAGGCTTTATGAGAGATATTATTTAAATTACCTATTCTATCCAATGGAAATATTCCATTAATAATATTTTTTGGTATTTTATAAGAACATTTTAAAATCAGGTATTCTTTTAAATTTCAATTTTTATGCATAATGATATGTAACCAATGAATTTTATTTTGATACAGTAAAATATATATTTTTTATATAATGAAATGTTTTTTTAAAAAACTATAATTTTATATAAAATGGGGATATTTTAAATAAATAATATATTATGAGTTTTAAAAATATTTATAGATAAATTAACACTCATTTAATTGGTAATAATGGTTAAAACCCCTAAAAATGCAATGATTAAAATAATAGTTTTATAAAAAATCATTCTTAAAATACATTAAATGTTTCAATTCAAATGGTAATTTTATCATATTTATAAATTTAATACAATAAATTGAGTAAAAATCATATTTTATGTATTGAAAAAAATAAGTTTCATATTAATATTTTAGTGACAAAATAATAATCATGATTAATATTTAATAAATATTAATATGTGCTAAAATGGTTAATCTAATGGGGATCGAATATTACTAGATAAATTTGACAAATAGTCCATCTAAAATAATATTTTTTATTAAATACTATACTAAAATTTCCCTAAAACAGTCACTCACCTAATACGTAGAAATATTTTTCAATTTCAATCTTAAAACATACCTATCATTCATTTTTCCTAAAAAATTTCCCACTTTTTCAACTATAGAAGGATCTCAATAAAACACATTTCCTTCAATGATACTAGTTAGAAATTTAAATCTCACTATACAAAATTTACTTATTCTAGCCCCCACTATATTTTTATTATAATATTCCCCCAAAATAGTGCAAAATTTTCTTCATTTCAAAATAATACTCCAAGATATTATCCAAATTATTAATATATGTATTATTTACAATTTAACTTCCTTTCTTAACCCTTCTTATCAAACTTACTCAAAAACCATTGAATCCATATGTATATAATTTCATCAATATAAATTACATATTCAAATTTTTTTACATTATTGGTATGACCATTATCTATTCACCTACCATTAAATTGAAAAAAAACAAAAAATTATTCATGCCCATGTGTGGATTACTATATCCTTGAATGAAAAGTGTTATGTTCCCTTACCAAAATTCATGTTTGGTTCTGTAAATGGATTTAGGGAAATGATATGTATTTTAGGTAATTAAATAAATTATTCTTATATAAAAATATCATTCTATACTTAAAAGTATCAAGAGGAAATCATTGTATAACAACACTTTAAAAAAGAACATATCAAGTGGAAAAAAGATATATTTATTTGTGAAAACATTATATTTATTCACCATAATATTATAAATCCTCTAAATTTAAATTCATTATCATAAAGGTTTCTAATAAATATTTATATTCTTTTGTAATAATGAAATTATCCAAAATAAACTACTTCAATAGTCGCAGTCATCCAGTACTTATGGTAAGTCGATTTTTGGGTCAATCTAACAACATAACTGGACAATAAAATAAAATAATATTGTGGATTACTATAATAATTAAATTAATTATAATATATGATATATATAATTAAATAATAATTTTAATATTTATCTAAAAATGGTAAACAAATATTAAACCTAGTAATTATAAATCCCTCACTCGTTCATAAAAATCCCTAATACATGATATTAAAAGATTTCATCTTTAATGATCAGGGAAATACACACATAGAAAATAAAATTATAATATTATAAAATTTAATAAATCCAATATTTCATTACCATTTATTATATTATAATGATGAACATTGAGATAATAATTAGGAATAACACTACTATTATAAATCTAATTCAAAATGACTAATATTTCTCACACTCGATATTTAAAAATAGATAAAACTTATTTATATATATATAGAAAATAATTTTACATAAGTATTATAAAATTGTATAAAATTAATAAATTTACTAAATATGAGATTAATACATTATTTTTTATTTATGTTTATACTGTGATGGACTAAGTATGAAGTGAAAATAAGGGGATCTTATCTAAAATTTATTTTCATCAGATATATTTCTTGTTATTCACCATATTTTATTTGGAATTGGGTATCTAATTACCCTTTGATATTCTATATCTTGATCCTCTATATACTCATGGTATTTAATGTTTCATTTAAAATCATTCCCTACATGGGGATTTTGTATAATGTTTCTAACGTCATAAGGGATTCTGTGTCACAAATTTAATCCTCTACGACATATTCCTTACTATACACTATGGTAGAATTGATATTGTGTGATTACTGTATGTTTAATTAATTCTTCTATATTTATGAAATACATTTTTTAATTGATCGAAAACATTTTCCTTCTTTAAATGCGTCCCAATTAAAAAAATCATAAAGTAAACAATTTTTTTGTTAACTCAACTCCATTAGTTTATAAAATTTTTTTCATATATCATCTTTTTCTTTAATTAATTCTTTATTACACAATAATATTACATTTCAAGGTACATTGCCATTTTTTACATGGGTATAATTCTTTTTTTGCGGAATATTTATACATGAATAAAATTATCACTCAAAAATTATATCATTGTTAAGAATAATTGACATTGTCTTTATAGAAAGTTTCCCCTACCTATTAATATATTCCATTAAAAAAAATGACCTCATTTATATTTATATATCCAATTATCTATTATCCAATGGGATCTATAAATTTCCCTTTTATATATTTTAAAAATTTCTCTTTGATTAATATTTTTCTATGTGGAATTTTAACAATGTTTTTTCAAAAAACATTTAACGGTTTTTTCATCCATTGAAAATAAAATTTTTCCCTTAAACTAATCTATATTGACAACCATTATTTCTCTTCAAATATCTATTATTGATGACAGCTTTTATAATTAAATTAATTTATATTTATTTTACTTCACGATATAAAAAAATATTTCATTTTAATGGATCCCTAAATTATTATTATTTTAAAAAGTTAATGTTTTAAAATTATTTTAACCTAAAATTTGGGATAAAATTTATTTCCTTTTAATGGATCCACTATCATATTTTAATTTTTCAGAATATTTTTTTCTCAAAAAAATAACTTTTCCTTATCAAAAATGTATTTTAAATGTAATTGTAATTTTTCTAGTCTAATGATTAAATAATTTTTTAATAACACTTTTAAAATTTGGAAAATATTTTTCTCTAAATCTATAAGGGATTTATTCATTGGAAATTTTTTATGAATCAAAATATAAATTTTCATATGAAAAATTCTTTAAGGTTTGTTGAATTTTTGGTATCCACAATTTACATGTTTCTAATCAATTTTGTTGACATGATCTAGAAATGTGGTCAAACCCATTTTGATTTCCATGGATTCATTAAGATATCATAGATGAATGTTTTCAATTGAAACATGTATACATTGATGATTTGTGTGTGGGAACCTATATCTGCTCTAATTTATTGGTTAAGAGTTTATATATCCTAAGATAAAGATTATAGTCATTGAAATGTGGTTTTTCCCCAAATTGAAGAATGAAATTTTTTTATTCACAATATTAAAAATGGATATATTTTTCTCTAACCGGAATATTGGACACTATGTTTGATCTTAATAGGAAGAAGAAACATTTTTTTTTCAAAAATAGATGTATGGACTTTTTTTAAGATTATAATTTATATGTTTTTATTATTTTTCTCATCTTATTCATTATTCAATATATCAAGGGCATGTTGTTAGAGTTGGTTGTCTAGAACCAACTACTTTGTACTTTATTCATTAAATAAAAGCCTTATCACATCTTGATTGTTTTTCTGCATGACATGTCATGTGATAATTTCATAAGGATAGCTGTTGCATTAAAGGGTCATAGCGGATCCCTGCTATGATGAGAACCTGGAAGTGCCATAACACTGTTCTTGAATGTATGTTCTATGTCTGGATGATATTATTTGAGGGACACAAATAATACAGGTCATTAGGGGTGAGGACTCATAAAACATTGAGGCACCTTCTCATGGTGTGCGCCCTTGGTAATATCCAGGAGGATATTATGAGAACG
Source organism: Viscum album (assembly GCA_963277665.1). Classification (NCBI taxonomy): domain Eukaryota; kingdom Viridiplantae; phylum Streptophyta; class Magnoliopsida; order Santalales; family Viscaceae; genus Viscum; species Viscum album. The sequence goes on along the minus strand of CAUJRU010000030.1, from coordinate 336,762 downwards.
AGACCCGCCAGTAGGAAATCCACATTTCATAGTGTCATTGGATATTCCTATCTACGGACGTTTGTATTGATCCTTAGACTTTAAGATTATTATTAATGGGTATTAAAACTCGCGCACTTATATGTATTGACGAAAACTGTGACGACACACTGTTCGCAGCGAGGTAGGATACGTTGGGTGTGTCACGAGTAATACCGCATTAATAGATAATGCGAGAAAGGATTTGTCCCTTCCGTTCCATAACGAAAGTAGATATCTCAGGTCCTTTGATAAAATTGATATAGCCTAAATAAATCCATGTCCATGGTAAGGTATGGGCAAGTTCAATTCTGGGAAGTCAAAGAAAGAATAATCAAGCACATGGGTTGATGGCACTAGCATGCAACCCGCTTGATTGGAGATATGAAGACAAAGGGATTATATTACACGGTAAGCGTTCTTAGGAGGTAACACGCCATTGCGGAGTTAACTTCTTTCTCTATGGGTGCCTTGGCGTGTTGAGAGATGCTAACCTTGGACTTTAGGCAGGCTCAGCTTAATGCCACTGAGAAAGAGGCCTAGAGGGTCACACACTAAGTGTGTCCATGTATCTCAGTTAAATATTAATTTAACAAGTTAAATAAATATTATTCCCTATTGTGGTTTAATAATTATTTAAGGATGTCTGATCACATTTATTTTGACACTAGTTATTCGGGTGAATATATTGTGGACGGAATAATATAATTATTAGCGAGTAATGCAGTTAAATTTATTTAAGAAATAAATAGTCATCACTCAAGGACTAATAAATGTGGTGGAGAAAAAAAAATGGAAAATAAAAGTACACGCCGTGTATAATAAATATACATGTCATGTATTAATTATTACACGCCGTGTAGTTTTTCTAGTTGGGATTTTGAGGATTTAATATTATTTTATTAAATGATATTTATTATAATCAATGTGGGCGCATGTCAAGGAATTAGTAATTCGACATGGGGGGTTTTCAATAAGAGTTAATGAAATAAATAAAACGCGTAACACGTTTATTTATTGTCATAACTCTATTCACCTCAAACATGATTATAAATATCCTCACAACCCCAATATTCTAAAAGGGTCATTTTTGTGCACAACGGATTTGGAAATACTCTCAAGCCAAGAGAGAATTCCCTTTCCACCAAGAACACTCTCAAGTTACGAGAGCAAGATCCTCCACCGGATCAAGGCGGTCGAAGGCGGACATCGCAAGTGAAGGTTCTTCCGCGCTAGCACTTGGAGATCTCTTCGGCGACATCCGGAGATACGTGACACACGTGTGGATCACCGCTAGAGGAATCCTACACTTGGATTCTACGACGCAACGACGGATCACAGAATCGTGACCGGACACATCAACGAAGAAGGAATTCCATTGAGGTAATTATTATGAATTAATTAAATTAATTATAATCAACATATGATGATCCTCCTCAAGGGTTCCGGGACTCTTCTTTTCTTTTCGTTCTTCATTCTATTCCGAAGATTCGTCGTTTTATATCGTGACGGATCTCGGATTGAACGTTGTTTAACGTTAAAATTAAAGTTGGGCAAACCCACCAACGCGCTTTCGCTGCGCCCGGAACCTTCAAGTGGTATCAGAGGGAGGTTATATCGTTGGTTATAATTATTTAGTTTTTCGTTGGTGATTTACGCATTTAATAATTTAGTTATTTCAATTCATGTTTAATCGTTCTGGAAATCTGAATTTTGAGATTTGTTCCTCCTCCCTCGTTTCTCGTTCACCTCACAGAAACAATTTTTTTTCTTTTAATTTTTATTAAAATAAAATAGAGGAACTCATCCGGAGGAGCCAAACGTTTCTGGCCATATAACACCAGAATACACGGAATGTATTCGGAAGTACATGCCATGTAGTCTATGTTCAATGCATTGACTGATCCGCCAAATCAGGCCGTGTATTGGATTCTTTCTAAGAATTTATGACACCGTGTGTTGACTAGAAACAGGTGGCACACAGTTTTCGGAATACATGCCGTGTGGTCTAATGAACACGGCGTGTAGTCCCTTCGGGTTAGGGTTAGATCGTGTACTCCGTACATGGCCTGCCCGGCTGGAAACTGTGTAACGCGGAAACTACACGGCGTGTGTCCCACTGTACACGTCGTGTACTCCAAAAATTTCCAAAGTACATTAACACGACTTATCCCCGGGCGTGTACTTCGGATGGACGGTGAAGAAAATGTACACATCGTGTAGTCGGAACTACACACCGTGTACTCACCCAAATTACGTAGATTTATTAAAATTTATTATTATATTATACAAACCCTTGAGACGAGTACCATGGTGCAGGCGTAAAGCTGAGGCACATCACGTGATAGGTGTTATATATATATATATGTTTAATTTAACATCTGCGTAATAAATGGGAATTCACCGGGTTGCCTCCAAGGTACAAGTTACGTACAAGGATAATTTTAAATTAATTTATTTGTATAAAATTATGATGGATGAGAATCTCAAGGAAATTCAGAAAAAGGGATTTAAGATAAATGGATTGATTAATTAAAGATAATTAATCGATTCGAGCGTGATTTATCTTAAACAAGAACTATTAAAGAATTAAATGCTAGTTTTATTTATGTGTAAATATCGTTGCATGTATGGATGATCATGAGCTAGACCAAGAACTTTGTATGTGAATGGATTCTTTTAATTTATTTATTTAAATTAAATTTGTTGGCCTGCGAGCCATCTCCTCATTAATATGTAGGGCCTGCGCACCCAAGGATTCTTTTATGTAAAAACCCTTTTTCCCCTCACCTGCGTGTGAGATAAATGCATATCTAATTGATGGAGTTCCCCAGCTAGTAGAGGCAGCTCAAGTCAGGAGCCAAGGTGAAACCAATCCAAGGAGATACAAAGGTGGACAGGTGGAAAGATGTAAACACGAACCCAAAAGGTTCAAGGTGTTTCTCCCCTAGGTCTTGGGTTAGTTTATCAACCGCTAGATAAACTAACCAATAGAAAAGCTCATGATCATACCATTTATTTTATTTCTGTCAGTTGCATTGTTTATTTATTGTGGGTGTGTTGTCACGATCACACAATTAATTAATTAAACGTGCATGCAAGATGGAACTAAAATAAAATTGGCTTATAGGTAAATATTATCTTTAGACATGGTTAATCACTTAAGTACATCCCACATAATATTAACAAGCATGTAATCAAAGATAATAAAATGGCAATTTACATATAAGGATAAAATCCCTCAAAATAAATATTAAGTCGGCATAGCCTTTCATAATCTTGGTTAGAATCGAACCATAGTTCAAAGTGCTTCACCAACCCTAGTTGGGGTGCTTTCAATTATCGGGGAATTATAATTCAAGGTTTTGGGTTGACTTGACTAGGTTCGCATCAGGGGTTGACTGCCACAGCAGGACTTGGTGTGGCCAAGAGGCAAAGGTTGAGGAAATCAGCGGATCAAGGAACTGCGAGTTAAGGCAGTTGGCATTTGGAATACCTACCTAAAACCCTTCAAGTTGCTTGACCAACCCTAGTTGGGGTAATTCGAAGGGCAATATGGATAGTTTCCACTAGAATATTCACGCAATAGAATATTCCGAAGTCAATGGTGAGGGCTATTGGATTTCGATAAAATAGTGGGAGACTAATAAGTATTAATTTATTTATTTGTCTCAATTTGTATAATAAAGTACTAATAGTTTTCTCATCTTAAATTGTAGAAACGGAAAGAAAATGACTTCAAACATATCATTGCGCACCATACTCGAAAAAGAAAACCTTCTCACCGGCACCAATTTCCAAGAGTGGCAGAGGCATTTACACGTTGTCCTTCACCAAAAAAGGAAATTATATGTGCTGGAAGAGCCTATTCCAGTTGCGCCTGGGAAAGAGGCTAGTGATGAGGAATTATCTCTCTACATGAAACACATGGATGATGCCACAGATGTCCAGTGTTTCTTGCTATCATCCATGTATAATTATCTATTGAAGCAACATGAAAAAATGGATGTGTATAGCATGATGTCTCACCTTAAAGATCTCTACCAAGAGAAGGCGAGACAGGAGAGGTATGAGATCTCCAATGCTTTTTTTACCACGAAGCTTGGAGAGTCTGCGCCAGCTGGGCCTCATGTGGTCAAGCTTATTGGCTACATTGAACGCTTGGACATCTTAGGGATTAAATTCCCAGATGAGTTGCGTACAGATCTCATCCTATCATCATTGCCTAAGACCTTCTCTAGCTTCATTGTCAACTATAACATGAGCGGAAATAATAAGAGTCTATCGGAGCTTCGGACCTTGATTCGCCAGGTAGATAAGGATATGGGGCGTGACAAACCCGCGATCCTTATGGTGAACAAGAAAAGGAAGGACAAGGCAAAGGGGCCAAAGACTTATAAATGGTCTGAAGCCCCCGAGCACTGTCCCTCCAAGAAGGGGAAGATCTAGAGGCAGGGAAAGGAACAGGGAGAAGTGTGTTTTGCATGTGGAAAGCAAGGACACTAGAAGAGGAACTGCACCCAGAAGCGTGGGGATGCAAAAGGTGCGTTCGTTATTGAGTGCAATCTTTCTATTTATACACATTGGATATTAGATACAGCTTGTGGGTCTCACATCTGTATTCAAATGCAGGAACCAAGTAGATTTAGAAAGACCGCCAGAGGAGAGGTGGATCTTTGAGCTGCCAATGGCGCAAGGCTGGTTGCGTTGTCTATTGGAGACTATCACCTCTCATTGCCAACTGGCATGATTTTGGTTTTACAAAACTGTTATTTTGTGCCTAGTGTTACCAAGAACATAATTTCTGTATATTTTTTGGATATGGATGGATTTATTTTCAAGTTTGGAAATAAGGGTTGTCTCTTTTATAAGAATAACATATGTTATGGTATGGCACATTTGAATAATGGTTTGTATGTATTAAATTACGAAAACCAAGTGTTGGAAATCGATAACGAAACATACTCACATGACTCATACATCACCCAGTTATGGCATCACCGCCTTGGTCATGTGAACGAGAAGTGCTTGACAAAGCTCTGCTAAGATGGCTATTTAGACACAACTGAGCTAAAACCACTTGATAGATGTCACGCTTGTTTAAAAGGAAAAATGACCAAGCCTCCTTTTGGTGGACAAGGTGAAAGGGCCACAGAGCTTCTAGGATTGGTACACACCGATGTGTGTGGACCATTTCCAGTGGAATCTAGAGGTGGATATTCTTACTTTATTAATTTTACTGATGATTTGAGTAGATATGGCTATGTCTACTTAATGAGGTATAAGTCAGAGTCCTTAGAGAAATTTAAATAATTCAAGAATGAAGTAGAGAATCAACTTGGTAATAAGATAATGAAGCTTCGATCGGATTGAGGTGGAGAATATCTAAACCAAGAGTTCATCGATCTTCTACAGGAGTCTGGGATTCTATCTCAGCTCACTCCTCCTTATACACCACAGAGGAATGGTGTTAGTGAAAGGTGGAACCACACCTTGTTGTACATGGTGAGGTCGATGATGAGTCATGCGGATCTTCCATTATCCTTTTGGGGATATGCATTACACACTACAACATACACATTAAACCGAGTACCAACTGAGGCGGCAAATGGAATTCCATCCGAGTTATGGAATGGAAGGAAACCCACTTTGTTGCACACACATGTATGGGGATGAGAGGCGTTTTTAAGGCCTTCTCAGGCAACAAACTAGCACCCCAGGGCACGAAGTGTATCTTTATAGGATATCCCCAGGAAACGAATGGATATTACCTATATAACCCCTAGGACAAGAAAGTGACTGTCGCCAGACAAGCCTTCTTTCTTGAGAGGGAGCACATCCTCAATAAGGATAGTGGGAGAAAGATTGACTTCGACGAAGTTGATGCTCAAGATACACAGGAGTTGGTACAGGAACAAGTTCCACAGGTCCCCGTGGAAGAGGATCCAGAAACACAAGTACTGTGTAGGAGCTCAAGAGAGGTAAGGGAACTAGGGAGATTTGGTTTCCTAGTCACCGAGGATGGTGAATCATTATTGTTGGACAATGATGAACCTCTCTCCTACAAGGAAGCAGTAGAAAGATCAGAAGCTGCAAGATGGCTAGAAGCTATGAATTCTGAGATGGATTCCATGTATCAGAACCAAGTTTGGGTTCTGGTCGATGAGCCAGTTGATGTAAAGCCTGTTGGATGTAAATAAGTATTCAAAAGAAATCTGGACATGGAAGGTCAAGTTAGAACCTATAAAGCAAGGCTAGTGGCTAAAGGATTCAGACAACATCAAGGAATTGACTATGATGAAACCTTCTCGCCAGTTGCCATGTTTAAATCCATAAGAATCATACTTTCCATAGCAGCTTACCATGACTACGAGATTTGGCAGATGGATGTCAAAACATCATTCCTTAACGGGAACCTTCAGGAAGATGTCTATATGACACAACCAGAAGGGTTTGTGACACCAGGTGAATCCAAACGGGTTTTCAAGTTGCAGAAATCCATTTATGGATTGAAGCAAGCATTCATGTCATGGAACATTCGATTTGATGAATCCATAAAGGAATTTGGTTTCATTAAGAACAAATGTGAGCCATGTGCTTATAAGCGGTTTAATGGGAATGTGGTCATCATCCTAGTGGTATATGTAGATGACATATTTCTTATTGGAAACGACGTACCATCCTTACAGTCAGTTAAGGACTGGTTGAACAAGTGTTTCTTCATGAAGGACTTAGGAGAAGCAGCCTACATTCTAGGGATCAAGATCATTCGTGATAGATCCAAGAGGCTGCTTGGACTAAGTCAGGGTACATACATTGACCAGATACTAAAGAGATTTAGTATGGAAAAATCCAAGAGGGGATTGGTTCTAGTGTCACATGGCTTACATCTTTCTAATAAAATGTTTCCCCAGACACAACAGGAGAAAGATATGATGAGCAAGATCCCATACGCTTCGGCTATAGGATCCATCATGTATGACATGTTATGTACCAGGCATGATGTTGCCTATGCACTGAGCATGGTAGGCAGATATCAAGCAGATCCAGGAGAATAGAATTGGACTGCTGTTAAGACTATCCTTAAGTACCTGAGAAGAACTAAGGATATGCTCCTGGTGTATGGAGGAGACGAGGAGCTTTTCATTAGAGGGTATGCTGATGCTGGTTTTCGAACAGATCAGAATGATCTGAAGTCACTATCTGGATATGTTTTCTGTCTTAATGGAGGAGCTGTGAGCTAGAAGAGTTCAAAGCAGCCAGTCGTCGCCGATTCTACAGCAGAGTCCGAGTATATAGCGGCTTCTGATGCAGCCAAAGAAGCCGTCTGGATTCGTAACTTTGTCCAGGAGCTTGATGTGGTCCCTAGAAGTAAAGATCCCATTACATTGTATTGTGATAATACTGCAGCGGTGGCTCTTGCAAAAGAACCAAGGTCACATCAATGGACAAAGCACATACTCCGAAAGTATCACCTCTTAATGGATTTATATCAAAGGGGTGAAGTTGCAGTGAGCAGAGTGTCCACGGAATAGAACGTGGCAGACCCCATGACTAAAGGCCTTTCTCAGCAGAAGCATGAATATCATGTGAGAGCTAGTGGGTTAAAGGTTGTTAGCAGTTGGCTCTAGTCCAAGTGGGAGTCTGTTAGAGTTGGTGGTTTAGAACCAACTACTTTGTACATTATTCATTAAATAAAATCCTTATCACATCTTGATTGTTCTTCTGCGTGACATGTCATGTGATAATGTCCTAAGGACAACTGTTTCATTAAAGGGTCGTAGCGGATCCGTGCTATGATGAGAACCCAGAAGTGCCATAACACTGTTCTTGAATGTATGTTCTATGTCCGGATCATATTATTTGAGGGACACAAATAATACAGGTCATTAGGGGTGAGGACTCATAAAACTTTGATGCACCTTCTCATGGTGTGTGCCCTTGGTAATATCCATAAGGATATTATGAGAACGAGACCCACCAGTAAGAAATCCACATTTTATAGTGTCATTAGATGTTCCTATCTATGGACGTGTGTATTGATCCTTAGACTTTCAGATTATTATTAATGGGTATTACAACTCATGCACTTAGATGTATTGACGAAAACTGTGATGAAACACTGTTCGCAGCGAGGTAGGATACGTTGGGTGCGTCACGAGTAATACCACATTAGTAGATAATGTAAGAAAAGATTTGTCCCTTCCGTTCCATAACAGAAGTAGATATCTCAGGCCCTTTGATAAAATTGATATAGCCTAAATAAATCCATGGCCATGGTAAGGTATGGGCAAGTTCAATTCCAGGAAGTCAAAGAAAGAATAATCAAGCACATGGGTTGATGGCACTAGCATGCAACCCGCTTGATTGGAGATATCAAGACAAAGGGATTATATTACACGGTAATCGTTCGTAGGAGGTAACACGTCATTGCGGAGTTAACTTCTTTCTCTATGGGTGCCTTGGCGTGTTGTTAGACTCTAACCTTGGACTTTAGGCAGGCTCAGCTTAATGCCACTGAGAAAGAGGCCTAGAGGGTCACACACTAAGTGTGTCCATGTATCTCAGTTAAATATTAATTTAACAAGTTAAATAAATATTATTCCCGACTGTGGTTTAATAATTATTTAAGGATGTCTGATCACATTTATTTTGACACTAGTTATTCGGGAGAATATATTGTGGACGAAATAATATATTTATGAGTGAGTAATGCAGTTAAATTTATTTAAGAAATAAATAGTCACTACTCAAGGTCTAATAAATGTGGTGGAGAAAAAAAATGGAAAATAAAAGTACACGCTGTGTATATTAAATATACAGGCCGTGTATTAATTATTACACGCCGTGTAGTTTTTCCAGTTGGGATTTTTAGGATTTAATATTATTTTATTAAATGATATTTATTATAATCAGCGTGGGCACATGTCAAGGAATTAATAATTCGACATGGGGGGTTTTCAATAAGAGTTAATGAAATAAATAAAACGCATAACGCATTTATTTATTGTCATAACTCTATTAACCTCAAACATGATTATAAATATCCTCACTACCCCAAAATTTTAAAAGGGCCATTTTTGTACACAACGGATTTGGAAATACTCCCAAGCCAAGAGAGAATTCCCTTTCCACCAAGAACGCTCTCAGGTTACGAGAGCAAGATCCTCCACCGGATCAAGGCGGTCGAAGGCGGACATCGCAAGCGAATGTTCTTCCGCGCTAGCACCCGGAGATCTCTTCGGAGACGTCCGGAGATACGTGACACATGTGTGGATCACCGCTAGAGGAATCCTACACTTGGATTCTACGACGCAACGATGGATCACCGAATCTTGACCGGACACATCAACGAAGAAATAATTCCAACGAGGTAATTCTTATGCATTAATTAAATTAATTATAATCAACATATGATGATCCTCCTCAAGGGTTACAAGAATCTTCTTTTCTTTTCATTCTTCATTATATTCTGAAGATTCGGCGTTTTATATCGTCACGGATCTCGGATTGAACGTTGTTTGACGTTAAAATTAAATTTGGGAAAACCCACCAACGCGCTTTCGCTGCGCCCGGAACCTTCACATGTTACATTTCCATTTCAGAGGTATATAATTATACTCCCTGGATCATATGTATTATATCATGTTTCGTAATTTTTATGTCATTGTATATGTTTTAATTTTTGAGATTACATGTATTTCTATCAAGGAAAATGGAAAACTTTTATTGTCCCATGTTTTTATAATAATATTTTTGGAAACTCTTCTTCATTTTTATCATTATTCAAATATGTCCCTCTATAACATGATAAAATTTTTTCATTTATCAAGTGCTTGATATAAACCATTTATTATGTTCCCATTTCCTAGGATATGAAAATGATTTTATGTTTTGGAATGTATAAAATTGGTTCTAGAGTGGTTCGGCTTTCGTGGAATATCCCCAATTTTTATAGAATATGTACCTTATTTATTTTGGCATAAAACAAAATAAAACATTAGATATGTTGATAGTGAAATTATTTATGAGATTAAATGTTTATATTATAGAAAAAATGTGAAATAATTTCATGTTTAGTCTTCAGTCACAAAATATTGTATCAGAGAAGCACATATTTATTTTGGTGGATTATTTATTTTTTAGATTGGGATACCGAAAACGAGTTGAAATTAAAAGGATATTTATATGAATTGTATAACACCCAAAATATTTTGTACTATAGAGATTTTGTGGATCTCCTAAAAAATTATGTCCATGTCTACATACTTGAATGTGGATGTAGCCACTTTAAAAATAAACTTAGTGGTAATCATACTAAAATTCTTGGTGGAGTATCAACTCAATCATCACTATGTTTTAGGATGAGTGGCACCATATTTATAAACATATATTGAAACTCTCATGGGATAGTAATTTTTTAATAATATTCTCTTTATAATAAAATTTGAATGGATGATTTCAAAATTAATTTATCGAATTAGGATAAGATGTATTAGAAAACATAATATAATTAAACGTAGATTAAATAATGAGCAACATTTGTTAATCTAAATGATAATGTATGAATTTTTATGAGTATGATATTTAGATGTTCACTTTTTTATTTAATTATCATATAATACACATTTTTTTGTTAATTACTAATCACTTATAATTGTCTACTTTTGGCCTTATAAAAGAATGGATAATGGAGGAATCGTGTTAATAAAATGTGTGATGGAAAATCTAGAAATTCCCCTAATTAATAAAAAAGAGGGATATAAGATACTGGTGAAATTATTGTGAATATGATCCCCAACTATCTTGAGTTATGATTAATATATATAGCCCTCCCAAACAACAGAACACACCATCCAAGAGGAGGATCTTGTTTTATAAAAGTTCAGAAGATGATGTTATATATGGAAGGAAGTTTCGTCTTTTTATGTCTACAAAAATGTTACAATGTAACCAAGGGAATGTCTCCGAGTAAGAAAATGTATCATGTGTGAAAGGATTATCCATCAAAATCATTATTATCAATGGTATATGTAGAGGTAATAAAATAAAATGGAATGTATTATAGAATCAACTAATACACCATCTGCACATTAGCACAATAAATACATGGAATTTGGGAATTCTACAAATTTATTCCCAAATCTAAGTTCTAACCAGGAATATAGGTATCAAAAAACTCTTAGTCAAAGGGAAAAGGGAAATAAATATCAAAAAATAAATAAATCATTTCATCCTTATAATTAAGGTAACATTTTTCTTCACTCTATAATTGTAAATGAAATATTTTATTATTGTCAAGGGTTTATAGAATTTTTTCAAAAACATTAAATCAACAACATAATTATTTGATTATGGAAGAAAAAATATTTTCATATTGTTTTCAAAGATGATGTTTATGTTCAAATTTCATGGATAAAACTTGTTATACATCCTTAAGATAAATTGGAAGTGATTATGGAAATGTATTGATCCCTAATACTTATTTGAAAACTTACATAGAATAAGGAAATAACAATTCTTATAAAACTATCGTAGTATATCAATATAATATTGAGCAAAACAACCCATTATATGAAAATTATATAATCTGGGTGTTGATATAAAAAAATTATTGACTCTCTCAAATGGTTAGAAAAAATGTTAATATTATAGTTAAGACTGCTCCAATGTCAAAGATAAGTTTCTCAGTATTTAAGGGTGATATCTTTCTAGAAATTATACCCTGTTAATTTTATTTATGTTAGTTACCCTTATTTATATCCTTTAGTAAGTTATAATTATAAATTTGAAAATTAAATTTATTTTAAGGGAGAGAGTGTAACACCCCACAAATTCTGAATCCATTTCTCTAATACTATGTTGAATAACTTTCTATACACACAACAGTGATAAAAAATGAATCATGAAAGATTAGATTAAATTTAATATGGATATTTAATAATAATAAATTTTCTAGTAGCTAAAATGATTTGAATTAGTTAAAATTTATTTCAGACTATGATTATGAAAAATTTATTCTATAAAATGTTATTTTTTAGTAATAAAAATTACTATTTATATATAGCAATTTTCATCTAAAATATAAATTTAAAAATTTTGGAACTTTAATTTTTCCAAATTATTTTCATATTTCATCTCCTCATATCATTATAATCATATTATGAGATTATGGGATTTTTATGAAATAATTTATTTTATGTGAAATGTGAAAAGTACATTTTTTTTAAAAATTATAAATTTGGTGACTTCATCAATAAGTGTGCATGAAATGGATGTTTACAAAAAAAATAGTAGATCACATAATTTTTTCCCATTAATTATATTAATTTTAAAATATTATATTTATTAGAAAACCTATGTTCAATATTTTATGTATCATTACATTCTAATTTAAAAACTATTTTTTGTATTTTCATTTAATTATTAATTTTAATGATAATATTCAGTTTTGGATTCTTTTTAAATCATTATAACTATTATATGTTTTATAATAAAATAATTAATATCATGATAGTGAATGAAATTGGTGTATTTGTACTAGATGAATAATAATCTTAAAAACACACTTTTTCTAAAATATTTTTTATATGGTATATGTAGAAATATTAAAAATAAATTTTATAAAAATTAGAAAATTTATTTTATTAAAGGACATAAATATTTTTGTTAAATTTTTTTATAATATTTATTATGTTCAATTTAATTTTTTTACATAAAATTATATTACCGAGTTAAATATTAGTTATGTCGATAAAAAAATTATTTCTCTAGTAATGATAATTTTCAAAATATTGTCTGATTTTAAAATAATTAAATATACTTAATATTAAAACAATAATATTATATTGAAAATTATAAAAATATAAATTAATCACCATTTAATTAGTAATAAATCATTAAAAATATTAGGAACCTATCATGATTTAAACGTCATTTTGTGATAAAATTTTGTTTAAACATTATATGTTTTAATTGGAAATTTAATTTTGTCATATTTAGAAGCTAAAAACATTATATATAGGCATTATAATTATTCATAATATTTAACATTGGTAATATGGTTCATATTATATTTTTTGGTATAAAATAATGATCGTGATCAATATTTACTCATGTTTAATAAGTATCGAAATGGGTAATCTAATGTGCCTCAGATTTTACTAAATAAAATTAAAACATAGAACATCCTGAAAAAAAATTAGGTTATTAAGTAATAAATTTTTTTATCAAAAACATATACTATATAACTCACCAAACTCAGATTCAAATCTATTACTCCCCTTACCTAACATTATTTTCCAATGATTTTTCACTTTTAACCTATAAAAGGATTCTCACATCCAACATATTCAAGACACGCCCCAAGATAGAAATTCCTATAAAAATATACCCACATTACATCTAATAGATCCCATATATACATCAGGAGTTCTCTATCATCAACAAAATTCATCATGTTCTCTATTTCTAAAAGAAACATGAATAGTATATCTATATTTTCAATATAAGTGTTACTTAAGAAATAACATCATTCAGGTATCTTTCTTATCCGACCTCCTCCAACCCCATTCTAACTATATTTATATAATGACATCAATATAAAAAATATAATTAAAATTTTCTTATATTTATGGGTTAGCTATTCTTTATTCCCCTATCATTCTATTTAAAAATTCAAAATGTTGATCATGGTAATGTATATACTACCGCATCCATAAATAAAAATTTTCATTTTTCATATCCTCTATTGAAAAACAGTTCAAAAAATGAGTTTTATGAATATATATGTTTCCTATTACATGATTTATATTTTTTAAATATAAATTTGGTATTCTATATTTAAATTTAGAAATAATATATCATTGTAAAATTGAGTTCGCAAAATGATCATATCAAGAGGTATATATATATATATAAGTGATAACTATTTTTTCATTTACCATATTCCTATAAATCCACCAAATTATCATTCACATCTTAAATTTTTCTATGTAATATCATTATGTTTATTTAATATAATATTAAATAAAATGAATACATTTTCATAATCACAATCATCTATAAATTATTGTATGCTCATTTTTTTCTCCATTTAACCACCAACATTAAAATTTTAGAAAATCTCCTCATGGATCAAATTGAGAGAATAATTACTATTAATATATGATATTAATATGTCAATAATTAATTTATTTTTGTTCTGTACTGATAAAATAAATAACTATAAAATTTATTAATATACTAACATTCATTTCCTAAAAATCAAATAAACACGTCTTTCTCAACAATATCATCATTAATGATAATAACCAAAAAACCCATACAGTGAAATTGAAACGGTAAATATAATTATGATTAATCAATTTAAATACCTTTTATTATATTTTAATTTTTACATTTGGGATAATGATGAGGAACAACAGTGTTATTACGAAACCTGTTCAAAATGGTCAATATTACTCATACATAAAATTAGTAAATTGATGAAATCTATCTAATATACTTTTTTAATCATTTAAATGAATTTTATAAATGGTTTTTAAGATGAATAAGGTATTGAAATACTTTTTTCAGATAGTTATACTTTTTATACATGACGTTAGAGTCTGATCCACTGAGGGAATTCAAGGTTAGAGATTCTTTTCTCAAATTTATCTTAATGAGGCATATTTCCAATTATAAACCATGTTTCTTTGGAATATTTTAGCTAATTTACATTTAATATTTTATATCTATACAGATTTATTATTAATGAACTTTTATGTTTTAAATGATATGATATCCTTTTATTTAAATTTGATAGTATTTAATTTCATGTGGAGTTCATTGTCTCATGTTTAATTCATTAAGAAACATTTCTTATTATATTCCATGATGTATTTTATATTGTTTTATTACTAACTATTTAGGGAATTTTTACATATTAATGAAAATTATAGGTTTTGAATACAAATGTCATGTTCTTTCTTCAAATGGCTATGAATCCAACTATACTAATGGTGAATGTTTCTTTCAACACATCTATATTCTGAGTTATAATTCATCTTGTAGGACATATTTATATAATTTTTGTTTTATTCCACTATAAGATTTCATTTCAAGGTAATTTATCT
This sequence comes from Viscum album, assembly GCA_963277665.1. NCBI lineage: Eukaryota > Viridiplantae > Streptophyta > Magnoliopsida > Santalales > Viscaceae > Viscum > Viscum album. Next base: position 321,628 of record CAUJRU010000030.1, on the reverse strand, counting down.
TTCTATCATGGGAAAAATAATTTTATGTGAAAAAAATTACTCGATCAAATTCTCTATCAAATGTTCTCTCATTATTAAGAATAATTAACATCCTTTATTAACAAATGTTTTCCCTTCTTCTCGATATTTAAATTTCTTGAAAATTTTCGCCTTTATATTTGGAAATCCAAATTTCATTCCTCTAATAGGAGATTCATATTTCATGTCTCTTTTTTGGAAAAGGATATTTCTTTACTCTTCTCGGATATGGGTTTTTATCCTATGTATTTAAAAATGATCAAATGATTTTCCAACCTTTCAAAATTATAAGTTTTATCATCCACCCAAAATTAAATTTTGACAAACTTTATGTATTTAAATATATCTATTATAAAATATTTTTTTATAATGAAAATTTAATCCATTTATTTTCACCAAAAATTATTTAATCCTTTCTTTCATTTTCAGTCTCCGTTATTATTGAATCATTTAAATATAAAATCCTCCACTATGTTTTCCCTACAATAGTTTCACAACATTATGTATTTATCAAGGATTCACTTTTGGATGATCCCTTTTAAAAAATGGATTTTTTTATAAAAATTTCTCACGTAACCTTTAAAAAATGGATTTCTAGCATGATAATAACTTCTTCATTTAGGAAAAAGATAAAAGTGGTTTCTAAAACCCATTATTTGATGTCAACATCATTTACATAATTATATATAAAGGATTATTTTAATGGAAAATTATTATAAATTAATTTCATTCTATATGATCTTATAAAACATTATTTTTGGTTGATAGAATATTTGTTATCAACATTTTACATTGTCGTGGTCAGTTTTGGTCACACAACCTTAAAATGTTGTGAAACACATTTCTATTTCCATGGGTTCTTTATGAAGTTATGGATGATTATTTTCACATTCCACGAGTATGTATAGATGTATTATGGGTAGGGTCCTATATCACCCAATAATGAATTTTTTATGAATTTATATCCCTTCAGATAATTATTTCACATCCCTCGAGATAATGATTTTAAGCATTTAAATTCAGTTCTTTTGAAGTAGGAAGAATTTACATTTTAGTTGTTCCCAACATAAAGTGTGGACATTTTTTTGTTCATACCCGGAAGCATTGAAAATTTTTTTGATCTTAACGTGAAGAGTCCGATCTTTTTATTCATACTGTTATAATTTCTATATATTCATATTTTTTTTCATATTTCATCATTATTTTATCATTCAATGGCCTGTTACATTTCTTTTTCCTATTCTTATGATTATTCTAAATATATCATGTTTGTTTTCTATTATTTATATAGTTTTATAGAATGGTATATTTCTTCTATTTTGAGATTATGGTCCTCAGTATCAATGAATATAGACAAATCTCATTTTCAAATGTTACTTTAATTTGATATTTCATTGATATCCATGCTTTCTCTCTTTCTTATGATCTAACCACTGATAACATGTTGAAATTCCTTCAATTACTAGGAATTTTAGTGAACCCCTTTGTTATATTTTCATTCACAGTGTTATAATGATTATTAAAACATTTTATTTTTTTATTTGGGTTTCTATTTTGGAATTATTATGGATTAATGATAGCTATTATTATATAATAAGACTCCTATACATATAATCATCAAAGATACTAATCTTTATATTATTAACATTTTGATATGATGCATGAGTTGTAATATTAATATTATTGAAATTATTTGTCATAACATCATTTTTCAAAATACTTGACTTCAAGAAGGTAATTTTAAAATATGGTGATGAAATAGGTATATTAATTAGTAAAATATCTCCATCTCAAAACATCTTCCTTTAGAATGAGGGATTATGCATTCCTTATTTGAACTCTAATCTTTCAAAAATCTAAAAGTAATATGGGATAGATAAAACATGAATATAATTGGTTGACAATAATTTAAAATGAGTTGTTTGGGAGGGGGTTCTATATACCAATGATTCTTTCAAGTACTTACATTTTCTATTTTCATCATATTTCTTTCTTCCATATCTCGAGTCACATTAATTGAAATTTTGAGGTTTTAGATTTTCATTGACTTGTAAACTATTTAATCATGGATATGGTAATCTATCTGGGACTTCGTATGAAACCATGAGTCATGTTTGGGAATTCTAGAGGAGGTATCATGGTTAGGAACATAGCTGGCCCAAACTGTGAAACATCCTCCCTAAACTCTGAGTCATGGGAATGTGGTTTTTTATATGGTTAGCCAATATTTTTCCAAAACATTTATCCCAAACAAAAAAATAATTAATATCATAGAATGGGTTATATATTTGGCTCACAATTTACTAATATGTGTAGCCTAACATTCTAATTCGATTTAATTAATATTTTTTTATGACCCAGAAAACATTAATTTGAGTCATCTCTCTACTTTTGGAATCAGTTCGTAACCAAGGAGACTCATCGTAGAGATTCTATTGAATCATTTCCTCTCACAGATCATTTTTAATTGATATTTGTTTCTTTGATGAAGTTTTAATGTTGTATAGTCTAGTTCATGATCATTATTAATCTTTATTCAAGATCTCCTATTGTCTCCTTGAAAAAAAAATACAGACTAGAAATGTTGTCTCCATATATATACTTTGATATAACATATAGTTAGATTTCATAAGGATCCATCATAGAAATCTATTTGCTGTATAGATCTTACTCAATCATTTTCTTGTCATTGGGAATCACTATGGTATCTAATTTATCCACCTCCTCTTATTCTATAAATGAATAATTAGGGACACATAAATGAGAATTTATTGATTATCGTTCTTTCTATCATCATGATCCCCTATTTTATAAAGGATTGTGGAACCATTTGTGTTTTTAAATTCCATGTGTTTTTTCATATTTGGGTTCATCGTCAAGATTTATTCAACAAACCCATCTTTATTCATCATTGAATTTTGTTACTAAAATGATTATAAAGTATTATTTAGTGATTTATAATATAAATATTTTTAAAATAGTATTTATAATTTATGAATAATTTTTTGATAAAATTTTGGTTTTGGGTTTCATTTTTTATATGTATTCCCCCATTGGTGTTACTAGAAATGGATTGAAGAAATTATTTTAATTGAATCAGACATGAAATTAAAATATAATATTTTCAATATGTTATAGCCAAATTTGATCAAGGAAGAGGTAGGGAACCGTCATCAAAGATGCACTCCTCCCCCTATACTTGGGGTTAATGGTTTCACAATGTTCCTTACATTGTCAAAACGATCCATCATAGGAGTGAACTCTTACCACCTAGAGATGTTCTTTTAGGGAGTTTTGTACCTAGGGTGGCCTATTGATCACTATAACTTTATAGGGATCCCGATTAACCTTGAACTGTTGATATCCATGTGCTTGATTTTTCAATTCATTATCCTTGAAATTAATATTCGGTATGATTTGGGAAATGAATTTAAAATTTATTTATTTGTATGATTTTCATGATTTGTGAAATGATTTACTCTATGTTTTTAGTTAAAAAATATAAAATTATATCTCATTCATTTTCTTATTTTAGTAGAACACACAAATATTATTTTATGATGTATTAATATGATACATTGTGAGATCCTTCTATGATGTTTTTTCTCCCACCCTACATTCACTATCGGGTGTATGTAGACATTGATTTACCTAAAGTATGTAAGGGAAATGAATACTATGGTTATGGTATAATTTTTTATTAGTAGGTTGTGGGAGATGGAAGATATGGTATATAACATGGAGTTTTCTTTTCATATTAATTTTGTACTTAATTATATTTATTGATCATGGAATCTATTTTTCATGATTATATTATCTTTTAAAATATTTTAATTTTTTCTCATCCCATATTTTTTTTCATTTTTTTCATTTTTTTTGAAAAAATACTTTTCAATGAAATTTCATGATACCATGAAACTTTATTCCACCCCAATGGGATTATGAATACACTTTGAACTTTCTTAATACTATATTAGGTTTTAGATATTTTTTTATCGTTGTTAGTTCAAACAAAATGGAATCAAATTGTTGTTTTTCTTCTTCTATTGATGAAATGCATTGTGTGAAACCTTGCTAGAAAATTCATAGGAATGTAAGGGAATAAGTGAAACTTGTGAGCGAGTGTCGAGACAACTCTCATCATAAAGAGACTTTATATACCATTGTGCCAGGGACTTTATTATTTTTACATTCATATCTTCATAAGAATATTATTAATATTTTTTATATAACATTATAATTGAAATTGAATTATATGAACTAAAAATGAATTGATTTTTTGATCTCAAATTTTTGTGTCTCTTCACCTATTTATAAGTAAAACCATGACCCCAAGAATAATTCAAGAAATTCGTCAAGAGGGATCTAATTTAAAACCATTACTGGGAAATCCTACATTTTATTAGAATATTATAGAATTTTTATCTTGCATAGTTTTAGGTTTTCTCCATGTTATGATTGTGCCTCTTTTTAGGCTATAGATGTGGAAATGTGAAGAAATAATGAAATTATTTGAGCCTAGAGACTTCATTACCCTAAAACACCATCAATATAACGGTATAATTATAAGTATGAGTTTTTGGATTTGATGTGAATGATTATTATTCTGTTTGAGTTCATGGAGGACCCAGAATCACTATAGGGTAGGTGTGTTGTCTTTAATCTAGAAGGCCAAGGTTGAAGGTGGTGAGACTCATTTATTATAAATATGAAACATGATGGCTTTGTGGGGAAAGAAATCAAGAACATTTTCATTGAAAAATTGAACTAGGAGTATATGAAAAAAAAATGTGGATCTACTCAACCATGAGAATGGAAATAAGTCGGTGATGGATTTTGTTGTTTGATTTGTTAATAATTACCTTTTCTCTCCCAGGGTTTTCTATAATGATTGGATAAAGGCATAGAGGTTTTAGTTGGGACTTTAAGCTGAGATCATGTATCATTTAATTATATTAACTCCAACCACCTATAATGAGGTGGTGGATATGGAATAGATGGAAGAGAACAAGATAGTTGAAATGTGAGGGCTGAATTAAATTCATTTTACTCCATGTGGTGGCTCTAGTCATTACTTGAGGGGAATGAAGAAGTGGATTTATATTCATAAAGGAAACAACGGTGGTGATTCTCCGATTTATTTTCCTAGACCATCATTAGAAAATATTGGAATTTTTTGTTACATGTGTGGCTAGATATAACATGTGGAAAACTTTTTCCCCATTCCTCAGAAGGTAAGAAAATAGTTTGGGTTTTATGGTCACCTATAGAAGTTTTTTCACGATATAGTTTTCATTATTACTAATTATCATAATTAGAACCTAGAGGGGATACAGAGAATTCAATTACATCAAAGAGTAAATGATCCCAACTGTATTTCTCCATAATGAATTACTTACATGTTATGAAAGAGTCTCATGGGGATGTTGATATAGGGATCATTACTATGATCGGTACATTTTTTGTTGGTTTTACATTATTGAAATATATAATTGACACATGAGATTCACATTCATTGATGATGAATCATATGGATGATATTATAAATCATCCCATTGATCTCATATGATTCGTTATGGAATTGGTGACACCACCATGAAAGTAGAGGGATCGGGGCTTATGATATTACTCATGTCATTTCATTATGTGAGATGATGTAATGGTCATATAGTTTATGGGTCAATACATGGAACTCATAAATGAAATTCTTAGGATATTCTGTTTATTTCTCACAAGAATAAATTTTATTTTCATCATATGTGGTTTTCTTTTATTTTCCCATGTTGGATCTCCTACGTGTTTTAGTGGAATTGGGATTTGATGTCCAATCAGGAAGGACCAAATATTCTAGAGTATTTTAATTTGACATATTTCTATATAGTTTTCTTTTTAAAGGATCCTAGTAGTCAAGATCTCCCTCTATTAGTCAATGAGTTTCATTAAGTGTTTTTGGATGACTTTTCGAGTCTTACTACCATGTGGTATGTGGTTTTCAGGATTGAATTGGTTAGATTAAGACTGTTGATAATGATTGTTTCCAATCATATGGATCTAATAATGTTTAAAGAGATGAATATCCAGTTGGATGACATTAGAGAAAAGAAAATTATATTCAAATATATGTCACCATGTAAATATTTCATGCACTACCTGAAGAAATTTTATAGAAATATTTTATTACATTGTTATTATTAGAAATATATTCGATTAATGACCAAGAACAAGTATCCATTTCTTTGCATTGATGAATTTTATAATAATATGAATAGGAAAAGATCAATTTCAAGTAACTAATTATTTTTCGATGGTATATCTAGAACTAATACTAACATAATGACTTTAGTAAACAAGATATTCCACAAGTATATGATTTTTTTGTGTTCTTGGATTAAATTTTTGTATATTCAAGGAAATAAAAAAATATGTGTTTTAATTGAGACATTTGTTGAGAATCCTAAGGGATCACATATGATATAAAAAAATCAAAACCCTAATTATAAATCATTGAAGTTATGATCTTTGGAAACATGGTCTTCGAACTATATGATCGAAATGTAGATGTAGATGCTAAATTACAAGAGGGAGGAGAATTGTTTGTTTAAAAACATTCGTTTTTAAACATTAGGATCCATTGTTTAACAAGGTTAAACAAAATAGATTCACATAGAACCTATTTTTTAAGGTTAAGGAAAAATAATTTGGTCCTAATAGAGATGATTATAGAAATGATAAGAACAGATGTGTACATAAATAAGATTCTACCATAAAGAGTATAGAATCATAAATTAGAGTTAAAACAAAAGGGAAAGTATAAGAAAAAAATTCTTATTGTTACAAATTGAAGTGGAAATTTAAGGTAAGTATAAAAGAGTACAAATATTTTAACCCAAAGAGTAGGGTATTGAAAACACCTTCGACAATGGTCCCTTGATTTATACTTTCAAGAATGTATGTCTTAACCACACCATGGTAAGGCCTTGATATAATGATCATTGACTATCTTGCAATCCCTAAAAGACATCGATCTGTAGGTGATTAACACCTCTATCTTTCAACCCTAAGAATCCATCAATATGTAAGGATATCAGAACATATTTCTACCTATCCTCACAACCCCTCAATTGTAATCACCAATGATCACTGTTGAACTAAGAAGAATAAAGCTTATTAAATATTTTAAAAATCTCGATCAAGATGTTGACCAGTTAATCTCTTCAAGGCTTTAACACAAGGAAACATTGGAAAAGGTCTCTCTTGTCTCCCAAATCCAAATTTTTTTATGTGTATTGAGAAAATTAAAATGACCTATTATTTGTTTTTGTGATCTCCAACGGTCCAATTTTCCTCCAATGGTCTTATTTTTCCTGAAATTTCGAAGGGAACATTACATCTGGCACATAAAACAGTCATATAATAATATATTAGATGGCATGTTTTACTATAACAAAATATCATGAGAAACATCAAGTACATATGAGTCTGATTATATTAAACGTTACATTAAATAAATATATTAACTTTAAGAAAGTTATAAAAATGGATTTTTAAATAAAAGGAAACATTTTAAGAAAGTTATAAACCTGGATCAAAAATATATTAAAAAATGGAATTGAGAAAGTGAGATTCAGATTTAAAATATTAAGAGATTCAGAATTGATAAATCATGAATTGAATTTTCAATTTTTTAGTGAATCAGTATTGAGAAAACTAGAATTGTATTCACAAAATAGAGAGAATCGTAATCACAATTCTGGGAAATTTAGAATTGATAAATGTAGAATCAGATTCACAAAAATGATAGAATAGGAATAACAATTATAAATTAATTGGAAATGAGGAAGTGATCATATTCTATTTTATGTGTGATTACTATTTGAGAAACCAGATGAATAAGATTCAAAAATTCCGCAAATCATATTTGAGGAAGTGAAGGATTTCCAGATTTATTAAGGATCTGATTTGTTCAAGAAATTATTGTTTCTTAAGAAAAAAATGCCTTATCTATAAAAATGGTTAAATAACATTCATAGTAATTTACTTATAGATAGAAATAATTATTATGAAAATATGTTTGTGATTAAAAAAATATAATGGATTGAGAAAAGTCATAAAAAACGTTTGACTCAATAATATCATCATTTTTTGAAAGCATAAACAATCGATTTGGGAAAAAATATTAATACCAAAATATTTAAAATTTGAACATAAAAGAATAACATCTCTCATCTTAGATTATGAAAAAAGATTAACACGAATAACTATCCATTAGGTTAATAAATCCCCCTAAGGATTGTATTTTGTGTTTATATATTTTTCTTCCATTTTTAAGGGAAAAAATATCCCCCTTACATAATAATGTACTCTTTAACCAATATACCCCATTACGGTTTCCTCCTAAGAAAAATATTCTTTTTAAAATATTCTTATCCACCTTTTTTATTTATAAAAATGGAATGTGTAAAAGTATAAAGTAAATAAAAAAGTTATGAAACATGTGCAAAAACAAAGGAGATAAACATTGTTTATCATTGAAAGATATTTTTACAACAAGAGATCAAAAATAAAATGAAATCATTCTTTCTTCGGTAGAAAAGTTTTAACTATGGCCTTCCACTTATTCAACTCCATGTGAATTTCATGAAACATTTCTAGAAGAACATATTTATCATGAATCTTCTTCTAAATTTTATGAATATTTTCATGTTATCTATGAATATTCTCCTCCGGAGAATTATAACTTTCAACCTGAGAATTAATCATTTCATCCACCTCTCCTCTGTAATCATTCACTCTATTCACATCAGTTATGAGAAAATTGATTTTCCAAAACAATTCTTTGTCTACATGAAACTGAATGCCTCTCTCTTCCTTCTTCATTTTCGAAAAACTATTTGAATGTTCTTTGAGGGAGTCTTTTAATTATTTTCAAGAATTATTAACTGAGACAAACATACCATCAAAAACCATAAGTTCAGTTTTGATCTATTTTGACCACATCTTCATATATCTACATGACTTCCAATGATAATTATAATTCTTCACAACGATTTTGAAATCGGCTTCAAGATTTATTGACTTCTCCATGAAAATGGTTATTGAGTCCAATTTTTGATTTAGTGTGTGTTGAATAAACCAACATCTAGAATTAATGTTTGGGAAATATAGAATGGATTTCACCAACTTATTTAAAGACAAAACAAAAAAGTATCATCCTGAGAAGGAGGAAGACCTTTCTAATTCCAAATCATTCTATTTAGATGTTCCAAAATCTACCTTCTTGACATTATCTTTCTTAAATTCTGATTTTTAAACCTATGAATTATGTGCCTTTGATTAGAAACATGAATAATTTTATCATCATCACCACCAACACCATCACCATCTTCATTATCATTATTACCATAATCATTATCATCTATATCATTAGAGATAATTTTTTAACATCACTTTATACAAAATTTCCCTTCTGAGTTGGCTTCACTACTGAATAAAGTTTAGTAGATGAATATTGATATGTATTTATTGTTAACATATCGTATTGACTCTTCCTATGAGTTTCTGCAAAAAATTTATATCTCATCACCACTTTAATTTGCAGGGATATTTTTATATTCTTCTTCTTCTTCTTGAGACCTTTCATGAACAATCGAAACACAAACTGAAACAACACTCCTTCCTTTTTTTGGGATATCCTCAACTGCAACTACATCTTAATTTTTAGGAAGTTCATTTTTTGTAGAAAAGTTATTGGAACTTCAATTTGATCTAATACCCATTCTGTATCTTTAAAAAACATAGAAAATATATTCTTCAATTATCGTTTTCTTTTGATTGTTATCCTTTTATTGATTATCATGTTTTTCATCCTCACTGATTTTCGTTCCACTAGCTTCTATTGGATACTTCCCAAGCACTTCATCTCCTTCATTCCTTATCTCTTTTTCCTGTATCCACTTTTCAATAAATTCATCTAGGTATTATATTTATTTCTATTAATTTTGTGGTAATGAATATTGATTTGGTTTTTATGGTTCTGATACATGTGGCTTTCTTTTCATTGGCTCAACTATCCGTTTCTTGGAGCTTTCTCCAACTTCCCCTGATTTTATAGATAAGTAAACAAATTAATTTATCTTATTACTAAAAGAGTATTTCATTCTCTTAACTGTGTCTTCACTTAAGAGAATAATCTTGATCTTCTTTGAATTTGACATGCACGATACTTTATCGATGTTTTGAAAATATACAATATGTTTTGATAGGGTTGATGGAAACATCGGGATATTAGATTTCATCATATAATCCTTTATATTTCTGATTTTGAGTAAGATATACTTGACCAGGTTAATATTCCTGAGATTAATGCGAAAATACATCATGAATATGTATTTTATTTTTAAGGTTTCCTTGCCTATTTTTCTTTGTATTAAAAGACCTTGCATCCATAATTCCACGTTCCTATATTTAGCTGAATTTCTTGAATGCTTTGGCTTCATTACTCTCTTATGACCAAAGATATCAATAGCATTAACTCTATCAAAATATCATTCTTAATCTGGTATCTTATGATAGAAATAGTAAGATCCACAATCATATTTTATCTCAAGGATATCTACGACTCTCTTATAAGACATACAATAATATTTCATGTAACTCTTAAACTAAAACATATCCTTTCCACATTCACTAAAAATCTCGACTGATTGATAGAATTCAATTACCATGTCCGCAAACATTGGATCTCATTCTCCGTTACTTTTATAAATGAAAATATTTTCCCATACATGGAATTTTATGATATTTATTATTAAATATTCATACTTAAGAATGTAATCATGATCAACTAACATTTCTCTAAAGATCAACCAGTCTATAACTTCTTTATTAATAGGAATTGAAGTCTGAGAGGAGATTTATAGAGACATTCATAGCATAAGAAAGAGATCTGGAAATTGGAACGGAGAATTTGATGGAAGGATAAAACATGGCCATAAATCCCTATAATTCGATGTGAGACAAGGGGTTCCCCTCAATTATATAGGTTTTATATTGAAGGTTCATCTTTCATGATTAATTCAATGATTTTAAACAAAAAATATGATCTGGCGGTTAATACAAAGCCCAAAATATCTGTGTAGATTATGATCTATTGAGGATAAAAAAATAAAAAGATTTATGGAAAGATGAATCTGTTCAATATTTTTCTTAAAACAATATAGAAAAACTAACAAACAGAAATGAAACTCAGAGGCAATAAGTATGAGGTTGTACCATTCATATTTCTTATAATTTTTGTTTTTGTTTGATAAGATTCATAATAGAAATCATAATTTATAAAAAAAATTATTAGTGTCCAAATAATTTTTATAGGTTATAGAAACTTTTCATAGGTTTCAAAAAAAATTATTGGTTTTGAAATCTTTTCATAATAAATTAAAGTGTAACCTCCCCCCCATGAAAAAGAGTACCTAAATTTAAAGAGATAGTTTAAAATGAAAGTGGATATGAATTTTTACCTTACGTTTATCGTTCCAAACTTTTTTTGTATATTCAAATCTATTAGAAGGTAATGGTTTTGAAAAAATATCAGCAAGTTGTTCTTGCATTCTGATGAATTGTGAAATAGTATCTCCTTTATGTGTGTGATCCCAAATTAAGTGATTCCTAATATCTATGTCCTTTGCACGAGAGTGATTTGTAGGGTTTTTCTTTAATGAAATATCAGTAGTGCCATCACATAGTATCTGATTTTTAGTACAACTCATTCTAGAATCAGGGAGTGTGTGTTTCATCGACAATACATGAGCACAAATACATCCAGCTTCCATATATTCAGCTTCAGAAGTGGAAAGTGCTATAGAGTTTTGTTTCTAATTTGACCAAGAAACTAATAAATATCCTAAGAAATCTAATCTTCAGGATGTACTTTTCATATCCATTCTACATCCACCAATGTCAGTATCGAAATAACATTTGAAAAATAATAATTTGCAAAATGACTTAAAATTCCTAAATCCATAGTTCCCTTTAAATAGATAAAAAATCTTTTCACTAATTTTAAATGTGATTCTATTAGATTATATTGATATCTTGAACATGAGTATATTGAAAATATTATGTATGGATCACTAAATGTTTAGTATACTGAACATCCCATCATACCTCTAAAACATTTTTTAACTACTGGTTGTCCGAAATTATCAAGATCAAGTCTTTTCAAGGTCCGGATTGGAGCGCAAATACTTTTAGTGTTGTCATATCCATACTTTTTATAAATATCTTTAATATACTTATGTTGAGATATATAGGTTCCTTATGGTTTTTTAGAAATGTGAAAAATTTCAACTCACCCATCATACTCATTTCAATAACAGATTTCATAACATTCAAAAATTAATTAGTTAGTGATTTCAGAGAATATCTAAATATAATGTCATAAAAAAATTTTGAACAAGAAAAACATTTTTTTTCTTTATTTATAAAAAGAGTTCGATATGCAGTTCCCTTAACATAACTTTTTTGTAACAAAATCATGTAATTATCTCATATTATTCTTTATGGGATTATGTAAGTTGATATAAAACATTTGTATGTTTAAAAACATATTAATGATGCTTTTTATCTTAAAAAATATGAGGTTTTTCAACATTAAATTCCAATTGAACATATCTGTTAAGGAAAAAACACATCACATACATTTGAAATATTTTAAAAATAATGAATTCTATAAAGGCTAATACAATTAAAATATATCAAAGTCTTGCTACTAGAGCACAAGATTCTTCATAGTATATTCCTTCTTGTTAATTAGAGACTTTATAAACTAATCTTTCTTTATCTCTTACAGAGATTCTATTTTCATCACAATTATTTCTAAAGACCCACTTTACTCTAATTATAAAATTTTCATTAAGTCTTTCAACCATGGTCCAAACTTTATTTCTTTCAAATTTATTGTATCATATTGCATATATTTAATCCAATATTCATCACATAAATCCTCATCATGACTTTTTTGGTCCAAATTGAGAACAAAATGATAGGTGCTCCACATTATTTCTTAAAGAACTTCTAGTCCTTATGGGTTGATTTACATCACCAATGATACTATCAATAGGATGATTCTGTAGAATCAACTCACATGGGTTTTGCAAATCTTTTTCATCAACATAGGGTAGAAATTCTTATGGATTGTATATTCAGAAGTATTTTCCTGAGAATTCTTCTGATTATAATAGTTCTCTACCAAAGGATGATAATCAGTTTTGGGAAAAAAAATCTGTACATGTAGGTTGATTTTATTTAAAAACAAAGGGATCATGTAAATACCTGAAATTTACCATGTAAGTTTTTTAATTATATGGAAATATAATGAGTCTGTGAAAATTAACGGCGTGGGATTCCGATGCATGGTGTGCCCAAAATGAATTTATGATTTTTTTTCGAGTATCTTAAGTAAACGCATGAGTAGCATTTCATAACTTTTGGACCGGTTCATGGAATTTAAATCTGAGGACGCCGTTGAACTCGCAGTGCCGATATTATCTTAAGGGATTCTTCACCTCGACTGCAGTAGGTCGAGGGTCGAATTTGAATTTTTTGGTTTTCAAGGGATATTTAAAATACTAATAAAATAAAACAATAATCTTTTAATTTATTTATTTGAAACCTCTCATTTGAATCTTTGTGGTTGGGACCATAGGACCTTGAACCCCCTTTTTAATATGATGAACTCTTGTAATTCTCCCAATTAATGATCCAACATTAATTGAAAAATTAATCACGTTAATCTTAATTATGTTGGATCCTCACCTCTCATGTAGGGAAATCATTGGAAATGAAAGGATTTGGTGGATCTCTGGGCGTGAGAACCTCCTTCAATGAAGAAAAAACCTTCAATGAAAATGAGGAACCGATAATTGAGCTTGGATCGGAAGTGTGTTGCGGGAGTGATGAACGATAGCGTCTCCTTAAGCATCTTCATCCTCTTCATCATGACCCTCCAACAAACAAACGAGGTGGGGACATAGTTCATATTGTTCTTTGTGATACATCATGGTTTCCAACCTATGAACCGTTAGCTATCGATTTATCGTAGAGGGTGCAGGCCAAACGAACACATATGATCCCTCTGTTACTTATTATTTGATGTGTTCTTCGTGGACGGATCGACGGGTTGAGCAGAACCTGACCACATCGCCGGTGACCGATGCCAGTAGAGTAAAAGCTGGCGGCCGGCCGCGACGTCGGTGGATGTGAAACCGCACCACTGAAGGGGGACGCGGCCAATCGGCTGCGGCGGTGGAAGGTGGCGGCCAACACCCAGACCGACCATGTGGAACCAAGGCGGCACATGTCCACACCACATGTAGTGGAGGAGGATGCAGATGCTGAGCCACGATGGCGCAACCGGGGGGCGGTCGTCACTAGGCCAACCGTGGGAGGTTAAGTGACGCCATCGTGCCGCTAGAAGGTAGAGCCAGCTGGGGCCACCACAGGTCACATCACACCGAGTGGGACAACCCTGTTGGGTCCAGTATGCCAGCAAGCGGCGCCATGTGGCGCCTCCATGTTGGTAAAAAATAGTATGGCACTTCGTCCATTGGGGGATCCGAGGGGGGAGCCTCCCCTGGGTATCGGCTAGGGTGAACCCCTCCCCGGTAGTCCACCCCTGTCACGGGCCGCACTTCGGGCCACCCAGTGTGCCGCTCCTTGAAGGCCGCACTCAGCCCATCCGGGTCTGGCCGGGTCGGACTAGACCCGGGCCCATCTAGACCCAGATACGCCTTTTGGCCATATCATGAGAACCGATCATCCGTTTGACAAACCGTTTGTGGAGACAAAATCCTTGGATAAATAAAGACCCTTCGGTATACTCCACATGAGTTTTGGATAAAGATAGATTATGGCTAGGTTGGATCGAACCCAAACCCATCCTGGACGTCGAAATGAAAATGCTGATAACTTGAAGACCCGGAGTCTGATTGACATGCCATCAGTCGCATTGGGTCCCTTATGACGTAACAAACCTTTGTGATACTTATTCATGGGACTTCATGACATATTAAGTACCAAACCATGTCATTAGGAGAGGATTGTCCTGGAATCAAGTGTGCTTAGTGCGGGAACCCTGTGGCTGGCTATACTTGAGGAGTCTTCAGATCCAGTGTGTGTCATATTCGGATCATGTGTGGGTCAGCATCTTTAGACCATGTGTGGGTCATCTTCAGATCATGTGGAGGTCATCTCAAGAACCTATGTCGGTCATCTTCAAATCTTGTGTTGGTCATATTCGATCCTTTGTGGGTCAACAACAGAGCTTATTGATGAATTAAGATGATCTAGCAATAAATCTAATCATCTATACTTTCGTACTTAAATTATACCTAGTGTGAGTTGAGTCCTTACATTTTTAGTTTACTCTTGTGCGATGATACCTTTTTTTTATTCTCCTATGTGGTGTTACCATTGTTGTACATACCGTTGTGGTGTTACCTTCGTGGTATTCATTCCTTCGTGGAACAATTGTGATTTTGGTTAAAGAGTTGGGTCCTGTCTTTCCTCATGAACAAGATGGGTATACTTGGTAAATAGGTATATGTATTAGAATATACCTATGTAGAGTTGATTATAGATTATAGATTTATAATTGTGGTCTTGATTTTTGGTTTATCCTTTGTGGATTATGAGAGAAATTTGTGGGTCTCGGGGTCCCTACTGAGTATCATTATACTCACCCCTCAATTGGCTATGCCCCATCGTTATTGTGTCTCGTGAAAATGAAGGAATTGATGATCGAGGTTGAGGGTACCATGACTGGAGGCTGCTCATAGTTGGACATTAGAAGATATGATGCACAGAGATGACTGTTCGAGAGATTTACCTACCCTTCAGGTAGGATCCTTGGTGGGCGTTCACATGAGCTATTTTCAGTTTTACTTGTACATTCTAGTTGGTCTTGTATTCTGGACCCTTAACATACTATACTCACTCTATTTACTATATAGTTTACTTGTGCTTGTGCTTAGATGTGTTCTTTGGTTGTGTGTGTTTTCATGTTAAAAATTCAATGCATTCCTAGTTTTAGGGATATGCCTTTCCCGAGCTAGTTTCCAGCCCCTGGCCTATGGATGGCGGGCTTGGGGTAGTCACGGCACGGGCCCCGGGGGACGGATCATGACAAATTGGTATCAGCGGAGATAGTTATATCGAAAAACATGGACAATGATATTTTAATTGGAAATATTGTTATGTGTTTTGAGTGTGGTTATCAGTTTGGGGAAATCCAATGTTGGATCGGCGGCCGACGTATCTATACAACAGGACCATGACTTCTGATTTCCAACTTAGTGAATGAAAAAACTGATTGCGTTTGTGTTTTTTAAATGTTTTCTTTGTGATATATTTGATTCATCTCACCAGGTATAACTTTTGACCGTGTGTCACCTATTTATTTTCAAGATGCCTCCGTGCAGACAACCAGCCTGGGTTCTAGGTAGAGTATGTGATGACAGCCCACCGAGCAGTGAGGCTTTGGTGCAGGGAACCATTTTTACAGTTTTACCATAGGGTGGTGTACCAGCAGCACCACTACCCATTGGTAAGGCGATGCCACTAGACCCAGCAGCAGAGGGTGCACTCCGCTTGAGCGTGTTACACGAGTTCCAGCACTAGAGGCCACCAAGGTTCCTGGGACAAATGGATCCACAGGCGGCTGAGGATTGGATGGAGTCTCTGGTTAGAGTTTTTCGACTAGTAGGGTCACCAACTGATCTCATGGTAATACTTTCTGCTAGTCTTCTTCATCCAACAGTAGAAATATCGTGGAGCGTGATTCTCCAAGTTCACAATGAAGTGACTCTCTACTGGGTGGAATTTGAGAGCCTTTTTAGGGAAGAGTTTTACACTGCGAACATTCGCTCTATGCGTATGCAGGAGCTTCTCCACATGCAGCAGGGCAGCATGACCATGGCCCAATATATATCAAGGTTCACTGACCTATTTCCCTACTCCAGTTACATGGTGTAAGACCCTTCCCTCAGGGCCCAGACCTTCGATCTAGGGATCAAGCGGGAGATTAGGTCTTTGATGATTTCTCTCAGCATCACTATGTAGGCTAGGGAGTTAGATAGATCACTCTTAGTGGATAGATTATTTTCTGAGCAGTCACCAGTAGTGAGACCCATCATCGGATGTCACTTAGAAGCGTCATCTACAGCTTGAAGCAGATAGATGACGCAGAGGTCCAAGGGGACCAGACTTATAGGTGGACGACCACATGTTATATGGTCGGTCATGCGGGGCTCTCGAGACAGCGAAAGAAAGGCAATGAACATGTAGTGTTACTCGTGCAGCGGGAAGGGTCACATGGCTCGTGACTACCCGACCCACCATACAGAAGACCATCAGACAGTCAAAGGACCGCCTGGGCAGAGGCAAAGATTCGATTGAGGAGGTCCGTAGGCAGCATACGGACATGGAAGAGGAGTTGTTCGTGCAGCAGGCGGTGGGCGGCGATTCGAGGTTCTATTACTACCACCACCAGGTGGTCCACCCCGACCACAGGGAGTAGGTGGACAGGGACGAGCATAGCTCCAAGAAGGTCAGTCCTATGACCACATCACTCTAGAGATGATTTGTGGTATGATATGTGTTTACTCCACCTTTATTGGAGTACTTATAGACATAGGTTCCAATCACTATTTTATTTCCATGACCCTCGTTCAGAGCTCGGAGATTCCGGTGGAGCTTTTTTCTCGATTCTTATGGTTAGAGACTCCTATGGGAGAGGAGCTTCGGTTGAGATCTTCTAGTAGTGGCATCGAGGCCCTACCACATCATCTTGGGTATGGACTAGTTATCTACAATCCATGCTCATATCGACTGTATTAGATTCAAAGTGTGGTGTGTCTGCGACGATGGGACTCGGTTTTCCTTCACCGGTGAGAAGTTGACCTTTTCAGGATAGGATAGACATAACTAGAGGAGGGTGTATCCGATCACACATATGTTGGCTAGCTTTACCCTCAGAGAAGTTGATGTTGACAGTCTGAGCTACCATATAGTGTTGTACCAGTACGCTGATGTTTTCCATGATGATGTTCTGGGTATACCTCCTCATATAGATGTGGACTTTTATATCGACGTGTAACCCAAAACATCACCGATATCTACACAAAAATATCAGATGGCTCCCAAGGACCTATGAGAGTTGTGAGTACAACTGGTGGAATTGCAGAGCAAGGGGTTCATTAAGTCCAGTGTTTCTTGATGGGCAGCCCTAATTTCGATCGCCAAGAAGATGTATGGGAGTTTGATACTCTGCGTGGACTATCATTGCCTAAACCAGGTGACCGTGAATATCAAGTTCCCACTACCGTGGATTGATGATCTTTTTGATCAGCTAAAGGGAGAAAAGTGTTTTTCAAAGATAGACATTAGATCAGGCTATCCCCAGCTCATGGTATGGGATGAGGATGTGCAGAAGACTTCCCTCAAATGTTGGTATGGCCATTATGAGTTCTTGGTTATTCCATTTGGCATGACCAATACCCTAGTAGTGTTCATGAGACTCATGAACAGTATCTTCCTTCCATTCCTCAATCACATTGTGAAAGTATCCATCGATGACATCCTGATTTACTCAGTTATAGAGGAGGAGCATACCGATAATCTACCGATCGTTCTGGACACACTCTGAGAGCACCAGATTTATTTGAATCTCTCAAAGTGTTAGTTCTGGATCTGAGAGGTTCACTTCATGGGACACTTTATCTCGGAGGTTGGAGTTTTGGTGGATCCAGCAAAGATCGAGGTTGTGCTTTCTTGGGAGCCACCCAGGAGTTTAGTGGAGGTACAAATTTTCTTGGTTTTGGTCGGCTACTAACGAAGGTTTTTTCATGAAATTTCCAAAATTGTGTCACCCTTATCATTGTTGAAAAGGAAGGAAAAACCCTTCGTGTGGTTGGAGATATACCAGCAGAGTTTCTAGGAGCTGAGGTAGAGATTATTGAGTGCTCCCATATGGAGCCTACCGAAGGAGGGCATAGGATATGGCGTCTACTACGATGCATCAGGGATCGGTCTCGGATGTGTCCTAATGCAGGAGCAAGCAGTGATTTTGTATGGTTATCGACAGCTGGGGAAACATGAGCAGAACTACGCTACACATGACCTATAGTTAGCAGTAGTGGTCTTCGCCTTGAATATGTGGAGACAATACCTGATGTGTGGAGATTTTACAGTCTACTCTAATGAAAATAGTCTCAGGTATATCTCCTCTCAGAAGGACCTGAACCTGAGACAATAGTGTTGGCATGAGTTCTTCCAGGACTACGACTTTGAGATAGTTTAAACTCCTTTGAAGGGGAACATAGTAGAAGATGCACTCATCAAGAGATATAGTATACAATTGCTGAGTGAGTCGATGGAGTTTCTAGCCGCTTTGTGAATATCCTATGTGGATCAAGATGGAGAAACTTATCATCAGTATATGACAGTCATTCCCCCACTTCTTCAGTGAGTCAGAGATGCACAACTTGGGGACACAAACAGAGAGGCACAATGTGCTCACATATCCACAAGACATGCACCTGATGGATTTTCTGAAGGTGGGGAGCACATCATCCTTTTTAGAGGATGTACTATGGTACCAGTGGCGCTATGGGAGGAAATGTTGAGGGAGTTCCAAACATCCCCTCTAGTGGTACATCCAGGAGTGGAGAAGATGTACCAAGACCTTCAGCATCCGCACTGGTGACCGAGAATGAAGAATGTAGCAGTAGAGTTTGTCTGTTGGTGCCTCACTTGTCAACAAGTGAAGGCAGAGCATCAGGTTCCAGTAGGCTTAGTTCATCCACTAGAGGTACAAGATTGGAAGTGGGATGGAATTTCCATGGACCTTTTGACAATACATCCATGCACATCCAAGGTACATGATTCCATATGTGTGATCATTTACCAACTTACCATGTTTTCTCACTTCCTACCTATCAGATAGGAGGGATTAGTTGAGATCTTGGGATGCCTCTATGTGTGGAAGATTGTATAAATTTATAGTGTTCCCTCGATGATTGTCTCTGATTGTGATGGATGTTTTACATCCCAACTATGGAAGTTCTTGTTGTAGGAGTTTGAGACTCATCTTTGATTGACCACTGCCTTCCATCCTCAGATGGATGGTCAGAAATAAGAGACTATTCAGACCCTTGAGGACATGATACGTTCTTGCATCTTTGATTTAGGCCACAACAGGGAGGATCACTTTCCCTTGGTGGAGTATGCGTACAACAACATTTATCACTCCACCATCAGTATGGTACTATTTTTGGCATTATACGGTCTACCTTGAAGATCATCTCTGTGTTGGAATGACCCCAGGGTGTCAGCAATCCTGGGACCAGAGATGGTATGGGCCACCACGAAGAAGGTGCAGATAATCCAAGATAAGATGATGACTGCACAGAGCAGGATGAAGACATGTACTGATAGGAGACAGAGGCCTCTTGAGTTTGAGGATGGTGACCATGTCTTTCTATGGGTCTCACCTCGACTAGGTTTGCAGATATTTGGTCGGGGCATCAAGTTATCTCTGAGGTTCGTTGGAAATTTCCAGGTCCTCAGTAGAGTAGGTGAGGTGGCATACCGCCTAGCTCTTCCCCCACAGTTGCACCGGGTGTGCGACCTTTTCCACGTATCTCAGTTGAGGAGATACGTACATGATCCTTCGCACATCATTGACTGGGGAGAGCTGGACATCGATGATGGGGCAACATTTTTGGAGGTTCCAGTTGAGATTTATGATCAATAAGAGAGAGTCCTTCATGGGTGATGAATACCTCTGGTGCGCGTATATTGGCAGCATGGAAATCTCTAGGAGAGCATGTGGGTGCAGGAGACTCAGATTTGTGAACAGTAGCCCCACTTATTTCCCAAGTTTGTGTTGTGGATTTCGCGGATGAAAAGCCTTGAGGTGGGGAGAATGTAATGACATTGAATTTTCTATGTAATGTATATATTTAATTATATGTAAATATTACGAGTCAATGAAAATTAATGGCACATGATTCCGAGGCCCGGTGTTCCCGGAATGAATTTTTGAATTTTTTCGGGTACGTGTAGTAAACGTGTGAGTGGAGTTTTCTAAAATTTTAACATGTGCTCGAAATTGAAAGTAGAGGTCAGCGTTGAACTCACAGCGCCGACATTTTCTCAAGGGAGTCTTCTCCCCGACCGCAGTAGGTTGAGGGTAGATGTAGGATTTTTATTTTTTCATGGGAGAGTTAAAAAATAATAAAAAAACAATCAGCTTTTATTTTATTTATTTAAAACCTCTCATATGAATCGTGGTGGTGGGTACCACCAGACCTTGAACCCCCCTATTAATATGATTATCTCTTGGAATTCTCCCAATTAATGAGCCAGCATTTATTGATCAATTAATTAACTTAATCATAATTATGTTGGAACCTCACCTCTCATGGGGGGAATCGTTGGAAAATAAGGGATATGGGAAAACACTCAGTGGAATAACCTCCTTCAAAGAAGAACAAACCTTCAACGAAGAAGGAGGAACTAACTCTCAAGCTCGGATCATAAGCGTGTTGCGGGAGTGACGAATGCTAACCTCTCCTTCAATGTATTCATCCTATTCCTCACGCCCCTCCAATGAATAAACAAGGTAGGGAAATAGTTCATATCATGAATCATGATTAATCATGGTTTCCAACCTATGCACCGCTTGATATCGATCTACAGTGGAGGGTACGGGCCAAATGAACACAACTAATCCCTCCGCTACTTATTTTTTGACATGTTCTTCGTGGGAGGATCGACGGGTTGAGCAGAAACCAACCACGTCTCCGTAGACTGATGCTGGTAGGGTACAAGGTGGCGGCCAGCACACCGATTGGCCGCAATGGCGGCGGCGGCACAACCGCACCCCTGAAGGAGGCCGCAGCCAGTCGACCGCGGTGGTGGAAGGTGGCGGACGACACGTCGGTCAGCCGCAGGGAACCAGGGTGGCGTGTGTCCGTGCCACCAGTAGTGATGGAGGTCGTGGTCTATCGGTCGTGGTGGTGGAAGGTGGAGGCTGGAACCCCGTCCGAACATGTAGAACTGAGTCCGCGCACGTCCGTACCCTCGAATGAAGAGGATGGCATGGCTGCTCAGCCGCGACAGTGGAAACAGAGGGTGGCTAGCACGCGGCCAGCCGTGGGAGGTGCAATAGTGTCGTCACGAAATTGGAAGGTGGAGCTAGCTGGAGAGCAGGCCGGAGCGCCGTCCGGTCGTGTGACGCCGAGCGGGACCACTCCGGCGGGTCCCGCGTGACAGCACGTGGCACCACGCGGTGCCGACAGGTTGGCCAATAACAGAACGACCTTTGGGCTGTTCGGGAATCTGGGGGGGGGGGGTTCCCTACGTGTTGGCTAGGGAGGACCCCACCACGATGGGCCACCTTGGCTGCGGGACTCATATCTAGCCATCCAGCGGGCCATCTGATGGTCCGGGCCCGCCGCAGCCCCACCCATTCATGTTGGCCCAGGCCAGGTCAGACCAGACCCAGATTCATCTGGACCTAGATACGCTGTTTTGGCCATATCATGAGAACCGGGCATTTGTTTGACGAACCGTATGTGGTGCCAAAATACATGCATCGAGATAGTCCTTTTGGTATACCCCACTTTAGTTTTGGATAAATATTGACTATGGTTGGGTCAGATCGAACCTGAATCCTACCAGGTCCTCGAAACAAAAACGTTGATATTTTGCAAATGTGGCGTCTGATTGACACATCATCAATCGTGTTGGGTACCTTATGATGTAGCGTACCTTCTTGATACTTCTTCGTGATACTTCATGATAGTTGAAGTATTGACCGATGGATTTAGGAGATAATTATCTTGGAATCAAGTGTGCTTAGTGCGGTAACCCTGTGGTTGGATGTACTTGAGGAGTATGCAGATCCTATGTGGGTCATCTTCGGATCCTGTGTGGGTCAGCATCTTCAGACCCTATGTGGTTCATATTCATATCTTGTGTGGGACATCTCCAGACATGGTGTGGGTCATCCTCAGATCCTATGTGGGTCATCTTTGATCGCGTGTCGTTCGACAACATAGATTCTCGATGAAGTAAGATCATCTAGTAATACAGATAATCATATATAATTTCGTACATAAGTTATACCTGGTCTGAGCTGAGTTCTTACCATTTTGGTACACTCTTATGTGGTGATACATTTGTGGTATTCTACAATTTGGAATTACCTTTGTGGTACTTACCTTTTAGGTGTATCCTTCATGGTATTCATTCCATCATGGAACCGTTGTGCTTTTGGCTAAAGAGTTGGGCCTTGTGTTTCCTCATTAACGAGATGGGTATACTTGGTAGCATAGGTAAATGTAGGGGAATATACCTTAGTAGAGTTGATTTTTGCTTCGTAAATTGTAATTGTGGTATTTCTTTCTGGTTTATCTGTTGTGGATTCTGAGAGACCTTCATGGGTCTTGGGGTCCCTACTGAGTATCATTATACTCACCCCTGCACGGGCTACGCCTGCACCAAGTTTTGTCTTGTGCAGATGACAGACATCATTGATCGAGGTCGAGGGTACCAGGACTGGAGGTTGCTCGTAGGTGGACATTAGACAAAATGATCCATAGAGATGACTGTATAAGAGTTGTACCTACCCTTCATGTAGGATCCTTGGTGGGTGTTCACAACAGATTTTTTCAGTTTTACTTGTACTTTCTAGTTGGTCTTG
Organism: Viscum album; assembly: GCA_963277665.1. NCBI lineage: Eukaryota > Viridiplantae > Streptophyta > Magnoliopsida > Santalales > Viscaceae > Viscum > Viscum album. Next base: position 297,846 of record CAUJRU010000030.1, on the reverse strand, counting down.
TATTCCGGTCCCTTTACCTAGTTTACTCACTCTATTTACTATATAGTTTACTTGTGCTTATTTCAAGATGTGTTCTTTGGTTGTTTGAGTTTTCTGGTTAAAAAGGAAATGGCTTCCCAGTTTTAGGGATATGCCTTTCCAGTGCTATTCTCCATCCCATGCCCTATGGAAGGCGGGTTTGGGGTACAAACAGCACAGGCCACTGGGGACAGGTCGTGACAGATTAGTTTCGTTAAATTTGGCATATAATGTTTCCTCAATAGTACAAGAATTCTTATTGAAAACTATATTGGCCTTAGAGGTAGTGCAATAGCCTAAGAATGTTCCTTCATCGGATTTCAGTGAAAATTTATATAAGTGGATTTTGTATTAAAAATGAATACTTTTCATCCAAATACTCTAAAGTATGAATATTTAGGTTTCTTTCCTATCTATTACTCACAAATTGTTTTATTATGAAATTGCCTAATTAAAACATGATTCATAGTATAATAAGAATTACATACAGATTCATCCCAAATAAGTTTTGAAATTTAGTATTCAATCAACATATCTCTTATTTTTCTGGAAGAATTCAATTTCTTGTTTCAGTAACACCATTTTTCATAGGAGTTCATAGAGCTGATAAGATACGAGTAATGGATTTATTAATATAAAAAGATTAAAAATATGAATATTAAAATTCTTTGCCATGATCACTACAAATAGGTATCAATTAAAGGTTTTACTCATTTTTAACTTTGGTTGAGAAATATTTTTAATAAGAAAATGATTCATATTTCTTTTCATGAAAATATACTCATATAAATGTAGTGTAATCGTAAACTAAAATAACTACACATTATTTTCCATCAATAGTTCCAGTTTGTATAGGACCAAAAAATTCAATGTTCACTAGTTGTAATGTATCAGAATTTGAGACTTAACTTATAGATTTAAAGGTTGGCTTATTTTTCATTCCATAAAGACAAGGGTTACTAATTTTTGAAGGATGAAATCTATGATCTGATATATCCCTAGTAGGATGTTTCCTAGATAGTTAGATACTTTCATAATGTTATAGTGTCATAAACTTCAATTACATAATAGAGATTGGTCTTCCATTGCAATAAGGAAATGTAAGTCATGGATCCAATGGTTTTATATGATTAGTGTATAAAAAATCTCATGTTTATGGGAAGAGAGAATGAAATCATCCATGGAATTGGGTATTGAGCATTTATCATTCCTAAAATTCACAAGGAAACCTTCATCACATTATTATTTTTTCTTATAAGGTTGTGATTAAGACCATCAAAAAATAAGTCATTTGAAATTAAGGTATTTAAAAGAAGAATGATGTTACCTATTCCAACAATAACTCCTTGAGAATTATCTCCAAATGGGAATCTTCCACCCTTCATATTAACAATATTTTCAATGAACTTTTAATTACTGGTCATGTGTCAGGAACATACACTATCCATGTACCATGTATCTTTCTTGGTACTTCTTTGTTTTCCTAAAAATAATACGGTTATCTTTTCGGAATCCTAACATTCTTAGATCAAGAGTTTCATTAAAAAATAATTGAAATCTATATTTTCATAGAAACGTGGGATTTCTGAAAACCTAACGATGGAATTTTATTTAAAGAACAATTTTTTCCCCAATTTCCTCCACTTTGAAACTTAGTTCATGATGGAGAAATTTTAGGAACAAAATAGTTGTGACTGAAAATTGTTTTTGAGGGAGAATAACCAAATCATGAACAATTCCTATGAAGATGAATTTTTTAATACCTTTTATCAAAATTATCTTTAATATATGTAAAATTTGATAAAATTTACCTTAAAGAAAATATTTCAAATTTTACACTAATGACTAAATTATTATCCTTGTAGTTATTAGATTATAAATTGAGGTTACTCTCTAAAACATTTTTCTTTGAAAACACATTTTCGAAATCCTTTGGAATTTTAACCTTTTCATAATTAACATCCTCAAGATTTTGTGAAAGAATTTTTTTTTTGAAATATTTTACATCAAGATCTTTAGAACGATATGATAATTCTTTTTTTTGAAAATTAATTTTAGAATGATCCTTATCATATTTGTTTTTTATAGTGTTGTTTTAATTTTCGTGAAACATTGAAAATATAGATAGTTCTTAAAAATATGTTCAATTATCTTCTTATGAGGATGATTTTTCATCCGAGGATATAGATTTTTATTTATATGAATAATTAGCTCTTAAACAAATGTTATTTAAGGATTCAGTAGTGTGAAACTTATCTACGAAACATTGTTTTTCCATAGGTATTCTGGCAATAAGACCAATAATATTTTTTCCAAAAGATTAATTATTTGATGACTCATCTGATGAGTCTCCACCACTTGCACTCCAAGATTGATTTTCCATAAATCCTTTCTTTACCTTAGAGTTATAATATCTTTTCTGATTTCTTTCAGAATTTCTATCTTTACTATCCTTTATTTTAAACATAGGACAATCAGATCTAATATTTCCATTTTTCTTCCACTCATATATTGTGACTTCAGAGTATTTCATATCCGTCTATCCTTTTTCTTATATCTGTACTATAAATCCTTCATTCCAACAATATTTCTTATCCTTCGAGCAATACTGGACAATTAATTATATAAATGATTAGTTTCAATCTATTCCGACTGAATACAAACTTTATTTGTCTTTGTTTCATTAATATATTTCTCAGGAGTTTTGGATATCATCTGATTTGAAGTATTCATAAAATAAATACTCATATTATTTTTCTATAAATTCTCAGAATCGTTATTTAATCTATTATCATGTTCAAAGAAGGTTCTAGACAATTCATCATGATTTACCATTATGACATTCCTTAACTCATCCCTTTCAGTTCGTTTTGATCCCCAATCATTAAGAATGATGTCTATAATAATATCTACAATCATCTCATCATCTAGGCATTTTCTCCCATTGACTGTAGACTATTTACAATAATCATGAATCTTTGTTGAAATTTATCTATAGGTTCTCGATAGGTAAAAATTAAACCATGATAATCCACTCTTATCATGGCTCTTCTAGTCTCAATAACATTAGATATTCAAAAATATGTCATCTCCATTTTCTTCCATATGATGTTAGCTACTTCAAAAGAATATATCTGGCTATATATATTCACGGTCATAAAAGAAAGGAATGTATTGTGTACCTTATAGTTATACGAATACTCTACCTTCTCTTTATTATTAAAAGTTTAAAATTATTTAACTATAATTTTATAATCTCCAGTAAGCATGACATTGTTTTGAACATCCGTATTAATGACCAAGGTCTTCATTCTCCCTCTCCAAAATTCATAATTATTTCCATCAAATTTAGATAGACTTGAAGGGTTTATATTTTATATGGATTCAATATTCATTCCTTCTATATTTATAATGGTTCAAAAAAAATTGTTTCCATATGAAAAGTTACTATGGAAAATATTTATAAAAAAATGATTATAAAAATAATAATAAATAACATACAAAAATAATGAAAAAGTAGATTGAGTGGTTAATGGTTTCCTTTAATAATAAGTTTAATTATCATTATTTTAGACACCTTCTCTGATACAAATTATTGGATCTAAATGTGGATTCAAATTCTCAATTATCGGAGGAGGGTGAATTTTATGTTGAAAAACATTCATTTTTAACCATAAGGATTCTTTTTTAACATGGTTAAACAAATTAGATTCACGTATGCCCTATTTTTTATGGTTAAGGAAAAATAAAATGGTCCTAATAAAGATGATTATCACAATAAAATAATAACACAGGTAAACATAAACAAGATTCTACATTAAAGCACATAGAATATTAAATAAGATATACAAAAAAATTTAAAGTATAACAAACACTTCCTTATTGTTACAAATTTCAGAAGAAATTTCAAGTACATTTAATGGAGTTCAAATATTTTATACCAAAGAGTATGTTTTCTTAAACACATTGGGTTAAGGTCCCATGATTTATAATTTAAATGAATAATATCATACCCACACTTGGGTAAGCCCTCGAAATGAATATTTGTGTCTCCCTTTCTATCCTTGTATGACCTCAATCTGTTAAGTGATTATAACCTCTATCTTTTTATCCTTGGAATCCCTAGGTCATAATCCCCAATGATCAGTGTCACAGTAAGTATAAAAAAACTTATTTAAGATTTTAAGGATGTCGAACAAGTTGTTCACAACATAATATCTTCAAGGATTTCCCACAAATCAATTTTGGCAGAGCTCTCACATGTTTCCAAAATTCAAAAGTATGTATATGTAAACATCTCCTCAAAATGACCTTGTATTTATAGTCTTGAACTCCAATGGTCAAAATTCCTCCAATAATCATATTTTTACAAAAGTTTAGGAGGGGCATGTATAGCTGGAACTTACAACAGTCATATAATAACATATTAAACAACATAATTTAGCATAAGAAAATATCATGATAAACATTAACTATGTATGAATCCAATAACATGAAACATTACATTAAGGACATATAGTAACATTAAGAATGTTATAAAGATAGATTACTAAATAAAATAGAAAATTATAAGAAAATTATAAAATCAGATCTGACAATTATTGAGAAACGGAATTAATAAAGTGAGAATCAGATTAAAAAATTAAGGTGATTCACAATTGATAATTATTGAATCATATTTTAAATTTTTATGTTTATCAGAATTTAGAAATGTAGAATTTGATTCAAAAAACAATGATAATTGGAATCACAATTCAGGATGATTTAGAATTGATGTGTTGGATTATGGATCAAATTCACATTGACACCATTAGAAGAAATATCTAAATAATTATTTGGATTTGAAACTGATTTTCTATTCCCATAAAATTTATCATAAGTATATTTATGGAGAAATTTTTATCCTTTAGTCAGAAAAATCGAGTTTGGGATATATTTTTTCTCAAAAATAATTGATCGTAACATAGATTCGATCGGTATAATACCTGATGTAAATAGATTTTTAAATTTCTATGCTATGTGAATGGGTAATTTATTTCTAGATTCTATTTATTTTATGTTTTCTAATTAGGTTGTGGAGGAGGAAATATGTAAATTGAAAATGATGGGGATCCTTTCACATACAAAAAATGGAGTCCCGAAGGAAAGATCTTGTAATTTTCTAATGAGTTTTTATGTGACATACTAAATCTATGGGATGATTCTCGAGGGAAGACATTAGGATAATTACATTTAGAATGATACAAATTACTTATATAGTGAAGAGACTATATTTGAGTGGTATCACTCCACAGAACAATGTTTTTCAACACATCAATCGGGGTGTAATTTACTTCTTTCTAGACTGGTCTATGTCCTCAAACTATTTTTATCGACTCATTGACCAAAATTTCATCCTCTTAATGGTGGGTTACCTACACCACCATGGATGATGACATCAACTTATTTATTAGAACATAATGATGTTATTTATAATATTCCCAGATTACATTATCCTTATAGTACATCACCTAATCTAAACCTCCATTACATATTTAATAAATTTTCATGAATCTCATTATCGATTAAATATTCTCATAGACACTGATTAATTGTTTTGTTTTATACCATGATAGGTTAGCTAACTATGGTTGGGTATATGGTGATATTTGTTAGGATAATAATTTTTTATGGTATTGGGTATACTAGGTATTTTTATGTCTACCATATTTAATGGTTTTTAGGAACAATATTCTTGTGACATAAATCTTATTAGGTGTAAAACACAAGACATACCTTTATCACAATGAGGAAACATTTACTCCTAACATATGGAAGACAAGGATTCTCACCTAAAGAATCATATGATATTCATAAAAGGGATATCATGTTTTTAATATACTATTTGATGCATCATTCACCCATATCTTCATTAAACATATGCTCATTACACAAGGATTACATGAACATCCACTATAGGTATATCAATATCATAATCGTAGTTATAATATAAGGCTCAACACCTTAGTGGGAGGAAGATATCATATTATCATCACATATTTTTCTTTGTCTCATCACCAAAGGTTCATAAGGATTGTCACCATAGATTAGAAATTTTATATGTCAGGGGGGCCACATGTATAATGCTGAAAGAGGGAGATTTTAGTGTTTCAAGTCTATTATAGACAACCCACACATGTTTATCATGTATTGGATGGTTATAAGATTATATTTTATTGGGGATACATCAAATGTATACTTTTCATGTACCGTGTTGGGAAATTTTGACTTCATTTTGTGAGGTTGAAGTTCATTGGGGACCTCAGATTTGGATGGTGATAGGGTTGGTATGCTCAAAAATTATGATAAATTATCAATCTTATCACCTCCCAAAGGAAGATAGAGTCACGTTAGTGAATTTAGTTTTATATTGAACCTCACAGAAGTGTCGTAGTTATCTGGTTATGTGGCATGGAATAAAAAAATTCAATTCATGGTTTAATGTCATTTGATAGGGCATATCCATTCATTTTGATATTATGTGTTAAGAACATTTTTTGTGAATGGAGTGAAAATAAGGGATTGTTTGGTGATTATGTTTAGGTTCTTCCCAGAATATGGGGGTGACTTCTCATGCTCATAATATTAGGAATATTTTTCTGATTATATACTCTAAGGATATATTTTAGCATCACGTGCAGTGATTTTTTTCTTAATGTTAAATGTCATGTGTATAGGAAGTTATTGTGTATTTTTATATCGTTTGACTAATAAATTTACAACATATAAGTAAATAATATATCATTCAATGTTGGTGTTACCTAATTCATTCATCGAGGTCGATGATGGACATCCTCCAATGATAATTTCTTCATGGGGTTTTATGTATCCTCTACAATGGTGATTTTTGAAATAAAAAATATCGACACTACCCACTTCATAAATAATGAGGATTTAATAATGTTAGGTTTCTATTTTTATGGCTTAAAAGGCTATGAATGTTCCTAGACTATTTTTTGGAGAAAATGGGATATGAATTAGAGTCCATTCTTTTGATCATACTAATGGGCGTTACATGGATTTTCTCGATTTGATGGTGAGAATATCCCATGACCATTAATCCTTTATGATGTTGTTCCATTTTAAAGGAGGAATCATGTAGTCACCTATAGAATTGGTTTTTAAATGGGTAAGGAGTTCATGAAACATTGAATTCTGTGAAACATAGGTTACCCGGATAAGGGAATTTTCTTAGTTACCATAAAAGTGGTTCCATAAAAAATAGAGGCCCCACATGAACCTAAAATGAATAGATCATGTACCTCTAGTGAAAAGGGTGTCACATTATAGGAATTTCATCTCTAATAAGACATTATACTTTAGACTACTCAATATAGGTTATTTTCAAAAGATTCACATATTGGGAAATATATATTTCTGAGGGTGTTTGAAGGATGGACTTTATTGAATCACAGTGTTCAACTAGAAGTCTAATATTTTACATCTACATAATGGGGAGCAGAAGTAGTTTTTTTATGTTTTGATTATACCCTGATAAATTTTGTGGGATATATTTTCTCATTTAACATTATCAGATTTAAGTGGCACTCCGACATCGGTACACATAACATTGGTTTTTCAAAATATAATGGATTTTAAAAATCTATACAATATGACATTTTATTCCCATTTTTTCTTGTATTTTCCTTGATGAGACCTCTTCATCATTATCGTTTCTTGTAATGTGAATTTTATTAGTGTAAATTTTTTTTGACAATAATATGAGATCTGACATAGGAAAAGAGAATCACATTATTAGGCCAAAATGATTAAATCATGTGATGTGGGGTGCCTCATTTATTAAACTCAGTCCCAATATTGGATAATAAATAGGGTAAGGGACCTTAGTTGGGACAAGATCATTCATTAAATAATGGATGTATCCTATAAATTTGAGAAGCTTTTAATTTTTAAAAAATATTTTGATCCAAATCCTTGGAAGTCACAATATTTGTTATATTTGTAAATAGAGTTCAGTGTCCTCTTTTTATCCCTCCCCATGATTCTACAAATTAATTAATTGAGAAATTACATTCATGAACATACTAGATTTATAAAACCCCTTTTCAAACCATAATTATATATTCTCATCCATATTTCTACTACAATTAGTAGAGGTTTCAAGGATTCCAATTCATAAAGGAGGGAGACAGTGGAGAAAACCTTTTTGATGGTATCATTTGAATGAAGAACAAAAATAAAACACTCTATTAGATGATAATAGATGATCATAGGGATTATATTCTAAACCATAGGTTGCGTTTTGTTTGATTTTAGTCTAAGGGGTGATATTTCCATCCCATTTGTTGACTGAGATGCCCCATCCTATATGTTCAGTATATTAATGGGATTATATAGCAGAAAAGGGATTTTCTTGGTCATTCGCTCATGGAATATTCCTTTCTGATAATATACACTATTTATAACCTAGTTGAGTAAAATAATAGAGTGTTGGAAGTCTCAGAAATTCCACCCTAATATTATGAAACGATCTTCATGGTAGTCTTTATAGACCACCGCCTTGATTATAGCGAAGGATTGTAACACCCAAAGATTTTGTGAAATATATTTTTAAAAATTAATTTAATATATTTGATATTTTTACATTCACGCAACACTAAATATAGTTTTTGTAAGAAATATTTTTAGTTTTTCTTCACTATAATCAAGTCATAGATTAGCTTGAGGTACAATCAAAACTATGTTCTTCTTGTGTTACACAAAATTCTGAGTTACTTCGATATCTTGTGTAACATGTAATGCCATGTTTTAACAGAACTGTAATCCACTATTAATTTTATTATCACAATGTTATTTTACCTACAATCTATTCATTGAAATGGAAGTTAAGAATATGACTAACTAAATTGTGAAAATATTATTTACACGTGTATATAAAATCAATCCCTCTTTTATTAGTTTGTATAAGTAAATTTATTAATTATTCAAAAAAAGAAATTAATTTTCAGAAAAAAACTATTTTTCAATGTATAAATACAATTTTTCTCAATAAATTAAAAAACCCAATTTTGATTAATTTTTTAAATAAAATATATATATAATATATTCAATATTTTTATATACTTATCTAACATATATTATAGGTATAAGATAAGAATAAATCCAATTTCACGAATAAAAATATATATTCTTATAAAAAGTAATATTATCACCATTTAATATAGAATGCATTTTAAAAATGATTTTTGACACTCTTATTGATTTTACATTTCAAAATAAACATTATCATTGAATAAAAAACATAAAAATTATCTTATGAATATTTTTTGTAATTTTATGAGAAGTTTCATTTGTTGATGAATAGTGAAAATACTCGATTTTATTTCAACATTGAATTTTAATTTGATTCATTTATAAGGATTGATTATTTTTTATATTAGTTTTAATGTTAAATTGGATGATAAATATATAAATTAAACAAATTTAGGTTATTATAATAAATTTAACATTCAAATTTGATATAAAAATTACCAACCATTTGAACACTTTTACTTTAAAAACCTACTTTTTCCTCTTGTATGTGGGATTAAATTTAAATTAGTTTAGGTCACTTTTGATATTGGAATCCTGAAAAATTAACTCCATATTTGGGATGACTATAATATATAATTTCTAATATGTTAGACTTTGTTTTTACCAAAAATATTAGTGAATGTGATTAAAATTAATTACAATGATTAAGTAGAAAAGTAGCTTAATAATGGATTAAAACATAACCTTGAGGCCCAAAATGACATAGAAAATTGTCCAAAATCCAATTTATAGACTTATTTTGACCCTATAATCCCTTTTAACGAATTTTATCGATTATTGGTACCATTATTATTTGGAAAAACGTGGGTCAAATTCTCTTTTCAAAAAATTATAAGAATGCCACTTCTCCTCCACTATAAAAAATAATTCACCCCTCCAACTTATTCACACCACTAAATCCATTTGGATTTCTCATACTATGATCAAATAATCTACCTACATCCCTGATTTTTTCCTTTAATCATGTGTTTCAATATAGATCCATCCATGGAATCCCTTTTGTGCAATGAAAAAGGAGTTACCCAAAGAAGAAGTAGCATCCATATTTAAGCGAATTGTTTTATTTACATTATCCATGACCTAAATTCATATTGTTTTATGATTATATAATAAAAAATATATCCTAAATATATTTATATGATATTATTATAATGGTTCAATCTACACTTACTCACACCTCCATCTAATGGGTAACAAACTTAATTTTATTGGGTATGGAGAACTACAGCCTCCCGAAAAGTAGTTCTTGGTTTTTCCTTTACCACCTATCATGTTTGGGAATTATGATGGAAAATATATTTTTTTATTTTATATTTTAAATTTATGATTTATTTTTATTTTTATTTCTTTTATAAAAAATACATTCATGATTTCTATTTTTTGTAAGGATGATAATTTCATTTGGGGATGTGTGGATTACTACCTCTTCAAAGTGATGCGATTCATTCACGCATTAAATGCAATATATTAATGTTGCGTTTAGTGAAATTATATGATATATATGAAATAATAATTACAATATATTATAATATTTATATATTTTATTTACCTTAATTCTTTCAATATGACAAATAAAACGTAAAAAATGTCTATGCATATGTACAATCTACCGTCTCTATGAACATTGTATTCCATTTCATACTCATATTTTATATATTTTATTTTAAATACATTTATACTGAATTTATATTATATATATACTATAATGACATAATTTAAATATGTAAATCATGATCTATATAGGAGGGTCAATAATAATATGTCAAAAGATATATGAAAAATAAAGAGGATATTACTTGAAACGTAATTTTAAAATGGATTTGTGAAAAAAATGGGAAATATAAATTAAAACCGAAATATTATATAGTATTATATATAGTAATATGTTTCATTATTATATTTATAATAATCTTATATTTATCATACAGAAGGATTGAGTATTTACAAATAAATTCCACACTTAAGAAATGGGAATTTCATCTCTCTTTTTATTTCAATGGGATAAATGTCTTATTAAATACTCATTTATTTTGTGTGGTTTTTATAATGAAAATTTATTTTTTTTTTAAATTTCCATATCCATTTTACAATCTTTCTTTCATGTGGTATATATTTCAAAAGTTACCAAATCAGTAAAGTAATTTTGTCTCAATATTTCTTCATTGAGACACATGCCATATTATGCATCTATATTTTTCTAAATGATGTATATAATATCATTTACAGGTTATATATTGTGTCTATTTGTTTCAATGACATTTCACACTTCGTGGAATCTAATTCATTCCATTGTATTATGATTAAATTTTACTAATGTTATAATGGATTATAGCTACAATATCATAGTGTATCGAGATTGTTTACGATTATTCTTAAATTGATGAATTCTTATGATACATCTCTAAAGAATTCTCATAAATTTTCTTAACCTCAGGTCATTAAATTTATATCCAATTACTGGTACAATTTTTCCACTCTCGGGTACATAAGATAATTAATAGATGTTTTTTTTAAAATATAACATTATTCATTCAAAATAATTCTATCTAAAACGGAATTCAAAAATGTTTTACTATTATAATAATATGTTTAATGGAAATTTTTATCCATGTGTTATCCTTTTAAAAACGTATTTAAAATGAATATTTATGAATTTTTTTGATCATGTAACTTCTTTAAACATGTAAGGTGTAAAATGAATTTTTTAATGTATGGACATATCCCATGACATGACATGTATTTCCTTGATGTTTCTACTGTATGTTTAAATTTTAATTTTTTTAAAAGAATTTTTTTCTAATATTCTAGGAATTTTTTATTTTAAAATTTATTTCAAAAATGTTTTACGTTTACAACATGTTTTATATGAATTCTTGGTTTCATTATAAGATTTAAAAGAAAAATTTTTCCAAAATTAATTTCACTTTTTTTATAAATTTTCATGGAAAAAGGTTTTCAAAATATTTTCAAGTTGATTTTATAAGTTTTAAGGAAAATGTTTACAAAATATTTTCAATATTCTATTATAAGTTTTCAAGGAAAATGTTTTTCAAAATGTCTTCAATATTTTTTTATATGTATTCATATTATTTCCCAAGAAAAAGGTTCTCGAATGTTTTAATGTTTTAGAAATATTATTTCAAAGGGAAAAAATATTTTCCTCATGAAATGTTTCAAATTAAATTAAAAATCATTATTTAAAACAAAATGATTTTTATAAAAGTTTTGTGAAATTTATCTTAGAATTAAATTTTTTTTCTATAAGATACAATCCATGTGAACATTCAAATTCCTTCTACATATTATATGGAGTCATTTAATATGGGTTAATATTTATTTGGGAAATGATACAAGAAATCCATTAATTTTCTTTCATGAATGGTATATGTTTTAATGGATTGATGTTTATGAATCCTGTTTCTCTTAAATAGGTTAGAAAATGATTAATATTATGAAACCCATTTCTCTTCAATGGGTTATACCCTGGAAAAATTATATGAAACCTTTTTATCTTCAATGATTTATACCATGAAAAATATTTATAAAACATTTTCGTCTTCAATGGGTTATTCCATGATAAATTATTATGATACATTATTCCTTTCATGGGTTATTCTAAGATTAAATGTTGAGTAAACATATTAATTTTTAATATGTTATGATATTATTAAATTATTATGATACAAATTTCATTTCATATTTTGTAATATGATGTGTATGAAACACATATCATTTTATGGGTCATGGTATGATGCTAGTTTCAATGTATTGTGGAAGATGTATTTATGATGTTATTATGAGATGTATGGTACATATATCCCCCTATAATTCATTGAGTAATGATAAATGGTATATGATATCAAGGGTACATAGGTTCTAGACAAAACCTAAAATTAAAAAGGTACGTGGGTTGTAGCCCAATCCTGAAAATAAGAAGGTACACAAGTTTTATTCCACACATGACTATAGGAGGGTACATGGGCTATATCCCAATCCCATGAATAAGAGGGTACACTGGTTGTTATAACATTCCACAAGTATTTCATTGGGTGATTATCCCAATATAAACATTTTGTGAAGGCCTTGGTAGGTATCTTTGACATAATATTTTATATTCTTATGTATATGACACAAATTCCATACCTTACTCATATTTCATGATTTCATAGATTATGATCGTGATCCCCTAATGATTAAACTCTTAGTAACATCCAATATTTAATCCACATTCTTAGTTATAAACATTTATATGTAGATTATGGTCATCAAATGTTAATTTCATGTTCTCATAACCTTATTTTCATGTTATACTTATGTATTGCTAATATTTACCCTTGCTGAGCATTTAATTTCAACCCTTTATTATGATTCCATTCCCTGAATTATGAAGACATTTTTTATGTAGAATTAATATAGGGGAAGATAATTATGGGCAAAATTGATGATCATTCATTGAGTCAGAAGATTTTTTTCCAATATTCCACAGGCCATAAACTAACACAGACATTGGGCATATGTTTTTATAATATATTAAGTATTATAAAACAACAATGTAACGTCTACGTATATTAATCTAGGGTTGTTATAAGAATGGAATTTTTTCTTGGGTGGTAACATTTATTATTTGATTTCATGGTCATAATGGGAATGACAGTCATGTAAAGAGTTCAAGGAAGAGGGAAAAATGGTTGGGAATTATGAAGAAGTGTGGAATTCCTAGTTCAAAATTTCTTAAAGTCAAAAATATATACTATTAATCTTTCATAGGAGGAATCCTCAAACAAACAAATTCCATATTCTTCATGGGGAGTCAGACATCATCATGTCGTACCTATTCCATATTTGATGGATCCCTATTCTAGTGAAAATTTTAAATAGTTTCTCTTAGTAGAGAATGTTTGGGATGACCATGAACATATATTAGTGTTTTTCAAGGCTGTGATAAATTTACTAAAATGGTTATGTGAATCATGTTTGAAACCAAGTATATTATGTTGAATAATTTGTTAAAGGTTTTCTTGAATGATCTTGATGTTTTCATTTTAGGGAATCCACCAAAAATTCATTAGGGAAACACAATGTCAGAAAGAATCCAATATTATTTTTCACTATTGGTGTGTCATTCATCTTATGGGGTTACAAAATGAAAACATACACCGATGAGGTCATGTTGATTGGGTTCTTTTAGAGTTTATCATTGATTTATAATTTTATTTTTTTATTAATTTCAATTTTTATCTAGGAATTTTTTCAATGGTAGTTTTATTGGAAATATGGTGTCATTTCATCCTTGTGATATGGATGATTTAGAAGCTCTAAATGTTCTTTCATCACATATTCTAATGGGGGAAACCATTGTGTGTGTCTATTTAATAATTTACTTCCTAATGGATAGATTTCCTCACACATTGGGCTTATCAATACCTTAACCCCATTAACCCTCCCAACACAATCTGTCATCCATCCTTGATAAACATAATCAGTATTCGTCCACATAAGTTGAAGGGCTTCAGGGTATTTTATGGGTTTTTGATACTATAATATTTTATATTTAATCCATTTACACTCTAAATTTGAATTATTATAAACTTTTACTTAGGGGAAATCAATCAGTGACTGTCCCTCATTCATTTGGAGGTGGTGGAATTATGGATCTGGTTGATGGAAACGTTGTTTATGAGCCTCACAATCCATTTCGGTTGTCCTATACATTATACATCCAATAATGAAAAACACTAAGGTTTTATGGAGGGTTAATCCATGATATTCACCAAATTGTTTTTTGTAAACTATGAAAAATCATCATGTGTGAAGGAATTGAAGATATTAATAACCTTTCATTGACCAATGCTCACTCCAGGGAGTTCCATAACTTTTCATAAATTTGGGAGTGTGAAAATTTTGTTGAGATACTGAGATGACTAGTGATAAAAAATAATCATTAATTAGGTATATCATGGTCACATGGTTAGGGGGTTTTCACCTTGGTAGGAGCACATGAAGAAATAATCGTTATACATTCAAGGACAATAATGGTGGTGGCTCAATTGGTTCTCTCTCTCATGTAGTGTGCCTTATGAGGGAGAGAAAATGATATGAAAAATGAACCTTAGGAAACATATATAAATGATTGTTAAAGATTATAGGTTGTATTTTAGAGATTATATTATGGATCAAGGGATGCACCTTTTCAATTTATTTAAATTTTTGATGACACAAACTACCCTGAAACTGTGACACATTGGTAAATATTTTGGAGGTTCAACATCCCTTCCTTTCAAAAAAACCCATAATTCCTTGACACTCAAGGAATGGTTATGAATCATTCCCCTTAATTGAATTATTAATTCTTTATTAACTCTTATCCTCATTCCTCCTAACAAAATCTAAATCACCCAAAAGTCACAAGGTATCAGGATGGAGAAGACAATGATGTTACATGTTTCATAATTAAAATTATGGAACTAATGTTTATTAATTATTTATAGTCAATATTTTAAATAATTTATTAAAAAATAAATATACCTGTCTTTATAAAAATAATGAAAATATATCTATAGATAAAAAATAATTATACAATAAATATAACATCATGTATTTTCTAGTTTTAAAAAATTCCGTTGGCATCAAAAAACCATATATTTTTTATTATAAGAAGTAGAAAAAAACATTAAAACATTATAAATAATATATACCACGGTTTATTTATGAATATTTATAGTTTTTTATTAAACACAATATGAGTATACAATTCATAAAGAGCTCATGCAATTTTTTACATAAATTTTATATCCATTATCAAAACATAAAATATTAAAATATATCCATGTCATTATTTAATGTTTATTATAATTATATAATAGTATTTTTGTAATATTTTAATATATATGTGTGTGTGTGTGTGTTTGTGTGTGTGTTAATTTTAATGATTCGTATTTGATAGCTATTTTATAATGCATCATGTGATCATGTTTCATTGGATTGAGAGGTATAAAATTAATATATAAAATTTACATATATAATTGGGGTCAATTAATTATTATCTCTTCTAACATTAACTTGTTAGGAATACTGAAAAATATATATGTATTATGAAATTAACAAAATTAATGTATGAGAGAGATCCTATTGATTTATCTTTTTATTGAATAGAACATATTAGTTATCCATCTATATGAATGGGAAAATACCCTCCAACCTTTTCTATTTTTAGTTATGACTGTTGGGGTGTTGAGATTTAGTATAAAGGTGTTTTAGAGGTGATTGTTGTGTATTTTCCCATTTTGGGGAACATAATGATGTAGTTTTGTGTGTGTTAGTGGTCATTTTGGAACAAGGGGATACAATGGATGATGTATTATAGGATACTAATGTAACGCCCCAACCCCAGTTACCCAAGGTCGGTGCATTATTGCGTAACATTGGCATGATCACAAAGGATCAAGTCTCAAAAGACAGATTAGTTTACTAGCCTTCGAAACACTAGATACATTCATAAGTATTACATTACATCATAATGTAAAACAAAACTACAACAACATATTGTCTTCATATCCCCCCATACTATCCCTGCAGGTTATTCATAATATACTTCTTCACATCCTGCAAAAATTAAAACATTGGAAGGGGTGAGCACAGATGCTCAGTAAGGATAAAAATATAGCGGAAGCTTTCATAAATAAAAATAAACAATTAAGGCAATGTATGACTAAAAAAATTCTTTTAAACTTAAACTTCAACATAATATGGAAAAAGTAAAATGAGATAATTCCATTTACTTATTCACATTGACATTCTACTGGTCGAATAATCACATGCAATATCAATAACCACTTTCATTATGATGGAATGCATAATGTCAGACTACCATAACCATGTAGCCAAGGCCTCGTGCCAAGACTACAAATAAGATTTTTTCAAGGCCTCGTGCCAAGACAGTAGTTTCTCTCATGAGACCTGCCGATGCATCGAGGAGCTATAGCGGGCTCCAACCGTCACTTATTAAGTCCAATGCATTCCTCATATGAACAGGTTTAAACATATCAAAAACAATAACATAATCATATCACATAAAACATGAATAAATGAAACATAACATTTCCACATTTAAATCACAAGATATCAATACAACACATTGATATAATAAAAAAACACTTTCAAAACCATTTTCAATACCAAAATAAAAGAAAAGTAAAACATGGTATTTATTTTTCTTTTAAAAAAAGTTATGGCTTGTAGAGGAAGCCGAAACTCAAATAATGGTCAAGGCAGCGGAGAAGTCGTTGTCGCAGCATACGTACAAAAAAAATTCCTTTTGTAGTTTAGTAAAAATGCTTCGTATAAAAATATTCCTTTTGAATAAAAGTAAAAGTCAAATGAATTTATACACCGTATAAAAGAAAGTTGTGTATAAAGCAAAATATGCCTCAATGAAAGGAGTTTGAGACAAAGTCCCTTACAAAGATCATTTTTAAATAAAATAGATCTATTATGTTTATTCACTATAATTACACATAAATAAAGAACAAATACAAGATAGGACATAATAATATCATGAAGATATTTTGAAAGTAGGAGATTAAACCAAAGAATGGAAATTGGGTTAAGAAGTTCCCTTACCTCGTATCCGAATTGACTCGACCATTCTTTAACCTACTGAATAATAAACTAGAGTTAATTTATAATTTCTTAAGAACCTTTTTAAAGTTCATTATTCCTTTAATATCACTTATTACCATGTTATTAACATTATGTAATTATTTATGTTAACAAAAGTCGTTTTTTCGATCTTTGGTACTTAAGTCAAAAATAAACTTCTTATAATTACAAGTTGTTCATGTGGTAAACTATCCATTATATCCAGAATTATATTCAGGATTTAGATATCATATATATCATATATATAAATTATATACATTCATTCATAATATTACGTAACATTTAGAGGTAAGAAATGAAATGCACCGTTCATGGAGACGGTAAGCCGTACGTACGCATGAACGCTACTTTCATTTCTATTTCATATTTAATTGAATGAAATAATAATTATATAAAGGTGTATTATAATTCCATTATAATATCATATATAATATAATTTACTCCATCCGTTATACTTCCCACATATGGCATTAATGATTCAAATCACTTTGAGGGGGCGGTAGTCCGCACTTCCTAAAATGAAATTATCGCGTTTACCCATAATGGGAAAAATAAAGGTATTAAATAAATAAAAATACATAATCATAAGAAAAAAAACATAATATATATCATATATAAAAATAGTGTCATCATAATGGCCACAATGAGAGGTGTTAAAAGAAGATTGAACAATCATCGTTTCGTGAGGCTGTAATTCGACACCCACAGAAACAGTATGTACATTAACAATTAGACGAATGTGTGTGTAAGTGTAAATAAAATCCTTATCATAACAACATACTAGTATATTGAATATACTGGTGTTGTTACAATCGAAAGTTATAAAAAGATTTTAAGGGGTTGGAGAAGCAAAATAAAACAAAAGAACACTAGAGATGTCATTACCTTAAAATCGGGTAACTCTTTTTTGATTTGAGACAAAGGCTTCCTTGGGAAGAATTCTGCCCAAAGGGACGCTTCTAGGAGTAAGAGAAGGAAGTTGACAGAGTATTTGGGCAGAGTTTGGCCGAGCCAAAAGGCTTTGAAGGTGTGAGTAAGGTTGTAGTTGTGGGGGCCTTTTATAAGAGGTGAGGAGGGGAACTATTGGAATGTCATGAAATGTTACTTTATTATATAATGTGTTTCAGATTTTAAAGGTCCCACAATTATAAATTTCGAGGATAAGGTGATAAGGGTTAGAAATATACTCATCCAATAGGTTTTTGACAAGTTTATGTCTTAGAGTTTACATTATCATTTTATTTTATTTAAATCGTTAATTAATGAGGTAATCGTTGCATCATCATGGTGTCATAAATAATTTAATATATTTAATGTCTAAAAATTCTAAAAACATTATCCTGATGTAGGAAATCTATTTATATTTCTAATGAATATTTATAGTAAAAAATATGACTTGTATAACTCCATTTACAAATTATTTTAGTAAAACAACTCATGTTTGTGACATTTTTATTTTAACATTAAATAAAAAGTTTTTAGTGACATTTTCCTACAAAAGTGGCTCCATAGGGTCCCCAAGTTGACCCAGGGATTTTCTTGGTCGGCCATGACTCATCCAATAGGGTTAATACAAGTATAAAGGTATTTTCATATTTTTATAATATCATTTTTACCTTAAATTTCACTAATTACCTTTAATCGCGATTAATTAAACTTAAAAGTTTCTATTCACCAAAAAATTATTTTAATCCCATTGAACCATATTTTACTTCCTAATGACAACCGTGTATGTTTGATTTTTGAAAATCAAATCACAGAATTGGTAATGTTTCATTTAAACGAAAAATCAGTTTTTTAACTACCACTTAGTGGTTTCACTATTCATCAAAAATTGAAGTTTTTCAGAACAATGCCTAAATTTCACCCTAAGATATAATTGATATTCCAAATTCAAAAATGATTTCTATTTTATGAAATTACAAACATATAAGTTGCATTAATTAATTTTATAATTAATTCCCACTGTCACAACAAATAGCGTGTTTTTAAGAAACAATATATATCAAAAGATTGACATTTGTTTATGTCCAATTTCAAAGTTAAATTAATTCTAATGACCACCATTGTATAAAATGGTAAAAATATATTCTAATTATACTTTAAAACCACTAAATATTATAATTTATCACTATAAATTATTTGGATTAAAAAATTTGTTTTTATGTATTTTTCACTATTCATAAAAAATTGGAAGTTCTCAGAAAAATACTAAAAAATAATCATATGCTAATTTTGATATTCTGAATCCAAAAATGAAGTCCATTTTGAAATATAAAATTTATATAATTTCAAAAAGTGGGTTTTACTATTCATAACTGCTACTTTTATTATTCGCGGTGTGTTAGAACTCGAGGTTGCGTACAACACACGCTGCTCTATTATTCAAAGAGGAGTGTACCATAGAAGATTGGGGTGTTACATTCTCCCCTCCTTCAATAAATTGTTTCCTCGCAATTTTATATTTTTCTTTTAAAATAAAATGTTTAAAATAGAAAATACCTTTGTGGAAAACCCACATCGGAAATAAGGTTAATAAAAATATAACTTTAAAAGAAATAAAGAGAATTACAAAGGTCACCCGAGATAGCCCATACTAGGATTCTATGAAAATATGGATATGGAAGAAAAAAACCATCAAGGTATGATGGAGAGTTGTAGAAAACATTATTAAGATAAAGTTAACCACAAGAAAATCACAAATTTGTGATTGGTTAAACGGTCATTGAATCCCCAGTAGGAAAAGTTAACCGGCAACATATTTGTTTTAAGTTACCTTTTATAATGTTGAGGAATTTATTTAGGAGATTTACTAAGAATGTAAGGGAATATACATACCTGTCATGTAGACTTTCATTCTTTAATAAATTTTTACCACAAACCCATCTTTCACTCTAAAAGGAAACAGAACTCAAAAATATTATATTTATCATAATTGTATAAGGTTCGAAATATTAACACATACCATTTAAATTGGGAAATTTTTATTTAATAACCAGGGACTTCCTTTAGGCTAGTGGTAGGTAATAAAGGCCTGTTGCACCATGGTTGTGGGTTCGATTCCTATAGCTTTCTCCGACGCGACGGGTTATCCCCCGACCTGCAGGTTTTCCTTTTTCTAAAACAATAGTATTATAATATTCGAAAAATAATCTTCATAAATTTTTTAACCTTTAACAATACTATCCAAAGTTCAACTTAATCCATTCCAAACTTTATAGTTATCCAAAATACCTTTGTCTAGACTTTCTCTAAAAAGTCTATAAATTCCAAAATCAATTGTAACATCAGATTCCCCAAACAAAGTAATGTTTCTCTTATTGTCACATACTTAAAATATGATTACCTTCATCATATTAAAACCTTAATGAAAACAACAAGTATTTTAGTACAATCCTTATATATATCACATTATTCTGTTAACCATAATATAGTTCTTGTATCTAAAAACACAAATACTATAATTATTCAACTTCAATTGTAGTAACAATATAAGATTGGCCTTGATCCCTTGGCCTTTTCTGAGGTAAGTTTCCCTGACGCTTAGGAAATTCATTTGCATAATTCCCCATTTCCCTGCAATTGTAGTATTCAACATTGACAGCCTCTTTCTTTCCCTTGAAATCACGAGCCTGGTGACCTTTTTCTCCACATTTATAACAAACTCCTATTCCTTTTAGGCAAGTACTAGTGTGATTCTTCCCACAATTATCACATAATAGAAAATCCTTCTTTCCCTTTTTCCCTTTATCTGTCTCTTGTTCCATCGTTCTCTTCTTCTCTTGCTTTACTTTGTTGTCATAAGGCTTAGAGAATTCCTTTTCTTTCTTGATAGAACACGAGAATATATATTCGTATGTTGAGAAGGATTGTGAGAATAATACTCGATAGAGAAATTGTTTTAACCCATCAAAGAAACGATCGATCTTACTTCTTGGGTTACGTATATAATCTGAATCATTCCTCGCTAACCTAGTAATGTTAGCCTCATGCTTTGCGACATTCTCATCCTCCTTCTGCCGCAGACTCAGAAATTGTCTTTCCATATCTTCTCGATGGTCATGTGGAAGGTATTTTTATAAGAAAATTTCCTTAAAATCCCTCC
Source organism: Viscum album (assembly GCA_963277665.1). NCBI lineage: Eukaryota > Viridiplantae > Streptophyta > Magnoliopsida > Santalales > Viscaceae > Viscum > Viscum album. The sequence goes on along the minus strand of CAUJRU010000030.1, from coordinate 275,972 downwards.
ATTCCATACTTCATACTTCTTCATCATCCTTTGTGTTTTGAATCCGCGACCACCATTGATCGGCATCCCCAGTGAGGCGGTAGACTGCCATGACAACCTTCTCCCTTTCGCTACTCCCCAAGGCGTGGAATATTTTCTCTAAGGAGTTTATCCATTGCTCATCTACTAATGGATTTGTACCCAATTAAATGTTGGTCGTTGTTGCCTCATGAAGTGGTATAACATTGATCCTCCACGTTGCGAATCAGGGTTCTCCATATGTGTAAGTTTATTATTCATAACCTGATTGAGTTGTCCCAGTATGGTAATAAGTTGATCAGCACCAGTTATATCTCCATCTCCACAATAATTATCTTGAGCAGGAGGAGAATCCCTACACAGAGTGCGTGCATTGATACTATTTTTATTCCTCTCACTAGGCACCATTTCTAAACAATGGCATAAACTAGATTAGTTTATGAATTAAAATACATAATTCCATACTTGTAAAACACTTAACATAAATTGAACTATTTATGGATATAATACATAATCATAAAAAGAAATTTTTTCTTTGAGGAAGTATATACTCATAAACCCTTCATAATGGTTTGTAAATAAAATGAGAATTATTCTAAGCATATCCCCCAGGAGTGTCGTAACCAAGAGTGCAGCGAGGCCCGTTGTCGTGCACCAGTTCCTGTTCGAGTCTAGACCAAAGCGGTGTTTTCGGGTTTTACCCCTAGGTACATCTGTTCCAGAGCTGCCTCTACCTGCTCATATCCAGAAAAGGATGTATTGCTCGGAAAACTCACAAAATCTCTATAATACCAAAATTCTAGGAAGTTATTCTATACTAATCGTCAAAGTCTATCTTCAGGCTAGGTGCTATAATCAGAGTTTATCTAAATTTTGCTACTAAGGTTAGTACTAAACTACCTCTGATACCAACTGTAACGCCTCGATCCCAGTTACCCAAGGTCGGTGCATTATTGCGTAACATTGGCATGATCACAAAGGATCAAGTCTCGAAAAACCGATTAGTTTAGTAGCCTTGGAAACACTAGATACATTAATAAGTCTTACATTACATCATAAAGTAAAACAAAACTACAAAAACATCTTGTATTCATATCCCCTCATACTATCCCTACAGGTAATTCATAATATACTTTTTCACATCCTGGAAAAATGAAAACATTGGAAGGGGTGATCTCAGATGATCAGTAAGGATAACAATATAGTGGAAGCCTTCATAAATAAACATAATAATTTAAGGAAATGTATGACTAAAACAAAAGCCTTTTAAACTTGAACTTCAACATAATATGGAAAAATTAAAATGAGATAATTCCATTTACTTATTCACATGGATATTCTACTGGTCGAATAATCACATGCAATATCAATAACCACTTTCATAATGATGGAATGAATAATTCCAGACTATCATAACCATGTAGCCAAGGCCTCGTGCCAAGACTACGAATAAGAAATTGTCAAGGCCTCGTGCCAAGACACTAGTTTGTCTCATGAGCCCTGCCGATGCATCGAGGAGCTATAGCAGGCTCCACCTGTCACTTATTAAGCCCAATTCATTCCTCATATGAACAGGTTTAAACATATCATAAACCATAACATAATCGTATCACATAAAACATGCATAAAGGAAACATAAAATTTCCACATTTCAATCACAAGATATCAATACAGCACATTGATATAATAAAAAACACTTTCAAAACCATTTTCAATACCAAAATAAAAGAAAAGTAAAACATGGTATTTATTTTTATTTTTAAAAAAAATTATGCCTTGTAGAGGAAGCCGAAACTCAAATAATGGTCAAGGCGGTGGAGAAGTCGTTGTCACTGCATACGTACAAAAAAAATTCCTTTTTTCGTTTAGTAAAAATTCTTCGTATAAAAATTTTCTTTTTTAATAAAATTCAAAGTCAAAGGAATTTATACACCGTATAAAATAAAGTTGTGTATAATGAAAAATATGCCTCAATGAAAGGAGTTTGAGACAAAGTCCCTTATAAAGATCAATTTTTAAATAAAATAGATCTATTATGTGTATTCACTATAAGTATATATAAAGAAAGTACAAATACAAGATATGACATAATAATATCATGACATAATTTGAAAGTAGGAGATTAACCCAAAGAATAGAAATTGGGTTAAGAAGTTCCCTTACCTCGTGTCCGACATGACTCGACCGTTATTTAACATCCTGAATAATAAACTAGAGTTAATTTATAAATTCTTAAGAACCGTTTTCATGTTCATTATTCCTTTAATATCACTTATTACCATGTTATGAACATTATGTAATTATTTATGTTAATAACGGTCGTTTTGTCGATCTTTGGTACTTAAGTCAAAAATAAACTACTTATAATTACAAGATGTTAATGTGGTAAAATATCCATTATATCCAGAATTATATTCATGATGTAGATATCATATATATAATATATTTCCATTATATACATTCATTCATAATATTACGTAACATTTAGCGGAAAGAAATGAAATGCACCGTTCATGGAGACGGTAAGCCGTACGTACGCATGAACGCTACATTCATTTCTATTTCATATTTAATTGAATGAAATCATAATTATATAAACGTGTATTAAAATTATAGTATAATATCATATATAAGATCATTTACTCCATCCTTTATACTTCCCACATATGGAATTAATGATTCAAATCACTTTGAGGGGGCGGTAGTCCGCAATTCCTAAAATGAAATTATCGCGTTTACCCATAATGGAAATCATAAAGGTATGACATAAATGAAAAATACATAATCATAAGGAAAACAAAAACATAACATATATCATATATAAAAATAGTGTCATCATACTGGCCACCATGAGTGGTGTTAAAAGAAGATTCAACAATCATCGTTTCGTGAGGCAGAAATTCACCACCCATAGAAACAGTATGTTCTTTAACCATTAGACGAAGGTGTGTGTAAGTGTAAATAAAATCCATCTCATAAAAACATTCTAGTATATTGAAGATACTGTTGTTGTTACAAAATAAAGGAATAAAAAGATTTTAAGGGGTTGGAGAAGCAAAATAAAACAAAAATCACAAGAGAAGTCATTACCTTAAAATCGGGTAACTCTTTTTTGAATTGAGACAAAGGCTTCCTTGGGAAGAATTCTGCCCAAAGGGAGGATTCTAGGAGTAAGAGAGGAAATTTTAGAGAGTATTTGGGCAGAGGTTGGGCGAGCCAAAAGGCTTTGAAGGTGTGAGTAAGGTGGTAGTGGTGGGGGCCTTTTATAAGAGGTGAGGAGGGGCACTCTTGGAAAGTCATGAAATGTTACTTTATTATATAATGAGTTTCGGATTTTAAAGATCCCACACTTATAAATTTCAAGTATAAGGTGATAAGGGTTCTAAATATAGTCATCCAATAGGTTTTTGACAAGTGTAAGTCTTATATTTTACATTAACTTTTTATTTTATTTAAATCGTTAATTAATGAGGTAATCGCTGCATCATCGTGGTGTCATAAATAATTTAATTTATTAAATGTCTAAAAATTCTAAAACAATTGTCATGATGTATTAAATCTTTTTATCTTTCTAATTAATATTTATAGTAAACAATATTACTTGTATAAAGCCATTTAAAAAATTGTTTTAGTAAAACAACTCATGTTTGTGACATTTTTATTTTAACATTAAATAAAAAAGTTTTAATGTCATTTTCCTACCAAAGTGGCTCCATGGGGTCCCCAAGTTGACCAATGGATTGAATTGGTCGTCCATGACTCATCCAATAGGGTTAGGACCAGTGTAAAGGTATTTTCATATTTTTATAATATAATTTTTTCCTTAAATTTCACTAATTACCTTTAATCGTGATTAATTAAACTTAAAATTTACTATTCACAAAAAAAATTATTTTAATCCCATTGAACCAAATTTTACTTCCTAATGACAACTATGTATGTTGGTTTTTTGAAAATTAAATCACAGAAGTGGTAATGTTTCATTTAAATGAAAAATCAATTTTTTAACTACCACTTAGTGGTTTCACTATTCATCAAAAATTGAAGTTTTTCAGAACAATGCCAAAATTTCACCCTAAGCTATAATTTATATTCCGAATTAAAAAATGATGTCTATTTTAAAAAATTACAAACATATAAGTTGCATTAATTAATTTTATAATTAATTCCCGCTCTCACAACAAATAGCGTGTTGTTGAGAAACAATATATATCAAAAGATTGACAATTGTTTATGTCCAATTTCAATGTGAAATTAATTATAATGACCACCATTGGATAAAATGGTAAAAATTTATTATAATTATACTTTAAAACCTCTCAATAGTATAATTTATCACTATAAATTATTTGTATTAAAAAAGTTGTTTTTAAGTATTTTTCAGTATTCATAAAAAATTGGAAGTTCTCATAAAAATACTAAAAATTAAACATAGGCTAATTTCGATATTCTGAATCCAAAAATGATGTCCATTTTGAAATATAAAATTTATATAATTTCAAAAAGTGGGTATTACTATTCATAACTGCTACTATTATTGGTCGCAGTGTGTTAGAATTCGAGGTTGTGTACAACACACATTGCTCTATTATTCAAAGAGGCGCGTACCATGGAAGCTTGGGGTGTTACAACTAAGGAGCCTAGAAATTCTATTAGAAATAGTTCACCATGTGTTCTAAAACATTCTTGATAGAGGGTATTTTATCTAAAATGTTATTTTATGAGAAATGGGGAGGATCGTCACACCATGGTGGATGGTGTGATATTTTTTAGTGATTATGGTTTTTTAGATGAATTTGATAGAGGTATCTACATCATTCACAAGACTGTAGTGATAATAATGGTTCCTTATATGTTTCCCTATAGGAAGTGATAAACACACAAAAAACCCTATCAATGTGAATTTTGGTATATGATGTCAACAAGAGGTTGAGTTACATTATGATAGAAAGAAATAATAATATGGAGCACACCATTCCATTTCTATTCTCAAGGTGAGGTGTAATTGTGAGGGAGTTTTAAATGTGATGTGGTGAAGATTACAATGGACTTTTCGTGTACTAACACATTTTATTCTCCAACATGGTGCAAGTTGTGATGGTGGTCCATTATGATTATTGAATTTTAAATTGTGAATTATATTCAGATGTGTATAATTATTTGAAATCCTAAAATATTGACCTCTTTTAAATAACACAACCCATGGTTATAGTATATTCTATCACACTTTGTTGTGGGAAATTCGGTCTTCCTTAACAAATAAATGGTCAAAACACCATTGGTTAAATTTTAACACCGTTCCTCTAAACCCTAGTATGAAAAATTCCTCTCCATGATATCACTTATTCTGTCAAAAAAATATTACCATTTACTTTTTATGTAATATAATATCTTCATTAATTTTAAATATATTTCTGTTATTCTCACTCATGTTAATTTCTTCTTCTATATGGTCGATGTGTTGAGTTACTTTAGGTATGGGTTTAGGTTAAAGTGTATTCTGATTTTCATTTATTTTGGATTGATGTTGGGTGATTTTCTTTGAGTTAGTGAAATTTGGTCCATGATTCATCTATAATTTGGAAGTGATTCCTTGATAAATTCATATTGATGTATGGTATTTGATTAATATCTATTACTGGTTTATTTTTTTGATTTTGAACTCATGTGAATCCATTAGGTAGCTAGTATGAATCAAGTCAATGAATGATAATTAAATAGATCAAAACAAACTAATTTGATTGGGCTCTCTTCCCATATGATTTATTGGGTTGTTTTTATTTCATCATGATTCATAATTGTTTGCCTCTATTTATAATAAATTACGAATCTTTCATTTATCAAAATTTTTCTTTCTATGATTGAGATTATCAAATTTCATTCTTTAAAATTACTAAGCACTAAATTTCAATAAAAATTTTATTTTGTGAAGAATAATTTTTTTTCATCATAATTATGTGATATTAATTGAAAGAAAATATAAAATAAAAAGGAATCCTAGTGAATATGTCGTTGGTAGGGTATAATTGTTAATATTGTTGCTGGTTTTTTATTGTTTATTAGGTTTATTTGAAAATTTAGTATTTCAAGGATATTTTTGTAATTTTTTTATGCTATAGAAATATATTTGATAGTGGGGTTAAAATAGTGTTAATATGAATAGAATCATGACTATGATGGATTATATGGGATAAGTTGATGGGATTTTTTGTGGTTTACACTTTATGTCTGATAGGTTCTTATTGTGGGATTTCTAAAAAGGATATGGTTTCTATATTTTTAATGGATAGACATTATGAGTGGGTCGTAATGGTTGATGTCTTATTTGTTTGACTTTGGAATTACTGATATTTCCCCAATGGTACAAAATATAATTTTGAAATTATATAATAATAAATGAACATTGATATAATTGAGTTGATAATGCGTTATGATTGAGGTATAACTAGTTATAATGGTATGGGAAAGGGATAAATGTTATATGGTTATTGGTTATTAGTGGGTTTTAATTAATTAAGAAAACTGAATAACAAAATGAATACAATGGTGTTGTTAATAGGTAGGTCTAGAATGGGTGAATTGTTAGTTTAAATTGGAATATAAGGAATATGTTGGGACTACTTCATGCATTTATTTTGAGTTGGTCTTCTCTATTGGGGTTTGTGGTGGTGGCGAGTGTGGTGATGTTAAAATATTAACTGTTATGAGTTTTGATGGGGTTGTATTGATGTGTTCCACTTGGTTAGTATTTTTTTCTATATATTAATGATATACATTCATGTGATTTCAATACACACCCAACCTGAGTTAGATAACCTTGTAAATTCCCAAATATTTTGTTTTTTGGATATTTTTGTTAATATATAGGTTAGTGAAGATGGATGGATAGATACCCCACATTCATTCTCTCCCAACTTGGACTTGTATAATGGATTGGATTTGTAGAAAATGTGGTAGGATAGGTTGTGGGTTATAAATGGTTATTGGAGATAAGAAGGTTTGTTTCCATCATATTCATGATACCCTATTATACTATATGTGTATTGGGTTAATGATATATACTTTTTATAAATGGGTTTATCATAATGATGTAACTATGGCATGTGATGTGGTTGGGTTATGACATGGACGAACTGATGCTAACATATGATGTTTAACCCTATTGAAGGTTATGGATTATAGGGTTGTGACATGAAGCACAAAATATAAATGAGTTGTTCAGTAGAATAAATTTTACAATGGGGTGAGGGAGTGGAAAATGTTTTGTAGTGGTTGGAGAGTTCCCATTTTTAAATTCATGATATTATGATTTTACACATAAATGTGATACATGTTGAGTGATCCTTAGAGAGGTATGGTTATTGATGACATTTTATTTGATGGTTTTTTGTATAGGTTTTTCAATGATGATTTAATATTCTTCTTCCCATTTTATACAAGTTGTATCAAATATGATCCTAATGAGTACACTAATTATTCAATTCCATATAAATGAACTATATTTCTGGTTTCTAGGGTCATTTTTGTGACCAAAAATGGTTTTAATCGCTTTGACCATGCCCATTGTTACTCAGCTTGACACTAGAATATTTCTTATTCTTTGTGTCATAATTTTCAATATTCTAAAATTTATATCCAATTTTGGATTATTATGGATAATGGATATTTATATCATAGTTTGTATTATTGTATTCTTGTTTCCAGGTTTATATTTGAGAAATTCATCACGATTGAATGATTTATATATTTTATGATAGTTCTTGATCATGGTCCCGTTGATAGCAGAACTTGGGGTAAACCCTCATCCTTACTAATTCTCTAGGAGTGGTTTCCAGTGGGTGTGGATTCTGATAAATTTTTATCATATTTTTTTAGATATCAGACTTATATTTGAGTTATTAAATTGTTATTATTTAATGGGTTAGTAGGAAAATAATTTGAGTTTAACTTGGTGTGTGTAGGGTAGGGTTCAAGTATAGGTGCAAGTTTCATTAAAATTTTTACTTTTATTTGATGTGGGGATTGATTTAAAAAATCACATGAATTTTAATAAATTAATTTAGGTTAATTAAGTATAATATATCAGTTATAGTTGTTAGGATACTTGCTTACAGATATCTCTACTTGTAGTTCTTGTCTGGTTCTTGTCCGTTATGACAAATATGATAACCTAGTGATCTCTATGAGGGGTAACCAAGTTGAGTAGGATGACCATAAAATGAATATACTTATCAATTCCTATAGATATTATATTGATATGTATAATTGGACTGTCTATGATATTGTGATATAATCCTAATTGGATGAGCATAAGATCACATTTGTTATGATTCAATCAAGGGATGAGTACCGGTTTCTTTCTTTCATCAGTACAATGTGTGGTGCGGCATAAAAATATTTTATTAATTATTTGGGGGAGCATGAAGAAAAAATAACCTCTTGGGATTATTTTCAAATTCAGTTTTTTGAAATGATTATATATTTAATAATGAGGCAGGTAAAGAGTTATAAGATTCTCTCTATTCATTAGGGAGTCCTAAGTGTGTGAGAGTACATAATCAGGTTTAAAGACATAATTTCCATTAATACTTATCTATTTAAGTATTATTAGAATATAAATAAATTAGTATAGGAATCATTTCATCCTATTTTCAAATATGTAGTCACTCTATTTACATTTTCGAAATAATTGTAGGTGAATAATAATGTTGAGGTGATTGAGGCGATTCCATCCTATCCATGGACATAACTAGAGGGGATCCATTGGGATTTATCATGGATTAGGGATTTTGGGTGTAGATTACATGTTTATTAGTCCTAAGGTTCCAGAATGTTGTGAGTCAACCTCAATAATTTTCACCCTCTAGTTTCTCTACGGCTTGCAGTTAATATACCCCCGATAGAGGATATTCTCTATTATTTTTTACCTAAATAGGTTATGGTCATTGAAATTATATGTTTCTAAATATCAATGGGGATTAAAGGGGTGTGAGAGAAATTGTAAAACAAAATACTGAGTAGTATGTGATGAATCAATATTTTATGTCATCTTCAAGGGATGGACTTCAAAGATGAAAACATCATGATATCCCACACCCTATGGGACAAAGGCCGAATTGTTTTGTATGTGATCATCGTTATTGTGGAATAGGATCTAGATAAGGATAGACTTATTATATTGATTTACTAGTTCAATAAGTAATAGAGATTAACTGGGGTACAATATGGTTATTTCCATACAAGGATTATACATTTTTTTATTCATGGAAATCCCACTCCTTTATTATACCTTCATTAGTATAATCCTTGGGACATAATGTAGAGATAATTTTAAAACCCTTAGCATTTATTGCACTATTTATAGGTCATAACTATCTATATAATGTTCTATGGTATTGTGGAATGATTAGGGAGAATCCTGAAAAATATGTGAATTTCATTCTACTTTTGATATAGCCATAATATATCATTATCTACATTGACTAGTTCAATTTTTTCACATTTTTATTGATTTATTTTATAAGGGATTCATTTTATACCTTAAGAATATCTAATTGTTTTTTTTCATTTATGAGTGAGAGAATTAGGGAGGCTATATATTAATATAGCCATTGCAATCTATGTGGGATGATTTTTTTTGGTTCACTAGAGGATTAGTGATTAAAATTTCCTATATACATGAAGATGTTTCCTCAATAATTCCATTGGCAAGTTGTGACATTACCTCCTTGGTGTGATATTGAGTTTCGAATCTAGTATTATCCTTATACTACTCTTATTTTGATATATATTTAATGGTTGGGCCTTTATAAGTAGTGGGAAATTAGGATTAAAATTTATGAACTAATGTAGATGTTATTTCTTAAGGACATTGTGTCATTTTTGTGTTCATTTGTTGTTCCCAATGAAGGAAGATATATGATTGAGGTTTTACATAAACTACTAGTTATTGAATCAGGTCATGGTCTTAAACTTTTGCCCTCTTCCAAGGAAAGATTCTATGTTTGAACCATTGAGATAATTAAATTGATTTTCAAAGATCAATTCTAGTCTTTATATCTCCATATGAGGGTAAAAGTTGAATATATACTAAAGGCCACATCCTGTTGTCATTATGGGAACATCTAGTTTGGGTTCATTTTATTTGGATTCATGAATTCTCTATCTCTATCCATGGGACTTATTAACTATATGTTTCATTAATTCACGGATCATTTATTGGCTATGTTTATTAATTGAATTATTGTGTATGAAACATTATATGAAAATATTTTTCACACTATAGGGCCTTCTTATAATTACTTAATCACCTTTAGTTATAAAATAAGATTCACATTTTTTTGTTTTATACGTGTGGGGTGAAATTACTTGGACATATGATGTGTCATCAGGGAGTGGTAATTGATACATTGAATATTAAATATGTTTTTTTATTTGAAAGAACCTGATAATTTTATATAGGTATATATTTTTTCCTTCTCTAAAAGACCACTAATGTTGGTTCTTGTCTAACTACTCTTGGGTTAAAACCCCATTAATAGCCTTAACCTAGAAATACCAGGAATTGTTATAGGTTGATCAATTACAAACATGAATCATATAACTAAAGAAGACAACAATTATTTCTCTATTCATTATACTTCTAGACATGGGAGTGATGTATGAGTTTATATATGATTCTTGTCATCTCGACATATGTAATTTTCTAATGTAATAGAGGGAACAGATATCATATTATTTCTTCATTTACATCCAAAAAAAGTTATATAGAAGTATATGTATTTATATTTATGTTATTTTTACAAAACCACATCATTGATCACTTTATATACTTCATAGTATACAAAATCATGATGTATGTTTTCTCATTATGGGATCTAAATCTACAACAACCAATGTAGATGGAGATTCTACCAGACTGTGATTTCAATATCTAATACACCCTATATATGGGGAAAATAGTTTTATAATCATTGACGAATAATTCACATGGATATATATTTTGGACTATTGAGATTTATAGAGAGGGTGGAAGGGATTACATGTATGTATCTTGATTTAGGCGAGTCTTCTGGTATAGGATGCCTCTTTTATATGAAAGTTCAATATTCCATTATTTAGTGGGTAGTGGTGTCTCAATGAGGAGACTCAATGGAATTTGTTTTAAGTGATTTTTAACTCCATGGTGATTTCCTATAATGATATATATAGGAAGAATGATTGAAAATGATGTTTTAAGGTAGTATTTTTGTGCCATTGACAATTTCTATGCATGTTCTTTATGTCATTCCTAGCTTACTGGTTAAATAATATCATTGTGTGTCCTATATGTATCCTACCATGAGGGGTAAACATTGGTATAATAGGATGAATTAGTTGGTAAAAAATATTATAAAATAGTTCTTGATCTATCAGTATATTATTAACGAGAATTTATTTCTAAGTAGTTTTATTTATAACCATTGAATATTCAAGAGATAATGTGGGAGGAAAAATTTGAGGATTACTTCACTGAGAAAACATGATCCCATGGGGTATAATATTCTATTTGGATTCTCATGGATCAATTGAAAATCCATCAATCTTATGAGTGATTAGGGAGTTGGTAATATTGGTGGTCATAGGGGGAAATATGTAGATGATGTGGGGAAACATCATTAAGTGATAGGGAACTTCATTTATGGTTGGTATACTCATTTAAGATCATTATTCTAGAGGTGATTACAGTATTTTATATGCTTAATGATTAATATTAAGATTTCATTCCATCCATATATGAATGGGTAGAATAAGGAGACCATCCATATATCAGAGGATACATTACATGATTAAATCGTGGAAATCCGTGTTTCATGGAAGACAAAAAATTTTCTCATTAGTTTTCCAATAAAAATTGATTATAATCCTTCATTGGCATAACACTATTCAAGTTTCTATATAGGAGGAATTTTCATTAAATGTTATATTGGTCTATTATTGGGGAGTCAGTCTTCCTTTTTTAAAATTTTTTTTGAGCATAATATAAATGATACATATTTGCCTCGCCCTAATTTACCAATGTTTTTAGGGTTAATAGGTTTCTTATAGTGTTTCTTGGTATGTTGAATCCACAAAGACCTGTGAGGAAACTTATAGAAACGTACATCCTATGGATTGTTTTGGATATGTAGTGGAAAATTGTGGGTTTATTTTGGATTTTTTAACTAAAATATAATATAATTAATCGAATTCAATTTAATATAATGAGTTGATAATTGGTTATCACTTGCGGTGGATTAGATGCATTACCTTTATGACTACTTCAATTTATAAAATTTGAGATGGGTTAATTAAAGAAGATCAAACAGCCTCATAACATATGGGTTTAATACCTAATCTCCCTAATACTGATCTCTAGTACAATTGGAGAATCATATTTTTGATCAATTCAAGGCAAAGGATTGTATTAGCATTTGACGTGTGAATATTTAAAATTAAATAAGGACAATGAATCTTTAAAATCATCAAATGAAATTCTCAATTAAAAGAAGGGATTATAAATTAATAGAGTGAGAAATAACATCCAATCCAGCCCCTTGCTACTCCCTTTTATCTAACCATAAGAATATTTTCCCTCTATTGAATCTATGATCTCAATGGAAGCGCGAAGTCGACTCGTGATGGTTTAATTGAAGAAATGAAAAACAATTAAATAACAATAACTCCACCATCTTGTGGTAAATTTCACAAGGTTTTATGTGAATAAATTCATAGATTAAGAAAATGGTATCAACGTGGTATGAAAAATAATATAAAAGTATAGGATAATAATAAATTTAATTCAGTATTATGTAAAATTGAACAACATTCATGTGAAAGAAATATGATTTCATGGAAAAGGGGCAACAGGGAATTAAAATGAAATAATGAACCAGTAATTCTTTAATTATCTAACGCCACATCCTTAAATGGGATGTTTTGAAACCTTGGGATGATCCCCTATTAATATTAGTCATCCTACATTAGAATGGTAGGCTTAGGGTGGTGGAACTTTTGTGGAATTTGGACATTTCGACCCTCAACCTATACTGGGAGCCATCTTGCATTCCTCCAACAAATGTGTCCAACTGAGCATATATATGGCCAAATTTGGGAGGGCCACAAATGAAAAATAGGAAGATACAAATTTTACCTGATATCATATAAAATTTCAGCTAAATAAAATTGGGGTTTTCGAGATATGATTGAACTGGTGGGTAGTTTTTCTGGGCCTTAGAATCTGTACTATAATTGCATCATCAACTTGGACCACCAGGTACTCCCTTTAAAACTCAGAATTAGATCTTGTAAACGTTAGATGAAATTTTACCCATTATGTCCTCTATCATAAATTAAAATATTATAATCATTTGGATTAGTTATTATCTAATAGATTAATTTTATTGGGTTCCTTTCCAATTCACTTCTCCCAAAATGTGTTTTCTTGAAACACCACATTGGTCATCTTCCAATGTGATTGATTTAGTGATCCATAAGAATTAAATAATCAAAATGGGATGAAAATATGAAAATGAATTATAAAAATAAGATTAATACCAATAGGTATTTTAAAAAGTGTTAAAAAATATACAGTGTAATTGGGAATTTTAAGAAGGAATTGCAATAATGATGTGAAATGATGTTCAAAGTGTAAAATTCATTAAAAATGGTTCTTATGAATAATGAAGAACCAAAATTTTAAAATATAATAAATTAATATTATCCTAATTTAGTGGATAATCGCACCACCCAACTTGAGTTTTTCTAGTCATGGGAAAAAGGTATATCAAAAATATTAAATTCAAATTTACTTTTCTAGAATCAATTTCTTATACAATCCTCACCAAAAGACCTCTTAAAAAAAATTATGAAACCCAGAAAAATGATTTAATGCATGGTAGTTTCACAAGAATAACCCAATCCCAATTCCATTCCTTTATTTCAATTAATCACCATATTTCATCCAATTTCAATTAAGCATGATGATGTGTTTTGTATCATTTTAGAAATGGGGATTCATTTTTATTCAAGGGGAAAAATGGAAGAACTTATTAGAATCACATTTTAATATTAATTTTAGTACTCATTTGTTTTTAAAATTTTTCTATGGTATATTTCACAGCTGTCCTTTTTATATTATTAATTTTATTATTTTCATTGGGCATCAGATAGTTCAGGTCGAGGTCTAACTTAAAATTTCTGAGCTCTTACTTAGAAATGAATGTTTCGCTCTTTGTTGCATCCAACGGACCGGGTTCGAAGGTGCGCAGCCTCACCTGGGTAACCGCGCAACCTTGCCCAGCTCGCCGCACAACCTGCCCGATGTTTAAGGGAAATGAAAAATATGAGAATAATAATAAAACAAGAATATAATAAAAATTGAGACCGCACGGCCTTGGGTGAGGCACGACTCGGTTGGGGCACTATTTTGAAACCGCACAGCCTCGCCTGGTCCACCGGGTGACTTTCCAATGTCCAGTTAATTAAATAAAATGACTTGATGATAAAAAAATATTCTTAAATGTCATAAATTTTTTAATAAACTATTTTAATGATCATAATAATATTATTATTTGAGGATGTAATAATTATAATTATTTTTATCACTATTGTTATAATTGTTATAACATTTATTTTATTACTATAAATTTATTACTATTATTTTTTTAATTAGTTTTAGTTTATTATTATTATTATTATATTAATTATTATTATTATTATTAGTTTGTTTTTTTATTTTATCTTTTTATTTATTTTCATTCTTAGTTTAGGCTATCTTTTTTTCTTTTTCAGTGCCCCCCTTAACAATCACCCGTCGCACCTCCTCCACTGGAACCCTCATGCCGCACCCCTTGCCTCTTGCCTCCTCCTCCTCGCCCTGACCTCTGCCTCGCCGCCTCCATCCACCCACACTGCAGCTCGTCCGGGACCCCGCACCTCGCCTCTCGCGGCCTCCTCCCGTATCCAGTCTGCTCCAGCAACGCAACCTCACCGGATCCCAGCCATGCTCCCCCTGCCTCCTCACTACGGCCTCACCTCACCCAGCCCAATGCCTCCTACTGTTTCAAGACAACCTCTCTTTTCCACTACCGATGCTATTCCTCCCCGGTGCGACCTACATTTGGTACCCCGCTCTCCCCTAACACCTTGGCCTCAACCACTTTCTGTCTGGAAACCAGCATCTCGAACGCCCCTGCCCCTCCCGTCCGGCTACCCACACAGCCCCTTGGCCTCTACTCAACGGTGGCTTCCCTAGATACTCCTTATGGTAGTTCTCCACTATGGCAGGGTTTCAAATTTCTTCTTTTTCCCTATTTTTAGAGTTTTTCCTTCTTTTAGGGTTCGATTTTGATTCGTTTTTGTTCGAATTCATGTCTTTGGTTCATGCTAGGTTGATTGAGGTGCGGTTGAGGTGTGATTGCGATTTAACACCATTTTGCGGAAGCTTTTTTGGGATCGAGGTAGGTGGTTCCATGCATGGGTATTAATTGATGAATTCATTAGTTGATTTAATTAACCTAGAGTGTTTATTAATCATTTAGTTTGATGTGAATTTTATTTTTCATAAGGTTTAGTGTGTTTCGATGTGTTTAGTAGTGTGTGCATATTATAAGTATGTTTTTTTGAAATCAATGGTGAACTGGTTATAAGTTTTTTTCCCTTAAGTTGTGTAGTTAATTTGTTAGGGTGTGAAAAGGGTGCAATTTTCGTTTTATTATTTCATTTATTTGGGTTTAGTCAGAAATGACATTTGAGAGCGTTTTTTACATTTTGTGTCATGCAACATGTCTTGAAATTGTTTGGCACATTTTTCTGGTAGTTCTTTTAATTGTAGAAATGATATTTTTAACTATGCGGGTGTTTTCTTTAATTGTGCGCGTGATGTAGATTGTCTTTATGTGGTGGTGTTCTGTACGTGTGGTCATGTAAGGGAGGGTTTGGGAAAGTCTATTGTGCAAAGTGTTGTTTTTCTCTCAAAAATTTATTTATGAAAAAATCATCTTGTTTTATTAAATAACTATTAAGGGTGAAAATTTGTTTTTGGTTAAACTGTGAGAAGATTTTGGTGATTAGAGTCATGAAACGCATGCAGAGTTTGTTTAATAATTTTTTTAATGGCGTGTTTCATAATGAAAGTGGTTTCTTTGATTGTGGAGTTGTTTTAATTTGTTTTGTAACTACTGGAGATTTAGTTTCGAGATATTTTTACTGTGTTCCTTATTTCAAAGTGGTGTTTATATGTATAAGTTGTGGTTCGTTTAATGGTGATTGTTTTATTGAATTTTCCTGATGGTTTAGTTGAGTATGTAACCTATGAAGATTATGTTTAGAAAATATTTTGTTGTGTGTGTGGTTTTAAAAGTGGGATTGGGTGTGAAAATTGTGATTTTGAGTCTGTAAATACAGTTTTTGGATTTAATGCATTAATGTGACATTTTACATGAACTTTAAACTTGTTTGAGCACAAACCAGGAAGCTCGGGTAGCTAGGAGGGTGGACTAGACTAGTGAGCTACTGTTCTAGAGGTGACTCGACCCGGTTTCCCTGGCAGGATTGACGATTACAACACCTACAAAACACATGCTTTTCTGAGGGTCGTGGCCTTCTAAGCCATTTTTTCTGAGGGTTGTGGCCTTCTATGCCATATTTTCTGAGGGTCGGGGCCTTCTAAGTCACGTTTCAACGAGACACGAAGATCTAGGGACCCAAGATAGGTAACACCCATGTGTCCTATCCCATGTTAGTGATCATTAGTTACTTTACGCTCGTCGGTGTGACACTTTGATTATTTTAAAAAATAAGGGTGTACGTGTTTTAATTTAAGTTGTTCTATATGAAAATATTTTACTTAATCCCTTATCTTTAAAATTGTTCCAGTATTTACATCTTTTCTTTAATTAAAACTACTAATGTATTTGTCATTTAATAATTTTGTGTGGAACCTTTTTATTGGGTGACGTCATACTGGGCTCTTGGATCACACCCTACATACACCTTTTGGTGTATGTATACCTTGTTCTCTGTGTATTCCATGTTGATGCATCGTGCTCCACGATGGTGGTTCAGGTTGTTGACAGTATTCTCGTGCAGGTCATTGTTTGTAGCTTGTGTTCATCGCACCTCTCTTATTGATTGGAGGGTTGAGTCAGAGTTTTAGTCACTTTTGTTGTCATTACATTTTTGGTGTTGGATCAAGTTGTAAACCATTAAATTTAATTTTTGTTAAGGTTCTGTTTGGTTGTCACTATCCAATTTTAGTTTATCTATCTTGTTGGTTTTTTGTGTTTGCTATTTCTCATAAATCGTTCCCATGTATTTTTTTTGATTCCCAGGAACTTGTACCTGCTCGTGGGGATCAGGAATGCCCTTCGGGCCATGTCGCGGACCGGGCCGGGCGCCGGGTCGGATGGCGACCCGGCCTGGTTCATGAAAAAATGGTATGAGAGCAGGTTTTCTCTCTGGGGTCGTGTTCTTTTGGGAAAGATTCAGTGTAGACCAATGTTACGGGTGTCGGAACATGACTTTCTGGTAATGAGCAAGGTGCCTTGCCAGCACACCTCGTGGCGGGACTCGAGTTACCAGGTTATGTTGAGGTCTGTTGAGTCTTTCATCCTCATGAGTAATCTTGTTTAGGGGAAATGAAAAGGGGGGGGGGGGTTAGTGGTCCCATGGAGCTCGCAGGGTCTGGCATGCCATGTAGAGGAGGGGACGCTGTCCTAGAATACCCTCTAAGGAAGTGGCGTGATTGGCGTATGTATGCCAACCATATGTTCCAGTCACCCACTGACACAAGGTTTCTCTTTCACCGTTCCTCGTTTATTTGTTTTTGAAATTGTGGACATTTGGTTTTTAAGTAAAAATTATTTGGTCTTGGAAAATATTTTGGAAAATGTTTTTAAATAATGAAATTTAAAAAGAAAATGAGGTATGAGGTTTGAAAAGTGTTGGTTGGATGTTTTGGTTTTGAAAAATTGAAAGGTTTGGTTTTGATCCTTGGTGTTCATGTGGTAAACCACATATATGAGTTTATATATAAAGAGAAAGGGTTAATGGACTGAATGAATGAGTGACTGGATGGATATGAGGTGGGTTCTGGTGTGGCATGAAACATGCATGTGCGAGGCCCATGGGACACCATTGGTGTTTCTGCAACCCACTGGCTTTTCTTATTTTCAAAATGTTTTTAAAGGAAAATTTGGTGTTTTTAAATAACCTATGATTGTGTGGTGTGTCCTTGTATTTTTGAAAGGTTGGATGTGAGTAATTTTGATCCGATAATCCCTTTTTACTGATTTGTGTCTTGAGTTTGAATTATTGTTGGTCAGTTGGTGTGAAAGTGTGTGGTTAATGGTCTCTTTTGAAAAGCGCTTCGGAAAGTCCCTGCAGTGGTTTCCCCTACACGTTTAGCATTCGATTGCGATATGTCTTTTCCCTTGGACCAATTTTATTGGGTCTGTGGTTTCCATTCTTGACAAGTGCACGCCCCCATAAAGCATTAACGTGTGATTAAAGTTCATCCATAGTCAATTCGTCATTGGTCGGCCATCTAGTGGATCAGGGGACTCTCTTCTTGAATTCTAGAATTTAAGCCTCTATCTTTTTTGCAACTAAGAGGATACTCTCGCAGCTTCATGACAAATGCAAGGGGATTTGAAGGGGGTTTCTATCTCGTTGGGTAGTCCGAGTCATCGGGTATGAGGTTTAAAACCATTGTTTCTGACGGTCCCCATGGAAACGGTGAAAGGAATTCTAGTGTGGAAGGTTGAAGAAGGTTCAGAATTATCTGTGCTGACCGATTTCTTGAAAGGTTTGTTGTACATTCATCAGCTGAAAGGGTCATGTTTGGTGACATCTTTTAGTGTGAGTTTTCATTGATATTAAAGGGTGAATTTTGACCTCATTAATTTTAATGTTCTGTTTGGAAACGGTGAAGGAGATTCAAGTGGGGAACGGTGGAAGCAGCCTAGAGTGGTCGGTGTGGGCCACTATTCTAAATGACCTTTGGTCCTTCGTTGGTTTTGTTTATGAAAGGGTCTACGTTAGGACACTAGTGTGGTGGACCCAGCCACATGGGGATGCTATGGTCAATTGCATGAATCACGTGTTGTTTAAGACTCAGCTTGATGTCCCTATCCATATAATATTCCTCTCAACAGCAATGGTCATGTTCATGTGATGATTTTTGGTTTCGTGTTCTCATTCAGTGTGACAAAGGGTGATGCACATACACCATTTCATCACTTGTGTCGGTGAATTTTCAGTGTATCATCAGTTGGATGGCGTAATGTGTTGGGTTTGTTGGTGTTTTCTCGGTTGTAGTGGGGTTGCATGTGACATCAAAAGGAAAAGCTCCGTTCAAGAGTCTTCAATACCTGGCTACAAGGTAGGAGATACTTCAAACATCAGGGCTCCATCCATAGGTCTCGGAGTGAAGTTGGCGTATAGTCTGGAAACCCTGGAGTGTATGATACCCCGACTTTATTTCTTTCATCGTTGATGAAAGTAAATTCAGTTTAGATTGTTTTTTGTGGTAATTCTGCTACGAGTAAACCGTCTGGGTGCATAAGGATTTTGTGACTATGTGCAGGCGTGTTCATCATGTTACCTTTGGTTTCTGGTGGTTGCGTTCCACTGAATGTAATTTCTTGGGGTGGTCTATATGGGGTTTTTCGGCTGAATAAGTCTCAAATTTGAATGATTCTCATTCAGGGATTTAAATATGTTGGTCTGTCTCTAGTCGTGGTTTCGTTTCCCGGTATTTGGGACCAACCCTCCCCAACCCTTATGGTAGGGTTCTTGGTCCCCGTCGAAATATTTCTCATGTTTTGTATCTGTAGTCAGTTTCAATGGAGGGGAGACCCACATTGGATCTCACACGACTGTCTCTGGAATGAGTCGTTGTTGGAATTTCGTTCAATGCTAGGGAGTCCACTCAGACCTCCCCGTGTCAGTTTTCTACTATCGTCTTGGGCATTGGTAGGTTCTTAATGTTGGGGAGCCCTTCGGGCTTTCCCCATGTTGGCATTTTGGGTCATGTTCCTAGAGTGACTTGGTATTTGGTGATGATAGTGTTCTTGGGATATTATTTGATCTTGTTTGTTCACCTGGAGGTTTTATAGTTCTTTTGGGTGGGCGACACATATCATAATGTTTATTTTTGAGTTTATAGAAGATTTCTTTGAGTCAGTTTCTCTAAGCATGATGCTTTTTCCTCTCTTTGCTTGATGTTTGTGGGGATCTTTTTTGAACCTTAAGGGAGGGTGGGTTTCTTTTTTAGGGTTTGGTTCCAGTTATGTATTTCCAGGGACATAATGCTTTATGGTGAGGAGAATTGTCACACCCATCCTTTTTATATTATTTATTTTATTATTTTTATTGGTCATTGGATAGTTCGGGTCGAGGCCCAACATAAAATTTATGAGCTCTTACTGAGAAAAAAATGTTTTCATATAAGATGCATCTAGCGCACCGTGGTCGATGTTGCATGGCCTCGCGTTGGTCGTTGCGCGGCCTGCCCGATGTTTAAGGTAGATGGAAAATATGAGACGAATAATAAAACAAGAACATAATGAAAATTGAGACCGTGCGGCCTTGGGCGAGGCACGACTCGGGTAGGGGACGATTTTGAAATCGCATAGCCTCACCTGGACCACGGGGTGACCTTACAATGTCAAATTAATTAAATAAAATGACTTGATGAAAAATATATAAATTTAAATGTGATAAAAATTTTAATAAATTATTTTAATGATCATAATAATAATATTATTTGAGGATGTAATTGTAATAATTATTTTTATCACTATTGCTATAATTATGATAACTTTTCTTTTGTTACTATAAATTTATTACTATGATTATTTTAATTAGTTTTAGTTTATTATTACTATTATTATATTAATTATTATTATTATTAGTTTTGTTTTTTTATTTTATCTTTTTTTTTCATTCATAGTTTAGGGTTTCTTTTTTTTCTTTTTCGGTGCCCCTTACCCTTCTCTCGTCGCGCCTCCTCCCCTAGAACCCTCGTACTGCACCCCTTGCCTCCTGACTCCTCCTCCTCACCCTTCTCTCACACTCGCCGCCTCCTTCTACCCGCTCTGTGTGCTCATCCGTGACCCCTCACCTCGCCTCCCGTGGCCTCCTTCCACATCCAGTCTACTCCGACAACGCACCCTCGCCGGACCCCAGCCCTGCTCCCCCTGCCTCTCGGCTACGACCTCACCTCACCCATCCCAGTGCCTCCTACTATGTCCGGTCAACCTTCATTTTCCACTACTGGCCCTATTACTCTCCAATGCGACAAGCCTTTGGTACCCCGCTCTCCCCCAACCCCTTGGCCACAACCACTATCTGTCCGGAGACCACTGTCCCGACAGCCCCTGCCCCTCCCGTTCGGCAACCCCCACAACCCCTTGGTCTCTCCTCACCAGAGGATTCCCCCGAAACTACTTCCGGTAGTTCATCACTATTGAAGGGATTCCAATTTCTTCTTTTTACCAGTTTTTAGTGTTGTTCTTTCCTTTAGGGTTTGATTTTGATACATTTTTGTTTGAATTCCTGTTTTAGGTTTGCGGTAGGTTCCTTTTGGTGCGGTTGAGGTGCGATTACAATTTCACACCATTTTTCAAATGCTTTTTGGGTTCTAGGTAGGTGGTTCCACGCATGAGTATTAATTTATGGATTCATTCGTTGATTTAATTAACCTAGCGTGTTTGTTAATCACTTAGATTGATGCGAATTTTATTTTTAATAAGGTTTAGTGTGTTGTGATGTTTTTAGTAGTGTGTTCATAATATAAGTATGTTTTTATGAAATCAATGTTGAACTGGTTATTAGTTTTTTCCCTTAAGTTGTTTAGTTAATTTATTAGTTTGTGAAAAGGGTGAAATTGTCGTTTTATTGTTGCATCTATCTGCATTTAGTCCGAAATGATATTTGAAAGAGTTTTTGACATTTAGTGTCATGTGACATGTCTTGAAATTGTTTGTCACATTTTTCTGGTAGTTCGTTTAATTATAGAAACGGTCTTTTTAACTGTGCGACAGTTTTCTTTAATTGCATGGTTGATGCAGATTGTGTTCTTATAGTGGTGTTGTGTACGTGTGGTCATGTAAGGGCAGGTTTGGGTCATTCTAGTGTGTAATGCGTTGTTTTTTAATTCAAAAATTTATTTACAAAAAAATTTGTGTTGTTTTATTAAAAAAGTATTAAGGGTGAAAAATTGTTATTGGTTAAATTATGTGAATATTTTGGTGCTTAGAGTCATGTGACACGTGCATAGTTTGTTTAATAAATTTTTCTAGAGGAGTTTTTGATAATGAAATTGATTTCTTTGATTGTGAAGTTGTTTTAATTGGTTATATAACTTATTTAGATTTAGTTTTGAGATATTTTTAGTGATCACCTTATTTCAATGTGGTGTTTACATGTATAAGTGGTGGTTCATTTAATGGTGATTGTTTTCTGAATTGTCCAGATGTTTTAGTTGAGTATGTAACCTATGCAGATTATGTTTTGAGAAGATTTAGGTGTGCGTATGGTTTTAAAACTGGGTTTGGGTGTGAATATTGTGATTTTGAGCGCATAAATAACCTTTTTGGCTTTTATTCATTAGTGTGACATGTGACATGAACTTGAAAAATTTTTGCGCACAAACTAGGAAGCCCGGGTAGCTAGGAGGGTGGACTAGACTAGTGAGTTAGTGTTCTAGAGGTGAATCGACCCGATTTCACTAGAAGGACTGACGATTACAACACTAACTAAACATATGATTTTCTGAGGGTCGTGTCCTTCTAAGCCACGTTTTCTAAGGGTTGTGGCCTTCGAAGCCACGTTTTCTAAGGGCCGTGGCCTTCTATGCCACATTTCACCTAGACACGAAGATATAGGGACCAAAGCTAGCTAACACCCATGTGGCATCTCCCATGTTAGTGCTCATTTGTTACTTTATGCTCATCGGTGTGACACTTTGATTATATTAAAAAGTAATGGTGTGTGTTTTTTTATTTAAGTTGTTCCATTTGAAACGTTTTTCATTAATCCCATATTCTTTAAATTTGTTCTAGTGTTTACTTCTTTTCTTTAATTAAAATTGAAAATGCATTTTTCATTTAATAATTTTGTGTCGATCCTTTTTATTGGGTGACATCCTAATGGGATCTTGGATCACACTATACATAAACCTTCAGGGGTATGTAGACCTTTTTCTCTGTGTATTCCAGGTTTAGGCATCGTGCTCCACAATGGTGGTTTGGGTTGTGGACGATCTTCTCATGCAGGTTAGTGTTTTTAGCTAGTGGTCATCACACCTCTCTTGTTGATTGGAGGTTTGAGTTAGAGTTTTCATCACTTTTGATGTTGTTACATTTTGGGTGTTGGATCAAGTTGTAAACCTTTGAATTTGATTTTTAACGGTCTGTTTGGTTGTCAGTTTCTAATTTTATTTTATCTCTCTTGTTGTTTGTTGGTGTTTACTATTTCAGGAAAATCGTTCCCATGTATTGTTTTGATACCCAGGCACTTGTGCCAGCCCATGGGGATTGGGAATTCCCTTCGGGCCATGTTGCGGACGGGGTCCGGCATCGGGTCAGATGGCGACCCATCATGGTTTTTGATAGTAATATAAATTTATCTCAATCATATCAACCCATTAAGTGAGAATTTGTGATGACTTCTAGGTTCAACGACCATAGGGCACCTAGTGTGGCTAACTTACTCGGGCATCATATCAGGCTAACTAAATCAATAGAAATTTAAAATTTCCAAAAATACAGATGAAATTACAAACTATTGGATGTAAAACTATGGATTCATGATCCCCAGGGGCATAAAGCTACACATTATGTTAATCCATTTCTCTACGTGAGAATTTATTTATTTTTCATATTTTTCTATCTCTTTTTTTTTTGTTTTTTTTGAATACTCATAGTATAATCAAAATGATAAAAAAACAATGATATTTATTATAGTACCCCAATAACATAATCTAATACCCCACAATCCAAAGGATGTGCATTGTGAATTTTTTTATTAAATAGACGAAAATATAATGGTGAAAAATAACATTATATGAAACAACTTCCAAAAATCTATGCTCATGAACATAACCATTGATTAAAATCAAAATAAATGAATGAAAATATATTTATAATTATGTTTATGGTTTTAAAATTTTTATTATAATGTTCACGGTTAAAGAAATTGTTTTCTTCTATTTAGTCACATAATATTTTATTTGACATGATTTTTTTGTTCTCCCCTCCCGCCAACTTATAACAACATTATCCCCAATTTTTATATAAAAAAAATTAGATGGAGGTAGAGGTAGAGTATAGGAGTTAAAAAATAAAATTTTAAATGATAATAATGGAATTAAGTCACCTAGTGGTTGAAGTTTAAGTTCATGATGCATCTGATTACTCCTTTGATCTTCATGCCACTCAGAGAAGTCCCATCAATGATGGTTTGTGTCTTTACATTTGTTATTTTCATAAGAATTTATCAATATCAAAACTCCATGAATCTTACACACCAATAAAATTATAAAAAATTGAAACCCATTGAGTACCCTTTAAAAAACAAAAACAAAAGGATAGTGAAAAAAAGATCCTATTATATTTAGCAGACTTAACACAGACTCGATATATATAAAAAATTAAAAATAAATATAAATACACATATATAAACAAATATATATATATATATATATATATATATTGTAACACTACTAAATATATATATTATGGATGAAGTGTGTAGGATGGGTCTTAAGTCTTTGGAAGGCGCACTTCATTATCAACCTGAGGTCACGGGATCGAGACATGTGGGGGTTTTCCACCATGACCTACTATTTTCCATTTTTAACACCAATAAATATATATAGTTATATTAATATGTATATATATTTAAAAATAATAAGTGGGAAGAATTATGTTTTATAGTTCAGTGAAGGCGTGTGTGACTCATTCTCAAAGGTTTCATGTTTGAGTCCAGTCATGCCGGCCTTTGACATGTGAGCCATACTTTTTTATAAAAATAAAAATATATTTTTATTTTATTTTTCATAACATTTAAATTTTTATTTTCAAATTCTATATAAATGTAATAAAAAATATAATAACATAAAATATATATTTCACAAGAGAAAAAAATGAAAAAAATGAAAATAAAAGAACAATGAAAAGGAAACAAAAGAAGATGAAAAAAAATTAATTTTTTTTAAACCCAAAAAAAATAAAATAAATAAATTTCATGTTGATTATATTTTTTTTCTAAAAAACACTTATTTTAAACTCGTTAGCTCAAGTTGGCCCCTAAATCTATCATTTTTTTCTGGTTCATAGGTTGGCTCAGTGAACTCCTCCTCTATTTCTTGTTTATTGAATGATTAAATTAATTATTTTAACCTATGACCTTTGACATTGAATATATTTCAACTAGTGGGATCCTAAATCTCAACTAACCCATGAGGGTACACATGTTTCACTATGTAAGAACATGACCATATGAACCATAACTTTCCAAGGTGTAAGTGATATTTTGAACTATAACAGAGAATTAGTTTTCCTAGTTCAAAGTGATTGATTTTGAGATTACTATATCACTGCAATTTATCTATAGCTTTATTGATCCTGAATTTTCATAAGCCTCCATCCTTACTTCCTCAAGATCATTAATATCCAATTTATCTATTTTCGTCCAAACAAATGTCAAAGTTAATTTTTTTATTTCCCAAAGGCCATATGTTCAATTTCAACTGGTAAATGGAAATCTTTTCCAAAAAACAACCTATATGGTGACATTTCTATGATAGTTTCTAAGGATTTGAGACATGATTAATGGGTGCACAATAGTTTCTCATATTAATATTTCCTTAGGGAATAATAGTTTTTTCATGAATTTAGTTAATCTCTATATTCACGAACAGAGATTGAACATTTTTTTTGAAGATGGTAGGAAGAAGAAACCTTATGAGAAATTCCATACATTGTAATGAGTGTGGAGAAGGGACAGTTTCATAAATGGATTCCATGTTTACAACTTATAGCTCTTAGAATCCCCAATCCAAGAAATATTTGCTCTTTTAGGAATCATATCGCATCATGAAGGTCATTTAAATTAGTGGGAATAGCCAAAAACCATTTAAAAAAATAATCAATATCTAATAGTATGTAGAGGTAACCACTAGAGATTTGGAAGGGCCCCATGAAATCAATTCCCTAAAAATCAAATATTTCAATGACCAAAATGGGAGTAAGGGTCATTTGATTCATTTTGGATATAGATCCTAATTTTTGACATTAAAGACAACTTTTTCCTAATTTGTAGGAATCCTAAGCATGCTTAGGATAGTGGAGACAAATTTTTAGGACCTTTTAAGTGGTTTTATTTGTGGAAAAGTGGCCTCCACATGCCTCTCTATGAGATTATTCTAGAAAGGACTCTTTCGTGGACTCGAGAACTCATCTTCTAATGATTTGATCAGGACAGATCATTAATAGGTATGGATCATCTAACACATAGTGTACGGAACAAGAAATAATTTTCCTCTTAGCATGGGTCTCATGGAATTTTGTAATGTCAGTAATCACCAAATGGTTTCCTATGTCATCATACCATGGTAAATCACTCACAAAATAGAGAAGCATATCGGTAAATGAACCAGACACAAAAAGGTTATGCAATTGATCTTTTAATTACATACTTGAGAGATGATCATCTATAAAATTATAAAACCCCTGTTTATCCTTAATCATTAAATTGAAATCCTGATGAAGAAGGACCTACCTAATCACTCTATCATTGGAATATTGGTTTTGGAAAAGTTATTTTAGAGTTAAATTATAGGTAAAGACAATGGTTTGGGATCTTAAGAGATAGGACCATAATTTCTCTCTAAGGAAAATACAACAGTATGTAAATGTTTCTCAGAGGTGGTGTATTTTAATTTTGCATTATATAATGATTTTCATTCAGAAATAATGAAACATGGAGTTTTCTCAGATCATTTTTCAAATAAATGTCCTATATTGATGTCACTTGTATCACACATGATCTCGAACAGAAGATTACAATTATGATATTTCATGATTGGTTGAGAGATAAGAGATGACTTGAGTGTATAGAATTATTCCTCACATCATTATGTCTATAATAATGGAGCATCATTCACCAAAATAGAACAAAGTGGCACGAAATTATAGATAATGTTCCTAATGAACATTCTATAGAAACAACCATGTCCAAAAATATTCCTCACATCCATGATAGTTCTTTGTAGAAGGATGGTGAAAAATGATATCAACCATAGATTTCCCAACTTCAATCCCTCTTCGAGAGACTAGAAGTCCCAATACAAGTCATTTTACCATGAAATTTTATTTTTCCCAGTTTAGGATGAGATTATTATCCTCACATGTTGAAAAACCCCTTTCAACATTTAGAAGTAAACCCTTATAAGTATCCCCAAATATGGGGAAGTCATCGATAAATACCTATAAACAATCCCCCACCATGTCAAAGAAGATTCCCATCATGGACCTCTGGAGGTTACCTGGGGAATTAAATAATCCAAATGGCATGTTATTTAAGAAAAAAGTATTAAAGGGACAAGTGAAGGTTTTTTCACCTTGTTCATCTAAATGGAAATAAATTTTAATGTACCCAAATAATCTATATAGGATGTAGTAGAATTGAATACACGACAATCGATTGAGGAATTAATTAATGGCGGGAAAAGAGAAAGGATATTTCGTGGAACATGAGTTGAGATTCATAGAGTAAATGAAGACTATCCATCCAATACTAACTCTTGTGGGGAGAATATTACCATCAAAATTAGTGATCATATTGATTCTATCATTCTTTGGAACAACATGAATTGGGATTACCCAATCACTCTCAACAGTGGGGTAGATTATACAATATTTTAACAATATAAGAAGGTATTTACTTACTAAAATTATAATATTGGTATTGAGTCTCCGTTGAGGTTGAATACATGGTTTGGATTCAGAATCAACAACAACACTATGAGATCCAATTAGTGGGATAATCCCATGAATTTCAGAAAGGGTCCATCCAAATGCATTCTTATTCTTTTCTAGAAAATACAGATGCATCATCTCTTGATTATTTTTAGAAGAGGAAGAAACAACATGAATGTACCAATTTACACCTAAGAATTAATACATGAGTGATCAATATAGGACCTTAAATGAATGATTTTATTAGATAACACTTTCGAAAGAAGTATGGAACTTTTGTATCAAACTCGATCTCTTTTTCCAAATATTTTGTCAGAATTGGTTCCTTTTGAACATAAGTTTCATCCACTAAATTATCCATATTAGTGTCATGAATGGGTATGGAATCTATTTTATTTGTTTCACCAATGGAATAATTTGTTTTTGATTCATTAAAATCATTAAATGTTATATTTGAAAGAGATTCAGTCCATGGAGAAAAATTTCCCTCATGTGAACGATGGAAATCAATCTCTTCTTAACTTAAACATCCTCAAATAATTCCTTGATGTTACTCTACATACCTATAAATTCTACCTATCAAATGTACCTCATGGATATATTAATTGTCCCCAATTTTTATGTTTTTATTATTGATATTCATATTGAGGCTCAAGTTTATAAAGGTTGTTGTCTTGTTCTCATTCCTAAATCGGATGATTGGGTTGATTGTTTCTAAAAAGGGAAGGCCAATGATGATTGGGGTTTTCTCCTTAGATTTTAAAAATGGGTTATTTTCAAGGATAGTGATATTAGTAGGGTAAATTCAATTTTCAAAATTCAATATAACATATTTTAAGATACTAATAGGAACTCAAACCCTATGATTAATAAGTTAAAGAGTGACAGATGTGGTTAGGAATTATGTCAGTCGTAAGTGAAAATAAATTTCATATGGAATGAGGTTCAAAGTTACTCCGAGATCAAAAAATAGATTTAAAAACATTGTTCTATCTTAACTCAACATTGATTTATGGAAATCTCAGATCTTTTTACATTCAAGGAATGGTACCTTTAATGGTGGTACTCACATAAACATCCAAATGGACTTGCTTTTATGTGAAAACTTATTTTTAATATTTCACATATATACGTTGTGTATGATTTCATCATTTGGATTGAATCGACAAGGGGAATTATTAACTTAACATGATTTAATATTTCCCTCAAACTATTATTCAATTCTGGTTTTGAGTTTCCTTCCTTATATTGAGGGAATGGAGTAAGTTGTTTTATTGTTTTTTGTGGTTGTTGTTCCATCACATTATCATTGGTATTTTTAGAATCTGTGTATTTTTCTTCATCAATTTTTTAATCTTTTAATTTTTCTATAAGGGTTTTTAGGTTTCTCAAAGCATTTCCCACTTTGTAAATTAGTCAAAACTTTTAGTTCATCATGAAAGTTTTGTGTGTAACAGGATTCCCCCATTATATTTTAAGATGGTACCACCTGAGTAGGCATGAGTGACCTACAAATTTTAATGTTTTTAAATTCATGTTAATGGGATGAGACTTTTATGTTCATTTTATCCATTTTTATACAACTGTTCAAGGATTGGTATGGGAAAAAATATGGTAGGGAATTATACTGGTTGGTTTATCCCATGAGGATACTTTGGTTGTTGGATTGGTTGTTGACAGTTTTTTGGATGAGTTATTGGATGGGTTGTTAGTATTGGAAAATAGGATGTTGGTATTGGATTGGTTATTGTTGTAAATAGTTATGGTTTCTATATTTTTTTTGGTAGGGGTTTGGTCCTTGTGACTGACAGGGTTATTGGATGGGTTGTTGGTTATCATTCTAACTGAATCCTAGATGGTCATTGTACATTGGATTGAAAGTGTTTTGGTACTGTGTCTTATAAAAGTTCAAATAATTGACCTTATTTAGTGTTCCTATTAAAATTAAATCCTTAATGGAAGGTATGGTGGGTTTGTTTCATTCTTATAGTCATGTTTTTGACAAATTGTGAAAATAGGGTCAATAGTTTGGATTTCTTGGAAATTCCTATGATCAATCTCCTTGACCATCCCTGTGAGTACCAAAAGTTCTACTCGGAGACTTTCATCATACCTAAGAGAATTAATTCCATCAGATTTGGATTTATAATAATATTAAGGTGATGTTCCCCATGATTGGTTTTGTTTAGCCAGTCCATCTAGATACTCATACTCATCATTTGAGGATCTATTTTTAAG
The DNA here is from genome assembly GCA_963277665.1 of Viscum album. Taxonomy (NCBI): domain Eukaryota; kingdom Viridiplantae; phylum Streptophyta; class Magnoliopsida; order Santalales; family Viscaceae; genus Viscum; species Viscum album. Next base: position 245,709 of record CAUJRU010000030.1, on the reverse strand, counting down.
GTTCCATTACAAATCGTGTTAATGAATTGTCTGTTTCATGAACCTAACCCTCTGTATAATATTCTATCTTATTATTGGAATAAAAATCCATTTTTAGGTACCATGTTGATTGTATATCTAAATCTTTCCCATATTTCATTAAATAACACCAGTTCTATTTCAAAAATATTTGGATTCTCTTTTTATGTGAGAATTGTTTGTGAAAAGGGAAGTATTTTTTGTTGAACTCTCTTTTAAATTAGTCCCAAGAGTTTATTGATGCATGTATAAAATTATTTAACTATTTATATTTTATATCCTTCAATTACTATGTAACGATCCTCATCTTATCTCACTCATGTTTATGTGGTAGGCCCATGGATTCAACAATGTCGTTAGACTCCTTGACATGAATGTATGGAATTTCAATCTTCATCCCATAGAAGCTTGGAAGATGGTTTAGTAAATGAGGTTTAAAAACATAGTGAGATTATCCTGGGAATCATGCATAATATAAATACTTCATTGGTCTAAGAAGGTTTTCGGAAGTCATTCATGGTTTTCTTGGCAATTTTCTCCGTGTTTAGGGTTTCCTCATTTGGATTTCCATTTCGATTCCAACCTGAGTTTTTTGAGTTAGTTTCATTTAATAACCTCCATTGAAATGGAATGAATTTTTGAATCTAAAATAGTTGGAATATTAGGATCTAACAAAAATAGTTCCCTAGGTGTACTTGACTTCCAAACCCTATGACTATCCACCATTAAAAGTAGGTTTTATTGGTCATGGGTATAGGTGGACATGCACTAAGAAAATTGAAAAACAAATGAAATTGGAAAATAATAGAGAAGTTGGGGTGATAAAGGTAAAAGGGGAAGAATAGAATGCGTGTCATGATAATGTACATGTGTCCTTGAAAACATCACCAAACACTGCTTTCACCCAAATTTTCCCATGTTTTTAGGGTTATGCGCTCTCTTATAGTGTAGCATGTGTTGTCGAATCCACATATATCTAAGAAGAAGCCTATAGACACATACATACTATGGATTCCTTTTGGATATGATGGGTCCAGATTTTGGAGGATTTTATATATTTTTAATTTAAACCTAATAGAATTTAATGAATTAAATTTAGTAATGTGATTTGATCCTAGGTTATCACTTGGGGTAGATTAGATACATTCATTTTCTGACTATTTCAATTTCTCTTTTATTTGAGATTGGTTCATTCTAGATGATAAAAAAACATAATCACTTATTATGTCAATAAATACACTCCCTAATAAGAATCACCTATACACATAAAGGATCATATTTTTCATCACTCTAAGGTAAAGGTTTGTATTATCACGTGAATTGAGCGGCCTTAAAATTCAAAATGTATGAAGAAGTATTATAATGATCAAATGAAATTATAAATTAAAGTGTTTTATTAGACATTAATATGGTGATAAATGACATCCATTATTTCCCCTTTATACACCCCTGGATCAAAACATAACAGGATTATCCCACTATTGATTCTTTTATCTCAACAAAATTGTGAAGTAGACTCCTGAAAGAGGTATGGAAGAGGTAAAAACAGTGAAATAATGATCACTCCACCGTTTTGTGAAAAATTTCACAAGGATGGATATGAATAAATTCACACAATGAGGAAATGGCATTAGATTTTTATAAAAAGAAATATAAAAATATAAAAAATAATACCTTTTATTAAGTACTATGTTGAATAAAACGACTTACATTTGAAAGAAATACGATTACATGAAAAAGTGGCAGCAAAACATTAAAATGAAACAAAGCACCTAGAATCCCTAAATACTCTAAAAAACATCCTTAATTTGTAATATTTTAAACCTTGGATCGATACCATAATTTTAAAAGTAATCCCACTTGAGTATGGTTGCGTTAGGGTGGTGGAATGTTTGGAATTTGGACTTTTCCACCCATAACACGGATTGGGAGCCATCTTGAATTCCTCTTATAGATATATCCAAAATAGAATCTATATGGAAGTATTTAGGTGGGAAATATAATAAAAATAAGAAGATAGTAATGTCCCCCGCTAGCCTATAAAATTTCATCCCACAATGTTTTTGGGTTTTCTTGATATGATTGAATTGGTGGGATGTTTTCCTATGTCGTAGATTAGGGCCCAGAATTGTATCATCAACATGGGCCCCCTAGAAATCCTTTTAAATTTCATAAATATCTCTTTCCACTAATATATTAAATGATTCCCATTATTTTCTCTATCACAAGTCTAAATTTTAGAATAATTCCTCTTTTTCCATTTCTGATACATTGATTTTATTGGGCTGTTGTCCAATTCACTTCACCCAGAATGTGTTGGCATGAAAGACCACTTGGGTCATATTCCATTGAAATTAGTAATGTTATTTAGAAGAATGAAATATTAAATATGGAATTGGAAATATTAAAATTAAAAATAATAATAAAATCAATACCATTTGGTACTTTAAAATTCGATCATAAATGTACCATGTAATAGAGGATTTTAAAAAGGAATTTTAAAAATGATGTAAAATGATGTTCAATGTGAAAAATTCATTCAAAATGGTGTTTATGAATAATTAAGAACCTGAATATTAAAATATAATCAATTAATATTATCATATTTCAATTGATTATCACATATTGTTTTGGGGTCTATAATAGTTTCATAGAACTGTCATATTTTCTAAACAAATTGGTGGAGTTTACATTTACAATTCATGGTTGGGGAACGTGTATTCTAGAGGGTTTCAAAACATGGAGGGAAATATTGTTTTGGTCAAGGGATAAAACTCTCTTTATCAGTTATTTCTATAACATAACTGGTAAATAAAGAATATGAAATTTTCATATCTGTTAATATTTTTTATTTAAATATTAATTTTACTGTTAGTGGGATGTGATGTCCAATGGCATACTCAGCACACAACAATGGGTTTCTTTTAAATCAATCCTTACAAACATATTTGAGTTATACCTAATAATAATATAATATTCATATTGTTTTAAATGGTAGTTATTTCCTAGAAATTTTAATGGTGTGAATGAATAGAATTGACTAAAAAATTATTACACATGTTTGATAAAATAATTTACTTTTATCCAAAAACAAATAAAGGCATCAAATAATAATGAATCCGATTTTAAGCAATATATACTTTAATATTCTTTAAAAGGTTGATTTACCTTCTTTTTATAGAAATCTCTTTTTAAATATAGTTTTTGTCACATTAATATTATCCATTTGACAAAATAAACATCTTCAATATAATAGGGACATCATTATTAACATTGAATTTTTTTTGGTATTTTTCTGATAAAGTTCATTTTTTGATGAATAATGAAAAATACTAAAATATAATTGAAAAATACCTTTTAATCTAATTTATTTATAATATTAGACTATCCTTTTAATTTTTTTTAAATTTTAATTAGATTATATATATTTTAATTTAATCCATTTTTTGTCATTGAAAGTAATTTCACATTGAAATTGGACACAATCACATGTGAATCTTTTGGATGTTTTTACTGCTTAAAAATGTTCTTTTGGGTTTTGACAATGTGGATTAGTTTTAAATTAATTTTTACATCTTCTATGTTTTGAATTTCGAAATATGGATTCCATATTTAGAATCATGAGGTAACAGTTTTGTTAATAGGTAACTTTTATTTTTAGACATTATGAATTGTAACTTCAGAAAATATTTTATTTACCATGGTTAAATGGTAAATCTGATAAATAAGGATAAAAAATATTATAATAATTCTATTAAATTAACCTAAAACGTTCTCTAACCCTATTTTCTGGTACATTTCTGACCCTGGGAATCCTTGAGTCGATTTCGGGACCCCATGGAGCCACTTGTAAGTGAAAATGAAATTTTATAAAAATATAATTTAAAGTTAATGGAAATTAAACATAAACATATATATTTTAGTGAATAAATTTTTATATGGGGTTATATATGTGATATTTTAGACTATAAATAGTAATTATAAATATAAAAATATTTCATATATCACATTATTTAAATTATAATTTTTAGTCATTTAATAAATAAATTTAATTATGACACAATGGTGTTGTAGTAATTGCTTCACTAATAACGAATTCAAATAAATGATAATATAAATGTTAAAATAAATATAATTTTCTTATTTTGATGTCATACAAGAATTTTTTGGAAGATATTTACATGTTATCTTTGTTTTAATGAAGTTTTTTCAAATCAATCATGTTGGTATGGATTTTTAAGAAGTCATGATATGAATAGAATCAAAATTCACATAATTCATATTTTAAAATATAAAATATTTTATTAAATATAATAAAATAACAAAATAAATATAATATTCAGAAAAATAGTTATAAAAAATCTCATATTTTATTAATTAATCTTAATTTGGATTTTTTTCACGTTTTGGTAACTATTTTGATTGTCAAAATGTTAAATTCTTGATAAAACGTTATGAGTAAAAAAGGGTTAAATAAAAACGATAAGGATAAAAAAATATCCAAAACCTATCAAATTATTCTTGGAAGATTTTATTTCTACATATATTAAACTATATATTGTAATTTAATTAGTTTTTAATTTATTAAACCAAAAAACATTTTATAATAAAATAATACTTTCAAACTTTCTTAAAGAGACGCTCCTCCCTCTTATAAAACCCCACTATCTATAACCCATTACACACACCCCTGAAGCCCCTTGTCTCAACCAAAAAATGCTCCAAGAATCCCCCAACATCCCCAACTTCCTTATAGAATCCTTCCCCTAGGAATAAGTCAATTCAAGAAATCCTTTTGGATCAAATGAAAGAGTTTTACTTGTTTTAAGAGGTTGCATCTTCTCTAAATTTCATTTCCATTATTCTACTTCTTCACTCTATATTCAATTTTCTTTAATTGATTACATAACAACAAAAATAGAATCAATATAATAGGTTTTTGTTATGAGAATTATTATAACTACACTAACACACACATTAATCTAATTGGTATAGAACATAATGTTTATGTGGACGACGAACTACTGCCTCACGAAACGATGATTGATCAATATTCTCCGACCACCTCTCATGGTGGCCATTATGATGGAATTGTATTTATATGTGATATATATTTTATTTATATTGTCTCTAAGCTTCTTTATTTTTCATTTATAGAAAACCATTATGGTTTTCAGGTTTCCTAAATATGATAATTTCATTTGAGGACGCACGGACTACTGCCCCTTCAATGTGATATGACTCGTTAATGCCATACATGGAATGTATAAATGATGGAGTTAATGAAATTTTTTAACATATATAAAATATTATATTATAAACGAATTGTAATAAACCTATTTATCATAATGTTTTCCTTCCATTAAATATGAAATATAAATTAAAGTAGCGTTCATGCGCAAGTACGGCTTACCGTCTCCATGAACAATGCATTTCATTTATTATCTCCAAATGTTATGGAATTTTATAAATAAATATATACATTATATAATATATATATATATATATATATATATATGAATAATATTCTATAGATAAAGGAATTTTGACCACATGGAAATTTTTTAATTATAACAGGTTCATTTTTTACTCAAGTTCCAAATATCGTCAAAATGACAGATATTAACTTAAATACTAGTGTAATGATTATAACATGTTAATAAGTGATATGAAAGGAATAATAAACATGAAATATATTCAGAATCAAGTTGAAATTAAATTAATTTTATTTCTTTGGAAGAATAAGGAACATACGTGTTGATTCAGACTCAAGTTAAGGGAACCTTTCACCCTCTTCTTTTAGTCAAAGACTTATTTTTTGTTATATATTTTAATTCCTATTATCTTATGTTGGGATATGTTATTATATAGAATTATTTCTGTAAATTGTATGTACAAAGGGAACCTTTCACCTTCTTCTTTTAGTCAAAGACATATTTTAGGTTATATATTTTAATTCCTATTATCTTATGTTGGGATATGTTCTTATATAGCATTCTTACTGTAAATTTTATGTACAAGTGATGAGAGACCCTTTTCTCTCCCATCAACTTATTTTCAAAATTTTAAGGTCACGCCGTTAGAATGGTGAACATTTTTAAGGGAACTTCTTAACCCAATTTACATTATTTGGGATAATTTTATAATTATTTATTATGTCGTGTTATGGCCATATGAGAAATGAATTTTTATTTCTTATCTTGTATTTATTCTTGATTTATGTGTACTTATATTGATTACATAGTATTTATCTATTTAATTTACAAAATGATCTTTGTAAGGGACTTTGTCTCAATCTCATTTCTTTGAGGAATATTTTGATTTATACACGACATACTTTTATATGATTTATAAACCCCTTTGAATTTTAATTTCATTCAAAGGGAATATTTTTTATACATAGTGTTTTACTAAAAGAGAAAGGGAATGTTTCTTTTTTACCTATGTGGTGACAACAACCTTTCTACCTCCACAAGTATTCATTGATATTTGGCATGCTTAACAAGACGTACTATTTTTAAAAGGAAAAATAAATACCATATACTCGGTTTATGTATTTTGGTATTGAAAATTATTTTGATAATGGATTGATTATTTCAATATATTGAAATGTTGTATTGTGATTTCAATGTGGAAATATTAACTTTCCTTTATGCCTGATCATGTGTTATGATTATGTTTTGGTTTATGGAAATTTTTTACGTATATGTGTGGTTCCATAAAAAAGCTAAGGTTGGTGAGCCCGATATAGATCTAAAATGCATTGGGTAATTTGAAGGAGGTAAACCTTAATTTTCTCCTAAGAGAATTAAGGAATATACTGTGATGAGTATTCCAAATGTAACTCCATAAGTTTTTGTGAAAACTACAATGTATGTATGTTATGGATGCCACACGTTAACTTTATGATTTATGATTTATATGTTCTATTCATAAATCATATTATTTCATGAGGTATGTTAAAGAAATTATGTTTTATGATTGAAAAGTATGAATTCACTGATTTGTATGTATTGATGGACTAATGTTTTCTTTTTTTATTTTATAACCCTTACTGAGAATTTTATGATCATCCATTGTTTTTGAAATGCATTTTACAGGGTATAAGGAAGGTTAAGAGAAAATAATAATTCAAGGAGATTTATATCAGGAGAAGAATTATTTTTTTAAGGACTTTTATTTTTGAGAAAAAAATTTGATAGAGTAGAAGTTTCTACTTTGTGAGCTTCTGAGATGTAATGTAATAGTTAAGGCCTAATTCTCTTGAACTCTAAACCTGAAAATATCCTCAAAGTTAATTCTTGATTTAACTCAACATTAGGTAATGTTGTAAGGTTGGGGCCTTATAGTTGGTACCAAAGGCCATTTTGGATATCTTTTGAGGTTGGGGTGTTATTTAATCATAAGTGACATAAAAATTATGGTTAGAATATTAGAAAGAGTCACAATTATTTTTGATAAATTGAATGGGTTTAAGATAACATGAATAATTATATATTAGTGTTTACCCTCCTCATAAGATATTATATGATTATTTTACTGATATAATCACACTGGTGGTTTTGGTTTTAGAAAATGGCTAGATCTAGCATGCACCAAAGTATCAATGGATGTGAAGAAAAATGTGAAAAATTTGTGAATATAATAATGGAATGAAATGGGATCTGCAATGAAATATATTGTGGATATTATAAACCAACCATCTGGAGTCATGGTTGACCACATGGACCTTGGTGATTTTTATAAGGAATTATATATGTGATAAATGAATACCAATGGGAGTTTAGTTAATAACCATAAATGTAATTATATTAAACAAAACATTTTGTCAAGGATGTGGAAAAAAACAACTAGAAAACAATTCAAAGGAACAGGAAGATGCTATATATGTGTTAATAATGGTCATAAAGTAAGAACATTCAATGTAAAAAGGAAGCGTCCAATTCACTCTAGGAAAGGGAAAAAATTTCTTTCCGAAGTATCAATTGATTATTTTAGATGTGGTTTTCATGGTCATTATAAAAATATATGTCCAACAATGAAGGGTCGGGAATGGGATTAGTAGGATTGAAAAAATATATGTTTACTAATTCCTAATTCCATTCCAATTGAATATGAAAAAAGTAAAAATGACCGATGAAAGTATGGATTATTTCATAGCTCATGTTTTGACATTACTGAAATCTCAGTATATTATCAAGATTTTTTGTAAGAAAGAAGTATAAAATTATAAGATGAAAAAACTTTGATAAAGGATCATGAATAATTTTATTTGATTAATATGTCTACTTTTTAGGAATTGTAGAGTTATTTTGGATCTATGGATGAAGATATGAGGAAATTTATTAATGATAGGATTACATTGGAAGACTTTTTCTCGTATGTGTAAACCTAAAATTTGATATGAGAAAATTTTATTCAAGGAATAACTATATTTTCTTTTGTAGATATAGTTATAAAGAAAAATTTGGGATTATATGATCCTTGAATTTGATGTAGTTATAGGTTATTCATTTTTTGGGATGAAAATGCGATGTATGAGATAACATTTGTGGTTAAAATATTTTATGGTTATTTTTTAGGAATTTATCTCCTTTTTGGGAATCGTGTAAAATTATATAATTTTTGAAAAAGGAAATCAAACAGATAGTATGACAACCTGTCGCATCAGATTAATCCATATTAATTGCTACTACAACCGAAGGGCAATAAGGGCGCATCACCTACCACTAACCTATGTGAAGTCCCTGGTTATTATGAAAAATTCTTTTTACTGAAATGATTTTATAGATCATGAATAAGTTGATTTTGGAACTTATGTTGTATCAAGTGGATATCATTATTATATGAAAATGATTTGATGATTAAGTCATAAAGGATATTGTAATGCCCCGACCATAGTTACCCAGAGTTGGCACATTATTATAATACATTGGAATGATTAGAAGGAATCAAGTCCCGAAGGACCGATCAGTTTAGCTGTCTGGGAAAATAGATTATATACATGAATGATACATTACACTTCATGACATACAAAACAACATAAATAATCCTTCATGAACGCCATTATTCCCTTGGCTTAACCCTTCATATCAATCACAATACACTTCTTGAAATCCTGGGGAAAATAAAACATAGAAATGGGTGAGCTCAGATGCTCAGTAAGGATAACAATACAGCAGAAGACTTCATAAATAAGCCTAAACATTTAAGGCAATGCATAACTGAAACACAAGCCTTTTAATCTTGAACTTTAGCATAAATGGAAAAAATAAAATGAAGTAATGCCATTTACTTATTCTTATGGATATTCTACTAGTTGAATAATCACATGCAATATCACTAACCACTTTCATAATGATGGAATGTATAATTCCAGACTATCATAACCACATAGTCAAGGCCTTGTTCCTAGACTTCAAATAATATTTTTTCAAGGCCTTGTACCAAGACAGTAGTTTGTCTCATGAGACCTACTGTTACATCGAGGAGCTATAACGGGCTCTACCCACCACTTACTAAGTCTAATGGATTCCTCATACGAAAAGGTAATAATATAAACATTAATATTAAAACTAGCATAAAAAATGTCAATACTTTCTCCATAAACCATGAATGGTATAAAAATAACACATCCATAGTCAAACATATCACAAAACCTTCAATACAATATGGAAGATTTTTATTATAATAAATCATCTTCAAAAAATTTTAAAATCCATCAATGGATGTTGACATAGATGAAAATTATTTGTAAAAATATTTGAGTGAAATATCCATTTTTATTGAAAAAATTAAAAATTCACACAATTTTGAAAAGAAGACATTTAAAGACATTTTTGAATCAAAGTTTCCCAAACCACATTGAAACTTTTGAAAGGAATTAACATTTTAAAAACATTCATGTCCATATAAATAAATACTTAAAAACCATTTTGAAGTTATGGACATTAATGAGAAAGATTTAGAAGAACAAATATTTAAAATATTTGAAATGATTTTTCAGTAAACAAAATCCCTTAAAAGAATCCCTTTGAAAACTCTTTCATAAAACATGGACATGGATTTTAAATATTTCCCAGTAGATACTTACGTAGAAACAACCTCAGATAATAAAGAGATTGTGAAATTAACCCTTACTAATTTGGTAACATACGAAACATACACCCCATGAAAGAGGTATCATACAATGAATATGTAAATACACATAAATTAAAGTTTATTACACAAATAATACATTTATTGGAAGTAAATACACCACACAAAAGGTCACAGTGGCAATATGGCATTAATCTCACGGGAATAAGGAGTGAGATGAAAACCCCTTACGTTGGACTTTTCATTTGTTAAGGGTACATTTAACCTCTTTTATGAAGACTATAGTATGTTATTAAATTACACCAGAACCATATTATTATTTATGATATCATAAATTTTTCAATTATGAATTTATACTACCCATTTAATAATAATTTCCATGTTATATTAATATTTCGGGTAATAATCACTTTCTTTATCGTACGTGTTTTAACTTGTTAATCTTGATTGTATCACCTAGATCATGATTTAAATACTTACATAATATAAAACATGAATTATATATCATATATATTTAGAATATAAATATGTATAATCGATGTATATATGAAATGGAAAACACTGTTTATGGAGACGGTAGTCCGTACGTATGTATAAACTCTGTTTCCGTTTTCATATAGCATTGAACAGAAATAAGTGAATAAGATATATGTAAGTACATAAATACATATATATATAAATGTATATATATCTCCAGAAGCAATATTATGTCATATATTACATAATTATTAGTAATATATATTTTTATAATCGTCATTGAATTGTGAACTTGGAAATGAATCTCATCGCGTCGTGGAGACGGTAATCCGTACTTACGTATGAGCGAAAATATCATTCTTTTGATATTAAAATAATATATAATTGGATGTTATATCATATATACAGAATCCTTATCATGTTATATTTTTTATTTACATCAAATAAACATCATTATTATACACGTCCAAATAATAATGTATTGAATAACAATTACACCACGACGTGGAGACGGTAAGCCGTACGTACGCACGTATGGTGACATGTCATTAAAAGGGTGGATAGAATAATGAATTTGGTTGTACCATAATTATAATAACATCACATTATATATAATATACTGTAGCTATTTTTTTATAATGGAATCAACAACGAAAAAGGAGGTGGAAGAAGAATGGAACGTGAATGAGGGTGGTGAAATCATTACCTCTTCTTCGGGTTTTCCTTTTGATTTGATCAAATGGTCTCCTTAGGTTGGCTTTCTGATATAACTAAGGCCTCTAGTATTAAGGGAGGATTTTTGAGAGGGTATTTGGGTAGGGGTTCACCGAGTCAAATGGCTTATAATGTGTGAATTAGAGTGAAGGGGGAGTGACCTTTTATAAGAGGGTTGAGGGGCACCTTAGGAAAAACATAATATATTATTTTATAATAAATTCATATTTGGTTTATAATAGATAAAAAGTGGATTATTAAAATTTTAAGGTTGGGATTGGTCAAAATCCTTTCAACCAATAGATTTTAGATAGGTTTGTGTCATTATATTAACCTTATCATTTTATTTTAACTCTTAGTTAATTAGTTTGACATTTACCATGTCACATTGTATTTTTTTCATTATATAGTAAATAAACATACTATATAAATCCAAGAGACCCCCAAGTGGTCCATTAATGATAAACCTATCATGATATAAGTCCTTTTTACGAACCATATATTTTTAGGAATAGAATATCAATTAATAATATAATATTTGTTTTAAAAACACATTTATGTAAATTTTGACAATATTTAATAATTAATTTTTTTTCAAGTCTTCACAACATTATTAATTCGAAAAAAATTCATTTAAGAAATACTAACATGTCATATTAACCAATAAAATTAGTTTATGGCATCAAAACTTTCAAATAATATTTATTTTAACATTTATAATATGAATTATTTGATTCTTTCCTTAATACGGAAAATACTGCATCATTATTGTGTCATATATAAATTTAATTTTTCAAAGTCTATAAATTATAAATAAAATAATATTATGTAGGAAATATTTCTATATTTTTAAGGAATATTTATATTCGAAAATATAACATATAAAACCCTATGTAAAAAGTGTTTTTCTAAATGATATATGCTTCTGTCTTTTTTGTATTTACTTTAACCTAATTAATATAAGGTGTCATTATCACTTATAAGTGGCTCCATGGGGTCCCCAAATCGACCCAAAGATTACCATGGTCAGACATGTGTCAACCAATAGGGATAGGACATGTTTTAGGGTAATTTAATATTATTATAATATTATTTTATTACCCTTAGTTACCAGATTTACCTTTTAACCATGGTAAATAAAATATTTACCGAAGTAATTATTCAAAATATCTAAAACTAAGAGTTACCAATTAACACAATTTGGAAATCCTAATTACAAATATGGAATCCATTTTTCAAAATTCAAAACATAGAAGTGGCAAAAATTAATTTAAAATTAAATCCCGCTGTCAAAACAAAAAGCTTGTTTTTAAGAAAGAATAATTATCAAAAGATTGACACTTGTTTATGACTGGTTTAAATGTGAAATTCTTTCCAATGAAAAACATTGTATTAAATTGTAAAAATATATTATAAATATACTTTAAAAACAATCAAATTCATAATTTATCACTATTAATTATTTTTATTAAAAAATCTGTTTTTAATTAAAATTTTATAATTTTCACTATTGAACAAAAATTAAATTTTTTCATTAAAATACCGAAATTTCACCCTAGGATAATTTTGATATTCCGAATCCAAAAATGAAGTAAATTTTAACGTATAGAATTTATAAAATTTCAAAAAATCAGTATTACTATTCATAATGGCTATTTTGATTGGCGATAGTGTGTTAGAATTTCAAAGTTGTGTACAATGCACGATATTGCATTATTCAAAGGGAAACGTAACATGGAAGCTTGGGGTGTTACATTCTCCCCTCCTTCAATAAATTTCATCCTTGTAATTTTAAATTTTTCTTTGAAAATAAATGGTTGAAAATAGAAAATACCTTTGTGGAAAACCCATATTGAAAATATGGTTAATAAAAATATATCTTTAAAAGAATGAAAGAGAAGTACAAAGGTCACCTGAGATATCCCATAATAGGATTCTATGAATACATGGGTATGGGAGATGAAAAAAATCATCAAGGTCTGATGGAGAGTTGTATAAAATAGGATTAGGAGAAATTTAACTACAAGAAAATCACAAACTTGTGATTGGTAAAATGGTGTTTCATTCCCCAGTAATAAAAGGTAACCAAAATTTTTTTTGTTTTAAGTTACCTTTCATAAATTGGAAGAATTTATTTAGGGGATTTACTAATAACGTAAGGAAATAAACTTACTTTTCATGTAGACTTTTATTATTTAATAATGTTTTACCAAAAACCTATCTTTCACTCCAAAAGTTAATAGAACTCAAAAATATTATATTTATCCAAACCGTATCGGGTTCCAAAAAAAATTACAATTCATCGTTCCGAACATTAAAAAAACTACATTATACATTCCAGGGACTTCACGTTGTCTAGTGGTAGGTGATAAATCCCAATTGCACTAAGTTAGTGGGTTCGATTCCCACAGCTTTGTCCAATGTGACGGGTTGTCACACGGTCTGTGTGTCTTCCTTCTTATAAATATCCAAAAATAACATTAAAAATAGTATCCAATGTAAAATATAATCCATTCCATCCTTTATACTTTTCCAAAATACTTCTGTAAACTCTCAGTCCAAAATTTATATGAAAGGTAAACATAATGTAGATCCTTTTTACCCTGTAAAAGCATGTGAATAAATTCATTATTATTCTTTTAAAACACTGAAAAATCCTGAATTACCATAAAACCTTATTGATTACATTCATGCTCCCTTATTCCTTATCAAATACTTGATATACATCATCTATCCAAAAAAAATTTAATCTCCAACAATGTTGGAATATACAAATATTTAATTAGTTTCAAGGTAGTAAAATATATCCAATAGAATTTACCAAAATCAACCATATCTTATTCCAAAATTAGTACCTCAATATTAGGACTATATTAAGGTTTATATTTCCGTCATCGATGTAATTTCCAAAAAATTTAACTCGCTATAGAGTCACATTTCTTAGGACCATAAAATCTTAAATCCTCTATGAAATAGTGCTGCACTAAAATTTTTATTTATTTCCAGTACATCATTGATACAACACATCAATGAAATAATTCCAAAATAACAATATAAGAACACTAGTCATTACTATTCATCTGTGGTAGTATCATAACATTATTATTATCCAGTAGCATCATTTGTGGCATTGTCTGATGACTGGAACATTGGTTCATGTAGTGTCCAAACTCCATAAAGATGAAGCATTGTACATTTGAAACCCTTTTCTTACCCTTTTAGTCACGTACTTGGTGTCCTTTTTCTACACACTTATAAAATACTCCCATTCCCTTCAAGATTTTTCCAAGGCGATTCTTTCCACAGTTATCACATATGGGAAAATACTTCTTTACCTTCTTCCCTTTATCTCTCCTTCTCTATACCACCCTTTTTCTTCATTGGATTCCCTTCAAATCCATAGGACTCTAAGAATTCATTACTTATCTTATCAAAACATGATATTATTTCTTCATATGATGATAATACATGGGAGACTATTTGCATTCTAAATTCTAGCTTAAGACCGTGAAAGATATGATCTTTCTTACTCTTTGGATCATGCGTATTACTGGAGTTCTCATTCGTTCTACTGGGCACCATTTCTAGACAATGGCATACACTATATTAGTTTATGAATATAAATACCAAATCCAAAACATGTAAAACACTTATCATAAATTAAACAGTTTATGGATATAATCCATAATCATAAAAATGTCTTCTTAAAGGATGTATATTCTCATAAGCCCTTCATAATGGTTTGTAATGAAAATGAGAATTATCCTTAGCATATCCCTCGGGAGTGTTGTAAGCAATAGTGAAGCAATTCCTGTTTTCGTGCACCATTTCTCGTTCGAGTCTAGCTCAAAGCGGGGTTTTCGGGTTTTACCCCTAGGTACATCTGTGCCAGAGCCGCCTCTACCTGGTCGTATCCAGACAGGGATGTATTTCTCGGAAAACTCACAAAATCTCTACAATATCAAAAATCTAAGATGTTCTTCTATACTAATCATCAATGTTTATCTTAGGGTTATGTTCTCTAATCAGAGTTTATCTAAATATAGCTTCCAAGGATATTGTTAACCTTCCTCTGATACAAACTGTAACGCCCCAACCCCAATTACCCAGAGTCGGTGCATTATTTTAATACATTGGATTGATTACAAGGAATCAAGTCCCGAAGGACTAATCAGTTTAGCAATCTTGGAAAATAGATTGCATATATGAATGTTACATTGCACTTCAAAACATACAAAACAACATAAATAATCCTTCACGAACGTCATTATTCCCTGTTCTTAACCCTGCATATCAATCACAATACACTTCTTCGAATCCTGGGAAAAATAAAACATAGAATGGGGTGAGCTCAGATGCTTAGTAAGGATAACAATACATAAGAAACCTTCATAAATAAGCATAAACATTTAAAGCAATGTATAACTAAAACAAAATCCTTTTAAAATTGAATTTCAGCATAATATGGAAAAAATAAAATGAAGTAATTCCATTTACTTTTTGACAAGGATATTCTAATAGTCAAAAAAACACATGCAATATAACTAACAACTTTCATAATGATGGAATGCATAATTCTAGACTATCATAACCACATAGTCAAGGCCCTGTGCCTATACTACAAATTATATTTTTTCAAGGCCTTTTTCCAAGACAATAGTTTGTCTCATGAGACCTACCTATGCATCAAGTAGCTATAGCAGGCTCCAACTGTCACTTACTAAGTCCAACAAATTCCTCATATGAAAAGGATATAACATAAACATTTATATTAAAACTAGCATACAGAATGTCAATACTTTCTCCATACACCATGAATGGTATAAAAATTACACATGCACAGTCAAACATATCACAAAACCTTCAATCCAATATAGAAGATTTGAATCATAATAAATCATCTTCAAACAAGTTTTAAATCCATCAAAGGATGTTGACATAGATGAAAATGATTTGTAAAACTCATTGAGTGAAATAACCATTTTTGTGGAAAAATTTTAGAATTCACACAATTTAGAAAAGAATACATTTAAATACATTTTTGAATCAAAGTTTCCCATAACACTTTGAAACTTTTGAAAGGAATTTACTTTTTAAAAACATTCATGTCCATATAAATAAATCCATAAAAACCATTTTGAAGACATGGAAATTAATGATAAAGATTTAGAAAAATCAATATTTAAAACATTTGAAATGATGTTTCAGAAAAAAAAGTCCCCTAAAACATTTTCTTTGAAATCACTTTCATAAAACTTGTACATTGATAGTAAATATGTCCCAGCAGATACTTACGTAAAAACAACCCCAGATAATAATGAGATTGTGAAATTAACCCTTACCAATTTGGTAACTTACAAAACATACACACCATGAAAGAGGTATCATACAATGAATATGTAAATACACAAAAATTAAAGTGTATTACACAAATAATAAAATTATGGGTAGTGCATACACCACACATAAGTTAATAGTGGAAATATGGCATGAATCTCACGGGAATAAGGAGTGAGATGAAAACCCCTTACCTTGCATTTTTCTTTAGTTCAGGGTACGTTTAACCTCCTGTATGAAGACTATAGTATGTTATTAAATTATACCAGAACCATATAAATATTTATGATATCATAAATTATTCATTTATGACTTTATACTACCCATTTAATAAAAATTTATATGTTATATTAATATTTTGGGTAATAATCGCTTTCCTTATTGTACGTGTTTTAAATTGTTACTCTTGATTGTATCACTTAGATCATGATTTAAATAATTCCATAATATAAAACATTATTTATATATCATATATATTTATAATATAAATATGTATAATAGACGTATATATGAAATTGAAAACCCCATTTATGGAGACCGTAGTCCGTATGTACGCATAAACGTTGTATCCGTTTTCATATAGTATTGAATGAATGTAAGTGAATTAGATATATGTAAGTACATAAATACTTATATATATAAATATATATATCTCCAGTAGAATTATTATTTCATATATTACATACATATTAGTAATTATATTTTTATAATCGTTAATGTATTGTGAACTTGGAAATGAATCTCATCGCGTCGTGGAGACGATAATCCGTACGTACGCAGGAGTGAAAATATCATTGTTTTGATATTAAAATAATATATAATTGGATGGTATATCATATATACAGAATCCAAATGATGTTATATTTATTATTCACATCAAATACACATCATTATTATTCCAATCCAAATAATAATTTATTGAATAACAATTACACCACGACGTGGAGACAGTAAGTCGTACGTACGCACGTATGGTGACATGTCATTCAAAGGGTGGATTGAATAATGAATTTTTTTGTAACATAATTATAATAACATAAATGTATATATAATATACTATATTTATTATTTTATAATGGAAACATCAATTAAAAGGAAGTGGAATAAGAAAGGAACATGAAAGAGGGTGGTGAAATTATTACCTCTTCTTCGGGATCTTCCTTTTGATTTGATCAAAAGGGCTTCATAGGTTGCCATTATGATCAAACTAATGCCTTTAGGATTAAGGGATAAATTTTAGAGGGTATTTGGGTAGGGTTTGTCTGAACCAAATGTATTAGAAGGTGAGAATTAGAGTGAAGGGGAGTGCCCTTTTATAAGAGGGGTGAAGGGCACCTTAGGAAAAACATAAACTATTATTTTATAATAAATTCATATTTGGTATATAATGTCTCCAACGTGGATTATTAAAATTATATGGTGGGGATGGGGCGAAATAATTTCATCCAATAGATTTTAGACAGGTTTGGGTCATTATATTAACCTTATCTTTTAGTTTTAACTCTTTGATAATTAGTTTGACATTTACCATGTCACTTGGTATTTTTTTAATATATAGTTAATAAACATACTATATCCATCCAAGAGATCCCCAAGTGGTACATTAATTATACATCTATCATGATAAAAGTCTATTGGCCGAACCATAGATTTTTAGGAATAGAATATCAATTAATAATATAATATTTGTTTTAAAAACTCATTTATGTCAATTTTGACAGTATTTAATAAATACTTTTTTTTAAAGTATTAACAAAATTATTAATTCGAAAAAAATCATTTAATAAATAATAAAATTTCCTATTAACCAATAAAATTCTTTTATGACATCAAAACATTCAAATTATATTTATTTTAACATTTATAATACCAATTATTTGATTCTTTCATTAATAAGGGAAATACTAAATAATTATTGTGTCATATATAAATTTAATTATTCAATGTCTAAAAATTATAAATAAAATACAATTATGTAGGAAATATTTATATATTTCTAATGAAAATTTATATTTGAAAATATAACATATATAACCCTATTTAAAAAGTGTTTTTCTAAAAGATATATGCTTATGTCATTTTTGTATTTACTTTAACTTAATTAATATAAAGTGTCATTATCACTTACAAGTGGCTCCATGTGGTCCCAAAATCAACCCAAAGATGCCCATGGTCTAACATGTACCAACCAATAGGTTTAGGACATGTTTTAGGGTAATTTAATATTATTATAATATTATTTTGTTACCCTTGGTAACCGAATTTACCCTTTAACCATGGTAAATAAAATATTAATTAACGAAATAATTATTCAAAATGTCTAAAAATTAGAGTTACATATTTACACAATTTGGAAATCCTGATTCGAAAAATGGATTCCATTTTTCAAAATTCACAACACAGAAGTGGTAGAAATTAATTTAAAATTAAATCCCCCTGTCAAAACAAAAAGCGTGTTTTTAAGAAATAATAACTATCAAAATATTGACAGTTGTTTATGTCCGGTTTAAATGTGAAATTATGTACAATGAAAAACATTGTATTAAATGTTAAAAATATATTCTAAGTATACTTTAAATCCACTCAAATTCATAATTTCTCACTATTAATTATTTTGATTAAAAAAGTTGTTTTTAATTAAAATTTAGTAATTTTCACTTTTCATAAAAAATTTAATGTTTTCAAAAAAATACCAAAATTTCACCCTAGGATAATTTTGATATTATGAATAAAAAAATAAAGTCAATTTTGAAATACATAATTTATAAAATTTCAAAAATTCAGTATTACTATTCATAACGGTTATTTTGATTGGTCGCGGTGTGTTAGAATCTCGATGTTGTATACAATGCAAGATATTGCATTATTCAAAGCAAAACGTATCGTGGATGCTTGGGGTGTTACATTATCCCCTCTTTCAATAAATTTATTCCTCATAATTAAAATTTGTTCTTTGAAAATAAAAGGTTGATAATATAAAATACCATTGTGGAAAACCAATATTGAAAATATGGTTAATAAAAATATAACATTAAAAGAATGACAGAGAAGTACAAAGGTCACCCGAGATAGCCCATAATAGGATTCTATGAAAACGTAGATATGGAGGAGAAACAAACCACCAAGTTCTGATGGAGAGTTGTAGAAAATAGGATTAGGAGAATTTTAACTGCAAGAAAATCACAAACTTGTGATTGGTTAAATGGTGTTTGATTCCCCAGTAGGAAACGTTAACCGACAAAATTTTTGTTTTAAGATACCTTTCATAATGTTGAGGAATTTTTTTAGGGATTTAATAATAACGTAAGGAAATAAACTTACTTGTCATGTATACTTTCATTCTTTAATAAATTATTACCACAAACCCATGTTTCAATCCAAAAGTTAATAGAACTCAAAAATATTAAATTTATCCAAACCGCATCGGGATCCAAAAATAAATTTATAATTCATTTATATGAACTTAAAAAACTACATTATACACTTCAGGGACTTCACGTAGTCTAGTGGTAGGTGATAAATCCCAATTAAACTATGTTTGGGGGTTCGATTCCCACAACTTTGTCTGACGTGACGGGTTGTCACACGGTCTGCGTGGTCTCCTTTTTATAAGTATCCAAAAATAACTTTAACAATAGTATCCAATGTAAAATATAATCCATTCTAATCATTATACTTATCCAAAATACTTATGTAAACTCTTAGTCCAAAATTTATATCAAAGATAAACATAATGTAGATCGTTTTTACCCCGTAATAGCATGTGAATACCTTCATCATTATTCTTTTAAAACACTAGAACATCCGGAATTACCATAAAACCTTATTGATTACATTCATGCTACCATATTCCTTATAGAATTCTAGATATAATTTATCCATCCAAAAATGTTCCAAACTCCAAAAATGATGGAATATACAAATCTTTAATAAGTTTCAAGGAATCCAAGAATATCCAATATAATTTAACCAAATCAAACATATCTTATTCCAAAATCTGTACCTCAATATTAAGACCATATTAATATTTATCATTCCTTCAACCATGAAATTTCCAAATAGTTTAACTCATTGTAGAGTCACTTTCTTTATTACCATAAAATCTCAAATCCTGAATGAAATAGATCTATAGTAAAATCCTTATTTATTTCCAGTACATCATTGATACAACACTTCAATGAAATAATTCCAAAATAACAAGATAAGAACACTAGTAATTCCTCTCCATCTATGGTAGTATCATATCGTGATTATTATCCAATGGCATCATTTGTGGCATAGTCTCATGACTGGGACATTGGTTTGCGTAGTGTCCAAACTCCTTGCAGATAAAGCACTGTACATTTGAAACCCTTTTCTTACCCTTTCTGTCATGTACTTAGATTCCTTTTTCTCCACACTTATTACATACTCCCATTCCCTTCAAGAATTTTCCAAGGTGATTCTTTCCACAGTTTTCACATATGAAAAAATCCTTCTTTACCTTCTTCCCTTTATCTGTCCTTCTCTCTACCATCCTTTCATTCTATAGCTTCCCTTCAAAGCCATAGGACTCTGAAAATTCTTTACTTATCTTATCAACACATGATACTTTTTCTTCATATGATGATAATACGGGGGAGACTATTTCCTTTCTAAATTCTGGCTTAAGTCCATGAAAGATATGATCTTTCTTACTCTTTGGATCATTCGTATTGCTGGAGTTCCCATTCCTTATACTGGGCAGAATTTCTAAACAATGGCATACATTAGATTAGTTGTTGAACATAAATACCTAATCCCAAACTTGTAAAACACTTAACATAAATTAAACAGTTTATGGATATAATCCATAATCATAAAAATGTATTCTTTGAGGAATTATATACTCATAAACCCTTCATAATTGTTTGTAAAGAAAATGAGAATTATCCTAAGAATATCCCCCAGGAGTGTTGTAACCAAGAATGCCGCAAGGTCCGTTGTCGTTCACCAGTTCACGATCGAGTCTAGCTCAAAGCGGTGTTTTCGGTATTACCCCTAGGTAAATCTGTGCCAGAACCGACTCTACCTTCTCATATCCAAACAAGGATGTATTTCTCAGAAAACTCACAAAATCTCTACAATATCAAAATTCTAGGAAGTTATTCTATATTAATCCTCAAAGTTTATCTTAGGGATATGTGCTCTAATCAGAGTTTATCTAAATCTAGATTCCAAGGTTATTTCTAAACTTCCTCTGATACCAACTGTAACGCTCCGACCCAAGTTACCCAGACTCGGTGCATTATTTTAATACATTGGCATGATTACAAGGAATCAAGTCCCGAAGGACCAATCCGTTTAGCTGTCTTGGAAAATAGATTCCATACATGAATGTTTCATTACACATCATAACATACAAAACATTATAAATAATCCTTCACAAACATCATTATTCCTTTGGCTTAACCCTTCATATCAATCACAATACACTTCTTTGAATCCTTGGAAAAATAAAACATATAAAGGGGTGAGCTCAGATGCTCAGTAAGGATAACAATACCGCGAAAACCTGCATAAATAAGCATAAAAATATAAGGGACTTTATAACTAAAACAAAATCCTTTTAAACTTGAAATTTAGAATAATATGGAAAAAATAAAATGATGTAATGCAATTTAATTTTTCACATGGATATTCTTCTAGTCGAATAATCACATGCAATATCACTAACCACTTTCACAATGATGGAATGCATAACGCCAGACTATCATAACCACATAGTCAAGGAATTGTGCCTAGACTACAAATAAGATTTTTTCAAGGCCTTATGCCAAGACACTAGTTTGTCTCATGAGACCTACTGATGCATCTAGGAGCTATAGCGGGCTCCACCTGTCACTTACTAAGTCCAATGTATTCTGTATACGAAAATTTTATAACATAAACATTTGTATTATAACTACCATACGAAATGTCAATACTTTCTCCATAAACCATGAATGGTATAAAAATAACACATCCATAGTCAAAAATATCACAAAACCTTCAATACAATATGGAATACTTGTATCATAATAAATCAATCTCAAACAAGTTTAAAATCTATCAAAGGATGTCGATATAGATGAAAATGATTTGTAAAACTCTTTGAGAGAAATATCCATTTTTCTTGAAAAAAATTTAAAGTCACACAATTTAGAAAATAAGACATTTAAATACATTTTTGAATCAAAGTGTCCCATACCACTTTGATACTTTTTAAAGGAATTAATATTTTAAAAACATTTATGTCCATATAAATAAATCCTTAACAACCATTTTGAAGACATGGACATTAATAAGAAAGATTTAGAAGAATAAATATTTAAAGAATTTGAAATGATGTTTCAGTAAAAAAAAGTCCATTAAAATAATCCCTTTGAAAAATCCTTCATAAAACATGTACATGGATAATATATATGTCCAAGGAGATACTTACGTAAAAACAACCTCAGATAATAATGAGATTGTTAAATTAAACCTTACCAATTTGGTATATTATGAAACATACACCCCATGAAAGATGTATCATACAATGAATATGTAAATAAAAATAAATTAAAGTGTATTACAAAAATAATACAATAATGGATGCTATATAAACCACATAAAAGGTAATAGTGGAAATATGGCATGAATCTCACAGGAATAAGGAGTGAGATGAAAACCCCTTACCTTGCACTTTTAATTAGTTGACGGTATGATTAACTTCTTGTATGAAGACTAAAGTATGTTATTAAATTATTCCAGAACCTTATTAAAATTTATGATATCATAAATTATTTATTTATGAATTTATACTACTATTTAATAATTATTTCCATGTTATATTAATATTTCGGGTAATAATCGCTTTCTTTATCGTACGTGTTTTAACATGTTACATTTGATTGTATCACATAGATCATTATTTAAATACATCCATAATATAAAAAATTATTTATATATCATATATATTTAGAATATAAATATTTATAATAAACGTATATAAGAAATGGGAAACACAGTTTATGGAGACGGTAGTGCGTACGTACGCATAAACGCTGTTTCTGTTTTCATATAGTATTGAACGGACGTATGTGAATAAGATATATGTAAGTACATAAATACTTATATATATAAATATATATATCTCCAGTAGCATTATTATTTCATATATTACACACTTATTAGTAATATATATTTTTGTAATCTTCGATGAATTGTGAACTTGGAAATGAATCTCATCACGCCGTGGAGACGGTAATCCGTACGTACGCACGAGCGAATATATAATTCTTTTGATTTTAAAATAATATATATTTGGATGGTATATCATATATAAAGAATCCTTATCGGGTTATATTTATTATTTACATCAAATACACATCATTATTATACCCATTAAATAATATTGTATTGAATAACAATTACACCACGATGTGGAGACGGTAAGCCATACGTACGAACATATGGTGACATTTCATTCAAAGGGTGGATAGAATAATGAATTTGGTTGTAAAATACTTATAATAACATCAAATTATATATAATATACTGGAGTTTTTATTTTATAATGGAAACAACAAAGAAAAAGGAAGTGTAAGAAGAAAGGAACTTGAAAGAGGGTGGTGAAATCATTACCTCTTCTTCGGGTTTTTCCTTTTGATTTGATCAAAAGGGCTCCATAGGATGGATATATGATCAACCTAAGGCCTCTAGGTTTAATTTAGGATAGTTGGGAGGGTATTTGGGTAGGGTTTTGGCAAGAAAAATGGCTTTAAAGTTGTGAATTGGAGTAAAGGGGGAGTGCCCTTTTATAAGAGGGGTGAGGGGCACCATAGGAAAAACATAAAATATTATTTTATAATAAATTAATATTTTGTTCTAATGGCTCCAAAGTTGATTATTCAAATTATAAGTTGATTTTGGGTCGAAATAATTTCAACCAATATATTTTAGATAGGTTTGAGGCATTATATTAACCTTATCTTTTAGTTTTAACTCTTAGTTAATTAGTTTGACATTTACCATGTCACTTTGTATTTTTTTATTATATAGTTAATAAAATTACTATATACATCCAAGATACCCCCAAGTGGTCCAATAATGATACACCTATCATTATATAAGTAATTTGTCCAAACCATATATTTTTAGGAATATAATTCAATTAATAATAAATTGTTTGTTTTAAAAACTCATTTATGTCAATTTTGACAATATTTAATAATTTGTTTTGATAAAGTCTTAACAACTTTATTAATCCAAAAAATTCTTTTAAGAAATAATAAAATGTCATATTAACCAATAAAATTCGTTTATGGCATCAAAACTTTAAATTATATTTATTTTAACCTTCATAATACCAATTATTTGATTCTTTCATTAATAAGGTAAATATTTCATCATTATTGTGTCATATATAAATTTAATTATTCAATGTCTAAAAATTATAAATAAAATACCATTATGTAGGAAATGTTTCTAGATTTATAATGAATATTTATATGTGAAAATATAACAAATATAACCCTATGTAAAAATCATTTTTCTAAAAGATATATGGTTATGTCATTTTTGTATTTACTTTAACTTAATTAATATAATGTGTCATTATCACTTCCAAGTGGCTCCATGGGGTGGAAAAATAGAACCATAGATGCCCATGGTCGGACATGAATCAACCAAAAGGTTTAGGAGACGTTTTAGGGTAATTTAATATTATTATAATTATATTTTGTTCCCCTTAGTTATCGAATTTACCTTTTAACCATGGTAAATAAAATATTTACCGAAGTAATTTTTCAAAATGTCTAAAAATAAGAGTTACCTATTTAAAAACTTTTGACATCCTGATTCCAAATATGGAATACATTTTTCCAAATTCAAAACAAAGAAGTGGAAGAAATTAATTTAAAATTAAATCCCACTGTCAAAACAATAAGCGTGTTTTTAAGAAATAATAACAATCAAAAGATGGACACTTGGTTATGTTCGGTTTAGATGTGAAATTATCTCCAGTGAACAAAATTGTATTAAATGGTAAAATTATATTCTAAATAAACTTTAAAACCACTAAAATTCATAATTTATCACTATTAATTATTTTGATTAAAAATGTTGTTTTTATTAAAATTTTGTAATTTTCACTATTCCAGAAAAATTGATTGTTTTCAGAAAAATACCAAAATTTGACCCTAGGATAATTTTGATATTCCAAATCCAAAAATGAAGTCTATTTTGAAAGATAGAATTTATAAAATTTCTAAAAGTTGGTATTTCTATTCATAACAGCTATTTTGATTGGTCACAGTGTGTTAGAATCTCGAAGTTGTGTACATTGCAAGATATTGCATTATTCAAAGAAAAACGTACCGTGGAAGCTTGGGGTGTTACATTCTCCCCTCCTTCAATAAATTTGTTCCTCTTAATTTGAAAATTTTCTTCAGAAATAAAATGTTGAAAATAGAAAATAGCATGTGGAAAACACTTATCAGAAATAGGGTTAATAAAAATATAACATTAAAATAATGAATGAGAAGTACAAAGGACACCCGAGATAGCCCATACTAGGATTATATGAAAACATTGATATGGAGGGGAAAGAAATCATCACTGTCTGATGGAGAGTTGTAGAAAATAGGATTAGGAGAATTTTAACTACACGAAAATCAGAAACATGTGATTACTTAAATGGGGTTTAATTCCCTAGTTGGAAAAGTTAACCGACAACATTTTTGTTTTAAGTTACCTTTCATAAAGTTGAGGAATTTATTTATGGGATTTACTAATTACGTAAGGAAATATACTTACTTGTCATGTAGACTTTCATTCTTTAATAATTTTTTACCACAAACCCATCTTTCACTCCAAAAGTTAATAGAACTCAATAATATTCTATTTGTCCTAACCATATCGGGTTCCAAAAATAAATTTATAATTCATCTATCCGAACATTAAAATAAGAAAACTGCATTATATGCTCTAGGGACTTCACGTATTCTAGTGGTAGGTGATAAATCCCAATTGCACTATGTTTGTGGGTTCGATTCCCACAGCTTTGTCCAACGCGATGGGTTGTCACACGGTCTTCGTGTTGTCATTTTTAAAAATATTCAAAAATAACTTTAACAATAGAATCCAATGTAAAATATAATCCATTACAACCATTATACTTATCCAAAATAATTTTGCAAACTCTCAGTCCAAAATTTATATGAAAGGTAAACGTATTGTAGATTCTTTTTACCCCATAATAGCATGTTAATACCTTAATAATTATTCTTTAAAAACACGGAAACATCCTCATTTACCATAAAACCTTATTGATTACATTCATGCTACCTTATTCTTTATAGAATACATGATATACTTCATCCATCCAAAAATGTTTTAAACTCAAACACTGATGGAATATACAAATCATTAATCAGTTTCAAGGCAGTCAAGAATATCCAATATAATTTACTAAAATCAACCATATCATATTCCAAAAATAAATACCTCAATATTAGGACCATAATAAGTTTTATCTTTCCTTAAACCATATAATTTCAAAAATGTTTAACTCTATGTAGAGTCACTTTTCTTAGTACCATAAAATCTCAAATCCTCAATGAAATAGTACAGTAGTACAATCCTTATATATTTCCACTACATCATTGATACAACACTTCAATGAAATAATTCCAAAATAACAACATAAAAACACTAGTCATTCTTCTTACTCTGTGGTAGTATCATAACATGATTATTATCGAATAGAATCATTTGTGGCATAGTCTGATGAATGGGACACTGGATCGTGTAGTGTCCAAACACCTTGCAGAAGAAGCATTGTACATTTAAACCCCTTTTCTAAATTTTGTAGTCATGTACTTGGTGTCCTTTTTCTATACACTTATAACATACTCCCATTCCCTTCAATAATTTTCCAAGGTGATTCTTTCCACAGTTATCACATGTGGGAAAATCCTTCTTTACCTTCTTCCCTTTATCTTTCCTTCTCTCTACCATCCTTTCCTTCTCTAGCTTCCCTTCAAAGCCATCAGACTCTGGGGATTCTTTACTTATCTTATAAACACTTGATATTATTTCTTCATATGATAATAATACGTCGGAGACTATTTCCCTTCTAAATTATGGCTTAAGACCATGAATGATATGATCTTTCTAACTCTTTGGATCATGCGTATTTGTGGAGTTCTCATTTCTTCTACTGTTCCCCATTTATAAACAATTGCATACACTAGATTTATTTATGAATAGAAATACCTAATCCCAAACATTTAAAACACTTAACATAAATTAAACAGTTTATGGATAAAATCCATAATAATAAAAATGTCTTCTTTGAGGAAGTATATACTCATAAACACTTAATAATGGTTTGTAAAGAAAATAATAATTATCCTAAGCATATCCCCCGGGAGCGTCGTAACCAAGAGTGAAACAAGGCCCGTTGTCGTGCACCAGTTCCCATTCAGTTCTAGCTCAATGTGGTGTTTTCGGGTTTTACCCCTATGTAAATATGTGCCAGATCCGCCTCTGCCTGCTCGTATCTAGAGAAGGATGTATTTCTCGGAAAACTCACAAAATCACTACAATATCAAAATTCTAAAAAGTTATTCTATAGTAAACCTCAATGTTTATCTTAGGGCTATGTGCTCTAATAATAGTTTATCTAAATCTAGCTTCCAAGGTTATTACTAAACTTCCTCTGATACCAACTGTAACGCCCTGACCCTAGTTACCCAGAGTCCGTGCATTATTTTAATACATTGTCATGATTACAATGAATCAAGTCCCGAAGGATTGATCAGTTTAGCTATCTTGTAAAAATAGATTACATACATGAATGTAACATTAAACTTCATAAAATTCAAAACAACATAAATAATACTTCACGTACGTCATTATTCCCTTGTCTTAACCCTTCATATCAATCACAATACACTTCTTGGAATCCTGGGAGAAATAAAACATAGAAAGGGGTGAGCTCAGAAGGTCAGTAAGGATAACAATACAACAAAAACCTTCATAAATAAGCATAAACATTTATGGAAATGTACAACTACAACAAAAGCCTTTTAAACTCAAACTTCAGCATAATATGGAAAAAATAAAATGAAGTAATGTCATTTACTTTTTCACATGGATATTCTATTAGTCGAATAAAAACATAAAATATCACTAACCACTTTCATAATGATAGAATGCATAATTTCAGTCTATCATCACCACATAGTCAAGGCCTTGTGCGTATACTATAAATAAGATTTTGTCAAGGCCTTGTGCAAAGACACTAGTTTGTCTTATGAGACCTATCGATGCATCGAACAGGTATAGCGGGCTCCACCCGTCACTTACTAAGTCCAATGCATTCCTCATAGGAAAAGGTCATAACATAAACATTCGTATTACATATAGCATAAAAAATGTCAATACTTTCTCAATAAACCATGAATGGTATAAAAATAACACATCCACAGTCAAACATATCACAAACCCTTCAATACAATATGGAAGATTTGTATCATAATAAATAATCTTCAAACAAGTTTAAAATCCATCAAAGGATGTTGACATAGATGAAAATGATTTGTAAAACTCTTTGAGAGAAATATCCATTTTTCATGAAAAAAATTAAAAGTCACAAAATTTAGAAATAATACATTTAAAGTCATTTTTGAATCAAAGTGTCTCATACCACTTTGAAACTTTTGAAAGGAATTAACATTTTAAAAATATTCTTGTCCATATAAATAAATCCTTTAAAACCATTTTGAAGACATGGACATTAATGGGAATGATTTAGAATAATAAATATTTAACACAATTGAAAAGATGTTTCAGTAAAAAAAGACCCTTAAAATAATACCTTTGAAAAATCTTTCATAAATCATGGACATGGATAATAAATATGTCCCAATAGATACTTACGTAAAAACAACCTCGGATAATAAAGAGATTGTGAAATTAACCCTTACCAATTTGGTAACATACGAAACATACACCCCATGAAAGAGGAATCATACAATGAATTTGTAAATACACATAAATTAAAGTGTATTACACAATTAATACAATTATTAGTAGTACATACACCACACAAAAGGTAATAGTGGAAATATGGCATGAATCTCATGGGAATAATGAGTAAGATGAAAACCCCTCACCTTGCACTTTTATTTAGTTGAGGGTATGTTTAACCTCTTGTATGAAGACTATAATATGTTATTAAATTATACCAGAACCATATTAATATTTATGATATCATACATTATTCATTTATGACATTATACTAACCATTTAATAATAATTTCCATGTTTCATTAATATTTCAGGTAACGATCGCTTTCTTTATCGTACGTGTTTTAACTTGGTACTCTTGATTTTATCACTTAGATAATGATTTAAATACTTCCAGATTATAAAACATGATTTATATATCATATATATTTTGAAAATAAATATGTATACTAGACGTATATATGAAATGTAAAACACCGTTTATGGAGGCTATAGTCCGTACATACGCATAAACGTTGTTTCCGTTTTCATATAGTATTGAACGGAAGTAAGTGAATAAGATATATGTAAGTAAATATATATATATATATATATATATATCCAGTATAATTATTATTTCATATATTAAATACTTATTTGTAATATATATTTTTATATTCGTCGATGAATTGTGAACTTGGAAATGAATCTCATCGTGTTGTTGACACGGTAATCCGTACGTACACACGAGCGAAAATATCATTCTTTTGAAATTAAAATAATATATAATTGGATGTTATATCAAATATACAGAATAATTATCATGCTATATTTTTTATTTACATCAAATACACATCATTATTATACTCATCCAAATAATAATGTATTGAATAACAATTACACCACGACGTGGAGACGGTAAGCCATACGTACGCATGTATGGTGACATGTCAATCAAAGGGTGGATAGAATAATGAATTTTGTTGTACCATAATTATAATAACATAAAAGTATATAGAATATACTACTGTTATTATTTTATAATGGAAACAACAAAGAAAAAGGAAGAGGAAGAAAAAAGAACCTGAAAGAGGGTGGGGAAATCAGTACCACTTCTTCGGGTTCTTCCTTTTCATTTGATCAAATGGGCTCCTTAAGTTGGATTTCTGATCAAAATATGTCCTCTAGGTTAAATGGAGGATATTTTTGAGGGTATTGGGGCAGGGTTTGGCAGATCTAAATGGCTTAGAACATGTGAATTAGAGTGAAGGGGGAGTAACCTTTTATAATAGGGGTGAGGGGCACCTTAGGAAAAACAGAAAATAATATTTTATAATAAATTCATATTCAGTTTCTAATCACTCCAAAGTAGATTATTCAAATTCTATGGTGGGGATTGGTCTAAATACTTTCAACCAATAGATATTAGATAGGTTTGGGTCATTATATTAACCTTATCCTTTAGTTTTAACTCTTAGTTAATTAGTTTGACATTTACCATGTCAATTTGTATTTTTTTATTATATAGATAATAAACTTACTATATACATTCCAAAGACCCCCAAGTGGTCCATTAATTAGACACATATCATGATATAAGTACATTGGATGAACCTTAGATTTTTAGGAATAGAATATCAATTAATAATATAATATTTGTTTTAAAAACTCATTTATGTTAATTTTGCCAATATTTTATAATTAATTTTTTGTTAAAGTCTTTAAAACTTTTTTAATTGGAAGAAAATTCATTTCAGAAGTCCTAACATGTAATTTTAACCAAAAAAATTTGTTGACGGCATCAAAACATTCAAATTATATTTATTTTATCATTTATAATACCAATTATTTGATTCTTTCATCAATAAGGAAAATACTTCATCATTATTGTGTCATATATAAATATAATTATTCAATGTCTAAAAATTATAAATAAAATACCATTATTTAGGAAAACTTTATATATTTTTAATTAGTATTTATATTCGAAAGTATAACATATATAATCCTATGTAAAAAGTGTTTTTCTAAAAGATATATGCTTATGTCATTTTTGTATTTACTTTAACGTAATTCAAATAAAGTGTCATTATCACTCACAAGTGTCTCCATGGGGTCCCAAAATCGAATGAAATATGACCATGGTCGGACATGTATCAAAAAATAGGTTTGGGACACGTTTTAGGGTAATTTAATATTATTATAATATTACATTGTAACCCTTAGTTACGGGAATTACCTTTTAACCATGGTAAATAAAATATTTACTGAAGTAATTATTCAAAATGTCTAAAAATAAGAGATAACTATTTACACAATTTGGAAATCCTGATTCCAAATATGGAATCCATTTTTCGAAATTTAAAACACAGAAGTGGTATAAATTAATTTAAAATTAAATCCCGCTGTCAAAATAAAAATCGTGTTTTTGAGAAATAATAACTATCAAAAGATTGACACTTGTTTATATCGTGTTTAAATGTGAAATTATTTCCAATGAACAACATTGTATTAAATGGTAAAAATATATTATAAATATACTTTAAAACCACTCAAATTCATAATTTATCACTATTAATTATTTCTATAAAAAAATTCGTTTTTAATTAAAATTTATAAATTTTCACTATTCATCAAAAATTGAACGTTTTTAGGGAAATACCAAATTTTCACCCCATGCTAATTTCGATATTCCAAATCCAAAAAAGAAGTCAATTTTGAAAGGTAGAATTTATAAAAATTCAAAAGGAGGGTATTACTATTCATAACGGCAATTTTGATTGGTCACGGTGTGTTAGAATCTTGAAGTTGCATACAATGCAAGCTATTGCATTATTCAAAAGGAAACGTACCGTGGAAGCATGGGTTGTTAATGTTATTTTGGAATACATTATCTCTTTTGGGGAAACCCAATATACCTAAGGAAAGTAGAAAACTATGGGATTTCATTTGGGGAGTAATGGTTGTAATTTTATTTTGGAAGAATCTATGTTTTTATTGTGGAAATATAGCTATTTGGGTTATTTATGGAAATGATTAACCTATAATAGAGAAAATGTGATTGGGTAAATTACACATCAGTGGGAGAATTTAATAGTAGTCTATATTATTTGTTGATAAATGTTATGATTTAACATGGAAGGCTATTTGATTAAATTCTTTTGAGTTTTGGGTTTTAATATTAGTTTTCATAGTATTGAAGGATTATAAGGACAATTGTTTATTGAATGTTCTTTGTTGAACATTGTTTGTTATTTGTTCAATTTTTGAGATTTATAGTAGTATTTCTTTTTATAAAAGTCTATCTTTTTTGGGGGATTATCTGATTGTGTACTATCAATTTTGGTTTTGGTTAATGTCTAAATACTATGGAAAGATATTGTTAATCTTTTTTGAATTATCTGATTCTATAGAAGTTCATTATAGCACTTTATGTGTGACCATGTCATCTTGAATACTCATCGTTTGGAGAAAATATGAATTTTTGGTAGAATCATATTAAAGGTTGAAGCTCTACTTAAAAATTAAGTATATTTCCAAATGCCCATAGTCAATTTCATAAATAAATTCTCCATGTTTTTAAAATAGAACATAAAACAAAAAGTTTGTCTTATTGACTTTCTTTCTGGGAAACCAATGACCATTAAACCCATCACATGATTGTGGTTTTCTTGTTGTTAACTTTCTCCTGATCATGTTTTCTATCACTCTCCATCAGAACATGACACTTATTTTATCTTCCATATCCATGTTTTCCTACATGGAATCCTAGTATGGGTTATATCGGGTGACCTTTGTAATCCTCTTTATTTTTTTAAGGTTATTGTTTTACTGACTTTTATTCTGATGTGGGACTTTTAATTATGTTTCCGAGCACAATTTTAAAATTGTGTGGATGTAATTCCAAAAAGGGGGTAGGATCTAACATCTCAGGTAAATAATGAATATGAAATTTTCTAATTTATTAATATTTTCTAATTAACTATTAATTTTACTTTCAAGGGGACGCTATGTCTGATAGCTTACTCAAAAAACAACAATAGGTTTCTTTTAAATTTTAACTTGCACACAACATTGATTTATACTGAGAAATTATATTATAATATTATTGTTTTAAATGGAAGTTAAAGCCTTGCCATTGTATTGGCCGGAATGAACAGAACAAACTAAAAAATTATTACACATGTTTTTTAAATGTTTTTAATTATATCTAATAAATTTTAGAGGCTTAAAATAATAATGAATCCGATTTTAAGCGTAAAATACTCTGTTATTTTTTTAAAGGTCGGTTTACCACCTTTTGACAGAGAACCCTTTTTAAATATAGTTTTTGTTACTTTTATATATTCCATTTTAAATAATAAACTTCTCCTTTATAAGTGGGGCATAAAAATTTACATTTGGTAATTTTTTTTATTTTTATGATAAAGTTCATTTTTTGATGAATAGTGAAAAATACTGCATTTTAAATCAATACTGCCATTTAATCTTATTTTTTTAAATGATTATACTATCCTTTTAATTGTTCATAAAGTGTAATTAGATTATATTTTTATCATTTAATCCAATTTTTTTCATTGAAAATAATTTCACTTTTAAATTGGACATAAACACATATCAATCTTTTGATAGTTTTTACTTCTTAAAAACATACTTTTTGGTTTTTACAACAAGAATTAATATTAAATTAATTTCTGAAAATTATGTGTTTTGAATTTAGAAATATTGATTCCATATTTGGAATCATGATGTCGAAATTGTGTAAATAGGAAACTTTTATTTTAAGACATTATGAATAGTAACATCAGTAAATATTTTATTTACCATGGTTAAATGGGTAATCTGGTAAATAAAGGTAAAAAATAAAATTATAATAAAATTAACATACCCTAACATGTGTCCTAACCCTATTTGATAATACCTGTCCGACCATGGGCATCCTTGGGTTGATTTTGTTACCCCATGGAGCCACTTGTATGTAAAAAATGACATTTTATAAAAAATAATTTAAACTTAAGGAAAAAGTAACAAAAACATGTATATT
This sequence comes from Viscum album, assembly GCA_963277665.1. Taxonomy (NCBI): domain Eukaryota; kingdom Viridiplantae; phylum Streptophyta; class Magnoliopsida; order Santalales; family Viscaceae; genus Viscum; species Viscum album. The sequence continues at coordinate 211,025 of CAUJRU010000030.1, read as the reverse complement.
TTAGTAAATAAATTATTATATGGGGTTATATAAGTGATATTTTTTATTTAAATAATAATTAGAATTAAAAAAAATATTTCCTACATCATTTTATTTTATTTATAATTTTTTAGAAATTAAATAAACAAATTTAGATATGAGACAATGTTGATGCAGTGATTGCTTCATTAATAAAGGATTCAAATAAATGATATTATAAATGTTAAAATATATTTAATTTTGTTATTTTGATGTCATACAATAATATTTTGGATTCTAGTTACATTTTATCTTTGTATTAATGAAGTTTTTTAAAATCAATATGCTTGTTATGGATTCCTAAAAAGCCATGATACGAATAGTGTTAAAATTGACGTAATTCAATATTTAAAATATAACATATTTTATTAAATATTATAAAATAAAAAAAAATATTATTCAACCAAATAGTTAGCATAAGTCTAAAATTTTATTAATGGCCCTTTCTTTGTATATTTTTTATGTGTTGGAAACTATTGTAATTCTCAATGTGTTAAATGCTTGATAAAATGGTAAGAGTAATAAAGGGTAAAATAAAATATATAAGGGTAAAAAATATCCAAAACCATTCCAATTCTTATAAGATGATATTATTTAGACATATATTCATCTTATCTTCTAATTTTATGTGTTTTTGATCTTTTGAAACCTAAAAGCATTTTATAATAATATAATAATTGCAAACTCTTCTAATGAGCCCCTCCTCCCTCTTATAAATGGCCACCACCTCTATCCCATTACAAACAACTCTCAATCCCATTGGATTGTCCAAAGTATTTTTCAAGAAGATTAAAAAATCCTTCTATTCTTACTAAAATATTTCCCTCAGGAAGAAGGAATTTCAAGAATGCCTTTTGGCTCAAATCAAAGAGACTTACACGTTTTAAGAGGCAGCGTCTTCTCTAAAATTCGTTTCCATTATTCTGCTTCTTCACTACCTAGTATACTCTTGTTCATTGATTACATAACAAAACAAGTATCCTAAATATTCTAGGTTGTTTTTAATGTTATGGATTCAAACTACACTTACACACACCTTTGCCTAATGGGTATAGAATAAACAGTTTCTATAGACGACGAACTACTGCCTCACGAAATGATGATTTTTCAATATTCTACTACCACCTATCATGATGGTAATTATGATTGGAATATATTTATATGTCATATATATTATATTTATATTATATCTAAGCTTCTATATTTTTTATTTATATCATACCTTTACGGTTTCCATAATGGGTAAATATTATAACTTCATTTGAGGAAGTGTGGACTACCACCCCCTCAAAGTGATATGAATCACTCATTCCATACATGGAACATATAAAGGTTGTATCTAATTAACATATGTAACATATATAAAATATGATATTATACTAGAATTATAATATACCTATGTATCCTTAATATTTCATTCCATTAAATATGATATAGAAATGAAAGTAGCGTTCATGCGTACGTACGGCTTACCGTCTCCATGAACAGTGCATTTCATTTCATATATCCAAATGCTATGGAATATTATAAATACATATATACTGGATATATATGATATATATATGAATAATATTCTAGAGATAATGTAATTTTCACCACATGGAAACACTTTAAGTACAACAAGTTCGTTTTTGACTTATGTACCAAATATCAGCAAAATGACCGATATTAACATAAATAATTGTGTAATGTTTATAACAGGGTAATAATTGATATAAAAGGAATAAAAAAATTCAAAAAGGTTTATAATCAACTATAAATCAAATTAATTTTATTATTTAGGAAGAACAAGGAACATACATGACGAGTCTGACTCAAGGTAAGGGAAGCTTTCACCCTCCTCTTTTAGTCAAAGACTTATTTTATGTTATATATTTTAATTTATATTTTATTATGTTGGGATGTCTTCTTATATATCATTATTGTAGTAAATTTTAGTTCTATTTAATTAAATACTCTTTTCTCTCACATCAACTCATTTTCTGAATTTCAAGGTGACACCTTTAGGCTGATGAATTTTCATAAGGGAACTTCTTAACCCAATTTCAATTCATTGGGTTAATTTTTGACTTCTTGATTATGAAGTGATATGAATTTGTGAGAAATTAATTTTGATATCCGATTTTTTATTTATACTTGATTTATGTGTACTTATAGTGAATACACATTATTGGTCTATTTTACTTAAAAAATGATCTTTGTAATGGACTTTGTCTTAATCTCTTTTATTTGAGGCATATTTTGATTTATATGTGACTTTCATTCATATGGTGTATAAAACCCATTGAATTTTAATTTCATTCAATGGGAATATTTTTTATATGTATAGTTTTACTAAATATCAAAGGGAATGTTTCTTTTTAACATATGTGGTGACAACAACCTTTCGCCGCTGTGAGAATTATTTGATATTTGGCTTCCTTGAGAAGCCACAATGCTTTTAAAATGAAAATAAATACCATATACTCTATTTTCATATTTTTGTATAGAAAATGGTTTTTATAATGGATTGATTATGTCAATATATTGAAATGTTATATTGTGATTGCAATGTGGAAATGTTATCTTTCCTTTATGATTGTTCATGTGTTATGATTATGTTGTGGTTCTTGGTCATTTTCTACATATACGGGTGGTTCCATGATAATCCTAGGGTATGTGAGCCTGAGATAGCACTCTAATGAATTTGGTAACATGACAGAGGAAAATGTTAATGTTTATCCTACAATTTTTAGGGAATATACCATGATGGGTATTCCAAATGGAACTCCCTTCGTAGCTGTGAAAGCTATAATGTAATTATGTTATGATTTCACAAGTTACCTCTATGAATTATGATTTGTATGTGATATTCATAAATATTATGATTTCATGATGTATGTTAACGAAATTATGTTTTATTATTGAAAATTATGATTTCATTGATTTTTATGTATTGATGGACTAACGTTTTATTTCCTTATTTTTTTAACCCTTACTGAGCTTTTTATGCTCATTACAAGATTTTGAAATTTTTTTCATAGGGTTTAAGGAAGGTTAAGAGAAGGGGAGAATTAAAGACAATTTATATCAAGAAAATAATTCTTTTTTATTTAAGGAGTTTTTTTTGTGAAAAAAATTTGGATAGATTTGAAGTGTCTACTTTGTAATTTTTTTAGAAGTAATGTAACAGTTATGGCTTAATTCTATAAAAATATAAACCTGAAAATATCCTCAATGTTAATTATTGATTTAACTCAAGATTATGTAATGTTTTAACTCTGGTGCCTTTTATTTTTAATGTGTCACAACATGTTTTCAAGGAGGCATATCAATTTTAACTTCCTCTATATAAATCATATAACCTGACATCTTTTCTATGTTGAATATTAATCGGTATCTCCAGGTCGATTCTCATGTTAATGGTTATGGGAGAAATATATTGAGTATGTTGTGACATTATTAGAGAAACCGTTGATGATCTTCAATGATGGAGATACTAAGATTTTTTTTCAATCCATTTCATTAGTTTTGCTTTTGTGGAGGCATGATGTTATAGTAAAAAGTACATGGAATCATGAGTCACAGATTCACTCTTAGTACCCTATGTTTTTAGAGTGTTTTTTACAGTGTTTTAAATGATTGGATTGTTCAATTATAGATGTTTTTTATCCCTAGGTTATGATCATTTTACTTTCCTATTTGATGTAACGTTTTGTTAGGTTGATAGATACATCATATTTTAGATGGTCTATAATTGGGTGGTTGGTTTGTGGTGTGATTTTCATTTTGGTTTTTGTTTTGATTATCATGGGTTATAATAGTTTTAGTGGTATCCAATTTAATTCCATTGACCTTTATCTCATATTTTATTCCATTTTTTGATGATATTGATTTAATGAGTGAGTTTTGATGTTTTCCATAGTTGAGGATTGTGTTATGTGCTATTCAGGGGAATAAAACGCCATAGTGGTGGATGCAGTAGGGGTCGATTTAGAGAAAGGGGTCATGGTGGATGCACTAGGGGTTGATTTTTAGAAATAAAATTACATCATTCAAAATCCATAAAAATAGAATAGGTTTGATTATATGTAATCGTATATAAATATATAATATCCATATAGGGTTTAATTAAACAGAAATAAATGTAAACCCTTAAAAGTTTTATAAACATTTAAACACATCAGTTAAACATTGATAATAACATTTTTAAAACCTAAAACTAGTTAGTATTGAAAGATATATAAATTTATATATATATATATAATATTAAATACACTAAAGTGTATATAAGGGTTTTTCACAATGAAAATGAATAAAAATAATCCATTACTGGACTTAAGGAATGAGGTTGAGTCGAGCAGGGGTCGAGGTAGAGTTGAGAGGAAGATAACCTGCATGTTTTAATGGGTGCAATGTAAGTTTATATAAAATGTGTAAGTATATATTTATACACCATTTGGTTCAATCATAAAATCATAAACAGAGACTCGAAAAAGACCCATGATGAAGAGAAAAAATTCCCCAATCTGAGAAAATATTATATAAATCGATAATTTGATAATGTATAGTTATATATACATATATTATTGAAAACATAAACGGGATCCAAAGGGGATCAGTTTTAAAATTAACATTTTGTGTCAGGTATGTGGAAAAGCAGAAATAAAGAGGTAATAGATGGAGAAATGTGTCACAGGTTGAAGAGAACCAGTGTGGAGAGGAGATGGTGACATGAACTGGTGCACAAGTGTGGTGCGAGGAAGAAGAAAAATATAGGAAAAAGCGTGGAAAAGGTTGGATATTGATCAGATAGTTGCAGATGATTCAACTACTGTAAAAATGGATGGATGGTTGTAATTAAATTTTGGATTTATCATATGACTTAGGCGATACAGTGGTTTTTAAAATAGAAGTACAGTTGAGATCAACGGTGTCATTGGATCAGACAGCTGTGATGAATTTAGTGTTTTAAAAAAATATGGATGGATGAGATATCACACTGTGAGATTAGATGTTTCAGTAAAACACAGAGGAAAAGATCTTGGTGGTGGGTTTTGAAGACGAGGTCAGATTATGTAGTCTAGATATCACGTGGTGAGATCGAACAGTTGATATTTGATCTCCGCAGAAAAATTGTGTCCCACATAAAAATAGATGGGGTTTTGAGACCTCTATATAAGCCTCGATGATCCATAACTAGAAAATTAACTCCATATCCCCATACTCGGTACTTCCCCATATCATTTCTCCCCTTTGGGGGTGCTCTAGACAACCCTCATCCATCGTGCTTCCCCTCATGGTGGTGCCACCTCAATTCCTCCAAGCGCCCCTATGGAAGTTCGTTCCCTTAGGTCCGGACTGTGCTAGCTGGGGGGCAAAGGCTTGGCCTCCCACTCCTTAGGTAGTTGTGCAAGCTACATACCATATATGGATATATGTTCCGCCTACGGGTCACCCATTAGTTTTATATAACCCTTGAAAAATAGTAAACAATGTAATACACAATCCAACATGAAACAATGTCATTAATTTTTTTAGTCTAAACCATGATTTAGACTTTGTTTTGAACGTTCCAACATTAAAATACACAAACCAACATGTAAATTACACCATGATACCAGAATTATAACTTTTAATTAATAAGAATATTTTAAAACATGATTTCAAATTCGTTTTAAGATTTAAAAATTATAAGTTCAAAATAAAACCGCATTGATTCAAATAATTTTATGATAATCACCACGGTTAAAATAGTGTAAAATAATGTATACACTTAATTAAAACAATGTTATTATTTAACATAGGAGGTAACTTTAATATATTTAAAACATTTTAAAACATGTGAAACATATATATATCTTCATAAAATAATTGGTTATATTCCATTTTTATGAAATAGTCAAATAAGTATAAAAAATTATTACCTAAATAGGTTTTCATTCAAGCCTTTATATTTACATGAAAACATATATTTATTAATTAATATATTAGTTTAAAACATTTTAAACCCATATGTTCCAAAAATAATTAAGATATTTAAAATACATAGTATACTTATAATACTTATATATTTAGGATACCAAAAATAATAAAAATACTTAATATACCCAATAGTTAAAAAAATTTATGACCTTCATAAATACCAAAGGTCAACTAAATACCTCAATGGTCAAATTTATTTCCATGTCCATATAAATACATGCTTAAGTGTGTTCAAAACATCAAAAACCCAAAAAGTGAAGATTGTGCTATACATCCCCTTGATGCTTAGTTCGGTCACCATAGCACCAGCCGTAAAGTTTTTCATTCTAACTAACCTAAAGGATGGTCACTAACTACATGGTAATGTTTTAGTGTTTGGTGGTCTCCATGTTATTTTTAATTGGTCTCCTAGTAGGCATAGTAATGTTCCTTTGGCCTTATGTCAATGTAAGGATTCTGTATTCTTATTGAATAAAACATATCCCTAATTTTTATTCGATAAGTATTTATTCTGGATGTACCATTGTTAAAAAAACCAATAATAATAATACTACTAATAATTATCAAAATATTATTTTTAAAAATTAAATATGTTTGGGGAATTACATTATCCCTCCCTTAAAATAATTGTGTCCTAAAAATTCCATCTTGAACTTAAGCTTTTCTACACCAACTTCCAACATTAACATTGAGGACGCTATATGATATGTGTTATTTATTAATGATTAACAAAATTGATTGAAATTTTTTTAGCTTAATAACTTCACAAGGTCCACAACCATGGAAAATACGTTGATGTCCCCAGGTGGATTCCTAGTGTTGTTTTCAGTTCCTCAATCTCCCTAGCCTAGATATACCTTGAGCAATTAGGGTCAAACTTATACATGTAACACTCAGGTTTCTAAAGAGAGGCATGTGAGGTATGGATCTTTGAGATTTCGAGATGAACATGTTCCTTATAAATCATCTGAACTATGTCATGCCTGAGGGTTCTGATGTCATAGAGCCTCCTATAAATGCTGAAACACATAACCTGAAATAGATAAGCTTCTCAAAGGTCACCCTCCAAAGAAGCCTCGTGAAACATCCCTAAGGCTATGAAATTTTTGGACATAGTGAAATAAAGTATGAAACCTTCATGATACTTTCCCCTATTTCGGTACTATACAAACTATGCAGTTTCCATTAAGTGATAAACATAACTGTCTCCCTGATAGGACAGGAGGACATTTGTGCTGATGGACACTTGGTAAAGGAGTTTGCAGCTTAGACACATGTTTGGGAATGGATGCTTTGATTATAAACATGAATTGACAATTATTTTCTCTAGTAATTCGTTAGTGAGAGAAAAAAGTTTTATTGATGAACATTCCCTTTCCATCTAAAAATTTTAAGAAAAAGTTTTATTCAAAGAATACTTTTTTTTTCTATTCTAATTTTACATAATTTCCTCAATTGATCCCTTGATTCCCACTGTGATGACCCTGACCTCATAATCCTATAGGTGGTTCCTGAAACATGGTGTGTAATTTTTTTAAAAAAACATGCTTCTAAAAATTACACATCTCATTCCATCATAGAGAATCTTTTCGGTTTAAGTTCTGGAAAACCAGATATAGTTGATACATGCCTTAAAAAACATGAAAAATATTGACTTCATATTGTTTCCATCACATAGGAGTAATCAAATCTTGATAAATCTACTAACCCTATCAAAAAAATTGAAAACATAGTTTGAGAATTTAAAACTCTCATTAAGTGGTTTTAAAACAAATTAATGAATTTATTTTTTCAAATCATCCCTTTAAAATAAATAAAGAAAAAAAATTTAAATGGTAAAAAAATATTTCTAGAATCATGTTGTCAACATTTTCCCATGGATACTTGAAAAGTTTTATAAGGAAAACTCTTGCACAAGAATTTATGCATTTTTTAAAAAGCTAAAAATAAAAAAGATGTCACAGTTTGCATACATGTACAATGAATCATGAAATTATGCATAATCCATAAATTGATCAATACAATTATAGGGTGACATGAAAGGATGCAGCCACATAAATTAACACTTTCTTAGAATTGCGTAAGTTACAATATCCTTATTCACATACCACTTAAAATGAAATTCATGAAATGACAGATTCAATATATACATCCGTATCAAAATTATAATATTATCAACTTTCCAAGTACGTACATAATTATACTATAATCATTTATTAAAATTATAAAATATTATTAATTAATGGATATTCCACTAGTCAAATATTCCAATGTTCGGTTAAATATTAATCACATATTAAGGAATTGAATAATTCCAGACAATCATTACATTATATCAAGGACTCATTCTTAGACCATTCATAATGATTCTATCAAAGCCTCATTCCATGACCAGTTTCTCTTATGAGACATGTTGATGCATCAAGAGGCTATAGTAGGCCTCACCCATCAGATAATACTTACAATGAATTCCAAAAATGTCTAAATTTATTAAAACAATTGTGTCCCATAACACTTTGTTGTATCATTGTATGTCTTATATTTCAAGTGTCTCATACAACTTCAAATTATTAATTTATGTATTTTATTTTAAGTGTCCCATGCCACTTCAAATAATTAAACTCTTAATCCTTTAATTATCATAAGTGATATATTAATGATATATTTATTAGGTTTGTCAAATGAAATAATAATTCTTAGAACTTTTATTCCATGAATGTAAACATTCAATGTATTAAAATACATGTTCTGGAATTAAAGATAGATATCATTCATGTTCAAACCAAGAAATAATAAATGGAACTGTCAAACAGATTAATACATGTAATTAAATAACAAAAAGCATTAATGGTTTCAAATTCATCGTGAGTTGAAATAAATTAAGTATGGTTGTAACACAATTATTTCATGTGAGGTATTCATGTATAAGAAAATAATTAAACACATAACACTACATGTGTTCATTCATGTATGTATAATCATGTGTCCTGATGAAAAGATTATTCCTACCATCTATCATAATATTTATAAAATAAGGAATTCATGGATGTAAATTCAACTGTAATAACAACGTGATGTCTTCTTTTATAATTTTTTTGGAACACAATATCAAAACAAGGTTTTTTATTGTTGGCCAATAATAAATTGAATCATGTGTATTGTATAAAATAATACGTAGGTTAATAAAAACATCTTATATAATGTATGACATACATAAATGTGATTATGGTTGTTATATATATATATATGAGTTTGGAAATTATATAAAATCATATATATATATACAAAATGTATAATTGGGGTTCACACAACAAAAACATGGTTTTAACAAATCCTTATAAATATTATACATTTGAAAACATAATTAATTACTAAAAATGTCACGACCCGCCCTCGGGGTCCGTGCCGTGACTACCCCAAGCCTGCCTTCCATAGGCCAGGGGCTGGCGACTAGCACCAAGGCGTAAATCCCGGTAAAAAGGGAAGGCATTGCCTTTGTAAAGTAAACAAGCACCACAGAGTAAGAAAGCGGAAAAGTAAACACTAAGTAAAAACAGAGTACAACTGAAAGTGTGGAAACGTAAATGGGCCAGTATACAAACCCAAATTGAAAGTAAAGTACAACTTGAAAGGGAAAACAGCAACTATAAAGTAAAGGCCGCTACACCGAGCTGTCCACTGGAAATCCCACCTGAAGGGTGGGTACAGATAGCTCCACTGCTCCTCGGGTCCCGCCATCCGCTCCGAGCATGTCCCGCCCAGTGGTCCACCTCCAGGTACCGTCCTGCTCTGCAAGCCTCAACCACGATCAACGCTGACCGTCGTCTGCAACCAACACAACGTAGTGCGGGCATAGCCCGTGCAGGGGTGAGTATAAGCTACTCAGTAGGGACCCCGAGACCCCTGAAGGTCTCCCAAAATCCACAAAGGATAAACCAAAAAGGAAAGATACAATCACGAAGTAACAACGACATTGCTTAGGTATATGACCATACATATACCTAAGTCATCAATCCCAATATGCTCCAACCTCCGAGCCCAAGTACAACTCAGTCCACACAGGAATGTATATGTATTCCACACAGGGAAGCAAAACGAAATCCACACAGGATAGCACAACACAATCCACACAGGAAAACAACATGATTCAACTCACACAGGTATACTTCTTCGAAAGATGATAGAGATGATCACTGATCCATCTAAGTCGTCAGACCCACGAAGGATCGATATGTACTAACCCCCGCAAAGTCCCACACAGGATCGGACCCACACAAGATCTGTAGGCGCTGGTTCACACAGGACCGCTGAGCGTAGACCCACAGAAGATCGGACCCACACAGGATCGGTAGCACTGATCCACACAGGATCGCTGAGTGCTGTAGTCGTCATCGTCGAATGCACTGAGGATCTCTGCACTGTCATCGTCGCTGTCACAGTAGCAATCGCAGCCAGCTCTAGGGTTCCTGCACACAACAAGCTCGTTGAGGAGGGTACGCTCCATGAGCCGAGAGGCTGATACATCAACTGTCACAAAGACCAGATTTGATGTATCCAAAAGTTCTGTACTGTCAACAGGAACTCAACGCAACAGACAACGCGTCGATCGGACGCACGGTCTGAGAGTTATTGGCTTTTTCGTCCCAGGGGCCCGATTGGTTTTTAAGGAAAAACCAACCCGACCATACTCCACATGCGTCCAAACCTCGGGCGAAGTAAGCCAAAAGATCTGTCTCAGTAAGAGGAACTCAACAAAACTGACAACACGTCAATTAGACGTCCGTAGCTCAAGATATGAGGGTTTCCGCTCCGAGGGCCCGGTTGGTTTCGTGTACGAACCAACCCGGCCGAACTCAAAGTAATCTGAAGCCTTGTGTGCGATATACAAAAACGACCGTCTCGATCCAAGGATCGCATCTCCACTGACGGCGCGTCGTTTTGAAGTCTGTATCCCGTGTTTTGGGCATTTGAATCCAAACCACTCGGTAACGGGGGTTTTGGGCCCGGGCCATCCCGGCCCGAGACCCCCCCGGTTGGCCCGAACCGGGTCGACCCGCCCCGGACAGGGTCGAACCGGCCCGTCACGGCCCGGCCCGGCGCGGCCAGGCGCACTAGTTCGGCGCAAGGCGAGCTGTTTGGAAAACGGGGGGCCTCCTTCCCCCCTTTGTGAAACTGGCCGCCCTCATAATGGGGGGCCATTATGGCTGGCCAGGGGAAATTATTTCCCATGGTTTTCTCCCTTCCGGCCGGCCCGACCTGGCCGGCCGGTTCTTCCTCAACGGGACAGGAAAAGGCCGGTCCCTCTTCAGGCTTCCGACACCGGCGGCCCGGCTGGGCGCCGGTCTTCTCGTTCCGCCGCGGCCCGGAACCGGCCCCGACCTTCGTTGCCCGGCGCGGTGCGACTGCACTGCGCGTATCTTCCGCAATATACCGCGTGGTGCGACGACACCACGTATTCTCGTATCAACCTCAAGAAACCATCACGACAAACAAAGGAGGAGGGTCGGCCGTGTTTGTGCGGTCCGTCCCCCTCACGTTATTCGATAAAAAAAAGGGTTGTAATCCACGATCATCACCATGTTTGTATTCACGAACAATTAAATAAATAAACCCCTACCTCGGTTTCAAGAACGGAGTTCTTCAACGACCCGCGGAAGACAAGCGTCGCGGAGGTCGGGCGTCGTTCCGTCTAGGTTGGTGGGAGAAGAGCTCGGTGAAGTCGAGCCGAGACGTCACCCTCTGTATACTTCGTAGGCAGCGGTGCTTCCCTTCCTTTCTCCGGTGGAAGATGGTCGGAGGTGTTGCTTCATGTTCTTCGAAAACGTGGAACGTTCTTCCTCAAGAGGTTGGTGATCTTCCAAGAGTTCTTCTCCTCTCCTTAGTTCTCCCCACAAGGTTTATGCCAACCCAAAAAGAAGAATATAATCTCTTTTTTTAATGTTGGAAAAATGAATTCAAAAGAATTCAAACACTCAAATTAATTAAATAAGTTGGTTCAATTAATTAAATGCAAGGAGTTGGCAAGAAACTCAAAGGTCACATTAAGAGGGAAGTTCAAAAGTTAGGTCTCGTTTGGGCCCCACCACACTTAATCTTCTCATGGGAGGTTATGTGGATGTGGGTCCCACCTCTAACTCCCTTTGAGAAGAGTTAACCAACAAGTTAAAAATAAAATTGTGTTCCACAATTTTATTTAACTTCTTCTAAATTTTCCCCAAAACTAACTTTCATTCCGCATAAAACGCAACCTCGGAAAAGGTCTCCTAAAGCGAATATCGGCACTGCGAGTTCATCGGTGTCCTCAGATTTCAATTCCGAGCACCGAGTGAAATGTTAGAAATTCCCGCTCGTTCGTTCACTGAACGTACCCGAGCCAAACTTCCGAAATTGATTTCGGGCACACCGGGCCTCGGAATGAGGTGCCGTCAGAAACTGCGCTCTTGTAAAATTCCAAAGAAAATTTAGAAACAATTTCCCTTGAATTTTATGGGTCTTTAAATTACTCCCACCTCCGGGCTTTACGTCCCCGTAAAGATACATCAAAACTAGGGAAAAAAATGAGGGTACTGAGCACGCATCTGAGCCTCCCGCTCCCAGGTGCTCTCCTGGAGGTTCCCGTGCTGCCATATGATGCGCACAAGAGGAATCGATCGCCCACGTAGGACCCGCTCCTGTTGATCCTCAATCTCTACTGGGACCTCCGCAAAAGTCTCCCCATCGTCAACGTCAATCTCCCCATGGTCAATGATGTGCATCGGGTCGTGCACGTATCTCCTCACCTGAGATACGTGGAAGATGTCGTGCACCCGGTGCAACTGAGGTGGTAGAGCCTGTCGATAAGCCACCTTGCCAATCCTGTTGAGGACCTGGAAGGGTCCGATGAAGTGCGTAGATAACTTTCCGCCTATGCAAAATCTCCGTATACCACGTCGAGGTGAGACCCGCAAGAAAACGTGGTCGCCATCCTCGAACGCTAGTGGCCTCCGCCTCCTGTCAACGTATGATTTCTGCCGGCTCTGAGCTGTCCTCATTTGATCCTGGATGACCTGGACCTTCTCTGTCGTGGCCTGGACCATCTCCGGTCCCACAAGTGCTGACTCCCCAGGGTCTGTCCAGCACAAAGGAGATCTACAAGGTCAGTCATACAACGCCTTGTATGGTGCCATTCCGATGGTGGAGTGGTAGCTGTTGTTGTACGCAAACTCCCCCAAGGGTAGGTGGTCCTCCAAGCTATGACCAAAGTCGAGGACACATGCGCGGAGCATGTCCTTGAGAGTCTGAATGGTCCTCTCTGTCTGACCATCCTTCTGAGGGTGAAAGGCTATGCTTAGACGTAGATGCGTCCCGAACGCCTCCTGTAACCCCTTCCAAAGCTGAGAAGTAAAGCGAGCATCTCGGTCGGAGACGATAGATGATGGCACACCGTGAAGCCGAACAATCTCTTGAATGTAGAGACGTCCCAAGCTCTCCACTGAGCCCTGCTCTCTGATGGGTAAGAAGTGTGCCGACTTGGTGAGTTCGTCGACAATCACCCAGATGGAGTCGTGACCTCTGGAAGTGCGTGGAAGTCCAGTCACGAAGTCCATTGATATGCCGTACCATTTCCACTACGGAACCTCCAAGGGCTGTACCAAGCCTGCTGGTACCTGATGCTCAGCCTTCACCTGCTGGCAGGTGAGGCATCAAGAAACGAACTCTGCCATAGCCTTCTTCATGCCCGGCCACCAGTGCTGTCATCTGAGATTCTGGTACATCTTCGCCACTTGAGGATGTACCGCCAAAGGAGAAGTGTGAAACTCCCTCAGAACCTCCTCTCGCAAAGCGACTGGTACCATGGTACGTCCTATAAAAAGGATGTCGTGCTCTGCTCCACGGGAGAAACCATTAGGTTCCTGTCCCGAGGATATCTATGCACGGCGTGTCTCACAGTCAGCATCCCCACGCTGTGCCTCTCTGACCCGCTGTAGAAGTGGAGGAGAGACTATGAGAAACTGAAGGAAGGCTGCTCCATCCCTATCCACGAAGGATATCTGCAAAGAGGCTAGCTGCTCTGTCGCCTCCTCAAGTAGTTGAATGCCCGTCCTCCTGCTGAGGGCATCGTCTACAACGTTCCCCTTCCCAGGAGTATAGACTATCTCAAATTTATAGTCCTGGGAGAACTCAAGCCATCGCCGCTGTCTCGGGTTCAGGTCCTTCTGCGAGAAGATATAACTGAGACTCTGATGATCATAAAAGACTATAAATCACTCACCCATCAGGTAGTGTCGCCATGTCTTCAGAGCGATGACCACTACTGCTAACTCCAGGTCATGGGTAGCGTAGTTCTGTTCATGCGGCCTCAACTGACTTGATCCATAGGCGATCACTGCCCGCTTCTGCATCAGGACACAGACAAGTCCGGTCCCTGATGCATCGTAGTAGACTACTTACCCTACTCCCTCCTTAGGAAACCTCAAGATAGGTGCGCTGGTCAATCTCTGTCTCAGCTCCTGGAAGCTCTGCTAACATCTTTCTGACCATACGAAGGGTTTCCCCTTCTTCGTCAAAGTTGTGAGTGGTTCCGAAACTCTAGAGAAGTCTGGCACGAATCTCCGATAGTATCCATCTAGTCCCAAGAGACTCCGCACCTCCGTCACGCTCCTAGGTGGCTCCCAAGCTAACACTGCCTCGATCTTCGCAGGATCCACTGCAACTCCCGCCTCAGAGATGACGTGTCCCAAGAAGTGGACCTCACGTATCCAGAACTAGCACTTTGAGAGTTTACCATAAATATGGTGCTCTCGAAGTGTGTCTAGTACAACCCGTAAGTGGTAGGCGTGCTCCTCCTCAGTCGTCCTGTATATCATAATGTCTTCGATGAAGACCACAACAAACCGATCAAGGTATGGTTGAAAGATCCTGTTCATGAGGGCCATGAACACTGCTGGAGCATTGGTCATGCCGAAGGGCATAACCAAGAACTCATAGTGGCCATACCGACATCTGAAGGCCGTCTTCTGTACGTCATCGTCTCTGACTCTGAGCTGATGATAGCCTGACCTGAGGTCTATCTTGGAGAACCACTGTGCTCCCTTGAGCTGATCAAAGGGGACATCAATCCTTGGTAGCGGATACTTGTTCCTCACAGTCACCTGGTTCAGGAGACGATAGTCGACACAAAGTCGCAAGCCCCCATCCGCCTTCTTGGCAAACTAAATCGGGGAAGCCTAGGGTGAAACACTGGGTCGGATAAACCCCTTGCCCTGCAAGTCCTCCAACTGTACCCGTAGCTCTCAAAGCTCGGCATGGGCCATCCGATATGCTGGAGTCGATATCAGGGTTGTCCTTGGTTACATGTCAATATAAATGTCTACCTCTCTACGAGGAGGTATCCCGGGAACGTCGTCGGGAAAAACGTCCGCAAACTGATCCACCACTGCAGGAAAACCAGGACTCCGCACGTCAACTGCTCCAAGGATGAGGCTAGCCAACTGATGAGTGATGGGCTTTCCTCTCCTCCGTGGAAGTCCATCATGTGCTGCGAAGGCTCCCTTCTTGCCGATGAAGGTGAACCTGCTCCCGTTAGTGCGTACACATCGCACCTTGCACCTCAAACAGTCAATCTGTGCATGGACCATAGATAACCAATCCATGCCCAAGATGACGTCGTAAGGCCGCGACGTTGCTACAAGAAGATCCCAGCCGAAGCTCTCGCCTCCTAGAGTAAGATCACACTATCGTCACCGGTGCGTAATCGTCGAGTCTGCTCCCGTAGGAGTCTCTAGCTGTATGGATCGAGCCAACCGCTCTGTCGGAATCTCTGAGCTCCGAACAAGGGCAGTGGCTATGAAAGAGTGACTCGCTCCTATGTCTATAAGTATTGCAGCATGGGTGTAATAGACACAGATAGTACCTCGAATCATCTCGGGCGTGCCGTGGTCGTAGGCCTCTGCTACCTAGAGCTATGCTTGTCTCTGCCCGCCAACTCCCTGTGGTCGGGGTGGACCTCCTAGTGGTGGTGGTGGTAGAGTCTCAAAGCGTCGCCCACCACCTGCTGCTCGGCCAGCTCCTCTGCCTCGTCCGCCTCCTCCCTGTGGACCGCCATGGTCGACCCTCTTCCTCTGCCTCGGTGGTCCTTCATCCGTCTGATGCTCCTCGGTACGAAGGTTCGGGCAATCACGAGCCATGTGGCCCTGCCCGCCGCATGAGTAGCACTGTCTGCCTCTCGAAAGACTGGCTCCGCGCTGTGTCCACCGCACTACTGAGCCAGTGTCCTGAGGTCGTCTGCCTGAAGGTCTGGCCTGCCTGGACCCAAGAGTCATCCCTCGACTGCCTGCTGCAGAAGACTCTGCCACGTGCCGCCCTACGGTGGGTCTCGGCGCTGGTGTAGACTTAGCAACAAAGATCTCGATCAAAAGGGCCCGCTCCAGTACTCCTGTCTGAGTCGGTATGTTGAGGGAGATCAGTGATGCGCTGATCTCGTTTTTCAATCCCTGCTCAATGGTCGGGGACCGGAAGAATGTGTCTCGTACCATGTCGGTCGAGTAGCACGAGAGATCAATAAATCTCACCGAGTACTGAGAGACCATCATGTTGCCCTGCCGCATCTGAAGAAGCTCCTGGATACACACCGCACGAAGGGTGGCTAGGACGAACTCCGAGCGAAAGAGGCTCTCAAAGTCCGTCCATAGATGAGATGCCTCATCGTGCACCTGGAGCATCAAGCTCCACCATCGTCCTGCTGCTGCGTGTAGTAGGCTCGCAGCGTGGATCGCCAAGTGGTCTGCAGGTGTCCTCACTAGCCTAAAAACTCGTACCACTGCCCCCAGCCAGTCCTCTGCTGCCTGGGGGTCCGTCTCCCCACAGAACCTAGGCGGTCGCTGGCGATGGAACTCGTGCAGAGCTCCAAGGCGACGTGCATCGTCAGCGACTGGTGCTGGAAGCATCGGTGGCTCGGCGGGTAGTGCTACCGCTGATGCAACTGCTGACAAAGGGCCCTGCACCGAGGCCTCATCGCTCGGAGGGATGTCGTCACGCTCGACTCTCAGAACCCTAGCTGGCTGCCATCGTGGGGCCATCCTGAAAAGGAAACAAGTGCGCCACGGTCAGAACAGTATACCTGATGAGATGACACAAGTAATCACAAAGAAAACTTGAAACATACATGCAATCAATGTTTTCATGCATTAAGTCGGAAATCAGAAGTCAGGGTCCTGGTGTACGGATACGTCAGCCGCCGCACCAACACTGGACTCCCTGGACTGATAACCACACTCAATACGCTAAACACTATTTCTTCACATAGAAAAGATCAGAGTTTGTGGTAGAACCGAACTCCTCTGATACCAATTTGTCACGACCCGCCCTCTGGTTCCGTGCCGTGACTACCCCAAGCCCGCATTCCATAGGCCAGGGGCTAGTGACTAGCACCACGGCGTAAATCCCGGTAAAAAGGGAAGGCATTGCCTTTGTAAAGTAAACAAGAACCATAGATTAAGAAAGCAGAAAAGTAAACACTAAGTAAAAACAGAGTAGAACTGAAAGTGCGGAAACGTAAATGGGCCAGTATACAAACCCAAACTGAAAGTAAAGTACAACTCGAAAGGGAAAACAACAACTGTAAAGTAAAAGTCGCTACACCGAGCTGTCCACTGGAAATCCCACTTGAAGGGTGGGTACAGATAGCTCCACTGCTCCTCGGGTCCCGCCGTCCGCTCTGAGCACGTCTCGCCCAGTGGTCCACCTCCAGGTATCGTCGTGCTCTACAAGCCTCAACCACGATCCATGATGTCCGTCGTCTGCAACCAACACAACGTAGTGCGGGCATAGCCCGTGCAGGGGTGAGTATAAGCTACTCAGTAGGGACCCCGAGACCTCCGAAAGTCTCCCAAAATCCACAAAGGATAAACCACAAAGGAAAGATACAATCACGAAGTAACAACGACATTTCTTAGGTATATGTCCATACATATACCCAAGTCATCAATCCCAATACGCTCCAACCTCCGAGCCCAAGTACAACTCAGTCCACACAGGAAAGTATACATATTCCACACAGGAAAGCAAAACGAAATCCACACAGGATAGCACAACACAATCCACACAGGAAAGCAACAGGATTCAGCTCACACAGGTATACTTTTTCAAAAGACGATAGAGATGATCACTGATCCATCTAATTCGTCGGACCCACAAAGGATCGATAGGTACTAACCCCCACAAAGACCCACACAGGATCGGACCCACACAGGATCTGTAGGTGCTGGTTCACACAGGACCACTGAGCATAGACCCACACAGGATCGGACCCACACAGGATCGATAGCACTGATCCACACAGGATCGCTGAGTGTTGTAGTCGTCGTCGTCGAATCCACTGAGGATCTCTGCACTGTCGTCGTCGCTGTCACAGTAGCAATCGCAGCCAGCTCTAGGGTTCCCGCACACAGTAAGCTCATTCGGGAGGGTCCGCTCCACGAGCCGAGAGGCTGATACATCAACTACCACAATGTCCAGATTTGATGTATCCAAAAGTTCCATATCGTCAACAAGAACTCAACGCAACAGACGACACTTCAATCGGATGCCCGGTCTGAGAGTTATTGGCTTTGTCATCCCAGGGGCCCGGTTGGTTTTTAAAGCAAAACCAACCCGACCGTACTCCACCTGCGTCCAAACCTCAGGCGGAGTAAGCCAAAAGATCCATCTCACTAATAGGAACTCAACAAAACTGACGACACGTCAATCGGACGTCCGTAGCTCAAGATATGAGCGTTTCTGCTCCGAGGGCCCAGTTGGTTTTGTGTACGAACCAACCCGGCCGAACTCAAAGTAATACCAAACCTTGAGTACGATATAATGAAACGACCGTCTCGATCCAAGGATCGCATCGCCGCTGACAATGCGTCGTTTGGAAGTCTGTAGCCCGAGTTATGGGCATTTGAATCCAAACCGCTCGGTAACGGGGGTTTCGGGCCCGGGCCGTCCCAGCCCGAGACCCTCCCGGTTGGCTCGAACCGGGTCGACCTGCCCCGAACAGGGTCGACCCGGCCCGGTGCGGCCCAACCCGGCGCGTCCCGGCCCAGCGCGGCCCGGCCTGGCCTGGGGGACCGGCCAGGCGCACCGGTTCGGCACTAGGCAGCGCGCTGGGTGCGCTGGCAGCTCGGCCAAAGGCCCAGCTGCTTGGAAAACGGGGAGCCTCCTTCCCCCCTTTGTGAAACCGGCCCCCCTCATAATGGGGGGGCCATTATGGCTGGCCGGGGGAAATTATTTCCCCCGGTTTTCTCCCTTCCGGCCGGCCCGACCTGGCCGGCCGGTTCATCCTCAACGGGACCGGCAAAGGCCGGTCCCCCTTCCTGCTTCCGACACCGGCGGCCCGGCTGGCCGCCGGTCTTCTCGTTCCACCGCGGCCCGGAACCGGCCGCGGCCTTCATTGTCCAGCGCGGCGCGACTGCGCTGCGCGTATCTTCTGCAATATACCACGTGGTGCGACGACACCACGTATTCTCGTATCAACATCAAGAAACCATCACGAAAAACAAAGGAGGAGGGTCGGCCGTGTTTGTGCGGTCCATCCCCCTCGCGTTATTCGATAACAAAAAGGGTTTTAATCCACGATCATCACCAAGTTTGTATTCACAAACAATTAAATAAATAAAACCCTACATCGGTTTCAAGAACGGAGTTCTTCAACGACCCGCAGAAGACAAGCGTCGCGGAGGTCGGGCGTCGTTCCTTCTAGGTTGGTGGGAGAAGAGCTCGGTGAAGTCGAGCCGAGACGTCACCCTCTGTATACTTCGTAGGCGGTGGTGCTTCCCTTCCATTCTCCGGGCGAAGATGGTCAGAGGTGTTGCTTCACGTTCTTCAGAAACGTGGAACGTTCTTCCTCGAGAGGTTGGTGATCTTCCAAGAGTTCTTCTCCTCTCCTTAGTTCTCACCACAAGGTTTATGCCAACCCAAAAAGAAGAATATAATCTCTTTTTTTAATGTTGGAAAAATTAATTCAAAAGATTTCAAACACTCAAATTAATTAAATAAGTTGGTTCAATTAATTAAATGCAAGGAGTTGGTAAGAAACTCAAAGGTCACATTAAGAGGGAAGTTCAAAAGTTAGGTCTCATGTGGGCCCCACCACACTTAATCCTCTCAAGGGAGGTTATGTGGATGTGGGTCCCACCTCTAACTCCCTTTGGGAGGAGTTAACCAACAAGTTAAAAATAAAATTGTGTTCCACAATTTTATTTAACTTCTTCTAATTTTTCCCCAAAACTAACTTTCATTCCGCATAAAACGCAACCCCGGAAAAGGTCTCCTTAAGCAAATATCAGCGCTGCGAGTTCATGGGTGTCCTCGGATTTCAATTCCGAGCACTGGATCAAAAGTTAGAAATTACCGCTCGTTCGTTCACTGAACGTACCCGAGCCAAACTTCGAAAATTGATTCCGGGCACACCGGGCCTCGGAATCAGGTGCCGTCAGAAACCATGCTCTTGTAAAATTCCAAAGAAAATTAAGAAAAAACTTCCCTTGAATTTTACGGGTCTTTTCAATTTTTTTTTAATTAAATCCTTATTAAGATTACAATTATGACCTATATGTATATATATATATAACCATATATAAAAATATATCTTTATATGGTCTAATTAAAAAACTATAATCCTTGCATGATTTACAAGAATTTCGGAACATCATTTTTAGAAATAAATGTTCGTAATTCAAAATTCATAAAAATATAATATTTTTTATTATATGTAAAAAAATATAAATATTTAATATCTATATAGGGTTTAATTAAACACAAAGAAATGTAAACCCTTACAAGTGTTATACACATTTAAAAACATATGTTAAACACTGATAATCACATTTAGAAAACCTAAAATGAGTTATGATTGAAAGTTATATTAAATTGTGTATATATATATATATAACTGTAAATATAGTAAAGTGTCTATAAGGGTTTTTCACAATGATAAAGAAGAAAAATAATACCTTAAATGACTTAAGGAGTGAGGATGAGTCGAGCAGGGGTCGAGGGAGAGTTGAGGGGAAGAAAACCTAAAAGTTTGATGGGTGAAAAATAAGACTATATAAACTGTGTATGTATATATTTATACACCCTCCGGTTCAATCATAAAACCATAAACAACGAATCCAACAAGGCACATGAAGAAGAGAACAAATACCCCAATCAATGTAAATCTTAAGAAAATTGATCATTTGATAATGTATAATTATATATATATATATATATTATCAAAAAATTATACAGGATGCAAAGGGTATCAGTTTTAAAATAAACCAAGTGTGTTGGGTCTGTGGAAAAGAAGAAAGGAGGAGGTTATAGATGGAGAAAGGTGTCACAGGTTCAAGAGGAACAGTGAGGAGAGGAGATGGCGACGTGAACTGGTGGATAGGTATTGCGCGAGGAATAAGAAAAAGAGAGGAAAAAATGTGGAAAAGGTTGGACGACTACGATTGATCAAGTTGATTAGACAGATTTGGATTATTCCAAGGTTATAAAAAAGGAAGGACGATTTCAATTAAATTCTGGATTGATCGGACGTCTAAGGC
Organism: Viscum album; assembly: GCA_963277665.1. Lineage (NCBI taxonomy): Eukaryota > Viridiplantae > Streptophyta > Magnoliopsida > Santalales > Viscaceae > Viscum > Viscum album. The sequence continues at coordinate 189,489 of CAUJRU010000030.1, read as the reverse complement.
GATACAATAGTTTTTAAAATAGAAGAATAGTCAAGATAAACTGTGGAATTGGATCGACTAGCCTCGATGAATTTGGTGATTCAAAAAAAAGATGTGTGGATGAGATCTTTCACTGCGAGATTAGATGGTCATGAAAAGCACAGACGAAAAGGTCAGGGCGGTGGGTTTCGAAGTGAGTCCAAACCGTGTGGTCCAGATCTCACGCGGCAAGATCGTACAGTTGAGATTTGATCTCCACTAAAAAATCGAATCCCATATCAAAATATATGGGGTTTCAAAACCCCTATATAAGACTTGGTTATTCATTAATCAGCAATTAACTCCCCCTCCCCCTCCCCAGTACTTCCCCATACCGGTTCTCCCATGTGGGTGTGCTCTACGCCGACCCTCGGCCACTGTGTTGCCCCTCACAGTGGCGCTGCCTCAGTTCATCCATGGGATCATGTGGGCGTGCATTCCCTCAAGTATGGAATGTGCTGGATGGGGGCCAAGGCTCGGCTTCCCACTCCTTAGGGAGTGGTTTGAGCTGCCTCCCATAGCTAGCTATATGGCTAGCCTATGGTTCAAACATTTTTTTTAAATAACCCCTGAAAAAAAGGAAATAATGTAATACACAATAAAACATGAGACAATGTCATTAATTTTATTAGTCTAAACATGATTTATAATTTTCTTTAAACATTCCAATATTAAAATAAACAAACCAACAAATAATTTACACCATTTCACTAGAAGTATAACATTTAATTAATAAGAGTATTTTAAAACAAGATTTCAAATTTGTTTTATGCTTTAAAATATTTTATGTTCAAAATAAAACCTCATTGGTTATATTTATTTTAGGATAATAACCATGGTTATTATATTTTAAAATAAAGTATACACCTGATTTAAACTATGGTATTATTTACTATAGTATTTAAGTTGAAAATATTTAAATCATTTTAAAACATGTGAAACATATATATTTCTTCGACAAATAATTGGTCGAACATCAGTTTTATCAAAAAGCTAAACAGGTTTACATATTTAATACATAGAGTGGTATTCTTTAAAACATTTTATGTACATGAAAAAAATATTTATTTATTAAAATACTACATTCAAACATTTAAAACCCTTAATTTCTTAAAATTAATAAGATACATAAAATATATAGTATCCATATAATAATTATATATTTAGGATATTTAAAATAATTAAAATAAATAATATAACCAACGGTTACAAAATTTTATGACCATTATAAAATCCAATGGTAAACCAAATACCTCAAAGGTCAAATTTAATTCCAAGGACATATAAATGCATGCATAAGGGTGTTCAAAACTACAAAAAACCAAAAATGGTGAAGATGGTGCGTTACATCCCCTTGATGCATAGTTTAGTCTCCATAGCTCTGCCCATGAGGTTTTTCATTGTGACTAACCCTAAGGATGTGCACTACCTACTTGGTCTTTTTATATTGTTCGGTGGTCTCCCATTAATTTCGATTGGTCTCCTAGAAGGCATTATATCTTATTAAGGGTCCTTTGGCCTTATGGAAATGTAAGGTTTCAATATTCTTATTGAATAAAACATGTCACAATTTTTTTATTCTACAAGTATTTATTTTGGATGAAACATTGTTCTAAAAAACCTAAATAATAATAATAATACAAATAATTAGCAAAATATTTTTTTACATATTAAATATGTTCGAGGAATTACATTATCCACCCCTCAAAATAATTGCGTCCTCGCAATTCCATCTTGCTCTTGAGCTTTCTTGTACCAACTTACAACATTAACTCTGAGGCCCTTATAAGATATGTCTTATTTATTAATGATTTGCAAAATTTAGTGATTTTTTTAATTTAATACCTTTACTAGGTCCACCAACATGGATACATCTCTAATGTCATAAGGTGGATTCCCATGGTGGTTATCAGTTCCTCAATCTCCCTAGCTGAGATACACATTTAGAATTAGGGTTAAATATACACATGTAACACTAGGGTTTCCAGAGAGTGGCATGGGTGGTATGGATATCAGATATTTTGGCATGACCATGTTTCTTATAGACATTCATAACTATGTCATGCATGAGAGTTCTGATGTCATAAAGCCTCCCATACATGCTGAAACTCAGAACTAAAACAGATAAGTTTCTTGAAGATCAACCTCAAAAGAATCTTCCCGAAACAACCCTAAGGGAAAGAAAATTTCAGACAGATTGAAACAGTGGATGTGACCTTCAGGATACAAATCCCCTATGCCTGTACTCTACAAATTGTGCATTTTCCATTCAGTGATAAACTTAAATGTCACCCTGATAGGATCGGAGGACATTTGGGTTGATGGACACTTGAAAGAGGTGTTTGTAGGTTAGACGCAGGTTTTCAAATATATGGTATGATTATGGACATGACATGAATATTATGTTCTCCACTAATTAGGTATGAAGAGACAAAAGTTTTATTGGTGAACCTTCCCCTGCCATTTGAAAATTTTAATAAAAAGTTCTATTCTTTGTAACAATGTTTTTTTATTCTGTTCTAAATTTCCATTATTTTATAAACTGATCCTATGATACCAACTATGACGACCCAATCATTAGAAGAGTAGGTTTGGTTCCTGAAACATGTTGTGTAATTTTAAAAAAAACATGAATATATAAATTACACATCTGATTCCATCATAGAGAATCCTTTCGGTTTAGGTTCTTGAAAACAAGATACAACTGATATATTTCTTCAAAAACATGACAATGAATAAAATCATATTGTCTCTGTCACATAAGAGTACTCAAAGCTTGATAAATCTACGAACCCTATTAAAATAAATTTAAAACGTAGGGTGGGGATTTAAAATTCCCAGTAAACAGTTTTAAAACAAATTAATGAAATTCCATTTCAAATCATCCCTTTAAAATATTTAAAAAATATTTTTTAAATGGTAAACAAAATTTCCAAAATAATTATGTCCAACTTTTTCCAAGGTTACTTGAAAAAATTTATAAGGAAAACTCTTATACACAAATTTATAAAATTATTCAAAAGCTACAGATAAAATAGATATTAGAGTACGCATACATGTACAATGAATCATTAAATGCTACATAACCTTGAAATTTATCAATATCATTATAGGATAACATGAAAGTATGTTGACACATAAATTAAAAATTTCTTAGAATTGCATAAGTTACTATATCATTAGTCACTTACCACATAAAATGAAATTCATGATTTTATAGATTCAATATCAACTTCTGTATCAAAATCCTGATATTATAAAAATATCTAGTATATAAATCAGTATTCCATAAGAATTTATTACCATTATAAAATATTATTAACCAAGGGATATTCTACTAGTCGAATAATACCATGGTTGGTAAAATATTAATCACATATTTAGGAAATTAATAATTTTGTACAATCATAAAATTTTGTCAGGGCCTCATGCCAAGACCATACATAATCATTCTATCAAGGCCTTGTTCCATGAACTGGTTTATCTCATGAGACCTGTCGATGCATTGAGATGATATAGTAGGCCTCAAACATCACATAATTCATCCAATGAATTCCTCATATGTTTGAATGTATTTAAATCAAAATGTCCCATACCACATTTATTTATCATTTTATGTATTTTATTTGAAGTTTCCCATACTACTTCAAATAATTAATTTTTGTCTTTTATTTGAAGTGTCCCATACCACATCAAATAATTAAATTATTAATCCTTTTATAATCATAAATTATATATTAATAACAAATTGATTTGTTTTGTCACATGAAATAAAAATTCTTATAACCTTTTTTCATGAAATAAACATTCAATGTATTAAAATACGTGTTTTTAAATTCAAGATAGATATCATTCATGTTCAAACCATGCACTGATAAATGGAAGTGCCAAATAGATTAATACACAAACATAAATAACTAAAAGAATTCATGGTGGATGATTCATCATGAATTGAAATACAATAAGTATAGTTTTAAAAAAAATTATTTTTTGAGAAGTATTCAAGCATAAGAAAATAATTAAACACATTACACTGCATGTGTTTATGCATGTATGTATTAACACATGTCTTTAAAAAATATTATTCCTACCCTCTATCCAAATATTTATAAAATTGGGAATTCATACATATAAAATCTATTGTATTAACAATTTTATTTCGTCATTTAGAATTTTTAGGCACAAAATAACAAAACAAGGTTTGTTATTGTTAGCTTGTATGAAATTGCATCATGTGTATTGTTTTAAATCAGCACGGGGTTAATCAAAAAATATTAAATAGTTTATGAAATGTAATACTATGATTGTGGTTCTTATATATATATATATATATATATATATATATATATCTATGTGTGTGTTTGTGTGGGTGTGTGTGATTTTGGAAATTATATAAAACCATATATATACACAAAATGTATACTTGGGGTCTGCACAACCAGAACATGGTTTTAACAAATCCTTATAAATATTGTACATTTCAAAAACATAAATAATTTCAAAAATAGGTTTTATGAAATTATAATTCAGATTATAATTAAAACCTATATGTGTATAAACATATAACTGTATATACACATACATGTTTATATGTTTTAATTAAACAAAAAAAATTAGAATCATCACATGATTTACATGCAATTAGGAACATCATTTTTAGAAAAAAAATTATCAATAAAAATTAAAAAAAACAGAATAGGTTGGTTATAAGTAAACAAATATAAATATTTTATATCTATATAGGGTTTAATTAAAAACAAAAAATTAAACAGTTAAAATTGTTATACACATTTAAAAACATCAGTTAAACATTTATAATCACATTTAGAAAACCTAAAACGATTTAGGAATGAAATTTGTATAAAATTGTATAAATTTATATAACTAAAATTACACTAATGTGTATTTTAGAGTTTTTCACAATGAAAAAGAATTAAAATAATCCCTTACATGACTTAAAAAGTGAGGTTGACTCAAGTGGGGGTCAAGGGAGAGTTGAGGGGAAGAAGACATGTATGTTTTGAGGGTGAAAAGTTTGTTTTTATAAAATGTGTATGTATATATTTATACACGCTCCAGTTAAATCATAAAAACATAAATACAATCTCAAACAAGACCAATATAGAAGATAAAAAATACCCCAATCCAAGAAGAATTATGTAAATCGATCATTTGATCATGTATAATTATATATATATATATACATATTATGGAACAATTACATAGGATCCAAAAGGGTATGGTGTTAGAATAAAACAAGTGTGTCAGGTCTGTGGAAAAGGATAATGAAGGATCTTGTGGATGGAGAAAGCTTTCATGGGTTGAAGAGGAGCTGTGTGGAGAGAATATGTTGACGTGAATTGGTGCATAGGTGCGACGCAAGGTAGAAAAAGATGAATGGGAAAAATGTTGAAAAGGTTGGATGGATGAGATCAATCGATGTCAATTGGATGGATGTGGATGATTCCATTGTTATAAAAATAGATAGGCAATGGAAATTAAATAGCAGATTGATCATATGGCTAAGGCGATACCATGGTTTAAAAAAAAGGAATAATGATCTAGATCAACTGTGTCATTAGATTGAACTGTTGTGATGAATTTGGAGTTTCAAAAAATGATGGATGGATGAGATATCTCACTATGAGATCATATAGTCAAGGAAAATTACAAGGAAAAGGTCACAATGGTGGGTTTCAACGTTGAGACCAGATCATGCGGTCTAGATCTCGTGCAGTTAGATCAAACAGTTGATATTTGATATCTGCTAAAAATTCACATCCCTCATCGAAATGGATGGGGTTTTGAGACCTCTCTATAATCCTCAGTGATCCATCAATCGGAAATTAACTCCCTATACCCTCCCTAGTACCGCAACGTACCAGTTCTCCCCCACATGTGTGCTCTGCGCCCACCATCTATCGTCATGTCTCCCAGCACTGTGGCGCCACCTCGGTACCTCCAAGAGCCTGTTTGGGCGTGTGTTCCCTCATGGTTGGCCTGCGTTGGCTAGGGGCTAAGGTTTGGGCTCCCACTCCTTAGGGAGTGGTGCGAGCTGCCTCCCCAAGCTGGTTAGTTTTCTAGCCTAAGGGTCACACATTTTTCAATATAACCCTTGAAAAAAAGTCAACAAAGTAATACACAATCCAATATTAGACATTAATTTTATTAGTCTAAAACATAATTTAGACATTTTTTAAACATTACGACATTAAAATAAAAAAAACCAACATATAAATTACACCATGTCACCAAAATTATACATTTTAATTAATAATATTACTTTAATACATTATTTCATATTTTTTTTAAGCTTTTAATAATTATAAGTTAAAAATTAAACAACATCGATTATATTCAATTTATGATAATCACCATGGTTATAATAGTTTAAAATAAAGTATACCCTTAATTTAAAATATTTTATTATTTAAGAGAGGATATAACATTAAAATATTTAAATAATTTTAAAACATGTTAAATATATTTATTTATTCATAAAATAATTGGCAACATTTCAATTTTATTAGAGAGCTAAATAAGTATACACTTTTAAGAAATAGAGAGGTATTATATCAAAACATTATATTTAATTGAAAACATATATTTATTAACTAAAATATTACTTTCAAACATTTAAAACCTGAATGTTATTTAAATAATTATGATACTTAAAATATTTATTATAACTATAATACTTATATATTTAGGATACTTAAAATAATCAAAAAACATAATATACCAAATGGTTAAAAAAATTTATGATCTTTATAAAAACCAATGGTCAACTAAAGTCCTCAAAGGTAAAATTTAATTCCAAGGCCTTATAAATACATGCTTAAGGGTGTTCAAAAATTCAAAATCCCAAACCGTAAAGATGGTGATATACATCACCATGATGCTTAGTTCAGTCTCCATAGCTCAGGCCATAATGTTTTTTATTGTGACTGACCCGAAGGATGTGAACTACCAACATGGTCATGTAGTAGTGTTTTTTGGTCTCCTGGTAATTTTTATTGGTCACCTAGTAGGAATTCCATGTTAGTAAGGTTCCTTTGTCCTTATGTCAATTTAAGGTTTCAGTAGTCTTATTAAATAAAACATGTCACTATTTTTTACTCAGAAGGTTTTTATTTTGGATTCACCATAGTTAAACAAACCAAAATATTATTAATTATAAAAATATTATTATTTAAAATTAAATATGTTTGAGGAATTACTGTAGAGGTCTTTTTTCATGATGACTATGGATCCTAGACATATTTGGACAAATGGAACACCACAAGGTTTCAAATGCCTTTAGTAGGTGGTGTTTTTATATATTATTTCCCTATAAGAAATGGTTTTGAGCTCCACTCCATGGTGTAATGGGATGATGCAACCAATGTTCATTGAAATTTTTTTAGATAATAGTATAGGTATCCATGATGGTGTGTTGGTAGTGGTGAAGAGTGTGGTTCCTAGGAGGATTCCATATGGGAATAAAACATCACTAAAATACATTTTTTGGGCATTTTCATGTGAAAAGTCAAGGGGAGACAAAGTCCGTTGATGGCTGAAGGAAACAATGAAGTAGGGAATTCCACAGAATAACCTTCTCTGAAATGAGGATAAATGAAGGATTATATTTACTTGTTCACAGTTGATGTTCATTATGGTCTTCTTGGAAACTGAATTATTTCACACAATTTCATGGTCTGATGTGTGGTGGTGTTCAAAGAGAATTTAATTTTATTTTGATTAAGCATGACATTCATAGTGCCTCTATGATTTAAACAATTGAAATTATGATCGTTTTTGAATAAGAGGAACTATATGAATAATATAGTTCACCATATCATGGTGGTTTCTATTCATACATCCTCTATAAATAGAGTCATGAACCTTCATTTTTCTAATTTTGACTCTTTCTCCACAAACCCATGATGATTCTAGTTCATCTTAATTATATCCATTCATCTCCCATGAGGAATATAACCTATTATAACATTGTGATCATGTTCTCATAGATCAAGGAAAATATTCTCCTCTACTTCTGTCATATCTTTCTGTTTTCTTCTTATACTGTTCCACTTTATAAAGTTTTCCATGTTTTTTTCTTAAGAATTAAAATTTCTTTAATGGTGTTTTGTTTCGATTATATTCTAAGGTGATTTCATTTTATTTGTGTATGTTTGATAATTTATTCCTTCATTATTGTTTGATAAGTTTTCGAAATCCTTATCATGAGGTATAATATTTGAGAACTAATCATTATTTTTAAAAATTTTGGATGTTTCCTAACAATGTTTCATTTAGGTAGTTGATACAAATCGATTTAATAAATGATAATGGGTAGGAAAAAAATAAAACTAAGTGGTAGTTTTCACATGGAATTGTTATGTACTTATTATTTCTGCAGGATGATGAATTGTTTCTTTCTTCTCTTGAGAAATTATGATAGTTCCAATGAAAAAACAATTTCTTGCTAAGATTACGCATCTAAAATGACCATTAATTAAATGAAGAATATCATAATGTTGGAAATTAATTGGCTTTGTGAAGATGATATTATATAATTTTCTATATATATATTTTTTATTTAGAGAGTGTGAACGAATGTTAAAAATGGATATTTTTTAATTTGTTTTTTTAATATAAATATGTTTTGATCAGAACTTTTTTGTCACAAAATTTTCATACAGGGTGATTTGTATCATTTCACAATCATTCACATGGGGATGGTTTTTCCATGTAATTACCCCACTAATTACAATTTAGTAATGAGTTAAATTATTAAATTAAAATAGAAAGTGATTTTTCATACAAAAAATAATTAGGAAATATCATGGTCAACAGGATGGGATTGTAAGCTCATCACTCCAAATTTGGGGGAATTATTTCTTATTTTGGTACTCTCATAAATAATAATGATATGTTGATGAATATTTTATAGAACCTAGTACGATATATATTACACTAAAAAATTATCAGGTATCGACTTTCTCTAATCTAAATCGACACGCATCTTGGAGGAAATCCAATTAGTAATTGCATATTTATGAAATGGAGGTTCTATATCTTTCTAACAATTATTAAAAAACAATGAGGTTATTATTTTGTTCTAAATACATATGTACCATATCTATATAATGTTTTATTGTCCAAGGAGGTGATTTGGTGTTTTGGAATAGGGATTGATCCTTCAATGGTAGTACTATATATCCTATGAAAACATGCATTAAAACCCAAGTAATTAATATAAAACTATAACTTGAAATTTAATATCACGCCAAAAGGACATATATAAGGGAATTAAATACTTAATAAAATAATTGAGACTTGAAGGGGATTCATTTATATCATGGGAAGATAGTAATCATTGTCCATGTAGTTCTTGTTATACATCATTATACTTAATAAAACATGAGATGATAGAGGTAGTAGAAGGACTTATTCATATAATTATTCATTAAGATTACACAATACAATTATGTTCGTACTAGTGAATAGAAGACATAATCATACATACACAAGAATGTAGGACTGTATTGGGGAATCATTCCAATGATGGTGTTATAATCATCATCAATCTCTATGCCCAAGTGAGTCCTGGTAAATGTGAGAAACAAGAGGCTTTAAGAGTTTGGATGCATTTCAAGGAAGAATAAGATTGAATTGTAAGATCCTTACACCCTAAGCCCACCCTGATATTTGATTGAGGTACATTAAAATAGGTCATTATGAAGATTCAGTGTGAAATAAAAAATGTTTTTTCTTAATGTTTGAGTTATTCTTTCACACTTGTGTCTCCTATATACTTTACCAGATCTAACACCCCCTAGATTCACTTATAATTGATTCTGATAATATGGGGTTTTATAATTATAATGACATGACTATTGAAATTTAAAAAATTTACATGAGATGGGATTGTTTTGAGAAATAAGATATATCTAGAGATATGTTTTATCACATACAAGTGTGTGACTAACACACTAGGGTAACCCTAAAAAATATGGCCATTAACTCATGAAAGATATGGATCCCGAATTTTTCACCAAATGCATTTGATGTGTCTTGGGAAACTTATATGAATTTTTTTTTCATGTTTATATAGTCTTGAGAAGGCATTCTACCCATCCTACATTTTTTAGAAATTTGATTTCTCGTAATTCACATATCATTTTCCCACAGATGGGTGAGGATCCATAGTTTTGGTTACAAAGATTAGGACCCAATGTTTTAGGGGGTATTGGAGGAAATTTGAGTAAAGACATCCTTGAAGGGGAATGAAATAATAGATTATGGGTGACAACCTTTCGATATGTTAAATGAAAAAGGATTCATGCATACATGTAGATACTATAGATTCATCATATACCCATGAAGGGATAGAGGTTACAGACTAAAAATGATCCATTTAGTGTAACACTAACTGGAATGTTTTTGATGGAATTAACCTCACCTAAGTTCTTTGATTCCATAAAGATGAAAAAAATTTATGGTTTCATGGAATCTATGTGATTTATTTTTAAATATTTTTTTTGGGAAAGGATGTGAGAGATCATCTCGTGATTTTATACACAACATATAACCATGTGGTGATATCAAGACATTATTCCCATCATTAAAATAAAATTATCTCTTATGATTGACCATCCCACAAATCATTATTTTTATTTTTATTATGTCACTAACTAATGTTTATCAGAAGGGTCCACTGATTGAATGGTCCATCAGCTCTAGAAATTTCACTATTGTGTTTCTCCTGCTAATTTATATAACAAAGGGAGGTTTTTATAAGAATCATATACCCTATATATATGCCTATTTTGGTGAATAAAAATCCATGTACCTCATCTTATGTCGATGGAATGACTCTACACATATGTCATAAATGTTTCGTGCCCTTCATATTATAAATATTCACATCATATGTGTCATCCTCTCCTCACCAATAATAATCTATTTTCTTGTGATCAGTATAACATTAATGGATTCCTTAAAACCACAACATATCATGGGTTTCATTCATTACAAAGGATGTATGGATAGGGCTTGAAGTTCAATATCTATGGTCGCATGTGGGCATCACAATATTTTCAAGACTCACATAACGAAGGTATTTTTCATGATCAATACAACATTTCTAATGGATTTTGTGTGATAAAGTTAAAATGTAAAAGGGTTATCATATGAAGAATATCATGAATAAATTGTGGAAATGTCAAGCCATTTGTAGCCTTTATTGGATGAATCCCACAATGTTTCTTCATCAGTTCTCCACTGAGGCATCACATTATTAATAAGTCAATCATGTGAACTTGTTAATCTCCCCACATGTCCCGATTATTAAGGTATCAATCACATGACTCCAACAGAGATTCATTTGATCATACAATGATCTGCATCTTCATTCAACCCTTGTCATGGAAAATACTATCATCTTATAATTGGGGAATTGGAAGGTGTTAAATGTGTTATGTGATCACCTGTCTTACTGAGGGATATAAAGACATCTAACCAAGGTATCTGATCCTGAAATTTTAGAGACCCGAAGCCTAACGTACATGAACATTACATTACTTTTGCGGAATACTTAGTACAAAACAAAAAATATACACACAAGGATCGTAATAGTTTAATGTCTTTGGAAACTCGGAACATAATCTTCTAATCGTGGTGAAAGATCTCCAATATCTCCCAAAAAGATCTTCCCTTTTTTTACCTAAATCCTTTCTTTATATCCTGGGGAAAAGAAAACATAAAAGGGTGATCTCAAATGCTCAGTAAGGGTAAACAAAAGAAATATAAATCTCATCATATACACAAGCACATATATTTTGGAAATCTTAACCTGCAAAAGAGATCATAATTTCATAACATGGGATAAATCATGGCAGTGAAATGTAATCACAATAATCATAACTTAATACATGAAACTTTTTGGCATACACACATAATCATAGAGAATCATTTCTTGTTAGTCAAGACTCATTGCCAAGACTATCTTAGTGGAAAAAGTCCCTTTCTGAACCGAGTCACCCTCGTTTCAGTCTTGTTTCACTAAACCGGTATAACCTACCGTTCCAGCCATGTCTATCTCATGAGATATAAAATCATTACCCAATGCATTGGAGGGAGATATAGGTCCCACCCATCTCATAATGATACCATTCTTATGTGTGCCACAAAATCATAAATCATACATCATTGCGTAACCCATGTAATACAAATGGGAATCTTAAACATCATGACATCATAAAACAATTCATATAAGATAAAGGAATTCATAAAAATAATTCCATCACAACATAATCAAATCAATGTAATAATAGGGATGAAAACAGAACCCTTTATTATCTTAGATGGAAAATAATTTTTATAAAACACTTGAACTCCATTCTTGAGGAAAATATCCTTTATTCTTCAATTTTTTTTCCTTTCTTAACATGTCATACAAATTTAAACAAAAAGAAGATGATTAAAAATAAACTTGAAAACTTTTAAAGGAAGCTTCTTGGAAATAATTTTTTAAAAATCCATTCATGCTGTATTAGTTAAAAAAACATTCTTCTCCTACTTTTGTCGGAAAAGTCAAAAAGTACCTCGTACGAAAAACGACAAAAGATTCCTTTCATATATTTTACTAAAAACTCACCGAAGGGTAAAATTGGATTTAAACAATTGTAGTTGTATGGAAATAAAATTACATATTGAGAAAACATGGATGTGGATGATAAAATACACCCCAGTAAATACCAAAGTATAAACAATCTCGGATAAAAATGAGATTGTGATATTTTCTTTACCTTAGGTCCGACTTGCTTTGTAAGTGTCCGAACCTCCTGTATAATGATTTCAATCATGTTATTGACTTATTCCAGAATCATATTCATTGTTATTATATCATATATGGTCCAATTATGACTTTATATTACCCGTTCTTTTGTAAATTCATGTTAAACTAGCATTTTGGGTAAAATCGTCTCATTTGTCGTTCGTGTTTTTAACTTGTAATTATTAATATGATTACTTGGATCATGATTACTTATATCCAGAATGTAAAACATGATTTATAGATAATATATATTCAGAATATATATATATATATATAATATCGATAAATGGAATGAAATACACCGTTCATGGAGACGGTAGTCCGTACGTACGCATGAACGCTGTTTTCGTTTCCTTATTGAAGTGAATGGAATTAAGTAGATGACATACATATAAATTTACATAAATCCAGTATCATTATTATGTCATATATTTCATTAGTACTTATTATATATACATTATAATCATTCATGAATGGTTAATCATTGAGAATGAATCTCATCGCGTCGTGGAGACGGTAGTCCGTACGTACGCACGAGCGGTGATATCGTTCCCATGATCATGGAATTGTGTTGTAGTGTATGTAGACTATTTCAGTATCAATATAAATTTATAATAATCATATATAGTTACTCATTACACCATTATACCCATCCTATTAAGGTGGTGGTGGAAAATAGATTACACAACGGCGTGGAGACGGTATTCCGTACGTACGCACGCATGGTGATTTCATTTTTCCGTAGGATGGATAGAAGGTGAATTAGGGTTGTTTCATATTTATAATAACATATCAGTATTTAATAAATACTGATGTTATTACTTTATCATGAAACAACTAAAGAAGAAGAAGTTGAAGAAGAAAGAAATTGAAAAATATCGGTAATGGATATTACCTCTTCCTTGAAACGCCTCTTTGAATCCTCCACTTAGGGAACTAAGATTGGTCTTTGAAGAAGACCAGGACCTCTAGGATTATTCTAGGGAAGTTGAGAAGGGATTTTGGCAGGGTTTGGCCGAGCTTGAGTGCTCAAATTGGTGTGAGGAGGAGGGGGAGGAGGTGTCCTTTTATAAGGGAGGAGAGGGGCACCTTAGGAATATCTCAAAATATTATTTTATATTAGAGTCAAAATCGGTTTATAATGGTTCCAAAGGGTCTTATTTAGAAGCTAAAGTGGGGATGGGTCTAAATACTATCAACCAATAGGATTTAGACAAATTTAGGTTATTATTTTAACCTTATCAATTAGATTTAACTCTAAGTTAAATAATTTAACTTTTACCGTGTCTTTTTGTTTTCTTACACTATATGGTTAATACACTTACTTTAACATGCCAAACGAACCCCAAATTGTTTATTATTAATATATATATCCTTATCTAAGTCATTTGGCCGAACCTTAGATTTTTAGTAATAAAATAACAATTAATAATATAATATTTGATTTAAAAACTATTTTGTGTCAATTTTGATACTATTTTATATATGATTTTTGTGAAAGTCATAACAGAATTATATGTTCGAACCAAGTTGATTAAATCAACACTAATATATCATAGTAACCTAGAAAATTAGTGTAATTCATAAAAAGTATCAAATTACATTTATTTTGGTGTTTATAACATCAATTATGTCAATATTTCATTAATAAGATAATTACTGCATCATCATTGTGTCATAAATAAATTAAATTATTTAATGTCTAAAAATTAAAAATAAAATACCATTATATAGGAACTCTTTTCAGCTTTCTAATGAATATTTATAGTCGAATTTATCTTATGTATAACCCCATATTAAAATGATTTACTTATTAAACTTTGATTTTAACTATTTTAACTATTCATTAAATAAAATAATATTAAATGTCATAATCTAATCCAAGTGGACCTAAAGGGTCATATTATATTCATAAGGATGTTTTTGGTCGAATTACACTTATCCAATAGAATTAGGATATGTTTTAGGGTAATAGTAATATCATATTTACCCTTAGTTACCCTATTTACTATTAACCGCGGTAAAAAGTAAAAAGTTACTATTCACCAAAAAATTATTTTTATCTCAATGAACCACATTTTACTTACTGATATCAACCGTGTCTGTCGGATTTTTGAAATTCATTCACAGAAGCGGTAAAATTAAGTTTTATGAAAAATTCAGTTTTTTAACTACCACTTAGTAGTTTCACTATTCATCAAAAATTGATGTTTTTCAGAACAATGCCAAAATTTCATCCTAAGTTATATTTCATATTCCGAATTCAAAAATGAAGTCTATTTTACCAAATTCATAACATAGAAGTTGCATTAATTAATTTTATAATTAAATCCCGCTGTTAAAACAAATATCGTGTTTTTAAGAAATAATAACTTTCAAAAGATTGACACTTGTTTATAACTGGTTTAAATGTGAAATTACATCCAATGACCAACATTGTATTAAATTGTAAAAATATATTCTAAATATACTTTAAAACCACTCAAATTAATAATTTATCACTATTAATTATTTCGATTAAAAAAGTTGTTTTTAATTAAAATTTAGTAATTTTCACTATTCATCAGAATATGAAAGTTATCCGAAAAGTACAAAAATTTCACCTTAGGCTAAATTCGATAATCCGAATCGATAAATGAAGTCCATTTTGAAAAATAAAATTTACAAAATTTCAAAAAGTGGTTATTACTATTCATAACGGCTAGTTTTAATAATATCTTAATAGCATATCGTTGTTTAGCGAAACTTGGTGTTGCGTACAACACACGCTGTCGTGGAAGGTCGCGATTGCGTGTAATTCAAGCCAGGTCAGAGATGTGTGTTGTGAAAGCTCCTTTTGGTGTAGCGTATAACACAAGACATTAATGAAATTAAAAAGAATATTTTTCATAAAATCTCGGGGTGTTACATTCTACCCCCCTTAAAATGAATTTCGCCCTCGAAATTCGTCAGGGTTATAAATGGTTTACTACTCTAAAGTTTCTTTAATAGAAACCCACATCATAAAAAAGAAATACCAAAACCAATCTTTAAAAACAAAAGTATGAAACGTAACGGTTACCCAAATAAACTAATCACTGGGTTTCCACATAGGTGAAAATATGGATATGGAAGAGAAATATAACCATCATGTTCTGATGGAGAGTGGTAGAGAACACAACTATGGAAAAGCTTGCAATCACAAAGCCATAAATTTGTGACGATCTAAGGTACCATTTGATTAATCAGATATAAGAGCACTAGGACAACATTTTTGGTTTTCAAGATCATTTCCCTAAAGTTGATGAATTTGAATTAGAATAAATAATTACTTTATTTTGGAACAATCTCATTGTTGTTCGGGCCTTGAACAATTTCCACTTAATCTCTTAAATAAATGATGTTGAATTTGTTATTCGTGAAGTGTTAACAGATCATGTGATAGAATGACATGACATTCCATCTGTGTCAAACTAAAGGCTAGCAAAAGTTATATACACAAGTCGATCTATTGTGAGATTAATCATATATGGTTCCTAAAATGGACTTATACATCATATGTTATACAACATAATATAATAAAACTAGTTTCTACTAAACAGGGACTTCTTGTAGGCCAGTGGTAGGCGATAAAGGCCAGTTGCACTTCGGTTGTGGGTTCGATTTCCAAGGCCTTGTCCGATGCGATGGGCTGTCGCCCGTCCTACAGGCTGTCCTTTTGCTAAACCTATATTACTATAACATCCCATCAATAATATCGAGAAAACTTATATCTTTAAACAATACTAACTTATGTCCAACATAATCCATTCCAATCTTTAGGCTTATCCATAATACTGCAATCCACTCTCATAACATAGTGAAAATGATTACCAGAGATTTAACACCATCATCGATCCCCATATATCATAAGATATGTTTTGTTGGTCACATTCCAAACATTCAAAGTCCTTAATCATGTATTCTCTTGAATAACTTAGTGAAAACATGAATGCAGTTAAAAGTTAACACTTTCCACATACCAAAATCCTCAAAATTCTATATACTCAAACCATGATATCACTTAGTCCATATATCAATCATGAACTCATGAATACTGTTAAACATTTCATTTTCTCGTTTTCCCTTCATTATGCGCATATCATCTTATTTCCAAAAATATCTCAATCACTTTGAATACCACATTTGACCAATACATAAATATTCCAATACTCCATGATACAACATTATTTTGGAATCCCATTACATAAACACTTAATCATTCCACCACATCGTTGTCATATTCAACATCGCCAATAGTGATCGCATGTGACTTCCCTTTGTCCTTTCCCTTAAGCGGTTGCTCATGTCGATCATCACTAACCCTTGGATTAGGGCATTTATTAGAATAATGACCCATTTCCTTTCACTTGAATCATTGAAGTGTTGGTGGTGCGTTCTCTACAGTGTTTGCTTTATTCACATCATTAGAAACCCTTTTTCCATTACTTCGACACTCAGCTGCTTGATCACCTTTTTTTCCACACTTAAAACATTTTCTAGTCCCTTTAAGACAATCTCCACCATGATTCTTTCCACACTTTGTGCATAAGGAAACATTCATATTCTTTTCACCATTATTCTGAGATTTCTCCTTGAACTCCATCTTTCGTTTCTTGTAAAAACCATGAGATGGATATGTAACACCAACTTCCATTTATACCTTGAAATCCCAACGCACAATTTCTTCATAGCTATTGAAGTCTCTTATAGCTAATTCCCTTCGAAGACTTGGTTTTAAGCCACTGAAAAATCGATCAACTTGACTTTCAGGTTGGATGATAATGCCAGATGCATACCTTGCAAGTCTTGTAAAATTCGCTTCGTTTATACCAACGGATTCATCATCCTTTTGCTTTAGTTCGAGAAACTCCTTCTCCATCATTGTTTGAAGAATACGAGGGAAGTACTTATTGAAAAATAAATTCTTGAACTCGTCCCATTCCATGGACTCAATTTCATCTCTTGGCCTCGTATTCTTGATAAGATTCCACCATTGATCAGCTTCACCTTCCAAACGATATACTGCTAAGATGACTTTATCATGTTCAGAACATTGAAGAACTGAAAATATCTTTTCAGTGGTACTGATCCATTATTCAGCAACAAGTGGATCAGAAGTCCCACTGAAAGAAGGTGGACGTTGCCTCATGAAGGACTCAATAGAATATTGTTCCCTTCTCTGCTCATTTGGAAGTCCAGAATGATTCATAGCTTGTGTCAGTATAGCAATAAGATTTTTCACTCCATCTCCCATAACATTTGTTTGTCCAGGAGGGCAATCATTGCATTGTCCATTGCATTGATCAACACGGTTCCTTCGGGTTCCAGTCATCGTCTAAAACCCAAAAAGAATAATGTGAGAGGAAAACATCATGCTAGGGAAAACAACATAGTAAAGGGGGAGTACCCTTAATATCTAACATCTTAGGTTAGATTCTAAGATCGTTACCGTAGTTCTAGGACCATATCCTATACGTATACTTATCCTTAGGGACATCCCTAGACATACCTTAGAAATATCTCTAGGGATCTTACTAACGTTTTTGCATCCTAGTTTCCAAAGGTTGACTAAACCTTTCCTCTGATACCAACTGTAGAGACCCGAAGCCTGACGTACAAGAACATTACATTACTTTTGCGGAATACTTAGTACATAACAAAAAATACACACACAAGGATCGTAATAGTTTAGTGTCTTTGGAAACTCAGAACATAATCTTCTAATCGTGGTGAAAGATCTCCAATATCTCACATAAAGATCTTCCCTTCTTTTACCTAAAACCTTTCTTTATATCCTGGGGAAAAGAAAACATAAAAGGGTGAGCTCAAATGCTCAGTAAGGGTAAACAAAAGAAATATAAATCTCATCGTATACACAAGCACATAAATTTTGGAAATCTTAACCTGCAAAAGAGATCATAATTTCATAACATGAGATAAATCATGGCAGTGAAGTGTAATCACAATAATCATAACTTAAAACATGAAACTTTTTGGAATACACACATAATCATAGAGAATCATTTCTTGTTATTCAAGACTCATTGCCAAGACTATCTTAGTGGACAAAGTCCCTTTCTGAACCGAGTCACCCTCGTTTCAGTCCTGTTTCACTGAACCGGTATAACCTACCGTTCCAGCCATGTCTATCTCATGAGATGTAAAATCTTTACCCAATGCGTTGGAGGGAGATATAGGTCCCACCCATCTCATAATGATACCATTCTTATGTGTGCCAAAAAATCATAAATCATAAATCATACATCATAGCATAACCCATGTAATACAAATGGGAATCTTAAACATCATGACATCATAAAACAATTCATATAAGATAAAGGAATTCATAAAAATAATTCCATCACAACATAATCAAATCAATGTAATAATAGGGATAAAAATATAACCCTTTATTATCTTAGATGGAAAATAATTTTTATAAAACACTTGAACTCCATTCTTGAGGAAAATATCCTTTCTTCTTCAATTTTTTTTCCTTTCTTAACATGTCATACAACTTTAAACAAAAAGAAGTTGATTAAAAATAAACATGAAAACTTTTAAAGGAAGCTTCTTGGAAATAATTTTTTAAAAATCCATTCATGCCGTATAAGTTAAAAAAACATTCTTCTCGTACTTTTGTCGGAAAAGTGAAAAAGTACCTCGTACGAAAAACGACAAAAGATTCCTTTCATATATTTTACTAAAAACCCACCGAAGGGTAAAATTGGATTTAAACAATTGTAGGTGTATGGAAATAAAATTACATATTGAGAAAACATGGATGTGGATGATAAAATACACCCCAGTAAATACCAAAGTATAAACAATCTCGGATAAAAATGAGATTGTGATATTTTCCTTACCTTAGGTATGACTTGATTTGTAAGTGTCAGAACCTCCTGTATAATTATTTTAATCATGTTATTGACTTATTCCAGAATCATATTCATTGTTATTATATCATATATTGTCCACTTATGACTTTATATTACCCGTTCATTTGTAAATTCATGTTAAAGTAGCGTTTTGGGTAAAATCGTCTCATTTGTCGTTCGTGTTTTTAACTTGTAATTATTAATATGATTACTTTGATCATGATTACTTATATCCAGAATGTAAAACATGATTTATATATAATATATATTCAGAATATATATATATATATATAATATATCGATAAATGGAATGAAATACACCGTTCATGGAGATGGTAGTCCGTACGTACGCATGAACGCTGTTTTCGTTTCCTTATTGAAGTGAATGGAATTAAGTAGATGACATACATATAAATTTAAATAAATCCAGTATCATTATTATGTCATATATTTCATTAGTACTTATTATATATACTTTATAATCATTCATGAATGGTTAATCATTGAGAATGAATCTCATCGCGTCGTGGAGACGGTAGTCCGTACGTACGCACGAGCGATGATATCATTCCCATGGTCATGGAATTGTGTTGAAGTGTATGTAGACTATTTCAGTATCAATATCAATTTATAATAATCATATATAGTCACTCATTACACCATTATACCCATCCTATTAAGGTGGTGGTGGAAAATAGATTACACCACGGCGTGGAGACGGTATTCCGTACGTACGCACGCGCGGTGATTTCATTTTTCTGTAGGATGGATAGAAGGTGAATTAGGGTTGTTTCATATTTATAATAACATATCAGTATTTAATAAATACTTATGTTATTACTTTATCATGAAAAAACTAAAGAAGAAGAAGTTGAAGAAGAAAGAAATTGAAAAAGATCGGTAATGGATATTACCTCTTCTTTGAAACGCCTCTTTGAATCCTCCACTTAGGGAACTAAGATAGGTCTTTGAAGAAGACCAGGACCTCTAGTATTATTCTAGGGAAGTGGATAAGGGATTTTGGCAGGGGTTGGCCGAGCTTGAGTGCTCAAATTGGTGTGAGGAGGAGGGGGAGGAGGTGTCCTTTTATAAGGGAGGAGGGGGGCACCTTAGGAATATCTCAAAATATTATTTTATATTAAAGTCAAAATCGGTTTATAATGGTTCCAAAGGGTCTTATTTCGAATCTAAAGTGGGGATGGGTCGAAATCCTATCAACCAATAGGATTTAGACAAGTTTAGGTTATTATTTTAACCTTATCAATTAGATTTAACTCTAAGTTAAATAATTTAACTTTTACCGTGTCTTTTTGTTTTCTTACACTATATGGTTAATACACTTACTATAACATGCCAAAAGAACCCCAAATTGTTTATTATTAATATATATATCCTTATCTAAGTCATTTGGCCGAACGTTAGATTTTTAGGAATAAAATAACAATTACTAATATAATATTTGATTTAAAAACTATTTTGTTTCAATTTTGACACTATTTGATATATGATTTTTGTGAAAGTCATAACAGAATTATATGTTCGAACCAAGTTTCTTAAATGAACACTAATATATCATAGTAACCTAGAAAACTAGTGGAATTCATAAAAAGTCTCAAATTAGATTTATTTTGGTGTTTATAACATCAATTATGTCAATATTTCATTAATAAGATAATTACTGCATCATCATTGTTTCATAAATAAATTAAATTATTTAATGTCTAAAAATTAAAAATAAAATACCATTATATAGGAAATATTTTTAGCTTTTTAAGGAATATTTATAGTCTAATTTATCTTATGTATAACCCCATATTAAAATGATTTACTTATTAAACTTTGATATTAACTATTTTAACTATTCATTAAATAAAATAATATTAAATGTCATAATCAAGTCCAAGTGGACCTAAATGGTCATATTATATTCATAAAATTGTTTTTGGTCTAATTACACTTATCCAATAGATTTACGATATGTTTTAGGGTAATAGTAATATCATATTTACCCTTAGTTACCCTATTTACTATTAACCGCGGTAAAAAGTAAAAAGTTACTATTCACCAAAAAATTATTTTTATCTCATTGAACCACATTTTACTTACTGATATCAACCGTGTCTGTCGGATTTTCAAAATTCCATTCACAGAAGCGGTAAAATTAAGTTTTATGAAAAAATCAGTTTTTTAACTACCACTTAGTAGTTTCACTATTCATCAAAAATTGATGTTTTTCAGAACAATGCCAAAATTTCATCCTAAGCTATATTTCATATTCCGAATTCAAAAATGAAGCCTATTTTACCAAATTCATAACATAGAAGTTGTATTAATTAATTTTATAATAAAATCCCACTGTTAAAACAAATAGCGTGTTTTTAAGAAATAATAACTATCAAAAGATTGACACTTGTTTATAACTGGTTTAAATGTGAAATTACATCCAATGACCAACATTGTATTAAATTGTAAAAATTTATTCTAAATATACTTTAAAACCACTCAAATTAATAATTTATCACTATTAATTATTTCGATTAAAAAAGTTGTTTTTAATTAAAATTTAGTAATTTTCACTATTCATCAGAATATGAAAGTTATCCGAAAAGTACCAAAATTTCACCTTAGGCTAAATTCGATACTCCGAATCGATAAATGAAGTCCATTTTGAAAAATAAAATTTACAAAATTTCAAAAAGTGGTTGTTACTATTCATAACGGCTAGTTTTATTAATATCTTAATAGTATATCGTTGTTTAGCGAAACTTGGTGTTGCGTACAACACACGCTGTCGTGGAAGGTCGTGATTGCGTGTAATTCAAGCCAGGTCAGAGATGTGTGTTGTGAAAGCTCCTTTTGGTGTAGCGTATAACACAAGACATTAATGAAATAAAAAAGAATATTTTTCATAAAATCTCGGGGTGTTATAGAAATAGGTCATAATTCTCTATTATTTTCCTTTTTTAAAATGATACGTGTGCTTCAGGAATTTTCAACTCCAAGTAGTTGAAGCTCATTTTATTGTTTTTAATAATTTTCCCCCTCACATGGGATTTCTAGTTGAATAAACAAGTACACTTTTATGATGATGTAAATGACTCACTAGGTCCCTTGGTATTTTTCCCATTTATTTTCTAGTTGACTTTAGGTCTTCTAATAGACCTTTGGTATTCGGCATGATGGAATATAAATATGATGGAAAGAATCCATCCATTTGAAATTCAACTTGGGCCTCCTGAGAATTATATGTTTTATATATCATTATTCATATCATGAGAATATTTTCCATAACCCCATAGGGAGAACCAATCATGTTACATAATCACATCAGTTTACCAAGTAACCACATTTTCTTGAAAACACATATAACAATGACACAAACTAATCAATGGTTATTTATTTTGGTAATGAAATACACCTAATAGAAAAAATTTCATATCCACAATATATATTCAAAATATTTACTTTGGTGTCCCATTGTCACTTACAATTTTATGAGATTCTCATGAACTCCTTATTGTCACTTGATTTGTATGATCTTATAATGGTCACATGATCACATTACTTATAAAAACCCAGATTTCTATCAAAGAAACTCCCCTTCATATAATTTTTTTCAAATATTATACATCATATTAAATAATATAAAATAAAAAAAATATGACTTTATAAATTATTAATGAATAAAATGAGAATATTTTTCAGAAATTTATGAAAATTTACCTATGAAACAATAACATGAACTATAGAATAGTAATATGGCCCATATAAATGGTAAACCAGTAAATATAATAATATTATCACATATGAATGTATAAATAAAATATATCAATCATATAATTTAACATATTATATAATTATATCACTGTTTATATAAATAAAAGTATTAAAAATGATAAATTAAGTGTTGATTATATTATAAAATATAAATTTTTATTTAGAATTTTTTAATAAATATAATGATATAAAATAACATTTATTTTAATAAAATAGATTCATAAATTAATATTTTCATGTTTTATTATTATAATATAATTTTGTGAGACATTAATTAATTTCTCAAAGTGTTCTAAAATCCGTTATAATTTTTAAATCGGTATTATTTTGAATAAATAATGATTTTAGTTAAAAATTAATTTTATCATATTTTATAAATTATTTTAATAAAATAGAGTTTATTTTTGAATTATACATGTAGAAAAATGGCAGGTTTGAACTTTTGGGTTTTTTCTAAAATAGCTAAATTTTTATGAATAGTGATATACCGTAATTTATGGTGTAAGAAAAATAAATGAATGTTTGATTAATGATTTGGTAATGGTTGATGTCTGTGGACATTATATAGGACTCAAATTTACATATTTACTATATTTATCCACAATAATAAAAAATATTTATTTTCTTGAGCTAAAATATTAAATATATGATTAAAATAATCAAAAAACACCTCTCTCTGACAATATAAATACCACCCCTCGCAACCTATCCTCCTCACACCGCATAATCATTGAATATTGACAAAAACAAATTTAACTAATGAATCCCTCATAGAGATTATTTTATGAGGTATAATCCTCTTATTCTTTCTTTATTTTCCTCACATTCGTTTCATATCTTATACTCTACTCACCTCCTCAATAAAAATGGCATGGTAACTCCAGTATCATATATATAACATATTTTTATTATTTTAATGGAAAATCCACCATCATGTCTCTTTTCATCTTATGTTTATTCTAAAAAATGAACATATCATTCGTGAGGTGTTCATTTATCACCTTAGAGAATGACAAGTTTTCTTTTTTCCTTTACTACCTTTAAGGATTGACATTAAGACCACTATAATGGTTGAATTTTATTGGAAATGTATGTTATAATTTTTTTTATGTTATGGATCTATATTATATACATATATTAAATAATAAAACAAAACTAGCTCATTCATAGCGAACAGATGCCGAAATAATCAAAATGATTATCACGATTATCATATTCGTTGATTCATCTTCATCCCATATAACCAAATGACATATAGACCCATTTTATCTTCTATATAATAATTAATACCATATAATTTCAATTATTTATAATTATTCTCATTGTATATGAACCTCCATAATATTATTCAAGTCAACCAATCATGAAGACAAAGAAAATGAACACCCCTGAATGATTGAATTGAACTCTATAACTCATCTAAATGTCCATAAATAAACATAATAAAATTATAATAAATCCCATACAAATAGAAATTTTCCTAAATTAATTATTTAATGGATCTAATTTTTTTATTCATGGATTTATGATCAAGTAAAGAACACTTTTAGACATATGGTAATGTATTCTACCCAACCCTCTATTTTTTCATCGGGTTATGATTTCTCTCTCTTCAACCCTTTATAATTACTCTTTATTTTTAAATATTTATTCCACATTTTGTTTATGATAAAAACTCAATATCCAGATCATTTTATCCTTATTTGACTTGGAAATACATGTTTTAAAATTCTTCCTGATAATCAATCTAGATTAAATGAATCTTCCTGATTTCTTATACATGAATGATATTATCATATTTATTTTATTAAATAAAAAAGATATCCCACATGGCATGTACACGTCTATTATGTATGGGAATGCATGACCATATTTTATTTTATGAAAATACCATATCAAATCTTTTTGGTTCCTTACACATTTGTGTGAGTAATAGATATGTAATTGATGGAGTTTCCAAATGAGTGGAACTGTTTCAAGATCAAAACCATGGTGAAACCAAATCAGGAGTTTCATTAGAGTAAAAGTGGAATTTTTTAACTCGAACAAACTTACAGTTATAGGATTATTCATGAGTTCATTGTTCAGGGTTTTATATTCTACATAAACTAACCATTATATAATCTCATGATCATTAATAATTTGTTATTAGTATTATTTGCAAGGTTAATTATTTATGTGAGCATTATCATTTTCAACAAATAAATGAATTATCAAACTTGTATGGTGGAATTAATATAAACTGGACCATGGATAAATTTTATTTTGACATGGTAAATCACTTAAGTAAAATCTAGTTAATATTAACAATCATAAAAAAGATAAAATTTGTATTTATACATACTGATAAAATTCACCCAAATTAAAATATTACATAATTAAATCATTATAGTACTTCTATTAAGATCAAACAATAGTTCAAAAATATTGACCAATAAAATTTGGGGTTCTCTAAATTATCAGGAAATTGTATCTTGGGAATTTGGTCAACTTAACAAATTTCCAATCTGTATTTGACTCTCCAAGTATGACATTGTATAACCAGGAAGAAAATTATGAGGAATTCCATTTCCATGATTTAAGGCTTGGGGAGTCTAGTAAATTGTTCATGGATCTATGAGTTAATGAATTTGGAAATACCCAACATCCAAAATACCATCAAATATCTAGTAATACTTACATATGGTGTATGACAATGGAAATATGAATCATTGTCACTCAATAATCAATACTAAAAGTTATTCCAAAACTAAAAGTGACAGTTATTAGGTTATCGTAAAATAGTCTGAGGATAATAAATAAAATTTATATTTTTATATATCTTGGTACTAAAGATTAAAATTAAAATATACTTTTAATGAATGTAGAATATGAAAATAAAATCATTGAGAAATTGTGATCATTCGGTAAAAGACCATGCCATTTCCTATAAAAATTTACAAGGGTTGGTATAGCTATTTATAAACTGAACTACTATAATAAAGTTTAAATCATGTGTGGAAATCCCCCATACCAATTTATTCACCAAACCAATCATTCAAAAGTGAGAACAATAATTTTATGAGTTACATAGGTATGAATCTCTAGTTTTTTTGCATTGTAAAATAAATTATGCCCAAAGAACTAATAATGAAACATAAATATATGAATTCCTATAACCTGATATCTCCTCTACAATTTCATTATAATAAAAAATATAGTCTTTAGATTGATTAGAATGGAAATACATTATAATAGCATAATCATTATGTGGTAAATTACTATTGATCTTGTATTTAATTTATTGATGTACATTGAATAATTTTTAATGTTTCACTTTTACAGAGACAATCTATACTCAATTAATCTCAAACCATCATCCTTACCTTATAGGTTCTTGTTATTCATAAATTATTTTTTGATGAACTACATAGATAAATGGATCAATATTATTTTGACTATAATTTATTAGAAGGATAAGTGCTATGAGGAACACATGTTCACACCCATTATGGGGAACAACCTAAAAAGACATGGTTAAAATCCGAAAACTATTTTATAGAAAGTGGTTCCATTGTATATTTTTTGATGAGAGAAATGATTTTGATGTTGTGAGGTAAATTGGTGTCTTTTTTTATATCATGTTGATAGAATATTCATTTCAAAATTAATTTAATTTGAATAAGACGAATGTAATTGCATATACATTAAATATATTTACGATGGATTATAGCATCAATATTTCACTTCTTAAAAATTAGTTACTAACTATGTATTAAATTTATGAAACCAAAAGTGAAAATTGAAGGAGTGTGTTTGGTTCTCTTGGGTGTGGAGGAAGGTTGATTCCTATACTAGTCGCGAGAATAATATTACATTAATAAGTAATGATGAATTCTCATAGAGGATGAAAATTATGATTCATGTTTAATATTTAGAATCCAAAAAATTCTAATTTACAAGAGGATTGATTGAAGTTAAAATATTATTTTACATTAATTATAACCTATATATTTATCTCAGAGTTCTGTTTGACATAATGATAAATTATATGTTCTGAAATTATTGCTACTATATAAGTATATTCGTAATTAATTTGTTAGTAATTACTAAATAAATAATATCCAATGTTTTTAATAAATGATGAAATATTAAATATAAGACTAATACATAGTTGTCTCATGAAAATTCAAGGTTATATAAAACTAAATGTTGATATTCAATATATAGCCAAGAGAGTATTTAATGTCATTTTAGCTAATTACACATTAGGTCTCATCGACATACTTATTTATTTTCTTTTAGATAAATTTAATTTTATAGATAATGTTATAAACCTAATCATTAAGATTTATTTCAACTAAATAGAATTAAATATTCTAAGGTGAACCCATATTTAAATTTATATAATCTATTAAATTCTTATAATAAGTTATGGGAATTATGGATTGATGTATTCAATGCACTAGATAAAATATATAGGATCCTCTATGATATTATTTCATAGAATATCATAACCAATTATTCAGTGTTCATTATATATAATGGGGTAGTTTTTTCCTCAAATCATATTACATTATTCAAACCATTGAGATTTTGATAACAGAAGGTGGATCAATGATGAGTCTGATATGTATTGAAAATCTTCCATAACACCATTCAAGACATGTCTTGAAAGATAGAATCATAACCGCTAACCATAATCCAACAATTTTGAGCAATGAACATTATATATGTTTACATATGATGGGGATCCATGATTTCACTACCTATGGTGTTTTGATAAGAATAATTTATTAATATGGTCGTATCATGAAATTAACATTAAAATTAATTCGAACTGTATCTCACCAAATTATTCTGTAGCTAATAAGGATTATAACATCCCAATGATAGAAAATAATTAATCATACCAATGAAATTAATATTATGGAATTATATCTCTCTTGATATAGTTTGTGAAATCAAGGCTTCAATTAAATCATTTATCTAGATGCATGGTTTTCATTAAGAATTGTAAAATCCAAATGTTTTAGTTACAAGATTTTTTAGAGACACGTGCTATATAGGAAAGATAAAACAATTGTGGTAATTTTCTATTATTAATTTTTAATATTTTATATATTATTAAATAAGAATAATTATTACTATAGAATGAAGTATGTGGAAACCTATCTATGATTGAAATGGTCATTTGATATAAAAGATAGATTCCTTGGAACAAATCCAGTTCCAAAATTTTCTTAGTGTCTCTATTTATGTAATTTCATTATTAGTTTTCAAGAGAAACAATAGATGGATGGTTAAGATATGACCACTAAATTAGAGATGATTTTTGAATGATCTATAAAATCCATACATAGCTTATATCCATCATGGTGGGTGATAATAACATCTCATAAGTCATCATGTGAATTCTGATTCAAATTTTAATTTTCATTGACTTTTATATGATCATTTTATTGGGTACTGGATATGATCATTTATATGTTAATTAATGTAAACCTTATCAAATATGATTACAATATATGACCAGAAAGGATGGCCACCTCAAGAAATAAAAATATATTATAAAAGTGTGAAGGATCCATTTTTGGATCAAAATGAGCATAATAAAAATAAAGAATTAATTGTTTATAAATTGTTTTCCAATGTGTCAAAAAGAGGTTAGTATGAACACTATAATTTTAATATTTGATATGTTTAGAAACATAGAGAAATCAATTGAATTGTTTTATGGTTAATTATGTATTAAGTTAAATTCTCCATGATAACTTAAGTAGAAACACAATTTCTAGGGAATATACTCTTCTAACATAATTAAATTGTTTTAATAATTAATGTAATTATATATAGATTAAAGTGTATTAAAATAAAATATGGAACAATATACCTGGATTTTTTCCATTTCTACATGGTGTTATTGTATTGTATAGACTACATATTCGTAAGAGTACTTTGAAAATAAATCTGAAATTCCATAATATATACACATGTTTGGTGTTGGTTATTCATAATGTATAGGATTGAAATATCAAACATGACTATGTAAACTTCATTTTCTCAACATCATTACATTCTAATAGGGTTTTATGGAGAAAAATTGAATGGGTTCCTATAAATTACAGAAATGGGAATAATTTTTAAGGGATTTAAAACCAGTGTTCTATGGATAAGTTTGATATAGAATCCCAAAATGTATAAGTAGATTTGTGAGGGTAAAGAATATTATAGCAATTAGATTCCATATCTCAATTACTCTAATTATGTTGTTTCTTTTGATACCAATTAACAATAAATTTAAAAGAATCGTTTTTACTAGATTTTGGTGGTTTTCCAAGAAATTAAAATTTATTCACATTATGATGAACTTTTATCTATGATGTTATCAAATATGTAATGGGTGATATAAGAAAAATCTATTTACTCCAAATAATTTATCTTATGTTCTCATAGAAATGAAGTCATAGTTAACAGATCAGCAACAAGTAGTGTTGTGGAATTTGCATTAATTTTCACATATTAATAAAATCGTGTTTACAATGTGAGCCTAATGAGTTGATTTTTTTCATTTGGATCTATTTCAAGTTAGAATATGTTATATTTGGTTATCTTGAACCAACTAATATATAAATTTAATTACTATAATATTCATGGTGTTGAATATTAATTAATATATTAACACAACTTGATCAATCATCAATATAACAACAAAAATGATCAATTACTTTTAGAAATTTTCTCAATATAAGTTCATAGCAGTTCCCCCACTATGTTGATAATCTAAAAGTGTAATGATATTATTCAAATACATGTTCTATATACAATTGATATCAATTGATGAGACAAAATGATATATCCTATCAATGGTTGCTGGATCATAATACATTAACACTTCATCTCATGAAGATCATTTTTTATAATCTCCAGGTGAATTTGGTTACGAGAACTTGAATTTCCAAAAAAATCTAGATTTTTATTTTTTATTGGATGTTTTCATCAGTATACATGTGAAAATAAATTTTGACGTTTAAATTATTATTAATTTATATCATGAGTTACCTAAATTAATGAATTGATAAAAATGTTACCACAGATTCCTAGGGTGAGGTAGAATATATTGGATGTCTCACGACATATATTTCATTAATGAGTAATGTGAGAAAGGAGTTTTTACTTACATTCTTTAACGGAAGTTCAAATATCAGGCCATTTGATTAGAATGAAAATTCTTGATCAAGTACAGGTTTTTGGAGTTCTGTGTGTAATTTTATTTTTCAAATGTTAAATAAAGTGTAAATGATTTCATTGGTTCATGACACTAGTATACATCCTATTTTATTAGATATATTGGGATTAAGGGATTATATTACATAGTTTTTGTTCATGTGTTTTATTGTTGTTTCATCATTTAACTTCTTTCTTTATGGGTGTATTGGCCTATTACTTGACAATAATGTTGGAGTTATATGTATTATTTTCTCGTTCCACTAAGTGGTAGTCCTAGAGGTACATAAGATATATTTATTAGGAAGCATACTTAAATTTAATATGGATTTTTTATGATGACTAAATGATATTCTCATATATGATTTACTAATTATTCCTATTTTGTTTGTTGAAAATATTCAATCACAGTTTATTCAAGATAATTTATGTCAATTTAATATTTAATAAATATTTATTTTCTATTTTATTGAAAATAATGTTTATCTATTTATTATAAAGTAATATTGTGATATTCTTATTTATGTGAATATTCATTATTCAAGGTTTAGTAAATATAGAGGATAAATTATGGGTAGAGTTTGAGATCTTGTGATAAATGATAAATAATATATAATTTGATTAAAATTTGATATATTTATTCAAGAAATATTATTTAATTATCATTAATTTAATTTCATCTCTTGTAACTATTATCATTATTATTATTATTATTTAATCATGCGGGTTATAGGGGACTAAGAGAATAATAAGGGAATTTGTACAATTATTTATTCTCTAACCCTAAGACTATAATTATTGAGTAAATTTATTGTCTCCTACCATGTCTATTCATTCTAATAATTTCACATAATGAATTCAAGATATAATCTTTTCAATCCCTATATTTCTCATCTCCTAGAGCACTCTCAAAAATAGAGAGCAATCCATCTCCTCTAGCCTCTCTTGTTTAGGGAGAAAACATGTTCCCTTATACCATTAATATAGTATTTTGTATATTAAAAAATTGATAAAAATGATAAATTATTATGGACTACGACCAAAATATTTCAATTGAAATGTTTAGAGCTTCATATATAACTTTTTGAACTTCACTAGAGTGATTGTACCCAAGAATAATACCACCACAAGAACAATATACCTAAATGTGGTCTAATAAATTTTCAATGAAGAATTAATTCTGACGTAAGTTAATTATTAATATATATAGAATAATTAATATTATATGTGAAGATATTATCTCATGGATTCAAAGATTTATATTTCATCTAGTTCTGATTAGAACTCCAAAGTTATATTTCAAAAAACCATTGTTATGAACAGGACTAACTGCTTTAACTGCACCCTAAAACCATCTAGGTAAATCCATGTAGTCTCCCCTAATTGTGTGAGGCTCAATTAAATTACCCATTCACATTAAAATATAAAATAATGATTCCATATGTAAGGGTAATAAAAAATATTTCTCTAAAAGTGTCACCCGCAACTATATGACTTAGGAGTTTTAAAAAAGGCTCATCCACACTATTTTTACTAGCCATGTTGTGGTATTCCATGAACAAGTAAAAAATTTTACAAAATAAATCCTTGCATGAGACCTATAAAAAATTAAATTAACGAAAAATTAACTAATAAAATAATATATAAAGTGACACGGGGTGTTACAATCTCCCGACATTGGAAATTTCTACAACCAAAATCTCAAAAATAAGATTTTAATTTATAAAAATGAAGGAATAACATCACCATAAAGCATGATATCAATATGATAGAGAATGCATAGAATAAATAATAAAGAATAAACCACTGAAAAGAGAGAAACATCTCATATTGAAAGAAAAAATCCCTGATTAAAACAAAACATCTTCAAGAGAAACTAGGGAAATCTATAAGTCTATGACACATTTCCCTGTGTAAAGATGCATGACCATGAAGAACAAACCCTAAGAATATGGATACCAAGAAAAGGTCTCCACAACACTCATAATTAATATTAAATGGAAGAATATGGGATATTTTCGCACCTAAAAAATATGGTCAATAATCAGACCTCCCACCCAAACCCCATGAATCCATGAGTCTACCAATAAAACAATACAAAAACTGATTCATCAAAACACATCCCAAAAGAACTCAAATCTATGTGAGGAGATCCCCTACTAAGATCCACCATAGAAATTAGAAGTAATATATCAAATCAATCTTCATCATTAAACTTCATGGGATTTATATTTGGGATGCACAATCCATTGGTAATATTGGATATCAACACTAGAATAATAACTATTAGTGAACCCAAAAATTAACACCGAACAATGATAATTTCTAAACCTTCCTAAGGCCATAACGATCCTTATTACCATAGCACAAACTCAATTGTCTCCCATTCATAAACAGTTAGGAAATAAAACTCAAAATAAATACATCACAATAACTACTCAACATCATGAATAAAATATAAATCAAAAAGGTATAGGCATATTCTGAATTCATTACCATCTATAAATCCAATATATGAAACTACAAAACATTATATATAATGACCCCAAAACAATTCACCTGAAAATTGATTACCGCCAAGAATTACCTTTTTGAAAAATAAGCTTATAAAAAACTAAAGATGGGTCAAATAAACATCCTTATCAAAAGACCTCTAATACTAATAAAATAGAAATAAAGTGGGTAGGTTATCTACATAAGTATCACATTAAATGCATTAGATTCTTATTCATGTTAAAAAGAAACATACAATACTCAAACTAGCCTTGAATATTGGTGTCAACCAACTCCTTATTATCATCTCTGCTTGATCCAACGAAAATTTCTTAACTATCCTCCACTAACAGGTATTGGGAAATACATAATCATATAATTATATCCCAACTTCACCTGATATAGCTCTAAAATTATGAATAATACCACTCAGAGGGTGATCGTTCGTAAACCATACTAAATACGCATCAATTTTCATCATATGTTTAATATGTAACAAAACTCACCTAACTAATTTATACCATGCCTATAATTAGTGGAACTCACCGCTAACCCTAACACATTACTAGGGAAAACTATTACTATGTTAATAACTTGTGCACGGTAAATATATACATCTCACATAGATTCTATAAAACCACCTAGAGTATAAATAGGACGAGAGTAATCAAGTGAGCCATGTGTTCAATAAATGAATCAATACATCTCCCATACCTAAATAAAACTTAGAATATATAGATTGGATCACATTAATCATGTGTTTTAATATATATCATGACCCTTAGGGAGACATTACATAGCAATAAAAATCAAACAAGATATAATGGGTCCTCACACACCAACATCATTGGATGATAATTTAATAGTAACAAATAGAACTTCACTAAAATAGATGTATAATGATGAGTCATTTCATATAATGTTAAAAATAATCATTAAATTAATCCAATTGAAATCTATTTCATATAAATTTATTAAAACCAAAAATAAAAATTTTTGAGAAAGGAAGGATATTTTCAACTCTTTAAAAAAAATTCATTGAAATCACTCTTTCCCAACTGATTAAAACTAACAGGGTGAAATACCATCCAAAAACATCATATTTATTTGAAAGTAATAATTTAATCATTTTCAAAAACACTTGGTTCTCAAATTCCCTATTTAAAACTAAAAAACAATATTAATCCCTTTTTGATAACTTTGAACTAGTTAAAACCCATTTATATAATCCATTTGTACATCACATATTGGAATTAAGTAGTTTATTAAACATTTAGAAACCGAAAGAAAAATTTTTAATGAAAAATGGAAGGAAACACAAAAAAACACATATATCAGTTCAATGGTGATCAAGACATATTTTTCAGCCTTTGATAGATAATACACAAAAAACCTTTAAGGGGCCCTCCATAATCCCTAAAAATAAAAAACCCTATAAATATTACATTTATAACTCTTTATATAACACTAATATCCCCTAGGGTTTTCTATAGTGTGAGAAAGAAACAATGAAATAGAGAGGTTGAGTATGAGAATAAAACAAAGAGGATGGAGTTTATTAACTAGAGGAAATTTCTTATAATGGTGGATAGATATGCTTTTAACTGTCAATAGAAAAAGTTAGAGTCTCAATATGATTATCTATATCTTGTATATACATGGACTTAAAGAGAAGAAGAGAAACCTTATAAAAATAAATAAGGAAACACTCTAAATTAAAATTCCATATAAACTATGAATCAAAAATAGTTACCATAATTTTTAGAGAACCATATTCAAACCATGAAAAAGGATATATTAAGATAAAAAATGTTTTCATAATGGGAATGTGGTTTCAACTTGTTATATGTGAACAAAAATATTTATGTCAATGAATTACATATAGGATCATGTATCTTTCCATGTAGTTTCATTACTTATAATCCATTATGAATAGATTAATGTGATTATATTATGAAAAAAATAGGTGACTTTCATTGATTAAATGAAATAAATGAATAATTCCAATGGTAATTTATATATGGTGATACAATGAATATGGTTAAGGTGTTCAACTAAATGAAATGTGTTACATAGGGATATATAATGGGATGAAACCCCTCTTTTTTGAATGAATAATAAGAAGCATCATATTGATTATCTCTTTTTCCAATTACACTTTATGATATGATTGTGAAGGCATTAGAATCCAATTTTTGTATTGGAGTCCTCTCATTTTGAATGAGGATATTTTTCTCATGTACCACCCTTGGAGGAAGGATGATTTTTTCCTTCTATGGTTATCAATATCATGATTACTCCATGAAGCATTAAATATAGAAATTTTATTTATCCATGTATACATATTTATATGTATTGTATATATTAAATGTTGATTTTGAGGAGGGTATATCATAAAATATCTATTTTCTTATATAGATATGTTCATATTTTGAACCTATAAAATAAATCAAGTGTATCTATTAAATCTTCCTGGTTGAATGAATGTGGTTATTAAACTACTTATTTACAACTACATTTTATGAAATCATGAATATTTTTCCATTTTTTAAATTACATAATATGATACCATAATGTAGGTAGCAAGACACATTTTTTATCAATATTAATTATAATTTTTATATAAAAAATGTTTTTTAGAATATTTATGAAGTTTAGAGATGTTTATTTTTGTATATGAGATAACTAAAAAAAATTTATTGTTAATAAATTGAATGATTTGAATCATTTATTCCAAATTTTACTTTATTATTAGGGGTTAATATTATTAATATCCCTTTCAATGTAATATGATTTTATAAAGTGTTTGAAAAACATAATTAAAGGTGTTGAATATTATTTCGTTTATTATAATTATTAAATAGATATTATATTTAAAATGTATGAATGATTTATTGAAGTTCATAAATCCAAAAAATAAAGACAATATTTAAAAATTATTATATTGGATAATGTGAAATGTTAGAAATTAATTAATTTGTAACTTTTCACATTAAAAGTAATTCCTTAGTTAAAATATTATCTCAAAAATATATAAAATGTGTTGATGATTAATATGATCAAATAATATAATTTTTATTATATATGTATTTTGTGAAATTATTTATAAAATATAAGATAATTATAAATGTATTCATGGAATGTCAAATATATTAATGTTTCTGGTAATTTGAATTATAAAAGAGTTCATACTAGAACTAAATATAAATTTATTTATGTCTAAAATTATGCAAATACCATAAGGTTTATCTTAATTATTGAATTATTATAGTAGGATTTTAATAAATGTAATGTTCATAATATGTTGTCATGTTTAAAGTTATAAATTTTCATTTATTTAATTTATTTATGACATTATTCATGTAAATATAAGTTTTTGTATTCTGAATTTTTATGTATATTTTATGTGATAAAATGATTCTATGAGATAGAACCATGTATTCCAAGTATTTTATCACTCCATAATATTTTTTTCTCTACCTTCACATTAGTTTGTTTTTGGGGTAAATATCGTGAATTTATTTTTCAATTATAGTTTTGACATTTAGAATGTTAGAATTGGATTAAATTGATTTAATTCTTGAGTAAATCCACCTTTAATAGTGGTTCATATATATGGACTACCTACATATAAGGACCCAGCCTAAAATATTACATAATCTAGTTAATTCAACTAGAATTCACATTCATAGATTGTTTGAGATCTTTTCAGTTTTTATATTTAAGGAATTAGGAAAGAAATAATACATATCAAACCAAAATAATAAAAACTATGTACTACTAAAATAGTATACATTAATTTCATAATAGAAAAGGTTTTAATGAAACATGAAGTAATTTAATGAAAAATCATCACAACATTCAACTTCACCTCTTCTTTTTTCATACCCATACTTAAACCTTGTGAAAAGAATGTAAAAACATGGCATGTGCACAAAAATATCATCAAGGGACATAAATATAAGGATATAAACCATTATTCCAAGAATACTTATTAACATATTAAATCATTTCCCTATAACATACTTCTCAACCCTTAAGTATCATATTGTAACTTTTTGAAAATAAGACATTTCCATAGAGCAAAGAGAACATAAATAAAAACATAAAGTTAAATTTGGGATTTAAATACTTAATATTGTAACCCTCATGGATACCATGTGATTTTTAACCCTCATTTCTAAATTATAATGTAACTCTCACGACTACCATATGATGTAACCCTCAGGGCTATCTTATGGTGTAGCAATCGTAGTTACACATGGAGTAACCATATGGTCAACTTCCTAGAGAAGAATAACAAATGAATTGGAGGGTGATATAGTTCCCTAACATCCTCATAAATAACTCCCAAGAATGAGAAAAAAAATCATAAAACATGAATACATGATTCATAAAAACATTTCTTTTGAATTTTGTAAAAATAGAAATTTAAAACAAGATTTTTAAAGAAAATTCCTTATCCTCAGGTTCGTCTTACAGAAAACATGTTTAAAACACTAGTATAATGGTTTAAAGATTTTTATTATTATATTATAGAACTAAATTAATGTTTATAATACATTATATTCTATTTTTATAACATATTTTCACCAATTTATCAATAATATTTTTTTATATTCCTTGTATCCGGTGCATTTATTTCATGGTTTCCATGGTAAGTCTGTAGTGGATTTTCTCTTAGAATGGAAAAAAACTCCATAAGATAAATAAAATGGTGTTAATATGTATCTAGAATATATAATTATACCATATATAATATTGTTTTCTGATATTATTATTATTCATTAAATAAAATTTTAGTGAAACTGATTTAATTTATTTTAGTGGTTTTTTACAACCACCACGAACTCATATCATTTTATTTAATATCATGTATATATATTGGTTCCAAAACAATAAATAAATTATAATATATATAATAAAATATTATTTAACCACACTAATGGTTTTATTATATTTATTGACTGAGGTATTTGATAATGAAATTGTACCGCCAACGATGGAGCTAAAGCAACACATCACAACCGATGTTCTCATTTTTAGAATTAAAGGGAGAGGAGAAGGAGTTTCATGATGAATTTTTTCATAAACATGAACACATTACTGTATATATAAGATAATAGATTTTTCAGTCTAATTTAATAATATGATGTGGATATACAGTAATAAATTAAATAAAATTAAACAGAAAATAAAATATAAAGAATGTGGATTTCACCTCTTGAATTCTACTCTTTGGGAACTTCTTTAAGACACTTGATTTTGTCCTTTTGGTGGGACCAGATGGCCTTGGATGTGGGTAAGAGGATTTGGGAAGGTAATTTGGATGAAATTAAACAAGTTATAGGGATTTTATGTGTGAGGATAAGAGGTCAGGATGGATGATATTTATAGTGGAGGAGTTGAGTGTTTTTTGAATATTTTATTCCTTAGTTCATTATTTTTTCTAAAGAATATGAATTGATTAAGAATTAGCCATAAATATATTAAATTAATTAAGGATATTTAGATATTATAATTATTACAAGAAAAATTCCTCAATTAATAGTTTATTTCTCTTATAATTTATATATACCATAATTTAATTTATTTCACTATTCATAAAAATTCAACAATTTTAGAAAAATCCCAAAAATTCACCACAATCATTTATAAATTTTTTAAATAAAAAAATGAACTCTATTTTATGGAATGAAATTTCTAAATATCTGAAATTTAATTTCTTATTAAAATCATCATTTATTTGAAAAATACCAATTTTAAAATTAAAAGTGATTATATAACACATTGATAAATTAATTAACTCCTCATAAAATTATCTTCTAATCATATTACATCAAAATATTAATTTATTAATCAATTTTATGAAAACAATTTTTCTTTTAAAGAGTTATATTTATTATAAAATAATCAATAAACCTTTATGTGTTAAAAAATACAACACTTAATTTATCATTTTCAAAAATTTATTTACAATTTCGATGTTATTGATATATCATGTTTTCACTTATAAGATACATAAATTCTATGCTTACTCTCATAGGTGACGTTACTATTCTATTGGATGATTTACTATTCATAAGGATCACAATATTATTCCAAAGGTGATGTTACGTTTCCATCTATATAGGATTCTTAATTAATGAAAAATCGACTTATTGCATTAATTATTAATTTATAAAGTTTTGTTGTGTTTTATATGTGATTTTATATGATTTATACTATATGAAATAATTATATGTATAGAAAATTTAGTGATATAATTCAGTGTAGTTATACTACCATACCTAAAAAATATTCCTGATCATAGAAAGGTGAACTACGTTCAATATTTGTCACTCCATACTAACTCTGGTAGATTTTCTCAATGGAATATATTTATATGAATTCAAATAAAAATTACCTTATGAATATGGAACATTAATAAATGTAGGTATATAATTAGCCTCTTTTTTATTGGAAGAAACAAAAGTATGTTTTGTGTAAAAGTTTCACATTAATGTGGTGTGAACATATTAATGTGGTGGTTGGAATATAAATTCTAAAAACTAAATCTGTAGTAGACTTCATAAAATAAGGGGAATGAAATATGAGAAGATAAATATTATATAACATGTAATATTTATGAATTTAATATGTATATTATGTATATTAAATTGATTATAGATCAAAAATTATAGTTCTACAAATATTATGTGTATTATTCCTTCCAAATAGGTTGTATCAAAATTATGATCTTATAAATGGTAATGTTCAATCATATCAAGATTCCACTTGATTTCCCTCTGAATATGAATAATGTAATGGGTGGAATTAAATCATTCTATCATAGGTTCTTCTATAACAGGTTTACCCTAGGTTATATTTTGCTGGCCTATTTTTAATATTTTATTTGAGTGACACATTGATGGGAAATCTCTCGGAAGGATACCTACGTATTGGCATTTCATTTATTCATATGATGAATAAAGAAAATGTGGTCTCCACTCAACTATCTGAGATTCAAAACTGTGGTTATTAGGATGAATCCTTATTTAAATAATTGAGAGGTGAAAATAATTACATAGTAAATCCATTATATTGTGAATTATGAATATTGAGTCATTAAGAAAATATGATTTTCCATGATATCAATTCTATCTATAGTACTATCATTTAAAGTTCTTCATTAAAATATAATTGAAAGTTTAGCATATTACTTGATGAAGCCATTTATGTAGAACCAACATTGGGGTCATGTTAGGTCTCTACATATTTGATACATGAGATATTAATGTAATGGATATATAAAATATCAAGGTTTTAAAATAATTCATATATCTATTTATTGTTAATTAATTTGTGTTGTAACTTTATTTAGTTGAATGGTCGAGTGATAATATCCCACAAAATATTAACTTTAATTTATTTCGAACTGAAGAACATAAAATAGAATCACGTGTTTTAATGATATGTTATGGGTTTCATTAATTTATTATTTTACACTTTATACATTTATTTATAAGAGATATGAGTAATATATTCAAGAGGAAAAAAATAAAGACATATTTCATGGATTGAAATACCATTATACATATCATTGAATTTCTTATGACCAATGATGTAGTAAGGGTAGTACACTTATAAATAACCCTTATTAAAAGATTTTGGAGAGAAATATAGCATGATAACATTCATTAATTGATATCATACATACCATGTAAAAGTATGAACTTATATAATCATGGGTGGATGGGTATCATGTTTGTCATTTCATTTGATAGAGTGAAATGGTGATGGGATTTGTCCACCTACATGATAAGAAAATACATCTCACCCTTGACTAAATTAGACAGAGAAAATTAATGATCATTCTTAGTTTGAACACTTTTGGTGTGATTAGATAATTGGATAATTGATATGTGATATTCTTATTTTTATGATTGAAGAAAGGTGGTGTATTTTTCAACTTGGTCATATTATTATAGAGGGTCAATATGGGCTGAGTTGGCCTATACTATATTGACATGTTTCATGCCTATTGGTTACTCAATTTCATAGGGAAAATGATTATATTGGGATTTACACAATGTATATGATACATAATGTGGTGTGCAAGTTTGTATAGAGATATGTGTATGTTTAATAGAGATTACACCAAACAACATAGTGGCTTGAGTAGCACTGATTATTTTCTAGATGCTTCCCTTTTCTGTTATATATTAAATATTGATTGATTTTTTTATCATAAATTCTATAGGGTTAGCTTCTAGGTCTCTAGATAATGATTATGTTTTGAGAAACTTATTTATTCTAAATTTATAATGTATGATAATCCCATAACCAAACTAATTGTTTGATGTATTTACGTAGTCTGATGGAATTTTGTATAAATAATTCATTGGATTTTAGTTCATGTGGATGGTTATTAGATGTGTACTAATATATTAATATGAATGAATTAGATACATGTAAATGTATCACTGTAGGGGGTTTAATTAATTATAATCCATATTAATGAGGATCTGTAGGTCATGTACACCCGTCAGAGTTATGAGGATTTTTTTATTTCTCTAATGATCTGCATAAGGAATACTACATGATATATTGAATATGAATCTTATTGTTATCTAGAATCAAATTATTATATTCTTAATTTATATTATAATAGTATTCCATCCAGGATAGATGACACAAATTGGTGTTTAACTAAATCTATAGTTTTATATAATGAACTTATAAAACTAATTAAACCTATCCTTATGAAAACTATGTTCTAGACAACTCTAACAGAAGCGTAACTTCATACGGTCTCCTATTACAGTGTGATATACATAAAAATAGACCATTCTTGTTAAAAAATGAACTAAAAAGGCCCTACATGAGGGTAACACATGTGGTTTCTCCTAAACCATGAACCCTATGTTCTTTTACTTATGAGTTATATGGTAGGTTCATCTTCATGGTTTCTACTAACCATTCAATAACCATAAAAAATAACAAAAATTATAGAAAATTAAAATTCCATGACTGAATATTATAACATATTAATGTAAACAAAAATTAAAAATATAATAATCGATATAATGACATAGGGTGTTACATTATGTTCCCAAACACTATTCTCCACTTAAAAAATTATATTCTAAATTAAATATACACATAAAATTTGTAATACCTATTGTTTATATGGATTGATAATTCTAGATATATAATTAAAACCTTTAATTCAAAAAGTGGGTAATTTTTTAACTAATGTGTGGAATATAATTATAATACTTAGATCACTTCAAATTGATGTTTGGTTTGTGGAACAAGGATTTCTGGTGGTTGTGGAGGCATTTCGGGAGGTGT
This sequence comes from Viscum album, assembly GCA_963277665.1. Classification (NCBI taxonomy): domain Eukaryota; kingdom Viridiplantae; phylum Streptophyta; class Magnoliopsida; order Santalales; family Viscaceae; genus Viscum; species Viscum album. Next base: position 146,937 of record CAUJRU010000030.1, on the reverse strand, counting down.
TCAAGAGTATTTTATTTTATAGTATGATGTTGCAACACCATCATATTGCAGGAAAAATTGAAACCAGGTATCTGATGTAATGAAAAGAATCCATTCATGATTCTTAAGATCATTGTATTGCTATTATCCTAAGATAATAAAGTCAGTGCCCCAAGATCTAGACGGAGGACTATTGGGATTAAAATTTATTACGGGAAGCTAATTTATTTTACCGAGGTCACCCGAATAATTCCTTAATCAGGATTTCTTCCCCTCATATTCATGGTAGAATATACCAAAAACTTCTCTCCACTATACTTTTTGTTTTTATTCTATATCCCACATCTATGAGTCAAATAAACTTATATTCATGGTAATGGAAAACTTGGGGTAAATATATTCCTCCAAAATTTTCTTTTATTCATTTCAGTCTCTATTTAGCAAGTACCTATTTTTTATTTCTAACATTATTAGTATGCAATATTCAGTGAGTTTTTATGATTATCCATTTTTCTTCCATCTTAATCCAAATGGATGATTGATAATGATTAAATGGACATCTCTAGGGTTAATCTACATGGTCCCATAAATAAAACCATACCCCTCACAAATTATCACATGCATGAGTGGTGTGTCATAACAGCTTGGTAAGAAATAATCTAGATTTAATTGTAAATATTTTTTTGTTACCAGACTTATATGACCAAATAATATATAAGGAATCACAAAAAGGGGATAAATCCATGGGAACATCCTATTTTAGAAATGTATCACAAAAATAGATGCTGAAATTCACATGGAATCCTAAAAATTTATTTTGTAGATTTATGATTAGTAAATGGTGTTTCAGAATCATAAATAGTCATGAAAATGATTGTCAAAGAATTTTTTTTCCTAAATATGAATTGAAGTATTTATTGAATGATTTGGGATGATGGAATCAGTAGATTTTTTTATAATAAATGTTTATAATCTTGTATTGAAAAACTAAGGTTTTTCAAATACCAATGGGTCTATTATAATATATTGATGTTGTAAAATAGTTCTGATGTGGTCGGGTGGTAATTTGAAATGGTATCTAAAATAATAATTAGAATGAAATATTCTCTTCAGGGTGATATTTTTTTAAATTCATTAGAATTTAAATAGTACATGGAAATTTTAAATGTTGAAATATGAAGAGGACTATTTGGTGCTAATTAGACCTGTGATAAAGCCTACCCACATGTGGAAAAGGTTTTTCTCAATTGACCTGGGTTTAATTTGGACAATGAGTGGATTTAGTTTGACCTCGAGTGGGTATATTTCCCTTGGGTGACGACTGTTTTCCTGGGATGGTAATATTACCTTCAGATGGACATGGTTTGAATGGGAATTGTGATGTGATTAGGGACACCTAACACTTGCCAAAGCAAGCATGTACCATTTCCAGTTGCTAACAAGGATCTTAGGATCAACATTTTTTTGAATTAATGTTTAACGGTTTTACTATTTTTGTAATTATTTAACTTTATATCTACTTCATATAGTGTTATCAAAATGTTTATTGATTGATACAATGTCTTTGGTGGACTATTGAGTCATAATCACACCGTATTCAATCCTCCATCATACATGGGTACTAAAAAAGATTCCACTTGCTTTTATGTACATGTTTCAGTAGACGTCTAACACTTGGTATTTTACAAAGATAATAGGATAGAGTACAGAATTTTAGGACTAATCTAGGACCTGTAATAGTTTTCATAGTTTTTCTGAGATTCGTTCCTAACCATTTAAGAAGTTTTTTATGTCTGTATGGCATGTATTTTATAGTCATGTCTTTGAATAGCTTGAATTATTTTGATTATTAGCTGCACTTTCCTGGATTTAGTTTCATCTCTTTTTACATTGGATGATTTATGTGATTTATTACATTAAAATGATTATATAATCCTACATTTGGGTATAGTTTTCCAAAACTACTACCATAAACCAATGTTTCTAGTCATAATTCTCAAATGTATAGGGAGGTGTGTCTGAGGTACAATAGTTACCATCAATTAGGGAACTAGACAGTGGTTTGGGGAGATGAGAATTTACAAAATCCATTGGTTTTTTTCTTTATCTCATATGCATGTCTCAAATGAATTTTCCATAAACATAACATCCACATAAACAAAAATCATAGAATATGTTTATTAAATACATTAATATATTAAATAATTCTTCTCTCTTTACAATGATTACTAAATATAACACCCCAAGATTTTGTGATAAGTATACATTTTAATTTAATTTATGTCTTTTTTTGTATGCTTCACCAAGATTATCTTGTGCTACATGGAATACCGTATTAGCTTGTAGTAAACACAACACTAATCATGGCTTGGGATGCACAAAATTTCATATTCTTTTGAATAAAATTCATTTTACAAAACACCATGTATAGATTTTGATCAATGTATAAATAAAATATATTTTGATTATGTTATACACAACACCAAAGGAAGCATTCCCTACACACAACCCTGACTTGGCTTGAATTACACGCAAGAGCGACCTTCCTCGATAGCGTCTGTTGTACGTAATACTGAGTTTCACTAAACGAGATATTATTATAAAATTATTATGAACTAGCTGTTATGAATAGTATAAAATAAATTTTGAATTTTATAACATTATCATTCATCTTATACATTTTCTAGATCATGGTATGAGAAAAAAATAATTTTTTCGAGTAAAATAAGTATTTTTAAAAAAATGCAGTTTTCCACCTTTTGATGGCGCACCAATTTTAAAGATAATTTTTAACAAGTTTATAAGTTAAATTTTACAAAATTAACTTCTTCTTGTGAATTAGGATATAAAAATTTTTGTTGGATAAATTTTTGATATTTTTCTTATAATGTTCATATTTTGATGAATAGTAAAAATACGCTAAATTTTAATTAAAAGAACATTTTTTATACAAGATAATTTCTATGGTAAAATTATAATATTAAATGGTTTAAAAGTATAAATATAATATATTTTTACAATTTAATATAATGTATTACATTATCATTAATTTTACATTGAATTCACAGGTAAAAACATTTCAATCTTTTGCAAAGTTTTAAATAAAAACCTATTTTTTCAACAACATGATTAATTTTAAATTAATTACTACATATTATATGTCTTGAATTTGAAAAAATGGATTCTGTATTTGGAATCAGTAGGTACAAATTATGTTAATAGATTAATTTGTATTTTTGGGCATTATGAATAGTAACTACGGCAAATGCTATTTACCACCAATAAAGGTAAATCAGGAAATTAAGGGTAACAATAATATTATAAATTTACCCTAACACCTTCCAAAATTCTATTGGATGAATAAATGTAGACCCATATCACCTAAGAGTCGTAATAGATTCATTTCATGGACTTTTGACCATGAAAATAATGTAATTATTATTAAAACCACATAAAGTGGCAACGTGTCACTCTCTTATATCTTATAAGTGTAATAATTTTAATTAGGTGATAAACATCATAAAACATCAAAAAATAAATAGTCTCCATAAATCCAAGAAAATTATATACATTATGTGAATTTATTTAGAATTTTTAGGCATTAAAAAATTATCATTAATGATGACACAAAAGAGATGTTGAAATTAATTTATTGAATGAAATATCAAATAAATGGATTCAAAAATATTAAAATAAATATTATATGAACTTATTAATGTGCTACATGAATTTTTTAAACAAATATGACATGTTATTAATCTATTAAATAATTTGTTTTGAATATATTTTATGTGTGAATTTTATTTAAATTCAAATAAATGAATAGTATCAAAATTGACACTATTGTTATTTTATAAAAATATAATATTATTAAATTGTTTAAAAATCTCAAATATATTTAAAAATTATAAATTGAAATATATATGGTCTAAAATTTCATAAATTATCAAATTATGGAAAATTCACAACACATAAGTAATTATTTAAAATTTAGAATATTATTAACACAAATAAAATTAAATAGATTAAATAAGGATAAATAAAGTTGATAAGGTTTAAAATAAATTCCCAACATGCCTAAATTTTATTTTTTGATGATATTACAACCCTATATCATCTCCTATTTGAATCGAGTCATTTTTGGAGGTTTTTATGTGGGGTTGTTAATTTATTATAAATTTATATTTTTGAGGTTTCCAAAAGTGCCCCTCTCCTCCCAAATAAAAGTGCACCTACTCCCTCTCCTCTTCACAAATTTTGAGCCTTCAATCTCGGCCAATAATTGTGAATTTATATTCTCCAATTCCATATAAACATACTAGAGTTCTTGGTCTTCTTCAATGACCAACTTTAGTGCCCTAAGATGAGGTTAAGAAGAGGCACGTCGAGGAAGAGGTAATATCCTTTACTGATTCTTTCAAATTTATTTCTTCTTCTACATTCCCTAATTTATTTTTTTCATTATAAATTTAATAACATAAGTATAAATAATTTACTGATATGTTATTATAAATATGAAACAACCCAATTTCACCTTCTATTCATCCTACGAAAAATGAAATCATCGCGCATTTGTACGTACAGAATACCGTCTCCACGCCGTGGTATAATATATTTTTCCAACACCAACTTACATGGATTGGTATAATGGTGGAAATAATAACTATATATGATTATTATAACATGATACTAATTATAAGATATTATATCATCCATTTCAATTCCATTCAATAATTATGGGAGCAATATCATCGCTCTTGCGTACGTATGGATTACCATCTCCACGAAGCGACGAGATTCATTATCCATGTTAACCATTCAAGAAAGATTATAAAGTATATATAATAAATAATAATATAATATATTATATAATAATTATACTTGAATTATTTATATTTCATTTACGCACTTCCATTGAATTTAATACGGAAAGGAAAATAGTGTTCATGCATACATACGACCTACCGTTGCAATTAATGTTGTATTTCATTTCATTTATCAATATATATATATATATATATATACTGATTATATATGATATATAAATCATTTTATAAATTATTGAAGTAAGTAAATCATGATATAAGTAATAATATCAAGAACAAAAAGTCCAAACATGTACGATAAATGAAATGATCATTACCCAAAACGTTGCTTTTAACATTGAATTGGCGGATGAATGGGTAATATAATGTCGTAAGTGAATCATATATGATATCTTTAATGTTATTATGGTTTTTTTACAAGTTAATAATATGTTTAAACCCACTATACTGGAGTTTCGGACACATACGGAAAAAATTGGACCTAAGGTAAGGGATAATTATTCCAATCTCATTCTTATCTGAGATTGTTTATTCATAAGTATTTACTAGGATAATAGTTATCATCCATGTCCATGTTTTCTAAAAAAGTTTTTTATAATATTTACTATTCTTACATGTATGTTTAAAGTCATTTTTACCCTTTGTTGTCCTTTACCAAATGGTATGAAAGGAATCTTTCTTTTGTTTACCATACGAGGTAGTTTTTGACTTTTCCGACAAAAGTACGGGGAGAATGTTTTTTTAACTTATAAGACTTGAACAGATTTTTAATATTTAATGACACATTATTTCCATGAATATTTCTCTATAATATAACATGATTATTTTCAACATAATTATTTTATTTTACAATTTCATGGCATTTTGAGAAAAGAAAATGATTTTGAAGAAGAAAGGATATTTTCCTCAAAAATTCATTTCAAGTGTTTTATCAAAACTATTTTCCATCTAAGATGAAATTATTTAATATGTATATTTTTCACGTATAATGTCTCTATTATTTAATTGGTTTTATTTTTCCTTATGATTAAATGATATCCAATTGTTTTATATGGATTATGTTATGATGGGATGATGTTTATGAAACCCATTTTATTCTTTGTTTTATGATGATTGATTTATGTTTATTATCTAGAACATGTAAGACTGATTTCATTATGAGATGCATGGGACCTATATCTCCCTCCAATGCGTTGGGTAATGATTTATATCTCATCAAATATAAATGGCTAGAACGGTAAGTGAATATGGTTCGGTAATACAATGTTGGAATTGCAATTAAACCCGGTTCAGTAATGTACTTTATCCACTATAATGGTCTTGGAAGCAATGCCTTCGCTACTATGGAAATCATTTCATGTTCTTAATGGTTTTCCACAATTACATGTTTTGTTACCATGCCATTTTATCATGAGTAATGTTCCTTTATGTTCTATACCTTATGTACTGCAATGATTTATGTAGTTGCTCAAGATTTTGATGTTTTATGTTCATGTTTTTACGTTCAAATGTTTAGGGATTGTTTTTATGTTCTCCATGTTTACCCATACTGAGCATTTGAGCTCACCTTTTTTATTTTTCCTTTTCCCCAGGATATAATGAATGGTTTTAGGTATGAAAACAAAACGGGAAGATCTTTATGGGAGATGATGAAGATCGTTCACCATGATTAGAAGATTGTGTTCTGATTTTCCAAAGACACTAAACTAACACGGTCCTTGGGTGTCTTTTTGTGTCGTGTATTATGTTTTTCCCAAAAGTAATGTAATTTCCATATACGTCAAGATTGGGTCGTTATAGTTGTTATCAGAGCGAAGGTTTAGTTAACCTTTGGAAAATAGGATGCGGATACTTTAGTGAGATCCCTAGAGATATTTCTAAGGTATGACTAGGGATGTACCTAAGGTTTAGTATAACTATAGGTTACAGTCCTAGAATTATGTTGACGATCATGATAACTTAGGGTGAACCTAAGGTGTCATGGGTTAAATAATGGGTGATAAGTTAGACATCCCATAAGTGGCTTTTTATGATTATTTGGTTCTTAGTTATTTTAATTGGTTCTTACACCATGGTTTTTGGTTTTAGTCAATGGAGGGAATAAAAAGGAATTGGGTCAACATTGAATCCAATGAAAAAATTGGTGACTATGAAAAAAGAAATTGTGTAATGACTAGAAAGGAAGATATTGTGATTATGTCGAATCAATCATCGTGATATATGATTACCAAGGTTAACTTTAGTGGTATTCCAAATTCATCAAATAAGAGGAAGATGGACTTTTATGCATGTTCACATGGTGAGGAGCATAGAGAAAGTAATATTGAGTTTTCTATATAAGGGAATAAGAACCCTGATGAATACATCAAATGGAGTGTAAGATGTTATCTATGGGGGGAGAAGGGCCATTGAGTGACAGACTGTTATGGAGTTCAATGTCTTATCTGTGGAGAACATGGGATTTACCCAAATCAATTCCCTGACCTAATAGGTTACTTATAAATCATGGAAGGACTTCTTCCATGACAATCATTAAAGAGGATGGATTGAAGTGTTTATGTATAGGTATTCAATAATAATGTTTTTGAGTTACTTTTATTGTATATTGGAATATCTATGTATTGGTCCATTGTGTTTTTCCATAACAATATGGTACCGGTAACCATGAAAAGTGATTGAAATATTTTTGGAAAGCAGATGATATGTTCATAATGAGAGGATAAAGAGAAAATAGTATGTTTGATAGTATTAATGAGCATATGATTGATATAAAGACAAAGAGAAATCATGGTTGCTTATAAATAATTTTTGGGATTTTTGTATGTAGAATGAGTTAACTTTTGACGCATTCATGTTTTCAATAAGGTTCTATGGTAATTCATGATGCAAGAGAATACAAGGTTAAGGTATTCACATGTTTGTAATGCTATCAACAATATATATCTTTTGATATATGGGGGATAAATGATGGTATTCACATGCTTGGAATATGACCTCTCTAATTATATTTTTCTTTATACTATGAGATTGGACAGAAGTGTTTTGGATAAGCCTAAATATTGGAATGGATTATGTTGGACATCAGATAGCATTGTTTAAGGCTAAAAACGTTTTTTATGATTTTATTTCTGGAATCTTATAATAGTATAATTTTAGAAAAAGGACAACCCGTAGGACATCCGACAACCTGTCGCGTCGAACAAGGTTGTGGGAATCGAACCCACAACCAAAGTGTGACAGGAATTTATCACCTACCACCAGCCTAAATGAAGTCCCAAGTTAGTAGAAATTTGTTTTATTTTATTAAGCGGTATGTTAAATAAAGTATAAGTCCATTTTTGAAATCATGTACGGTTAATCTCAAAATAGATGGAATTATGTATCTTTAATAATTTGGGCTTACCTTTTTGTGATAGAGACAAATGGAATGACCTATCATTCTATCGCATGGTATAATAATACTTCAAGAATGAAACATTTTACATCATTTATTTAAATAAGAGATGAAATGGAAATTGTTCATGGAATCACCAACGATTATATTACACTGAAATCAAGTAAGTATTTCTCCTTATGTAAAAATTCATCAACTTTAGAGAAATAATCTTGAAACCCAAAAATATTTTCCTAGTACTCTCATATTCTATGAATCATATGGTACCTTAGATCATCACAAATTTATGGCTTTATAAATGTTGGATTTTTCATAGCCATGTTCTCTACCACTCTTCATCAATACAAGATCGTTAGCTTTCTCCTCCATATCCATATTTTCACCTATATTCTCCTATGTGGAAACCTGGTGCTGAGTAACATTGGTTGATCATTATATTTCTTAATTTTCTATTTAAAATTAAGTTTTTGTATTCCTTTTTACGATGTGGGTTTCAATGAAAGAAACATTAAAGTAGAAAACCATTTTTAACCCTCGCTAATATTGAAGGCGAAATCCATTTTAAGGGGGGTAGAATGTAACACCCCAATATTTCGTGAGAAGTATTATTTTTAATTGCTTTGATGTATTTTGTTTTATCCTTCACCAAGATTATCTTGTGCTCTACGCAATGCCATATTATCTTGTATTATACGCAACCCTATTCTTGGCTTGTGTTGCACACAATTTCATGTTATTTTGAATAAAATTCATTTTACACAACAACAAGTGCAGATTTTGATCAATTTAAACCTAAAATATATTTTTATTATGTTATATGCAACACCAAAGGAATCTTTCCCTATACGCAACCCTGACCTAGCTTTCATTACACGCAAGAGCGACATTTCTCGATAGCATGTGTTGTACACAATATCGTGTTTCACTAAACGAGATATAATTATAATATTATAATGAAATAGACATTATGAATAGTATTAACTATATTTTGAATTTTATAACATTATCATTCATCTTACACATTTTCTAGATCATGGTATGAGAGCAAAATAAATTTTTCGAGTAAGATAAGTATTTTTTAAAAAATGCAGTTTTATCTCTTTTTGACGGTGAACCAATTTTAAATCTAACATTTAACAAGTTTATTAGTTCAATTTTACAAAATAATCTTTTTCTTGTGAATCAGTATATAAAAATTTATTTTGGATAAAGTTTTGATATTTTTCTGAAAACGTTCATATTTTGATGAATAGTAAAAATACGCTAACTTTTAATTAAAAACAACATTTTTCATCAAGATAATTTATATTGTTAAATTATAATATAAAATGGTTTTAAAATATAAATAGAATATATTTTTACCATTTAATATAATTTATGTCATTATCATTAATTTTACATTGAATTCATAGGAAAAAACATTTCAATCGTTTGCAATGTTTTAAATAGAAAACCTGTTTTTTCTTGACAACGGGATTAACATTAAATTAATTACTGCATCTTCTATGTATTTAATTTGTAAAAATGGATTCCATATTAAGAATCAGTAGCTATATATTATGTTAATATGATACTTTTTATTTTTTGGGCATTATGAATAGTAACTACAGTAAATTTTATTTACCACCATTAAAGGTAAATCATGAAATTAAGGGTAACAATAATATTATAAAATTAACCTACCACCAGCCAAAATTCTATTGGATGAATAAAAGTCGACCCATATCACATAAGTGTTGGAATAGATTTATTTCAGGGACTTTTGACCATGAAAATGATGTAATTATTATTAAACCCAATGAAAGTGACAACATGCGACTATATTATAAATTATAAGAATAATGATTTTAATTTGGTGATAAATTTCATAAAAAATTTAAAATAAATAGTTTCCAAAAATCCAATAAAATTATCTACATCATGTGAATTTATTTAGAAATTTTTGGGATTAAATAATTATCATTAATGAAGACACAAAAGTGATGTAGAAATTATTTTATTGATTGAAATATCAAATAAATGGTTTTGAGAATATTAAAATAAATATTATATGAACTATTAAATGTTCCCGAAGAATTTTCTAGACTAATATTGATTTTATGAATCTATTTAATATTTTGGTTAAAATATATCCTCGGTGAGGATTTTATTTAAATTCAAATAAATGAATAATGTCAAAATCGGCAGTATTTTTATTTTATACAAATATAATATTATTAAATTGTTTAAAAATAACAAAAATATTTAAAAATTAGAAATTGAAATTAATATGGTCTAAAACATAATAATGTATCCAATTATTGACAATTCACAACACATAAGTAATTATTTAAAATTTTGAATATTATTAACACAAATAAAATTAAATATATTGAATAAGGATAAATCAAGTTGATAAGGTTTCAAATAAATTCCCAACATGCCTAAATTTTATTGGTTTAAGATATTAAAACTCTATCACATCTCTTCTTTTAATTGATTCATTTTTGGAGGAATTTATGTGGGGTTTGAATTTATTATAAATTAATATTTTTGAGGTTTCCAAAATTGCCCCTCTCCACCCTTATAAAAGGGAACCTCCTCCCTCTCCTCTTCACATCATTTTATGCCTTCAAGATCGGCCAATACCTATACATTTATCTTTTAAAATTACATATAGACATACTAAGGGTCCTGTCCTTCTTCATAGACCACCTTTAGTGCCCCAAGAGGAGGTTAAGAAGAGGCGCGTTGAGGAAGAAGTAATATCCTTTACCGATTTTTTCAAATTTATTCCTTCTTATAATTACTCTTCTTTATTTGTTTCATTATAAAGTAATAACATCAGTATCACTCATATAATTATATGTTAATATAAATATTAAACAACCCAATTTCACCTTCTATCCATCCTATGAAAAATGAAATCACAGCGCGTGCGTACGTACAGAATACTGTCTCCACGCAGTGGTAAAATCTGTTTTTCCAACACCACCTTACTTGGATGGGTATAATCTTGGAAATAATAACTATATATGATTATTATAACATGATACTAATTCTAAGATATTATATCATCCTGCTCAATTCCATTCAATAATTATGGGAATGATATCATCGCTCATGCGTACGTAAGGATTACCGTCTCCACAATGCGATGAGATTCATTCTACATGTTAACCATTAAAGAATTATTATAAATTATATATAATAAATAATAATGAAATATATTACGTAATAATGATAGAGTATTTATTTATATGTCATTTACACAATTCCATTCAATTTAATATGGAAAGGAAAACAGTGTTCATGCGTACGTACAACCTACCTTCTCCATGAATGATGTATTTCATTTAATTTATCTATATTTTATATATATACTAATTATATATGATATATAAATCATTTTTCAAATTTTGGAAGTAATTAAATCCTGATATAAGAAATAATATCAAAAACAACATGTCCAAACAAGTACAATTAATGAAACGATTATTACCCAAAACTTTTCTTTAATATGGAATTGACAGATGAATGGGTAATTCAAATTCGTAAGTGAATAATATATGATATCATAAATATTATTATGGTTCTGTTAAAAATTAATAAAATTTTTAAACCCACTATACAGAAGTTTCAGACACAAATAGATGAAATTGGACATAAGGTAAGGGATAATTATTCCAATCTAGTTCTTATCTGAGATAGTTTATTCGTAAGTATTTACTGGGGTAATATTGATCATCCATGTCCATGTTTTCTAAAAATGTTTTCATAAAATATATATTATTCTTAAATGTATGTTTAATGTCATTTTTACCATATTTTGACCTTTACCACAAGGTATGAATGAATCTTTCTTTTGTTTACCATGCGAGGTACTTTTTGACTTTTTCGAAAAAAGTACACAGAGAATGTTTTTTTAACTGATAAGGCATGAACAGATTTTTATGGTTTCATAATGCCTTATTTCCATAAAGATTCATCTACAAGATTTCATGATTATTTTCAACAGAAATCTTCTCTGTTAAAATTGCATGGAATTTTGAGAAAATAAAATGATTTTGAAGAAGAAAGGATATTTTCCTCAAGAATTCAATCCAAGTGTTTAATAATAACTATTTTCCATAAAAGATGAATTTATTTAATATGTTTATGTTTCAAGTATAATGTGTCTATTATTTACATGGATTTATTTTTACTTATGATGAAATGATATCCATTTGTTTGATATGGATTATCTTATGATGGGATGATGTTTATAAAACCCATTTAATTATTTGGGTTATAATGAATGATTTATGTTTATTTTGTGGAACACGTAATAATTATTTCATTATGAGATGGGTGGGACCTATATCTACCTCAAATGTATTGGGTAATGATTTATATCTAATGAGATAGACATGGATGGAATGGAAAGTGAATCTTGTTCAGTAACACAGGGGTGGAACAACAAGTAAACCCGGTTCAGTAATGGACATTGTCCACTATGATGGTATCGGTAGCAGTGTCATGGCTACTATGGAAATAAAATAATTTTCTTAATGGTTTTCCACAATTACATGTTATATTCCCATTCCATTTTATCATGATTTATGTTCCTTTATGATCTATGTTCTATGTAATGCCATGATTTATGTCATTGCTCAATATTTTGATGTTTTATGTTCATGTTTTTACGTTCAAATGTTTATGGATTGTTTTTATGTTCTCCTTATTTACCCTTACTGAGCATTTGAGCTCACCATTTTTTATGTTTTCTTTTCCCCATGATATAAAGAAATGTTTTAGGTAAGAAAAAAACAGGGTAAGATCATTATGGGATATGTTGAAGATCATTCACCATGATTATAAGATTATGTTATGAGTTTCCAAAGGAACTAATCTAAAATGTTCTTTGGGTGTCTTTTTTGTCATGTATTACATTTTCTGAAAAAATAATGTAATGTACATATACGTCAAGCTTGGGTCATTATACTACATGTATTCATAAACACTAATCCCACAACATTTAAATAGACACCAAATAGATAATAATATCTATTAATGTTTTTTAGTTTTTTATTTTAACAAATGGAATTCATAATAATAATTTGTTTATATCATTATTATATGGCATTCATGCTGTAATTTTTCATTTAACCATGATTTTCATTTTTAAATATTAATTATTATTTTTTTATAATTTTGTTTTTGATTTATTTAATGAATCATTAAGTAAAATTAATTTTTTTAATATCATTTGATTTTATTTATATATTAAATTCAATCTATATAAAATAATATAATTTAAAAAATAAATAAAACCATTCCCCATCTATTCTTCATAGTTTATTGTTTTCATTATATTTTTATCTATTATAATTGATCTAAAAAATAAATACTAGTAGAAATATATATATATATATATATATATATTAAATTTATATATAATTTATAAATTTATAGTTTTTTATATATTATCATTTAGTTTTTTTATTTAAATTTTATTGTTAATATAAATTTTTATTCAAATGAAATATTAATCACTATATGAAATATATATAATCTATATTTTTTAATTTTTTATGATTTATATAAATATTTATTATATTTATTTTGATGTTTTAATTTATTTATAAGTTTTTTATTATAATTTTTACTTTTATAATATTTTTTATTTATTATAATCATATGACCTCTTTATATGTATTTTGTTTTTATTACAGTATTTATTGTTTGTTTTAAAATACAATGTTTTTAATATTGATAGGATATGATTCTATTATAAAAATATAGATTTGAATCAGACTACTATAATTTCATCTATTAATGTATAAAAGATACATGTGAAAACTTTGAGCACCTTCAAGAATATTGGATATTGGGATTCATTTTTCTAGTATTGGTTTCACAAGGGAACTCAATTCCTCTTTACCATAAATTTTCCACCAACTTTATTTTTCCATTACATTATTATTATTTTTCTAAATAATTATCCATATTTTTCCTTTCACCTATATTGAAAATACATTGTTTTAATTACATATCTTAAAACAATGACATAACTATTTTTTTATTCTATTTGAATTATGTCTAATTCAGTTTTCCATTCATAGAACTTTATATAGCATTTGTAACATCACAGGTGATGATATATGGGGATGTAAATTGGGAAGATTACAACTTATTTTTTCATAAAAACAAAATATTATAACTAGATACTTTTGAATGATATTCGATTAACTATTTTATATAATATAAAATTAGATCATAATTATATGTTTGTATTACTTATATCTTATTTTAGAAAAGATATTTCCAAGTTCCTTTTTATGGTTGAGCAATATTTTTTACTCATGCTCGGTCATCTAAACCATGTTGATTCATATCCTCTATTATCTCTAAGGCCACTATAATTTCTATTTTTAGTTTATATTTATCCTTTTATATTTTAAATGATTTTGAATCCATCAGTACAAAAAATTTTGACGTTCCTATAGGTTTTACAGGGTATGATCCATTTTCAAGAAATATTTAACTAAAAACTATTGTTCCCCCTATACTATCATAATAAAAACCTTTTTGTCCATATAAATTCAGATCGGATTGACCGATGATTCCTATCAGTTTAATTTTATTTTATATCTTCTAAATCTACTGATGATTAATTAAAAATATTTCTCATTACTTTCATCTAAAGAACAAATAATCTATTTCTATATAATATTCCATTCTCTAATGTATGATATATTATCCTTAATGTAAATTTTTTTATCATTTTCAACCTATATTTTATCTAAAAACATGCTTATTAGTGCATCACTAATTTATAACAATAGAACCCTATCTTTTTTTCAATTCATTCATGTTGTTTTTTGAAAATAACATGAATATTCCAGTATATAGTTAATTAATGTGACCTTTTTTAATTTTATTGCATCAATTTAAACTTATAAAAATGGTATGTTTTAATTTCAAATTACAAATTTTTAGATATATATTTTTGTAATTTAAATATTTATAGTAATAAGATTATTTTTTCATTAAATCATGATTATTAATCTTCATTTTCATGATACATTTAATTACAAAAAAATCATTGGAAATATGATGACATCCATGTACCAATGAATTCAATGGTCTTTTGTTTTTCTTATCCTGTGGGAGAATCTTTCATCAATTCACTATGAGATGGTTCCATTATTGGTTTCACTATCAGAAGAAAAGGGTGTAACATTTATAGAAATCATATTTATGAGTTCATTCATCAAATTTCACAAATTTTCTAGTTAACACACCTGAAAAAATTTATTTTTGGATAATCTATGGAGTGGATTTATATAATAAAGGGTGTCATTAATCGATATTGTCATTATCTGAGTGCTCCATTTCTTTTAGTGGCCACCCAAAAATTAATTCCCCAAACGTTCTCTCAATGTATGATTATTTGTATTTTAGATATCTTCTTGGAAACCACTCCCTTGAATAAATTTCTTATACTATCAATACACAGGATTCTACTACACAAAAAATTTGTTACTCATTTTTTATCCCTAATTAATCAGTATATCTTCCTATGGGAAATTTAAATTAATAAAACAAATATACATGAATCAACCAATTTATGATTTTGTTTATCTTGTTTCATGATTTCTATGATATCCACATCATGATTTTTTGAAACCTTAATACTATTGGAGTCATCACGCATGTTTTTTAGTAGGATGTAATCCATAATCCATATTTATGTTTCTTTTGACCAAAAACTCTTCCCTAATTGTGAAGCACATAAATTATTCTTTCCATTATGAGATAATTTCCACAAATAAATTATTCTTCCCCCATTATTTATCTCATTATCTCATAATGAGATAATCCATCGTCCATATTTAGATTTCTTTTTTGACGACAACTGCTTCCCGAATTGCAAAGCCCTTAAATTATTATTCCCATTATGAGGCAATTTCCCCAAATAACTAGTCTAATATTCATTACATGATTCGTATTTTTATTCGATGAAACTAATGTAACGACCCGAATCTGGAGCCCTTCCACTGGTACCCCGTACCTGGTTCGCCACATGACGTCTAGCGCATTTCCCCAAATGCCAGAGGCTGCCGACTAGTGGAAAGGGCTTTGGTAAGTTATTGGGGAAACTATGCCCTCATTTGGTAAGTTATACAAGTCAAGAAAACAACAGTCAATAGAGGAAGCAGTAAACAACATACAAACACTGAAACTAAACAGTAGAAGCAATGAACATATAATAATGATGATAATGATGAAGAAAGTACAAGTATCTAAGGAAAGTAGGGAACACATCAACGTGCTGAAATATGAATGAAAACAAAGTACGAAAGTTACAGCAACTCCAGCAGCATCGTAATCCTAAGATCAGTCCTATGCTCTCCAGCTCCAACCAGAAAATCACATACCCGAAGTAGAAGTGCCACAATCCCTATCCACACCTGCAACCATATAACCTATTTGGGCCGAAAAGTAGGACCCAAATAGGGTGTGAGACTAATCCCAGTCGGCAATCACCACGAGATCCATGCCCTACTGTCAGTGAGTAATATAGAAAAATAAAGGAAATAAATGCAGAAGAGAAGAAAAAATACACTAAAGTAAACAATCCTACCAATATCGATTAAAATTTATTTAATAGTTCAGTAATATCATTTAGCTATCAACCAAGGAACCTAGCAACAGCTTTATACTCCCAAGGAAGCAAGTAATCACAACAGGTAACTCAGCAGTCTACCTAGACAGTAAGTAGTACAAACCCGAGCTTGTTCTTTGTCTTGGTGGACTCGTCACAACCAACCAAAAAATAAAGCAGTGACTCTCTGGGTGGCTCCTACTAGCTAACCCCTCTAGTCAATTAAACATACAAAAGAATATACACTCTGGGGAGCTCTCACTGTCAATTCCCCTATAGTATTTCTACAAAAGATATAGACTCTTTGAGGAAGAACATACGTCTAATTCCCCCCTATATTATCGATACGTAACTAAGGACACTCTAATAAAGCACAAATTCCCATTCCCACAGGTCCTTCGATCAATAATAATTATAACAGACTCTCTAGGGAAGCCCTAATGGTCAATTCCCTCTTTTGTCTACCACACAGGGTTCACTCATCCCTGACCACTTTAGTCATGCTTAATCGACTGTTAGCAGCCTAAAAGTTTAGAAACTACTTGGATAATCGCTACAAATTCATCCACAAGAACATAAACAGCAGGAAATACATGAAATCAAGTCAACATGCATACTAGCAATGTGGAACAGGGTTGCCTCGTAGGCAACCTGTGCCAAACGACAATAAACAACCAAACAAGGTGAAACACCGACGGTGTGATCCTCAACCATGCTAACAAGCAATTATTACTCATCTAATAACCTCATGCATACAATCAATCTAAGGCGGATAACAAAACATGATCAAAACCCTAACCTGAGATACCCGATACATGGGTATCCAACACTTTTGCACCAAAAACTCATAGTCATTCAACGTAGGGAAAAGAACCACCTACCTCAAAACTTGGAGATTGATATTCATGAACCTCAGCCTATGAATCATCCTAGAATGGAGTAAATCTGCAAAAACGTCTAAAAATTTCAACCTCAGATAACTCTAACAAGAGAAGGAATCTGGAAACACGGCGAAAGAAGAACCGAGAACTCACCGCTGCGATTCTATTACACCCAACATCATTCGATTCGGAAAACCGGTAAAGAATCGGTGGCTCGGAGAAGAATTGGCTCTGTAGGTCTCTCTGGATGTAATTAGGTAGAGAAGAAGATGAAAACGTGGATTAGGCATGACCCCAGTCCGATTAATGAAATAAAAAAGTACACGGCATGTACTCCCAGAATACACGGCGTGTAGTCCCCTTTTCCGTACACCGTATTAATCGGTCTCCACCTCATCACTATACCCAATGTGACTGGCCCATACACGGCCAGCACACAGACTCAAGCGGAAGAAAAGTACGCGGTGTGTACTCATAAAGTACACAACGTGTACTTACAAAATTTCCAGATTCTCTTCTTTTTCTTGAAAATAGAAGGAAAAGGAAAATATACCTAAAAGGAAGGACAAGGTTCTTACAAACTTCCCTCATTAATGAAATCCATCCCCGATTTTCCCTAACAAGGTGGAAAAGAAGAAACCTCGAACAACCCTAGCCACTGTGATTGCATATCAGCCTCCCTCCCCCAAGTCTCGTCCTGCACATGGCCATGCTGCCATAACACCCGTACCAGAGGAACAGACCGGCCACGGAGTACCTTTGAGCTACGATCAACAATCCTAATAGGATGCTCCTTGAATGATGCATCCTTCTCCATCTCAAACTCCTTGGGTATAAAAACATGAGACGGGTGTGAGAAATAGCATCGAAGCTGAGAAACATGGAAGACGTCGTGCATAGCCTGATATCTCTGAGGTAACTGCAACCTATAAGCAACCAACCTGACTCTCTCCAGAACCTCGAATGGCCCGACATATCTCGGTGAAAGCTTACCCTGTCTCCTGATCCTCTTGTGTCCCAACCTCGGGGTAACATGTAGGAAAACCTGGTATCCGACCCCTAACTGTAGAGGTTACCTCCGGTGATCGGCATAAGACTTCTGTCGAGACTGCACGATATCCATCCTCTTCCAAATCAGCTCTATCTGCTCTGAGGTCTCCTAAACAAGATGAGGTCCCAACAAAGCTGCCTCTCCTGCCTCCAGCCAGCATAAAGGTGATCGGCATGGCCTACCATACAAAGCCTCGTATGGCGCCATTTGAATAGTTTCCTAGAAACTGTTGTTATAGGAAAACTCCACGAGAGGTATATGATTTTACATAGAACCACCAAGCTCTAGAATGCAAGATCAGAGCATATCCTCAAGCACCTGGATTGTGCGCTATGACTGACCATCTGTCTGAGGGTGATAAGCTCTACTCAGAAGTACCTGCGTACCCAAAGCTTTCTGTAGTCCCTGCCAGAAATGCGAAGTAAAGTGGGCATCCCTATCTGAAACGATAGTACTCAGAACCCCATGCAAGTGCACAATCTCACGAACATACAACTGTACAAGCTCATCGACAAAAAAGGTCTCCTTTATCGGCAAGAAGTGAGCTACCTTCGTAAGCATGTCAACGACAACCCACGCAACATTGTTTCCTCTCGACGTTCTCGGTAACCCTATCACGAAGTCCATTGCGGCATCGTTCCACTTCCACTCTGGAATGTGTAGATACTGCAAAAGCCCCGCAGGTCGCTGATGCTCCGCCTTCACCTGCTGATAGGTGGAACATCTCATGAAAAAACCAGCCACATCTTTCTTCATACCTGGCCACCAGTACTGGCGGTGAAGATCCTGATACATCTTTGTGATGCCAGGATGAACTGCCCAAACAGAGGAATGAAAATCCTACATCAGATCCTTGCGTATGTCTGCTGGCACCCAAATGTGTCCCTGGAACCTCTAGATCTCATCCTCTCCCACTATCCATCCAGAAAGAGGGTCCTCTCCTGACACACATTACCATAGGACTAGGCCTTTTGAATCAGGCAGCTGCCTCATCCGAACTCGGTCCAGAAGTATAGAGGTAACAGCCATAGAAGATAGGAAATTCTACCCCTGACTATCATGCACCTCCAAATGCATCTCCGAGAACAGAGCCATCAGTTTCCACTCACAGATGGCCTCCTGAACTTCCTGTATTTGAGTTCTCCTGTTCAGTGCATCAGCCACTACGTTGCCTTTCCCAGGCTTATAGGCAAGCTCAAAATCGAAGGACTGGAGATACTCAACCCACCTCTGTTGTCTCAGATTCAGGTCACACTGCGTGAAGATGTACTTGAGAATTTTTTGGTGAGTGTATACCACAAAACGTTCTCCCAGAAGGTAATGTCTCCAACAACGTATAGCAAGAACAACCGCATCCATCTCCAGGTCGTGCGTAGGATAATTCCTCTCATGTGGCCTCAACTGCAAAGATCCATACGCAACCACTCGGTCCACTTACATAAGCACTACTCCAAGTCCGATGCCAGATGCATCACAGAAAACTGTATAGCTCTTGGACGGATCCGAAAAAACTAGGATCAGTGCGGAAGTAAATCTCCCCCTCAGCTCCTAGAAGGCTGAGTCATAGGCTTCTGACCAAACAAACTTCACCCCCTTCTTAGTAAAGCCTCTTAGCAGTGCTTCTAGGTGTGAGAAGTCCTGTATAAACCACCAGTATTTACCAGCCATCCCCAAGAAGCTTCGCACCTCAAAGACGTTCTTCGGATGCTCCCAGGTAACTACTGATCTCACCTTCTCTGGGTCTACTGATAATCCTTTCTTAGAGATGGCATGACCCAGGAAGTGAATCTCGTCCATCCAAAACTGGAACTTCGAGAGTTTAACATAAAGCCGATTCTCCCTCAGTGTACTCAAAATGATCTCAAGATGGGTTGCATGGTTGTGTCGACAGTGAGAGTACACCAATATATCATCCACGAAGACCACAACGAAGGAATCCAAAAAAGGTCGAAACACTCGGTTCATCAATGCCATCAAAACTGCTGGTGCGTTCATAAGAACGAACGACATAACCGTATACTCATAGAGACCATACCTGGTCCTGAAGGCTGTCATAGGTATATCTAAAGGTCTAACGTGCAGCTGATGATAAACGGACCTCAAATCGATTTTCGAGAACACCCTTGCTGCTCGAAGCTGATCGAAGAGGTCATCAATCCTCAGTAAGGGATATCGGTTCTTGACCGTCAACTGGTTAAACTTCTGATAACCCACGCAAAGACTAAGGGTACCGTCTGCCTTATTCTCGAACAGGACAGGCGAACCCTAAGGAGAAGTACTGGGTCGGATGAAACCCCTTGCCTGCAACTCCTCCAGCTTCTTCTTGAGCTCCTACAACTCAGGTGTAGCCATCCTATAAGGAGGAATGGACACTAGTGCTGCTCCTGGCATGAGGTCAATTGATAAGTCTACCTCACCCTCCGGAGGCAAACCTGAAAATTATTTTGGAAAGACATTTGGAAATCGATCAACCAATGGAGGAAAATATTACTGTGAAGTCCCCTAGTCATCCAGATAAAGACTAGAAATATGGGTCGTAACTCCTCCTAGCCCATGATGCTCGAGTCTGGATCGACTCCACTAAACATCCCACTCGCCTTTATGATGAAAAGATTCACCCTCTGGTGATACAAAACTCACCCTACGGCGATAGAAGTCGACGACTTCCTAGAAGGGAACCAACCATTCCATACCGAGAATGACGTCATAACTCATCATCTCTAGGAAATAGAGGTCCCATAAGAAATGATACCCTGCAACCTAGTGAGGGCACTCCTTGCACTGACATACACTAGATGTCCTCGTTCCCAAGGGCGTGTTGAGAGTCAACATGTCAGCAGAAGAAAAGACACAGAGCTCAAGGCTATCCAATACAGCAACAGAGATAGATCTATGTGAAGCAGCAGTATCGAAAAGGGTTGAAGATAAAACTGAGGCTACTGAAATCGTACCACGAACTATAGAGGGTCCGAGATCCTTCTTCTGATGAATCTGCTCTACCGCAAAAGTCCGGACTGCACCGCGGCCCTATGTAGCAGCCTGGAAACCCTAAGCTGCTCTTCCCTGAGCCTGACCACTACGTCCATGACCTTTACCCTGAAATGAACGTCCTGTAGAACCCCAGCCCCTAGTCTATTGCGGAGCTGGAAATCCTGCAACCGTACGTGGGGTCGAAACTGATCCTCCTTCACTAGCCGCTGGAAGGGGAACCTTGCAGAAACGCTGCAGGTGACCCATCTTGCCGCAGGATCAGCACTCCCCTGGGTCCCTCAGGCACTGGGGCTTCTTATTCCCATTCCTCCCACACCGATAGCACAACACTGGGGTTCCAGAAGGGGAATCTAATCTACCTGAAGGAATACCTTGCTTCCTCGGGTCACCTTGGGTAGACTCTCGGTGGCGTTTCCTGCTGTCTGTCTAGAGGGAATCAACCTTGGATGCCGAACCACCCTAGTCCATAGCTCTAGTCTCCCTCAGGTTTCTCTCCATGATGAGTGCTTGGTTGACTATCAGGGTAATATAAGTCAATTGAAAGACATTCACATGCGATCTGATCTCCGGTATGAGGCCTTCCTCAAACATCCTTGCTAAAAACAGCTCGTCATTCCCCAGAATGGGAGTGAATCACTGTAACTCAGTGAAGCGGGAGGAATACTCCATAACTGAGAGAGTACCCTGTTGTAGGCTCTTGAACTCCCTGGCTCTGTCAGCCCTCAGCGTCGCTAGGTAGAAGTAGTCATAAAACGTAAGCTGAAACTCATCCCAAGCCATAGCCTGCTGGTTCCCCGTCTGAGAGACTACGTCCCACCATCTCATGGAGGAATCTCGCAGCATATACATCGTGAGATTCACCCTTATCTCTAGAGGTGTCTCCATATGCTCGAAGATGGACAGCATGGCTTCCATCCATGACTCTGCAGCCTGAGGTCCTCCATCCCCTGTGAAGGTGGGAGGATGCTGCTGCTGGAAGACCCATGTCATATCTACCATAGTCAGGGTAGGATGCTGAACTCCCTAGAATTTTGGCCTGAATCTCATTAAACCCTCTCTGAAATGAGTTTCGACATCAGTGTCTGGATTCACTACAGGTTCCATGTCCGGAACGATGGGCAGAACTACTGGCAGTCCCTGATCGGTCGTATCGGGTGTACGATCACTGCCTGGTTCCTGGTGGGAAACATGAGGACTTCTCGGTGCCATAGCTCTGAAATACCAATACACACCTTCATTAAAGATGAACGCAGTTGGAACATAGGAGAGTAAAATGGAATAGGAGGGAAAAACCTTCAAATTAGGGAAAAACATGGCTACACGGTGTTTAATACAACTACACGACGTGTTTCTTAAAAGTTTACCCAGGGAATGTACATTGTCCATACATGGATGTGTAAACTACCCAGCTACACGGTGTGTTCTTAAACTACATGGAATGTACTGAACCTTTTCTCCCTACCCGGTTACTCCTACACAACTAAGTCACATAGACTGTCCCAGCTGAAGACCACAAAACATGTTTGAGGTAGACACGGTGTGTACTGGACAAGCCTTACCTGACCCGTGTTGTTAGCGACACAGCCTGACACACGGTCGACACTACACGGTGTGTTCCTAAGAGACACAGAATTCACTTGAATGGAAACCTCGGCCCATGTTGTTCGTGTCACGGCCGGGTACTCGGCTGATCCTTACACAGCATGCCTCGAACAAACACGGCGTGTATAGGAGAAGGTAACAACCGACCCTTGTTTTTAAAGACACAGTCGGGTACCTGGGAAAGGACACACGGTGTGTGCATACCAAACACGATGTGTACAAAAAATGCATTAACTAGCCAGTGTTGTTAGTTACACGGTTGGGCTCCCAGTTAACCTCTACACGGCGTGTTCCTAGAGTACACGGCGTGTTACTGAAAACCATTTACAGCTCTGTGTCCCTGTCAACACGGTCAGTGAAAGGGAAAAAAACTATACGATGTGTATATATAAATTACATGCCGTGTATTCTGGGTTTTTTTCATAATATAGCCTCAAAAATGCACCAGAGCCCAAAAAACACAGAAAACAAGGGTGAAGGTGACAAATTCAGATCCGTGGGGGCCCATACTCCCCGAAAATCAATGCATGGCATTATAACGATCCATATAACAAGAAAACAACACAAGAACTCACGAACCACCAAATTATGATCCTCGAGGGCCCATAACACCTCTATGATCAATGTTTGGCATCCGTGAAAATAACGCTCCAAACAACGATACCCTATCAACATAGCAGGTATTCTATCACAGCAGCTATCACAACAGCATGAATTGTCTATCCCAAATCCTATCACAACAGTATGCAATCTCTAATTCAACCTAGATGGCATGGAAAAATGCATGGCATGTGATATTCTAATATGTAACTATATGATGCAAGAGATGTCATACCCTCATCTCATCAGGTTGCAACAAAATTTAACCGCAATCATATAAACAGTGACATCACAAAACAAGTGCATCACCCAACGATGAAATCAATTAAACTGTAATATTCTCAAAACTCAAAACATGCAATATTTGAGATAATCAGGCTTTTTTCCTATACACGTGTTCTAGAATGACCGGGCATAGCTATTTACCATTTACCTCTTCTGTCATATCCTTGTCTAATGTCTCTAAACAGTAAATCAATAAAAAAGGAAAGAACTCCTCTGATACCACTTTGTAATGACCCGAATCCGGATCCCTTCCACTGGTACCCCATACCCGGTTCGCCACAAGACCTCAAGCACATTTCCCTAAATGCCAGAGGCTGCCAACTAGAAGCGAGAGCCTAAGTAAGTTATTGGGGAAACTATGCCCTCATTTGGTAAGGTATACAAGGCAAGAAAACAACAGTCAATAGTGGAGCATTAAACAACATACAAACACTGAAACTAAACAGCAGAAGTAATGAACATATAATAATGATGATAATGATGCAGCAAGTACAAGTATCTAAGGAAAGCAGCAATCACAACAATGTACTGAAATACAACTGAAAACAAAGTATGAAAGTAACAGCAACTCCAGCAGCATTGGAAGGAAATACTCGGTCCTATGATCTCAAGCTCCAACCAGCAAATCACGTAGACGAAGTAGAAGGGCCACAATCCCTAACCACACCTACAAACATATAACCTGTTTGGGCTGAAAAGCAGGACCCAAACAGGTTGTGTAACTAATCCCAGTAGGAAATCACCACGAGATTTGTGCCCTACTGTCAGTGAGTAATATAGCGCAATAAAGGAAATAAATGCAGCAGAGAAGAAGAAATACACGAAAGTAAACAATCCTACCAATCTCCATTCACATTTATTTAATAGTTCAGTACAATCATTTAGCTATCAAACAAGGATCCTTGAAATAGCTCTATACTCCCAAGGCAGCAAGTAATCACAACAGGTAACTCAGCAGTCTACCAAGAGAGCAAGCAGTATAAACCCAAGCTTGTTCTTTGGAATGGTGGACTCGTCAAAACCAACAAAAAAATAAAGCACTGACTCTCTGGGTGGATCCTACTAGAAAACCCCTCTAGTCAAGTAAACAGACAAAGGCACAGACACTCTGGGAAGCTCTCACCGTCAATTCCCTTGTGGTATTGCAAAGAAAGATATAGACTCTCTGAGGAAGCACTTACGTCTAATTCCCCCTATAGTCTCGCAACGTAACTAAGGACACTCTGAGGAAGCACAATGTCCCATTCCCATAGGTCCTTAGATCGATACTAATTATAACAGACTCTCTAGGGAAGCCCTAATCATCAATTCCCCCTTTGGTCTACCACACCAGGTTCACTCACCCCTGAGCAGTTTAGTCGTGCGTAATCGACTATTAGGAGCCTAAGATGTTTAGAAACTAGTTGGATAATAGCTATAAATTCATCCACAAGTATATAAATAGCAGGAAATACATGCAATCAAGTCAACAGGAATACTAGCAATGTTTAATACGGTTGCGTCCTAGGGAACCCATGCCAAATGGGAATAAACAGCTAACAAGGGGAAACACCCACGTGGTGATCCTCAACCATGCTAACAAGCAATTATTAATCATCTAATAACCTCAAGAATACAATATATCTAAGGCAGATAACAAAACAGAATGAAAACCCTAACCTGAGATACCCAATACATGGGTATCTGACACTTTTGCACTAAAAACTCAAAGACATTGAACGTAGGGCAAAAAACCACCTACCTCAAACCTTGGAGATTGATATTCATGAACATCGGCCTGTGAATCGGCCTAGAACAGAGAAAATATGCAAAAAGGTATAAAACATTCAACCTCAGACAACTCTCACAAGAGAAGGAATCAGGAAACATGGCCAAAGTAGAACCGAGAACTCACCATTGCGATTCTATTTCACCTAACGACGTCCGATTCGGGAAACCGGTGAAGAATCGGTGGCTCGGAGAAGAATCGGCTATCTAGGTCGATCTGGACATTATTAGGTGGAGAAGAAGATGAAAACAAGGATTTGGCGCGACCCCCATCCAATTAATGAAATAAAAAAAGTACACAGAGTGTACTCCCAGAATACACGGCGTATAGCCCCTTTTTTCGTACGCCGTATTAATCAGACTCCACCTCATCGCTACACCCCATGTGACTGGCCCGGACATGGCCAGCACACGACCTCAAGTGGAAGAAAAGTTCCAGGGGTGTACTCGTAAAGTACACGACATGTACTTACAAAATTTCTAGATTCTCCTCTTTTTCTTGAAAACGGCCATAAAAGGAAAACATACCTGAAAATAAGGTCCGGGTTCTTACAAATAACTTATCTACTATGATAATGAAATCATTTTTAACTTTATATAAATTTCTAATAATTTAAATGACTTGAAGTAGGCCTACAATATTTATCATCAATTCATGTCACTGTTATTCTTATCATAGTTTTTATTTTTTAAACATGGTAAACTATAATTATATATATATATAAACATATTTTATTTTAATAATAGTTATTTTTTTTATTAATAATCACTATAAAATAACATAAAAACATTGTTTGAATACTTAATACTAGGTATTGTTTTGAATATTGTATCATATTGATGTAAAATAAGATTTCCTATCCCATTGCCACTTTGAATTTCATTTAAATATTTGTTATTGATGGCCTTAGTTTTTTATTTCATTACCGGGGACATGACGAGTTTTTCAAGGAGAATCTTTTTCTTTGTTTCAATTTTTGAGTAAAATTGAATTTTCGTTGCGTTTTCTAGACAATCTTACCCACCTATAATTCTTTTAATTTATGATCTCTTATTGTTTGAATCTATCTTTTGGAAGAAATGGATTTCACTTATGATATAGTTGATTCGACATACAATTGAATCATGTCATCCATTTTATCATCTCTATTCAATTACTTTCTCTTTCATTATGAAATTTAAATTAGAAAAAAATATTTATATGAGTCATCCAATTATATGATTTTGGTTTTCGTATATTATTTTTTCTATGACATTATTACTCTAATTTTTTTTAAACTATCGTGTCCCATCCTAGAGGAACCATTTCCCTCACTACACCATTCCATCCTCCAATAGGTTTGGGGATGATGACTAGCCCCAAGTAGGAATATCCCTCAAATGGGAGACATTTTCCTATGTACCTGTATACACGCACACATCTCCAATCCTAAAATTATGATACATAAAACACTAATTAAAAAAGAATTCATACCACTAAGATACCAAAAATATTGTATTACAATAAAAAACTAGAATGGAAATAGGGCTATAATACAAGCCCTGCAAAATAGAGTCTAGAAAAGTGAATGTCTAAGTTCCTAAAACTAGTCCATAGAAAGTACTACCTGAAGGATAGGCACAGGGACAAATGTCTGATATCACAAGACCACACCATGAATGTCTGGTATCTCTAAGAAACACCTAGTACCTTGAAAATGCATTGATTTTCTGCTCAATACATGACACATGTGGGAATAGCCCATGCAGGGATGGATAAAACCACACTAAGTTAGACACCCCAAAACCACAAAGGAATACCACTAAGAAATACACGAATTATACTATAAGAAAATAAATGAAGTATGCTAAAAATAAATACACGAATTATACCAAAAAAATTATATGAAGTATACCAAAAAGAATATACATAGTTAGCTTATACAGGTATAGGTATATAATATAAAAAATAGGATTATCAGATGTAATCCAAAAAACACCTAGTATCCATAAGACACATAGTCTCGATGAGACATGTAGTCACGGTAATACACATAGTACTGATGAGATGCTCAGTCCTGATGATGCACTCAGTACTGATGAGACCCTCATCCTTTTAGAGACACGTAGTCTCGATAATAAACATATTTTCAGTAAGTCACATAGTCTCAAAAAGTCACGTAGTCTCAAGGGCACAACCATCCACTAGATCCTACTAACAATATGGTCATTCTATGATAAATCACTCCTCAATCCATAAGTTCATATGAAATCACCCAAAAAACGTATTTCAGTATCTCAAAAGGATAATCTTGTCACCAGGGTCCAAACTCCACAAACTGCTCATCCAATGGACACATGTTTTTAAATCTATAGTTGTTTTAATAAAAAGGTATGACATAGGTCCAGTCTGGGTCAGATCTGACCCATCAGACCCAGCCTGACCCAACAGCAAACCCAACCCAGTCTAGCTAGATCAAGTCAATCTCATAAGGCCCATGGAGCATCCCATCTCCACTAGTTAGGCCCACAATGTGGGTTCTCTTCTGTACCAGATGCAGCCTACCACAACCGCATCCCATATGGTCCATGTGGCCTGCTTGGACCATGTGCCACCCTAGGCCATGTGTTCTTCCCCAACCATCTACCATCCTTATGGTCCCTATGTCTCCATGTGTCCCATGTGTTACTGCTATCATTGAAAGTTATCCTGCAGCCCGATATCACTAATCGCTTCCCCTTCATCTTTTTCCATGCTTACATGCGATAGTTGTCGCATGCCACCGTCGGCATCGGTCTCTAGTGTGGGAATTTCAGTGGTATATTCTATGGACCAACAAGTCTCCAATGATTCTCAATACATTATGTGGTCATATATCTATTCTTGTTGGGTCGCGATCTACACTGATGTGGACTATGTAGCTAATTTTCTTCTGATTCGAGGGTCTGATCACGTTCAGAGCCTCCCAGAATGTCGAGCCATGACCACGAGGATCCCAAAAGTGATGAATGCAAACAATTAGAGAATATAAAGTAACCAAGAACATCTAAGGAATAATCCTTATAATTTTTTCATCCTAAACTTGATTCATTCTCATTACAATGACGAATAAAGACGGTAAGGAAACTCTCATTTACAATTCCCCATAATAACCATCCCGTAAGAATGATTGAACCATAGATAAACCTATTCGTTGGTCGTTGCACCTTAATTATATATTATATGAATGGGGAAGAAATAAAAATGGGATAAAACTGCATTCTTGGATTTGGACCACTCAATGATGAAGATCGATCATCTCATCGTCGTTGTTGGATAGATCATTCGAATCTGAGGTGCATCGATGATCTTCGATCCACATTATGATCTGTGATCCATCATCATGGTCAACAGAAATTCCATCTCCGTGTATCATTGGAATCTCAGGGTTATGATGATGTCCCATGATTCTTGAAAAACTCTAATAAATATATAATGAGTCACTACATCGAAATAAAATATTTTTTTTAAATATTTTATTACCGATACGTCCGGAAACTACCTTTCATGGCAGACCCACTCCAGTCGATGCTAGTCCCCAACTATGGTAATGTTGATTATCTGAATGCAACGATTCCATCAGATTAATGATCTAGGAACTCGTTTAGACGTTATTCCACTTTTTTCTGGAAAACTGAATGTGCATTATTTTTAATATTAATAATATTCTTTGAGAAATGATTCTGTGAACACTGAGCCTCAGAATCGAATGTCACCTCAATGTCGAGTCTCGTAATAATTATATATAATATATGAAAATAAAACATGAAAATTTAGAGATGTTAAATTCTCCCAATATCAGGGATTTACATCCCCAAAATCCAAAAGAAAACGTTATACAAACAAATGAGTGTACTAAGAATGAATCTAGGCTCCCCTATCCCATGTTCTATTCTGTGGGTTTCCCTGCTTCCCAAAATACAATAAAAAGGAATCAACCACTCGCAAAGGATCCTCTCTTGTTGATCCTTGATCTCCACCAAGTACTTCACAAATTTTTCCCCATCATCAATATCTTGCTCACCCCAGTCAATGACATGAAATAGATCACGCACGTATCTCCTCAACTGTAAAACATTGAAGCCTCCATGCACCCTCACTAAATACAGAGGAAGAGCCAAGCGGTATGCCACCTATCCAACTCTATGTAGCATCTATAAATGGCCGATGAACTTCAGAGATACTTTTCCTCCATAGAAAAATCTGTGTATTCCACGTCGAGGAGAAAGACGATGTAACACGTGTTCTACCTACTCGAACTCCAATTGCCTTTATCAACATTCACCATAAGACTTATTATGTCTCTTTGCAATCTTAATCCACTCCTAGATGAAAAGAACCTTCTCTTTAGTTTCCTACACCAACTCTGGGCCCATAGGTGTTGACTCTCTTGGGTCTTTCCAGCAATGTGGAAACCTTTAGGGTCACCCATACATGGTCTCAAATGGTACCAAATCGATGGTGTAATGATAACTATTTTTATATGAAAACTCCACCTGGGGTAGGCGATCCACCCAACAATGGCCAAAATCTATGATGAAAGAACCCATAATTTCCTCTAAAACATGTATGGTTTCTCTATATGGTCATCCGTTTGTGGGTGACATCCTATGATCAAGCACAACTGAGTCCCAAAAAACCCATGTTATCCCTTACACAACCTATCTGTAAATCAAATATCATTATATGATTCTATCATCAATGGGACTCCATGGAGTTGATCAATCTCCTAAATATAGAGGCATCCCAAGCTCTCTATTAAATTCTAACTCTTGAATCTCTTGGAAGTGGGCCAACGTGGTTAGTCGGTCAATGATCACTCAAATGGTATTGTGCCCCTAGACATACATTATAAACCTATCATTAATTCCATTGATATTTCATCCCAATTCCATTCTGGCACCTCATCAGGTTGATTTTAACCCGTTGGAACCTAGTTCTCTTCCATCAATTGCTGACAAGTAAGGAATCTAGAAATGAAATATGTCACTTCCTTATTTACCCACAACCACCAGAACTGACGTCGGAGGTCCAGGTACATCCTTTCCACACCTAGATGTACCGTACAAGGGTATATATGTAAATCCCTTAGTTCCTCCTCTTGTAACTCCTCTGGAACCATTGTGCATCCTATTAAAATTACAACGGGATCCCCACCTTTTGAATATCCATCAGAGTCATGCCTTGTGGACATCTGGCCACATAAAGTCTCAGAGTCAGTATCTCCGAGTTGGGCTTCCCTGACTCATTGTAAGAGTGTATGGGTGAAAAACCCAAGTTATGGGTAAGGAGTTCTATCACTATCTATAAAGGATATCTGTAATGAAACTAACTGATCTGACGCCAGGTTTAGAAACAATGAACATGTTCTCCTAGGGAGAGCATTTTCCACCCTATTCCCCTTCCGAGGAGTGCAGACAATCTGAAATTCATAGTCCTAGATGAAGTATAGTAATCATCTCTATCTCATGTTCATATCTTCCTAATAAAACATATACTTAATACACTTATTGTTAGAGTAGATGATAAACCGCTTTCCCATCCGGTAGTGTCGCCACATCTTCAATTCGAAGAATACCGCTGCTAATTCAAGATCTTGGGTCGTGTAGTTTTACTCATGTGGTGTCAACTATCATGGACCATGGAAAATCAATACATTCCCCTACATCAAGACACATCCAAGCATGGTTCATGATACATCGCATAATACTACATACTTGACAACCTCCATTAGAAATCTCATGATAGGAGCGCTTTCCGATCTCTGCAAGAACTTATGAAAACTCTTATCTCACTTCTCCATCTACAATAGAGGGTATCCCATTCATTACAGAGTTTTAAAGGGCGTTGATACTCTGGAAGATTTATGTATAAACCTTCTATAGTACCCATAAAATCCTAGGAAACCCCGCATCACGGTAACAGTCTTGGGTGGCTCCCAAGAAAGAACTGACTCAAAATTCATGTGATCAACCGAAACTCCAACTTCTGAAATAAAGTGTCCTTGAAAATTGACCTCTCATATCCAGAACAAAAACTTTGATATCCTCTCATAAAGCCAGTTCTCTCAGAGTGTGTCCAGTACCATCCTCAAGTGTATCATGTGCTCCTCCATAGACTTTGAGTATACTAGAATGTCATCAATGAAGACCACCATGAATAGGTCTATGTTTGGATGGAATATCATATTCATGAGTCCCATTAAAACTAATGAGGAACTCATCACAAAAAATGAAATTAACAAGTACTCATTGTGTCTTTATCTACATCTTAAATTCATCTTTAGTATATCCTCATCCCATACTTGAACATGGTGA
The DNA here is from genome assembly GCA_963277665.1 of Viscum album. Classification (NCBI taxonomy): domain Eukaryota; kingdom Viridiplantae; phylum Streptophyta; class Magnoliopsida; order Santalales; family Viscaceae; genus Viscum; species Viscum album. The sequence goes on along the minus strand of CAUJRU010000030.1, from coordinate 114,596 downwards.
TATCCAGATATGAGGACTATCATTGAGAATCACCATTCCCCTTTCATTTGATCGAAAAGTTCTTCGATCATTGGTAGTGGTTAATTTTTTTTCACAGTCACATGGTTAATGTTCCAGAAGTTCACACCTAACCTCAGGCTCTGGTCTACCTTCTTGACAAACAGCACTGGGGATACCCATGGGAAAACACTAGGACCCATGAATCCATTCCTCTGAATGTCCTCCAACTGTACCCTCAGCTCACAAATCTCTACAGGAGCCATCCGATATTCCTGTGTAGATATCGGTTACATCTCCTGGTATAGATAAATACATATGTATACCTCCCTACGAGGAGGAAATCCTAGAATATCCTCAAGAAAGATTTCCCTGTATTCCTCTACCAGTTTAGGAAACTGGGACTCATATCATGCACTGGACCAAGGTTCAGGCTATCCAACTGATGTGTGATTGGATTCCCCCTCCTATGGTTGAGTCCATTATTCACTACCTGCATTTCCATTTCAACAACAAAGGAAAACCTGGTCCCATAACCATAAACACACTGCACTATGTGCCTAAAACACTCAATATGAGTTTGAACTATGGATAACGCATCTATATGAAGAATGACTTCATAAGGACTCGATTTAACTAGCAAGAGACCCCAACAAAAAATCTCACCTCTAAGAGAATGTTCGCACTTTAAAAACATATGCATGATCATCAAATCCCCTCCCATAAGAGTCTCTAAGAGTAATGGTCGAGTTACCGTTTCCACTGGATTCTCTGAGTCTCGAACAGGGGTCCTGGAAATAAAAGAATGACTGGGACCTATGTCTATTAAAACTGAATATAATTTGGAAAATACACAGATTACACATCTAATTAGACCTGGATCATCATTATTATAAGGCTTCATCACCTGATGTTGGACTGGTCCTTATCCACCACCTCTGTGTACCTGTCGTGGACCACATGGGTGTGGTTGTGGTAATACATCGAACCTCCAACCACCTATTACTTCCATGGATACTTCTCTATCATTTCATCCACTTCATAAACCACCCTACTCTTGACTATAATTCTAATATTTTTTCCCTCGATTGTCTCCTGATTGGTCATTTGGTGGTTCATGAAATCTCGAGCAGGATGTCCCTGATTGCTACACAAGTAACTCATTATGTCCTTCTGCTGACGCTCTCTGCCCTGGGAGGCCAAAAAAACTGATCTGGTATCCTAGGGTTATCCCCTAGAGTGATTTACCCATTTGGGTCTGTGAAACTAATTTTGGATACCTACTATCGAAGATTCGGCTACCTTGTTCCCAGTGGTATCTCCCATTGGCGGTGTCCACTCTGCTAGAAATATCTCCACTAGCAGATCTCGCTCCAGTACCCCTAAAATATGTTGGAATTAAATGGGATATCATGGACTACATGATCTATTGACATAAACCATCATCGTTGGACTATTCCCTAAAGAAAGGGTCTCATACAATATCCATGGAGTAATGAGAAAGATCAATAAATCTTGCCTAGTACTCTGCCACTATCTGACTGCCCTGATACATATGAAGAAGCTCATGTATATGCACTGGGTATAACATAGGTGGGAATAACTCCTCTCCGAAGATATGATTGAAGTTTTCCTAAGAGAGAGTCAACATATCATGTGTTTGGGTCACTGAGCTCCACCATCTCCCTGATGATCCCTGAATAAGACTCATGATTAGGACTACCATCTAGTTAAGAATCATCCTCATAAAGTGTCACACACGTGTAATTGCCTCCATAGAATCCTTCACTACCTGGGGGGTTTGTCCCACCCTAAAATATAGGTGTTCTCTACCTATATAACTCATTTAATTCACTCATCCCATGTACATCCTCAACTGTTAGCACTGATAGTAACTCCTGCTCGACGGGTCATGGTATCACTAATAAACCACTAATAGGTGTTTTCTACTGTACAATCCCCTATATCAATTCCACTTCATTAGGTGGATTATCCTCATGATCATGAAATAGAATCATGGGTAGCTGTCTGTATGGAGGAATTCTGAAATAGAACAAGATGTACCACATCCAATAGAGTATACCCGGTGATATGACTGAGGAAGGACATGAGAACACCCCCAAATCCTATATGATTCATGTACCATTATTTTCCCTTCAACCAATGTTTTCATATACCGAGTGAAAAATAATAATTAAGATTCTTAGTATATGGATACATTGGTCACTGTACAAACATTGGATTCCATAGCCGAAAATCTAAACTCGAAACACATAACACTATTTCCAAAAACAAATCTCATAGACTCTGGGTCATTTAGGTAAGACCTAATCCTATGATACCACTCTTTCATGACTCATCCCAGAGGGGCTTGTGTTGTGACTACCCCAATATCACCTCTAATAGTCTAGGGGTTGGCGACTAGCACTGAGTAGTCATATCCCTTAAATGGAAGGAATTTTCTTAAGTGCATGTACACAGGAAAACATCCCGAAGCCAATAATGCTAAAATGTAAAACACTATGTAAACACAAATTCGTAGCACAATGATACCAAAAATAGTGTATGACAGTAGGAAACTAAAAAGTACATATTTCCAGAATACAAGGCCCCTAAAAAGGAGTCTGGAAAAGTGAATGCACCAGTTCTTGAAACTCATCCACAGAAAACCCCGCATGAAGGATATATATAGGGCCAGTTTTCTGAAGTCGCAGGACCACACCTTGATTTTCTGGTATCTCTAATCACCACATTTTCCTAGTCCACCTAACACTCTGCCAATTCACTGATCATCTATAAAAGTCACAACATGTGTGGGAAAATCCTGTACATGGATGAGTAAAACAATACTCACTAGGACACCCAGAATCCAAAATGGAATACCAGTAAGAAATACATGAAGTATACCAAAAGGAAATACATAAAGTATACATAAAAATAAATACATTACATATACCACAACAAAATACACATATAATACCACAACGACGATATATAGTTAGCTCACACAAGTATAGGTCAATAGAATGCAAAACATGACTATTAAATTCAATCCATAAAACTCCCAGTATCAATAAGACATGTAGTATCGATGAGACACACAGTCTTGGTAATAATCTCTGTCCTAATGAGACCCTCATTACTAATGAGACACTCATTCCTAATGAGACACTCAATCCTGATGATACATGTTGTCCTGATAAGTCATGTAGTCTCAATAAGTCATGTAGTCTCATAAAGTCATATAGTCTCAAGGGAACAACCAGCCATAGGATTCCACTCACGGTATACTTTTTCCAAGATAACTCAATCCAAAATAAATTATGTATTATGCACAATTCAAGAAAAATCACTTAGAGTATCTCCATATGATCTTCTTGTCGTAAGGTTCTCAACGCCACAAATGGCTCATCAAATGAACACACGGTTTGAATGTTATGGTTGTTTTTGTAAAAAGGTCTTATTAGGATCTGCTCTGGGTCTGATCAGACCCACCATACCCGGCTCCCGCTGGCCGACCTGACCCGGTCTAGCTGGATCTAGCCCAGTCCACTGGGCTAGTGGAGTGGCCTAGCTCCACTAGTCTGGCCCGCAATACGGGCCGACTTGTATGCTAGACATAGCCCACCCCGAACGCTCTCACCTAGTCCACAATGTCTTCCCCAACTGAGTGTCTCCTTGTTCCACATGTTTCTCCATGACTACATGCATCCCGTTATTCCAAGTGTCACCCCTCATCCCATGTTGTCCCACCGTCACCACAATCCACCTCTGAGCCTGTCGTCACTGTCAGCCGCCCCGCCAAATTCTGCCGCACCAGCATAAGACCAATGCTAGGTGCCACCACCAGTGTCGTTCGCCGTTATAGTTATTATATTGGTCCCTTCCGCGGACCACATAGGCTCCTCCAATGCTCAAATAAATTTTGGATACAGATCTTGCCTCATCAATTCCTAATCTACACTGTTGCGGCCTCTGTGGAAATTTTTCCTCTAATCCCAAGGTCTAATCGCATTCTGAGCCTACCAACAACTTGATCCACGACGACGAGGGTCGAAAAAATAATAACTCCAAGAATGGGGAAGATAAAGGAACTAAGAAAATATGAGGAACAAGCTGTATCCTTTGATTATGTTGGACTCAATTTTTTCTCATAAGAGGGATGAATGAATAGGGTCACAAATCTCCCCTTAAAAACCCCAATACTAACAATCAAAAAAGAACAATTGAACCAAAAATCAACTTATTCGTTGGTTGGTTAGAATTCTTCATTTAGTCTAAGAATAGGGAGGAAATAAAAAAGAGATCAAATTCCCTGCCAAGATTTGGACTGATCACTAACGAAGACCTCTCATCGTGTCATCGTTCCTGATGAGATTCTTCGAATCCAAGGTGCATCGATAATCATAGATCCATGTTCTTATCTCTGATATATCATTTCCTTTAAGAGAACATCCTTCTCCTTGTCTCAGGGTAATCCTAGGTTTATAGTGATGATCTAGGATTCTTGAAAAACTCTATTAAAAATAAAACGAGTCCGTGCGTTGAAATAAAATATTCTTATTAAATATATTATTACTGACACATCCAAAAACATTCAGGACCCACCCACACCAGTCATTGTTAGGCCCCTCCTAAAGTAAATTATTTTATTTGAACACAACAATTCCCTTGTATTTCTGATCTGTGAACCCAATTATAAGTTATTCCTATATTTTTCAGAAAACTCTGTGTGTGTGTTATTTCAGATTTTTTATATTATTCAGACAATTGGTTTAGGAACACTGACCCTTAGAATGACATGTTGTCTCAGCACCTAGTCCCGTAATAATTCCATATAATATATAAAAATAATAAAAATAATTTAAAATATGTAACAAAACCCCTAAGAATATTTTCCTTTCAATATATAATTTTTTTCCGATGTAATATATCATCTATTCATAGAAAACATGATTTTCGTCAGTTTATATTATGTTTTATATAATATTTGCACACTAGATTTTACTAATGCTGGATGTTTTCAAACCTTTAATTTTTCTTCTAAGGATCATTATCAAGTAATAGGTACTATATAGTATTTATTTGACATGGGTAAATTATATTAAAAAAATAAAATTTCACCTCTATGTGAGTTTTTTTAGATCATTATTGATAAATCGGGTCTATAGCTACATTAACTATTCTTTTTTGAAATATAGAATTATTAATAATATAATTTGATGTATATTTTTTCAAGATTTTATAAATAAATAAATATTTTATTTAATATAATTAACATGAAAATCATTTGTTACCGATCATGTTTAGAATGGAATTTATGTTTTAGTTATAAATATTTATTATTTAATATAATTATTTAATATTGTCATTATTTATTTATTCAAAAAATGAGATATAAGATTTAAATTTCTTGTTTCATTAATGTAGTTAATTAATGTGTGTGGGTGATTTTGATAAACCATTACTCAAATTTTTTCAATTATTGGTTGCAACATTTTTCATGTATAATTTTGTACATCATCATTACAAAATTATAGATTATTTCTCTACACATTCAATTCATATTTCTGTAGCAGGAAATCCCAGTTATGTCTTTTATATAAAGACTATACACAAAATTTTCTTATATAAGACTTAACTATTTATTTTGTTATCTTGTTAACACTTATATATGTGAAAAACATAATTTCTAATAATATTTGTTTTTAAAATTTAAGTCCATCATGTTGTTAGGATCTATTTGATTCTCTACATAGAAATTCTTGGTGTAATGATTTATTTAGCTTGTTTATTTATATGGTGGATCGATTAATCTAAGATCTTTTTCCCTACTCACATTATATTTTATATTTTATCACCGCAGTAGAAAGAAATATTCCTTCTAGTTCATAAGGAACTCAATTCCAAAACCAATGACTATGTACAATCATTATATTTTCCACAACCATGTATTTATATTTCCCATTTTAAATTAAATTTGGGTTTTCAATTATTTGTAATAAAAATTATTTAATTATTTATAAAAATTCAAGGAACTATTTAAATTTTTTTTGAGGACTAGAAATTTTTGAGTGAATAATTCTTTTCCTAATGTTTCATTATTTTTTATTTTTTGAAGCAAGAAATGATTTTCAAAATTTCACCTTATTTTTATTACAAGGTTATATATATTTTTTTGATATCACAATTAAATATTTATTCTCAATTAAATAATTTTTTTCTTTACCACAGTAATAATCCATATATCCTGAAGGTATATCCATTTTCAATTTTGGAATTTTGGAAGATAGATTCAGTTAATTTGATGTATATTTCATCTCAAATTCTTCACTTGAAAATAATATTTCACCTAACATATTTTAAATAGATGTTACATATATGTCATAAATATATTTTATATAGTACTATTTATAGCGATTTCCATTATTTATTTATTATAAATGTGATATATTTGTTTTTATTGTCATGGTTCATAAATATAGTTATTTGATGCTTGCCGGTGAGTTTACGAAACCATTAAAAAATTTGGGTCAATGTTGGAAACATTTGAAAATTTTAATTTTGGGCCGCATCATTAACTCCACTATATTTATTTTAATCCACATTTAATTAAAAAATATAGCATTAAAACACACAATCAACTCTTTTATATAAATTCCATAGTCAAAGTGTTTTTGATTTACATTATATATGTCTTGATCATTAGTTACATTATGTTGTTGGATGCCTCTTTTTTATCAACATAAAAATTATTAAAGCATTATTTACATTAGATTGTTTTTTATATATGATGGATTTATTTATGTGGTATTATTGGATTCCACTTCACTTATAATTTCATATTTGATGGTCACTTTAGAAAAAATATTCTAAATATTTCATGGAGTACTCAATTACATATCCAATGACTATGTGTAATCATGATTTTAACCTAAACTATTATAGATTCTTCTGATTCAATTGTTCCACCTATACTATACATGTAGAGGTATTTTGGAATATATCGGTTTCAAGGCTCCCCAACGAAAAATAATTTTTTTACCACCTCCTAGGATATGTTTTAAAATCGTTATTTTTGTGAAATTAAATTCCATTTAAATCAGAGAAATTATCCCTATCTAAAATTCAATTTTTTTACAATGATTTTAAAATTAGGAGGGTGAAGTGAATTTCATAAGGTATCTTTTTTTATTGAAAATATTCATTTTTTGATGTATTATATGCCATTTCTTCAATGAAATCATGAATACATATTAGTTATGTACGTGAATATTTTTAAATTATGTCAAGTGATACAATAATTATAATTTTAGTTAATTCTATCATTGGTAATGGTTTGTATTTTTTTGTATTATAAGAATTATAAAATATAATTTCTGTGTTGTATTGATTATTAATAAAAAACCATTAAAATCAATTAAATAGGGAGTCATGTATATTTATAATTAATATAATTAAAAAAATATATTACAAAATATATTAATTATTTATCAATTTTTATGTTGATCGACATTAAAATCCAATCATGTTATAAAAAATAAGTAATTCTAAGTGAAATCTAATATATCTACAAATTACATAAGTAGGTGGTGGTATGTGAAATTTTAACATTCTAAAGATAAATAATATATATAACAATTATTACCACATAAAAATTTACTGTATTTTACTTTTAGGTTTCCAATTGTATCTTTTTAATCAATTAAATTTTTTAAGAAAATTAATTAACAATCATAAATTCATTCTTTTTATATAAATTTTTTTTACCGAAGGAATTTCAGTCTATAACAAATGAGGAGACAAATTTAAAAAACACATATTTTCTAATGATATAACAATGGTATAATCATATATATTATTCTTCATCTTTTTATATTTTGATTAATGGAATATATCTATATTAGTACATATTAATGAAATAAATATTCTAAAATATGCATATTCTAAAATTCCTATTATCTTATAATATATTTTGTTAGAATTTCAGTCAAAATGATATACTTTATTCCATATTAAATTGTAGTTTTCATTTATTTTTTTATGAACAACTCATATGAAATATGGATCTTATAAATAAGTAAAATGGAATTTATATTCTATACGGATTCTCATTATGTTTGTTTTTATTTTTGATACTAATTTCACTCTATATTTTACTAGGGTTTCATAGAAAAACATATGAAAACACATTTCCAAAAAATGATATTGAACAAATAATCATATCTTCAAAATGGATAATAATGATATCACTATTCTTATCCAATAATCCCTGACTATGAGTACTATTTATGGAACCAGAATTTGGTATAGGGACCCAGGGTTATAGATTTGGATAACCATAACCCACAATTAATATGGAAATACATATAGTCAACCATCCTATAAGATTGATTTTCTATTTTTTTCTCACTAATAAAAAGGATTCTCATACTTTAATTCCTTATTCATTAATAATTAATTATTATTTCATTAGTGAAATTATTCTTTCTCAAGATGTTCATCTTTCCTATCTCATATAAACTATTTTATCATTAATAATATATAGTAAACCACATTATTCCACTCAATAATCCATATATATTTTGGAATCATGTTTCATGATAATTAATTAATCACTCTTCATTCCTCATTTTTTTGTCACCAAATGTATTGGTAGACAAGAATATAGTGAGAATTATATTTAGATGTAATCCTCAACTCTGCCTTATTGATGATATCATCCACATAACTCTCATTAATGATAAATAAATTTTGGGATTAATTTTGATTGAACTCAACCCATCCTGATTAGGTAATGTCTCCCTTCGATTTTAGACATCCTTTATAATTTTTCTATCAGCATATATGGTTACAGACAATATTATTATGGAATTCATTCACATATATATATCATGATCAAATTCTCGTTAATGATTTCATCAAAAAAAATATATAATTTTTTAGAGAAATTAAATACCCTTATTGGTCTTGATATTATTTATTTTTTGTTGTATATTTTTAAGAGGCTAAGAATCTTCGAGAACATTAACAATAGAAGATCATCCTCAGGGTACTATCAACAACCCTATAAGTTTTTTTGTGACTGATTTTTGATTCCTGCCTATAATGGGTGTTTTGTTCTTGATTAGAAAAGAGAGTATGAAACTATAAAATGAGATTCATTACCATAATACATTTATGTAACGTTTTATGAAAATTTACAATAAATTAAAAAACATGAAATTAAAAAAAAATATATAATAATAAATTAAAATTCATGATTGATAAAAAATTCATTTTTCCAAGGTAAATATTCTAATAAATTTAAAGAGGCATTATCTCTAACCTTAGATCCAAGACCCTAATCTAGTAAGCTCTGTCTAATCATCTAAAATAATATTAGAAATACAAAGTTGTATATAAATATATATTGTGTGAACATAGATAGATACACTCTAGAGTTCTTTAAGACCATTGATGAAATTATGTGAACATAATAGTAATACTTCATTGAATATGCGTCATGGCCATCATACAATTCTCAGGATATATAAGATATGTCCTTATAAAGTCTCTATCATTAATCATGGAATAAATCTATAGTAAAATAATATCAATAAATATTTTATGTGTGTATATCAAACTACATTCCATGAGGTTCATTATCAATCCCCAATGATAAAAGTCATGGAATTCCACTTGGATTCATAACAATATTTCTACACCTAATGTGGCATGGATCATAACCATAGCTTCACTAACCCATGTTATGTACAACATTATTATATGAACTAATAAAAAATCATAAAAAATATTGAATTCATAAACCATGTGTCCAAATATTATGACATCAACCATGTTGTATCACCTCATCCAATGTTGCATTAATGACACCCATGTTGTGGTATATAAATTACCTTAAACAAACCTCCTTATACTTAATATTATTCCTATTAATAGTGAATGTATAAAACAGTCATTAGGGATACTATTATCAAAATAATAATGTTTGGTGGTAACTACAAAATCAACTTAAAATTCAGCATGATTCCTCCATATAACAGACATCTCAAAACCAATGTAAATAAAACATGGAGACAAACAAACCCCTATAGTCCATAATAAAAAACATAAAATCCACAAATATTATTCATCTAAAATAAAATAGTATATTACTCAAATAAAAAAACAAATCTCACATAATAAAATGATACACATACCTAGTAAATGATGAATAAACATCGATAAGTAAACTATATTCTCCTCCAACCTAACTCATATAATCATCATGATAAAAAACTTACCTCCGTACCCCATCAGAAATTTATCAAATTCCTAGATCTGATAATTACATCTTCCCTGATGGAATATATAATGATCAAAATAAGTAAATTTAAACTCATGTCATTTACACATGTACGGGGAGTTCAACAATCTAGTAGTAATATCCAATCTCTAAAAAATATTTAATTTTGTTGTGATCAAGTTGTTTGATGTATAATACTTATATAAGAATTTTTTGTACATAAAATACACCCACCTAGAAACATAACATGAAAAACACATCAATTATTTTGGTTAGATTGTTAAGTGATGATGAAAAAACCATAATCCTTGATTTTATCTTCTTAACCAGTATCAAAGTGTATCTGAACAAAAGTTACCTCCGGAGGGAAATAAAAACATTCATATAAAAAAATAATCATCAAGAATAAATATATCCATATATTTAAAATATATTCCACCTAAGGGATATATATCGATCCTTGGAATGTATAATAAATCGCTCGGGGGAAATATACTTATCCCCAAACCATATTAGCACATAGTCAGAAGGATGTATCCCCTACCCGCTGGCACATTATACCCGGAACCGAACATAACATGGTCCATAAGAATTCCACCATAGAACCCATGTTTCACAATATATATAAAAATACACATGAATAATCACACTCATAGAACCATCCATTCCTATAAACTCATAATGCACGTTCCCAAGGTATCCAATTCTAAGAAAATATGTGAAAATTAATAAAAACACCTTGAAACACTCTACTCTTAAAACATATCATTTCATGAACCGTGATTATTATACCATGGATCCTTAGTTAAACCACATACATATATAAATACATAAATAAACAAACATTTATAACATTTTCTTTTAAGAACCTTGTAATACATATACCAAAGGTATTACATCCCATAACCGAATATGTATATAATTAAATGAATTTGCGAAAATTCCCCTCTAGAATCCTCTCATCACATACCACATGATTTTTCAATTTATATAAATCCATATTAACTAAATTTTGTAGTCCTCATAAGAGCATGTAATCTCATCACCACTAAAACCACATTTGTCTTGAAAAATTATTCAGGGTCTAATGTGACACTTGAGATTATCACTTCCCACTTCTAACACCATATTTATGGTTAACATGATACTACAGACACATAGGGATCCCCTGGTCATGTCATAGTATGGACACCCAACATGGGTTCTTAATTCAAATTTCCATATCTTATTCTCAACCCATTATTCAAGTAACAGTTTCTATTAGGTTTATTCAAAATTATCTCTTCTCTCTATAGGGTTAGGGATCCGCCTTCCACGTTGATATAAAAGGTAACCATCAGTTATCAACATCAAAAACATGAATCATAAAGTAATACCACAATCCATCATAAAATAAACATATGGGTCACATTAATGAAATCACAAAAAAGGTACCGAGAAAATAACTCATTCTTTTTAAAATAGAGCAACACCCACACATGGTAAAACATACCAATACCTACTCAATAAATACCTTATAACCTGTTCAAATAATATTTTAAAACCCTTTAAAAGGGAATTGTATGTATTTTTACCATTATATGTCTTTTTTCAAATCAAATCAACACATTCTTGAAAAACACTACTTATATTTCAAAATCCATTTCAAAAATCATTCTCAAATGTCTCATTTTTATTTAAAATTTCATTTCATCCAAATTTATTTTAAAGGGAATAATTTCCTCCATAAATGAAAAACATGATTATATGTAATCCCTAAAAAGATCCATTGAAAGTCATTCCACAAAGGCATTAACATCAAATACTTTAGTAAGTTATGTGGTCTATGTTGATAATTTTTGAAAAAAGCAAATCATAATTTATAGTTTGGATCACCCAATTGATGAAAATAAAAAGAAGTTATAATAATCATGATACAATAATATATTATCATAATATGAATAATTTAATTAGTAAATTGAAGTTCATCAACCACAATAGATGACATTTTTCCTTTGTACCCAAGCCCATCCCTTACTGTCTATTCTCATCTAAGAAATTACTTGCCTCGTGGAACCTGGTCTTATGAAAAACTATCAAATAATAAATAATGAAAAAATTATAATTAATTATTTAATTAACTTATAAAAATTTAATATTAAATTATAAAATAATTCAACTGGAAGTCATGCCTAAAATATCATTGAGTATTCCCAAATTTTTCCACTAGTCCTTTGGGATGTTCTTCAACATCAAAATATTTTATTATTTGTTTCCTTGGATTTAAATCCAATCCCTTTGATAGCTTGTGATGTACACAACATCGGGTTCAAAAAATAGACGATACCCTATTAAAATATTATTTAAACTTGACCATTTTATCCAAATAATTTAATTGGAGAGTATGAATAGGGATAACTAAATTAAAATTTATACATTTTACAGTCCTAGTTTTTTTAACTATTTATTTGAAATAAAAATTAGTATCACTTGAATGTTAATGAAATGTTTTCTAAAAAAATTATTTTTTCAATGAAAATAGTTTTGTCAATTCATTCATAGTAAATATATAAATAATTTTTTAAACTCTTAAAAAATTTATTTTATAAAATTGACAGATTCTTTGAAATTAGAATATCATAATTATATTAGGGAAAAAATCATTTTTCTAAAAAGTTTCTTTTTTATTAATAATGAAAAATATTGATATTTTATTTAAAATTTTCTCTTAATTTAAAATAAATACAAAGTTAAATTAAATTTTAAATAATTTTTAATATAAATTTATTCTAATTATGTTAAAATTTATATTATTTAGGTTATTGGTGGTTATTTTATGTCTAATTTAAATATAAAATCTTTCCATACATATGAAAATTTTTACTTTGCAAGCCTTCTTTTTCATCATGACTATGTGTGTAATTTTAAATAATATTCTTCTACATCAATGAATTGAATTTGAAAAAATAAATTAAATATTTATAAGAATCATAATTTTTATTATCAAATAATTCCAAAATAATTTTTGATTGTTATTAGTAGTAAATGACGTAAAATTTAATTATGGCGACAATGGTAAAAACTAATTTTCCTAGGTTTAAACTAAAATTATAATAGTTAAAATGACCAAATTACTTTTATGAAACCCATTTTCTATCCATCTATTGAAATTATAACCTATACAAGTTGATAATGACCCATTTTGGAGGCTTTTGACATGAAACAAATGTGGTTGAAATTTTTTATTTTCCAAAATTCCTTATGTGTCACCTCTCCAACTTATAAAAGTTCACCCACTCTCATCTCATCTTAATAATTCCAAAGCCATTTTATAGAGAATTTACCTAGAAAAATTACATCCATACCAACCTACCATCATTCTATAATACTTTTTATGATCAGAAAACAATCCTATGAAGGATTTTCTTGCAAACTTATAGTGGTTTTCCAAATAATAGGCAATGTTTATATACGAGTGATTTAATATTATATATTATACCACATAATTAAAGTATTATTAAATATTTTTAGTATAATTAACCCAATATATAACATATAAAAATATTTTTCTATTATAATGTAATTATCTATATCCATCTTTGTTTCCATCAAATGGAAAATGAAACTATTGATCTTTCGTACAAAAGACACAGGCCTCACGTACCGATTTAATTCATTTTCCATCACCACATTTCAAAGATATATATAATTATGGAATTAAAAAATATAAATTATTTTTATGATATTATTACACATCTATAATTTTAATATCAGATATAAATCATTATGCTCCACTCTATTTTAAATGCGATAAAGTAGCTCTTGTGTACGACAGACTATAGCAATCGAAAGTGATGTGATTTGTTTTTCCCTTATAATTTAAATTATATGTAATAATAAAAAAATTAATGAGTATATGTGATATCTATGATTTAATATAAATTTTTTAACATTAATATATCACGCACTTCCTTACCCTTTCACTCTCAAAGGTAATGATAACTTTTCTCGTGCATACGTACGACTTACCATCTCCAAGAAGCGATGAGATTACTTTTCCAAGTACAATATTAAAAAATGGATATAAAAAATTATATACTGAGTATGTATGATATTTATAAAATTAATTTTATTCTTTCTATGATGGAAATATATCAAATTCAGAAGACCTACAACTTTCATGACAAAACATTCTTGATAAAACAATGTAATTAACACCAAAAAAATGAAAAAAATGAAATATTATTCACAAGAGGGAGGTAAAAAGAAATTTAAGTAACATATTTGATATTATAAGTATGAATACGGTTCTGGTATAAATTAATAACATTTTTCAATCAATAATAATTTATTTTAAACAATTTTCAACTAATGTAATGTTTGAGGTAAGAGGCTTCATCTCACTTTCCGTTCATTGTGGCATATTCTATTATTGTAAGCCTAATTTCATTAATATGGGGTAAATATTTTCCCTTTGACATGTTATATTAGGAATAATTCATACATCCCTATTTTATGTTTTAATTTTATTTATTTCATCTAAGGTATTTGATTTGAAAATAACCAAGTGGGACAGAATTTCATAACTCTATTTTTTTCATTGGGTTGTAATTCATATTCATTATATTTAAAATTATAATACTATGATTGTAATGAATTATGACTATGATAGGTCGCATTTCAACGTGTATTAAACAGATTTAAAATTTATACAGATTATTGATTCTTTTATTAATTCACTCTTAAATGTTTTTATCATTGGTTGGAATTTCATCTCAATTTCCACTTTATTGAGACATATTTATTAATATGAACCTATTCACTTTTTTGTGTTTTATATAATGTCCTTTTGATATATTTAACATAAATACCTATTAATTCATGATGGTTAATGTTTCCATTCATCTGTACACATATTCATTCTATCATTGATATGAATATTTATTAATCCTAATATTATAAACGCATACAGTGTTTATATTGAATGTTATATGATAAAATGGGGATATATTTATAAATACGTGTTCATTTCCCAACATGGATATTTATTTATTTTTAATTTTATTCATTAATTATATTAATTTTTTTATAAATGTGTAATTCTTTCTATATGTAGTTATTGGTGGTTATCTTTATTATATACCCTCTCAATGCATAGATAGGTCTAATAAGAAAAGCTAGTTGCACAAATTAAACTGATTTATACACATTGTTTTAATCCATATTGTGAATGTTCGTGATGGTAGATTTATCATGACTCATGATACCATAAAATAAAAAATTTTAGCTTTTCATTAATTGAAAATTCCTTTATTGTTATCACCCGTGATATTTTTATAAAGGTATTATCTCTAGATGCATTTCATTATCATATTATTGAATAAATGGAATTTTGGTTCAGTTATTTTCATTCCAATTTTGATTAGGCCTTATCTAATTACCATATCCAAGTTATTAATTAAATGTACTTTTTGAGTAATTTAATTTTCCAAATTGATTATTATTTATTGAATCATGGTAGATTCCACCATACATAAAACATACCAATCATTTTATCTTACCATTATGTTTCTCCATTCCCTATGATATTAATAAGAAATATTTAAATTCCTTTTCAAGGATAAAGTTTATTTCATTTTATTATGTATTTGTTTTATTATCTATTCAAAATGTAAACTAAGAATCATCTATGTATCTAGTTCTCCAAAATTTCTAAAATAGCCAATCCTTCAGGATTTGACACCCTTGAATCCTTGCCAAATTAATAAATTAGGATCTATCTCGAGGTTACTGGAGTCAGTTTTATTATAGTTGGTATAATTGGATGTTTTCTGAAACCTTTATAAGTAAATTATGGAAAACAAGGATTAGGAAACATAACCCTATGATATACATTTATTATATGTATAAAAGGATATAAAAAGGTATGTTAAGGAATTTTTTATTTGGGGTTTCAAAGAAATACATCCCTGTCAATAAACTACAATTGGACTTGGTTAAAGAACAGATATACCTAGGGGTATTAACACTATGAATGGAGAACTGGTCTTGACTCATTCATCGCCTAGTGTACAAAAATTAGCCTTACTACAAAATTAGATTGACACTCTATAAGATTATTATTAGTATAATTCAAATTTTCTTTAAAAACTATTATACAAGATTTGGAAATAAATATATCTTCAATGAAACTATGTGTATGATTAAGTGATTAATAATGGATATATTTTTAATTTATGTTATGGTATAAAATATATTTATAAATATAATATATAATTTAAAATTCCTTATTTTTTTTGAAAATAAATTATATTTAATTGTTTATAAATGGTACCTAGAAGGAAGAAGTGTATCAATAATCATGAACAATGTAGTGATTAACCTACTAAGGAAACCAATACAACTTGTATTTCTACAAAGATGATTATGTCTATATTAGGTAAGCTTAATCAGGTTATGAAATATCATCATTCCAAGATGAATTAACCTATTCAATAGTGTTATTCTCCTATGCTAGATCTCATAACTTGATAGAAGCCCCAATCATTTGGTTGGTAAAGTAATCCAATGTTATCTGAGTAATGGATTATGTGTCTTGAGGGCATATTTATAGACTTTGATATTATTAAAATTACAATTTTACACTTTAAGTGTATTGCTTAAAAGGTTTTATAAATCAATGGTTCTTGTTGATTTAAAATATTTAAGAGAAATAGGATTTAAAACTCATGTAATTTTAATCTTTTAAAGAGATATTATTAGACATATATTTCCCTCATTGATAACAAATTGGAATGCAGATAAAGTTTGTTATATTAAATAAAAATGAAGATAAATTTTTTTGTTGAGTATAGTGAAACCTTTACATGGTTATCTCGGTAATTTACTGATTACATCTGTGATATAGTGTGTAAGATAGACCATTTATTTGAAGGTACTAACCCAAGTATTTTAAGGGAGTTGGTATCTCAATATTTTTGATCATATGATGAAATATTTTTAAATTCCAACAAAATAGATAATAAATTCTCAAAATCATGAATATTAAAGGGAAATAAAGATAAAACAAGAACATCCAAACAAGAGGGAAAATGAATGTGTTAGAGAAGAATAATATAATGAAGAAAATTTCACCTTCTAAAATCTATGTAATGAGTCATACTAGGAAATTTTGGAAGGTCATGGGTTTTTTTCTATAATTTGGGATATAAGGTTCATCTAGTGCATAATTGAAAGGGGAATTAACAACAAAAATTATTTTAGGTGATTTAGATTTAATGAAATTGGTAATTATTCATAAAAATGTCCCAAGAATCAAGGAAATATGCCAAATAAGAGGCGAAGGGGAGATGACCAAGATTGCATTATTTCCTATAACTAAGGTGTAACTTACTAAAAATGTGGCGATATTACCAGAGTCATATCTCCAAATTTAGTTAATGACTTATTTTATTATGGATCCACACACCCTTTTATATCTACCTAGTTTTCAAAGAAAATTATACATTTCAATTTTAATTTAATATGGGAGTTTTCAATGAGAATCCTAGGGGAAGCCTCGCTGTAATAAGGATGTGTTAGCATATCCCATTATGACACAAAAATGTCTTGTATTTTCACATATAATTATTATACCAAAGTTTTACTTTTAGATAATCATAGGCATAGACAAACTATCAAAAAATTATGCGACCATTTATTCTAAGGAGAAGGAAATTATGATTTATGATGAATATAGTAAATTCCATATCATAACAATGTAGAAATCATCATATGATTCTTGTTTAAACTCACCCTAGTAGCTCTTTTGAATGAGATTATTCGTTAAGAATATAAAAAATAATTCATGGATGGAGAAGGTAATAATAAAACAGAGTATGTTTCAATTGTATAGGAATACACTGGTGTATTTCCAAAAAAATTACATACACATCAACCAGAGTAAAAATTATTATTTTTATATTGATTTAGTCCATGAGGAAAGACCAATATAAAATATACCTATAAAATGAACACTATGTAGTTATTGGAGTTGATGAATTAGCTAGTGAGGTTGTGTGGTAATGGATTTATACGCCCTAGTGTTTCATCTTTGGGATCCCCTATTCTCTTTTTAATTTTTGAATAATGATGGATCCATGAGATTATGAATTGATTATAGGTAAATATATTCAATTACGATAATTTAAAATTATCATATACCTCACATTAATGATATATTAAATCAACTTCACAGAGATCATAATTTTGTAAATATTGACCCTTGTTCTAGGTATCATTAGTATTGAGTAAAGAAGGAATAAATTCAAAATACCACATTACATACAAGTTATGGTAATTATTAGTTGTTAGTAATTCTGTTTGGATTTACTAATGAACCCTCTCTTCATACGGATATAATGAATAGCATATTTGACTATCGTGATTTACTTCTTAAATTTTTTGATGATCTATTTTTGTATTATAAATTATTTGAGTACCGTGAGAATTTATTGTGGATCATTATTATAAATCAAATAAGAAAAGTTTTATATGGTAAATTAAGTAAGATTGATTTATGACATAAATATATTTCATTTTGTAGGCATATTCTCTCTGTAGATGTAATCTTAGTTGATCCCACAAATTCAATGGCAGTCATAGAATGGAATTGTTTAATAAAGGGAACAGAGGTATGTAGTTTCATTAGTATTCATGGTTATTATTATTGATTCATTCATAATTTTACCTTATTAGATAACCCATTAACCAATATTACATATAATGATGTTATGTTCATTTAGAAAATGTTATGTGAACAATGTTTTATTGAATTGAATCAGATATCGATTCGTGATCTTATTTTGACATTAACCTAATAAAATTATGGGTTTGTTATATATATTGAGTCTTTGATGAATGTTTTGGGTTTTTTACTTATGAAAAATGATAAATTTATTTCATATTCATCATGTAAATTTCAGACTCGTGAACTGATCTATCAGACCCATGATCTTGTGTAAGATGTTGTAATATTTTCGTTGAAGATATGGATACAATATCACTGTTGTGAATCATACTAGATATGACTGACCATAAAATCATAAAATACTTATTTTTATATAATATTATAGACATCAGAAAAATTTGATGGTTTGAGATACTTCTAGGTTATGGTTTCTAAATGCACCACCACATAGGGAAAAAAATAAGGTAACTGATGTATTAAGTAGGAAAGATCGTGGAGTTCTAATTCTAATGAAGATTGAGATGGGTCCTATGTTCATTGATCTAGTAAATACATATATGATAATTATTATGGACGTTGATAAATATGTTATCTTACAAATTTTTGAAACACTATCTTTATTAAAGAAGATAAAAGACTCTCAATATGATGATAATAATTTTCAGAAGAAAATTAAAGCTATGAATTATGGAAAGATGAAAAATTGTGTTTGTGTTGATGGAATCCTAAAATTTGAAATCCAAATATGTGTTTTATTTACACTTTATCTGAAAATAGAATTTTTTGGTGAGGATAATAGCTAAAATTTACCTATACTTTCTGGTATCACCAAGATGTAAATGTATTTTAGGGATCAAGTTTTGTTGGGGTACATGATCATAGAAATTGTGGACAATGTAACAAGATGCATCATTTTTCAATAAGTAAAGGATATCATAAAACATCCTAGAGAAGTTATGAAACATATCCTTATTCCTTCATGGAAATGGAATGAAATTACTATGGATATTATTGTAGGAATACCAAATACTCATTGAAGGAATGATGCAATATGTGTTATTGTCAATCTCATGAATAAACCTACACATTTCAACACTAAAAGATAATATTAACCTCTTGAGAGCATCATAAGGATCTAAATTAATTAATTTTTAATACCTAATGGTTAACCTATATTGATTGTGTTGGATCGTGATCCCAGTTTTACATCATGATTTTGGAAGAGTCTATAGATGGATCTTGATACTATGCTTCATTTGAGCACCGCCATCCATTATCAAAATAATTGATAGTATGAAAGGGATATTAAAAAATGGTATAAATTTTTAGTTCTTTATAAATTGATTTTCATGTAATACGGGATCATTATTTACCATTTTTTAAATGTTCATATAACAATAATTTCCATTCATATATAGATATTATTCTATATCATTTATTATTTGGAAAGAGATATTGTATTCCAATAAGTTGTGTTGAATTTGATGAATAGAAAATTCTAGTACCCAAG
Organism: Viscum album; assembly: GCA_963277665.1. Lineage (NCBI taxonomy): Eukaryota > Viridiplantae > Streptophyta > Magnoliopsida > Santalales > Viscaceae > Viscum > Viscum album. The sequence goes on along the minus strand of CAUJRU010000030.1, from coordinate 94,094 downwards.
ATTTTTGAAGATTAAAAAAGGTAAATACAATCTAGGATCACGTTAAAGATGATAAAATTATGAAAATGGGTTATGTTGATAATCAGAGGACAGATTTGGCATTTCAAGTGGGGGATCATGTTTACATAAAAGTTTCTCCATAGAAGGGTCTAAAAAGATTCACAATGAATGTAATTTGAAGCCCCAGGTACATCATAGCACTAGAATATATTTTATGAATTAGTTTTGTGTCTTATGATTTGGTAATTCCACCACGTCTCTCAATTGTATATGATCTATTCCAAATATAAATGTTAAAGATGTACTTTCTATACCCAATGCATCTTCTCACATCTGAAATAGAATTGAAACCCGATCTATCTTATTTTGAAAACACATGTATATGTTTTATACTAGGGATAATGTATTGAGAAATCAGATGACTCGACCAGTCAAATAAATTGGATAAATCACAAAATAGAGGAAACAACATATAAGTGAGAGGATGTTATGAAGAAGAACTGCCTTCATATGTTTAGAAGGTAATATCCAAAAAATTATGAGGATGAATGTTTTTTAGAGGGAAGAATGTAATACTACTTGATATAATAATTTAATTACTTTTAAATAAACTTAATCTCTTTGATAGCTTGTGATGCGCGAAACATTAGGTTTAAAAAACATGATTCTCTATTAAAATATTTTTTAAACATGACCATTATAACATAGATCTTAAATTAGAAGGTTTGAAGAGAAAAAAACTAAATTAATAAAAATATATATATTTTAATCACATTAATTGGTTATATATTGGTTATAAATAAAAATAAGAACCATTTTAAAGGATAATAATTTTTGTTTTGAAAAAACAATATTTTTTTTAAATAAAATGGTTTTGTATCTTTTTGGAAAAAAAGAATGAATTAATTTTTTAAATTTTTCAAAAAAATATTTCTTAAAATTTAATTCATTTTTAAAATCAGAATATCAAATTAATCATAATATAATATTTTGGAAATTTTCAAAGATGTTTTATTCTTCCATGAAGATTGAAAAACATTGTTTTTTGGAAAACTGCCTCTTCATTTAAATTATTTAAAAATATAAATTAAATTTTAAATAAATTTTGTTAAACAAATTATATTAAAAATTAACTAATTTTGGTAAATTCGATCAATTTTTTGAGAATTTTCTTTATAAAAACATTTCATACTTATGTTATTTTTCTCTTTAAAACCCCTCTTTATCATCATGTTTATGTGTATAATTTTAAATTAGATTATGCCACTTATAATGAATGAATTTTTAAATTTTTTTTAAATATTTAGAATTAAAGTAAATTATATTTTCCAAAATGGTCAAAAAAATATTTTACCATTATGAATAGTAAATGTTTTAAAATTTAATTATATTGGTTAGGGTAAAAAAAGAATAATTGGGGGTTAAACTAAGACTTTAAGGGTAAAAATGACCTAAACATTTATCCAAAACCCATTTTGTATCCATATTTAGACCTTATAAACTCTAAGTGTTGATAATTATTCATTTTGGAGGATTTTTCATTAAAAATGTGGGAATCATTGTATCTTTTAGGAAAATCCATGTGTGTCCTCTCCATTCTTATAAAAGGCCACCCCTTCCCCTCCCAACTCCAATCATGAAAAGGCCATTTTTATATAAATTATCTATAGATATAACTTCCCTAAATCCCTACCCTCATTCTAGATTCATTTTGTTGATCGTATAACATTCCTAGTAAGGATTTTGGTATAATCCTAAGGAGGTTTACCGAAGAAGATGTAATATACCTAAAAGAGTGTTTTTTATTTCTTATTACACATTCTGAAAAACGTATTCTATAATTATAGTGTAAAAAAATTTATATATAAAGTATACTTAGATATTATTATGTTAATTCAATTACCTGTATCCATATATGAAACTATTGTAACACCCCAAGATTTTATAGTGTGTCATTTCTTCAAAATAATTCAATAACTTTCACTACACGCAACACCAAGTTCAATCGCACCATGAAATACCAAACAAGCCATTCAAAAGAGGTTATTAATAGTGTTAACTAAATTTTAAACTTTATATAATCCTTATAATTTTAGAATCCATATTATGAGTATCTTAGACATAATTTAAGAGCAAATTCATTTTCAGTATTGCACTTTTATCAACTTTTAATAGTGAACCCTTTTTAAATAAAATATTTTAAACTTTTTGACTAAATGGGGACATCAAAAAAATTTAAAATGAAACATCCCAAGCTTCCACGGTACGCTTTCCTTTGAATAATACAGTAGCGTGTGTTGTACGCAACTTCGAGTTCTAACACACCACAACCAATCAAACTAGCCGTTATGAATAGTAATACCTACCTTTTAAAATTTTAGAAATTTTATCTCTCAAAATGGACTTCATTTTGGGATCCTGAGTATCGAATTTATCCTAAGGTGAATTTTTGGTACTTTTCGGATAACTTTCATATTTTGATGAATAGTGAAAATTAATAAATTTTAATTAAAAACAACTTTTTTAATCAAACTAATTAATAGTGATAAATTATGAATTTGAGTGGTTTTAAAGTATATTTAGAATATATTTTTACCATTTAATATAATGGTGGTCATTGGACATAAGTTTACAATTAAACTGAAAATAAACAAGTGTCAATCTTTTGATAGTTATTATCTCTTAAAAACACGCTTTTTGTTTTGACAGCGGGAATTAATTTTAAATTAATTTCTGCCACTTCTGTGTTTTGAATTTAGAAAAATGGATTCCATATTTGGAATCAGGATGTCCAAATTGTGTAAATAGGTAACTATTATTTTTAGACATTTTGAATAATTATTGTGGTAAATATTTTATTTACCATGGTTAAGGGTAAATCTGGTAAATAAGGGTTAAAAAATAATATTATAATAATAATAAATTACCCTAAAACGTGTCCTAGACTTATTGGTTGATACATGTTCGACCATATGCATCTTTGGGTCGATTTGGGGACCCCATGGTGCCACTTGTAGGTGATAGGGACACTTTATTTTAATTAAGTTAAAATGAATACAAAAATGACACAAGCATATATCTTTTAGAAAAAAAATTATTAAATAGGGTTATATATGTTGGATTTTAGATTATAAATATTCATTAGAAAGATAAAAATCTTTCCTACATAATTATAGTTTATTTATAATTTTTAGACATTAAATAATTTATTTTATTTATGACACAATGATGATGCAGTAATTACTAAAATAGTAAAAAATGAAATTAATTGATGTTATAAACACCCAAATAAATATAATATGAAACTTTTAATGAATTAAACTAATTTTATAGGATAATATGATATATTAGTATTGATTTAATTTAATTTTTTAGAAGTAATAAATCTGTTCTGAGTTTCAAAAAAATCAACTATTGAATAGTGTCAAAATTGACATAAAAGAGTTCTTAAAACAAATATTATATTATTAATTGATATTAAATTCCTAAAAATCTAAGGTTCGGCCAAGAGACTTATATCATGATAGGCTCATCATTAATGGACCACTTGGGGGATGCTTGGAGGTATATAGTAAGTTTATTAACCATATTATATAAAAATACAAAGAGACATTGTAAAAGTGAAACTAATTAACTTAGAGTTAATACTTAAAGATAAGGTTAATATAAGTACCCAAACCTGTCTAAATTCTATTGGTTGATTTGTTTTCGACCCATCCCCACCTTAAAATATAAATAATCAACTTTGGAGGCATTAGAAACCGAATATGAATTTATTATAAATTAATATTTCTAGCTTTTCCAAAGGTTCCCCTCACCCCTCTTATAAAAGGGCACTCCTCCTTCTCATTTATTCACACCTTCAAAGCCTTTTTGTTCGGCCAAACTCTAACCAAATACTCTCCCAACTTCCCTCACTACATCCTAGAGGCCTTAGTTTGATCAGAAAGCCAACCTATGGATCCCTTTTGATCAAATCAAAAGGAAGAAACCGAAGAAGAGGTAATGATTTCACCACCCTTTTCCAAGTTCATTTCTTCTTCCACTTCTTCTTACTTTGTTGTTACCATTCTAAAATAATAACTCCAGTATCTCACATATAATTTGATGTTATTATAAATATCGTACAACCATATTCAGTATTCTATCCACCCTTTGAATAACATGTCACCATACGTGCGTACGTACAGCTTACCGTCTCCATGTCGTGGTGTAATTGTTATTTAATATATTATTATTTGGATGGGTATAATAATGATGTGTAACTCATGTAAATAATAAATATAACATGTTAATTATTCTTTATATATGATATAGCATCCTTTTATATATTATTTTAATATCAAAATAATTATATTGTCGCTCGTGCGTACGTACGGACTACCGTCTCCACGAACGCGATAAGATTCATTCTCCATTGTATCCATTCAAGTATAATTATACTTTGATGATTTAAAAATGATGTTTAAGGAATTGATATCATTCTGTATATGAATAATATACAACCTATCCATTACAAACATGGCTTACGTAACGAAACATATAAAACAAAACAAGTAAGTTAACACCCGAAACAACGATAATACTAAAATATTATTATCAAATCAATATTAAAAGATCATATATGATATCATATTAATGTATATGATTCTTGAATAATTTAATAACAATTATTTCACTATTATACAGGATTTTAACCTATCCCAACCAAGGAAAAGTACAAGGTAAGGGGTTTTCATCTCACTCCTTATTTCCGTGAGATTCATGCCATATTGCCACCATCACCTTTTGTGTGGTGTATGTACTGCCCATAATTATATTCGTTGTGTAATACACTCTAATTTATGTTTATTTACATATTCATTGTATGATACCTCTTTCATGGGTTGTATGTTTCATAAGTTACCAAATTGGTAATGGTTATTTCACAATCTCTTCATTATCAAAGGTTGTTTATATGTAATAATCTACTGGGATATCTTTACCATCCACATCCATTTTTTCTTAAAAATGTATTTCAAAACATTTTTATTATTTATAAGAATATGGGTTAATGTCATTTATACCCTTGTTTGACTTTTTATAAGAGGAATATTTCCGTCGTTCTCAAAACAAGGTCCTTTTTGACCTTTTCGACAGAATTAAGGTAAGAATGTTTTTTTAACTTATACGGCGGGTACGGCTATTTTCTGCCATTATAAAATCATGAAATCTTTCTTTACAAGTTTATAAGGATATTTTCAAAGTAAATGTTTTCTTTTATAATTATATGACTTTTAAATGATTTCAAAAAAAGATATATTTCTCTCAAAAATATGAAAATCCAGTGCAAATGTATACGTATTTAACGTAAGCTTAAAAATGTTTCTAGAAAACCTGACTCTCGAGTGTGGTAGATAGGAAGGGATTGGGAGTGGACCCATCATGGCCTATAACTAGTCGAGCAGTCTCAGAATTAGTTATTTTGTTTTCAGAAGCTTGCATAATGATTTCAGAAAAACAGTGGAGTATATTTTAGCAATTCTAAACGTAAGTATCTTTTAAAAAAATTGCATCGGTAGGTCTCATGAGACAAACTAGTGTCTTGGCACAAGGCCTTGACAAAATCTTATTTGTAGTCTTGGCACGAGGCCTTGTCTATGTGGTTATGATAGTCTGGAATTATGCATTCCAACATTATGAAAGTGGTTATTGATATTGCATGTGATTATTCGATAAGTAGAATATCCATGTGAACAAGTAAATGGCATTATTTCTTTTTACTTTTGCCATACTATGTTGAAGTTCAAATTTAAAAGGATTTTGTATTAGTAATTCATTGCCTTAAATGTTTATGCTTATTTTTGAATGTTCCGCTATATTGTTATCCTTACTGGGCGTTTGAGCTCCCCCATTTTCTATGTTTTATTTTTCCCAGTAAGTGAAGAAGTAAATTATGAATGACCTGCAGGGATATTATGTGGGGATATGAGTGTGGTTTATGGAGACAATATTTTGTTGTAGTAGTTTTTCATTTTATGATGTAATGTAAGACTTATGAATATATCTAGTGTTTCCAAGGCTACTAAACCAATCGGTCTTTCGAGATTTGATCATTCTTGTGATCATGCCAATGTTATGTAATAATGCACCGACTCTGGGTAACTAGGGTCGGGGCGTTACAGTTGGTATCAGAGAAAGTTTAGTACAAACCTTGGAAGCTAGATTTAGATAAACTCTGATTAGATCACGTCGACCTAAGATGAACTTTGAGGATTAGTATAGAAGAACTTCCTAGAATTTTGGTATTGTAGAGATTTTGTGAGTTTTCCGAGCAATACATCCCTGTCTGGATGTGAGCAGGTAGAGGCGGATCTGGCACAGATGTACCTAGGGGTAAAACATGAAAACACCGCTTTGAGCTAGACTCGAACGGGAACCGGTGCACGACAACGGGCCTTACTGCACTCTTGGTTACGACACTCCCGGGGGATATGCTTAGGATAAATCTCATTTTCATTACAAATCATTATGAAGGGTTTATGAGTATATACTTCCTTAAAGGATACATTTTTATGATTATGGATTATATCCATAAACTATTTAATTTATGTTATGTGTTTTACAAGTTTGGGATTAGGTATTGTTATTCATAAACTAATCTAATGTATGCTATTGTTTAGAAATGGCGCCTAGTAGAAGGAATGAGAACTCTAGAAATGCACATGATACAAAGAGAAAGAAGGATCATATATTTTATGGGCTTAAGCAAGAATTTAAAAGAGAAATTTTCTCGCATGTATTATCATCATATGAAGAAATAATATCATGTGTTGATAAGATAAGTAAAGAGTTTACTGAGTCCTATGTCTTTGAAGGGAAGCAAGAGAAGAAAAGTATGGAAGAGAGAAAGATGGATAAAGGGAAGAGGGAAAAGAAGAATTTTCCCATATGTGGTAATTGTGGAAAGAAACACCCTAGAACTTGCCTGAATGGAATTGGAGTTTGTTATAAGTGTGGAGGAAAAGGGCACAAAGTACGTGACTGCAAGGGTAAGAAAATGGTTTCAATTGTACAATGCTTTATTTGCAAGGAGTTTGGACACTACGCGAACCTATGTCCCAGTCATCAGTCTATGCCGCAAATGATGCTATTGGATAATAATCAAGTTATGATACTACCACAGATGAAGAGGAATGATTAGAGCTATTATGTTGATTAGGTCAATTGAGTGTTGTATCAAAAATGTACTTGTTATAATAATTATGGAGTATATAAGGATTGTACTGCAGTACTATTTCATTAAGGACTTGAGATTGTGTGGAACAAAGAAAAGTGACTCAATAGAAGGTTAAATTTTTGGAAAATATATGGTTGAGAGAAAGATAAACCATAATATGGTTCTGATACCGAGGTAGTGATTTTAGAATAATACATGATTGATTTGGATAAATTATATTGGATATTCTTGACTACCTTGAAGCTGATTAATGATTTGTCTATTCCATCATTGTTGGGGTTTACAACATTTTTGGATTGATGAAGTATATCCAACATTTAATATGGAATAAGGGAGCATGAATGTAATCAATAAGGATTATGGTAAATCAGGATGTTTCAGTGTTTTAAAAGAATAGATGATGATGGTATTAATATTCTATTACAGGGTAAAAAGGATCTACATTATGTTTACCTTACTTATAAATGTTGGACTATGAGTTTAGACAGAAGTATTTTGGATAAATTCTAGTTTTGGGATTAATTTTGGATTGCCATAAAAGGACAACCCGGAGGTCGGGCGACAACCCGTCGTGACCGGAAAGTCCACGAGACTTAAACCCGCAACCGAAGGGCGACAAGGGTGTATCACCTACCAATGGTCCACGAGATGTCGTGTATTAAATAATGTAGTTTTTATTAAAAGATCTTGTAGATGAATTATAAATTCGTTTATTTTGGAACCCTATACGAATAGTGTAAATAGAATTTTTTTTACGTTCTATTATCTTTTAGAGTGAAAGATGAGTTTGTGGTAGAAATTTATTAATGGATAAAAATCTAATTATAAAGTAAGTATATATCCTTATGATCTTATCCAATCTCATAAATAAATTCCTCAACATTAATAAAAGGAACTTAGAACAAAAATGTTGTCCTAGATGGTTCCTTAAATCATCACTAATTCATGGATTTGGGATTGTTGGCCTTTTCATAGCCATGTTCTCTACCACTCTCCATCAGATAATTGATGGTTAGATTTATCTTCCATATCCATATATTCCTACATGGAACCCTAGTATGTGTTATTTTCGGTAATCTTCATACTTTCCACTCTTTATTTTAAATAGAAGCCTCGTTAATTCATTTTTCGATGTGGTATTTCAACTAAGATATTTTGAAACGTCAAAAATGTGTTATCCTAATACCCTATGTTTTGTTGAACCGATGGTATTTCAAATCATCATAGATTAATGAATTTAAGGACCTCAATTATACACTTGTTTGTGATTGATGACCTCAATCACTACCTATAAATATTTACGTTTTTCCTCCAATTATATGTCTCTAATTGCCACCAATGTTCTCCTAATCGAGATCATAATTTGGTGGTGACCCTTTCATTTCTCTTTTCCTCATATTAAGACTAAATTTTAGTAACCTAATTTCTGATGTGGGTTTTCCCACAAAGATATTTTCTATTTTCAACCTTTTATTTTCGATGAACAATTTCAAATTGCGAGGACGCAATTTATTGAAGGAGGGGAGAATGTAACACCCCAAGATTTTATAGTGTGTTATTTCTTCAAAATAATTCAATAACTTTCACTACACGCAACACCATGTTCAATCGCACCATGACTTACCAAACAAGCCATTCAAAAGAGGTTATGAATAGTGTTAACTAAATTTTAAACTTTATATAATACTTATAATTTTAGAATCCATATTATGAGTTTCTTAGACATAATTTAGGAACAAATTCATTTTCAGTATTGCACTTTTATCAACTTTTAATAGTGAACCCTTTTTAAATACAATATTTTAAACTTTTTGACTAAATGGGGACATCAAAAAATTTAAAATGAAACATCCCAAGCTTCCACGGTACGCTTTCCTTTGAATAATACAGTAGCGTGTGTTGTACGCAACTTCGAGTTCTAACACACCACAACCAATCAAACTAGTCGTTATGAATAGTAATACCTACATTTTAAATTTTTTGAAATTTTATCTCTCAAAATGGACTTCATTTTTGGATTCGGAGTATCGAATTTAGCCTAAGGTGAAATTTTGGTACTTTTCGGATAACTTTCATGTTTTGATGAATAGTGAAAATTACTAAATTTTAATTAAAAACAACTTTTTTAATCAAAATAATTAATAGTAATACATTATGAATTTTAGTGGTTTTAAAGTATATTTAGAATATGTTTTTAAAATTTAATATAATTTTGGTCATTGGACATAAATTTACAATTAAACCGAACATAAACAAGTGTCAATCTTTTGATAGTTATTATCTCTTAAAAACACGCTTTTTGTTTTGACAACGGGAATTAATTTTAAATTAATTTCTGCCACTTCTGTGTTTTGAATTTAGAAAAATGGATTCCATATTTGGAATCAGGATGTCCAAATTTTGTAAATAGGTAACTTTTATTTTTAGACATTTTGAATAATTGCTGTGGTAAATATTTTATTTACCATGGTTAAGGGTAAATCTGGTAAATAAGGGTTGAAAAATAACATTATAATAATACTAAATTACCCTAAAACGTGTCCTAGCCTTATTGGATGATACATGTTCGACCATATACATCTTTGGGTCGATTTGGGGACCCCATGGTGCCACTTGTAGGTGATAGGGACACTTTATTTTAATTAAGTTAAAATGAATACAAAAATGACACAAGAATATATCTTTTAGAAAAACAATTATTACATAGGGTTATATATGTTTGATTTTATATTATAAATATTACTTAGAAAGATAAAAAGATTTACTACATAATGATATTTTATTTATAATTTTTAGAGATTAAATAATTTATTTTATCTATGACACAATGATGATGCAGTAATTACTAAAATAGTGAAAAATTAAATTAATTGATATTATAAATACTCAAATAAATATAATATGAAACTTTTAATGAATTAAACTAATTTTCTAGGATAATATGATATATTAGGATTGATTTAATGTACTTTTTTAGAAGTAATCAATCTGTTATGAGTTTCAAAAAAATCAACTATTGAATAGTGTCAAAATTGACATAAAAGAGTTCTTAAAACAAATATTATATTATTAATTGATATTAAATTCCTAAAAATCTAAGGTTCGTCCAAGAGACTTATATCATGATAGTTTCATCATTAATGGACCACTTGGGGGTCGCTTGGATGTATATAGTAAGTTTATTAACCATATTATATAAAAATACAAAGAGACATTGTAAAAGTGAAACTAATTAACTTAGAGTTAATACTTAAAGATAAGGTTAATATACGTACCCAAACCAGTCTAAATTATATTGGATGAGTTTTTTTCGACCCATCCCCACCTTAAAATTTAAATAATCAACTTTGGAGGCATTAGAAACTGAATATGAATTTATTATAAATTAATATTTCTAGCTTTTCCAAAGGTTCCCCTCACCCCTCTTATAAAAGGGCACTCCTCCTTCTCATTTCATCAAACCCTCAAAGCCTTTTGGGTCGGCCAAACTCTGCCCAAATACTCTCCGAACTTCCCTCACTACAACCTAGAGGCCTTAGTTTGATCAGAAAGCCAACCTAAGGAGCCATTTTGATCAAATCAAAAGGAAGAAACCGAAGAAGAGGTAATGATTTCACCACCCTTTTCCAAGTTCATTTCTTCTTCCACTTCTTCTTACATTGTTGTTACCATTCTAAAATAATAAATCCAGTATCTCACATATAATGTGATTTTATTATAAATATGGTACAACCATATTCAGTATTCTATCCACCCTTTGAATAACATGTCACCATACGTGCGTACGTACGGCTTACCGTCTCCACGTCGTGGTGTAATTGTTATTCAATATATTATTATTTGGATGGGTATAATAATGATGTGTAACTCATGTAAATAATAAATATAACATGTTAATTATTCTGTATATATGATATAACATCCATTTATATATTATTTTAATATCAAAATAATGATATTGTCGCTCGTGCGTACGTACGGACTACCGTCACCACGAACGCGATAAGATTCATTCTCCATCGTATCCATTCAAGTATAATTATCCTTGGATGATTTAAAAATGATTTTTAAGGACTTGATATCATTCTGGATATGAATAATATACAACCTATCCATTTCAAACATGGCTTACGTAACAAAACATATAAAAGAAAACAAGTAAGTTAACACCCGAAACAACGATAATACTAAGATATTATTATCAAATCAATATTAAAAGATCATATATGATATCATATTAATGTATATGATTCTTGAATAATTTAATAAAAATTATTTCACTATTATACAGGAGTTTAACCTACCCCAACCAAGGAAAAGTACAAGGTAAGGGGTTTTCATCTCACTCCTTATTTCCGTGAGATTCATGCCATATTGCCACCATCACCTTTTGTGTGGTGTATGTACTGCCCATAATTATATTCGTTGTGTAATACACTCTAATTTATGTGTATTTACATATTCATTGTATGATACCTCTATCATGGGTTGTATGTTTCATAAGTTACCAAATTGGTAAGGGTTATTTCACAATCTCTTCATTATCCGAGGTTGTTTATATGTAATAATCTACTGGGATCTCTTTACCATCCACATCCATGTTTTCTTAAAAATGTATTTCAAATTTTTTTTATTATTTACAAGAATATGGGTAAAAGTCATTTATACCCTTGTTTGACTTTTTATAAGAGGAGTCTTTCCATCGTTTTCAAAACAAGGTCCTTTTTAACCTTTTCGACAGAATTAAGGTAAGAATGTTTTTTTAACTTATACGGCGGGTACAGCTATTTTCTGCCGTTATAAAATCTTCAAAGCTTTCTTTACAAGTTTATAAGGATATTTTCAAAGTAAATGTTTTATTTTATAATTATGTGAATTTTAAATGATTTCAAGAAAAGATATTTTTCTCTCAAAAATATGAAAATCCAGTGAAAATGTATACGTATTTAACGCAAGCTTAAAAATGTTTTCAGAAAACCTGACTCTCGAGTGTGGTAGATAGGAAGGGAATGGGAGTGGACCCATCATGGCCTATAACTAGTCGAGCAGTCTCAGAATTAGTTATTTTGTTTTCAGAAGCTTGCATAATGATTTCAGAAAAAAACTAGAGTATATTTTAGCAATTTTAAACATAAGTATGTTTTAAAAAAATTGCATCGGTAGGTCTCATGAGACAAACTAGTGTCTTGGCACAAGGCTTTGACAAAATCTTATTTGTAGTCTTGGCACGAGGCCTTGGCTATATGGTTATGATAGTCTGGAATTATGCATTCCAACATTATGAAAGTGGTTATTGATATTGCATGTGATTATTCGATTAGTAGAATATCCATGTGAATAAGTAAATGGCATTATTTAATTTTACTTTTGCCATACTATGTTGAAGTTCAAGTTTAAAAGGCTTTTGTTTTATTAATTCATTGCCTTAAATGTTTATGCTTATTTTTGAATGTTCCGCTATATTGTTATCCTTACTGGGCGTTTGAGCTCACCCATTTTCTATGTTTTATTTTTCCCAGGAAGTGAAGAAGTAAATTATGAATGACCTGCAGGGATATTATGTGGGGATATGAGTGTGGTTTATGGAGACAATATGTTTATGTAGTAGTTTTTCATTTTATGATGTAATGTAAGACTTATGAATATATCTAGTGTTTCCAAGGCTACTAAACCAATCGGTCTTTCGAGATTTGATCTTTCTTGTGATCATGCCAATGTTATGTAATAATGCACCGACTCTGGGTAACCAGGGTCGGGGCGTTACAACTATGGATCGTGTTTAAGAAGGACTACCGCCTCATGAACATATTTGATTCATTTTCCATCAAAACCATTCACTGAAGGATATAATGATAGATTTATGAAGGTTTTATTATATTTATTATATTATTATAACTCAAGAATTTTATTATCAATTATAAATTTTTACATTCCATTCATTTTATATATGATAACATCACTCGTGTATATGACGGACTACCACCTCGTGAAATGATGATATTCATTTTTCACATACGCTTTACATGGAATGTAATAGGAATAATATTAATAAATATATGGGATATATATGATATGATGATGTTTGATTAAAATTAATATATCACCAAATTCTTTACCCTTTCTCTCGATAAGGGGATGATATCATCACTCATGCTTACGTATGACATGTTGTCTCCACATAGTGATGAGATTCAATTTCGATATACAACATTAAAAATGATTTAAAAAAGGGTTCTACTGAGTAAATATTTTATTAATAACATTAAAATAATTCTATATGTTTTTATTTATATCCTATGAAAAAAAAACATAACTTTCAAGACAAAACACGCATGATAAAAGAGAGCAATTTACACATGAAACAATGAAAATAATGAAAAATTATTATTAAATTAGTGGTAAAAAGTAATAATAGGATCATATATGATATTATATGTAATAATATGATTTTTTTACATAAATATCAATCATAAAACCATTATATATGATATTAATGAACATTCAACTAAATTAATACTTGAGGTAAGGGACTTTATACCATTTTTCATTTGTTGTGGAATATTTTATTATTGTGCACTTAATTTCGTTAATATGGTGTAAATACTGGTTGTTATACAGGTGATATAATACATAATTCATAATTAACTATATTTTAATTTGAATTTTAATTATTTCATCTATGGGGATTTGAATTTAAAATTACGATGTGGTAATGAACTTCATAACTCAATTTCTTTTCATTGGGTCATATTACTTTTTCATTGTACTTGATATTCGATGATTATGTGTGTGATTATTTTTTTGTATCTTATTTATTTTCAATAATTTAATTTTATGGATTTACATTTGATACCCATTTTCAATTCATTGATTAATTATCTCTTTATCTTTTTTATCATTGTGAGTAATTTTGTCTTAATTTACTTTTCATTTAATTATATTTGTTAATATGCACCTATTCACTTCTTTATGGTGTATATACTACCCATTTTATATATTGGACATGAATAAATATTTATTCATAATGGTTGATATTCTAATACATGTTTATCCATATTAGTTTTGTCATGTATTTGAATATCCCTTAATCTATAAACTATTCTTACATATGGTGTTTACATTGAAAGTTATTTAGTTAGATAAGGAAATATGGATAAATATGTGTTCATTACACATTGCATGTATTTTCCAATAATATATATCATTCATGAATTAAATTTATTATTTGATATATGAGTAATTCTTTTTATATGAAATGAATCTTGGGGACCAAATTTATATAGCCCATCTATGGATCGACAGGTCTTATGAGATAAATTAGATTCACTTATGAAATGGGTTTCTGTATGTAGTTTAAGTATCTTGAAATGTCTTTATATTAGACATATCATGATTCATGAGATTATAATATCCAATAATTAAAAATTTATGTCATTAATAATTCATTAATTTTTTATCCACGGGATTTTCAAAATGATGTTGTCTCTGGATGCATTTCATTCTCAGATTATTGACTAATAGGCATGTGTGTTCATTAATTTACATATCTATATTTATTATTATATATTTATTATTGATAGAGTATGATATATGAAAAAAATATTGATCATTTGATACTAACCTTATTTTTTTCCATTCTGCTTGATATGACGAATAAATCATTGAATGTGTTGTAATGGATGTAGTTAATTTGATTTTATTATGTGTTATGTTTTATATTATATTAAAAATGTAAAATATGTATCAAGTGTGTATATGGTTCTCTAACACAACTACATTAATCTATCAATTTGAATTTCACCCCTTGTATCAATGAGAATGTAATAAAAAGGCACTGCTGCTGTGTGATAAGAGTCGAGGTTTTTAAATTTTGTATATTTATGTCGTTGTATGCCTTCTAGACATGTAGTGGATAGTATTATATTTATTTAACATGTATTATTTTTATTATTTTCAATACTTTAATAAATATCATTAAATTGATTATTTCTTGGTGTGATATATGTGATTTTCTAATTTCCTATGTTAATATACATTGATATGTAGGTATAGCTTTTCCATAGTATCCCCCATAGAACCATGCTAATATTTTTAAGCCTCTAGAATACATGAGGCATACCTGTAGTAGAGTTGTGACCATAGTTTTGGGTACTGGTTAATGGTCTGATGTGGCAAGAAATTTTAAAATCCTTTAGTATATTTCTTTATCTCAATCGCATATCACACATGTACATTCCATGAACATCACATCCTCAAAAACAAAAATAATATCTAAGGATTATTTATTAAATTAATACATTAAATAATTATTTTCACATTATAAGGTTTTCTCAATTTTTTAATAAACAAAAATCCAACAATATTCATATACCCCACAACTAGGCAATAATATCAATTATTTTTTGATTTTTTAGTTTTTTCTTTAGAATATATTCATTCATTATAATTAATTTTTATAGCATCCTCATAAAGAATTTCATACATTAAAATATTTTTTAATTTAACTTTTAGTGTCATTTTCTATTTTATTTATAATATATATTTTTATATTAATGTTTATTTTTATCATTAATGAAACAACAAATAAATTTTTTATTTTTATTTTACAAAAGAATATTTTTAATTTATAAGTTAAATAAAATCTATAGGAATTAATATAACCTAAAAATAAATAAAGTCAATTCCCAACCAGTCAGTAGAATTTATTATTTTTTTAATTTTATAGTATCTATTATAATTAATTAAAAAATACTATATAAAATTATTTATTTATATTTTTCTTTTAAATATAATGTATATAATTATGAATTTTTTCATACTCATGTATAGTTTTATTTATTGAAATTTAAATTTATTATTGAAATAAATTATTATTCAAATGATAAAATTAGAAATATTAAAAAAAAAATATAATCTATTCATTTATATATTATTATTATTTAGTTAAATATTTGTAAAATTTATTGTAAAATTTACATGTATTTTATTTTTTATTATAATTTATGCATTAATAATATTTTTTATTAATTATTTTCATATGGAATCTTTATATGTATTTTGTTTTTGTTTTCATATTTATAGTTTATTAAAACATTCTTGGTTTTTTTCATGATAGAATATGATTTTATTATATAAATATTGGCAGGAAATGGAAGACTTTAATTTATTCAGTCTATCTATATAGGTTATAGGGGACCGCATCTTGAATCATTAAGGAAATCGAATCTAGGGTTTCATATTGTTGGTCATGGTTTCAAAAGGGTTCACATTCCCTGATTCACTGCAATTCACCAGAAAATGTATTTTTCCACACATATATTATTATTAATCAATATATACACATATTTTTTCTTTCATCTAAGATTCAATTTCTTATTTTGAATTACATATCTTAAACCAAGGACCCACATAATTCTCTTTTATACTTAATTTTTATTATTTTTGGTTTCCAGTCAAGGAATTTTCTATATCATTTATACCATCACCAGTGAAACATTTTTATAATGAAAATTGGGCTGATTCCCGTTAATTATTTCAGTAAAACATGAAATTTTGAGGAGCTACTTTTACTAGATAACTTATTAGATTTTTCATATAATATCTAATCATTTATTAGTAGTCCACATTTATTAATTATATCATTTTTAGAAAAGTTATTTTGAATTTGTCTAAGATTGTAAAAAATATTTTATACTCACGATCAGTTGTGTACATCTAGCTGATGATTATCCATTAATGTCTATAAAGACACTCTGATTTATGTTTTTGAACAATCGTTTTCAAATTTTGGTTTTTTATGATTTATATTTTATCTATAAATTTAATATTTCAATTTATATGGATAAAAGAGGATATGTTTACCTTTGAAGAGATCTCCGTATAAAACATATTGCTTCCCATATTTTATCATAATAACCCTCTCCCTTTTTATCAATAGAAAAATATGGTTGTATTAAACCTTTATTCCCATTATTTAATTATATTTTATATCTTTAAAACTAAGTTTTTATTTAAGATGAATATTTATCACAAAAATTGTCTCAATCACAAAGGTTCTATATTCAGGGATGATCAGTTTATCTAATGACTGATGGTTTATCATTAACAATTGATTTCATGTCATTTTTGACCAATATTATATCTTAAAAAACTTAAATGCAGATTTAATTTGGAAATGAAACAACCCTTATTTAATATAATTATTTCACAGTATTTTTACATATTATCAACCCTTTTCCTCTAAATATTGAATGAATGTCACCATTTTTTATTGGTCTTGTTTAAATGTAAACCTATGCAACTGTTATGATTAAATTTATTTTTTATAATATATTTTATGAATTTACATAAATATTGTAAAAAATTAATTTATTCTTTAAAATATGATTATGAATATTTGTTTTTTTAAAGCTTGATTTCCATCCACATCATTCATTTGAACTATTATGAATTTCATGTATCAATTACATGAATGTCATGGTGGTTTTATTATCTTGTGGGATAAGATTTCATCATTTAAATATAATATGGTTACATAATAGTTGTCACTATATTATGACTATATTTTTACCATTATAGTAATCATATAAATCAATTTTTTTATCAAATTTCAGAAGTATGTTAGTTAAATCTCCTAAAAAAGATTATTTTCTTGATATTCATGAGCGTAGATTTTTTTCGCTCAAAGGTTCCATTCATCAATAGAAGAGTTAATTTTGGTAGAAATTGAAATATGAGGTTACCCCAAGTTATATCCATGTTTGATTCATCTGATTGACAATATCTTCACTGAATTCAAACACTTGATAAAATATATTACACCATCCATACTGGTGGTTATACTTCTTATGAATCTTTTTACCCATTTTTGTGATCCTATTCGATCACTATATCTTCTTTCAAGTCATTTAATTTAACAAAAATATTTATATGAATCACCCAATCCAATATTTTGGTCTACTTGTGCTATGATTTTTATGATATCAATATTCATAATTTTGTTCGATAACCCTAATACTATATTTTTACTCTCACATGACATTCACTTATAATTACTCTGTCATCCACTTCTTGGATACTCTAAATGAAAATTTAATCCCTGATTTTGGTTCTCTAAAATTCTTTTTCCCCTCCCATGGACATTTGAACATATAAATATTCAATTGATCATTGTTATGATTATCTTTTGTGATCCATGATTACCACTTCCCTACTTTCAAAATTTAATCATTTTCCCCCAAAATAAATTCCTATAAATTAATAATTCCATAAGTTGGCCAAAAAATTTTATGGGAAATTAATTTTAGTTTTATTAATATCAAATTTTTTATGTTTTAAAATTGAAAACAACAATTATATTCATTTTTTATTCTAATCATAGTTCTTTATTTTTAAATAAATAGTCACAAAAAACTGGAAAAACATAATGTTTAATTTCATAAGGTTTAGTATTCCATTGAATAGTTTATCTTGTTGATGTATAATATTATTTCCCATTAAATTATCATATTTATTTTTTTGGAAATGTTTTTTATTTTTTACAAAGAAAATGATGAGGGTTTCAAGGATAATCCTTCTCATTTTTTTAATGTATAATTTAAATGATACTTTCATTAATTTTTTATATAAGCCTCTCCACCTATGATTATTTTGATTTATAATCACCTCTTCTTGGAATCCATATATTTGTGGAAATTACTTTTACCATTGATATAGGTGGTCTTATAAGTACCCGACCTTAAACATTACATAATCATGAGATAAATCAAGAATTCACATTGAGGATATTTTCAGGTTTAGATTTTTACAGAATTAGTACATAACTACTACATTTCAACTTGAATATTATATGTATACACTACTACTCAGTATCCATTTTTTCATAAATTAAAAACTCTTAAAAATAAATTTTTCTAGTTCCATGTTTTAGACAACATGACTTTTCCTTGATCTCATCCTTAACCCTTATTCAACTTTAAGTCCTGTGGAAAATATTTCAAAAAGAAATTGGTATGAGCATAAAAATCTCAGTAAGGGTACTAAAATAAGGAACTATAACATTATCCCATAAATAAATTCAAATCAATGAAGCCCTAATTTTTAATCATATCATACCTCTTGAAAACATATGATTAACGAATAACACATAGAAGTCATACATCATAAAGGTAACATATGGAATGCATAATATAACTACACTGTAGCTCTTACAACAATGTAGGGAGTCACATTTGAAATACCCATCACAATATATTCCCTAAATCTATTAGGAGAAACATCAATGTTTACCTCCATTGCATTACCCAATGCATTGGAGAGCAATCTTGGGCTCACCCGCACTAGGTTTATCATGGAACAAGCCATATATGTAAACAATTCCCAATAACCATAACATAATCATAACACATAACACCATCATAACGGAAAGATAATATTTCCACATTCTAATCACAATATATCAATTCAAGATATTAAAATAAACAATGCTTTATCAAACCATTTTCAAAACCATTTAAAATATTTAATAAATAGATTTTTGGAATCAATGTTTCCCATAAAACATTGAATCTTTTAAAGGAATTAACGTTTAAAAATATTAATGTCCATATAAATAAATACTAAAAACTATTTTGAAAAATTGGACATAAATGGGAATGATTTAGAAGAATAAATCATTAAAACAATTAAAATGATATTTTAGTTAAAGAGTTCCTAACCAAATGTGAGATGCTTGAATACATATAAATGAGGAATAACAATAATAAAATATTATAATATATTAAGAATAAGGAGATGAATGATATAATATTTAAAGGGGCAATATATACACCATCTAAAATTGGATTGGTGTATAACAACAAATAAGTCTCAATGGATGGTAAATTAAGACAAAGTCCATTACAAAGATCGTATCATGAGAATAAGGAAAAATCAATGAAATAATTATGTGTTACAAATAAAAATACACCCAATGTAATTAGATATTAAGTGTAAAAAAATAATAGGTCATTCACACAAAATAATAGCATGACATAATTATGAAGTATAATTTTAACCCGAAAGAATTGAAATTTGGTTATGAAGCTCCCTTACAAAAATTTGATAGCCAAACGGCATCACTGAAAATTTCAAAAAAGGATCTGATGAGAGAAACAAGTTTATATCATCTATTGAAAAAAAAATTATAGAAATAATGATATAGATGAATGTATCCCAACATAATTATATGTAAATTAAAATACATAAAAAAATAATTCTTTTAAAAAGAGGAGGTTGAAAGGTTCCCTTAATGATTTGGTAACATACGAAACATACACCACATGAAAGAAGGATCATTCAATGATGATTTAAATAGTAATAATTGAAATTAAATTACACAAAGCGTTCAATAATGGGTAGTACATACACCACAAAAAATGAATTAGTGGAAAATATAGCATGAATCTCAAGAGAATAAAAAGTGAGATGAAAGACCCCTTACCACGTTGTAATCAATCGAGTCATATGGAAAAAAGTTAATAACCACCAAATGATTCACAGAATACCATGAATATAAATAAAATCATGATAATATATATCAAATGGAAGTACAAAATACACCAAATGAAATAAAGAAGTGGCATACAATGGAAATCTCACCGAATTAAAAGTGAGATATGAAATCCCTTACCTCAGGTATGAGTTTTCCAGTTCGTTCTTTAATATCCGGAATAAAATACTAAAGTTAATTTATACATGATTAAGAACCTTTTACAAGTTTATTATTCCTTTTCTATCAGTCATTACCATGTTATAAATATTAGGTAACCATTTATGTTAATAACGGTCGTTTGTCGATATTTGGTAGTTGAGTCAAAACTAAACTTCTTATATTTACAAGTTGTCTATGTGGTCAAAATTCCATTATCACCAGAATGGTATTAATTATTTAGAAATAATATATATCTTATATATCCAGTATATATAAGTACTTATAATAGTACCTAACATTTTGAGGTAAGAAATGAAATGCACCGTTCATGGAGACAGTAAGCCGTACGTACACATGAATGCTACTTTCATTTATATTTCGTATTTTAATGGAATTAAAACATAATGATACATAGATATATTATAATTACAGTATAATATCATTAACTGCATCCTTTATACATCCCACATATGGCATTAATGAGTCATATCACTTTGAGGGAGCGGTAGTCCGCACTTCCTAAAATGAAATTATCTCTTTTACCCATTATGGAAACCATAAAGTTTTGCAATAAATGAAAAATAAGTAATCATAAAGAAAACATAAACATAATATATATCATATATAAATACATTTCCATCTTAATTTCCACCATGATAGGTGTTAAGAGATAATTGTACAATCATCTTTTTGGGAGGCGTTAGTTTTCCATCCAAAGAAATAGTATGTTCTTTACCCATTAGATGGTGGTGTGTGTAAGTTTTGTTTGAATAATTCTCATAAAAACATCCTAGTATATTTTGGATACATGTTTTTTTATTAAATAAAGGAATAAAAAGATTTTAGGGGTTAGAGAAGTAAAATAAACGAAATGAATTTAAGAGAAATTATTACCTTTAATTCGGGTAACTCCCTTTAATTTGAACCAAAAGGACCTCTTGAAGTGCCTTATGCCAAAGGTAAGGCTTCTAGTAGGAAAATAGCGATGTAGGGAGATTATTTGGGCATATTTTTGATGATCCAAGGGGCTTCATATGTGTGAGGAATTGGTTATAAGTGTGGTATTTTTATAACAGGGGACAGTCTCTTTTTGAAAGTGTGAAAATATTATTTTTTATATAATTATTTTCGGTTTTTAAGGTCCAACACTAATTACAGTCTAAGATAATATGAATAATGTTAGAAATAAAATCATCAAATAATAATTGGATAGGTTTTGGATATTTTTTATCTTTATAATATTATATCTTTAAATCATTTATTAGTGAGGTAAACACTGCATCATTATTGTGTAATAAATAATTTTATTTATATGATATAAAAAAATTATAAATAAAATTACAAATATATAGGAAATATTTTTATATTTCGAATTAATATTTATAGTTGAAGAGATATATTATATAACTCTATGTAAAAATTAATTTATTAAAAGATATTTTTTTATGTCATTTGTGCCTTTACTTTAATTTAATTAAAATAAAGTGTCATTATCACTCTTAAGTGGATTCATGGGATCCAAAAATAGATCCAAGGATGACCATGGTCTTCCATGACTCATCCAATATGTTTGGGAAAATTTTTATGGTAATTTTGTATTATTATAATATTTCTTTCCCTTTAATTAACCTATTTACCTTTAATCGCGATAAATAAAAGTCAAAAATTACTATTCAACAAAAATTATTTTCATCTTATTGAACCATATTTTACATACTATTAACAACCATGAATGTATGATTTTATAAATTCAATTAATAGAAGTGGTAAAATTTCTTTTAAATGAAAAGGTTAGCTTTTTAACTACTACTCTGTGTTTTCACTATTCATAAAAAATTGATGTTTTCAGAAAAATAAAAAAACTTCAGCCTAAGATATATTTTATATTCCTAATTCAATGATGATGTCTATTTTTAAAAATTAAAAACACAGATGTTGTATTAATTAATTTAAAACTAATTCCCATTGTTAAAACAAAAAGTGTGTTTTTATGAAATATTAACTATCAAAAGACTGACACTAGTTTATGTCAAATTTCAAAGTGAAATTAATTCCAATGACTAACATAGGATTAAATGGTAAAAATATAATCTAATTAAACTTTAAAATCGTTTCAAAAGATAATATAACCATAATAATAAATTAGATTAAAAGGAATCTTTGAATTAAAATACGGTATTTTTTACTATTCATTAAAAAATGAATTTAATCAGAAAAATACAAAAAAAATTCCCAAAGTAAATTTTGATGTCCAAATTATAAAGAATAATTTTATTTCAAATAGAACATATAAAAGTTACCAAAACTATATTTAAGGAGGGTTCACCATTAAAAGGCCGTAAATCAACCTTTTAAGGTAAATTATGCTTAAAATTAGATTCATTCACATTTTAAGCCTCTAAATTTTATTGTGATGATGTAAAAACATTTAAAAAACATGTATAATCATATTTTAGTAATTTTTATTAATTATTTCCAATACAACAATGAGGCGTTAACTACCATTTAAATTATTAATATTTTATTATTCGTGTGCAATGTAAGATTACAATGAATCTCATTGTGCTATATAGGGTACGCCATTGAACATAGAATCCCATTAAAAGTAAAATTAATATTTAATTCACAAATATTAATAAATATGAAAATGTATTATTCATTATTTACCTATGACGTTACAGATCATACTACCAATTGACTCATTTTAGTTATTTTTGTCTCTATTTTATTATAATTTCATTCATCTGGAAAATTAAATTTTCCAAAACAATTACACGAATCAAAAATTTCTAGGATTTTGGTTTTCTTATGTTTTGATTTCTATTACATTAAAATCATAATTTTTTATTCCATAAGATGAATTTTCTACCCTTTCACAATTTTAATTTAGGATGTACTCTATTATTCATTGTCATGGTTTTCTACTTTGAAAATATCTACACCCCTAAGTGTTAGACACTAGAAATATTTCCCCATCATCTGACCATTTCCAAATATGAACAGTCCACTATTAATTAGTTCTATTATTTTCTATGTTTAGTGATTCCCACTTCTAGACTATGAGAATTTATAAATTTTCTCAAAATAGATTAATATGTATGTGTTTAATTTTTCAATTCATAAACTTGAATTGGATATTATTTTTGTTATAGTCACAAATAATTTGTATTAGAATGATCTCATAAAAATTATTTTTGTTTTTTATGTTATATTACCAAAATATATAATTAATCTATATTTTATTGTTGTTGTAAGTTCTCAAACATTTTTTTATTTTCTTCTAATGATCATTATCAAGTAAAATGTTTTTGATTCTCTATGGTTTACATTATTTTATAATATTCTTTCAAATTCTAAAATTTTATCTCTATGAGCTCATTCATTAGTTCAATATAGATCCATTATTTCTATAGCTACATACATTAACCCTTTGAGAATTTTGGAATGATTATTCGGTAACTGTGATGTATATCTTTATGATATTTTTTATACATAAAATATTTTCTCCAATAAATTTCTCATGAAAATCATATTCCACCTATCATGATTAAATTGGGTGTTATTTTTTAGTTATAATTATTTGTATAATTCTAATATGACTATAAATTTATTTTATTAATTTTTGAGAAACATATGTTTTATGATTTAAGTCATATGGTTCATGAATATATTTATGTTATGCTTATGGTGTATTTCACTGAATCATTTTTGAAATTTTTCGATAGATTTTTTGAAATAAAAATTAATGTACAATTTGTTAATATAATATTAACAACCATGATATTATTTCACTACACAATAAATTCATATTTATGTAGAAGTAAATCCCACTCATATATTTTTAATAAATTCAATTTCCTAATTATTCTAGTTAAGGACAATTAATTCTTTTTAAGTTAGCAAGGGTTAACTTATTGTGTGAATAACATATTTTATATTAAAATTGAGTTTAATTTTATGTCCATCATATTTTTAGGTTACTCTTATTTCTATGCATAAAAATTCATGGAGAATAATTTCCATTCACTTGGGTTTTTTATATGGTAGATTGATTAATGTGAGATACTTGGTTTCTTCAGCATTTTTAATTTTATATTAGATTTGTGTAGTTAATCAAATACTCAAAATAGTTCTTAATGTAAACATTTCCATATCTAGTGACTTTTTCATGTTATGATATTTCCCTAAATATGTCCCCTAGTTTTTACCTATTCATTAAATTTTTTTAATCTAATTATTATAATAAAGCATCATTATATTTCAATTAAAATTTATGTCAATTTTTAAAATTCTTTGTTTTTAATATATAAAAAATTAGAGGCGAAAATGTTTTACATAATGTCACCTTAATGTTTTTCAAATCTATAAATTTTTTACTTTTATCTCAGTTCAATAATTACACACAATTAAATGATCATTCTTATTATATGATTATAAATGAATCTATCCTAGAGGAACATCCATTTTCCATTTGAGAGTTGTTGAAGAATAATTTGGTTAATGTGATTTATATTTTATTTAAAATAGTTCACATCAAAATTAAATGTCACATTTCTTGTTTTGAATGGATGGTAACTTTGATACATAAATATTTTCTATATATTGAAAATACTGGATATTGTTTTAGTTATTTGAGATGAAAATAAGATTTTTTTTCAAAATTGTTTGGTTTACACAATTAGTTATTTTATGCTTGCTGGTGAGTTTACTAAACCCTTACTCAAATTGTGTCTATATTTGAAACATTCGTAATGGGTAAAGTTATGCTTTTACATTGAAACTTATGGGTTTATTTCCCTACAAATTCAAATCATAATTATGTAATTATAGACCCAACCAGTGTATTGCAAAAAAATTAAATAGTAAATGTGTTCTTGTTTTACATTAAAGATGTGTTGATCATTAGTTCCATCTTGTTGTGGGGTTATACATGTTTCTCATCAACATAACACATAGGGAATAATTTTATTTATCTTGTAATTTATAAAATATCAAATTTATATGGGATAATTTCATCCCTCCTCATATACCATTTCATATTTCATCACTGTAGGAGAAAAAAAATTCTCAATTATTTGAGGTGTACTCAAATACATTTCCAATGGATAATTATGGTCATGATATTATCCTAAACGGGTCTAGGTTTTCCTTATTCGGTGGTTCCTCACATACTATACATGTGTTGGTGTTTAGGGAAATCTCTTTTTTTAGGCTCCCGGACTAAAAATATTACATTGTGTTATCCCCATGTATGAATATATTTTCAATTATTGGTTTTAATTAAATTTAATGAATTTATACCAATATTTATTACCCTATATCAAATTTGGTATTATTCTATGATTTAAAAATTGAGAGGGTGGCATGCATTTCATAATGTCACTTTCGGTTCCATTTAAAATCTTTGTATGTTATTTTTAAATATTTTATTTTCAATTTTTCCATTGAGATTATCTGTAAGTATTAGTTTTTTATTTTATCTTTTTTCAATTATTCCAAATGATACAATACTTATTATTGCATTTAATTCTATCAATCGAAATATTTCATATTTATTTTGTAACCTAAACATTTCAAAATATAATTTTATTAATATATTAATAACTATTACATCTAATATTAATTAAACTAAATTATATGGGGTAGCCAGCATATTGATAATATATAAAATATTAAAATATATTATTCATTTTATTAGTACATTGTTTATTATTTTTTCAATTGATATCAAAATTAACGCACAAAAAACAATTAATGATCCTAGGTGAAATCTCAAAAATCTACAAATTATGTATGCTTCTTATGGTAGGTGCACATTAAATTATATATATATATATATATATATACATTTTTACTTAATACATATGTATGATGTTAGTCTGTTAGATATCTTATTATATCTTTTCCTTCAATTATTTTTTTATGAAATCATAATTAAAAAAATTAAATCAAAACTTTTATATATTAATATTGTTTCTGCTAATGAAACATCAATATATGACTATTAATGAGACGAATTTAGAAATATCTATTTTTCAAATATAAAAATATGGAAAAATATTAAACTATATTCTTCATCTTTTATTTTTTCTTAACTATTATTTACGTACAAAAATAAATATTATTAAATTAAATATTATAAAATATGAATATTCTTAAATTCATATTAACCACATAATTATTATATAATTTTTCAGTCTAAAAGAAAAAAATTTATCCATAAATATATATAATTTTATTTAATAATAGTATGAAACACTCATATGGTATATCAAGATTCTAAATAAGTACTATATATTTTATATTACATTTTTATTTCCCATTTTATTATTTTCATTTATGTTACTAATTTCTCTTTCCATTTTAACCCTTTATCACACAAGAACTCATGAAAATTATATTCCTGAAAATTTTATAGGACATATAATTGTATCTTTAGAATATCCAACAATGAAATCACTATTCCAATCTTGTAATCTATGATAATGTGTACTATTGATACAAACAAAATTCTATACAGGTTCCCCTGCTTTCAATTTTGGCTAATAATATCCAAATTGTTGATAATAATACTTATAGTTTACCATATTATGGGAATGATTCCATTTGTTTTTTCATCTAATAAATTTGAATCTAATATATTAAAAATTAATTCCTTGATAATTAATTATTATTTCATTAGTTAAAACATTCATTCTCAATATGTTCATCATGGATATATCATATAAAATATCATTCCATCAAAAATATACATGGATCCTCTATTGGCCACACAATGATACATATATAATTATCCATCATTTGTATATAAAATTAATTAATTACTATTACTACATAAATTAGTGGTCTCTAAATTTAATTATCCTTCTCATTAGATGTAATCCATAACTATGTCTTTTTGATGATCTAATCCTCGTGTATTGAATTAATTAGACATACAAAATACTTCTTCATATTAATAGACCATAAGCCATCAAAAATGGGTCATATACCCATTTATGTATAGTCTTTCTTCCTCATTTTTTGATCAATAAAAAGAGGCATATAAAATCATATTACGAGAATATTTCGTAGATATAATTATTGACCGCATTTTTATTAATGGATTCATCACTAAAATTTTTATTTTTAAGGTCATGTCCATTACCTTATCGTTGTTGTTATTCTTCAGGGTATCTATATATTTTGAATCAGATAATAATCAGATACCTCTTTAACAATAAGATAAAGGAACTCATGGTTTCATTTACAACTCTATAAGTTCATATATGAGTGAGTTTTGATGCCCACTTCTAATGGGTATTGTTTTTTCAAATAGAACATATAGTTTAAAACATGAAAATGATAATCATTGCGATCATAGATTCCATGAACATAATTTTTAATCTACCAATCAATAACACATTATAAAATAAAAAGTATATCTTATAATAAATTAAAATGCATGAAATTTAAAAAAAACATGTTTCCATGATAAATATTATAATAACATTTGTAAATCATCAACACCAACCATAACTCCATGCCACTGAGCCTATATGTTCTAGCCCACCCTCTATACTCACTATATGAATCTAAAGACAATTTATATATATATATATATATTGGTTAATATAGCCCTATTTCAAGAAGGATTATTCAAGACCAATCATGGAATTATGGGGGAAAATATGAATATATCATTTAATAATCATCAAAACCAATTATAACATATCGGGTTAACTATCAATAATCCCTAAAAAGGCTCACTAATTAAATATTATATCCAACTATAAAAAAATGATATCAAACAATATGGTTAGATGATCTATCAAACCACATCCCCATTGGATCTTTGTCACACCCTAATGAAAATATCCAAGAATTCCACTTGGAATCACACCCATCATTCAAAATATATTGTGGGGTAGATCATACCCAAATCTTTATTGACTCAGGTGAAGAAAAATGTTCATATGAAATAGTAGTAATGAAACATAACCATAATTTCATTCATAAATCTCACAAATTTGTCTTATGGAATCAACCTTGGTGTAACACCTCAACCCAGATCACATGAACAACACCCCTACGGTGGTTCTTATGTGATAGTCGATATGTCTCCTTATATTCCAAAATCTTACAATTAGAAGTGATGGACTATAATGTCATGGTGGGAGACAATGATCTATGTAATAAATCTTATTGTTCATGCTAAAATATAATTCAAATTCATCATAATTCTTCTATATAACAATAATATCAAAACCATTGGAAATAAAACATGGAGCATGATGAGCCCTTGATTTTTAGAATATAAAGTGATAAATCCACCGATATGATGAATCAATAATATTATTCTTGTATCATAAAATAAAATAAAACAAATTATATATAAATAAATGTAACACTACCTAGTCTGTGATGAATAATAACTAAAAATTAAATTATATTGGCCTCTCACCCAACTCACCTAATCATCCTACCAAAACCCCGACATCTATAACTTATTGTACTTGAAATACATGGTCAACTCTAATATGTTCATCTTCCCTAAGAGAAAATATTAATTTCTAAACATGTATATTGAAAACTGTATGATATATTCCAGTAGGGGTGATCCAAACTATACAATAACAATTCATAATATAAGGCCCCAGCCTTATACCTTACTTAATATTGAATTAAATGAGTAATTCACATTGAGGATCTTTTCAGGTTTAGAGTTTTAGAGAATTAGGACATAACTATCACATCTCAAAAGATTACAAAGTAGTCTCTTCTACTAAATTTCCATAAAATAAAAACTCTTAAAAAGAAACATGTCTAGTTTCATGTTTTAGGTAGCATGACTTTCCCTTGATCCCATCTGTGATGACCCAGACCCCCCCCCTTGGTCCCTTCCTTTGCCAAAATCCGGATCCTTAAAGGGTGCCGATCGGTGAGACCGATCGGTGCGACCGATCAGTGAGACCGATCGGGGAGACCGATCGGTGAGACCGATCGGGGAGACCGATCGGTGAGACCGATCAGCGAGACCGATCGGTGCGACCGATCGGTGAGACCGATACCGATCGGTGCGACCGATCGGTGAGGCCGATACCGATCGGTGAGACCGATCGGTGCGACCAATCGGCGGAACCGGCCGACGTCACCCGACCTTTTCAAGTTGTTCCAGTAACACTCCTTTTTCGCAAATAGGGTTTTAAACCCTATTCTTCCTCGTTAAAAATGTCTTGAAAACCCGAAACGCGCGCAAAAGTTTTAATTAAATGCTTCATTAATTCATGAGTCGGTTTAAACCACCCAGCACCTTTAATGATGGGTCAAGCCGCGTGGTCAACCCACGAATTCCACGTTATACGCGGTTTTCCGTTTTCACCTTAACCGTCCCCGGCTCTTATAAATTAAGGGTTAGGCCGTGGCTTCCCCCTTCTTCGATCGTGGCTCTTCTGGTGCATCAGGACCGCCGCGTCGTTATCCGTAAAGTTCCGCGCCCCCGGCCTAAACGTCGATCATCTATCAACAAGTAGGGAATTTCTTTCGTCTCTCACTTCTGTGTATC
Organism: Viscum album; assembly: GCA_963277665.1. Lineage (NCBI taxonomy): Eukaryota > Viridiplantae > Streptophyta > Magnoliopsida > Santalales > Viscaceae > Viscum > Viscum album. The sequence goes on along the minus strand of CAUJRU010000030.1, from coordinate 63,641 downwards.
ATGCGGGGCGGGCGTTATTCTTGTCCTTATGAAATGGGTTGAACCAAACCTAAATGAAGATAATAAACGGAGTTATAAAGAAAGAAGGGGAAGGGGTTATGATCGTTGTTATGCTTTATCCTGTGATCTTTCCTTTTGTTGTACTGGTTTATGTTTCTGAAAATTGAGGCTGTTGGTGGTCGTTGTATGTGCACTGATGAATCCCCTCGTGATGTTTTAAATGGGTTACTGAATTTGTGAACTCCTGCTGTGAAAATTGGTTAATCACGTACATCCGGCCGAATAATTGAAAGCACCAGGATCAACCCTTCTGTGATAATTCCCGGTTAGAACACACGGATTTGGAAATCATGGAGTGTGTTAAGTCGTTTAAATCTGAAAATTCCTGACTTGTTCTGGTAGCGGTAGTTGGCTGGAAATGTGGGGGGGGGGATGGGATCCCCTGTTCTTTTATACTTTCGGTGGTTGTGAGTTTTGAACCTAGATGGTTACTTGTTGATATCACAAATTGGGAGAGATCCTCTGTTAACAGAACCGGGTGTGAGTGCTTTGGTTGATCCTTGCTTTTGACGCTTTCCTTGGTTATGCTTATGGTAGTTGCCCAGTAGTGCTTACAATCATTTGAACATTTTAACTGAACGTGAAACAAGAATTGGGACAAGTGGTTTTGTGGGCAAGGGTCGTGAACTGTGACTCGGACGCAGTGGTGACGTGTTCTGTAGGTTGGCTAGGAAAACCTACGTTTTGGGTGAGTGTTTGTTACCTATATCTATACTTGTAGCTTTTTGTTTCTTATTCGCGCCCCACCCAAGTTGAGCACTTAGTGTCGAACACCCCCATTTATGGGGGAAGGGTGTTTTTCCCAACACTATCCTTAGTGGCTGGTTATTAGCTCCTTTTCTGCTCCCTTTCCCGGATAGCCCAAGTATCTTCGGGTAGGCTGTGATGGCCTGAAGTCCGTTATTAGCCCAAGAACCATCGGGCGGGGTGTTGTGGTGGTTGGCCAGGTGTGTGCGGCAGGTGGTTTCCCAAGTGTCTTCGGGATGAGGCCCAGGTGTCTTCGGGCGTGGCAGTGGTTGTTCTGGCCTAGGTGTTTGAAGGCATGGTTACATGTGACAGTTGTGGCCCAGGTGAGTGCGGGCGGGATTCGGCAGTGGGACTGCGTGTGGTTGTGGCCCAGGTGTGTGCGTGCGGGATTCGGCAGTGGGACTGCGTGTGGTTGTGGCCCAGGTGTGTGCGGGCGGGTGTGGCAGTGGGACTGCGGTGAGAATGGCGGGATTGGTCCGATGCGTAGGATGTCTCAATAACCAGTGGGAAAGTGGCGCGGGGTACCCAAACATCGATGTGCTCTTATTATATATATTACTTGACTTGCGTTATTTGGGGAGTGAGCCTTGGTGAGGCCTGGGGATGGATAGTTTTCCTTGTTAGTTGTTTGGTTCACTCTTTTCTCACGGGACTTTAGTACGTTCCCCCACTTGTGCACGAGAGTCTTGGTTTTCCCTACTGAGTGTACTTGTATGCTCACCCTACGTTTACTTTCAGGTTTCCAGGAGGACTACCAGGGCTGCGCGGGACCCTATTAGTCGGACAGTTGGAGTTGTCGCTGTTGTCGTACCTTTGTTTTCTTTTGGTATTGTACTTGAGAGCTTTCTTTTTCTTCTGTACTTGTACCTTGTTGTAAACTGTTTAAACATGCATGGGGGGCTTTATTTGGGTTCATTTATATAAACTTGTTTCTTTTCCTTTTTGGGAGGTCGACTTGTCCTTTTTCCCGATCCTAAATAATAAAAAGGGTAATTCCTTCCATTTGCGAAAATTTTCTATACCCTTGGTGCTAGTCGCCACTCCGGGACCTATTGAAGGCGGGTTTCGGGGGTCATTATCTCTCCTTCAACTTAAAGAAGGAAGGTCCTGGCAATCCGTTGACTCTTCCCTCCTTTTGGTGAAGGCGGGTCCTGATAGAATGGTATCAAAGGGAGGTTTTGAGAGATAGGACGGAGTCTGGAGTTAGGCACAGTGAGGATTGCATGGGGTGGTAAGGCAACGGTGTTGGGCGACCTTGGAGCGTGAATTAGGCCAGGGAAGACCGGCTAGGACACGAGATTTTAGGGCCCCCCGTGATCCGATGCAAGGACTCTGGACCTACCGAACGACCAAGTGAGGCCACACTGATTGCAGGGTAGAGACCCTAGGAAAGGTACATGCATCATAATGACTTGTGTTCTTGTGTTTCTGGGATGTCTTGGGAAATTAAGAATAAATTAAATCTTAATAAGTTTTAAGAACGATTTTCTTTGCACTACTGGGCTTAGGCACTCCTTGTTTACCTTGCAGCTATGGCACTTGGAAGGCGACCACGTGTGGTACAGGCGATCGAGACTCCTGAGACTACTTTGGCCAATCGGCAGAGAGCTGATCGGGAGGAAGAGGACGACCAGTGGCAGAAGACTCTTCGAGCCTTCCAGCGACAGGCCCTCGAGAAATATGAGGGAAGCACCTCCGATATGAAGACGGAAGGCTGGCTGGAGGAGCTAGTCATAGCCTTCGGCCTGATTCGGGCCCCGACTGAGTACTGGGTTCCTCTGGCTGTTAGCTAGATGCGAGGAGCGGCACGTCAGTGGTGGATGCTTCACCTGGGGAGTAGGAAAGAGTCTGAGGTTGGCTGGGCGGATTTCGAGAAGGAGTTCCGGGCAGAGTTTCTCTCCTCAACAATGAAGGCAGAGAAGAGGCAGGAGCTACTCTCCCTCCAGCAGGGGAGCATGTCTGTGAGGGAACTTGGAATCAAGTTCAAGGACCTCCTACGTTTTGCTCCGGACCTCTTTCCTGATGAGGAATCTCTGGAAAGACGTTTGGAGGAGGCGCTCCGACCCTCCCTCCAGTATGTTGTTACCCCCATTACCCTTCCGACATACTTAGAGGCCCAGAAGAAGGCCGAAGTGGTGGAAAAGATGCATGCTCTGGGCGGAGTGTCACGAGAAGGGATCCAGCTGGGACCATCGAAGGGGAAGGCCGTCAGCACCAGGCCTCCAGCATCGGGACCCTCCAGGTTCCGACCCGCAGGGAGCAGACCGCAGCAGTTTCAGTTTCGATTCCCTGGCCCACGTTTTTTCCCTTCAGGCTCGGGACCACGGTGCTTCATCTGCGGAAGCCCTGGACATCTCCGAATTCAGTGCCCCGATCGGGTGCAGTACAGCAGTGGCAATCATCCCCAGCATCCGCCGCAGCAGCAGTATCCAGCCAGACCCTTCCGGCAGCAGCAGCAGGGACAGTGAGCTCCCGTTCCTCCGCAGGCGGACATAGGGGGAGGAGGCCAACCTCAGGGCGCTCCCCAGGGACCTCGACCAGGGCGTGGTCGGGGAGGTGGCCGACAGCCGAGGGGCAGGGGAGCTGGGCGTGGACAGCTACACGCCGCAGAGGCAACGGTTCCAGCAGGGTCAGAGGTTGTCCGAGGTACGATCAATGTGTTTAGCACTCTTGCTTATGCTTTGTTTGATACTGGAGCTTCGCACTCCTTTGTTGCACCCAGTCTGGCCCGTGCCTTGGGTCTAGATGCCGAGAGACTTCCAGTGCCCCTAGTGTTGAGCACACCAGTTGGAGGTCAGACCGACTTGCTGTTCATTTGTCGGGGATGTAGACTGATGTTAGGGCCACATCAGTCAGTTAGGGATCTCGTTCTGCTACAGATTCAGCCGTACGATGTCCTCCTAGGCATCGACTGGCTATATTTTGTGTGCGCCGTCATCGACTGTTTCCAAAGGAGGGTGGTGTTCTCCGGTTTGGACGGCCAGCGTGTTACTTTCACCGGCGAGCGGAGCTGTCCGAAGGGAAGTAAGAGGGAGGAACCTCTCCTCTCCTTGTTGACCGAGCTGACAGTGGAGTCAGTAGATGCTGAGATGGTGGAGGTGCCAGAGATCGTCCGCGAGTTTATGGACGTCTTTCCTGAGGAGGTGACGACTCTACCCCCTCGACGCGATATCGAGTTCGGGATAGACCTACAACCAGACGCTCGTCCGATCTCGATGGCTCCTTATCGGATGGAACCTACGGAGCTACGAGAGTTGCGGATACAGATTGAAGATCTGATGAAGAGAGGTTATATCCATCCGAGTGCGTCGCCATGGGGCGCTCCAGTCTTGTTTGCAAGGAAGGCGGATGGTGGCCTCAGGTTGTGCATCGATTACAGGAGGCTGAATCAGGTAACGATCAATAATCGCTACCCTCTTCCGAGGATAGATGATCTTTTTGACCAGCTGAAGGGAGCAGGATGGTTCTCGAAGATCGACCTGCGATCTGGATACCACCAGCTGAGGGTAAAGGATAGCGACGTCCCGAAGACGGCGTTCAGGTGCATGTATGGGCACTTCGAGTTCGTGGTCATGCCCTTTGGTGTTACGAACGCCCCAGCCGTGTTCATGGGGCTTATGAACTCCATCTTTCGGGAGTACCTGGATCGGTTTGTGGTGGTGTTCATCGACGATATCCTGATCTATTCAAAGTCAGAAGAGGACCATGCAGAGCACCTGAGGACAGTTTTGGAGGTCCTCCGACAGCACCAGCTCTATGGGAAGTTGTCAAAGTGCACGTTCTGGGCGTGAGAAGTGCACTTCCTCGGACATGTAGTGTCTGAGCAGGGAGTAGAAGTCGACCAATCAAAGGTTGAGGCAATTGTTTCTTGGGAAGCACCCAAGAATGTGGCGGAAGTTCGGAGTTTCCTCAGACTGGCAGGCTACTACCGGAGATTCGTACCCAACTTCTCCCGGGTAGCAGCCCCTTTGACGGCTTTGACCAAGAAGGACCAGGTTTTCGTGTGGAGCGAGCAGTGCGAGTCATCCTTCAGCTACCTAAAAGAAAAGCTGGTTAGTGCCCCAGTGTTGAGATTACCAGAAGAAGGGATGGCCTATGAGGTATTTTGTGATGCTTCAGGACAGGGCCTGGGATGCGTGTTGATGCAGCGGTAAGGGGTGATCTCTTACGAGTCCAGGCAACTACGCCCCCATGAGCGTAACTACGCCACCCATGACTTGGAGCTTGCAGCGGTAGTGTTCGCATTGAAGCTGTGGTGACATTACCTCTTTAGGGAGCGCTTTGTGGTCTTCACCGATCAAAAGAGCTTGCGCTATATCTTCTCCCAGCGTGACTTGAACTTGAGACAGCGGAGGTGGGTCGAGTTTCTCCAGGACTACGACTTTGAGATCTCATACACTGAAGGTAAGGGAAACGTTGTGGCTGATGCCCTGAGCAGGAAGCCGCATCAAGAGGTGGTTCGGGAATCTTCTGATGCTTGGAAGGCGATGGGAGAGTTGGCTGCCTTGCACTTGGATGCAAGGGTGGAAGGTACTAGAGGCTGTTTGTTTCAGATGACGGTACAGTCCTCTTTGTTGTAGCAAGTGGAAGAGTCTTCGTGGGGAGATCCTGAGGTGGAAGTGTTGCGGGATCGTGTCGATCAGGGGAACGCTCCGGAAGGATGGTCGTAGGACAGCCGACTTCGGATGCTCTTTCATGGGAGGTTGTTTGTTCCAGAGGTGATGCGGGATGAAGTCCTTAGTGAGTTCCATAGATCAGCCTTGGCAGTACATCCGGGTGTTTCGAAAATGTACCAAGGCCTGAGGGGACAGTTTTGGTGGCCCAGGGTGAAACGGGCAGTGGCAGAGTTCGTGGCTAAATGCCTGGTGTTTCAGCAGGTGAAGGCTGAACACCGTGTTCCTGGTGGTCTGTTGCATCCTCTAGATGTTCCCGAGTGGAAGTGGGACGACGTCTCGATGGACTTCGTCACGGGACTACCCAGAGCTCAGGGCGGGCATGATGCTATCTGGGTAGTGGTGGATCGATTGACAAAATCTGCTCACTTCTTGGCTATCAAGGAGTCAGGACCCGTGAGTACCTTAGCACAGAGGTACGTGGATGAGGTGGTGCGTTTTCATGGAGTTCCGAAGTCCATCGTCTCAGATCGGGACACTCGGTTCACCTCACGAGTCTGGAAGGGGTTACAGCATGCTTTTCGCACCCAGCTACACCTTAGCACGGCTTTTCACCCTCAGACTGATGGACAGACAGAGCGGACTATCCAGACATTAGAGGACATGCTGCGGGCATGTGTTCTGGATTTCGGAGGATCATGGGTACGACACTTGCCTTTAGTAGAGTTTGCCTACAACAACAGTTTTCACTCTACTATCGGCATGGCTCCTTTTGAGGCTTTGTATGGAAGACCATGTCGTTCACCCTTATGCTGGGCAGAGGTTGGTGAGACTGGTACTCTTGGACCAGAAGTAGTGCAGAGCACCATGGAGAAAGTCCAGCTAGTGCGGGAGAGGATGAAAGCAGCTCAGGATCGGCAGAAATCTTATGCTGATCGTCGGAGGAGGCCCCTGAAGTTCGAGGTGGGAGATCATGTGTTTTTAAAGGTTTCCCCCCAACGGGGGTAGAGGAGGTTCAGAAAGGGGAGTAAGCTCTCCCCTAGGTTCATCAGACCTTTCGAGGTGCTGAGGCGAGTTGGCGAGGTAGCATATCAGCTGGCCCTACCACCTCAGTTGGAGAGGGTCCATGACGTCTTCCATGTCTCCCAGCTTCGTCAGTACTTACATGATGACTCTCATGTCATCAACTGGGGAGAGCTAGATGTGGGAGAAGACGCGACCTTCGAGGAACGGCCAGTCAGGATCGAGGATCGCAAGGAGAAAGTGCTCCGTGGATGAACCATCAGCTTGGTTCATGTGTTATGGAGGCATGGCGGCCTCGAAGAGAGTACGTGGGAGAGGGAAGCACAGATGCGTGCCCAATACCCCGAGTTGTTCTGAGCTTTGAAACTTTGGTGCCTGTTGTGACAGAACGTTTGACCTGTTTGGCTATGAAGTGTACTAGTTCCTTTCCTCTGTTATGTGTGGAAAGCCCCGGCTAAAGGGAAGGGGGAACCCAACCCCTAATCAAGACGCATTAAGGTGGATGCGATTAAACCCGTGCGGGCGAGTCAGTGCCGCCCAAAGCGGATAATATCTTGACATGGGGGAGGGGAACTCCCCAAACCCACATGACCGGGAGGTTTGGCGTGGTATGTTGCTTGGTTCTTGACAGGGGAGTGTTTTCAATTAGCGGGGGTCCACTCCTAAGAGGTATCTTGGAAGATGGTTGTTCGGATCCTCTCTTCCCTTCTGGTTTGTTTTGATTCTCGGGGACGAGAATCGTTTAAGAGGTATCTGATGTGATGACCCAGACCCCCCCCCACCCTTGGTCCCTTCCTTTGCCAAAATCCAGATCCTTAAAGGGTGCCGATCGGTGAGACCGATCGGTGCGACCGATCGGTGAGGCCGATACCGATCGGTGAGACCGATCGGTGCGACCAATCGGCGGAACCGGCCGACGTCACCCGACCTTGTCAAGTTGTTCCAGTAACACTCATTTTTCACAAATAGGGTTTTAAACCCTATTCTGCCTCGTTAAAAATGTCTTGAAAACCCGAAACGCGCGCAAAAGTTTTAATTAAATGCTTCATTAATTCATGAGTCGGTTTAAACCACCCAGCACCTTTAATGATTGGTCAAGCCGCGTGGTCAACCCACGACTTCCACGTTTTACGCGGTTTTCCGTTTTCACCTTAACTGTCCCCGGCTCTTATAAATTAAGGGTTAGGCCGTGGCTTCCCCCTTCTTCGATCGTGGCTCTTCTGGTGCATCGGGACCGCCGCGTCGTTATCCGTAATGTTTCGCGCCCCCGGCCTAAACGTCAATCATCTATCAACAAGTAGGTAATTTCTTTCGTCTCTCACTTCTGTGTATCATGCGGGGCGGGTGTTATTCTTGTCCTTATGAAATGGGTTGAACCAAACCTAAATGAAGATAATAAACGGAGTTCTAAAGAAAGAAGGGGAAGGGGTTATGATCGTTGTTATGCTTTATCCTGTGATCTTTCCTTTTGTTGTACTGGTTTATGTTTCTCAAAATTGAGGCTGTTGGTGGTCGTTGTATGTGCACTGATGAATCCCCTCGTGATGTTTTAAATGGGTTACTGAATTTGTGAACTCCTGCTGTGAAAATTGGTTAATCACGTACATCCGGCTGAATAATTGAAAGCACCAGGATCAACCCTTCTGTGATAATTCCCGGTTAGAACACACGGATTTGAAAATCATGGAGTGTGTTAAGTCGTTTAAATCTGAAAATTCCTGACTTGTGCTGGTAGCGGTAGTTGGCTGGAAATGTGGGAGGGGATGGGATCCCCTGTTCTTTTATACTTTCGGTGGTTGTGAGTTTTGAACCCAGATGGTTACTTGTTGATATCACAAATTGGGGAGAGATCCTCTGTTAACAGAACCGGGTGTGAGTTCTTTGGTTGATCCTTTCTTTTGACGCTTTCCTTGGTTATGCTTATGGTAGTTGCCCAGTAGTGCTTAAAATCATTTGAACATTTTAACTGAACGTGAAACAAGAATTGGGAAAAATGGTTTTGTGGGCATGGGTCGTGAACTGTGACTCGGACGCAGTGGTGACGTGTTCTGTAGGTTGGCTAGGAAAACCTAAGTTTTGGGTGAGTGTTTGTTACCTATATCTATACTTGTAGCTTTGTGTTTCTTATTCGCGCCCCACCCAAGTTGAGCACTTAGTGCCGAACACCCCCATTTATGGGGGAAGGGTGTTTTTCCCAACACTATCCTTAGTGGCTGGTTATTAGCTCCTTTTCTGCTCCCTTTCCCGGATAGCCCAAGTATCTTCGGGTAGGCTGTGATGGCCTGAAGTCCATTATTATCCCAAGAACCATCGGGCGGGGTGTTGTGGTGGTTGGCCAGGTGTGTGCGGCAGGTGGTTTCCCAAGTGTCTTCGGGATGAGGCCCATGTGTCTTCGGGCGTGGCAGTGGTTGTTCTGGCCTAGGTGTTTGCAGGCATGGTTACATGTGACAGTTGTGGCCCAGGTGTGTGCAGGCGGGATTCGGCAGTGGGACTGCGTGTGGTTGTGTCCCAGGTGTGTGCCGGCGGGATTCGGCAGTGGGATTGCGTGTGGTTGTGGCCCAGGTGTGTGCGGGCGGGTGTGGCAGTGGGACTGCGGTGAGAATGGCGGGATTGGTCCGATGTGTAGGATGTCTCAATAACCAGTGGGAAAGTGGCGCGGGGTACCCAAACATCGATGTTCTCTTATTATATATATTACTTGACTTGCGTTATTTGGGGAGTGAGCCTTGGTGAGGCCTGGGGATGGATAGTTTGCCTTGTTAGTTGTTTGGTTCACTCTTTTCTCACGGGACATTAGTACGTTCCCCCACTTGTGCACGAGAGTCTTGGTTTTCCCTACTGAGTGTACTTGTATGCTCACCCTACGTTTACTTTCAGGTTTCCAGGAGGACTACCAGGGCTGCGCGGGACCCTATTAGTCTGACAGTTGGAGTTGTTGCTGTTGTCGTACCTTTGTTTTCTTTTGGTATTGTACTTGAGAGCTTTCTTTTTCTTTTGTACTTGTACCTTGTTGTAAACTGTTTAAACATGCATGGGGGGCTTTATTTGGGTTCATTTATATAAACTTGTTTCTTTTCCTTTTTGGGAGGTCGACTTGTCCTTTTTCCCGATCCTAAATAATAAAAAGGGTAATGCCTTCCATTTGCGAAAATTTTCTATACCCTTGGTGCTAGTCGCCACTCCGGGACCTATTGAAGGCGGGTTTCGGGGGTCATTATCTCTCCTTCAACTTAAAGAAGGAAGGGCCTGGAAATCCGCTGACTCTTCCCTCCTTTTGGTGAAGGCGGGTCGTGACACCATCCTTGACCCTATTCCATGCTAAGTCATGTGAAAAACATTTCAAAAACTTGGGATGAGCATAAAAACTCAGTATGGGATACACAAAGAATAAAAATTGTTAGTTTATCAAAACAAAAAGTAAACCATTTATACTTTATCAAAGTAATACTTTTCACCTTTATGAAGTAGTAAAAACTCTTCACTGAATAAAATATCATTACATACCCTTTTTGTAACCAAATGATTACCATAAAACCCATATAAAGAACACATAACATATATAAAGGTAACTTAGGAAATAAACATACTTAAGTGGAATAACCATACGGTCGACTCCCACACATATCACTTAATGGTATAGCCATACGGCCAATTTCCATACATACTTAATGGAATAGCCATACGGACGACTTCCATACCCAATGCATTGGAGGTTATAACGTAACCACCCGTCCTGGTTTTCACAGCACCACCCGTCATATGGTTTATAATGTAACCACCCGTTAATGTCCAAGTACCAATATAAAATCATAAAACATAAAACCAACATAAAGGAATGATAACATTTCCATATTTCAATCACAATATATCATAAATATATTGACATAATAGAATCCTTTATCAAAACCATTTTCAATACCAAAATACATAAAACAGTATATGGTATTTATTTTAATCTAAAAACATTACGGCTTGTTGAGGAAGCCAAAGACCAAATAATACTCGCGGCGGCGGAAAAGGTCATTGTCACCGCGTACGATAAAAGAAACATTCATTTTATTCGTTTTGTAAAATGCTTCGTAGGAAATGATTCCTTTTGTATAAAAATAAAAGTCAAAGGGGTTTATACACCATTACAAAATAAAGTTGTGTATAAAACGAAATATGCCTCAATGAAAGGAGATTGAGACGAAGTCCCCTACAAATATTGTATCCTTGGTTTAAGGATAACTCAATTACATAATTATGTGTGACAAACGAATACACCAAATATGAGTGGATATTAAGTGTAAAATAATCAAAGTTCATTCACACATATTCAAAGGATGACATATTCAGTAACTACATGTTGAACCCAAAGAAATCGAAATTGGGTTAAGAAGTTCCCTTGACAGCCTAACGGCGTCACAGCAAAATGAGTTGATGAGAGATAAAAGTGTATCTCATCACTTGGAAATAAAATTTACATAAATAAGGATATATGAGAACATATCCCAACATAAAAATATGTAAATTAAAAGACCAAACAAAATAAGTCTTTTAAAAAAAAGGAGGGTGAAAGATTCTCTTACCGACTTGGGCATCTTTCGAAACATACGCCCCGTGAAAGAAGGACAATACATCATTGATGTAAATACTCAAAAATGAAAGAATATTACACAATGAGTAAAATAATGGTTATTACATACACCACTCAAAAGAAAATTGTGGCAAATTTAGCATAAATCTCATGAGAATAAAAGTGAGATGAAAATTCACTTACGAAAACTTGGCAGCCTAATGGCGCCACTTAAAACATCAAAAAATGGATTGATGAGATCAAATAGGGTATCTCTTCAAATTAAAACAAAATTTACAGAAATAGGAATATGAAAGAACATCCCCCATCATAACAAATAGGAGATTAAAAGAAGTGACATAAAGGACAGTACTTAAAAAGAAAGAGAGAGGTTAGATCTCTTACGAAAATTCGGCAGCCTAACGGCGCCACTCAAAACATCCAAAATGGATTGATGAGAGAGAATAGGGTCTCTTATCACATGAACATAAAAATTACAGTAAGTTAAATATATAATAACATCCCAATAACAAGAAATATTATCTTTATAGGGAATGACATAAAAGAGTGTACTTAGAAACAAAGAGAGGAGTAAGATCCCTTACCTCGGGTCCAACTTGTCTTGTTCATTCTTTAACGTCCTGAATAATAAACTTGAGTTAATTTCTACTTGATTAAGAACCTTTTTAATGTTCATTATTCCTTTTATATCACTTATTGCCATGTTATAAACATTATGTAATCATTAAGTTAATAATGATTGTTTTGTCGATATTTGGTTCTTAAGTCGAAAATAGACTTCTTACAATTACATGTTGTTCGTGTGGTCAATGGTTCTTTATATAAAAAATGACATTCCTGATTTGTATATCATATATATCATATATATCCAGCATATACATGTATTTATAATATCACATAATCATTTAGAGGAAGGATATAAAATGCACCGTTCATGGAGACGGTAAGCCGTACGTACGCATGAACGCTACTTCCATTTCTATTTCATATTTAATGGAATTAAAACATAATGATACATAATAGTATTTTAATTAAAGTATGGTATCATATATAATATCATTAAATATACCCTTTATACATACCACATATGGTAATAATGAATCAAATCACTTTGAGGGGGCGGTAGTCCGCACTTCCTTAAATGAAGATATCGTGTTTACCCATAATGGAAACCATAAAGGTATTCCCAAAATGTAAAATACAGAAGATTAAGGAAAACATAAAAATATTATATATCATATATAAATATAATGTCATATTAATGGCCACCTTTGAAGGTGTTAAAATAATGTTGAACAATCATCGTTTCGGGAGGCATAAATTCGCCATCCACGGAAACAGTATGTTCGTTAACCATTAGATGTAGGTGTGTGTAAACATAGCTCTAATAATTATTATAACAACATACTAGTATATTGAGGATACTGGAGTTGTTACAAAAAAAAAAGAATAAAAAGATTTTAGGGGGTTGAAGAAGCAAAATATAACAAAAGGACTCAAAAGAAGACATTACCTTAAAATCGGGTAACTCCCTTTGGTTTGAGCTCAAAGGCTTCCTTGGGAAAACTTCTGCCCAAATTGAGGCTTCAAGGAGTAAGAGAGAGAAGTGGAGAGGCAAAATGGGCAGGGGTTGGCCGAGCCAAAGTATTTAGGAGTGTGGGTAAGGAGGTTGAGTTGGGGGCCTTTTATAAGAGGAGAGGAGGGGAACTTTTTGAATGTAAAGAAATATTACTTTATTTGAAAATGTGTTTCGGTTTTAAAAGGTCCCACATTGATATAATTCTTGGATAAGGTGTTAAGGGTTATAAATCCACCCATCCAATAAGTTTTGGACTTGTGTAGTTCATAGATTTTACATTATCATTCCATTTTATTTAAATCGTTAAATAATGAGGTCATCCCTGCATCATCATGATGTCATAAATAATTTAATTTATTTAGTGTCTAAAAATTATAAAAAAAATATTATGATGTATTAAATCTTATTATAGTTCTAATTAATATTTATAGTCAAAAATATGACTTGTATAACCCGATGTAAAAATTGTTTTAGTAAAACATCTCACGTGTGTGTCATTTTTACTTTAACATTAAATAAAAAGATATTAATGTCATTTTCCAACCAAAGTGGCTTCATGGGGTCCCCAAGTTGACCCATGGGTTTTAATGGTCGGTCATGACACATAAAATAAGTTTAGGACATTTTTCAAGTTCATTTAATATTATTAAAACATTATTTTTACCTTAAACTACACTAATTACATCTAATCGCGATTAAAAACTTAATAAGTTACTATTCACCAAAAAATTATTTTAATCCCATTGAACAGCATTTTACTTCTTAATTACAACCATGTATGTTGGATTTTTGAAATTAAAAACACAAAGGTGGCAAAATTTCATTGAAACGGAAAATCAGTTTTTATAAGTACCACATAGTGGTTTCACTATTCATCAAAAATTGAAGTTTACCAGAAAATTACCAAAAATTCACCCTAATCAATATTTGATATTCCGAATTCAAAAATGAAGTCCATTTTACAAAATTCACAACATATAAGTTGCATTAATTAATTTAATAATTAATTCCCGCTGTCAGAGAAAATAGCGTGTTTTTAGGAAACAATATGTATCAAAAGATTGACGCTAGTTTAAGTCCGATTTCAAAGTGAAATTAATTCCAAAGACCACTATTGGATTTAATGGTAAAAATATTTTCTAATTTAACTTTAAAAACAAATCAAAATATAATCTAATCATATAAATAAATTAGATTAAAAAGATCTTTTGAATTAAAATACAACATTTTACACTATTCATTAAAAAATGAACTTTATCGGAAAGATACCAAAAATTTACACAAAGTAAATTTTGATGTCCCAATTCTTAAGAAGAGTTATATTTGGTCCAAAATAATGTATAAGAGTGAACAAAACTATATTTAATGATGGTTCTTCATCAAAAGGTGATAAGTGAACCTGTAGTGAAAACTAGGGCATATACGCCAAAAATTGAATTATTTCCGTATTTTATGCCATTATCATTTATTGGATAAATGTAAAAACATTTAAAAACATATATAATCATATATTAGTTATTTCTATCCATTCCCGCTAATACAATGGCTACATGTTAACTGCCATTTAAAATAATAATATTTTATTATTAGAGTGCAACGTAAGATTCCCAAGAAACTCGTTGTTGCATGTTGGGTACGCCATCGAGCATAGCGTCCCCTTTAAAGTCATATTAATATTTTATTCACAAATATGGATAAATATGAAAATTTCATATTATTTATTTACCTGGGGTGTTACATCCTTCCCCCCTTTTGGGAATTGCGTCCTCGCAAATTTAAAATTATGCTTGGAAACATCCTTGAAAGTCCCACATCGGAAGAAGAGTTGGTAAAACAATCACTTTAAAACAAAGAAAGATAAGTACAAAGGTCAGCCGAGTTAACCCATACTAAGATTCCATGTAGGAAAATATGGACATGGAGTAGAAAACATAGGGTCATGTTCTGATGGAGAGTGATAGAAAACATGTTTAGGAGAAATTTAACAATAAGAAAATCACAAACTTGTGATGGGTTAAACGGTGTTGGGTTCCCCAGTAGGAAAAGTTAATAGACAACATTTTTGTTTTAAGTTAATTTTTATTGAGGAATTTATTAATAAGGAAACATAATCACTTATCATGTTGAATTTCAAATTTTACTATTTTCCTTAATCAAACTCATATTTTTTTCCAAAAGACGAGTATTTAGGGAGACTTGTTCGCATTAAGAGTACTATAATCAACTTCTAGAGAATCACATAATCCACAAAAGAGAACTATATACTTCCCATGTCTTTAGACTTTAACCAAAACCAAAACCAAAAAAGGTTAGTACAAGATTAGAAAATCCAGAAAAGGATAACCCATTAAAATGAAAATCCATTCTTAATCTCCAAAATTTGTCCAACAAAACCCAAAGTTCAACGAGGACCATTCGATAAAACATTTTTCCATAAAATTCTTCAAAGTAAACCAATATAAGATTGAAACCCAAAAATTTGAAGGATTTAGTCACATAGTCTTCCATGTTAAATCGTAACATTTATCTCCAAACAACATCAGTTGCTCCTAAAGTCTCGTATTGAAAAGTAATTAACCTAATCACATATCCTCCATGATAGGTTAATCATTTTCATAAATAACCCAAAATCAACTTACTCTTAATTCATAAAATCATCTAACTAAAAATAATCGGTCAAACTAACCAGGGACTTCACGTAGTCCAGTGGTAGGCGATAAATACCAGTCGCACTTTGGTTGTGGGTTCGATTCCCGCAGCTTTGTCCGACACGACGGGTTGTCACACGGTCTGCGTGTTGTCCTTTTCCCAAAACTATATAATTCTTAAATCATTCCCCAAAAAGAGATAAAATCATCAAAAAAAGGATCATAACATATTTTAACCTCAATTTTATCTCATGCCTTTCACTTCCATCATAACATATAGTAACCCATAATTACCTCAAATGTAAGGATCATATATACTCTAATGGTTACCTTTATAATTATTACCTGAATTTCCACATCGAGTTGTCCATCTCGTACATGATGCATTAGATAACTCACCAAGGTTGAAGTGGTTGATCATGACTCCTTGATAGTTGGTTTAGAACGACTATGAGATTCCTCACTGAATCCCCCATCTCATCCAGTCTCTTAATCAGAGAACCACCAAAGATTTCTTCAAACCCACTGTCACTTTGGTGCCTGCTAGATGCAGCCATTTACTAAAACCAAAAAGGTCAGTGTGAGTATATCAACAAAACCATCATGTACTAATGAGGGATATAACCACTAAGATATACTTACTCATTCACTTTATCTAAAACTAGGACTCTTTCTAAAATCCTAACCATTATGGTAATTTCACTTGTGCTTAGAGAATACCCTAACCTGTAAAGTTATCTAAACCAGCCTTTGATACCAACTATAAGGCCCCAGCCTTAAACCTTACTTAATATTGAATTAAATGAGTAATTCACATTGAGGATCTTTTCATGTTTAGAGTTTTAGAGAATTAGGACATAACTATTACATATCAAAAGATTAGAAAGTAGTCTCTTATACTAAATTTCCATAAAATAAAAACTCTTAAAAAGAAACATGTATAGTTTCAAGTTTTAGGTAGCATGACTTTCCCTTGATCCCATCCTTGACCCTATTCCATGCTAAGTCCTGTGAAAAACATTTAAAAAACTTGGGATGAGCATAAAAACTCAGTAAGGGATACAAAAAGAATAAAAACTGTTAGTTTATCAAAACAAAAAGTAAACCATGTATACTTTATCAAAGTAATACTTTTCACCTTTATGAAGTAGTAAAAACTCTTCACTGAATAAAATATCATTACATACCCTTTTTGTAACCAAAGGATTACCATAAAACTCATATAAAGAACACATAACATATATAAAGGTAACTTGGGACATAAACATTCTTAAGTAGAATAACCATACGGTCGACTCCCACACATATCACTTAATGGAATAGCCATACGGCCAATTTCCATACATAATTAATGGAATATCCATACGGCCGACTTCCATACCCAATGCATTGGAGGTTATAACGTAACCACCCATCCTGGTTTTCACGGCACCACCCGTCATATGGTTTATAACGTAACCACCCGTAAAAATGTCCAAGTACCAATATAAAATCATAAAACATAAAACCAACATAAAGGAATGATAACATTTCCACGTTTCAATCACAATATATCATAAATATATTGACATAATAGAATCCTTTATCAAAACCATTTTCAATACCAAAATATATAAAAGAGTATATGGTATTTATTTTATTCTAAAAACATTACGGCTTGTTGAGGAAGCCAAAGACCAAATAATACTCGCGGCGGCAGAAAAGGTCGTTTTCACCGCGTACGTTAAAAGAAACATTACTTTTTGTCGTTTTGTAAAATTCTTCATAGAAAAAGATTCCTTTTGTATAAAAGTAAAAGTCAAAGGGGTTTATACACCATTACAAAATAAAGTTGTGTATAAAACGAAATATGCCTCAATGAAAGGAGATTGAGACGAAGTCCCCTACAAAGACGGTATCCTTGGTTTAAGGATAACTCAATTACATAATTATGTGTGACAAACGAATACACCAAATATGAGTGGATATTAAGTGTAAAATAATCAATGGTCATTCACACATATTCAAAGGATGACATATTCAGTAACTACATGTTGAACCCAAAGAAATCGAAATTGGGTTAAGAAGTTCCCTTGACAGCCTAACGGCGTCACATCAAAATGAGTTGATGAGAGATAAAAGTGTATCTCATCACTTGGACATAAAATTTAAATCAATAAGGATATATGAGGACATATCACAACATAACAATATGTAAATTAAAAGACCAAACAAAAGAAGTCTTTTAAAAAAAAGGAGGGTGAAAGGTTCCCTTACCGACTGGGGCATCTTTCGAAACATACGCCCCGTGAAAGAAGGACAATACATCATTGATGTAAATACTCAAAAATGAAATAATATTACACAATGAGAAAAATAATGGTCATTACATACACCACTAAAAGGAAATTGTGGAAAATGTAGCATAAATCTCACGAGAATAAAAGTGAGATGAAAAATCACTTACGAAAACTCAGCAGCCTAACGGCGCCACTTAAAACTTCCAAAAATGGATTGATGAGATCAAATAGGGTATCTCATCACATTACTAAAAAATTTACAGAAAGATGAATATGAAAGAACATCCACCATCATAAAAAATAGGAGCCTAAAAGAAGTTACATAAAGGAGAGTACATAAAAAGAAAGAGAGAGGTTAGATCTCTTACGAAAATTCGGCAGCCTAACGACACCACTCAAAACATCCAAAATGGATTGATGAGAGACAATAGGGTCTCTTATCACATGAACATAAAAATTACAGTAATTTTAATATATAATAATATCCCAATAACAATAAAGTTGAGCTTTAGTGTAACGCCCCGACCCCAGCTACCCAGAGTCGGTGCATTACTTCGTAACATTGGCATGATCACAAAAGATCAAGTCTCGAAAGACCGATTAGTTTAGTAGCCTTGGAAACACTAGATACATTCATAAGTCTTTCATTAAATCAAAAAGTAAACAAACTACAATAACATGGTCTTCATAGTCCACAATCATATCCCTTTCTGACTACCCCTGCAGGTCATTCATAAAATACTTCTTCACATCCTGGAAAAATATTAAAACATTGAAAGGGGTGAGCTCAGATGCTCAGTAAGGTTAACAAAATAGCGGAAGCTTTCATAAATAAACATTAACATTTAAGGCAATGTATAACTAAAACACAATCCTTTTAAACATGAACTTCAACATAATATGGAAAAAGTAAAATGAGATAATGCCATTCACTTATTCACATGAATATTCTACTGGTCGAATAATCACATGCAATATCAATAACCACTTTCATAATGATGGAATGCATAATGCCAGACTATCATAACCATGTAGTCAAGGCCTCGTGCCAAGACCACAAATAAGATTTTGTCAAGGCCTCGTGCCAAGACACTAGTTTGTCTCATGAGACCTGCCGATGCATCGAGGAGCTATAGCGGGCTCCACCCGTCACTTATTAAGTCCAATGCATTCCTCATATGAATAGGTTTAAACATATCATAAACCATAACATAATCGTATCACATAAAACATGCATAAAGGAAACATAACATTTCCACATTTCAATCACAATATATAAATACAACAAATTTATATAATAAAAATGCTTTCAAAACCATTTTCAATAAAATAAAATAAAGTTAAAACTTTGTATTTATTTTTCATTAAAATGATGGCTTGTAGAGGAAGCCGAAACTCAAATAATGGTCACGGCGGTGGAGAAGTCGTTGTCGCCGCATAAGTACGGAAAGAAAAACATTCCCTTTTTGTCGTTTAGTAAAACGCTTCGTATAAAAAAGATTCCTTTTGAATAAACGTAAAAGTCAAAGGGGTTTATACACCGTATAAAAGAAAGTTGTGTATAAAACCAAATATGCCTCAATGAAAGGGGATTGAGACGAAGTCCTTAAATAGATCATTTTTAAAATAAAATAGATCTATTATGTGTATTCACTATAGGTACACATAAAGAAAGTAAAAATACAAAATAGGACATAATAATATCATGACATAATTTGAAAGTAGGAGATTAACCCAAAGAATGAAAGTTGGGTTAAGAAGTTCCCTTACCTCGTGTCTGACTTGACTCAACCGTTCTTTAACCTCCTGAATAATAAACTAGAGTTAATATATATCTTATTAAGAACCATTTTCAATTTCATTATCCTTTTTATATCACTTATTACAATCTTATGAACATTATGTAATTATTTAAGTTAATAACGGTCGTTTTGTCGATCTTTGGTACTTGAGTCAAAAATAAACTTCTTATAATTACAAGTTGTTCATGTGGTGAAATATCCATTATATCCAGAATTATATTCATGATGTAGATATCATATATATCATATATACAGTATATACATTCATTCATAATGTCACGTAACATTTAGAGGTAAGAAATGAAATGCACCGTTCATGGAGACGGTAAGCCGTACGTACGCATGAACGCTACTTTCATTTCTATTTCGTATTTAATGGAATGAAAACATAATGATATAAATTTATAATATAATTACAATATAATATAGTGTATAATACCATTTAATCCATCCTTTATACATCCCACATATGGCATTAACGATTCAAATCACTTTGAGGGGGCGGTAGTCCGCACTTCCTAAAATGAAATTATCGCGTTTTACCCATAATGGAAATCATAAAGTATGCCATAAATGAGAAATACAGAAGCATAAGTAAAACATAAACATATTATATATCATATATAAAAATAGTGACATCTTAATGGCCTCCTTTGAAGGTGTTATATGAGTGTTGAACAATCATCGTTTCGTGAGGCAGAAATTTTCCATCCACAGAAACCATATGTTCTTTAACCATTATATGTAGGTGTGTGTAACTGTATCTCAAATCCTTCATATAACAATATCCTAGTATATTTAGGATACTGTTGTTGTTACAAAATAAATGAATAAAAAGAGTTTAGGGGGTTGGAGAAGAAAAATAAAACAAAACAACATTAGAGAAGACATTACCTCAAAATCGGGTAACTCTTTTTGATTTGAGCTAAAGGCTTCCTTGGGAAGAGTTCTGCCCAAAGTGAGGCTTCTAGGAGTAAGGGAGGAATGTTGGGAGAGTATTTGGGCAGAGGTTGGCCGAGCCAAATGGCTTGAAAGTGTCAATGAGGTGGTAGAGGTGGGGGCCTTTTATAAGTGGAGAGGAGGGGCACTTTTGGAAAGTAATGAAATGTTATTCAATTATACAATGCTTTTCGGTTTCTAAACGTCCCACACTTATATAATTCGTGGATAAGGTGATAAGGGTTCGAAATATACCCATCCAATAGTCTTTGGACAAGTGTAAGCCTTGGATTTTGCATTATCTTTTCATTTTATTAAAATTGTTAAATAATGAGGTCATCGCTGCATCATAATGATGTCATAAATAATTTAATTTATTTAATGTCTAAAAATTATAAAAAAAATACTATGATGTAGGAAATCTTTTTAGATTTCTAATGAATATTTATAGTCAAAATTTGGAATTGTGTAACCCCACTTAAAAACTATTTTAGTAAAATAACTCATGTTTGTGTCAATTTAATTTTAACATTAAATAAATATATATTAATGTCATTTTCCAACTAAAGTGGCTCCATGGGGTCCCCAAGCTGACCCATGGGTTGTCTTGGTCGGCCATGACTCATCCAATAGGAGTAGGACAAGTGTCATGCTCAACTCATATTATTAAAACATTATTTGTACCTTAAACTACACTAATTACCTCTAATCGCGATTAAGAACTTAAAAGTTACTATTCACCAAAAAATTATTTTATTCTCATTGAACCACATTTTACTTCTTAATGACAACCATGTATGTCGGATTTTTGAAAATCAAATCACAGAAGTGGTAATATTTCATTTAAACGAAAAATCAGTTATTTAACTACCACTTAGTGGTTTCACTATTCATCAAAAATTTAAGTTTTTCAGAACAAGGCCAAACCTTCACCATAAGCTATAATTGATATTCCAAATTCAAAAATGATGTATATTTTACAAAATTCCAAACATATAAGTTGCATTAATTAATTTTTTAATTAATTCCCGCTGTTACGACAAATAGCGTGTTTTTAAGAAACAATTTATATCAAAATATTGGCAATTGTTTATGTCCAATTTCAATGTTAAATTAATTCTAATGATCACCATTGGATAAAATGGTAAAAATATATTCTAATTATACCTTAAAACCACTAAATAGTATAATTTATCACAATAAATTATTTTGATTAAAAAAGTTGTTTTAAAGTATTTTTCACTATTCATAAAAAATTAGTTCTCAGAAAAATACCAAAAATTCAACATAGGCTAATTTCGATATTCCGAATCCAAAAATGAAGTCCATTTTGAAATATAAAATTTCTATAATTTTAAAAAGTGGTTATTACTATTCATAACGGCTACTTTGATTAGTCGCGGTGTTTTAGAACTCGAAGTTGCGTACAATGCAAGCTATTGCATTATTGAATGAGAAGCGTATCGTGGAAGCTCGGGGTGTTACATTCTCCCCTCCTTCAATAAATTGCGTCCTCGCAATTTGAAATTTTTCTTTGTAAATAAAAGGTTGAAAAGAGAAAATACCTTTGTGGAAAACCCACATCGGAAATAAGGTTAATAAAATTTAGTCTTAATAAGAGGGAAATGGAAATAATAAAGTCACCACCAAATTATGATCTCGATAAGGAGAACATTGGTGGCAATTAGAGACATATAATTGGAGGAAAAACGTAAATATTTGTAGGGAGTGATTGAGATCATCAATCACAATCAACTGTCAAATTGAGGGCCTCAAAGCCTTCAATCTATGTTGATTTAAAATATCGTCAGTTAAACAAGACATAAGGTATTAGGATAACACATTTTTTTGTTTTAATATCCCTTTACTAAAGTTTAAGAATTAATTTATTTATTGAATAATAGATAGGTATATATATATTTATGCTTGAAAAATAGAGTTTCAACCTTCAACTCATCCTTCACTCAAAAAGATAATAGGACTCAAAAATATTATACTTATCCTAATTGTATAAGGTTCCAAATGTTAACACATACCATTTAGATTAGTAAAATTATTTGTAATAACCAGGGACTTCCTGTAGGCTAGTGGTAGGAAATAAAGGCCTGTCGCACTATGATTGTGGGTTCGATTCCCACAGCTTTGTCCGACGCGACGGGTTATGCCCCACCCTGCAGGTTGTCCTTTTCATAAAACTATAGTATTCCAAGAATAATCTCCAGAAAATTTTTAACCTTAAATTTACTATCCAAGGTTCAACTTAATCCACTCCAACCTTTATAGTTATCCAAAATACCTCTGTCCAGACTTTCTCTAAAAGGTCTCTTAATTCCAAAACCAATTTATCAGATTCCCCAAACAAAGATTAGTTTCTCTTATTGTTACATAGTAAAAATATGATTACCTTAATCATATTAAAACCTTACTGAAATCAAAAAGTACTGCAGTACAATCTTTATATATATCACATTATTCTTATAACCAGAATATAATCCTTGAGTCCAAAAGCACCAATACATTAATTATTCCGCTTCAACTGTAGTCACAGCATAAGATTGGCCTTGATCCCTTGGCCTTTTCTGAGGTAAGTTTCCCTGACGCTTAGGGCATTCATTTGCATAATGACCCGTTTCTCTACAATTGTAGCATTCAACTTTGACAGCCTCTTTCTTTCCCTTGCAATCACGAGCCTGGTGACCCTTTTCTCCACATTTATAACAAACTCCCATTCTTTTTAGGAAAGTACCAGGGTGATTCTTCCCACAATTATCACATAATGGAAAATCCTTCTTTCCCTTTTTCCCTTTATCTGTCTCTTGTTCCACCGTTCTCTTCTTCTCTTGCTTTACTTTGTTGTCGTAAGACTTAGAGAATTCCTTTTCTGTCTTGATAGCACACGAGACAATATCTTCGTATGATGAGAAGGATTGTGATACTAAAGCTCGACGGAGAAATGGTTTTAACCCATCAAAGAAACGATCAATCTTACTCCTTGGGTTACGTATATAATCGGCAGCATGCCTCGCTAACCTTGTAAAGTTAGCCTCATACTTTGCGACATTCTCATCCTCCTTCTGCCTCAAACTCAGAAATTGCCTTTCCATATCTGCTCGATGGTCACGAGGAAAGTATTTTTCTAAGAAAAGCTATTTGAACTCCCTCCATTCCATATTCGATACGTCATCATATTCCTTTGTGTTTCGAATCAGCGACCACCACTGATCGGCATCTCCAGTGAGGCGGTAAACTGCCATGACAACCTTCTCCCTTTCACTACTCCCCAAGGCATGGAATATTTTCTCTAAGGAATTTATCCATTGCTCAGCTACTATAGGATTTGTACTCCCATTGAAGGTTGGTGGTTGTGGCCTCATGAATCGATCTAGCATTGATCCTCCACGTTGCGGATCAGGGTGCTCCATACGAGAAAGGTTATTATTCATAACTTGAGTGAGTTGTCCCAATATGGTAATAAGTTGATCAGCACCAGTTGTATCTCCAGATCCACAATAATTATCTTGAGCAGGAGGGAAATCCCTACACGGAGTTCGTGCATTGATACGGTTTCCATTCCTTCTACTAGGCGCCATTTCTAAACAATGGCATAAACTAGATTAGTTTATGAATCAAAATACATAATTCCATACTTGTTAAACACTTTACATAAATTGAACTATTTATGGATATAATCTATAATCATAAAAAGAAATGTTTTCATTGAGGAAGTATATACTCATAACCCTTCATAGTGGTTTGTAAATAAAATGAGAATTATCCTAATCATATCCCCCGGGAGTGTCGTAAACAAGAGTGCAGCAAGGCCCGTTATCGTGCACCAGTTCCCGTTCGAGTCTAGCTCAAAGCGGTGTTTTCGGGTTTTACCCCTAGGTACATCTGTGCCAGAGCCGCCTCTACCTGCTCGTATCCAGATAGGGATGTATTGCTCGGAAAACTCACAACATCTCTACAATACCAAAATTCCAGGAAGTTTTTCTATACTAATCCTAAAAGTCTATCTTCGGGCTATGTGCTCTAATCAGAGTTTATCTAAATCTAGCTTCCAAGGTTAGTACTAAACTGCCTCTGATACCAACTGTAACGCCCCGACCCCAGCTACCCAGATTCGGTGCATTACTTCGTAACATTGGCATGATCACAAAAGATCAAGTCTCGAAAGACCGATTAGTTTAGTAGCCTTGGAAACACTAGATACATTCATAAGTCTTTCATTACATCAAAAAGTAAACAAACTAAAATAACATGGTCTTCATAGTCCACAATCATATCCCTTTCTGACTACCCCTGCAGGTCATTCATAAAATACTTCTTCACATCCTGGAAAAATATTAAAACATTGAAAGGGGTGAGCTCAGATGCTCAGTAAGGTTAACAAAATAGCGGAAGCTTTCATAAATAAACATTAACATTTAAGGCAATGTATAACTAAAACACAATCCTTTTAAACATGAAATTCAACATAATATGGCAAAAGTAAAATGAGATAATGCCATTCACTTATTCACATGGATATTCTACTGGTCGAATAATCACATGCAATATCAATAACCACTTTCATAATGATGGAATGCATAATGCCAGACTATCATAACCACGTAGTCAAGGCCTCGTGCCAAGACCACAAATAAGATTTTGTCAAGGCCTCGTGACAAGACACTAGTTTGTCACATGAGACCTGCCGATGCATCGAGGAGCTATAGCGGGCTCCACCCGTCACTTATTAAGTCCAATGCATTCCTCATATGAATAGGTTTAAACATATCATAAACCATAACATAATCGTATCACATAAAACATGCATAAAGGAAACATAACATTTCCACATTTCAATCACAAGATATAAATACAACAAATTGATATAATAAAAACGCTTTCAAAACCATTTTCAATAAAATAAAAGAAAGTTAAAACTTTGTATTTATTTTTCATTAAAATGATGGCTTGTAGACGAATCCGAAACTCAAATAATGGTCACGGCGGCGGAGAAGTCGGTGTCGCCGCATAAGTACGGAAAGAAAAACATTCCCTTTTTGTAGTTTAGTAAAACGCTTTGTATAAAAAAGATTCCTTTTGAATAAACGTAAAAGTCAAAGGGGTTTATACACCGTATAAAAGAAAGTTGTGTATAAAACCAAATATGCCTCAATGAAAGTGGATTGAGACGAAGTCCTTAAATAAATCATTTTTAAAATAAAATAGATCTATTATGTGTATTCACTACAGGTACACATAAAGAAAGTAAAAATACAAAATAGGACATAATAATATCATGACATAATTTGAAAGTAGGAGATTAACCCAAAGAATGAAAGTTGGGTTAAGAAGGTCCCTTACCTCGTGTCTGACTTGAATCAACCGTTCTTTAACCTCCTGAATAATAAACTAGAGTTTATATCTACCTTATTAAGAACCATTTTCAATTTCATTATCCTTTTTATATCACTTATTACAATGTTATGAACATTATGTAATTATTTAAGTTAATA
Source organism: Viscum album (assembly GCA_963277665.1). NCBI lineage: Eukaryota > Viridiplantae > Streptophyta > Magnoliopsida > Santalales > Viscaceae > Viscum > Viscum album. Next base: position 37,868 of record CAUJRU010000030.1, on the reverse strand, counting down.
ACGGTTGTTTTGTCGATCTTTGGTACTTGAGTCAAAAATAAACTTCTTATAATTACAAGTTGTTCATGTGGTGAAATATCCATTATATCCAGAATTATATTCATGATGTATATATCATATATATCATATATACAGTATATACATTCATTCATAATGTCACGTAACATTTAGAGGTAAGAAATGAAATGCACCGTTCCTGGAGACGGTAAGCCGTACGTACGCATGAACGCTACTTTCATTTCTATTTCTTATTTAATGGAATGAAATCATAATGATATAAATTTATAATATAATTAAAATATAATATAGTGTATAATACCATTTAATCCATCCTTTATACATCCCACATATGGCATTAACGATTCAAATCACTTTGAGGGGGCGGTAGTCCGCACTTCCTAAAATGAAATTATCGCGTTTTACCCATAATGGAAATCATAAAGTATGCCATAAATGAGAAATACATAAGCATAAGTAAAACATAAACATATTATATATCATATATAAAAATAGTGACATCTTAATGGCCTCCTTTGAAGGTGTTATATGAGTGTTGAACAATCATCGTTTCGTGAGGCAGAAATTTGCCATCCACAGAAACCATATGTTCTTTAACCATTAGATGTAGGTGTGTGTAAGTGTAGCTCAAATCCTTCATATAACAAAATCATAGTATATTGAGTATACTGGTTTTGTTTCAAAATAAATGAATAAAAAGAGTTTAGGGGGTTGGAGAAGAAAAATAAAACAAAACAACATTAGAGAAGACATTACCTCAAAATCAGGTAACTCTTTTTGATTTGAGCTAAAGGCTTCCTTGGGAAGAGTTCTGCCCAAAGTGAGGCTTCTAGGAGTAAGGGAGGAATTTTGGGAGAGTATTTGGGCAGAGTTTGGCCGAGCCAAATGGCTTAATAGTGTGAATGAGGTGGTAGAGGTGGGGGCCTTTTATAAGTGGAGAGGAGGGGAACTTTTGGAAAGTAATGAAATGTTATTCAATTATACAATGATTTTCGGTTTCTAAAGGTCCCACACATATATAATTCGTGGCTAAGGTGATAAGGGTTCTAAATATACCCATCCAATAGTCTTTGGACAAGTGTAAGCCTTGTATTTTTCATTATCTTTTCATTTTATTAAAATTGTTAAATAATGAGGTCATCGCTGCATCATAATGATTTCATAAATAATAAAATTTATATAATGTCTAAAAATTATAAAAAAAATACTATGATGTATGAAATCTTTTTAGCTTTCTAATTAATATTTATAGTCAAAATTTGGACTTCTCTATCCCCACTTAAAAACTGTTTTAGTGAAATAACTCATGTTTGTGTCAATTTAATTTTAACATTAAATAAATATATATTAATGTCATTTTCCAACTAAAGTGGCTCCATGGGGTCCCCAAGTTGACCCATGGGTTGTCTTGGTCGGCCATGACTCATAAAATAGGATTAGGAAAAGTTTCATGCTCATCTCATATTATTAAAACATTATTTGTACCTTAAACTACACTAATTACCTCTAATCGCGATTAAGAACTTAAAAGTTACTATTCACCAAAAATTATTTTAATCTCATTGAACTACATTTTACTTCTTAATGACAACCATGTGTGTCGGATTTTTGAAAATCAAATCACAGAAGTGGTAATATTTCATTTAAACGAAAAATCAGTTATTTAACTACCACTTAGTGGTTTCACTATTCATCAAAAATTGAAGTTTTTCAGAACAAGGCCAAAATTTCACCCTAAGCTATAATTGATATTCCGAATTCAAAAATGATGTATATTTTACAAAATTCCAAACATATAAGTTGCATTAATTAATTTTATAATTAATTCCCGCCGTTACGACAAATAGCGTGTTTTTAAGAAACAATTTATATCAAAAGATTGGCAATTGTTTATGTCCAATTTCAATGTTAAATTAATTCTAATGATCACCATTGGATAAAATGGTAAAAATATATTCTAATTATACCTTAAAACCACTAAATAGTATAATTTATCACAATAAATTATTTTGATTAAAAAAGTTGTTTTAAAGTATTTTTCACTATTCATAAAAAATTAGTTCTCAGAAAAATACCAAAAATTCAACATAGGCTAATTTCGATATTCCGAATCCAAAAATGAAGTCCATTTTGAAATATAAAATTTCTATAATTTTAAAAAGTGGTTATTACTATTCATAACGGCTACTTTGATTAGTCGCGGTGTTTTAGAACTCGAAGTTGCGTACAATGCAAGCTATTGCATTATTGAATTAGAAGCGTATCGTGGAAGCTCGGGGTGTTACATTTAGAGGGAATGACATAAAAGAGTGTACATAAAAAGAAAGAGAGGAGTAAGATCCCTTACCTCGGGTCCAACATGTCTTGTTCGTTCTTTAACGTCCTGAATAATAAACTTGAGTTAATTTATACTTGATTAAGAACCTTTTTAAAGTTCATTATTCCTTTTATATCACTTATTGCCATGTTATAAACATTATGTAATCATTAAGTTAATAATGATTGTTTTGTCGATATTTGGTTCTTACGTCGAAAATGGACTTCTTACAATTACATGTTGTTCGTGTGGTCAATGGTTCATTATATCCAAAATGACATTCCTGATTTGGATATCATATATATCATATATATCCAGCATATACATGTATTTATAATATCACATAATCATTTAGAGGAAGGATATGAAATGCACCGTTCATGGAGACGGTCAGCCGTACGTAAGCATGAACGCTACTTCCATTTCTATTTCTTATTTAATGGAATTAAAACATAATGATACATAATAGTATTTTAATTACAGTATGGTATCATATATAATATCATTAAATATACCCTTTATACATACAACATATGGTTATAACGAATCAAATCACTTTGAAGGGGCGGTAGTCCGCACTTCCTTAAATGAAGATATCGTGTTTACCCATAATGGAAACCATAAAGGTATGCCCAAATTGTAAAATACTGAAGCTTAAGGAAAAAATAAACATATTATATATCATATATAAATATAGTGTCATCTTAATGGCCACCTTTGAAGGTGTTAAAAGAATGTTGAACAATCATCGTTTCGGGAGGCATAAATTCGCCATCCACGGAAACAGTATGTTCGTTAAACATTAGATGTAGGTGTGTGTAAGTGTAGCTCAAATAATTATTATAAAAACATACTAGTATATTGAATATACTGGAGTTGTTACAAAAGAAAAGAATAAAAAGAGTTTAGTGGGTTAGAGAAGAAAAATAAAACAAAAGGACTCAAAAGAAGACATTACCTTAAAATCGGGTAACTCCCTTTGGTTTGAGCTCAAAGGCTTCCTTGGGAATACTTCTGCCCAAATTTAGGCTTCAAGGTGTAATAGAGGGAATTGGAGAGGCAAAATGGGCAGGGGTTGGCCGAGCCAAAGGCTTTAGGAGTGTGGGTAAGGAGGTTGAGGTGGGGACCTTTTATAAGAGGAGAGGAGGGGCACTTTTGGAAAGTAAAGAAATATTAATTTATTTGAAAATGTTTTTCGGTTTTAAAAGGTCCCACATTGATATAATTCATGTATACGGTGTTAAGGGTTCGAAATCCACCCATCCAATAAGTTTTGGACATGTGTAGTTCATAGATTTTACATTATCTTTCCATTTTATTTAAATTGTTAAATAATGAGGTCATCACTGCATCATCATGATGTCATAAATAATTTACTTTATTTAGTGTCTAAAAATTATAAAAAAATTCTATGATTTAGTAAATCTTATTATCGTTCTAATTAATATTTATAGTCAAAAATCTGACTTGTATAACCCCATGTAAAAATTGTTTTAGTAAAACATTTCATGTGTGTGTCATTTTTACTTTAACATTAAATAAAAAGATATTAATGTCATTTTCCAACCAAAGTGGCTTCATGGGGTCTCCAAGTTGACCCATGGGTTGTATTGGTCGACCATGAAACATCAAATGAGGTTAGGACATGTGTCAAGTTCATTTCATGTTATTAAAACATTATTTTTACCTTAAACTACACTAATTACCTCTAATCGCGATTAAAAACTTAATAAGTTACTATTCGCCAAAAAATTATTTTAATCCCATTGAACCACATTTTACTTCTTAATGACAACCATGTATGTCGGATTTTTGAAATTCAAAACACAAAGGTGGAAAAATTTCATTTAAACGGAAAATCAGTTTTTATAAGTACCACTTAGTGGTTTCACTATTCATCAAAAATTGAAGTTTTCCAGAAAATTACCAAAAATTCACCCTAAGATATATTTGATATTCCGAATTCAAAAATGAAGTCCATTTTAAAAAATTCACAACATATAAGTTGAATTAATTAATTTAATAATTAATTCCCGCTGTCAGAGCAAATAACGTGTTTTTATGAAACAATATGTATCAAAAGATTGATGCTAGTTTAAGTCCGATTTAAAAGTGAAATTAATTCCAACGACCACTATTGGATTTAATGGTAAAAATATTTTCTAATTTAACTTCAAAACCAAATCAAAAGATAATCTAATAATATAAATAAATTAGATTAAAAAGATCTTTTGAATTAAAATACAACATTTTACACTATTCATTAAAAAATGAACTTTATCGGAAAGATACCAAAAATTTACACAAAGTAAATTTTGATGTCCCAATTCTTAAGAAGTGTTTTATTTGGTACAAAATGATGTATAAGAGTGAAAAAAACTATATTTAATGACGGTTCTCCATCAAAAGGTGATAAGTGAACCTGTAGTGAAAACTAGGGCATATACGCCAAAAATTGAGTTATTTCCGTATTTTATGCCTTTATCTTTTATTGGATAAATGTAAAAACATTTAAAAACATATATAATCATATTTTAGTTATTTCAATCCATTACCGCCAATACAATGGCTACATGTTAACTGCCATTTAAAATAATATTATTTTATTATTAGAGTGCAACGTAAGATTCCCATGAAACTCGTTGTTGCATGTTGGGTACGCCATCGAGCATAGCATCCCCTTTAAAGTAATATTAATATTTTATTCACAAATATGGATAAATATGAAAATGTCATATTATTTATTTACCTGGGGTGTTACACATAATGCGTCAAAAATTATGAAAATTATGGTGATCATGTAGGTGTGCATGAAATACATATGTTAGAAGAGTTGTCATTCTAGTAAAACAAAACCACCTAGAAAGATAACATAAAAAACACAAAAAAATACATGTTAGGTAATCAGGTGTTATCCTGACCACCTTAATACTCAATCATACTTTCTTCAACCTGTGTCGGAGATTTTCTGAACATAATTAACCACATATTGGAAATAATGTCCTACCCTTAACATAAAAATCACCAAAAAAATATATACACGTATCAAGAACATATAATCCACATAAGGGAAATATACAATCCCGTAAAACATATATAAAAATCTATCAAGGTAAATATACCACTCTATAAACCATGTGAGAACAGACCTTGGAGGTTACATCCCCTTCCTAAGGGAATATCCTCTATGGAACCTCACATAGCATATACCTTTATTATTCCACCATAGAACCCTAGTTACAAAAAATATATACATAAATATATAAATAAATACTATTATATAACCCTATCTTCCAAGAACCTCATAACAAATGTACACAATATACTCTACCCGAATACCACATATTCATATAGATGCATTCACAAAGGAAAACTCTCCTCTTGGAACCTCTCATAAAATGTACTCTGAGAATTCATCCTCGGAGCACCACCTTGAACACATATATACACTCACACATAAATTAACACATGCATATGATCCTCTAATCCTATAAACTTTTAAATAATGTACATATGATATTCCATCTGAAAACCACATATATAGATAAATAAACACACTTGAGCACACTCTCCTCTCTGAAACTCTCATTAAATAGCTCATAAATTTTCCATCTACCTAAATCTATCATACCTAATCATGGTCGACCTCATAAATTTACAACAGCTCCTTACAACTAAAACCAAATTTGGGTTTCAGAGTTATTCAGGTTCTAATGTGACACATGAGATCTCCACTACCAATTACATGTACCATAATTATGGTTATCATGATATTGGGGCACCCATATGGCTCTCTTATGTATTTTCATAGTATATACACAATATATGGGTTCCTCATTCAAATTTAAATCCCTTAGGATAATCTTTTCATTGTGATATTAATTTCTCCTTATGTATTTTAGGTTTCTTCAGACCTATCCCTACTCTGTAAGGGGTTTGTCATATTCATTTGGACTAACCCACCACTTTGATTTCAAATATAGCAACAAATGATGATGTTACAAAAACATTAAACAACATGAAATAAAAAATCCATCATAAAATCACCACATGAGTCAAAAGGAAGAAACTAGAAAAATGGGGAAATAAAATATCACTCATGATTTAAAAAAATAGAATCACTTTCACAAAATCAAAAAGACCAAAAAAAGATTCATAAAAACCATTAAAAACTGTTCAAATCCCATTATAAAAAATTTAAAAATGAATTATATGATGATTTACCTATTTTAGAGACATGTAAGAATCCCAAAATTCATTCCATAATTTTTTTTACCTTTTTGAAGTATATTTTCAAATAAAAATCGTAATCCAATTATATTTTATTTAAACTTCCATTTCAGCAAATCCTTATTTAAAAGGAAACATTTTTTCTATGAATAAAACACACACAACTTTGTAATCCATAAAGATAGACACTAACATTCATTCATCCAAGGAACCATCAATGAACCATTCAATAAACTATAATTTCTATGTTGACTATTGGGGTGATGCAGACTCATCCTAATTTATTGTCATGATCATAAGATCCATGAAACATATAGAATGATATAATAATAATGTAAAGAAAATATAATAAAACTAGAAGAATGGGATATTTAGTAAATTCAAGGGAATATATCTCAGTCATTGCAATTTATTATTTAAAACCAATCTCGACCTTTACTACATGAGCTCATCCAACCATCGAATCAACTCCAATAAGATGATATCATGGTATTCTATGAAATATTAATTAAAAAATTATATTTTTTTATTTAATTCATTTAGAACATTTTAAATTTATTATAAATAAATTCAATTAAGCTTAATGCCTAAAATATCAGATAGTTTTTCCCTATTTTTAGTCCATTGGGATGTCATTTATTTCAGTTTTTTTATGTATACATGAAAATTATTACATAGTCTCATATTGATAAAAAATAGATTATTTTTATTTTTTTAGAAACATGTTGGATTTACTTTCATTTCTTATTACTTCTTACTATGTTCTTTATTGTTTTTATTTTTACTATTGATATAATATGATATTCATGTTTAGTTTTCCCATAGTACCACTACTCACCTTTGCTATGAGCTGATAGCATCTAAAATATGAGGAGGTGTTATTGTGGTCCGATAGTGATCAACAATCATGTTGTCATTCAGTGGTCTATGGAAGTATAATGGTACAAATTCTATTTGTTTATTTCTTTATCTCACTTTCATATATCAAATTTATTTTCCATGAACATCACACTCAGAAAAAAGACAATCCATGAATATGATTATTGAATATAAAAATACATTAAATAATTCTTTTTTACATTACAAGGTTTACTCCATATATTAATACAAAGTAATCCCTCAACATTAATATAACCACTAACTATAAAATATTATCTATTATATTGGTTAACTTTCATTAATAAATTTCCAATCATTTAATTCATTATTTATTGAACTCTTATATAGAATTTATAATTAATTTTTTTATCTAAACATAAATTTTAATTAGTAAGTTTAATTATAATATTAATTGTTATGTTAATTTTAGTTTTATCTTTAATGATCTAGTATATATATTTCATTTTTTTATGATTTTTTAATTATTTTTATGTATTAATGGTAGTTTATATAAAATAATATAACCTACAAAATGTAAAAAAATTCTTGAGTAATAATATCATTCTATTTTTTGGTTAATTTCACTATATCTATTGAAATTATTCCAAAAAATATATGTAATATATGAAATTAAACATTTATATTTTAAAATTATATTTAATTAATATATTTATTAATTTTTTTCATTTATGTTAAGTATGATTTATTTAAATTTTATTTGTTTGTCCATGTAAATTATTATTCAGAACTAACAATAAGCAAAATTAAATTATATATAATTTTATATTTTATATTTTATCATTATTTAGTTAAGAATTTATAATATTTATTATAATATTTTCATTTTTTATTTTTTTTTATTATAATTTATTCTTTTATAATATTTATTAAATATTATAATCTTATAACATATGTGTATTTATTTAGTTTTTTAATATTATATTTATTGTTTATTATAACAAACCACATTTTTTTTGTAGCACAATATTTTCTTATAAAAATATTAGTGGGAATATGATGAATATAATTTTCTTAGTCCATATATAAAACAAAAAAGGTACAATGATAGGCTTCATTAAGGATATTGTATTTAGGGTTTCATTTTCCTAGTCATTGTTTCCTTGAGGCGATCGATTCTGGATTTTCATCAGTTTAAAATCCTCTGTAGTTTTTGATGTCATTCATATTATTTTTCCCTATTATCATACATATTTCTTTATTAACCTATGTATCACTTATAACATTATATGTATACCTCAAAAACCAATGACTCACTTAGTTTTCTTTTCTATTTGAATTATGAAATTTTTATTTTCTAGTAAAGAAATTTCCTGTAGAGTTTGTATCTTCGCCACTGATGACATATGACAATAAAAATAGGATAGATTCCATATTATTTTTTTAAAAAAATTATTTTTTCATGCTACTTATGAAAAATAACTGGTTTATTTTTCCATTTCATATTATGTCATGTCTATCTTGAAAATGTTTTCCCTTGTAGATTTTTTACAAAAATTTATTTTGTATTGTATTGTTATGATTTAAAAATATTGTATACTATTGACCATACATATATAATCATTTTATAACTATCAATAGTGATCAATAAGGCCACACTGATTCATTTTTCAAATGAGAATTTATAAATATTTTTTTGATGTTTTTAACTTCATCCATTCAATTAGTTCTCATATTCCAATGGTTTGGATATGAGATGGTCCCTTTAAATGAAATGTCCACATAAAACTAATTTTGTGCTATATTTCATATAAAAATATACATGTATTTATTTTTCAATAAAAAATCTAATTGAATTATAAAATAATTTCAACCAGGTTGATCATGTTGTAAATATTTTAAGTTGTATGATGAATTTAAAACGGTATATCTCATGACTATCATCTAAGGCACATTTTTTTTCTGGGGAGGATTTTTTGTTTTAATTTCAGATGGAAAATTATTAAAATTATATTTCATATATTATTGACCCTATATTTTATACTGAAACTTGTTTATAAATGGTTTCATAATTTGGAACGTTAAAAACCCTTGTTTTATTCAATTTTTTATGTTATTTTTTTGATGATGACACCCCTTATCCATTATATAGTGAATGAATGGGACATTTTTTTATTGTTCATAAATCAATTTACACCTATCAATATGTCATGTTTTAATTTAAATTTTATACTTTTTTAGAAAAACATTTTGGAATTTAAATATTTATTATAATCAAATAATTTATCCATTTAATAAAATTTAAGAATCAATACTTTTCATGATATATTTATTTTCACATATTTCATTAGATGTGAGACATATTTCATGTACCAGTGTCATAGAAGATATTTTTTTATTTATTTCCTTTTGGAATAATTTCATCATGTCAATATAAGATGGAGCCATAATATATTTCATTATCTGACTAATATGTTGGCATGATTATAATATTCATATTCATGAGATTATTCATTAAATTCTATAAGTTTGTTAGTAAACGTACATTAGAAAGTTTATTTTTGGATAATATTTTATGTTAATATGAAGACTCAGTGGTGGATTTCATTGAGATAGGTGTTCACCGAGATAGTTAATCAACGAGGGTGGAATTTATTTTGGCATACAATAATATATAGAGTCCCCTATGTTCTCTCAAGAAATGATTCTTTAGATTTCCAAAATATTCCTGAAATCCATCCCCAGGAATAAAATTTTTATACCATCAATAGATATTAGTGAACTACCAAAAAAATAATGTTACACATTATTTTGGACATATTCTATCATTATATCATCTATTGGGTAATTTAAATTAATGAAACAAACTTCTATGAATCACCCAATTCGTGATTTTGGTTTTCCTTTGATATGCATTCTATGATATTAGTATCCCTAATAAATTTTTAATCCATAAGACTATTTTTCTCCTATAACCTGATTTTTTCTAGGAATTACTCTATCATTAACTATTCTGCTTCTCTCAAGGACAATGACAACCCTGATTGTGAAGCACTAAAATTATTTTCCCCTTATTGTGACTATTTCTAGAAATAAAATGTACATTGTTTATTTGTGTGATTATTGTTTATGTTTGTGATACACACTTCTATATTATGGTACTTTAATAAATTTTCCTATGTTAAAATTTCCAAAAAAAAATAGTCATTAAGTAGGACTACAGAAAAATTTCTGAATTCATGTTAGCATTATACAAATCCTGTGTTTTACATTTTCAAATTGATAAAAATGAATTATGTATGTTATATTCTTAACATGTTATTAATATTTTTATAATTTTTCATATTAAAAAATACCTTCACAAAATATTTTTTGATTTCATGTGGATTGGTATCCCATTGAATACTATAATTGTTTTTATATATATTGGGATTTCCCATTCAATTATCTCCAACATTTTTTTTATTTTTTACTAGTTTCATATATAGTTGTCTATTTTTTACGAGGATAATGATGAGGGATTCAAGGATAATATTTTTCATTTTTTCCATGTTTATTAAAGATGATATTTTGTTTAATTTTTAGATATGTTTCTCATACTATGATTATTTTTATTCTGGATCTCATCTTCTAGGAATCCATCATTCAAAAGAAACCACTTTAAGTATTGATAGATTAGATTCAACTACTAATTCCATTATTTTTATCATTGATGATATATATATTATATTATTGTATCTTTTTTTGGTAATTTAAATGGGATGAAATTTTTACATGATTCTACCAATTCTATAATATTTTATTTCTTTTGTTATTTTTCTATGACATTGACGGTCCAATTTTTTTGGAACACTAAAACAATTTTTATCCCCAAAAATAATTTTCATTTTATTATAACTCCATCATACATTTTTTAGTTTCACTTATTAAAAAATATCTCCGTCAATGGTTTTGAAACTCAAAAAGAAATTCCCCTTCAATTGACAATTTTCTCAAATTAATGGTCTACTATTCACTAGTTCCATTGATGTCTATGATTAATGATACCCAAATCCTGAGTATGAAAATGAGATAAATTTCATCAATTTTTTATAATATTTATATGTTTTTTTAATTATAAACATGAATTATATTCCTTTATCCTCATATAATAACAAATTTATATTCCAATGGTCACAAAAAACTAGATTTTTTTATATTATGTTTTTTATGATTTCGGCGCTGCAGATTTTATTTATTTTTGAATTTTTCACACCATTATTAGTTTTTTTCTACTACTAGTGACCAAGTATCATGTATTTTATTCTCTTTATTTGAAATTATTAATTAATATGATGTAAATTGATCAAATTTAAGCTCTATTTTCATGTTTTTATGCTTGTATAGATCTATTTGGAATAGATCTACATCCATTTTACTTTTGAAATATATGGAAGGATTATTTCATTAATGTAATGTATTTTTTTATAAGATTTTCTATATAAAATATTATTTTATCTAATATATTTCACCGGAAAAGACGATTTCTCCTATCAAGTATTGAAGTGAATATAAGTTTGAGATATAAATATTTTCTTATAATTCTATTACTTGGTATTTTCCTTAATTTTTTTTATAAAAATGAGATATATGATTTAAATTACTTAGTTCATGAATGTACTTATTTAGTGTTTTAGGAAGATTCGACCAGACTATTACTCAAATTATGTTACTTATTTTCAGTAACATTTGAGATATATAATTTTATACATCAACATTAAAACATCAGATATTATTTTAATGTAAATTAAATTTTAATTAATGTGGTTAGAATTCCAAATTAAGGATTTTATATAATTTCAATAGGCTATGTTTTCTTGTTGAAGAGTTATACTATTTATTTTTTTCTCTTCGGAACACTTCTATTTGTAAAAACCATATTTTGCATTAAATATGGGTTGAATTATATTTCAAATATTTTGTTAAGTGCCTCTTGATTCTCTACATAATAAATTATTAGTGTATATTTTACATTAACTTGTGTTTTTTATATGGTGGAACAATTAATTTGATATCCTTACTTTCCTCCTCACATTTTATTTTATTTTTGATCACTGCAGTTGAAAAAATATCCTCACTAGTTTACTAAATACTCAATACCATATCCAATGACTATGTCCAGTCAAAGGATTTCGTTGAAATAGTCTTCAAGATCTTCCATATTCATTCAATTTTGGATTATCTATTGTTTTAAGTAAAACATCAATCAATTTCTAACAAAAATTATTATTCAATTTAAAAAAATATATGGATATGATAATTATAAGAATGAAATTATTTTCATTACATCTCTTTTTTTAATATTTCAATAAAATATATTCCATATTTATATTAAAAATGAAGCTTTAAATGTAGATAAATGTGAATAATTTTTAGATAATTGTGAATCTATCTTTTTTTGGGGTACATACATTTTCCATTGAGATTTTAAGAAGAGTTATTTTGTTAATGTATTTTATATTTGATCTTATATAGTTCACATGAAAATCAAATGTCACCTATCATGTTGAGAGTATAATATACTAGATAAATGTTTTATATATATAAATATGATATGATATTTTTATTATTTATTTTTTAAAATCATTATAAATATTTTTTATATTTCTCATTTCATGAATTTTGGAACATGATGCTTTTGATTGAGTTTAAAAACACATTACAAAATTTTTTTCAATGTTCACAGTATTTTACATGTACAATTATGTACCTTGAAATTTACACCTCTATTATTATTTCACTACACAATCAATTCAGAATTATATAATTTGAATCCCCAATAATGTATTGTATATAATGGTCATAGTCAAATGTTACCTATTAAACACTAATGATGGGTTGATGTTTAGGTCCAGAAGGGAGTTGGATACCTCTTGTTTCTAAACATTAATGTTCCAATATCATCATTTTATTTAGCTTTTGTTTTTATATAATGGATCGATTTTTTTTGGATCATTTGTTTCCTCCTCACATTTAATGTCATATATGATCACTACATGTGAACAATTATTATAAATAATTCTGGGATTACTAATATCCTTTTCCAATGACTAGGTCTAATGATGATATTTTCCAAAACCATTATATATTTTCCCTATATAGAGGTTCCACCCATACTATATATGTGGTGGTGTTTAGGGATATATCATCTTTTTGGGTCGGTGATTGCTAATATTCATTTTCTCACCCCTCACTAGAAATATTTTAAATTACTTTTTTGAAAAAAATATTCAATTTCTATAAATATTTTAAGGCCCTATCTATAATTCAGTTGTTTGTAATTATTTAAAAAATTGAAGGGTGAAATTTTTTATATAGTGTTGATTTGTTTTTTATTTTAATGTTATATGTGTTATTATTATTTTAAAATTCAATATTTAGTTTTTTTCACATCATTGAAGGATTTCATTCCTAAAATAATCATCCAAAAAGGTAATATTTCTCATTTAAAAGTAAATAAGGATACTATTTTAGTTAGGATTAAGAATTTTCGATTTTCGATACTTGCTCGTTTGATTTTTCCTTTCTGGGCTAAGATGCTTATTAAGAATGCTATCTTGGTAAGAATATCTATAGTATTGGGATTCTCATAATACATATGCATTCTAAATGGGGAATCATATTTTCATTTTCTCTACCCAAATGTGGAACAAAATCATAGAGTTTGTGGATTTGGCTTCATTTCCTTGAAACCAGGCATGGTTACCATTCAGGAATGGGGTGTCCATTTCAACCCGTTCTCTATCAAAAAACTATAGATCAGGTTTGGATTAAAATTCTTAGCTTAATTTGGATATTTTTGATTCCAAACTTATTATTTTATATTGATTTGGGTGTGGGTGTTTCCATAAAAATTAACAGATTCATTGAAATGGCATGGTTTGGTTAATTTTCTAGGTTTTTAGTTGAAATTTACCTAAATTCAGACATGGTTAAGAAAGTTTTTATTTCTACCTCAGAGGATGATTTTAATTTGCAGATTATGAACGAAAAACTACCTCATTTGTTTTATATCATCATAATCATTATTGTATTATTTTTATTCAAGAAAGAGTACAATCCAAAGGGTCACAACCAAATAGTATGTAAAAAGCTCCTAAAAAGAATGTGAAAAGATGGAAAAATTCATCCATCAGCTAGAGCCATTTAATGTAATGATCCTGATCTAATAGGGAAGGTTCGTGTTGTCCAGTTGAATCAGCATGAGGGATGATGTATTGTTGAGAATTTGTAGGAATCTATTGACCAACTGGATGTGTAAAATCATACACCCGATGGATATTCTTCGAGCCTATAAGTTCTTGTGAAGTATATTAACTAGTACGAGTATTTCTCCAATGTTGAGGGGTCACAAGGAGATAATGGGCCAAAGGACCCTTTCATTGGCTCCTCTGTACATGCATAGAAGAATATTGATCCATCTTTAATGTTATGTCCTCTTCAGGGAGGGGAGACAGATGTCATTCAGGCTCCTGATGCTGGGACTCAAGTAATGAATGATGCTCTGACAATTTGTCCTAACATGTATTCTTGTAAATCTATAGATGCAGGATTGAAAATTATTCAGGTTCATTACATGTAGTGTATACTAATTAATATTGGGGGAAAATGGACTGACACAGAGAATGATGATTCTGATAAAAAATGATCACATCGGGATGCTGCTAAAAAAGGTTAGGTTGTTGACAATGAATGATTCTCATTGACCCCAAAGAGGAAATAAAGGACAACGAAGGAATACTACCATCTAAATCCCATCATGATGACTAGATCTATTTTATATGGGATAAAGGCACAAGGTGATTCTTTTATCCCATTGGAGGATGAATCTGATTGGGATTATGATGATTATAATCCTCTTGATATTGGTTACTGATAAAATCTTCCTATAATTAAATGAGGGAAGTTTTTTATTGTCTGACCCCTTTACGTTTCTCTTCCATGTTTTCAATTTATTTTTAATAAATAGGCTTTTCCATACCTTTTTCTAAAAAAACATAAGTTGGGGATGGTAGGTGAAATTTCAATTGTAAATTGATAAATTTCACTATATAAACATTTTTAATACATCATTTTTACCCTATTGGCCTTTTAAATTACCAATTGTATATTTTCATTCCAATGAAATTTTTATTAAGAAATTGTTAACAATATTAAATTCATACTTTTAAATAAAATTTTTTTACTAGTGGAACATAATGAAATATAAATTGAGGAGATTAGTTCAGAAATACATATTTTCTAACAAAACAAATACGGTATACACTTTTACTATATTCTTATTCTATTAGTTTATAATAACTTATATGTATATACATTAATAAATATCTTTAATTTCTTATAAAATATTAATATTCATACTTGAATGTTGATATATTATTATTTTTTATTTTTCTATATTCAATATTCTTATCAATATTAATTTGAAATATTCATTTATTATAATATGAAACAATCATATTAATGATCCATATTATAAATAACTAATATATATTTTATATACTATGGGGATTTATCTTTTTTTTATTTGGGTTACTTATTTCTATTTTAATTTATCAACCAGCTTCATAGTATAACTCAAAACAATACTTTCAAAAAAGTGTTATTGAACATAGAATCATATCTTTAGAATATCTAATAATAAAATCACTATTCTAATATAGTATGAATTGACTATGAGTATAATGTATAGCGCCACAATTTCGTACAAGATCCCATTATTCTATTTTTGTCTAACCATAACCACACTCTTGATAAACTAACATGTAGACAACCATCTTATGAGAAATATTACCTATGTTTTTTATCTCTAATCAATATTATTATCATACATCAATCCTATATTTCAATATAATTAATTATTATTTCATTATTGAAAAAATTCTGTCTCAATATGTTCATCATTGGTATCTCATTTCAAATATCATGTCATCAGTAATATCTAGTGAGCCTCATTGGTTAATTTAATGGGACATAAATATTTGATTATCATGTTTCTTGATAACTAATTAATTAATATTCCTTCCTAATTAATAGTCACCAAATATGGGGTTAAACAAAAATATTATGAGTCTTCTCTCTAGATGTAATCCTTAAATATGCCTTGTTGATCACTCATCCTCATTCCTCTCATCATCGAATCATGGTTTTTTATTCCTATTGATGCACCCTATACCATCTTCATTGGTTGATATCCCACTCTAATTACAATATGACATACTCATTTATTGATCAAAATATAAAGATGTATACAATCATATTATGGTAGTCCTTATTAGATATAATTCATGATCTAATTATCATTAATGATTTCTTCATAAATTATATGATGTTTAGTAGGAATTAAATTTAATTTTAGGTGTTTAAAATGATTATTATTTTATTTATATTTTTATGTAGAAAAGATTATGATAAATCATTAACAATAGTACAAGGTACTCAGAGTTCCATCAACAATTTGATAAGTTCTTATGTGGGTGATATCTGAGGCCCTCCACTGATGGTTGTTGTGTTGTAGATTTTCACCGAGAGTATGAATCATCTGAATGATTGTAATTACCATCATACATTCAAGGAAAATTTTAAAAGAAATCCACAAATTAATGACATAAAAAAAATACATTATAATAAATAAAAATAAATTAAATGTAATTAAAAGTCATGTTTCTTGGATAAATATTCTAATAGAATTCCTAAATCATCATATCCAACCATAGTTCCAAGCCCATGACCTTTTAAGGTCCAGATCATCCACCAAAATCCCTCTATAAATATTAATAACAATATCTATATATATTGAGGATTGAAAAAACATATACTTAGTAGGTTTCTTCTTGTCCATTCATTAAATTGAGGGAAAATCATTTTAATACTTCCTTGAATAAAAATAATATTTGGAATACACTTAATAGAGTACCAATATTTGATCCCAACCAATCATAACTTGTTAGTACCAATATGGGCCTATATACCCTGAGAGGGTGGGTGAATCAGTGTATGGAAATTCATTTTCAAAATTCTTCCTACCCCACTAGATCTTGACCTCATTATTACATTGGTCACATTGTTTTCATTTGTTTGTTTATTATGACCACTTCTTTTCTTCTTAATCTAATGATGATGCCTTAAATGCAATGCAGGGAAGCAAGCAGGAAGACACATAGATTTTTACTTGGTTCACCCTCATTGGGCTACGTCCAATGAGCATACAAAGGTGATGTTCCAATGTACCAAATCCACTAATGCACACTTATGTTCACAAGGTTCAGGCTAGACTTCTACGCCCAGGGTCACTGCCTTTACGAGGTTTAGGGTAAGCTCACTGCTTTCCCAAGGGTCACTCCCTATTTCTCTCTCTCTGGCTCACTGCCGGTGGAGAGGATCACGTTCTTCCTCTTCTTTTTTCACTACTCTAGAAAGGATCAACTCATAGTTTATAGACCTGTAGGCCTCTTCATTATCACTAATGAATACATCCTCTGTTGTATGTATGTAGATGCTCTGTTGAAGTCCAACTTTCACCAGTAGATGAATCTCACTTTGCACTGAAGGTATCGGAAAATCGTATAGCTTTTGCACCTCCCTAATGAGACTGGCATACTTCAACCACACCTGGAGCTCATATTTAAGATGTAGAAAATGTTCCGTCTTGCATGATCAAACCGGCGCACAAGTTCACCTCAACCACTTGCACGACACTCGCTTCTTCAACTGCAAACTTGCACGACTCACACCCTTTTACGTCCAAAACAATTTTGGCACACAACTATCAAAATTCTCACTTCATTCATGTCTGGAACACAATTGTCACCAAAACACCCGTGTGACACCACCTTCGTCAACTCTAAACTTCGGAGACTCACACCCTTTTTCGCCCAAACCACTTTGGACGTGAAACTATCAACTGGCGAGCAACTTCTACTAGCGCGACCACACCACCACTTGCGTGACCAAAACACCTGCACGATGGGAGATCTGAATTTCACTAAGTGTTGAACTCTCTATGAAATATGGAGGCTTGGTCCTCTATTTATAGGCATTATGGACACCTTGCACGACATTGCGCAAGTATCCTCTCGGTGCGCAAGTTTCTGCGCGCAAGTCTCTGTCGCCCTAGTCACTTGCACGAACAACACAAAACTTGGGCGCCCCTTCTTCCGTTGCCATATATTGATGCTCTGATCTTGGAAAACATATGGTGCTCACGTTTCCTAGCCTCCAAGACATCGGCGTTCAAGTACCTTTTCCAAAAACACTTTTCTCCATTTTTTGAATTTGAGGCCCAAAAATATGGAAAACACTGGAAAACGGTGCCACCATGTATTTTCTCTTTTTGAACCGCCTCTAGATAGACCATTAATTTTTCGACATTCTTGAATCAATCATGGATCATTATCAACATCCCTTGAACTACACATTCCACCATGAAATCCCCTTTGTCAATATATTTGTACGTCATGGTTTTTTTTTTCAATAAACACAACTCGGAGGCTCACTTTGTCAAAAAACACAATCACCTCAAAAATGATTCAATGATACCTTGAAGTATTTTTTTCCCAACAATCTCCCCCTTTGAGTTTGTTGACAACTCTACAAATCTTCCATAAAAAGATACATCGTTAATTATTTATCAACCATTCGCCTGTTGTGATTCCAATAGCGATCTCTGATTTAATCAACACATACTTTAAGCCCACATGGTCAATGCTCGGCGTGAGAAACAAGAGTAAATGAAAAGTTCAGCAAAGATTCACTTCAACAATGACACCCACTATTGATACCAAACTGATATCAATTTTTGAAAATATTCATACCGCATTCCAACACCACTCTTATGCTTTTATCGCGATCCTCAGTTGTTGTGATATGTATTCATTGATAGATCACTTCTAGAATCGTCAGATTTGATAATCCTTATGTCTACTCATATCTTTAACTCTTGTCAGCTGCAAATCCTCTTCAGCACTATTTCATGTGTTTTCCAAGCTAAGATCTGGCTAAGCACTTTGAACCAGCTTCAACTCACCCTTTCTGGATGTTCCACCTGTTAGCTTCTCCCTATATCTTTCATGATTTCTCAAATAGACACATTGTCTCCCCCTTGAACAATCACTATTTCCTCCCCATTCATCAACGAACCCAAAGGTCACTCCCTTGCAGTCTGTAACAGAGTATAAAACACATATCAGCACATTAGGGAAAAACAAACCATACCTCGGGGAGAGGGGGAGGCCCATATACACACATTTTCATGTGCGTGGAGTCGATTGAACTCCCAGAGCCAGTCGATGCTTCTCAAAAGAATCGTTGGGTAAGGCCTTTGTTAGAATGTCTGCAACTGGTAGATCTGTAGGGATATACTCCAAATTCACAAACACTTGCTCCCTCTTCTCCTTGATGAAATGTTAACCGATCTCAATGTGCTTTCTCCTTGAGTGATCAATTGGATATTTCCTAATATTGATAGTACATGAGTTATCACACTGGATTCTGATCGGAGACTTCACTTCAATGCCCATATCTTAAAGCTGCTGCTTCATCCACAATAACTGTGTGCACGCTTGAGTAGCCGAAATATATTCATCCTTTACAGTGCTCAACGAAATGGAATATTTTTTCTTGCTTATCCAAGAAATAAATAATCTACCAAGATAGAATGATCCTCCTGACGTTGATTTTCTGTCATCTGCTGATCCGGGCCAATCCGCATCTGTATATGCAAATAACACTATCTTAGATTTGTCATTATACAACATCCTGAAATACATAGTGCCTTTGATATACCGTAGTATTCCTTTTACTGTAAGCATGTGGCTTTCTTTTGGATTGATTTGGTAGTGTATTTCTTGTCATGTGGAGAAAACAATATCATGTCTTGTTGTTGTAAGGTACGGTAATCTGTTTATAATCTTCCAGTATTCAGTGATATTAACTACCATGCCACTATCATCTTTTGATAATTTCATCCGGGTAGCAACTGAAGTCTTCATTTCCTTAGAATTATCCTTTCCAAACCTCCTCAGAACTACCATGGAATATTTTGATTGATAAATGAAGGTGAAATTACATTCTTGTGTCACTTTTAAACCAAGGAAAAATGTCAGCTCACTAAATATTGACATTTCGAACTCACTTTGCTTGAATTCAGAAAACTATTTGCACTGAGCATCATCTGATCCTCCAAATATTATGTCATCGAAATAAACCATCACCACCATCCTTTGATTACTATTAATGTTGAAGTAGATATTGTAATCAACTCCACCACGTTGAAAGAAATGTTTCTTCAAATACTGATCCAACCTAGAGTACCATGCTCTTGGTGCTTGATTCAACACATATAGTGCTTTCTTCAGCTGACAAACTTTATTCTAATTTTCAGGAATGAAAAAACCATCTGGATGCCCAATGTCCACCTCTTCATCTAGAACCCCATTTAGAAATGCAGATTTGATGTCCATCTGGAACACTTTGACCTTTCTTTTCACTATTATGGCTAAAAATATTCTGATCGTCTCCTACCTTGAAACTGGTGAAAATGTCTCATCAACATCAATACCCTCTATTTGGGAGTATCCTTTCCACACCAATGACATTCTAATCTGCTGGTCTCAAAACAATCTCCCATGTCTAATTACCAATTATATCTTTCATGTTCAGTTGTATCTAGACTCTTCAACATTGATGCTGCTATAGATATGAATTCCTCGTGTTCATTATAAGAAGCTTCTTCTTAATTATCATATTCCACTTCTCCTCCCCCTGATTCTCTAACCACTTCATTAATTTCTATAGAAAACTATTCATTGTTTAATTGTTCAGTGGCATCATTTATTTCAATTAATATTTTCATCTTCTTGTTGGAACTTGTTGATACTTTCTTGTAGCTTCATAGTATCTTGAAAACAGGCATATGATACCGCATTGTTAGAGAAAAATAAATAAGAATGAAATGCTAGATTATTGCTGCTTATCCCTCAATATGTCTACCCTTGATAGACAACAACTCAGCTGAGTCATCCAATTATTGGATTGATGGCTCTTGCATCTGATGTTTTTCATTTAGTGCTTCCCCTATGTTATGAAACACTTCCTGGGGTTAGGCCCATTGTTTAGACTCATAACCATTCTTCTCCACCTGCATCATTTATACCAATTTGGCACATGACATTGAGCTACTAACAAAATTTCTAAGCCTACATAGTTGGAACTCAGTTTAGGAAACAAGAGATAAATTTAATAACACAATCATTTCCTATTGTTCTCTGTTTCAACCTTTATTCTTCAACTTTGATACCTTCTTTGAGTCAATTGAAACTCTGAAGCATATCACTTCTCCACATTGCATCTATAGATGACACTTACCCTTATATCGTATCTCCCTAAAACCTAAAAAACATGAATCATCTGTTAATAGAATTTATATACATAGGGAGAGTGTTTCTTCTAGAATCCTCTGGATGGGGATTGTGGTTGATCCTGATGGGTCAACCCTTTGATTCTTTCATAAAAAGCATCACACTCATTCCTTGCTTCTTCTAACATCCTTGCCAATTTTAACTTCTCTGGCGATATGACTAAGCATTCTTTACCCACATTCTGAGTTTTTTTTCTGATATATATACTTTACAGGCTTATCCTTTCTCATAGTTTGGTGTTTAATGCAACCTTTACACAATTCCTTCTTTGATTTTCCACCAAAATTCCATTTCCCATGATTCCTTCTTTGGGTAGGAATCATTCTACTTGTCACCTTCCCATTCTTCATCCACCATTGCATGGGTCTTTCTCTTTCCTCCACTTCTTGATGCGGAACACTACATGTGAATTTTTCAATGCATTCTTTGTTCATCATTCTTTTATCATATATCCTAGTCACCACACTATTTTTCATTGGTGGTAGGTCTTCCAATGAATTTACATTCTTCTTACTCACAACTTTAGAATTTCCTCCCATTATTATCCATATTTTTTCATGTTCATTCTTAGAGGGAGGTCGTGAGTGTGGTAGAGGAGGTGATTGATACACCTTTCGTTTAGCTCCAAGTGATTCCTTAGAGGCTCTAAGACTATTTTCCAATTTACCACTTTGCCTTCCAATGTACGATTTCTCATTATACACCACGGGAGTCGTGAATCTACTTTCAAGTTCCTTTCTCTTTCATACATTCTTCATGCTGGAATTTGTTTCCAAATTCCCATAATCAGAAGATATAAAACATTTTCCATCAAAGGCATACCTCATTTCATCATTTATCTGTCGAGATGTTGATGCATCTTGAGTTATTCCTATGACATTGAGATCCTGATCTTCCTAAAACATACTCATGGTGTGTCATATTCTTCAACAGTGATAGCATCGAATAAATGATTTTCTCAAAAAGACTCTTCTTTCAGATTTATCATAACACTTCTTCTTATTCTCATATTTATCAATGTTTTTATTATCACAGCCTGAAATGTATTCCAGGGCATCTGAATAGAAGCTTGATGTGTGGCCATGAATCCCACAGAAATAGCACATGTCATCACATCTTTTTGTAACATTCCTCTTAGGCCTATCTCCAACAACTACAAGTTTTTCTCCACTCCTAGAACTATTCACGGATGACATTCTATCATTAATGGGAGAGGATTCATCAAATCCAATGCCAGTTTTTCCTAAATTGTATGGTCTTTGAGCTGAGAAAATTTTTTCTTGCCTCTTTTCTGAAATATCAAATTTTCTTTTCATTTTATCATCTCTTGTCGAAGGATAATCAAATAGAAAGTTCAAGGCATCCTTCATTTTAGGCTTTCCTCCTGCATTGGATTTCTCCACTTCAATCATTTCTGATTCTATCTCTTCTTCCAACATTTGAATCTTCATATCACTTGATATAAGTTGGGAATTGAGTTCTCTTATGAGATTATTTCCACAACTCATCTCATCTACCAGTTATCGTGTGAGCTTTTCTACTATATCACTTTGCTCCTTTATTTTCAATTTTTTTTGAGAAACAGATTTAGAGACAAATACATTCTCCTTTTAGAGCCTTTGAATCTTCTGAACTAGTTCAGATAGTTGTGTAGAAATATCATCATTTCTGGATTTCATGTTTTTAATCTCATCTGAGTTCAGATTCTTTCCCTTGACATCAGCTTTTGATATTTTTACCTTTCTAGATCTCTTTCGCAGATCATCATCTTTAGAATCATTCTTATCCATTAGATTAGTAGCTACATCAATAAGTCGTTGATTCAAACCTCTTAGCTTGTTGATCTCAGTTTCCAGTGCTTGGATCTGAATATCATTAGATTTAATATCTTCATCCAATATATGATCCCCATCCTTTGTTTTATGGACAAATTCCACTTTCCACCTTCTTGGAGCTTCTTCATCATTAGTAGTTCCAACATCACTTGGAATATTAGGTTCTTCACTCATTCCATAAAAATCATTGAATGAGTATGATTTTTCGTTGTACACTTTATCCAAATAAATATTTTTCTCACTACTAGATTCCTTTAACTGAATCACACTATCTCCACAGACTCTTCTGCACTGAGTGGTACCACTCGACTTCAGCTTCTTCTTTGACATTCTACCCTTTTCTATAGCACACCAAGTAGACTGAATCTTTAACCATATAGATCGACGAACCATGTCAGATCAAATAAATCTGATAAAAGGATCCTTCCCTCTGATACCAATTTTTAGGAACAATAGGGGCCTATATACCCTGAGAGGGGGGGGGGGGGTGAATCAGGGTATGGACATTCTTTTTAAAAATTCATCCTACCCCTCTAGATATTGACCTCTTTATTACAAGGTTCACTTTGTTTTCACTAGTTTGTTTATTACGACCACTTCTTTTCTTCTTTATTTTAGGATGATGCTTTAAATGCAATGCAGGGAAGTAAGTAGGTATAAACAGAGATTTTTACTTGGTTCACCCTCACTGGGCTACGTCTAAGGAGCATACAACGTCGATGTGCCGCTGTACCAAATCCACTAAAGCACACTTCTATTTACAAGGATTGGGCTAGATCACATATATGCCCAAGCTAACTGCCTTTATAGGGTTTAGGGTCAGCTCACTACTTTCCAAAGGGTCACTCCCTGTTTCTCTCTCTCTGGCTCACTATAGGTGGAGAGGATCACCTTCTTCCTCTTCCTTTGCTCATTTCTCTTGAAAGGATCCACTCACAGTTTATAGACTTGTAGGTATCTTCATTATAACTAATTAATACATCCTATATTGTATGTAGATGCTTTGTTGAAGTGAGACTTTCTCTTGTAGATGAATCTCACTATGCACTGAAGGTATCGGGAAATTTTCCAGCTTTCGCGCAGCCCTAAAAATACTGGCGTACTTCAACCACACTTGGCGCACTTCTCCCAGACGACGCGCTTGTTTTGGCATGCAAGTTCAAATCGGTGTGTATTTTCACCTCAATCAATTGTGCGGAACTCACTTCTTCAACTGCAAACTTGCGCGACTCACACCCTTTTACGCCCAAACCAATTTTGGCACACAACTATCAACTATTGCACTTCATCAAAGTTTGGCGCACAAGTGCCACCAAACCACCTGCACGACAAACCCTTCTTTAACTCCAAACTTGCGTGACTCACACCCTTTCTATCCCTAACCACTTTGGACATGCAACTATCAACTGGCACACAACTTCTACCTGCGCGACCACACCACCACGTTTGTGACCACAACACCTGCGCAACGGGCGCACTGAATTTATATAATTGTTTAACTCTCTTCGAAATAAGGAGGGTTGGTCGTCTATTTAAAGGAATTATGGACACTCTCCAAGACGACACACATGTCTCCTCTTGGCACGCATGTTCCGGCATGCTAGTCTTTGTCTCCCTAGTAACTTGCGCGACCAACCCAAAACTTGGGTGCCCATTCTTCCTATTCCATATTTTTATTCTATTATCTTGTAAAACAGATGGCGTGAAAGTTTCATACCCTCCAAGGCATCGGTGGGAATGTCCCTTTTCCAAAAACACTTTTCTCCATTTTTTGATTTTGAGGCCCAATAATTTGGCAAACACTAGAAAATGGTGCCACCTTGTATCTGCCCTTCTTGAACCACCTCCAGACCGACCATTCCTTTTTCAACGTTCTTGAATCAATCATGGATCGTTATAAACATCCCTCGAACTTGACATTCCACCATGACATCCCCTTTTTAAACAAATTTTTACTTCATGGTTTTCTTTGTCAACAAACACAACACGGAGGACCACTTTTTCAACAAACAGAATCACCTAAAAAATGCTTCAATGATACCATGAGGAATTTTTGCCCAACATAACTTGTAAAATATTACATACATAATTAATAAAATGATATCAAAATATATAGCCAAATGGTATCTCACAACACTTCCCAATTGGTTCATTATCACACCCCAATGACAGACAATTTTGTATCCCCCTTGTAATCATAAAAAATCATGTCACTTCTAATGTTGGACAGATTATACAGATATATTCACTATCCTCTGCATGGTAAAATTTTCATATATGAAAAATAAAAAACCAATCACATCCATAGATACATTCATAATCCATGTTTCCACCTCAAAGGAAATCAACCTCATTGTAACACCTCGACCGAGATTATTAGAACGACACCCTATTGGTGGTCGTTATGTGTCCTTCCATCCAATGACCCAGTGGACTTCATATTTTTTTATTTACAGCAAACCCCATTTAAAGGGAAGAAGGGGGAACCCTAACAAACATCATCGACTTAAAACAATCACATCCTGAAGGTCTAGAGAGACAAAACAAACTGACAACATGGAGATACCCCTCCCCAGCATTTGATCATGATAAATCCTTCACCTGTTTAAGGCTAAATGGTAAGAAAGTGTCATTTGTCGAAGCACAGGTCCAATATGATAGTTGATGCCATTCCCTCTCAACATTCTAATCCATAAAGCACTGAAATGATGAATTCCTAGCTCTGGAACCACCTCTGGGACCCCATCAACATGGTCGAGGGATATTTTCCATAAATAATAAATCCAAATGGTCCAACCAGAATATACTAAAAATTCAACATGATTCATCTATATAATAGACATCTAAAAACCTGTGGATATAAATCATAGAGCCCCATGAGCCCTAATAGTCCATAATAGAAAGTATTAAATCCATCTAGATTATGAATCAATAATAATAGAGTATAATAATAGATAAAAAAATAATAAAAATTTCATATAATGAAATGACACACTATCCAGTACATGATGAATGACAAATGATACAAAATTAATATTGGCCTCCAAAGTAAATCTCATAATGATACTTCCAAAACATAGACCTATATAAGCTATCAGACATGTATTACATACCTAGAACAAATATATACCTATTCCCTAAGATAAAATATAGTTATCTAAACAATTTCATTGAAAAACAATATTGTGCGTGTGGGTAAGGGTGAGTCCAACAATCTAGTAGTAATCCCCAATGCCTCAAAATAATGTTTATTGTTTTTTTTCAAGGGGTGAACATGTAATGTAAATATTATAAGTGTTATCATTTCTGTACAACATATCAATCTAGAAGCATAAAAATAAAAATCAATAAAATATACAAACTAGGTTATCAGGTGTAAACCAAACAACCTTGAGCCTAAATTTTACTTTCTTTGTCTAATTGTAGAGTGTCTTTGAACACAAGTAACCACCTAGTGTAAATACACTAATCCTCATAACAAAATAATAAACCAGAGTAAATATAACCATATATTAAACATATATGTTACCTAATGGAAATTCACCCATCCATTGAATGTATAAGAAATCACCCGGGATTAATATACCCATCCTCAAACAATGTATGTACCCACCTGGGAGGTCGTATCCCCTACTCGGGGGGTACATCCTCCCCAAATCCTAGAATATGATATTCCTTAATTATTCCATCCTAGACTTTAAGTTTCAAAAAATATATACATTCATATATAAATAAAAACAATCATAGAACCCCCTCTTCTAAGAACTACATAAAGCATGTACATAATGAATTCTATCCCAAAACCACAAATGCATATTAATGAACACACCATGGAGTAATGACCCTAATTTTTCCTTGTTAGAGTATGGAATATGATAAGGAATATTTTCAAATCCAACTCCTAAGATGGTATGGCATTTTGAGGCTTAGTGAGCCAGAAATCGAAATATTATAAATACTATATATATTAATCTAATGCGCTCATAGTGTTCCAGAAAAGGTAGAATAACATCCATATAGAACCTCAAATAGGAAATATAAGACCATTATTGAGTTTTGAATGTGGTTTTTAACCTAGGTGTGACATAAAGGGGGTCGGTACCAGACATTCGGATGAGGCATCTATTGGTGGGTACATTAAGAGGATTAATTAATTAATTAATTTAATTCATTCAATTTACACCTAAAACCTAATTTACTCTATATAATTTCTTCTATATAAATTCTGTAAGGTTATCCACATATCCATTTTATATTTTAGAGGAGTATCATAGAATTCATTAATTCTGAATCAGAACAAGATGATGAACAATGATTGGATCAATGTTGATTGAGAGGTATCACACATAGTGGATATTCTCCATTGTCGGAGGGAATGTTCTTCACCAATGATCATTACATAATCATGGAATGGGTATTTAATAGTGTTTCATCCCATGATAATATTTTGTAGCATGTTTTAATATGTGTTAATATTTTTATATGATTTATATGTTCTTTCTCATGATCCATGTTGCCTATTATAATATTAATTCAATATTTCTCTCCTTTGTTCCAGTGTTATTTCCCATGGAAATCCCAAATCTGTGATCATTGTACATGAATACTTTTCTAATGAAAGATTCACATGTTTCTTGTTCTTTTCTCATATTGTTTGATAAAATTATTTATTTTTGTCCAATTGGGCCTATGTTCGACATTTTTGTGGTAGGTTCGACTGTGAATGAAAAACCGTACACAATGGGTTAGCATGAAAAACATGAATATTGAAGGTTTTTTGTATGGATTGAGGAGAGACATGGTATATGAGTGATATTAAATTTAATTGAGATCTATATGGGTGAGAGGATTGAGTGGCGTGAGCATAGTATGCGTGAAGAAACACCATAGGATATCAGGATCTAATTTCCAACCATTGGAAGCTATGAATCGACAACCTAAGTGTGTTTCCTCTTATTTCTAATGTTCAATAGGTGGGATTTTTTTATTGGTGGTTGGATCTAATTAACTAGTGAAGTAATTTTATTTTCTATGTAACATTTTGAAAAATATAGTGTGGTCCAATAACACACATATTCTTCCCCCACCAAACTGTAGTGGTTATGGTTTCGTTGAAAATAAGTATCAAATGACATGTGAGGTCAGGACCACATGTTGTGCGACCATCACCATGTGTCTAATAAATTTACTAGATATGTACATATAAGACCCCATGTTGGGGGAAATTCTTTTTACTATGGTATTACATGGGAAGAGGATAGTATCTTGGGATGGCCAAGTATACGGGAACAGGACAAAAAATATGTGTGGTATGCCCCATAGGGCAGAGGCATTCCTTGTCAGTGCCTTCCATGCTGAGTTTAGATATATGGAATTTTATCCATGTCCATATTTGAAAAATTACTAGAAGAAGAGAGATACCATACACCATATAGACCCTTTAAACATCATTTACACCTATGAAAAACATTAATATTTTGTATCTCCTTCGTTCATACTCTGTTTTTTTCTACAAGTTGTCAGTCCTATGTAGTATATTGTATAGAACATTATGGTATCTGTTACATCATATTTGGAGATACGGTCTGTAATTTTACAATCATGAATCTTATTAAGGATATTCTTGATGATATAAGGGACCATACATGATCATCACATGGATTATTGGGTCGATACTCCCCTATCTCACTAGGGTGTGGGTTCACCGTACTATTAGAGAAATAAAATGGTTAGTACACCACTATTACACTAGGGAATGGGTTCCACATATTCATTATACATATAGATATGTCGCTCCCATACATGAGAATGAGACCTCAATTTATGGACTGCTACACCCCCGTCTTCGAGGTGTGGTTGGGTGTGGGTCCTCCATGGGAGTTATGGATACGTCATTTTTTGAGAATCTTAGTGAGGAGTGGGTCCCTCCACACATATTCTATTTTGGTTTAGTTTGATGTTGGAATTCAGTGATGGGAATTTGGAGCTACATACTTACTCATCAACTTTATCTAGGATGTGATATGAAGATACCCTTTCTCTCTAATATGGTTTTCATTCTGGGAATATTTATGTGTATCAGTTGGGTTTCATTTCCCTATTACATTGGGTTAAGATGGATATTATTTTATCTCTATATCATTACATTTCTGTTTTTGGTGTGTCCTACATGGTATGTATATACTAACCTATGTAAGGTATTTTCCAACACATTTTGTGTCTTATGAAGATGGCAGATATATTGGAACTTATTATAGTGGGTAATAGTGATACTGGGGTGAATTGACTGCATATGGTGATCGGGAATGAACATTATTAGTTGGGATCTTTCGTCTTTATTATTTTCCTATTGTTTTCATGTTGGGACCCCTTTCATTTGTAGGAATTTATTATTCCCCTTTTCATTTAAATTTTATATTTTCACACCCTAATGTATTCTAAAGAGGTTATTGTGTTCGTGGTTTAATCTATATGTTATTGTATTTTTATTATTAATCTATATTATTCCATGATGATAGATTGGTGCATCTGTACATGTAAATCTGGAAAAGGCCTCCAATTTTATATTATTTCTTCATGTTACTTGTTTATATCCGCTGGACTATTGGTGTTGGTCTCAGGGTTATATAATCACAACTTTCCATCGTCTAGGGAGGGCCTAGTGGGTCAGGTCATTTCAGAGTAGTATCAAGGATGGTTCATCATCATCACGGTGGTTCTAGTAGTCCCTTTATGAGTATTGATTGGGAACATAGGGAAATGGTGTTATAGGTTATTCAATGTGACTCTTAGGCTAGGTAACCTACTGTTGGTGTGGTGGACAATGTATCCATACAAAAGTACTCATATTATTTGCATGATGACTCGACATAATGGGGAATTGGTTATAAGGAACAATGGTACATGAATTTTGTAGGATTGAGTCCTTTTAATGTCATTCGTGAGTTATTTTCCCATATATATTCTCATACGACCATGGTACAACATGATTACATTTTGGATTCCTCTATGAAGGAATCTATCCAGGTTACCGATTCAGGGTCATGAACATGATTTGATATGATAGGAGGCCTTAGTTTAAGTGAAATCCCACTAGTTGTTTCGTCTATGCATCTAAGGAGAAGAAAACCCAACTTTTGAGTAATATTTAGTAAAGGAAATTGTGGATAGACCCCATGGTAGAGGAAGCTTTATGACCAGGGATCTCCTATACATGGTCAGGATAGTCCTCAGGGAGGTAGTGATGGAAGAAGAGAAGTATCCACTCCAATGTGAGGATTATTCAGTAAATAAATATTCTATGATATCCTATCACCACCACCAACATTTTCCCCACCTTATTCTCTGTGAGCTAGTGGTAGGGGATATGATAAGTTGTAGGCTATTGAGGGCTATGACCAGGATATAAATGGGATGATTTGAGGTATGATCTATGGTTATTCTAATCAAACATATGTTATAGTATACATAGTTTTGAGTTATTCCTTCATATTTGTATTCCTAATGTGGGATATATTTCTTCTAGTTTATAATTTATCCTAGGATCTATGACCAGAGGTTCTTATAGTGAGTAACTATTAAATATCACATATCTAATTATGGTATGATAAATCTTTTGGTGGAAAGAGTTTTACATGAGACAACATGGTCATTATAATGAAACCTTCTGAAGTTATCTTGTGGGTGGGAGAGATATTATGAATGGGTGAGTGGTAATTTTTGGAATTATGTTCCATAACATCACCCATATGTTGGAGATTTTATACCATAGCATAGCTGGCTCTTCGAGAATCTAGATTCCTTCATTAATGGAGGAAATTTTGGACAGCTTCCTTGAAGATGTTCTGAGATTACGTCTAATGAGGGAGATGTAATTATTAATTTAAATCATCATTGAGACCATACTAATTTCATATGACTCATATTAGAGACCCATATTGGACTCTAGGGGTTATTGGGAAAGTTAGAGGACCTTTAAGTGAGGGGTCTTATCAGTCCCAACATGTCCCCCTTGGCTGATATAGTTTTGTCTAGAAAAAAGTTGGAAGGGATAATGTGGATTTCTGTTGATTATCATTACCAGAACCGAGTAATGATAATGAAAAAGTACACCTTGCCGATTATTGAATACCTATCTGATAAATTGTGAGGTGAAATTTGGTTCTTGATGATTGATCTCAGTTCTGTCAACCACAACTTAATGGTTCACAAGGATGATATTCTGAAGATATAATGTTGATAATGATATAGACACTATTAGTTCCTAGTGATTATTTTCAGTGTGAAAAAAATCTCCCACTGAGTTTATGGATTTGATGAATTTCCTCTTCTATCCATACTTGGTATGATTTTTTATTTTCTTCATCAATGATATATTCATCTACTCTATGTTATATGGGGCATGTGAAGACTTTAGTAATTGTCCTACACTTACTCAAAGAGAAACATCATTATGATAACATCTCAAAGTTCTCATTAGGGATCTATGAGGTTCACTTCTAGGGTCATTTCATTTTATAGTGTGGATTAGTTGTGGACCCAAAGATATTTGGTGTAGTGATTTAATGGGATCCAACAAAGAGTCTCTAAGATGTGTATAGTTATTTATCATGGTGTGGTACTGTAGGAGGTTCATGGTGGAATTTTCAATGATTTCATCCCCATTTAATTCCCTACCAGAGAAATGGAAGTCATTTACTTAGACTTAGAAGTGTCATATATGATTTTAGTATTTCTGGATGAGGAGAACTAATGATATTAGTTTTTTAACTACAAGAGGAGGGTGTTAATTATGTAGTTTATTCTAATGCCTCTCAATCTATACATGGTTGTGTGTTG
Source organism: Viscum album (assembly GCA_963277665.1). Classification (NCBI taxonomy): domain Eukaryota; kingdom Viridiplantae; phylum Streptophyta; class Magnoliopsida; order Santalales; family Viscaceae; genus Viscum; species Viscum album. The sequence continues at coordinate 5,337 of CAUJRU010000030.1, read as the reverse complement.
ATAGAGAGGTATTAATTGATCTCATATGAGTCATGGAAGTTGAGACACCATAAGGAAAACCAAAAATCATTGGGAATGGTGTTAGTAGTGGTATTCATTGCTCTGAATATGTAGAGGCATAATCATCTGGGAGAATTCTTTGTTATTTACTCAGAATATCATATTCTCAGGTATATCATCATACATAGATATTTGAATATAAGATAGAGTCACTAGTAAGTGATATTGTAGTATTATGACTTATAGATAGTCCATAAATTTGGAAAGGGAAATGTGGTGACATATTACCTTCAAAGGAATTCATGTTATCATTTTTTAGAGGAGGTGTTTGAGAAGTTTTATTATTTGAAACAGACCCTGGGGGTGGAGAGGTATACAAATTATCTTTGGTTGATGGTGATAAATCATCCAATACTCTAGTTTGTGAGGGAGGCCTAGTTTGTTGACATCAACAAAGAGGTTATTTATTATCAAATATATTTTGGAGATTCAGAAGATATATTTTCTAAAGGAGTTTAACCCTTTATCATTTTCCATGAATAGATGGTGGTTTGGATTCCAATTCAAGAGGAGGTGATGAGGGAGTCTCACATCTCTCCATTTTTTGTACATCCTAGTGCAGAGAAGATGTATTGTTATCATAATATGTAGTTATGGTGCATTAGAATGAGGTAGTGTGCTTCCAATTTCATCTCTTGGTGTCTTATATGTTAAATGGTGAATGTTGGGAACAAGGATCTTGAAGGTTTTACAAGGACTCTTGAGAGAATAGAGTTGAAATGGGACTACATATCCATGGAAATTATAAAAGTACTTATAAAGGAATTGAGATTCCATGATTCAATTAGGGTTATAGTTTTTCATCTTAAGAAATAGCAACACTTCAATTCCATTTAGGACCATTGTTTTCTTGAGAGTTTGGTATGGTTGTATATATTTTAGATCGTCTAGCTCCATGGGGTACCCTCGATTATTGTATCTAATGTAATTTTAGATTTACATCATAATTTTGGATTCTTTTGGGAGGATGAATTCAGGACATGTTTTAGGATGAGTATAGAATTATACCCCCCAGATGATTGGGAAGACCAAGGGAACCATCCAGGTGTTTTCGGATATGTTTAGAGATTGGGTTTCGTACTTCATTTGGAGATGGGATTATTAGATGCCTTTAGAATAGTTTTCTTATAATAACAACTACTACACTGAAATCAGCACGGAACCCATTGAGGCCATGCATGAGAGATCATACCAGTCACCATTATGCTACACTAATATTGGTTAAATATCTCTTTGTGGAATAGATATAGTGCACAAGATGATAGATAAGTCCCAGGTGATCAGTGAGTGGATTCATACAACCCAATGTTAGCAAAAAGCTTTTTTATATTAACATTGTATTCCATTAGATTGAGATAATCAAGTCTATGATTTCTTAATATTCTCACCACATTTATGATTGTGGATGTTTTACTAGGGAGTGAACCTATCCTTCAGGTTCATCATGTGATTTGATACCCTATCAGGGGTTAGTGAGGTCTCTTATTGTCTATATTTACCCATGTTGTTTGATCGGGTGCATGAAAGATTCCATGCATCCCATCTGAGAAGATTTTTGCATGATCCAATCCACATAATTGACTTGTATGAGATAGAAATCCATGTTGGTCCCACATTTTCATTATACAAATTGGTTATTTAGGATTATCAGTAGATGATATTTCAAGGATAGTCCACTCTATTGGTTAATGTGTTTTGGTAGTAAGATAGAAAAAAAGAGAGCTCCTAGGAGTGGGAGATTTAGATGCGGTATCAGTATCCCAACATTTTTATTTAGATTTTTCTTTTTGTAGATGAAATTTCATGAGGGAGGTAATTACTCAATGACCTATTTATTCCTTGTATGACATGGAAATATATTATGGTATACTTTCCGAGCCATGTGATGAGATGGCATAAGATTTTGAGGATTGGTGATCCACAATTTTATTTTTTAATGAAATTCGAAATATAAATATCAAGTGCACATATATATCTTCAAAATTTTGAATAACATCCCAATAGAGCCTTGGATTGGAAGTACGATACCATGGTTGAGTCTAGAATGTGGGTTTACCCGAGGTGTGACATAATGTTCTTCAATTCTAGATGTTTCGATTAGGTAGTGGTTCGTGTGTACATTAAGTGGATTAATTAATTAATTAATTTAATTAATTCATATAAAGCACATAACCATATTTCCTGTATATAATTTTTTTATATAAATTATCCATTGTAATCCACATAACCCTTGTATATTAAAGTGGATGGTCAAGTCATTCATTATTGTAGAATCAGTACTAGAAAAATAATGATGATCGGATTGTGGTGGGACGAGAGGAAAAAAATGTAGGTAGTCATCTCCATGACTAAATAATTCACTTTTCAATAATTATCTTTCCATAATCATTGTACAGACCATCAATTGTGGTTTCCTATCCTAATTAAAAGTTTTATCATGAATTATTATCTAATATTATTTTTTTTGTTTATCTATTTTTTCATATGAACAATGTTTCCTAATATATTGTTAATTAAATATTTCTATCCTAGTTACCCATGTTTGAATCATTGAAATCCCCATTCTATTATTGATGGAAAATAACCCTTTTATAATGACATATAGAATTTTTTATTTTCGTTTCTCCTCTCTGTTCACTACATTCTTCACCATTTTACTACGGTGATGTGTTTCGACAATATCGGGGAAATTTAGAGTGTGATCGAACCTCCGAACTCATTTTGGTAGAAATAACGAAATGATGATCAATGGTTTATGAATATATTGTGGAATGATGCAAGTCCCATGTGATACTACATGGATTCAGGATCTAGAGGCCTGAAAAAATCGAACGAAACGTGCATGGGATGTATAACGAACCACCATAGGCAATGAAGATCGGTTTTCATGCTACCATAGGATATGAATATATATCATGAGGTGTATTCCTATAATTTAAAGTGGTCAATTGGAAAAATTCATGGAAAGAAGGTAGAATATATTGAACAAGTGATGAAATTGGAATTTCTGGGGAAAAATTTGATGACACAACATATATTCCAAGAAACAATTCCACGTATCCCTACCCAATTGCGGCTGCTAGGGTTTCTAGGAAGATGTGTTTCACATGTTGTGTGAGTTTGAGACCACGTTCCATGTGACCCTCCCAGTGCGGTATATTCATGATTCAGCCATGCATGGTCAAGAACCCATGATGGAGGAAACACAAGGTACTCTAGGAGTAATTGGGAAAGGATTGGTACTCAGGAATGGCTAGGTATATATCTAGGTACACGGGTATGATCTGAAAAACTCAAGTACATTCGGGAGCACATGAGTATGCCTCGAGTTGTTGAGAAATTCCTTGTGGACCCCTCACACACCATGTATTGTTAAATGGCCTTTGAACCATGTTCGTTGGAGAAAATGGTCCGGTAGAGGAGTAGGAACACATGCAGTGTGGACCCCATACGCATTGTATTACCATATTAGAAACATCCATCATGAATATATACTTCATTTCTACCTAGATTTTGAGCTATGAGTATTATATCATGAGTATTTTTCAACATAAAATGTGGTGGTATCATTGATATTATCCTTTTTATATATGACATGTAATTTTCAAATCATGATACTTATTTGGTAAATAATTCTTGACAGTAGTGATTGGGAAGGATCATTAGAGAGATACTGAGGTCATTACTCTCTTATCGCACAGGAGAATAGGTTCCTCATACTATTAGATATATGTTTGGGTCAGTACTCCCCTTTCACTCTAGAGTTTGGGTTTTAAATATTCATTACAAAAAAAGATACGATACTCCCTTACAAAGTTGTGGGTTCCCTATCTACTAAGTTGTACCCCCCCATCATTAATCTCCAGTGGGGTGTGGGTCCTCCATGGGATTTATATCTCCATAGGTTGTGGAACATATTAGAAAGGATTGGTCCCATTCACACATCTTTTGGTGATGTTATAATTAATATTGGGCATTAGTGATGTATATTTTCTACTATTGGATTACTCATCTACATTGGATGCGATTTGAGATGGATATCCTCTTTCTCCCTTGTCTAGGTTTATTTATGAGAATATATATGTATATTTTTTCAGTTTCATTTCACTCTATCCTTAGGTTTAGATTACTATTGTTGTATCCCACTATCACCCCATTTTAGTTTCACGGAATTGATGTTGGGTATGTATATACTCACCCTTGCAGGGGATCTTCCCCCAGGTGTCATATATTATGAAGATGATGGGAAGATCAACACTTACTACAATTGAGCATAGTGATACTTGGGTGAATTGACAACATGTAGTGGTCATGCATGTAGATTAGTATGAATTACCTCACATATATCTTCATTTCATATTTTCGTTATGTTAGGACATCATTTCTGGATGGGAATGTATTTTTCACCGTATACTTTTGGTTTTATATAGTTGTACTCCGATGTATTCACTACAGGTTATTGAAAGCATGGATTACTCTAGATTTTATTGTCCTTTTATTATTCATGTTCACCATTTCATATAGGTATATGGGTGTGTGTGTGTAGGTACAACAAGTAATGGAAACATATTTTATATCATTCCTTCATGGTGTTTGATTCCATCCCCTAACCAATTGGAGGTGGGATTGGGGTTATAGAAACTTGGTCTCACGTTGTCCATAAAGGAACCAATGGGTTGGGTCATTATATGGAAACACATACCCCTTAGAAGCTTTCATCGAATGTACCCTTAGTATGCCACCCCAGAACCTCATTTCCACCACATATATACGTATATCAATTTATACAAAAATGAACACAATTTTACAAACCTCTTTTACAATACCATCATATATCATATACTCAAGGATATTTTTCTCAAGAAAACAAAATTATATATATAAACACCCCTCCATACACTCTCATCTCAGAACCTCCTATACCATACCAAATTAGTTGGAAAACTTCTTAAATCCATCAGATATAATCATGTTCATCTTCATAAGAGATCAAACTATCCTCACAAATACACCCACATTTGGAACTCATAATGATTCACATTCAAACATGACACCTAAGATCATAACTACCCACAACATACACCGTCATTATGGATAAAATTGTTGTGTCACTAAGGATTTCTTATGACTTCTCCATTATTTTATGGTTTTATGTTTTGAAAATCACAAACACTTTTTCTTATGTTCTATTTTTATTTTTATGTTCATAAATTTTCATTCCGAGATTATCATTCTAATTTTTCATTCTATTAGACTTACAGATATGTCATTACTATT